>OY986438.1:189292961-191692961 GCA_963920525.1 Dichetophora obliterata
AATAATAATAATAATAATAATAAATAATAATAATAATAATAATAATAATAATAATAATAATAATAATAATAATAATAATAATAATAATAATAATAATAATAATAATAATAATAATAATAATAATAATAATAATAATAATAATAATAATAATAATAATAATAATAATAATAATAATAATAATAATAATAATAATAATAATAATAATAATAATAATAATAATAATAATAATAATAATAATAATAATAATAAGATAATAATAATAATAATGATAATAATAATGATAATAATAATAATAATAATAATAATAATAATAATAATAATAATAATAATAATAATAATAATAATAATAATAATAATAATAACAATAATAATAATAATGATAATAATAATAATAATTCTAATAATAATTATATATAATTATATATAATAAATGATTTTCTTGTGTATATTGCTGACTTCATATACGAATTTATGATTGAATTAGTGTGTTTTATTTTGAATTGGTTCGAAGCTTATTAGCCCAAACCATAAATTCGGTACCAAAAGCTTCGGACCAATTCAAAAGAAACACGATCAGTGTGTTTATGATAAATGTTTTTTGTAATTATATATTTTGTGATTATCAATTATATTTAATGTAATAAAAGAGAGATTCACTTTTACCGTATGTACATTTTTTTCTAGAAAATCTTTATTGTGACCATATCGCACACCCTGTTCAAAAGGGACACAACTCAAAATATGTACATTTCCAGTAGGAGCAAAAAAAAATTTTTATTAAAGGGACATCATACACAGAGGCAAAACTATTACTTTTTTAAAATTAAAGTCTAAGAATATGTGTTCAAAATTAAGACAGCCAATGTAGATGATCACTAAAAATTGTTTTACACGAAAAATTTTTCAATTTTGAGCTGTCTCTTTTGAAGACGATTGTTGACGATTGTTGTGACCTACAGCCAATAATCGTGTGAAGGTAGAAACGATCAATGGGTACATTCATTGAACTAAATTTAAATCAAAATTGTTGACAAGTTCATTTGTACAACCGAGTGGAAGTTAAAACGGATAACAGATTCTTTTATACAATCGAATGTAGGTTAAAATGAATATTATGTTATCTATAAGACTTTTTCTTCTCAGTATACTTCTAACTACAAAAAAATAAAAAATGTTCATCTTCTTCAGAACAAATAAAGCATTTCACATTTCGAAATCGGCACTTTAAGTTGGATGTGAAGTTTAACAAAAGGGTATTTGCATGTTTAAGGTTGATTTGGCACTGATTAAAGGAAAAAAATCCCTCATGTCGAAAATCGAGCCCATGCACAGTTAATAGTTAATGCCAGTTAAAACAATACTGTGTCTCCTTCTTTCGCACAGGATAGTTCGCTGGAAGTGTCTCTGTCATTAATATTTCGCTTTTTAAAGCTTGACAATCAGAATTCGAAACCGATTTTTTTGCAGACAACCTTATATCACCGTGCTCTCACTAAAATTAACTCTATTTTGATGTAATGTTTTTTGAGTCAACAGCTGAGTGCAAATTACTAGTATCGATTTAACTGTTAACACCTGGCAACCCAGTAGTTCTGACGGAGAAAAATAGGCAACCTAACGTTTGCTTATTCTACAGCATTCAAACTTTCGATTAGTATATAGTTTTTTTCGTAAACAAAAGAGTGCAAATCTAAAAAAGTAATTTTTTAATTTTATATTAATTATAGCACTGACAGAAATATTTTAGGCATCCCACTTGCGATACATTTTTTAATATTTTAAATTTGAAATAAATTTTAGTATTTAAATCGATGGTTGATGGTCGTTTTCTATTCGGATCTTAGACTATAATGGAAATTATCTTTGAAATAAGTATGCTATAGAAACTTTTTTATATGGAACAAATATGGAACTATTAAAAAAATATTTAGCAAATATCGACAAATTAAAAAAAATATATATTTCTGCATTCATACCAATGTGCAACGTATTATTTTCAGCCTCCTGTAATTTGTACTTCTGTAATGTACTTCTATTTGCTAGCTTAGCTAGAACAAACTGCATGATGTGCATTATCCAGACTGAATCGTGTACTCAAAATGTTGCGCCTCATTGTTATCAAGTCAGCCATTGCAACTAAAGCAACAACAACCACACCGAACAACAGCATTTAGCAACAGAGTGTAAATGAACTTCTAGTTCGTGCATTCTTGCTTAATAAAAACAACAGTTTTGAAGTTACAAAAAAAAATCACTACAGTTTTTTTTCTTTGCATTTTCATTTCATTTCTAATGGAGTTCAAGTTCTAAAAACTGTAAAGTTGTCGCAAACTTTTAGAGTCTATGCCACGCACAACTTTTCAAATTAAAGTTTTTTGGACGGCAACAGCAACAGCAACAAAATCCTCTACCAACTAACTGCAGTTGCTTGAACTATTAAGTCAATGCCAGGCTGATTCTTTCAGCAAAACAAAACTTTCAGTGTAACAAGCAAAAATTTTGATAGTTGCTTAAAAACAACAACCTAAAATCAAGCCAATCGTGAAGAGTTGGTGGAAAGTTTTCATAATTACAATAGTTTCAGGAAAGACAAAAAAAAATGAGCGAACAAAATTTTACTCCAATTCTGTCTAGCTTCAAGGCTAGGCTGCTAAATTGTAAATTCTAGAAAAAATATTGAAAAAGAAAAAGCTTCTAGTGACATTTTCTGTTAAGGTCATTCGTAAATTAAATGAAAAGATTTCACTTAAATATTAACTGAAGTCAGTAGCAGCCAGGAAGCAGTCAACCAAGTAGCAAAGTTTGCTATTTGTTAACTTTTTGCCTCCACTGTGCTTTGCCACTCGCATAAAAGATACAGCGGAAAGATTTTTGTGTCCATCTTAATTAATTAGAGCAGACAATTTTTGCGTCAGTTTGAAGTACATTTTTTTTCCAAGCTAGTGTTATACTTTTTGTTTGCGACTGAGATGTGAAAGCTAACAAATTTTTTTGCTGTTGCCTTAAAAGTTTTCATGAAAATCGGTTTCGGTTGATTACTTTATTGAACAAGGCATTTGTTGCTTGATTACTCTGCCCAAATTTGTTAACCTGGATTGAGGCTGGCTAGCAAGCAATGTTGTCAAAACTGTTTTTACAAACAATTTTTAAACCTGTCCATCTTTTTTGTTGACAATGTTTTTATTAAACATAGAGACAAATAACACGGTGCTACAAAAAAAAAACTCGCATGTACTTTTGAAGTGACGTAACACAGGTTGTAGATCTGGTCGGGCAGAATATGATACCATACTTGAATTTGTTAATATATCCCCAAAATCTAAATTAACCGTTAAATACAAATTTTTAGGTACCTGAAGCATTAAACAATCATTAAGTCAGCAAGCTTTTAACCAATTTTCGATTTTAAAACAGCTTTGGAAAGATAACGTATCAAACTTTTAAAATATGTACACATCTTAAGAACTATGAAAATAACTTTTGTGAGTTAAATCGGCCAAACCTAACATTTTAACCTTCTTTTATATATTTTGCAACTTTGAGGATTATTTACTGCCAAAATTTTGTAAAAAGCTACTATAAACGCAATAACTTCATGCAAAATAACTGTATTGAGAATAAAATGTGAAAATCGAATTTTTATTAATCTCGGAAAAATATTTATGAAAATCGGATGAAAATTGACTCGGTTATTAAATTTTTTATATATAAAAAATTTCGTTTTTATTGCTCAATGAGTCATTGGAGTGTTCATGTATCACTTTAAATGTTCCATTAAATGTATTTTTATAACTTCTTTTACAATATGTATTTTTTCAATACGAATGACCCTTTCTTTTAGTTTTGCAATATTTTAGAGTTTTTCCATTTTTTTATTTCATCGTAAAAAGTTTTTCCAACATTGATCGATATAAGACATGACAGGATGAAGGTGATATGTTGCATTTTCGGATTTTTGCTGTCCTGTGCTTGGATGAAGATGTAATGTACATACAAAAAGTTTGAAACCTTAAACCAACAATGTTTGTGGATATTTTAGAAAATACTTGGTTGTATTTAATTTTTTTTTATTATTTTATAATGATTATACACTAAGTTTACTAAAAAAAAACAAAACATAATAATATTCTTTATTTTAAACAAAAAGAATCATATATAATTGAAAATATTCGTTATCCTTACGCGACAAAACTAAAGCACAGGTTCAATTTATTTAAAAAAAAAATTTATTTATCTAATACTTGGTTGCGTAACCCTTATTTTTCATAACTGCTGCACATCTGCGTGGCATGGACTCAATAAGATTGGACAAGACATTCCCAGAAATGCCTTTCCATGCGATTTCTGCTTGACGGAAAAGCTCGTCCTTATTTTTGCAAGTTTCGCGTAATATTTTACGATCTACAATTTCCCATAGATTTTCTATGGGATTGAGATCTGGCGATTGGGCTGGCCACTTTAAAACATCGATCTTATTATTAACAAACCACTCTTTCACACATTTTGCAGTGTGTTTGGGGTCGTTATCCTGCTGAAATATCCACTTTAGTGGCATTTCCTCCTCTGCATGTGGTAGCATAACTTCTTGCAAAATATCTTTATACATAAAACGATCCATTATACCGTTTATCTTATGGATTGGTCCGATTCCATGACCCGAAAAACATCCCCAGACCATTACATTCCCACCCCGTGCTTTACTGTGCCTTTAGTATAGCGTGGGTCAAGGCGTTTTCCTCTTGGTCTACGCACTAGCTTGAATCCGTCAGAATCCTTTAAATTGAATTTCGATTCGTCAGAGAAAAGCACAGTTTTCCATCGAGAAGTAGTCCAGTTAATATGTTCCTTTGCAAACTCAAGCCTGGCCTTTACATTTTTATGGGAAATAAACGGTTTTTTTGCGCTTCTGTATGTTGCGAAGCCACCATCCACAGCTCGTCTTTGGATGGATCTGGGCGTTATGTTTAATTTCAATTGATTTGCAATAGACCTTGCTGATACAAAAGGATCCTTTTTAATAATCCGAATAATTGCCTGGTCTTCGCGTTTGGTGGTTTTTCGCGGTCGACCAACTCCATGTATGGTAGTCAACGAACCCGAAGAGCTGAATCGGCTTATAATCCGGGAAATTACGCTATGGTGAATGCCAAATTTCTTAGAAATGCATGTCACTGATTCACCATTATTAAAATCACTAATTATTTTTTCTCTGATTTGAGTTGAATACTTATTGCGAGCCATTTTGTTTGATAAATTTTAAAAAGATGCACGGCTACTTTGAATGATCAAATATGACTGATATCCACGTGTCAAATTTTTCTAAACACTCAATGTTCTTCACAAGATGTTCTCCATATAACGGTTTTCTTATTTAACGGCACTTGTTGTTGGTAGTTTCTAATAATCAAATAAAACAGCAAGCATCAAAGATTATGTGCTTTAGTTTTGTTGCTGGCATTTCTTGGCTTTTGGCATAACTTTGTAAAAAAAACATGGTTAAATTAAAAAAAAAAAAGCATTTTAATTATAATTTTTGTATATTTAGTATGTTTTCCACATAAAACAAAGAATACAAATTAAATAAGTGTTTTTATTTAAACTTTATTGTATAATTTGGGAACAAGCAGAAGTCCGTGCTTTAGTTTTGTCCGATACTGTATATTTTTATTAAAAAAACATATTTTCACAATGCTCAGAAATGCTTTCTGGACCCTTTCCGTTTGTAAGAAACCTCTTCAGTTTCACGTTGAAACGACCAGAAGTAATCAGCTAACATTCTGATTTAGCTTTTCCCTCGAAAACGAAATAGTTCAAATTAGAATGCAGAAAAATAATTTTGGTGGACATATTGAATCCCATTTCTCCGTAGTCACTCAAGAATTCGTTTACAACGTCAACGAAACTGGCATTCCTTATGTTTTCCAAAAAATGTTCACATAAAGAAATAAAACTTATCCATGATTTTCTTTCAACTTCACTCAATTTTTCTAGGACATTTTCATCGTGAACAATTTTTTGAATTTGAAGTCAAACGAATATACCTTTCAATTAGCAAATATATAATTGCGTATAAATATTATTTTCCGAGAAGAAAAGTACCTTCTTTGATCACCGATTACCCTAGAAAACACCGTTTTTTAAATATAAAAAAACCTGTAACCCAATTTGAGATGCAATGGTGGCAAAATAATTTTTTCAGCTTTCACAAGAGAAATGTTGGCAACATTACTTTCTCCAATCATAAACGATTTTCATTGTGGCCACTCACTTCGTTAGTAGTGATTCTTCGCACGACTGTCCCACTCACAAGGATAGCAGAGATACTTAGTATATAGTATAGTAAGTCCTCTCACACTTAACCGAATGACTTCAGATCTAAAAGCCTCTGCTCCTTTTTGGTTAAAATTTTAGAGGGACTTATTGGTCTTATTCATAAGCCGAAACTTGACAGGCGTCTTAAATCTAAGCATGCCTATATTTAAAGCAGATCTATAGAAAAAGCTCCACTCTCTTGTGTCTACAATCGAAAAATCACTTGAGAACAAAGAATATGCGCTTGCCGCTTTTCTAGACATAGCATTCAATAACGTCCTTCCATGTGCGGTCACCTCGGCTATGTCGGAACTAGGGGTAGCCTTGTGGGAACTCGTGAGTTTCATACATCTGATGCTCTTGGGCAGAGTGGTGAACTCAGAACTGAGGGGATCTCTACTCGCAGGCTTGTAAGCAAAGGTACTCCGCAAAGAAGAGTCTTGTCTCCGCTGTTGTGGTCCATGACGGTTGACTAGCTGTTGCGTATCATGGAGGGGGAATGCTACGGGGTTATTGCTTATGCTGATGATATCGCAATAGTTTTTAGCGGAAAATTTCCCCAGACTCTCTGTCAACTCATGAAGAGAGCACTCTTAATCCTTTCGAGATGGGCTTCCTCGTGTGGTTTAAGTGTAAACCCGGAGAAAACAAATCCTTTTTTTAAAAAAAATTCAAGGAAGCAAGGCAAGCGCCTTGCCTTGCATACAAACAAGGTTTGGTCTTTGACCTGAAAGGAAAGGTACACATTTATTTAGAGGAATTGATTGGAACCATACGTGAAATATTCATTAGGCGAAACAACCGTGAAAAACAATTTGAATTGCTTTTAACCGAGGCTTGTGTTATGCCTTAACCTCGGCAAGCATTTCAATCTCTTAGTTGTTCCTGTCCTTTTAGTTCCACATTTTCCACAATCTCGTTGTGGAGTTTTAGTTTTTCATAATTCTTAAATGTAGGAAAGAACAAAGAAGGTGAAAAGAACCATGCCCCAACCCGGATTCAAACCAGGAACTTCTGGGTTGATAGTCTAGTGCACTCTCCATTAGACTACAAAAGCCTAGTGAAAAATCTCATCCAAATATGAAATCCCCAACTTAGATCCTCCGAGTCTGAAAGGCACGAAGTAGCTCTTTAGTGACAGCACGAAATACCTTGGAGTTATTCTGGATAAGAAGCTTATCTGGAATGTTAACATTAAGGAACGTGTTAAAAAGGCAAACATAGCACTATTTGTCTGTAAATAATGGGGTTTTCCCCCCAAATAGTTCACTGGATTTATTCAGCGATTGTCCGCCCTATACTTATATATTCTCACTGGTATAGTGGAGAGCCCTTGAGAAGACAACTGCAGTTCAGAAATTTACAAAGGTACAAAGAAGTGCAGGACTTTTTATTGCTGGGGCACTGTCCTCAACACCAACCAGCGCTCTAAATGTCATGCTTCACCTTTCTCCTCTTGATATCTTTGCCAGGGAATGTGCTAATACAGCAGCTCTCAGACTAAGAGAATCTAGAAATTGGATAAGTAATAACTGCGGCCACACAATTATTCTGAACTACTCCGCACCCGCAAATTAAACTACTGTGTGCCCTGTTTAAATCTTGAAAAGAACTAATAAAAAAGTTGTCATCCCTTCACAGCTAGACTGGGCAAACAAAATCCCCCTTAAAATCTCCGGCATAAAAATCTTCACAGATGGATCCAAGCTTCGAGAACAGGTAGGGGGAGATATTTACTCCCAGGATCTTGAAATGGATGCATCCTTTAGACTTCCAAGTTATTGTAGTGTTTACCAAGCGGAAATGATGGCTTTTCACGAAACCGCTAAGATTCTAGGTCATAAAGACCTTGAAGGAAAGAGTATTTCCATCTTTTCAGATAGCCAAGCAGCACTGAAGGCGCTAAACTCAAATATTGACAACTCTAAAACTCTCACTGAGTGCCACAGATCTCTTACCGTGAAGGCAAGGCTTCTCAGTATCCAACTTATATGGGTACCCGGACATAGGGATATTGAGGGCAATAATTTGCCTGACGAATTGGCATGAAAGGGCACGACCTCTAATACCGTCTTAAATGAGGAATTTATTGGTATACTCATTTCCTCCTATAAACTCCAGTGCAAGAACTGATCCCTAAGTCTTGCACAAGAACGCTGGGAACACCTTGACACATGTAGGATAACTAAGCTAACATGGCTTGCCTACGACTTAAAACGCACCAACGAACTGCTTGAGTTAAACAGGGCAAGACTGTCAATAATAGTAGGAATTCTCACGGGTCACTGCCTAATCGGAACGCATGCTTTTCGGTTGGGACTTGCATCAAATAATTTCTGCAGAAGCTGCAGATGTGAGGAGGAGGTAGAAAATGTTCAGCACCTCCTCTGCGAATGTCCGACTTGAGCTAAAAGGAGAATGGCAACCCTAGGCCATCCCTTTCTAAATGGACTTGCTGAAGTCTCATGCCTGGAAATCAAGCATATTCCTAAATTCATTATCCGCTCAAACTGGTTTGAGGAGGGAAATCTATTATAAATTTAAAAGAGATTATGTGGTATCACAACGAGCCTGCACTGGCCTAAGTGTACGAATAGTCTATCGGCTGAGCCACCTTTTGGATTCGCCCGTCCGGAGGTATGAAATCTTCCAAAGATACGTCCTATACGCATGCACGATTTACATTCTAAAATCTGCCCGAATCAGCCGGGACAGACAGAATGCACCTTCGTACTAAAACATACCCCCTATTGGCAATTAGGATATTCCACTAAGCACATTAATTGGCTTTTCAGCGGAATTTAAAAATTGAATATATTCAAAACGCTTATTTAATATATACTTGATTCTATATAAATAAGCAACATCGAATTTAATAATAGTAATTATCAATTTAAGGTACCCGAAAAACAATCCAAAACACTAAACTCATTTTAACTGGTTTGCGGACATTGTCCAACCCAAGGACCTACGTGGAAATGAGATAAATCTCATATCCGCCAAATCAAAATCCCAATTAAAAAGAGATATACTCTGGCACACCAATCCAGGTGATAGTGTGAGTTCAGTCTAATTTCAAATCAGGAAACCACGTGAGCACGTAAATCCCAATTCGATTAAAAATTAAAATATTGAATAATTAAAAAGTAAGTTTTAAAAACGATTCATATTTGATGGTGCTTACTTTATAAAACATAATATCGAGACAAAAAAGAGAAGCAGAATAATCTCAATTACCAATATTACATTGCTATAAAACTGCGTTAGGTATAATAGAATGAAGTTAAATTGATTTAATTATTTAAATGTAATATAATTTTCCGTTTTAAGACGTCTACCGAATGAGAAAAATTAATCATGTTGAAGTAATCATTGAAATCACTGCACATACATCGTAAAGGTTCATGAAGAGCGTAATTAGAACTGCACTGACTCAACTTGAAAAACAGAAAATATCTAGTTCCTCTCCGTGGGATGTTAAAATTTAGAGCTGAGATGAGATATTCCGAATTAATCTCGCCACGAAGTAATTTATACGGAAACATGACATTAAGCATCATTCTTTTGCTTCTTAGGGAAGGTAGTAAAATAATTTTAAGGCGTATTTCATACCATGGAAGCATAATATTGGGGTTCCAACGACTATGACGTAAAGCAAAAAGTAAAAACTGTTTTTGAACGGATTCTATGGCGTCGATGTAGACATTATATTGTGGGTTTCATATAACTGATGCATTTTCAAGAATTGGCCTTACGAGAGAGGTATATAATAATTTAGTAGTAAATTGATCACTGAATTCTTTAGCCCATCTTTTAATGAAACCAAGGACTCCTCTTGCCTTATTTATCACCATATTAACGTGAAGATTGAAGCGAAGTTTTGAATTCATAATAACACCAAGATCGAGAAAACTGTAAACTATTTCTATGTTAGTGTTATTTATAGTGTAATTTATGTTATTAGCAGATCTTCGCGAGAATGTCATTTGTTTACATTTTTTTAAGTTGAGATTTAATATATTTAAGCTACACCAGTCCACAAGTCTTTTTAGATCAGATTGTAAAAGATGTCGTTCTTCGGGTGATTTGTAACAAAGAAAAAGTTTCACGTCGTCAGCGTACATTAAGACGTTACAGTGTTTTATTACCGAAGGAAGATCATTAATGAATAGTAAAAATAAAACCGGTCCCAGATGACTGCCCTGAGGAACGCCAGAAGTGACCGAAATACTTTTTGAAAGAAAATTCTTATATAAAACCTTTTGAGTACGTCTTGATAAATACGAATTTATCCAATTTAATAATGTGACAGGAAATCCAATAAGGTGGAGTTTTTTCAAAAGAAGATTATGATTAACACTGTCGAAAGCTTTGCTAAAGTCCGTATAAATAACATCAGTCCGCAGTCCCAAAGTAAAACCATTTATAACACGCGTAGTAAACTCTAAGAGGTTTGTTGTAGTGGACTTACCCTTCAGAAAACCATGTTGAAAGACAGAAATGGTGGAAGACATGGAGTGGGTTAATTGATCAGTTATGATTTTCTCAAATAACTTAGGGACCTTTGCCTAACCTTACCTTACCTAACCTACTTAGAATATTCTCCTTGCATTCCGAATAGTGTGTTGAGAACTTTCAGATCCGAGACGATAAGCTTTTTTTTTTTTTGTTATGTACGTTTAAAAGGTTATTTTCGAATAGGTAAATAAAATAATGGATAATTTTCATTAAAAAAATACACTAATTTTAAAAGAATTCATAAAAATATGGAAAATTTAATGGAACCGTCAAAGTAATACATGAACGCTCCCAAGACCTCTGGACCAATGAAGGCGTAATTTCTTATTTATAAACAAATTTAACCCTAGGATGTGCGACTGTCTAGGAGGCGGTAAGTGACCCTACTGGGCTTCGCAAGGCCCATATATCATGGATAGCTGTCCTTACGATTTTCGTCCATCTAGATGTCCTATCGCAAGCTGCTGTTATGTAGAAATATTGTTAGACACTACATCTGTGTGTGGGTGTCATTTTTATGGAGTTTCTTTAGGGGGTGGGGTGGTTAGGATGCCTTAAAAAGTAAAATTACTTTTTGTATGGCACAAATTAATTTTTGACTGATTTATATTTTTTTTAAACATAAATTTACAAAAACTAAAAATGAGGAAACGATCGTTGAACTGTTATGCTAGATTTATAACTATTCAGCAGCGTAGCCATAGAATTAGGAATTTATCAAACATTTTTCTTATAATTATTTACAGAAACATTGAATTTAAATTTGAACGTTGCTATTCATTTTCCTATTTTTCATGTGATTAGTAGCAAACTGGGATGTCAAAACCTTAAGAAATTCACGATGTTTATCCGTTTATAGGTTTTTGCTACTCTTGAAAGAGTAGCAACTGAGCATCTGGTCCATAGTGCTGACACCTGCTTTATTTTCATTTTAATCCAGAAATTTATAAGGCTTGTTTTTCCAAAAGTATAGTCTTCTTCATTCTCTAGTTTTTTAGTAGCAAAAAACCTGTCCTCAGTGAGCTGCTGCCGGTCTGTCAGCAGCCTACAAAATTGAGAACAATATCAAGCTCTTCCCACACTTCGTTACTTATTACCGACATTTCAATGTTACTTGCAATAAAAAAATAAATATCCCAGTAATTAAAAAAAATTCATACAAATTATAATGCAAAGTAGCGGTTGTCAGCACCTAACTTTTTCCACTCTATTACAACAACTTCAAGATATTGATGTAGTTGTAATTCGCCGAATCGTTTAGAGGCTAAACTTTAGAGTTCGCAAAGTATCGATGACACTATCGATAACATCGATAATTTCACACTTTCGTGACTATCGATAGTCTTGGACTGACTATCGATGGTTTTCGATAGTATTTAAATATTCATTGACACCACTGTTTAGGTGTCATTTCCATTGCTATCGAATTCGTTTAAATGCATAAGCATTGTGTTGATTTGGATGATGGGTGATAGTTAGTTCGAGGTTGAAGAGATGGAGTAGTTTCAGTGAAGATTAGTTTTAAATTTGCACAGCTTAAAACTGACGGGAAACACGCTCGCAGGGAGACTATTCCACAACTTTACCGTACAACTAAAGAACGAATTATCACTACAACGTGAGGTTCTGTGCGGAATCAAGGAAATGGTAAAGGAGTGGCCTTGAACAGCTACCCGAGTGGACCTGGAAAACATATGGTGTGGTGGCATCAGACCATTACGAAACCAACATTACGTCAATTTCCAATAGAGTTGAGAGAGGATGAAATATTTGTATCCCCTATCAAATATATCGCACGACGTTGAATTCGGTCCAGAAGCACATCTCGATTTTAATTCCATGACGAATTTTCTTTATATATCTGTCTACTTTTCGTTAATAAAACTTAATTAATATTTCGATATTGGGTTCATGCATGATAAATCCCCACGTTTTTGCATTGCTTCTTGCACGAATTTGGAACATTTATATGAAATTTTCTTCAATGAAATGTATAGCCAAATCAGCATGTTTCGTCAAGGATCAAGAAAAATAGTACATGATTCATTTGAGATTTCTTCAAGACTGGAACTACTGGGATGTAATGTGACCATGTGCACACAAGAGCTTTACACATATATCGTAATAAAGTTGTCGAACGTGATCGATTGTGTTTGAACATATTTTGATAAGTAGCTTGGAGACATTTCCCATAAATTTAACGGACGGGCCCGTGAGGCCCAGAAGGTTCACTTACGGCCTTATTTTAAAAGCAGATCAGTTTGTTCTACGAAAGTAATGCAAATTCTTTTTGTTTTGTTCTGTTACGTCTAGAAAGCATTAATGGTAGTTGGCATAAAATATTTCGACGCTCAGAGCCAAGAAAAAAAATTTACGACTTCTCAAAGTCAAATTGGGCCTCGAAAAGGCCAGTCGCACATACTAGGGTTAATAACGCAGTCAATTTTCATAAATAAAAATTCATTTTATTTTCAATAAAGTGTTATTTTATAAAATTATTACGTTTACTACTAACAAAACAAGCTTTTAACAAAACTTTGGCAGTAAATAATCTTTAAAGTTGAACATTGTAAAAATGCTAGGTTTGGCCGATTATAACTCAAAGAGTTATTTTTATGGTTCTTAAGATATGTACATATTATCAAAGCTTTATCTTTTATCTTTCAAAAATCGATTTAATATTGAAAATCGGTAAAAACTTGCTGAGTTAACTATTGTTAAATGCGTCAAGTACCTAAGAATCGGTAAAATCAAATTTTGGGGGTATATTAACAATTTCAAGGATGGTGTAATGTTATAATCGACCAGATCTACAACCTGTGATAAGTCACTTCAAAACTACATTTTCACTGTAGCACCGTGTAATTTTTTCGTATTGAGAAATTATTTTGCTTGATTCAAATCAATGCTCAATAACTTGAATCACACAATTTAAACTATTTATTACAAAAAAAAAACGCTAATATTAACCCATTAATGAATAATGAGTATTTAAATACCCATAAAACAGTGTTTACGAAAAAGACCATATCTCGAAAGTGGTAGGAGATATCAAAATAATTTTTTAAAACATTACGGAAAAATGAAACTATTTATTGCCTTTACAATGTGAAACGAAATTCATACAATTAAATGTTCCTTTTCGAGATCGAAGATGTGTGATTTTCAAAAATGACGAAATCCATACATAAAGCTATGTAGAAAATTAGAAAATGGAAAGATCGAGGGGAAAATTCGTGGTCAGTTTGCCTCTTGTATCCTCTATTTATCAGGTGTTCATTATGACAAAAGAATGCTGCCATACATGCAATTTTTTATTAACACCAAGAACCTGGATTATCCGATTGGGTATTTAAATACCCAATGCAGATCTCAAATACGGTGACAGTTACAAACCTGAAATTTTGCAAAGAAACTTTTATGGCCTATATAAGCTTCCTGATAAATTTTGAAAAAAATCATACGCCGGAATCTAAGAGCAGTATTTAATGGGTTAATAAAAGGAATGTTTTTTCTATAATTTAAATTATCTGCAAGAGCTAATGCACTATCGATATTTTTATTAGGTTCAGTCTGCAAGAAGTAATATGTCGTATGTTTTCGGGTGTAAAATTTACTGTTATATTTTGGTTTTTCTTGTTGCTTTAAAATATTTTTATAGCATTATGCGCATTTGAGCATAATTGATTTGAAAGTAAGTTAAAGCTTTTTTAATTTTTTTACTAAAAACATATTATTGTTAAGAATGCAGTGAATATGAAGAAACTTTCTGTGGATATGGAAAATAGGATTTTGTGCTTGGCTGAAAAAGGCTATTCTTAAAGAGAAATTGCTAAAAAAGTTGGAGTCTGCCATCAAACTGTGCTTTCAGTCAAGAAAAGAAAAAATCTGGAGAAAATAAAGAATGTTGAAGGTCGCCCAAGATCTTTAACTGTTGGTGATGCTCATGTAATGGAACGGTTGTTGCAAAATAAATCCGTAAAAACACCTAAAGCCGGTGCTCAACAGATAAATAAAGATGTAAGCGAATTTACAGCACGCCGTGCGCTAAGAAAAATTGGCTTGGTATCAAAGGTTAAAGCAAAAAAACCAGCGATATCCAACAAAAATATCAAGGCAAGATTGAGATTCTGCAAAGAACACTAAAATTGATCTGTGGATGACTGTAAACGAGTGATATGGTCCGATGAATCCAAGTTCAACCGTTACAAGTTTGATGGAAAAGAATACTATTGGCACCGCCCGAATGAAAGATTTCAATTGAACCAAGTCAAGCCAACTATGAAACATGGCGGAGGCAGTGTTATGGTGTGGGGCTGTTTTACTTGGTAGCACGTCGGTCAATTAGTAAAAATCAAAAAGAGGAAAAAGGATTATTTAAGCATTTTGCAAAAAAATTTGACGGATTTTGCGGAAAAGTGTGCATATCCCATTAATAAAATTATTTTCCAACAAGACGGGGATACCAAGAACACGGAAAAAATTTTGAAGAAATGGCTTGAACAATCTGTGGGCTATTGTAAAAATATGTTTGGCCTAGTACGACAATCCACCACAAAATGTAAATGAGCTTTGGGAAAGAATATTGGAAGAATTGGGGAAAATTTCTGAAGGAGCAATTCAACGATTGGTCGAGAGTATGCCAAATCGTAGAAAAAGTGTAATTAGAAACAAAGAACTGTGGACCAAATCTTGAAAAATGCCTGAAAGTAACTGTTTTCTAAAACGTGCAAAAGTAACTAAATTACCCTTGCTAACATTTTTATTGCTGTTTTGTTTATAATGAGTTCACTTGCTTTTTATTTTATAAAGTGTGAAATATAACTTACGTTATTCTTTCAAATGTACATGATTTTTTCTTTGAACAATAAATGGGAAAAAAATTAAACAAATCCAATTTTATGTGAATTATCTACACTGCTAGAAATCTTGGAATAAATTTTAATACAAGTATAGTATTACAAATAACTTTAATTAAAAACGTATTAAATTTAATACTCCTCAATTGATTGCAACATTTTGAAATATATTTTGTTTTAAGTTTTAATACAGTTCAAATATAACAACGATATTTCATACCCTTGGAATCAATTCGATACTATTGTGATATTATATTTAATTTTTAATACAATTTTGTATTAAAATTAAATACATTTCAAATTTTACAAAGATATTTTATTCTCTTTGGAATCAATTTGATACTATATTTACTATTATATTTAATTTTTAATACAAAATCAGTTTTAAAAATTAATACAAACTGAGCATTATATTTCAATACATTTTTTATTAAAAATGAATTTAAATATTTGACCAGTATTTAATTTTAATACAATTTTGGGGTGGTCATATATGTAAGCCCAAAAATATTAAAATTTATTACAAGATTTCTAACCGTGTAGCTGGTTTGCTCGCCACTGTATGTATTTCTAATATTTTCTATTAGTTATCCACGGTTTCTTGTATCCAGAATAAATATATTTAGATAAGTTTACATAAATATATTATTATATTTTCCTTAAAATTTTTGAATAAAAACAATTCATTGTAACCCTCCTTGATAACATTTTCCTTGCTAAATTGAAGAAGAGTTTATTTTATTGTTAAATTTTTCTTAACCAATTCTTATGCCCAAAAACGTATCAAAAATCAAAATCACTATCATGGTAAAAACAATGTTGGTATTTTAATCAGCTTGGCATAGCTTTGCTCATATCTCACTCTAAACTATGAGTAACTTCAACGAAATGTCCTTTGATGATTGATTAAAAATAAAGCGGTACAAAACCGACCTTTTACAATACCAAATTGTTTGTTATTGTTGTTCTAGTTTTTGTTGCCATTGTTGTTAATCACATCGTAATCAGTCAATGTCGCCTCAACGTTCTCTAGCTTTTGTGCAGTGACAGCTTGATGGCAAGGACTTTAGACTGTTTATCAAGGTGACATCTTCTAACTTTAAGATTTTTGCTTGTCTGCTGCTAATAGTAGCATCAAAATAATAAAAAAAACAGTATGATAAAGTTTTTTAAAACCTCGTCTAGATTCATCTAAAACCTCATTTACTTGCAATTTCCTCAAAACTTTAAAATTTATTAAGATTAAATAAAGAGTTTAGCTTATATTAAAAAAAAAATTAAACTAAAACAAATAAACTAATTGAAATGAATCAGTTGCAATGAATGAGAATATAAAAGCAAGCTTGCCAAAATTTTTTAAGAAAAAGGTGTGAAAAACCTTGAAGAGTATTTAAATATATTAAATACAATTTCAAAAATTTATATATAATAACACTGTGCGACAATTTAGAACTTTTTTGTTGTATCGGAGATACCACTGCGTGTTTTTGGTAGAGGAGCACTCCCAGAACACGACCTCGTACTCCGTTTTGTAGTAGAGCGTCTCAATTTGTTTGTAAATTGTCTACTCATTCTGCAGGTAGGGCCATTTCAAAATTTTATTATAACTGAGAAAGAAAACATGAGGAAGCTTGTAAGGGATTCATTTGTCCAATAAAAATGTGTATTCCCTCAGATCAGATAGAAGTATTCCCAATTCTTCCTGATCCACCACTGTACTCATATATTTTTTTTTTTCTTAAAAATTTTTCGTCTCAGTAGATTTTTACGTAGAATTACGTCTTACAGCGCGGTTTGTATGTGGGTCATTTTCACAAATTTTTTCAAAGTGATATTTGACACTTTGGGGTAGGTATACCCTTAGGTAGGTACAGCCCTTAATATTCATCGTACAAAGAAAAAAAATTGCCAAAATATCAGTTGGAGTGCGAATAAAACGAATATCTAATAATATAGCAAAATCTTAGAAGAAAAAATTCATCTATTCGTATGAGAAATGCACAAACTGCTTCAGTAGCAGCTTATGCTGTTTCTATTATTGTTGTTGTTGTTGTGTGTGTTCGTTTGGTTCGTAATTATGTCGTTCCTTGTTGTGCTGCTTTTTCTCTTGTTTTTGTTGTTTTTATTAATACGTATGTAAAATCTATATATATAAAATGGAATGTGTGTTTGTGTATTTCTTTGTTTATACCTTATAGGAGACCAAACCTCTGGACCGATCTTCCTGAAATTTTCACAGCATTTAACTGGGACTCTGGCATGATTAATAGGGTACTTTTTTTTCGACCACGTCCACTTTTACGCCCACTTTTTTAAAATTATGTAATTGCTCCCATATAGTTTTTAACAGATTTACTTCAAATTGTATACACATTATACTCCAGGCGAGGTAGAAATAAACATTTCTTACGCCACGCCCCCTATCACGCCCCTTTTCATGCCAAATTTAAGTTTTAAACTTTTTGTTCTCTGTACAAATTTGTTCCTTCCAACGGATTATTTTTTATTTGGTAGTATATTGCTCTTAATACTGTTAACGTCGCCATATTACTATGAACCACACCCACTTCACCGCCCCTTTTTTTAATTCAGATACGTACTTATACCACTAACAATGTTTGCTATACAAAATACTTTTTTGTAATATGTATTTACCTAAAGTTTTATATACTTTTTATCTACAGGTAAGGTAGCCATAGATTTTTTTATTAACAAATCCCCCTTTTTCGCCCAATTTTACTTTATCTATAATTAATCTGCTTTCAATCTATATATATAAAAATGAATGTCTGTCTGTCTGTTTGTTTGTTTGTTTGTGCTTTATAGGAGGCTAAACCCTTGGACCGATCTTCCTGAAACTTTCACAGCATTTTACTATGACTCTGGAAAGAATAATAAGCTATATGAAGTTTTTATTGGACAAAGGGGCGTGGCACTGCCCATATAACCCAAAAATTTAAATCGCCATATTTTGGGCATTTTTTGACCTACGTTGATGCTATTTGGTACATATGGTATTGGCATAGTTATAAATACGTACGAGGAGAAAAGTGGGTGGGACCACGCCCCTTTTTAGGAAAACTAAAAATCCCAATATAGTCTTAACTACTGGACCGATCGTCATTAAATTTTCACAATAGGATATTCTTACGAAATAATAAATTCTTGACTATATAAAGTTGTGAGTGGACGAATGGGCGTGGCCTCGCCCATATAACCCAAAATTTAAAATCGTCATATTTTGGGCATTTTTTGACCAACGGCGGCAGTATTTGCTATATATGGTATTGGCATGAATAGAAATACGTACCAAAAGAAAAGTGGGCGGAGCACGCGCCTTTGTTTGCGATATATTGGAGGCTGGACCTGATAACCGATCTTAAATTTTCACAGCGTTCAGCTTTGACTCAGGAAAACTTATTACATTATAATATTTTTCGACCATGCACACTTCTGCACCTACACTGTCTTCAAAACAGCTGATTTTATAATACGTGTTAATTAAAATAGAGAGTAGGGTAGCCCCATTCTCATTCTCCCACAACTGACTGCGAAACAGCTGATTGTGTAATTGCTGCTTTTTGATTGGTCTAAAAATAAAAAGGGGGAGCATGAAGCAAATTTCATGCGATTCAATGCTGGATTTTTAATTGGTTTAAAACAAAAAAAGAGGCGAAGCATTGCAATAATTAAATTAAATAAATAAATTTTTGTAAATATATAAATACTTTTAATTTTATTTTATACGAGGGGGTAGCGAAGCACACTGGGTTCAGCTAATATATATATATAAATACACATTAGTTGCTTTAATTTTATTTCGTTTCCCAGATAACCAATCGGTTCGGTTGAAAACAGTGTGCACTTTTAAAAACACTGAAGCGGACCGTTTCGTTGTCAGCAAACTATGCATTGTGTGTTTCATATAAGCGTACTATTTATTAAGTTGTATATTAATGTTGATTTTCTATGATTTAAATACAAATTCTAAATGTTTGATAGTTTAAATCATGATTTTATATACAAATTCTAGTTGTTTGATACTATAAAATCGTTTATTGAGCTTTAGGTCAGGTCAGAACAAATTATTGATCTAACGAATTTTTTCCAAAGAAACAACAACAAAAACAACAACATTTTCAATATGAAAGGGAAAACATCACTAGCTGATTAATTAGTTAGCTGATTGATTAACTAGTTAGAACAAATAATTGTGCTGACCTGACCTAGAGCTCAATAAACGCTTTTAAATTATCAAACAACTAGAATTTGTATTCAAATCAATTAGAAACAATTAGAATTAGTTTTTAAATCATAGAAAATCAACATAATAAATAACAAGGTCATATAGAAAACTTTAATTTGTATTTTTATTTATTTGATTTTATTTGTTGTTAAACAATTGAAATCTTTTCTTAAAATGGCTTTCTTTAAGTTGCAACATAAAACAAAACAACAAACGGCAGCTCAACTGCACTACCTTGATTTTAATACAAGATTCAATGCATATTTCAGAGTTTTTTGGCGAACGGGTGAAAAAGAGAGGGAAAAAAGAACAAACGACGCATCAAGCGAATATTACATAAGTTTCAATTCGATTCTTTATAAATATAAAAAAGGACTTTACAAATATATAGAGAATGGTTTAAAGGTACAAAAACATGTTGTTTTCATACCAGCAAATCAGACACTGCCGTTTTAAGTACTGTTTAGCTGGAAACGTGACATTCATGGATTGTTGGGTTGTTATACAGTAGAGAATACAGATGCATTTAGCTATAGAGCCAGTGTCTGGCTACAAAAAAATTTAATACAATTCCGACAAAAAGTTGCTTTTTTACGGTAACATAAATTGAATACAACAAAAATTACAATGGTAAAGATAAACAAAAAGTTTCTACCGCAATAAAACAATATCAAAAAATTCCACTATCATTAAAAATTATCACAAAAATACCACGCGTTTTAAAAATACCACCACAAATTCCATATGCATTTAAAATTGCCACAAAAATCTAATTCACAATAAAAAATACTACAATAACTCCCATATGCACAATTAATTTAAAAAAGCATTTAGAAATACCACAAAGAAATTTTACTTACTAAAAAAGAAAAAAAATTTTAAAAAGGATATTACCAAACTCCCACAGAAATTAAAAAATACCCAGCTGAATTCCCACTCCAATCAAAAATACCACGCTGAAGTAAAAAATTTAATTGGAGTTCCCAAAACAAAAATTCCTTGGGGCAAATAAAAATTACCACGAATGGGATTTTTCCAACATATCTGGCAACGTTGTTACTAGCTGCTGATATTATTGTTTTGGTTCTGTATGCGCTCCAAAGACCCGTTTTTCACTCGGCAATTCTATGAGCAATAATTGCTTTCGCCGCAAGTAGTTTCTTGACTACTCGGGTTTAAAGGGGACTTTCGTAAACCCCCTCATGCGTGGGAATAATCAACAAACTGCCTGCGGCAAAGGCAATTATTGCCGAGTGAAAAGTGGAACAAAGAGATACCAGATACCAGAGCAAGAGAATTATTGGTCTCGGAGCAATAATTGCTTTCGCCGCAAGCTCGAGAATTTTCGTGTGTGACGAAAAGAGGGACATAGTAAGCAACATGGTA
Source organism: Dichetophora obliterata (assembly GCA_963920525.1). Lineage (NCBI taxonomy): Eukaryota > Metazoa > Arthropoda > Insecta > Diptera > Sciomyzidae > Dichetophora > Dichetophora obliterata. The sequence continues at coordinate 189,314,283 of OY986438.1, forward strand.
GAAGAATACAGGTATATGCACGAGATGAGAGCATACTGCCGGAATTGTCAAAACGAAGCAAAACTTTTTCTTTATTCTCTTTTGTTTCCTTTAGAAAACAAAAGAGGGACATAGTAAGCAACATGGTAGAAGAATACAGGTATATGCACGAGATGAGAGCATACTGCCGAAATTGTTAAAACGAAGCAAAACTTTTTCTTTATTCTCTTTTGTTTCCTTTATAGGTAAATTTGACAGACATGGCAGTATGGAAAGAGAGCACAGTCAGCGCTGCATATACATCTATCCTTCTACCATGGTAAGCAAAGTTCTGTTTATTTTCTGTGGACGATTCGGTTCATCCCCTCTAACGCTGCTCAACCGCTGTAATCTTGCTCTTCTCTGTACGTCGTTGTTTTAGATTTACTTGGTAATTGTTGTTGGTTCAGTTAGCTGAAATTTTTTTAGATGTTCTTAGTTTTTACTGACATGAACAGCTGATTTTTGACAACTAGCTCGCTTTTCTCTGCTTTCTACTTCATTCCTCTCCGAGTCGGCCTTACCTGGTTATTCTGCCATGAGATGGAGTACGAATCAAACGAATGTTTATATTCAGTAAAATAAATACTAAAGAGAATACAGATGCGTGTATCTACAGAGACAATATCTATGCATACTACTACGCAAATTTGCGCATGCGTTACTTAGCATGCGTTGTGCTTTAAAAGCTCCATTTATTTTTTAAACACCATAATAAATTCGAATTACTTATATTATGCATTACATTTTTTCCATATTAAAAATTTATATTGTTAACTAAAATTTTAATTTTAAATTACTTATAAAATATACATACATGTATAAGCTCTTTACTACAGCAAAAATAAATAATTTAAATTTACCCATATTTATTTCCATTAATTCAACATAACTTTGAATTACATTTAGTTTTAACCAACAAAACAAATGAACAAGAACAACAAATTCATCACCATAAATATCAAATGAAAACTTTTTATAAAACAAAACAAAACAAAACAAATTTTTACATGAATTTAATTGTGAGGTTTTTAGATTAGGTAAGTTTGAAGAAGGAAAACAACAACAAATTTTTTTTTTGAATAATTTTTATTTAGATGATGAAATGCTTTAAAATAGTTTTGAAAAATATAAATAAAAAAACCAGAATTTTTCTCTATTACTGTTTAAAAAGGAATTCTACGTCTATACTTACGATACAATCGAAACTGTTTTTTTTTTAGTTGCGAGGATCCTGAAAGTGCATTCATCATGTTCCTAAGCAAATTTCACTTAGTAAGGGTAAAAAAAAAATGAAATAAGAATACAAAGTTTTAGTTACAATGCCTAAAAAAACTGATATTTAATAATAACATACAACCTAGATCTTTGCACTTTATTGGCTTTAGATGCACGCGTAAGCATGACGTCTTCTACTATACACTTGCAGGAGAGACCATGACTAAACACTGTTATTTAAAATAAACATATTGAAAGAAACAAATAACAGAAAAAAGTTGAAATGTTTGTAAGGACAAAAAAAATGTGAGAAGAGTAGTGGATCAGGAGGAATTGGGAATGGCTCCGAACATTTTTATTGGCAACTGAATCCTTTACAAGCTTCTTTATTTGATGTCTTTCTCATTTTCGTTCTCATTATGCAGGCCCAACCTGCAGAATAAATTGACTAATTAAAAAAATGTATACCCTCTACGACAAAACGAAGTATGAGGTCGTGTTCTGGGAGTGCTTTTCTACTAGAAACAAGCAGCGGTTTCTCCGATACATTTTGGCTGTCGCACTGTGTTATTGCTTAAATAGCTATCAACAGTAAAAAAATTTTTGTAAAATAATCTATTTTTAACGTCATGAGCAAAAAAAATACCAAAAGGGTAATAAAAGTGTTCTAGTATTGCAATATTTTGCAATGAATTTCTTACTATCGCTAATTATTTGCACAAAAGAAACATTTCTAATTTTTTTTTTTAAAAATACCAAAGAACCAAGTCATGTGCCTTATGCAAACAACGTTTACTCTTTGACCTGGAAAGAGAGTGATCAATTAAAAGAGAAAGAATTTATTGAAACCATACGTGAATTTACCGAGGCTAGTGTTAAGCCTTCACCTCGGCAAGCATTTGCAGCCCTCAGAATTCCCTTCCTTTTATTCAATATTTTTAAACAATTTAGTTATGGTTTGTTTGTTTACATTTAGTTATGTATGTTTTTAGTTAGATTGTTTTAATAATTCTTAAATGCAGTCAGGAACAAAGAAAGCGAAAAGAACCATGCCCGAAACTGAATCCGAACCGGGGACCTCTGAGTTGATAGTCTAGCGCACTCTTCACTAGACTACAAAGGACGATAGAACAATAACAAAGAAGAGACGAAAATAAGATCAACACTGTTTAAAATTTTTGTTTTTTTGTTTTAGGTGTTATTTAAAGCTCTTTTTAAGGAAACATGAAAAAAGTTATTAAGGTAATTCACGATCTTGTTGCATCGTTGCAAATACATAGTTAGTTGCTTTTACAAAAACAAAAAGTATTGAAATGCACTTGCAACATTTATGCAATTGCAATAATAAAAGGCTGTTGCATATGCAAATTCAATAATATTGCATGACGCTATTGTGAAGGAATATGTTCACTTTGCAATGAACACCACCACCGAAACTTTTTGAGCATTACTGATTGTTTAATCAAGTTTAAAAAAGTTGAATTTATAATAAAAGTTTTAAGGAAATGAAGGAAGTTTTACCCTTGCGAAAACGCATTTGCAATGATACAACAATATCGTGAATTACTTTATTTCTTAAAAAATTTAATTTTACAGCCAATTTGAATCATTTAAAATTTTATTGCTATATATATATAAAACAAAAATATTATTTTTTAAATACATGTGTTGGTTTTTAGTTACGTAATGAAATATATACCTATTACCTATTGTTACGGCTATGTGCCAAATTGACTCATAAAATTATTTAACATTTAATTGTTTTTAGAACATGAAACTTATGGCTTACATAAAGAAAGTTCTTCTCAGAATTCTCAAGAAAGCTGATGCTTAAACATTCATGATCAATCTTGTCGAGAACACTTCCATTCCCATGTCGAAAATTCATGCTGTTGACGTACGAAAGAATTGTCAAGTTCAAGCAGCGTTGCCATATGGTCCGATATATCGGATATGTTACGATTTTAATACTTGAATCCGACGTTCCGATATTTGACCATAATTCTTAAAAATGTTACGATTTCAGAAAAAGTAGATCCGGCGTCCGATATTGCATATATTTTTATATACATAATATATACATGAAAAGAAAAAAATTAGTATAATTAAATTGATGGCAACGTTAAAATAAAAAGATGCGATGGTACTTCTGCATTTCCAATAATGGAAATTTTTATTTTTGAATTGTTGAGCTTACCGAATTTCTCAGCTAACGTTGAGCGAACTTTTAGCCAAATAAATATTAATAAAACTAAAGTTCGCAATAGATTAGAGTTAGAAACAATGGAAGGAACTCTGCATACAAAAGATTATCTGCGTATGAAATATTTTAACTGTTTCAGTTTTGAAATTAATAAAGAATTTATAAGCAAATTTAATAAAGCAATGTATATATGATTTCGAGAAAATTATATTTTTTTACACATATTTTTTTCACTAAATTTAAATTTTTTTGTTGTTTTTGCTGGCTTAAAACAACAACATTTTTTCCTTAATTTACTTGAAGCAAAAGCGTTATATTTATAGAGTTAAAATTGAAAAATTATGTATTATAGCTCTATGCATTTCATTTTTACCGATTTAAGAGATCGACATTAAACCAAACTGTGTTGCAAATGTATTTTTAATTTCATTTTTACTCTTTGTTTGTGTGTTCAAAAATATTTTCAAAATGTAATTAATTATAATTTATTTTCTATATTTATAATGATGCTTGAATTGACTTTTGAAAAAATGTGATTTATTCAAATAAATAAACCTCAAATATACGTCATACGTCTAATAAAATGCAATATTTTATTTGTCTTCTTTGTTGTAAAATTCGACTGAAAATTTCTTAGTTCTTGTTTTCAGAGTTTCACAAATCCGATGAGAAATCCGATGAGCAGAGTGCAAAAGTTACGCTGTAAAATTTTTTTTCATGGCAACACTGAGTTCAAGTATTATGCAAGAGAAATAGATGTAAGAGCTTTTGCGCTAAATGCAATAAAAATGTTTGCTGAAAATGTATTTCAAGAACAGAATAAAAATGTAAACATATGTAAAAAATGTTTTTAATGAAGTTTTAAATAATAAATCTTTTATTTTGATTTAGTTGGAACGGTCTTTTTTTTTTTGCAAAAAGCTTAAATTTTTTGTATGAGTCAAATTGGCTCACTTCAATAAAAATAGGTATATAATCAACACCCGTAAATATAGTGTTAAGAAGTTAGCGCTTAAAAAATTCAACGGTTGATAACTTAAAATAACGTTTAAAGTTGATCTTTTAAACTAATGAAATTTCTGGGACTTTTTAGAATGAATAAACTCTAATTGAACTATCCTATGGCTTAGATGGCAAAGAAATGTTCCAAATTTCAAGTATTTTATAACTTTAACATGTTTTCTTAAAATGTAGCACTAATCAATTGTCAAGTCTTAGAAAAGCTTTGAAAATTTTAAACGCTGCCAACACAGCAGCCACTGTGGGCGCTAGCAGTAAAAGCTACCTCATAAATATCTCAAGCTAATCCCCAGCAATTAAATGCTTGCAAATAGCAGAAGCATCAGTAACGTAGAAAGAAAAAGTAAGCAGAACACACATAGAGAGAGGAAAAAATAGATAAAGAGAAAATGGGAACGGGTTCGGAGGGGGGCTAAGTTAAAATGGCCACATTAAGTAGAAAATTACAGCCAACTAACTGACTTCGCAAATTAGTTGGCTGTCTAGAGCCTCTTCTCCTCCCGCTTTTCGGCTTTTTAGCCACTCTTTCTTCTGCTGCCACTGTCATCAATTCACTCAAGCGGCACAACAATTCTAAGTAAACGCAATAAAAAACTAAGCGAAAACGAAGGGGGAAATTGGGACGCAAAAGCAGCGTCCGTACGCAAAGACAAAGGCAACAGGACGTCCGCAGAACTTTTAACACATTATCCCGAGGTTAAAACAGAAAAACGTTGGCAATCAAGATAAAAGTGAAGTTAAGAAAGCAAAGGCAAAAAAGACTGTGAGCCCGAGAAAACTTCTTTAATGACTTCTCTGTTTGACTTTGCTGGGGCCGAACAAAATGTTGAGCTCAGAGGCAGCAGAGAAGGCATTTTGAAAGGATATAACACACAAATGGACAGATAGACAAATAGATTTAAGCATTTGCTTTGGTTTGGTCAAAAAAGTTCAGCATGCAAGGGTTGGAGTTAAGACAGTTAAGACGTTAAAGATTTCGCGTCAGCTAGTTAGTCGTTGTTATGGTCTTGTTTGGCCTAACGTGGCTATGCTTCGAAGGTCAAGGAGCGTTTTTTTGTTATTGCATAAAATAAAAACCCATGTCCTTGATAAGGCCTACAAAGCATAAAAGCCAGCCTGTTATAGAGGCGCCGTGCTTGAAGAAGCTTTTAATTAGCTTCAAGCAGCAGAGCTATTGAATAGCTAGCCAAAATGTTATAACATAAATACTTGTTTAGTTAATTAAACTGCCTGAAGTGGTGAGGGTAAACAACAGTTAACCGTATTGTCAACTTTAACAGCGATAAATTTAGTATTTATGTATTTCGTTATTTCTTTTTATTTCTTAAAGTTCTTATATTTCACAAAAGAATTTTTGCCAGTTTTTTTTGTTGGAAATTTTAAATATTCTGAATTTTTGTCACGGAATTTTATTGCAGCTTCATACAGAAATTTTATTCATTTTCACGCCACCAAATTTTAGTTTCATGCATGCAAATTTGACGGATTTCAGTTTTTAATTATTTTTTGTTTTTATAGTTTTTTTGGAAAGTATTAAATTTTTTTATAGATTTACAAAAGTTTCAAAATTTAATGGAAAAATTGGGAGATTTAAATTAAAGAGAAGAACTTGAACTTACCAGCGGTGGATTAACCCTAGGGAGTGATTGGGCTCGAGCCCACAGGAGCAAATTTTTAGCAGCGGCAAATTTTCTCAAAAACAATAGAATATTTTGGTTTTTTTTCTGCTTAGATTATAAAAAAGTAGTTCAAATAAATATTTTGTTTATGTTGTCATAAAAAAAACTGTGAATGTTGTCCAGTGGGTACTATTTCAGTGCTTCTAACAACTGGACCTATTCTGCAAAATCTGGTATTCTGTTACGCATTATCCTTTATCAATCATAAAAGATGCCGACCATAAAAGATCTGTTAAAATTGGTATTCTGCCTTTCGATCTTTTATGGTACCCTGTGTTCAATATTCTTAAACAAAAATCTATTACAATTCCGTTAACTTCTGTTATAAAACAGCTGTTTGCAGTAGCGTGACTTAATTATGTGCGCCCGCCCGCAGGTTTCTAAAAGCGCCCTGCTTTTTACTTTCAGAGTAAAACTATGTTAATACTAGGTTACTACCCAGCAAACATTTTATGAGCCTTCAAAAATATGACTCAAAAATGCGTCATTTATGTGAATGTTTTATGAGTGTTTATAAAAATGAGTCATAAGAGAGTCTTTTTTATGCGTGATTTATGAGTGTTGATAAAAAGGAATCATGAAAGAATACTTTTTATGAGTGTTTTATGAGTGCTCATAAAGAGGACTCATAAAATAATCCTTTTTATGCATGTTTTATGAGTGTTCATAAAATTGAGTCATAAAAGAATCCTTTTTATGCGTGTTTTATGAGTGCATATAAAAAGGACTCATACAAGAATCTTTTTTATGCATGTTTTATGAGTGTTCATAAAAAAGACTCATAAATGAATCCTTTTTATGCATGTTTTTGAGTGTTCATAAAACGGAGTCATGAAAGAATACTTTTTATGCGTGTTTTATGAGTGCATATAAAAAGGACTCATACAAGAATCTTTCTTATGCATGTATTATGAGTGTTCATAAAAGAGACTCATAAAAGAATCCTTTTTATGCATGTTTTAAGAGTGTTCATAAAATGGAGTCATAAAAGTCTCTTCTTTATGAGTGTTTTATGACAAATCATAAAAAAGACTCATAAAGCAGCCATTTATATGCGAGTTTTATGATTTATTATAAGTATTATAAGTATAAGTATTTAAAATGTCATTAGTCATAATAGACCAGTAAACGAAAATTGAATCTGACTCCAATGCGTTACGAAAAATATTTCTATTTGCCCTTAAAATGTAATTCGAAAAGTTCCTGTGATTCCTGTGACTGTAATTTCTGAATAATAAGGCGCTTGCTATGCTGGCGCCACAGTTCGTGGAATTCCTTTCTTGCTGCGATCAGCTTCCTGCGCTTTTGGTTCGCAGCAAGCTTTCAATTGAAATAATCATTTGGAGTTTAAACGTCGAAGTTCGTGGAAGTAATTTAATTTCTTACTATTATTTAATTTTAAATTTTCATAGTAAGTTCGTGTTTTTAGTGGAGTAATGTAACAAAACTATTATAAATGGATTTGCTGTAAGATCAGCTATACGTGGTAAGTGAACTAATAATAAGTTTTCAAATAAAACAAAACTTAATTTATTGTCTTTTTTTTTAATTAAACTTTGTCTTTAAAATAGCCCCTAATGCAATATTACTGCTTAATATTCATCATAATTATTATCTTTTTTTTATTTTTGTTTTTAGGTGCATTTTTCCGAAAGTTTAATCACACCGAAAAAGAATTTTCATTAACCTGTTTACGCTGGTTGCAAACTGCAAAAGATAGAGTTAATTATAAGAACAAACATTGAAATATCCTTTTTTTATTACTTATACTTTACTTATAACTGCTTTCTTTCAATATAAGGACAAACAAATAAATGAAATTAGGTAAATTTTTATATTTTTTTTCTGAATGAATTAAAAACTCTTATTAAAATAAATTTAACGTCCAATATAAATATATGATTTTTGAATATGTTTTCATGTAATTTTTTTATGACTGAATGAATAAAAAATTTAATTGAAATAAATTGAATATATTAAAAAATCAATTTTATTGTGTTTCGGATAAAATGTCTTAGATAAAATGTCACAAATATGTTCCTTTTATGATCCGTTTTATGAGCTTTCATAAAAGGGTCATACCTTTGCTTTAAGCCTCAGAAAATGTTGGCTAATCTTTTAATAACATCAAATCAAAGTCTACAATTTGTATAAAAAAAATATCTATTTTCTGAGACTTTAAAGAGTCTTTAATATGGACCTAATGACTTTTAAAATAGTAAATAATATGAGTTTTAAAAGAGATTTATGAACCCTTACGGCTTTCATTACATACATCTTAAAATAGTATTAAATATGAGTCTTAAAAGAGTCTTTAATAGGACTCGTAAAATAATGATTTATAAGAGTTCTAAAATAATCTTAATTATGAGTCTTCAAAGAGTCCTTTATATGAGTCTTAAGAAAGTATTACGTATGAGTCCTAAAAGAGTCTTAAGTATGACTCTTAAAAGTATAATTTTTATGAGTTCTAAAAGTGTCTTAAATATGAGTCCTCAAAGAGTATTAAATACGACTCTTAAAAGAGTCTTAAATATGAGTCTTAAAAGAGTCTTAAGTATTACTCTTAAAAAAATAATTTATATGAGTTCTAAAAGAGTTTTATTTATGAGTGTTCAAAGAGTCCTTTATATGAGTCTTAATAGAGTTATAAATATGAGTCTTAAAAGCGTCTTTTTTATGGCTCCAAAAAGAAACATAACACAGTCATTGTTATGAATCATATTTTGGAGCCCATAACATACGAAAAAGTACTAATAAACGAGTCTTTTTTGAGCGCATTATGACTATAAAGGCTCATATATATGAGTCTTAAATAGTATTTTAAGAGTCATAATGTTTGCTGGGTAGAACATAGGAGAAAACAAGAGAACACTTGACAAACAAACAAAAAAAAGAGACTTTTTTAATTCAGTGGTCATATGATGATCATAATTTATTGCAACAGTTATATTTTAAAAATATCTTATTTTATATATTTTATATTAACAGAATTTGGTAAAAAAAGCAATAACGTAAGAAATACTTTTTATAATATCAAATATAATAAAATTTATAAGATTTTATCACAAAGCAGGTAAAAAAAAGCATCACATATTAATGACTTAAAAAAGTAAACAAACTTAATGATTGAATAAACGGGATCAATAATTTTGTATGGATGGAATGATAATTTTCAGATGTTTAGTTAAAATGTTCTGTATTTGACGTTACCTGTTTACTAAAGAATTTGCTAACGTCACAAAATATTACCAACTGACTGATTCAAATAACATCAGTAGCTGACTTAAAGACAAAATTAAGAAATCTTGAAAAAGTTACACAAATCCGACGTCTGCCACATCCACTTACCATATAAACGAATTCCATTTTTGTCTGAAACTTCATTAGGTCTTGTTCCCCTGGCTTAGTTGCGCCCGCCCGCAACGCAGTCTCTGCGGTCCCGCTTTTTACGCCACTGGCTGTGTGCTGTCAAAAAATCAAATTATTGGGCATGCATATAAAATGCAAGCGCACATTCACTTTGTCCAACCAAAACAGCTGCACAAAACGCACGTCAGGAAGATCGAACGGATGGTTTCTTCTATTTAAAACTTTTCTTTAAAACACACACATTTGTTAATTATGTAATCTTACATTTGCCTTCTTTTATGAGGCAAATAAACATCAATTTTTCAGACCAAAATGTTCACTCTCTAAAAATTTGTTACGATAAAAGACAGAAAAATGTATCTATTATTCTGTTGTCTTTCATAACAGATTTCATATCAGATTTTGTCATGCAGAATACGAAATAAAATATTTTGTAACAGATTTTTTGACAGTTCGAAAAATCTGCTATGATTTATAACAGATTTCACAAAAGATTGTCGTGCAGAATACGAATTTTGGTATCGTAAAAGATTTGTTGACAGCTCAAAAATTTGTATTTGAAATCATAACAAAAAAACAGAATTTTTTCATAACAGATTGTACAGAATAGACCCAAATATTATGGTGTTTTATATATTTTTGCTACGCCTCAGCAGATGGCGGATCAGGAATGATTTTCAAAGATTAGACTTGGCTTTTTCTTTTAATTAAAAAGTGAAGAACAAACTAATATTGTTTTCTATAAAATTTCCATCGTTTCGTTTTAAGTGAAGCTTTAGTTAAATTCATGGCCTTATTTTGTAAAACGCACGCAATCACCTCATTTGGGGTATTTTGTCTGGCAATTCCATTTCCATATGAATAAGAACAAAACCTTTATTTTTTTCACTGAAACTTTCCTTTAAAAAAATCTAGTGCTAGTGACTGCGTTCGTTTTACAAAATGAGGCCGTCAGTTTAAGTAACAATTAAAGCACCATTAAAGCATCCGAAAAAAGCGACTGTGTATCTGCACTCTAAAAACTGATTGAAAAATTTCTACAAAAAATGTTGTGAAATTTCACGACATTTATTGGCGATATTTTTCAATTTTGTCTGAAAATCAGCGTATTTTTCCAAAATATGTATATTTACTCTACTATTCACGCTATTTTAGCATGTTTTCGCTCAGAGAGTCTTAAAATATGCATACCTCTCTACTTTTCTCGCTATTTTAGCGTGTTTTCGCTCAGAGAGCCCCAAAATATATATGTTCTCTACTTTTCACGCTATTCCAGCGTGTTTCCGCTCAGAGAATTCTAAAATATGTATATTTTCTACTTTTCACGCTATTTCAGCGTGTTTTCGCTCAGAGAGTCTTAAAATATGCATATTTTCCCTACTTTTCACACTATTTCAGTGTGTTCTCGCTCAGATAGTCTTAAAAACGCTCCAGCAGCGGTATTTTACGCTTGTCCTTAAATAAACACCTCTACTTTAATGTCATATGATTTCAAAGAGTTTATTCGAACATGTGTCAAATTATATACAACCTAAACAGCATATTGGTCACAGCTTAATTACTCAAGCCTACTGAAGTAGGAAAGAGTAGCGTCTTCTGCTGAGTGATTGTCTCTATACAGAGCTGTTGTTGTTACCATGTTCAAAACTTGAGAGACTTCACGCATTTCTAGCTTTTTTTTATAAGCGCAGACAAGATTGGAAGAAATAGTTTTAGAAGAGAGTTTTTACAAGAGAGCGAAAGAAATAATTGTAGGTGAGAGGATTCACGCCTTTTTAATGATAATTATTTATAATTTTGCTCTATGGGATTTAATAATATGTAACAATAATAAACTGGCCATTTCAGCCCTTGGAAGGACTTTGACCTAGCTTCTATTGATCAATTGTGTTCGGTCATCTATTGAACAAATGACCGAGAACTGGACCTACGTGTTTTATGCCGACTCCGAACGGCTTATGTTCTCTAGAAGCTTGGCAATTTTTACTCTCTGAGGTTTGCCATTGTCTGCAGAGAGGTGACGACCGAACAGAAAAATTTAATGCAATTGAAAAAACTTTTCTGTCTGAGCTGGAATTGAACCCGGGCTGCCGCGGTTCTTTAGCTTAGGGGCCACGCACTCTACCCACTAGGCTACGGTCGCCACTCTATGGGATTTAACGACAATAAATGTAGGCAATCAGTTGCCAGCAATTATTGTAGTTAATTCTCGTGGTTTTTTGTTAGAGTGTGGAAAAGAAGCTAATATCAAAGCAGTAAGTAAACAATGATTAATATTGTTGGGAACAACCATCATCAAGTCATTGCGGAGCTGGTAGAAATTACTATGAAAGTCAAATGGATACCAAGGCAGGCGAGTGTACATCTGGCAATAAAGCCGCGGAGGAAACTGTAAGGTCGCGTTCATAGTGAAAGCTTTTTACTGAGCCGAGCCGAAAAACACATTGGAGCAATAGCTAACGCAAGTCATGCATCTCTTTTGCCCCAATGCTTGTTTGAGTTTCAGTTTAGGTCGGCTCAGCAAAAAGCGCTCACTATGAACCCGGCCTAAGTCAACACTGAGTGGTCAAAAACTCTGGTCAGATGTTTATTTTAATTGTTTGGTTAGGTACAATTATATTAAGACTTTTGTGCAGATAGTAATGAGCCTGGCTAGTCTTCTTTAATCAAATTCATAAGCTATGTTTGATTCCTCTGAGTGGGAGATCAATGAAATAACAATTGATTTTTTAATAAAAAATAGCATAAAAAAAATATTGATTGCACTTTAAATGCTCAAAAAGAGTAACTAGTGATCAACTGCGTTTTCTTCGCAAGAACCTGTTCATACTGATTCTAGCAAATGGAGTATCAATCGCCAATATAAAAATTATTTAAGATATACATTTTTCAAACGAACTCATATATAATTGAAATGTTTTATATCTGAAAACATTCTGATTTGATTTTAGCCGATAAAACCTACTAAAATACCTCTTAAAATACATATATGTAATTTTGTTGGTGGGGTCGTGTCATTATTGCTATTTAATATTTTTTTTTTTTGCGGCATTTTAGTCTAGCCCACAGTGGCCAATTTGGTTAATCTGGCTCTGGAACTAACTGTACTATGAACTCAAAGTAGTTTGGCAAAATTTGCTCACTACATTTACTTCACTAAAAAGTAACACACTTTAGCGCAAACCTTTTCGCAACTCTAATTTCAAATATTTTTTGCGTCAAACTGATGAGTAATCATTTTTAAAACTTATTTATTGCACAAGTGCTGTTTAAATATATGACAAAAGCAAAAACAAAAAAAATGTCGCTTAATATGTTTGATCCCTACACTCGAGAATAAGCTTATAGTTTATTTTTAATTTTTATTTTATTTTTATTTTTTAATTAACACTTGATAATTCCAGTACAGCTGATTTAATTTTTAAGCTTTTCTATTCATTGGCATTAATTAAATTCAAAACTTTTTGGATTAGCTTTTTGGCATATTTAGAAAAAAAAATCAAATGTTAGATACTGCAAAATAAATAGAAATAAATCCAACTTAATTTTGGAATAGTTCTATTTTTAGTTTTTTGTTTTTTTTCATTTATTTGTTGGACAGCACTTTTTTCTACGGACTTATCTGGAAACAGTGAAAAACTTTTAATTGCTATTTGAAGTATCTGCGCGCACATAAAACGAAACTTTATGCTATCCATTCGAACTCAGGTCAGGCCATTTCTAGTGGCAGCGCAAAAATAGAGCAAAACGGATGAGTTCGTGATGCACTACAACTTAAATGGCAAAAATATAGTAAACTCCAACGTATACACTTACACTCAAAGCGCGCATCTGCGTGTGTTTGTGCTTTGGTTCGTTCGCTCGTGTGCATGAATAATTTTTATAAAAAAAAAATTATATACCATCATGTGTTGATGGTTTTAAAACTAAAGTTAAAATTTACAATGCAATGCGAGTGGAAAATTTATTCTGTGGAAGCAATTCATTCCAAAAATATTTTTACACTTCACTATAAAATAAGTCACTTTTTAAGCTAAATTTCTTTAAATTGGCTTTCAAATGAATTTGTACCACTTAGTCTTAAATCTGTTTTTGAAAGATTCCAGTAATATTTTATCCTTTTGCAAGAAAACTTTCATCTTTTTGAAGTATTTTAAATAGAATGTCCAACTTTTTAATTATTTTTTTTTTTTTTTTTTGTTGAAAATGTATTTCATAAATGGCAAATATAAATGTAAGGGGATTACGCTCTAAGACGCAAGACATATTTTCAATGTATCAAAATTTGTCTGAAGATATTATCGCATTGACTGAAACGTGGTTAAATGAAAGCATTACTGACTTGGAATTGTTTGATAATAGTTTTGAAGTATATAGAAAAGACAGATACGCTGGCAATACTTCTGCTGTCGGTGGTGGTGTCATATTAGCTGTTAGGAAACTCCTTCGTTAGTTCCATTATCGATATTCCCTGCTCTTCTAATATCAAACTTATATGCATTAAGGTTGTACATTGTTATTCTAATGTATATGTATTTAATGCTTATGTTCCTCCAAAGAGCAGTGTGGAAATTTATGCAAGCCTTGCGGATTGCATAGAATACGTTATAAATATTCTTGACGTTGGTGACGACATTTTATTGTTGGGCGATTTTAATCTGCCTGACTTGAAATGGGAATCTTCAGACGATGATGCATATTTTTGTGCATCTAATTCGAAGACACGCCAAGAGCATATATTTGTTGATAATATATGTTCTGACTTACAACAAGTAAGTTGTATTTATAATAGTCGTGAAAGACTTCTTGACCTGGTCTTAACTACAGACTGTAACAACGTGATTGTTAAGAGGGCCCTTCATGCTCTAACTTCTGTTGATGACTACCATCCACCACTGAGCATATGGTACAAGTCTGACAGGGAAAATATAGTGAATTCCAATTGAAAAGATAAAGTTTATGAATTCAATTTCAGAAAAGCTGACTTTCTGAGGTTGAATCATTTACTTCATAGTAAACTTAATGTAATTTTAGAATATTTTAATGGTTATAATCTTGAAGATTCAATTAATTTTTTTTTGTATAGAAATCTTTACTATGTTTTCTGAGTCCGTGCCGTATAGCTTCAAATTTGCGAAAAATTGTGCTTACCTTTGGTACACAAGGGAATTAAAGACTCTTCGCAACAACAGAAATAGGGCATGGAAGAAATATGTCTGTAGCTTAGACTTAAATGACCTAAAAACCTACAAGCTTTTGTTTCTGGATTTTGAAAGTTGCTCAGATACCTTATATAAAAATTATTTAGACAATATTAAGCTGAGAATATTGTCTGATCCAAAGAAATTCTGGGGTTTCATAAACACCAAAAAAAAAATCTGATGGATTCCCTTCATCATTTAAGACTTCTGACGGATTTACTGACGATCCCGTTATAATTTGTGGCCTATTTGCCACTCTCTTTAAAGAGTCATTCTGTTCAGACTCTTTTAATCCTGATGAAGATTATTTTGAATATATGAACTTTACACCCAGGGTTTCGTTGGACCCTATATCTTTTAATTCTGAGGATATTTTAAAGTATATTGGATCGATCGAAGAAGATTTTAATGCTGGACCTGACGGAATTCCTGCCGCAGTGTTAACGCAATGTGGTTCCGTTCTAAGCCTACCACTCTCTATATTATTCAATAAATCAATTAGGAAATGTAATTTTCCACTTTTTTGGAAAAAATCTTTTATAAGTCCTATTTATAAAAAAGGTTGTAGGAATGATGTAAACAACTATAGGCCTATCGCTAAACTCTCATCGATTCCAAAACTTTTCGAGCGGCTCGTGTATGATCGTGTGAAGATTCATTGTTACTGGCAGCATGGATTTGTTACTGGCAAATCCACTGTGTCTAATCTCCTCGATTTTACAACATTCTGCTTAAATTCAGTTTATTCTGGTAACCAGGTCGATTGTATTTACACTGATTTTAGTAAAGCATTTGATAAACTACCACACAAATTAATTATATTTAAACTAAAGTTAATGGGTTTTCCACAATTTTTTGTAAGCTGGATTCAATCGTATTTGACAAACACGATTCTTATCAAATACGATTTCGAGGTGTATTGTCTGCTGAATTTATGGCTGCATTAGGTGTTCCTCAACGTAGCCACCTTGGTCCACTTCTGTTTATTTTAGCCATTAATGATGTAACCCACATCATCAAATACTCTCATCTGCTCATTTATGCAGATGATATGAAAATATACAGAACAGTAGATTGTAAAGACAATTCAGTTCTACTCCAGTCTGATTTAAAATCCTTTGAAGTTTGGTGTTCTAAAAATAATATGTTTCTTAATCCAGATAAATGCCAAACTATGACCTTTTCGCGAAAAAGGAATAATTTAATTTTTGAATTTAAGATAAAAGATACGGCTTTAAATCGTGTAGATTCTGTCGAAGATCTTGGTATATGCATGGATTCTTTTCGCATTGTAAAAAAGCGTCTTCTATTCTCGGTTTTATAAAACGCTGGGCCAAAGAATTTAATAGTATGATTGCAACTACAACGCTGTATTATTCAATTGTCCGTCCTCACTTGGAGTATGCAAGTGAAGTTTGGTCTCCAAGTTACAATGTTCATGTTGAACGAATAGAAAGAATTCAAAAACGTTTTGTTCGGTTTGCTCTAAGGGGCTTAAGTGGAACTGACACTTTAAATCTTCCTCCTTATGAGGATCGTTTAAAACTATTAAAAATGCAATCCTTAAATGAGAGAAGGAAGTCTGCTGATATCGTCTACTTACACCAACTCATAACTGGTGTTTTCGATTCACCGGAACTCCTAACTCTTATACATTTTAACACTAACCGTAGAAGCAGTAGAAACGCTAACAATTTAATTTACTTACCTTTTAGTAGCACAAATTATATGGCTACTGCTCCTTTACATCGCATGAGTACCTTTGTTAACAACTGTAGCTTTTTTGATATTAACTTATCGAAAGGTCAACTCAAAAGTAAATTGAAAACTAATGTATGATTAGATCTATGATAACCCATGGTTAGTTGTTATGTCTTGTGTTGTCCCTGAGCCCAACCCATATTATGGTGGGTAAATTTTTCTCACTTTGGATTGTTTTGGACCACTTTTATCTATGTATATCTCTTTATTGTTATTGCATGTGTAAATATAAAGTCGACAGTTAAACTCGTGCTGGATTATTGGTTTTAAGGTCATGTAGTCTCTTTTCCGAGATGCTATTGACTTTAGAGATAGGTTAAGAGATACATCAAATACATTAAATGTAATGACACTTATTTTGAAGCTTTTCCACTCTAGTTCCCAAAGGGAGAGGGGGTCACCATCATCCTTGCATTTTCTTGCTCGCCTAATCAAGGAGAATCACTACCCGAGGGAATTAATGCTAAATCTGGGGCACCTTGTATAAAATTCATGCAGCTTTAAATATAAAAATACAGATGTCTCTATTTCTTTGCACATCACTGTAGCTGATTGCGGATGAAATTATTTCATCCTCTCTCAACTCTCTTGGGCATCGACGCAATTTTGGTTGCCTCAGCCTTCTGCATGAGTACTTCCATGGAAAGTGTTCAAGGGAGATACATGGCCTGACGTCACCAGCTAGTGTGTTTTCCAGGTCCACTCGGGCAACTGTCCAAGCCCACCCTTTAACCATTGCCTCGATTTCTAACAGAACCTAGCATTACCGAGAGAATGCTTTTTAGCCACACTGTAAAGTTGTGGAATAGTCTGCCAGCGAGTGTGTTTCCCGTCAGTTTTGAGCTGTCCAAATTTAAAACAAATTCCCAACGACACTTCTCCATCTATGCACTCTCCAAATTACTCATACATCTTCCGATTCAACACAATGCTTACACATTTACACAAAAAAAAAATAACAGACGGTCAGTACAAAACTGACATCAAAAGGATGCTGATCAAGAATATATATACTTTTCTATACCTGCCACGACACCTTATCGACGATTCAAACGGAGTGACAAAGTTAATATATAATATATTCTTTATGCAGTGGAGATATAAAAATACTAGGAGTAGCAGTTGCTTAGCAAACGCGTAAGCTGGCTACATAAATTGGTACGTTGAAGATGCATTTAAGTTGGATCGCTCGTTCCAATAAACTTTTCCCAAAGCAATAAAAGTAAGGATATAATGAAAAGTTAATGATGGCATATTTTAATTACAATATTGTTTTTAATAATTCTAAAAAAATAATATTTTTTAGAATTATATATAAGCTTAATGCCAATTAAGTTCATGAAGCAACATGTTGCAACAACAATAAGTTCTTTGCAGAACAAACCACCAAGCAGACTAGACAGCTGTTTTGTTGATAGCTACATCAACTCATCGGTAGTCTTCTGTGGCTTCTGCAGTACCACATGAACTTAATTGGCATTAAACTAATATATAATTTTGAAAAATATTATTTTTCAAGAATTATTAAAAATAATATTGGAAGGATATAATATTGTGTTGTCTCAAAAAAATTGGAGATATTTCGTTTTGTCATTGTTAGGGAGATTTGTGTTAGGGAGATAAACTTACCCGATCTCAATACCCGATCTTAATACTAAAAAAATGTCATTTATTTAAATTTATTACATATTCATTAATTTATTTATTTCTTGGCGTTTCTCAACCAACCCCCTCGCTTCGCTTACTCGCTCCAATTAAAGTAATGAAGTTATTTGAATTTTGAAAGTTTTTGTATGGAAATAAAATAAAAAATTATCAAAAATATGCATGAAAAACTTTAACTCTTAACTTTAACTCTTTAATCCAATTGCAAAAACTTACAATATTTTGATGCAGATTGAAAAAACTTTCTAAGGCCTATAATTTCGATTTTCTACAACTACATAAAATGCGAAAAACTTGATTTTTGGAGGATTTTGCAAAATGTTTTAACTTCTGGTATATATTCTGAGCGTTTAGTACCGCATTTTCCAAGCTCAGTATCAACTTTTACCATCATATTATTCACCCGACTACATCTAGGACACACAAAGCTTACCCACAAGCATCTTTTGACGGGGTTCAGTCCCAATAACTGCCCTTTTTGCGGTCGCCTAGCTTCAATAGACCACTTGCTGAATTCCTGTCCGAACCTCTCTCCTAAAAGGAATCTGTACTTCTCGGACTTACGACCCTATGACATCTTGAAATTTCCTTCTAATGACAATATCACCAAAATGTTATCTTTTTAAAAAGATTGTAACTTGCTAAATTTTATCTAATTTAAATAATTACTAACTTACATACATAATTTGCAGTTATTATAATTTTATACTTAGCATAGATCTATCTCTATTTTAATTTTAACGATATTATAATTATCTGCCAATCGAAAGACTCAGATGCTAGTACTGCCTTATTTCTGTTTTTATATAGTTATTTATTATTGTATAAATCTTATAAAAGAAATAAAATAAAAAATAAATAGTATCAAAAACTTTAGCAATTTCCTATGGATTGGCAATTATTCTATGGTCATGAGAAAGACAAGAGACCTGATCAGCATTACAGTTTCGGCTTAAGAGATTATTCACTAGTTTCCTTGCTTTATCAAACTCATTAAAATAATAATCATTTTTACTAGCTAATACATCTCTAGCAATCTGCTTACACAAATTTTTATACCTTGCCGCTATATTCATATTAAGTGGGAATTTCTATTTTAATTTTTAAATTTTCTTCTTTACATTATCTTAATTAAGCAAACCATTCGATATCCAAGGTAATTGATAACATTTAAATTTCAATTACATATACTAATCGTAATCTTAAAAAAAATAAAGATTACGATTAATGTAATCATAATCGAAATATTTTCAATTACAATTACAGTAATCGTAATTATTTAAAAATGACAATGACAGTTGCTCTAGTCGTAATCAAAGAATGTCTTTATTACGATTACAGTAATTGTAATACTGCAGAAATATAATTACGATGACTGTAATCGCAATCATTCTTTTTGTAATTGAATTACTATATAAATTCGTCTTTTTCATGATGCAATTTACAAAGAAGATATTTTCTAGAGTCTTTATTTGGAGTGGGGCCCTGCTGGAATAATTCTCTTTGTAATTTTTTTCTTTTTGATGCCGTCCACGTTAACACGCTCTTTCTGATTTTTCATTTGAAAAATGAGTCGTATTTAGGGCAAATATTGAAATTTAATACTTCAGAATTAATTGTTTTTTCTCTCGTATCAATTTGTACATTATTGAGTTCGTTTTAATTTATATTAGAGAACTTGAAGTCTATTTCAAATACTTGCTTAAAACACAAGTTCAAGCTTGCTTGAGCTTGATAACTTTCAATCAAGTATAACATGAACTTGAATCAAAATAAGCCCACGACAGCTTGCGACTTGGAAGTATGCTAGCTTACAAGCAAACGGCACGAAGTTTCAAGTAAAGGAAAACTTGATGCCTTCGTTAAAAATGATTGAAAAGCTTCAAATAGAAGGTAAGTATCCAATTAAAGCATGTATCCAAAAACTTTAATACACTTGTGTAGAAAAAGCTTAAGCGTATTAGGACTTTTAAGGGTTCTGTAAAGTCCGTGGTTGGCAGTTTTAGGGGGTACCTGTTTTCGAAATTAATGTCAGAATTTAAAATTTAAGATGCCGAACAGAGTTGCCACCTGGTTTTTTTGTGTATTTTTGCAAATTCTTGTAATTTTGAAATTCTGTCAAAGGATTTGATATCGATTTTAATGTCACAGTTTTAAAATTTAAGGTAGGGGTTAGGGTTGCCACCTAAATTTTTAGCACAGAATGAAGTCCACATGAATGAAGTCCATATCTATTGATCCCTACCTAAACCAGTTCGTTACAAGGGTACCTTTTTTTAAATATACAATCGCTTCATCCTTATGTGCATGCTCTGAATTATTATTTTCATGAAATTAACGAACTAAGGCGGAACGAATTTTGCCGATTCAAATGCTTATACATAATTTTGAATGTAGTTTGCTCTACGAGAGTCCTTTCAAAACTTGTAAAGACCTTTCTATATCGATTTTTTTATTTATTCGCCTGATATATATAAAACCAATGTATGCATGCGTTTTTAATAGCCACTACTAGTTAAAACACATGTTTCGGAGTGAATTTTTATGTTTCAACGCTTTTTTGTCAAGTATTAAACTAAATCCTTTGCCAGTGCTGGCACCTCCACCTTCATTGCCAGTCATGTCTTATGACCAAACTGTTTCTCTTTCACCAACTTTGGTCGATTCCCAGGTTGTTCCTCTTACTTCTCAGGTTTCTGTTCCACCTAAGCCAATCATTGCAATTCCACCAACTAAATCAATCTTTGTTTCTAGCTTAGTTGCGAATACAACAGAGGTTGATATAGATTTTTTCATTAAATCAAAGTTGAATTGTTCTTTGCATCTTTCGCTTCATGAATTCAAATATTCAAATGTAAGATCGATTACTTCTTTTAGATTAACAGTTCCTGAAAATTTATTTAATTCCATAGTTGATGTAAACTTTTGGCCGCCTAACACAATTGTACGCGAATTTGAATTTAAAAGCAATCCAAGACCGGTAAATGTTGGACATTTGCCGCGTCCCCGAAATAGCCCTGAATCTCATCCAAAAAACGATTAATAAACCGCAAGTCTAAATTAGAGCTTGTGTACCAAAATGTCAGGGGTCTTAACTCCAAACTTTCCGATATTTTCATAAACAGTTTTAATTTTGAATATAATATATAATTTTTACAGAGACTTGGCTTCGCTCTAATATCTTAAATTCTGAAATAATGTGCAATAAATATCAAATTTTTCGTAAAGATCGTCATGAAAAGATCGGTGGTGGTGTTTTGATAGCTGTTCAAAACTCGCTTGTATCTGAAGAATTGGCATTGAGTTCATTTGTGTTGCAGTTAAATTAAATAATAGCATTATTTATGTTACGTGGTCTTACATTCCTCCTAAATGTGACTTAACAATGTATTTTAAACACTTACACACCATCGAAAAAGTTCACAATTTGCTAAAAAAAAATAAAGACGTTCTTATTGTGCTGGGTGATTTTAACCTACCTTTTGTGACTTTGAGATCGATTGACTTGGAGATCTGACGATTCTTCATTTCTTACTCCTGTATTCATTAGTGATTGGATAAATGATTTCTTAGATAAGCTGTCTGATCTGTGTCTTCAACAAGTCAATGATATTTTAAACATAAACCACAGAACCCTAGACCTTGTATTTGTAGATAGATGCACTACTGTTGATCTCCATTGTTCGAATCCCGTATCTCTTCCAGAAGATGTACATCATCCAACTCTTGAAATAACAGTTTTACTCCCCCACGAAAAAGAAGATAAAGTAACTGCTGATGCGCGAAATAAAAAAGTTTATAATTTTAAGAAAACGGACTATGTAAAACTTAATTCCTTACTTTCGCAGACTGATTGGTCTCCAATTTTAACTAGCGGAACATCATATTCATATTATGACGTCGAATCTTCTGTACAGTTTTTCAATGATACTCTGCAAGGGTGTTTCTTATTGTCCGTCCCCAAAAAAAAGTGTTTCTCCAATCCTTTAAATCCACCCTGGCTAACAAATGATCCAAAGGCACTTAAAAATTTAAAAAATCGTCGTTATAGATATCAACTATTAAATAAACAATGCTATTCTGCTTATATAATTAACATAAAATCTCAATTTAAAGATGATCCAAAACTTTTCTATAGTTTTGTTAACTCAAAACGTAAAGCCTCCAGCTTTCCACCCCTTATGAAATTCAATCAGGAAGAATCATCTTGTGACAATGTGATTTCTAACATGTTTGCAAACTTCTTTAAATCAACTTACTCCGATATACCATTTAATATTAGCACGGTGTATTCTTTTCTCTCGCCAGTTAACTCTTTTGAAACTCCTGTAATAGACCCAAATATTGTCATGTGTTATCTTCGACAAGTAAAATCTTTTTTTACGACCTGCCCTGATAAAATTCCAAGCTGTATTTTAAAGCAATGCGCTACAAACCTGTGTACTCCTCCAGCAAACATTTTTAATATTTCCTTGCATAGTGGTTATCCTATGCAAGGTTATCCTATGCAAGTGGTTATCCTTTGCAAGTGGTTATCCTTTCCTATTATATGGAAGGATTCTTATATTAAACCCCTTCATAAATCTGGCTCCAAGATAGATGTTTCTAACTATCGAGGAATTGCAAAATTAAGTGCAATCCCTAAGTTATTTGAGAAAATCATAACTGATCAATTAACCCACTCCGTGTCTTCCACCATTTCTGTCTTTCAACATGGTTTTCTGAAGGGTAGGTCCATTACTACAAACCTCTTAGAATTTACTACGCGTGCTATAAATGGTTTTACTTTGGGACTGCAGACTGATGTTATTTATACGGACTTAAGCAAAGCCTTCGACAGTGTTAATCATACTCTTCTTTTGAAAAAACTCCACCTTATTGGGTTTCCTGTTACATTATTAAATTGGATAAATTCGTATTTATCTAGACGTACTCAAAAGGTTTTATATAAGAATTCTCTTTCAAAAAGTATTTCGGTCACTTCTGGCGTTCCTCAGGGCAGTCATCTTGGACCGGTTTTGTTTTTACTATTCATTAATGATCCTTCTTCGGTAATAAAACACTGTAACGTCTTAATGTACGCTGACAACGTGAAACTTTTTCTTTGTTACAAATCACCCGAAGAACGACATCTTTTACAATCTGATCTAAAAAGACTTGTGGACTGGTGTAGCTTAAATGTATTAAATCTCAACTTAAAAAAATGTAAACAAATGACATTCTCGCGAAGATCTGCTAATAACATAAATTACACTATAAATAACACTAACATAGAAATAGTTTACAGTTTTCTCGATCTTGGTGTTATTATGAATTCAAAACTTCGCTTCAATCTCCACAGTAATATGGTGATAAATAAGGCAAGAGGAGTCCTTGGTTTCATTAAAAGATGGGCTAAAGAATTCAGTGATCCCTTTACTACTAAATTATTATATACCTCTCTCGTAAGGCCAATTCTTGAAAATGCATCAGTTATATGGAACCCACAATATAATGTCTACATCGACGCCATAGAATCCGTTCAAAAACAGTTTTTACTTTTTGCTTTACGTCATAGTCGTTGGAACCCCAATATTATGCTTCCATGGTGTGAAATACGCCTTAAAATTATTTTACTACCTTCCCTAAGAAGCAAAAGAATGATGCTTAATGTCATTTTTCCGTATAAATTACTTCGTGGCGAGATTAATTCGGAATATCTCATCTCAGCTCTAAATTTTAACATCCCAAGGAGAGGAACTAGACATTTTCAGTTTTTCAAGTTGAGTCAGCGCAGTTCTAATTACGCTCTTCATGAACCTTTACGATGTATGTGCAGTGATTTCAATGATTTCTTCAACATGATTAATTTTTCTGATTCGGTAGACGTCTTAAAACGGAAAATTATATTGCATTTAAATAATTAAATCAATTTAACTTCATCCTATTATACCTAACGCAGTTTTATAACAATGTAATATTCGGTAATTGAGATTGTTCTGTTTCTCCTTTTTGTCTCGGTTTTATGTTTTATTAAGTAAGCACCATCAAATATGAATCGTTTTTAAAACTTACTTTTTGATTATTCAATATTTTAATTTAAAATCGAATTGTGATTTACGTGCTCACGTGGTTTCCTGATTTGAAATTAGACTGAACTCGCACTATCACCTGGATTGGTGTGCCAGAGTATATCTCTTTTCCACACAAGTTTATGCCTGCGTTGGCCCAAATGCATATTTAACTTATTGGGATTTTGATTTGGCGGATATGAGATTTATCTCATTTCCACGTAGGTCCTTGGGTTGGGCAATGGCCGCAAACCAGTTAAAATGAGTTTAGTGTTTTGGATTGTTTTTGAAATCAGGATAGTTTTTCGGGTACCTTAAATTGATAATTACTATTATTTAATTCGATGTTGCTTATTTATATAGAATCAAGTATACTTAAATACGCGTTTATATATATTCAATTTTTAAATTCCGCTGAAATGCTAATTAATGTGCTTAGCGGAAAATCCTAATTGCCAATATGGGGTATGTTTTAGTACGAAGGTGCATTCTGTCTGTCCCGGCTGATTCGGGCTGGATCTAGAATGTAAATCGTGCATGTGTATAGGTAGGGTATACGTATCTTTGGAAGATTCATACCTCCGGGCGAATCAAAAAAAAAATATAAAAATATTCATACTTAAATTGTTTGAATTTACTTTTTTAGCAATCTACCACTCCATTTTCAAATCAAGCAAGACTAAACTGAATAAAGGTGATACTAAAAATCATCCTTGAATAGAACAAAAAATCATTTAAATGTTTTAACCAACACCAACCACCACCGAAAACTACAGATATTTTTAAAAGTATATTCAATAGAATTTCGATTTTTTTTTTACATCTGTAACATTGTTTAACCTTGAAGATTTTAAAAAGCACTCAATTTCCCTCTCTCTCTCTATCTCGTTTCTTTAGTTGTCAACCAGAAATATACGGTGCAAGTTCACGACGAATACGTGATGACAGGCAATACAGCGGTGCTCAAATGTCAAGTAAGTGTTGGTTTTTTTTTTCTATTTTTGTAACAAGCACGAAAACATTTTATTTATTTTTACATTTTACACAATCATCACACACAGATATACACACACATGTTTATTTGGAAATTCATGTACAGCTATTTTATACATGATACATCAGCTAAACACGATGCTCTTCTCTTTCATCTTTAACAGGTACCGAGCTATATGTCGGAATTTGTGATGGTTACCGCCTGGGTGCAGGACACCGGTATGCATCTCTATCCGAACACAGACATCGGTGGCAAGTACACGGTTCTGGCCAACGGTGAGCTGTACATAAATAATGCAGGCCCAAATGATGCATACAAGACATACACCTGCCGCACCGTCAACAGACTGACAGGTATGTGTTAATGACATTTAAAATGTATACAAAGTTCTGGTGGGCAAAACGCGCACCGGAAATGCAGTTTTCCACATTTTCATTTGCATTTGCATTACAACGACGACAGCGACAGCGACGAAGACGAGTTTGCAACATTTAAATAATGCGGCGAGCAGTAGAGAAAATAACAAGAAAATCCCTAAAAAGAACAAAAAATTAAAAAACACCCAAGTCAAATCATGTCGAGTGGCGGAAACTGCAGAGCTCAGCAGTAAGCCACAAGAAAAAAAAATAGAAATAAAAAGAGATATACACTAACATAAAAGTGCTGAAAATCGCTTGAATACAAGAAGAAAAATGAAGATGTTGTAGAAAATGGCAGAAATCAAGTTTCCCGCCGGATGCCGCAACTGGTTTCCGCTGCGTTTGTGTTCTTCATCGTCTCGAGCTTATTCTTTGGATCGTTACTTTTTATTTGGTTTTTTTTTTTTCATTTCAACTGAAATGAGATATAAAAGCGCGCTGCTTCTTCAAAGTATGCGTTGTTTTTTATTTTTCACCTCAACAGCTTTTGCAGTGCTTCACTGCAGTTAGCAAGCTTTCAAGTTTTCATCTTCAAAATAAATGAAATTCTATTTAAGATTCTCTCTTTTATGTTATAGAATCATAAATCAAATCAAAACTATTCAATTATTTATGAAAATCAATTCTGCAGCTATCGAAAATAGAAGCAGTCAGCAAGTAAGACGAACAGTCTGTTTAACTGTCTGTCTCTCTGTCTGTTTGTCTGCATCTTCTTCTTCAACATCTAGGCTGACTTTGATTTATGCTGCTTCACTTGAAAGTCAAAGTTATGCCAGCATCTTATACATTTCCATTCTCTGTGCTTAATTTTTGAAACTGATTGCGTGGCAACACTTGTGGAAAGCCTGAGAATGCAGTTGTTAAGACACAAAGTCACACATACGCACACAGTCGTAACTACTAGTTGGCAAGGATATGGATCGTATGTTTTTGTTTGCAGTCAAGCGTTAAAGTTGCGAAGTTAAATATTCATTATTCGCAAAATGTTACCACATCAATCAGTTTGGTACGAGATCAAGCATATACCGATTGCCCTAAAAAAATATTATGAAGAAAAACAAGAGAAGACTGACGACGCCATTTTAATCATATGCCAACAAAAGTAGTTCGCATATCCTTTACCTTTCAAATCAAATTTGAGACTGAGATGTAAAGAAATAAAAAAATTTCTTAAGAAATTTAAAAATGATTAAAATAGTTAAGTGCCATGCGAGTATTGCAAATATTTGAATTAAGTAAGCAAGTTTAAATTAAAAGAATTTCTAAAAAGGGTTTAATAAAGATGTTGCGTCTCAATGGTTACATAAAAATGCGAAAACAATGTTAAAAGTTCCTGGTAATGTTCCAATTAGTTTGAGTATTGAGTCACAAGGACATTGTTGAAATATACACCCAAAAATTTTCAGAAGCGGTTAAAGTTTATGTATGGACAAAATTATTATTCGACTGTTTAATAAATATTATTGATGGTAAAATCGTGTTATCTTTTAAGAGTGTTGAAGTCATTGCAATAAAAATTATTTAAATATTGCCATCATAACCTGAAGTCATTGACTATACAGCCACTGATTACAATACAAAATGATTGCAATATTTTTCAACTCAGGTATAAGACTAGATAATAGTGCCTTGAACTAGAATATGATATTAGTTATAATTTACCAGCCAAAACATGTAAAGTTACTACACTATTTGAAATTTTATTGTTTTGGAGTTCAGTGAAAACTGAATCCGCGAATTTTTAGTAAATTTTCCGTGTCACTTGCAAGCAACATTTAGTATTCAAAGCTAATAATGTTCACAATGAAAACAACAATAACAGCAACATTTTGCAGCATAAACTAAAAATACATTTTGAAATTTTTCATCTAAATGCATGAGTGCGAAATAATAACAAGAGCCAGTTAGCATGATAGGCGAGTTTTGGACACGCCAACCACATTAGACAAAACACACAGACACACACACATACACACAAAAGCAATGGCATAAACTAGCACCATAATAAATGGTCAAAATGTTCAATAATGATTAATGCTCAACATTATAACACAAGCACAATAGAAAGCTATAATAGCAACAGCAACAACAAAGTGTGGTGAACACCTCGGCTTAGCTGGTTGAGGATCAATTTAATGTGTTTTGTAATTAAATGGTAGCCAAAATTAACTGTAGTCTACAAGCAAGAGCCACCCAAGCGAACACACGTGGCAACTCGAGTATTTGTATGGGTGTGTTTGTAAGTGTATGTGTTTGTGCTTCGGCTGGTTGTTTTTGTTTAGGCCAGCATACAAAGGCACATCCTTTAATTTGAAATGAAATTAATTTGGACAATAAAAGCTTTAATAACAGCAGCAGCAGCAGCAGCTGGCTATAAACAGCAATTATTTAGCTGGCGTGGACTAAGCAGCACATCTTTATGATTATGTTTGGCATCAGCAGCAGCGGCGGCATGTTGTGCCGTGCAAATAAAATGCAACACGCCGTTCTAGTATGCAGCTGCCTATTAAATAAAATTGAAGTGGATGCAAGCAGCGTGGTTTAGTTGAAAAGCTGATGATTGTGTCTAGCTGGCAAACTGGCTGGGTTGGTCAAATGACTCAATTTGGGTGCAAACAGGAACAACAACAACAACAACGACTGCTGATGTTGAGCACATTAACCCATTAAAAGCAGGCTTATGACAACGAAAACAACACTAAAAACTTCAGGACAACACCAACAACTAGCATTAATGCGCATTAGCTTAGAGCGTCAATAATTGAACATGAGTGTTTGGCCAACTTAACATGGCCAACAGTTTTTGCATCGTCTGTCCAGTGATAATGTGTTTGTGTTGCATATAAGTGAAAGTGTGATAGTGTGATGACCATAGGCAAAGAGAAATCCTTGGACTCAAATCTTTCCATAGTGTTCGAATGTACACTCACGGAACTGGCGATGCTATCAAATCATCGCTTCTTCTAGCCGTAATATTACGGTTCTCAAAAATTTAATATATGAGGCTGTGAGAACTTCCATAAGGGCTGCTAGATTCCAGTTAAAGAGTTGCTGTATAGGTTTTGACAACCTCACAGGAAGTTGTAAGAACTTATGGTGGAGAGAGGAATTCGATTTTGATAGCCGAATTGTAGTGGGCTATATCAGCGCCTTTTGTGGCTGCTACACTCACAGAACTGGCGATACTATCAAAACTTCGCTTCTTCGAGCCGTAATATTACGGTTCTCAAAAAATTTAATATGCGAGGCTCTGACAACTTCCATAAGGGCTGTTAGATTCCTGTTTAAGAGATTCTCTGCCGGTTTTGACAACCTCACAGAAAGTTGTAAGAACTTTTAATGGTGAGAGGAATTCGTTTTTGATAGCCGAATTGTGGAGGGGTCATAACAGCGCCTTTTGCGATGGTGAGAGGAATTCGGTTTTGACAGCCGAATTGTGGAGGGGTCATAACAGCGCCTTTTGCGATGGTGAGAGGAATTCAGTTTTGACAGCGGAATTGTGGAGGGGTCATAACAGCACCTTTCGCAATGGTGAGAGGAATTCGGTCTTGACAGCCGAATTGTGGAGGGGTCATAACAGCACCTTTTCGAATGGTGAGAGGAATTCGGTTTTGGTAGCCATAAATCCTTATGTTGAGGTTGTCAGAACTTTTTCTATTTAAGCTACTTACCTCTGCGCTTTTAAGGTTATCACCGATTTCGTAATGCCGTTTACTTAATAAAAGTGTTATTTTTAAATATTTTTATAAATTTTTATTTCAAATCATTTGAAAAAATATTACTTTTTTTATCAAATAAATATAAAATTTTAATTGTTCATAGAACTTTACAAACTATTTTTTTTATGGAACTTTAAAAATCCCATATTATAAACGACAAATCATTAGCATGCATCTGAAACATACTTACAAATAGTTTTAGACAGTGGAATTGTAATATAGTCCATGCGTTTTTCAATACAATAGGCATAATATTTATTATCAAAGTAAATACCGATTAACTTTAAAAACAATTTTTTTAATATTTGCCAACAAGCTCTCTGCAAAGCCAAAACTAAAATGGAGAAATTTGTCTTTTGTGGTTTTAGTATCATCAGTAAAAGCGTGAAAACCGTATTGAGGCTACAATAGCCGTATTGGAGTTTCTCTATACGCAAGATTTAAAAGTTGGTTGCAGTAGCCACAATACTGAATGTATCACAACTGTTACCACAGCTCTTATTTTCAAAAGACGCTCAACATAATTTTTGTTTTTTTTTATTATTATTACAGATTCAATTAGGGCTATGAGAGCTCTCATAAAGTGTTTGCAATAAACTTTCAGCTAAGGTGACTTCATTTCATATATAATAACTCTAGTATGGCTACTACAGCCTCATCTTTTTCATGGCAGCCGTGTACGAAATTCAATAATTCCCTGAGTGTATAAATCGTGATGTTGACAAATCGTGTAAAAATATTTTGTGATGAAATTGTGAAAGTTAACTTTTGTTTTTTCAGTTTTTGTTTTAATATAATGCAGTTTCTTTCATTTCTCTTCACTGTTTGTGAAAAATTAGGTACTTATAAAGCTGCTAAAATTTTGCTCAAAAACATAAGTTTTCATTCACGACTTCTAGTGAATTATTCCCCATTAGTTGATAGCATATCATATTTTATTTGTACTTACAGTGAAAGTTAAATCCTGTTAAAGTTATTTCAAGTGTTTATAAATACTGATTAATTAAATTTATAAATAATTTTTTCTTTTTGCCAACAAGCACACTGAAATGTCAAAACTAAAATAGAGCTAAAAGCGTGAAAACCGTATTGAGGCTACAATAGCCGTATAAAAGTTACTCATGACGCAATAATTGAAAACTAGTTGCAGTAGCCACAATACTCAATGTATCACAACAATGTATCACAACTGCAACTACAGCTTTTATTTGCGAAAGACGCTGAAAAAATTGTCGTTATTGTTTTGTGATTCTTGCATGTTCAATAAGGGTTATAAGAGCTCTCATAAAGTTCTTGTAATAAACTTTCAGCCAAGGTAACTTCTTTTTATATATAATAACTCTAGTATGGCTATTACAGCTTCAACTTTTTCATGGCAGCCGTATAAGAAATTCAATAATTCCCTGAGTGTATACAAAAAAAATTTAATTCAAAGATAGCTGTTAAGGCCTCTATCCAGTTCTCAATAAAAACTTTACTTTCTATACAGGTTGATAGAAAAGTATTGAAAACAAGACCTATTAACCAGTAGAAGAATCCAAAAGTATACGCGATTTTAATATATCATTTTGCATCTGAGCACACAAAAAATTTTATTTCAATTTGTCAATTAATTCTTTTTTTACAAGCCATTTGAAGTGGACGTGTCAGTGTATTTTTTTGCAATGGAAAAAACTAAATATCGTGCATTGATAAAATTCTTTGCTTGGAACACAGGAATTCATACAAGATTTATGAAATTGTTAAAGGAATCTGCTCCTTCATTTCTAATTGTGCATCGACGGTTTTTAGAGTTTATATGTGGTAGTGCAAACGTTGAAGATGAACCACATAGTGGATGTTCAAGAAAGGGATATCGTGGCATCAGCTTATGTGTGGTAGTGCAAACGTTGAAGATGAAGTGGATGTCCAAAAACAGGACATCGTCGCATCAGTTTATGTGTGGTAGTGTAAACATTGAAGATGTCCAAAACTTAGTGGATGTCCAAAAAAATGACATCGTGGCATCAGCTTTTTGTAATGCAAAAGAGTTTTGGTTGATTGATTGATTATCTTGATTATGAGATTGATTATCTTGAAAGGACCAGTATTTTCTTTTTGTATCTCATGAATTTTTGAATTTATTTAATTTAATTATCATGTTCACATATCGTCGCTCGCGTGACAAACTGTCGTAACCCACACTTTTCCTAAAATTGAGTTAATACCACTATAACACTTCTTATGCAAGTCCTTACTTTTCCTCAAAGTGTTATGGTCATACTTGTCATAGTTAAGCAGAAAACGCAAATGTTCAAAGGTCGTAACGAACAAAGTATTTAAAAAAAAATTTCACAAACAGCAGTAACCCACAAATTTTAGAAATATATGCTTTTGGGAGCCAAAAAGCTTGTGATTTTGATAGATTGTAACCTCAGTTATGTTTACAGATTGAAAAGCACTTCAGCTAACTACTGCAATTATTTCAATGATTTAGTCAAATTGGCATTTTCAATAATTTTTATTTTTTTTTTTTTAAGTTTTTAGTGCACTTTATTTGTACTGAATATTGGTTGGAATTTTTTTAGAGATTTATATAAAAGGTTAGCGGCTGTTAATATTTTTTATTATATATAAAGGTAAGAACAGATTCGCATTTAATTTATGATTATTTGGATTAGTTTGATTTTTGAAAATAGAGACATGATAGAAAATGACAACCAGCTATTATCAGACAGGTCATCAGACCACGAACCCTTCATAAATGTTGGCGAGAGGGGGAAATCCCGTGCATCACAATCTGCTCAATTTTGTGAAGTGTTTAGATGTAGAGCGAAAGTGTTTAGTTCACATGTCATGTGAATCATTTTATGGGTGACGTAACCTGTGATGCTCATGAAACGCCATCAGTTCAAAAATCGCTTCTGAATTTTTCTCTGCTCGCCCGGAGGACTTTGCACTTGAAGCTTCCAAAAAAGAAGTTATAAAAACAAGGTAGCAAATTTTTGGATATTCACGATCTTGTTGCATTGTTGCAAATGCACTTTTGCAAGGGTAGATTATATTGAGCACACCTTTAATATTATGATGTTGCAAATGATTTTTGATAACTGTTTTTTGTTTAAATTGTTTTGAGCATCTATTTTTAAAATTATTTAGATAGTTGAATGCAATATTGTACGAGTAAATAAAAGCCTCCTCTCTTGCTCTGTTTTTTTTTTTTGTTGGTATTTTCCTTTTTAATTTTCCTTTTTAAAAATCCCTCCATTTCTTTAGTACATTTTTTTATTATAAATTAAAGATTTTGCCGCTAAAAATTTACAAAAATAAAAACAACTGTTCAATAAGCACTGTTCAGAAAGTATCAATGGCTGTGTTTAATACAAAATTAAGATATTAGTTTACCATAGCGTTATGCAATACGATTAGATTTGCATATGCAACAGCCTTTTGCTTAGTATATGCATAAATGTTGCAAATGCATATCAATGCTTTTTGTTTTTGTAAAAGCTGCTCATTTTTCATTTGCAACAATGCAACAAGATCATGAACTTCCCTATTTTGTTTTTCCTTTTGTAACTTTAATTTCTTAATACATAGCCATTTGTTTGCATTTATTATTAAATCTACTTTATTTTACATTACATTATGAACCTACATTAATTTACTTGTTTGCAATGTGAATTTTTGGCACCTGTTTTTGTTGCTTAAATAAAATTTAGTATATATATTAGAGCGGGTCAATTTGTATGGACGAATTTTTTGGTGGTCTGGCTCAGCGAAATTCGTAAAATACATGTAATTTCAAGACTTTTTCTCCACTACAGCATACACAAATTCTGAAAAAAAGCTGTGCGGACTTTCGTAAATAGATTTTGTTCTCAATTATAAAATATGAATGTATGAATGTATGTGTATGAATCTATTTACGAAAGTCCGCACAGCTTTTTTTCAGAATTTGTATATGCTGTAGTGGAGAAAAAGTCTTGAAATTACATGTATTTTACGAATTTCGCTGAGCCAGAATTTGACCCGCCCTAATATATATTAAAAGCAATATTAAATAAAAAACATATTGTTGCTTAAATTAATTTTTCATATAAAAATGTGGCTTACGACGCACAGTACTTTGAGCCCATACAAAAGTGAGGAATAAATACAAGGAGTTGTTCGATCTCTACGAAATTTGGCATGTTTATTATATTTTGGCTGCTGATTTCAAAAATTGAATCAGATTTTATGTACATCAAGTATTTACGCCATAAATGAGGTTTAAAAATTAAAAAAACTGAAATTTCCCTATTTTCAATTAAATATTAAAATTATAAAAACTTTTTTTAAAAAAAAATAGAAATATATTTTTGAAAATTTTAAGGTCTTAACTCGTTAAAACTGAAAATTTTATGGCAATATTTTTTTTAAAAAAAAAGATATGCTTATAGTTTGATATGCACTTTTTTCACGAAAATGTTACTTTTCATGTAAAAAAAATATGTTTTTGCAAAAAAAAAAAATATTTTGTAATTCTAAATTCACTTTATATTATTAAATTAAATATTTTTTGTTTAATTGATTAAAAGAATAAAAATTAAAAACAAAATAAAAAAATTTATGCCAAAAAATAGGTATATAAGTAATTATAATAAAGTATACTTTTGGTTTGTATCGACTGTGACCTGAACTGCCATCCATACCCCATTTGCAAATAAGAGTCATTTTATCTGTTGCATCTTTACAGAGCTCTAATACACTTTTAGCTGTAAGCCGCAAAAGTGGTTATAAGCGAACTTCTGCAGTACTTTGCGAAGCTTCAATAGATGGTACTAATCGTTTTTTAAAATTTTGTATCGCATACAAACTCGGAAATAAATTTTTATGATAGACGTTGACAGTGTTGCGCAGAATATTATATTTTTCTTCCGAGAGATCCAAATCTAAGTACAATGACAAAGCCATTTGTACTGATAGACAATTTTGACTGTTAATATTCGAACCATGATTATTTTTTCTTGAAGCAAGTTCTGATGCATATTGTAATTCGTCTTCAGAATAATCAGATAATAAGTGAGCCACTTTTCTTTTTTTCATTTGTTCTGATAACAAATGGTACTCCTTTTCAGGCCTTCCGCGACTTGTGCTTGGTTGCTGAAATGTAAACTTTATTTTTAACTGCGCTAATATTAAATTTTATTTTTACTTGCGTACATAATTCGGATCAGAAATAACAATTGCTTCGGCACTTAACCAATTGGAATACTTTTTAATAAGCTTGCTTTTACTATATCCGCACTGCTTCCACTTCGTTTCCAATTGCAATATAAAAAACTTAATATTTTCATCAATTATTTCTTCACTGTATGGGATTTTACAAATTTTATCTTTAACAAATGACTTCAAAAACAAATATATATTGCGTGGAGCGGCAGAAATCCAACAATTAAATAAATCGTTATTAGTAATAATTATTGGCATTTTAAATTAAAAATCTTTGTAATGTTTTCGCTGAGAAAAATACGGTAAAAACAAATATGTTGGCATTAGTAAGCATGAGAATGCCCTACATTTTAACATAAATAGTCATTATTTATTTTTAACCTGTATTTAATAGCAGCATTTTAACAAACAATTACAAAAGAATTCATACTCCAATTACTTTTACTTTTACTTTTACACCTTTTACAATAGATTTTCATACTCCAATTACTTTTACAAACATAATAAGTTAAAATCACTATTTAAAGAACCTCTTAAAAAAAACAATTTTCTGCAGACTGATACGTCTTACTTTTGAGCGTAGAGAACAATTCATACAGATTACTTTAAAAATGATCTAAGTCTTAATTTTTTTAAAAGTAAACATTTAATGATTTAATAGAAATAAACATACTAGTTTTTTACCTCATGAAAACGATTATTTAAAAAAATGGGCTTAGGTCATTTTCGAAATTAGTCACCCATAAATATGTTTGTTTACATTTCAAAGGAGTAAACTCCTCACTACATGCTACGTTTATTAGAGGAAAATACGATTTTTTGACCATTTTTCAAAATACGATAACTCTAAAAGTCGGATAAAAAAGGTTAATATGTTTTGGAATTTTGAAAGAAAAATACATAAATAACAATATATTTGAAAATAAAAGAGATATTTTTCGTTGTTTTGTTTTTAATTTGCTCTCAAAAATTGAAAATTTTTGGAAAATATTTACAAAAAAATTTTATTTTTGGACAATTTTCATATTTTTACTTTTAGCTAAATTTAAAATATATTAAAATTGATTTATGGTTACAATATTAGTCTTGAAATAAAATTAAAAAACAAAAGAATCGGACAAAAATTGCGTTTACAGCAATTTTTTCTTTGCAGGATGTCCAAAATCAAATATTCCACAACAATCAAAATGCATAAAAATGGTTGACTTTAAGGAGCTGTAGAGTCTACAAAAATTGTTCAATTACCAAAAAAAATTTGAACTTTTCTTAGTGGAAGTATTTCCAAAAAAACGGTACTAATTTTGTTAGGATCTGCCACAACAAAAATCTTGATTTATTCCTATGAGACAAAGTACTGTGCTACGCCTAAAAATTCTTAAAAAGCAAAAATAAAATTTTCAAAAACCGACGTTCGTGTTTAATTAGTTACTACATTTTCTAGGAAATGCTTGGCTAAATTCTTTTTTACACAAATCTAGACACTACAATAACGTACCCAAAATATTTAATAAGTTTGATTTTAAAGTGGTCACGTGGCCAAAATAATTGGTGAAACAGTGACCGAAACAGAAAAAACGTTCCCCTGAATAATTTTAAAAATGTGGGTTACGACAGTTTGTCACGCGAGCGACGATATAAGACAAAGTCTTTTAAATGCAGTAAGAAATCAAAGAATAAAAACAAGTTGTAACCAACAAATAAATAAAAACAAAATATTTTAAATTAAAAAAAAAATTGTAAGCAACGACTAAATTTAACTTTAAATTTTAAATGTAAGTTATAATCAAAACACAAATGCATTTGACTCAAGAAATTAAATTTATGTTTAAGCTTAACTTTTAAACATAAATTATAATTGAATTGAATTTGGACTTATGTATTAATTACCTTTAAGAAACTTTCTCAAATAATGAAGAAGATAACATTAATAAAATAGGATATAGAAGAAAGATAATATCAAGAAAAGTGTTGGAATATTGCATGCTTAAAGTTGTGCTTATTTCGGATACTTTTGATTCTTGAAGGTGGCGAATTCCACATTCTGATAGCGTTCACAAAAAAGAGTCGGTTAGAGTTAAAAAAATTGTTTACAGGGATTACAAGGTTCATATTTCTGGTCGATCTACAAAACTGTAACTTATTAAATAAGTACAGTAATTATCGCTTATTAGCATAACCTCTATTTGCTTGTTTTTTGATGCTTATAAGCGGTTATATGCATCCGCAGTGCTTATATAAAAACTCGGTTAAATGCCTCCTCGAAGCATATATAAAAATTGGAATATTGTTTCAATAAAAATTGTCTTATGAATTGGTTTAATTTTTAATTATATTTATTTACATATTAGAGTTTGTCAAATAAGCATTTTTAAAGAATAAAAACTAGATTAAATTTAATTAAATTGCCGCTTCTAGCAGTCTTATATCACTTAAGGGTTTTTCAAAAATATAAACAAAATAAGTTTTAATAAAACAAAGTCTTAAGTTTAAGAACAGTCAGGTTCGACTTAAATTAATTGAAATTGGGGCTTCTACCAGACTTATGTCACTTATAGTTTTAAAAAATATGCATAAAAATATGCTAAAAAAATTTAATTTAAGAACATCTTAAATTAACCGCGAATTGATACGCCAATAACAAAAATAAAATCAAAAAGAACATAAACTGATTTTTAGCTTCTGTGTATTGTGTATTTTGCATAAGTTTTGTCCAAATAGACACTGCTAAACTATTTAATAATTGAGCAACTAATTTAAATTTGTGCAATCGTATACAAAATAAAACAATAAGAAACAATAACAACGCGATCTATCGTTGTTGCTCCGCACTGCATTCTTTGCTATTGCGGATTCTTTTTGTCGTGTGATATACTGGTTTTTATGCTGCTTGATTGCTTTCTGCTGCCCACATACACCTCTACTTTACTTCGGATTTTCGTTTGCTGATGTCTCCCTCTCCTATGTTGACGCGTCATCAACGTGAGCAGCTTGCTCCACGAGGTACATCAAAACCTGAAGGCACGCCGAAGCTTGGTAGTGGGAGCGCAAATCCGATTAGCGCGCAATTCAGCGCTCTGGAAGAGCGGCTCAAAGAATATATGAGAGAAGAACTGAGGCTCTCCGAGGAACGACTCCGGCAGCATACAGACACTCTGCTTAAAACCCTCTCGACTGACTTTGCAAACAATTTCAGTAGATTAGAGAGAGAAGTTGTGACCATCAACTGCAAGTTTATCGACTACCATGATACAATTATTTTACAAGGTAGCCGCGTAGACTGGCTTTTTCCTCACGAGCGGCGATGGGTAGTTGTCAAAATTAGCTGTTTATGCAATTAATCAAAGAAAAGTGAAAAAATAAGCGACGAATTAAGCATAGGTAGTCAACCGCAACAAACTAAAAACATTTCAATCAACTTCGCGAATAAATTTAATGAATCAAAGATAAGTTAAAAATAAGCACATAGCTAGTCAACAGCAGCAAACTACAACATTCTTTAGCTGTTTTTGACAACTACCAATCGCCAAAAAGCTGTCACGGCTACCTTGTAAAATAATTGTATCATGATCGACTACGACAAAAAATACTTGCGCTCGAAAACGAGCTCACTGCCCTCACCACTCACTGCGCTGAGCTTGCTGATCGTATTAAAGAAAACAGCATCAGCAACAATAACAACAACAACAACAACAACAACGACAGCAGCACTGCTGTCGATCATAGCTCTGATGCTGTATTGTTTGGAGTGCCTTTCTCTCAAGGAGAAAACCTCAAAAGCACTTTTAACCTCATATGTAGATCCATCGAGTTTCATTCGCCTCAAATTAAAGACATATTTCACGTCAAGGCTAAATCTAATATCTCGAACCCCTTATGCCGTGGTTTTGCTAGCCAAACATGTTCGGTGTTCATTTTTGTTAATTTGTTCTCTTCGCTGAAATGTTTGTTTGGTGGTTATGCTATGATTGGTGGCACAGTTGCATTATATGTAATAGTATGTCAAAACACAAAAAAGCACAACCCTAATTTGCATTTTCGTACTTAAAATTAACGAATTAAAATACACGAACTGATATTACTTACTCTGAATTTTTATTATAATATCTTAAACAAAATGGTTTGCATATATCTGACATGCTAGCTAGCTGTTTATGTTAAGGGTTACTTGAAGACACAATCAACTTCACTTTTTAATACTTTTACCTACTTTTTTGATGCTATTATACAAAATGACTACAGCCAACACTGGAAAGTTCGGCATGTTTGGCGTTTCAATCAGCAATCAAAATGTTCGGTCAGAGAGCGAGAAAATGAATATGAGAAAAAGTTCATTTCTTCATTTTATACGTGAAACAATAACAACAAAAAATGTTCGGCAATCATGTTTGGCTAGCATAACCACGGCATTAGTGATAGTGAAATTCTACACCCCCTTCGACCGAAATCGCGCTCTTAAGGCTTTTGGCGATTATCGCAGGCGAACGAAACAAGCAGTCAATCTTCGAAACGCAGAACTCGACTCGGACAATAATGTATTTATACATGAAAGCCTTTCTGTTGAGGCCAGAAAACTGCTTCAAGCTGCGATTGCCTGCAAACGCAACAACAAAATTTTTAACGCCTTTTCACTGCGTGGTTGCATTTATATCAGAACGCATAAAGGTGGCGAAAAAATTAAAATCGGCAGCTTGGATGAGCTGCATAACTGCACTAGTGATGTCATCGATGGCGAGGTATCAACTTAATCATCATGCCCTTTATTATAAGCCATTAACAGATCAATTTAACTTTTTAGATATAGTTTTCGCTCCTTTTTTCTCTTTTTCATATTTTTTATTTCTCACTACTTCTTTTTATCTTTTACTTTTCTTTTGTTTTCTCCTTTCTAAATTAAATGCTTGTAGTTATTTTCGTTTAGTTATTTATGTCGGTATTGAATAGCATTAACTCTGACGCTGACGAAAACCATAAAATAATGATAGAAGTTCTGTGCAAGCAACGCTCTGGCCTGAAGATTGTACATTTTAATGCACGAAGTTTTAATGAATTTATTTTTAAATATAAAAAAAAATTAATCTTTTTCGGCATGACAGGTACAACAAAAAAGGCGGCGGCGTTGAAATATATTGCAAAAAATATTTAAATGTTACGGTGCTTAGAACATCAAGTGGTTCTGATGTTGAATATTTAAACGTTGAGATTCATAACAACGGAACTAAAGTCT
Source organism: Dichetophora obliterata (assembly GCA_963920525.1). Lineage (NCBI taxonomy): Eukaryota > Metazoa > Arthropoda > Insecta > Diptera > Sciomyzidae > Dichetophora > Dichetophora obliterata. Next base: position 189,354,019 of record OY986438.1, read on the forward strand.
TTCTATCGTGTGTCTACAACCCAAATCGAAATTGTAGCTTACAATCTCTACTCACTAACATCTCTAACTGTGCAATAGACTATCAACATTTTATTTTGAGTGGTGATTTTAATATAAATGTCCTTGGTAACGATAACCTTTGTATCGATTTTATTGATAATTTGGCTCAAATGGGTCTCACTGTAGTTAATAAAAATACTCCAACCAGATTTGCCAACAATGCCTGTCCGAGTTTACTGGATATTTTTGTCGTTTCTGATTTATCTCTAGTATTGCTTTTTGACCAATTGTCTTTTGTGTCAGATCACGATCTTATATTTTGTACACTGGACATTGAGCTCTCACAGGTCGCAACTGATACCAGTTTTATCTATCGTAACTTCAAGTCGATTGATTATGGATCATTGTATGATGATTTGGCACTTGTCAATTGGACAGATTGCTGGTTTTTTAGTTCGGTCGATGAAAAATTAAAATTCTTTATTGACAAAATATTAATTCTATTCGATAATCATGTACCCCTTTGCACTCGTCGAGTTACCAACTCGTCTTGTCCCTGGTTCACGTCGTCTGTGAAAATGGCTATAAAAAAGCGCAACAAAACTTACACCAGGTGGAAGCGAAATCCAACTGTACTGAACTGGGAAGCACATAAAACAGCAAGGAATGAAGCTACCTCGTCAGTTAGATCGTCCAAACAAACATTCTATTTGTCAAAGCTAAGCCTCTTTTTACCTTCGAAGCAGTTGTGGAATAATTTAAAAAATATTGGAATTACCACTTATGAAGTTGAATCATGCAAAATTGATCCCAATTTACTTAAAGATTTCTTCATTTCAAGCTCGGAGTCTGCTGACTCAAGTGAAACGTTTAATTACAACAGTACTGTCACTGAATTTTCAACTCAGTTCGATTTCACCGCTGTTAATGAATTGGATGTCGCACGTTGTATAGCTAAAATTACGTCGAATGCTTCCGGTGAAGACGGAATCTCAATTAAGTTCATAAAACTTATATTACCTTATGTGCTCAGCCCTCTTGTGCACATAATTAACCATAGCTTTGCAACCTCGTGCTATCCCTCAATCTGGTAGCAACCATCATTCCAATTGCAAAAAAATCGAAAACTCGTGAGCCGGGTGACTTTAGACCTATTAGTTTGCTGTCCTCAATGTCAAAGATCTGCGAGTCTTTAATGACTGAACAGATATCGAACCACATAAACTAATTTGGCCTTATGTCAGATCTTCAGTCTGGGTTCCGCCAAGGACACAGCTGTTCCACTGCTATCGTGAAAATATTAGATGATATCAGAATGCCATTTGATAAGGGAGATCTGACATTGCTCTGCTTACTGGACTTCTCTAAAGCATTCGATACCGTAAACCATAACATATTATGCAAAAAACTCAAGTTCAACTTCGGATTTTCAGATACCGCAGTTCGTTTTTTAAATAGCTACTTAGGTGGTAGGACACAGCGAGTAAAAGTAGGGAAAAACTTTTCATCATTTAAAAACACTACTAGTGAAGTGCCCCAAGGCTCAGTTCTGGGCCCACTGCTATTTTCTATGTTCATCAATGACATTTTCGATAAGTGCAATAATGTCACAATGCATGCCTACGCGGATGATTTGCAATTGTATTTGTCTAGACCAGTTGGACTTATTGAAGATCTTTGTGTTAGAATCAATGAAGATTTGGATATGATATCAGAATGGGCCCAATCTAATAAGCTTAAACTAAACCCCTTAAAATCGTACGTTCTACCAATCTCTAAAACACCTCTTGCAAACATTGATCTTCCTCCAATTCTTTTAAGCGATGCTGAATTGAAAGTTGTTATTAAGGCTTCAAATCTTGGCTTTCAAATAAATACGTCCTTGTCCTGTGAGGATCACATAAATTCTTGTGTGAGTAAGATCTATTATGTTTTAAGAAATCTGAAAATGACTGCATCATTTGTTCCCATCGAAACGAGACGAAAACTAGTCTTACAACTGTTGATGCCAATTATCACCTACTCGGAAGTCGTTTATAGCAATCTGGATTCACAATCATCTCATAAGTTGCTAGTTGCTCTTAATAATGCTACCCGTTACGTTTATGGTCTCAAAAAGTTTGACCATGTATCATTCTTCCGCACTAAATTACTTGGTCGCTGCATATTTCGGTATCTTGAGGCTAGAAATTGTTTATTTCTGCATAAGATTATATACTCACGTTGTCCACATTACCTTTATGAAAAACTTCAGTTCTGTAGATCAAACAGAAGTATGAACCTATTGATTCCAAGTTACTGTTATAAAAATTCTAGTAGGCTGTTTTTCGTCAGTGCAATCAGGATGTGGAATTCTTTGCCTAATTACATTAAGGTTGTTTCCAACCAAAGAACCTTCAAGCGATTAATTTTCGAATATTACTCTTAGCTATAATCTATCCTTGATTTCTATTACCTTCTTTATAATTCTACTACTCTTTTTCTCAGCCTTGCATTGTTAATTTTCCTTAATTTATTTATTGTATTGTTTGCTTCATTATAAAATTATCTTATAATACTTATACAGTTAAGCTAAAAATAATTGCCTCAGTTTGCCTTTTATCAGCAATTTCTTATGTTGCTTAAAATTGTTGTTTATTTTTAATTCAGAGCATTGATTACCTGTTGTTATTTAATTCAATTTTTAGTTTTTAAACTTATAATGTTTTAATGTTCTTTTTAATGTTTTAATGTGTTTCTTATTACTTAATTGTTAATCTTTAGAAATTAATTTTATAAATTGCTTGTTGTTATTTTCTTTAAATGTTTTTAACATTGACTGTGGCATGCTAAAGAAATTATTCTTATATGCTAACATATTCGCATAATAAAATACAAATACAAATAAAAAATAACAGCCAGGTTCCTACTACATAAAACTTAACTTAATTTTTTTAATTTTTGAAGTCCTTTCAATCTCGAAAAAAGGTCTTTTGTACATTGCAGAATTTTTGGCACATATTTTCTTCTATCTTATTAAATTTGTCTCAACTTCCTTTTCAATTGAAATTTTTTGTTTGAGTGACAAGGTTATTTTTTTATTTTTGTTCATTTTAAAACCGCACAGGAAAAAGACAAGAAACTTTGACACTTTCATAGACAGTGATGCGCTATTTCATGTTTGACAGCCCAATAGAGATGTGAAATTTATAATCAAAATTTTTATGACATTTCAAATGCATATAACTGGTTAGTTTTCTATGATTTTGGTTTTAAAAAATTCCTAATTTTGATGCATATAAAAGAGAAATTCATATAAACGAAATGCTTATAAGAGAAAAATGCTGGCAATTTTAAATGACAAGGTTAAATATCTCATGTTCGAATGCATATAAGCGGGATATGCTTATAAACATAGTGCATATAAGCGAAAATTACTGTAATTAGGAATTTGTGTATAAATCAAGTTATACAAAAAAATAAAGTTTCTAACATCCAAATAATTGAAAATATTGCAACCAAGTACTCGATTGCTCAAATGACTTATACAGTCAAACTTTTTAAGACTATAAACGTATCTGACAGCAGTATTAAATACAAGTTGTAAATTAAGCTTTGACCTAGAATCAAGCTTACTGTATACAAATTCTGAGTAAGAAATTATTGGCATTATAAGTTGAATCACTAGCTTTCTTTTAGTCTCAACAGGCACAAATGATGCAGTTATCCTCAGGTTCCGTAGGTTATGGTAAACTTTACAATCAACAGAGTTTACATGATCTTCACAGGAAAGTGAGGAGTTAATATATTGTAGTAACCGATATTTTTAACTTTACCTATAAATTTCAAGTCGATTGCATTCACAAAAATGGCTGGTGTATCAGAAAAAGAGTATCTCGACTTAAAAATCGGCACAACAAATGATTTAAGAGCGTTAAGATTAAGCTTATTAGCTTTAGCCCAATCTACTATTTTACTCATGTCTTCATTTACCTCAATACATAAATCATCAGCATATGCATGCATGGTTACATGACGGCATTTGCTGAAAATATCATTAAGAAACATTGCAAATAAAAGCGGACCAAGTACCGAGCCTTCAGGAACTCCACAGGATAAATTGTTAAAAGCAGTCAAACTATTTCCCACCCTTACTCTTGGAGACCTTCCAACTAAGTAATTATATAACAGACGGACCGCAGTGATAGAAAACCCAAAATTAAGCTCTAGTTTTTGACAAAGTATTGTAATAAATGGTCAAAAGAGGAAACCAACAGAGGAATGGTTTATTGAGTAGAAAATTAATATGATCTGACATTAAACAAAAATAAAATAGTCTGTACATATCGTCATTACAAAAGTAAGCTAGCGAATCTGAAAAATTCTATTTTTTCATTTCCAATGGAAATTCTATGGAAAATTAAAACTGAAACTTTTCAGATAGGTTAGTCTACTTTTGCAATGACGATATAATAAAACTCTCAAAAACAAAATATTCCTTTCAAACGTTCGCAAGACGATTGGAAGAGAAGTGGATTTTGCAAAGCACTGATTCGCCCAAGGGTTTTTTGGAAGGTGGATAGTTTTTGGTAGCCCAAGCCATGGGCGTCATCAGGATTTGTTCAAGGGGGGAGGGGGTCAAAGGCATAAAGGAATCTAGAATGAACATAAACAAAATGTAACCTGTATAATGCTATTTACTAGGATTTTTGTTACTAATTTTGTAAACATGATACGCACACTACACCGGTTGACACACGCTTGTACGCATAAGAAAATCTTACAAAGATATTTTAAAGATGGTATAAATATCTTTCTCGTTTCATGTCCGAAATATTAAAAATTTTATTTTGTTTTTTTTTCGTAATGTAATACATTGCAGTAATTTTTTGCCAAAGCAAATATTCCTAATCTATAGTAATAAAACTCATTTTCTATTTGTTTGTTTGTTTGACCTTTATACAAATCTAAACGGCTCAACGGATTTGGCTCATACTAGGTACACAAACTAAGTACATTCCAACTTAAAATGTTACATACTTAGTTTTTGCCACGCCCCCTCCAAAATTTTTCAACTAACGGTAATTTTGTTATTATAAAACTTTTTAGTATCGGAGATTTTTGTGTATTTATTTTTTAAAATTTTTTGTTATTTTGACATCAAAAACATTCACATATCCTCAAAATTGGAGAAATTTTCAGTACAACGACTTTTTCATAAAACATCGTTACCAAAGAATGAGAAAAAAAAGACAAGAAAATCAAAGTTTGGTCATTCGATTCAAATATTTCCGCTGTCCATTAATATATTTTATATAATTATTTTTTTTGTTCAAAAGTTCAATAAAATCACTTTACAAAAACAGTTTGAACTGTACCGTTAAGTTGGTGTATATATGTTTTATGATTATGTCAAAAAAGGTCCACAATATTGACTTTTTACTCAAAAAATGACTCAAAAATTGTTGTTGATGTAAAAATGAAATCAATTAAAATTGCACATCTGGCTACCTTTCATATGACATAGCATTTATTTGCAAAAATTCTTCCAGCTAAGCGCAAAAATTATTTTACTGTTTTTGTCATCAAAACAACAAGGATAATTTGATTAATTTCGCGAAATTTATTTTTTCCAAAATGTTGTTTTTATATTTTTTACAAAAAAGTCAATTCCCAAAAATAATTTATGTGAAAAAATTACCCCAATATCTCTTTCCAATCAAAAGTTATGGCTATAAATCTATTTTTTCATACCAGACTTTTAATAAAACTGAGTTTTATTTTAAAATTCTCTATATAATTTGAGCGTCCCCATTTATCTCTAAGAATGAATTTGTGTGTCTAGAGTAATTATAAACATTTTGGTTTATATATTATCTTCCATATAGTAATCTACTTACTTTTTTGGAACAATAAATAACTTTAATTTTATATTAAAATATAGTAAGCTTCTTGAGAAACACCGGGTATTTATATAAAAGTAGTCATTTTGCAATAGTAAATACTACATGAAGTCGGTTAAAAAAATTATACTAACTTTCAACAATTGTTGATTAATTTTACTACAATATGAAAATTCAGTTTTACTATGACTAAATATTTTTAGCGAAACCAGACAGAAGTTGCTGAATTTTACTGCATATCAATAGTATAAAACTTGCGGAGTTTAATTAGTGTACGTAAATTTGTTGTTATAGCTAGCCTGTTCCCTACAACTTTTGTGGTGAATTCCAACAAAAACAAAATAGATTTAAATATATTGTCATTTTAGCGAAATTTTTTGGTATGTGATGAAGCTGAAATCAGAATCTGATATTGAATCATCGAAGAAGTAGAATGGTTCAAAGGGAATTTAAAAAATAATATTAACGAATTTTTCATCTAGATCATTTTTTTTCGAAATTAGTTTTAAAAATGTAAACTTTTTCAAAATTTACTCAAAAAATATTATTCTGAGATTTATAAAAAAGGTAATTATAAAAAGTGATATTTGATTGCATATTTGAGTGAATAATCTTGTCAAAACTTTTTTAACATGATAATAAAAAATAATAATTATAATAATAATAAAAATTTTGCATAAAAAAATTTCACATCCTTAATATAAATATCATATTGGTTCATTGTTTTTAAACCAAAAACCTTCCCCATTGAAATTCTGGCTGTGGGCCTGGTTCTGTCCCCAAAAATATTGCTTATCTACCACATGGAATTAAGTCCTTAATAAGAGCTTTAAACATTCAGTTTAACTCCTGCTCGTCTGCACTCAAACATCAACTTACAATAATGGTCTTAACTTTATCTTTCTTTCCTCTCTCTCTCTCTCACTCTCTCCCCTTCTCTATCTTTATCTCTTTTAGGTGAAATACAAATTTCCACCTATCCCGGACGGATCATTGTTACAGAGCCCAAAGGTATGGTGCAGCCACGTATTAATGTTGAGAAGCATTCGATGCGCCATGTCGTGCTTAATGGGCAGACAACGTTGCCGTGTATTGCTCAAGGACATCCGGTGCCAACATATAGGTGAGTTTGTGTTTTAATGTGTACGTGTATATGACACATTCTTACACATGCGAGTTGAACTACACTGTATATGTTGTAGTTGTTTTTACTTTTAAATGTATTTGTGTCTGTACGCTATGAAAAGAAGAAGACACAAAAAGTTTATTTACAAAAATCGTGTCTGAACTTTAGTGTGTTTTTTCTTCCTTCTCAAATGCTTACAAACATCACGTCACGTGACATGAAGATGACATGACAGAGCATAATAATAGCAGCATTTAATATTGTTATCATAACCAGCATGGTTTGCTTAGCTTTCCACTTGAATTTAATGCAGGGAACAGTTTTAGGAGCTGGTCGCTCTAGTGGAAATGACATTATTTTAAGTATAAAAAACACACTCGCAGGAGTGTAGACAATTTTTATGAGTACTTTTCAGCCCGAATTTCCACCAGAATGAATATTAAATTAATTAATTTGGTTTTATTTTACTGAAAAAATTTTACTAACTCGACATTTGTAAGAAACATATACCGTCAGTTTTGAGAAGCTTGTGATGTGGCATGTAATAAGTGAATTCACTTGAGATATGTAAATTTAACAACTCGTAATTTAGCTTAATTCTTAATTAACTTGTGCATGCTTAAGCTCAGGCATGCCTGAAGTGCCAAATGTCAACTTTAATTGTCAACTCTTTCATAACTTCATTAGTAGTCAGCTTTTTTTAAATGCAGATGGAAACATTATCATCTGATAGCGATTGTTATGTTCATTGCTTATTATTTTTTTTTATAACAGCAGTTGTTTGGAGTATCTCAACTTTTTTATTTTCATTTTGACGTGACAACGTCTCATCCAACTTAGCTAAAGAAAAATTGTAAAAAAACTTGAAAATGCAACGGCGTTGTATGAAATTATAGCTGACTAAGAATAAACTCTACTATAAAAGTTATGTAAAGTTAAAAAAAAGGTTGATCCTCTGAATTCATGACAAAAATTAAAACAAGTATTACGCCCACCAGGACGCAGAGGGAGAAGCTTAACCAAAGAAACTGCAAAATTGGTACATGGAACTATATTACTCGCTGATCATATGTGATAGTCTTAACACTTTCTTACGACAGTAAAAAAGTTTCTATCTTATGCATGGATTTATAACTCGCTGATTATATATGTATTATATCTGCAAAAAATATGCACTATGAAAGAAAAATTAAGACTGGCTACGAAATGGGTTGAATAATTATGACTTAGTCAGTTCGCGGAGGTGGAAACTAATGCAACAAAAACACAATATCGTTTCACCGAATTATTTCTCGTCGAGTATAGACGTTATGATAAAAATTCGGCCTCCTGACAAAAAGTGCTATAAAGTTTAGTGCTTATGATGCACCGAAAGTACAATAAGAAAACAAAAGCGTTGCATAAAACTATATATCGGTGACTATATTCTCTATAACAAAAATGCAATATTTTTACACGGAATTATTAGTCGTTGATCACAGATGTAACGTTAAAAGTTATTATATGGCATTAAAAATTTGTTCTTTGCACTCCTGACAACAAAAAATACAAAATTTATAACGTCATAGCTTCATTTGGTAGACATCTTATTCACTAAAAGTGACAAAAAATACAAAAGCGTTGCATGAAATTATATGTTGACTACAGCTCCTATGGCAAATTTTATAGTGCGATAGCAGAGTTGGGGTTTTTGGCCTCTTGATTAAAAGAAAAATGCGTGTTACAACAGATGCAAAAGCAAAGGCAAATTCAAACTCAAAGGTAAAAGCAATAACGAAGGCAAAGCAAAAGCAAAACCAAAGCAAAATCACATAACAAAATCATAAACATAATATAAAAAAAGATAACAACAAAAAAAATCAAAAGCAAAAAAAAACAAAATAAAAACAAATGAAATTAAAACAAATACAAATACGAAAGCAAAAATAAGTATAAACAAAAATAAAACAAACACTAAAACCAAAAACAAAAACAAAAAATAAACAAAAACCAAGTCCAAAACAAAAACAAAACAAAGCAAACACAAAAAACAAGAGTCAACACCAACACAAAAACAACGAAAATACATAAACAAAGACGAAGACAAATACAAAGCCAAAGAAAAAGGCAATGACAAAGACAAAGACAAAGACAAAGACAAAAACAAAGACAAAGACAAAGACAAAGGCAAAGACAAAGACAAAGACAAAGACAAAGACAAAGACAAATACAAATACAAATACAAATACAAATACAAATACAAATACAAATACAAATACAAATACAAATACAAATACAAATACAAATACAAATACAAATACAAATACAAATACAAATACAAATACAAATACAAATACAAATACAAATACAAATACAAATACAAATACAAATACAAATACAAATACAAATACAAATACAAATACAAATACAAATACAAATACAAATACAAATACAAATACAAATACAAATACAAATACAAATACAAATACAAATACAAATACAAATACAAATACAAATACAAATACAAATACAAAGACAAAGACAAAGACAAAAGCGAAAAAAAAAAAAAAACAAAAACAAAAAAACAAAAAAACAAAAAAACAAAAAAACAAAAAAACAAAAAAAAAAAAACAAAAACAAAACCAAAAACACAAAAAAACAACAAATAAAAATAAAAAGATAAAGACGTAGACAAATACAGAAACAAAGACAAAGACAAAGACAGTGACAAAAACAAAGACAAAGACAAAGACAAGGACAAGGACAAAGACAAGGACAAGGACAAGGACAAGGACAAGGACAAGGACAAGGACAAGGACAAGGACAAGGACAAGGACAAGGACAAGGACAAGGACAAGGACAAGGACAAGGACAAGGACAAGGACAAGGACAAGGACAAGGACAAGGACAAGGACAAGGACAAGGACAAGGACAAGGACAAGGACAAGGACAAGGACAAGGACAAGGACAAGGACAAGGACAAGGACAAGGACAAGGACAAGGACAAGGACAAGGACAAGGACAAGGACAAGGACAAGGACAAGGACAAGGACAAGGACAAGGACAAGGACAAGGACAAGGACAAGGACAAGGACAAGGACAAGGACAAGGACAAGGACAAGGACAAGGACAAGGACAAGGACAAGGACAAGGACAAGGACAAGGACAAGGACAAGGACAAGGACAAGGACAAGGACAAGGACAAGGACAAGGACAAGGACAAGGACAAGGACAAGGACAAGGACAAGGACAAGGACAAGGACAAGGACAAGGACAAGGACAAAGACAAAGACAAAGACAAAGACAAAGACAAAGACAAAGACAAAGACAAAGACAAAGACAAAGACAAAGACAAAGACAAAGACAAAGACAAAGACAAAGACAAAGACAAAGACAAAGACAAAGACAAAGACAAAGACAAAGACAAAGACAAAGACAAAGACAAAGACAAAGACAAAGACAAAAACAAAAACAAAAACAACAAATAAAAATAAAAAGATAAAAACGAAGACAATACAGAAACAAGGACAAAGACAAAGACAAAGACAAAGACAAAGACAAAGACAAAGACAAAGACAAAGACAAAGACAAAGACAAAGACAAAGACAAAGACAAAGACAAAGACAAAGACAAAGACAAAGACAAAGACAAAGACAAAGACAAAGACAAAGACAAAGACAAAGACAAAGACAAAGACAAAGACAAAGACAAAGACAAAGACAAAGACAAAGACAAAGACAAAGACAAAGACAAAGACAAAGACAAAGACAAAGACAAAGACAAAGACAAAGACAAAGACAAAGACAAAGACAAAGACAAAGACAAAGACAAAGACAAAGACAAAGACAAAGACAAAGACAAAGACAAAGACAAAGACAAAGACAAAGACAAAGACAAAGACAAAGACAAAGACAAATACAAATTCAAATTCAAATACAAATACAAATACAAATACAAATACAAATACAAATACAAATACAAATATAAATACAAATACAAATACAAATACAAATACAAATACAAATACAAATACAAATACAAATACAAATAGAAATACAAATACAATTACAAATACAAATACAAATACAAATACAAATACAAATACAAATACAAATACAAATACAAATACAAATACAAATACAAATACAAATACAAATACAAATACAAATACAAATACAAATACAAATACAAATACAAATACAAATACAAATACAAATACAAATACAAATACAAATACAAATACAAATACAAATACAAATACAAATACAAATACAAATACAAATACAAATACAAATACAAATACAAATACAAATACAAATACAAATACAAATACAAATACAAATACAAATACAAATACAAATACAAATACAAATACAAATACAAATACAAATACAAATACAAATACAAATACAAATACAAATACAAATACAAATACAAATACAAATACAAATACAAATACAAATACAAATACAAATACAAATACAAATACAAATACAAATACAAATACAAATACAAATACAAATACAAATACAAATACAAATACAATACAAATACAAATACAAATACAAATACAAATACAAATACAAATACAAATACAAATACAAATACAAATACAAATACAAATACAAATACAAATACAAATACAAATACAAATACAAATACAAATACAAATACAAATACAAATACAAATACAAATACAAATACAAATACAAATACAAATACAAATACAAATACAAATACAAATACAAATACAAATACAAATACAAATACAAATACAAATACAAATACAAATACAAATACAAATACAAATACAAATACAAATACAAATACAAATACAAATACAAATACAAATACAAATACAAATACAAATACAAATACAAATACAAATACAAATACAAATACAAATACAAATACAAATACAAATACAAATACAAATACAAATACAAATACAAATACAAATACAAATACAAATACAAATACAAATACAAATACAAATACAAATACAAATACAAATACAAATACAAATACAAATACAAATACAAATACAAATACAAATACAAATACAAATACAAATACAAATACAAATACAAATACAAATACAAATACAAATACAAATACAAATACAAATACAAATACAAATACAAATACAAATACAAATACAAATACAAATACAAATACAAATACAAATACAAATACAAATACAAATACAAATACAAATACAAATACAAATACAAATACAAATACAAATACAAATACAAATACAAATACAAATACAAATACAAATACAAATACAAATACAAATACAAATACAAATACAAATACAAATACAAATACAAATACAAATACAAATACAAATACAAATACAAATACAAATACAAATACAAATACAAATACAAATACAAATACAAATACAAATACAAATACAAATACAAATACAAATACAAATACAAATACAAATACAAATACAAATACAAATACAAATACAAATACAAATACAAATACAAATACAAATACAAATACAAATACAAATACAAATACAAATACAAATACAAATACAAATACAAATACAAATACAAATACAAATACAAATACAAATACAAATACAAATACAAATACAAATACAAATACAAATACAAATACAAATACAAATACAAATACAAATACAAATACAAATACAAATACAAATACAAATACAAATACAAATACAAATACAAATACAAATACAAATACAAATACAAATACAAATACAAATACAAATACAAATACAAATACAAATACAAATACAAATACAAATACAAATACAAATACAAATACAAATACAAATACAAATACAAATACAAATACAAATACAAATACAAATACAAATACAAATACAAATACAAATACAAATACAAATACAAATACAAATACAAATACAAATACAAATACAAATACAAATACAAATACAAATACAAATACAAATACAAATACAAATACAAATACAAATACAAATACAAATACAAATACAAATACAAATACAAATACAAATACAAATACAAATACAAATACAAATACAAATACAAATACAAATACAAATACAAATACAAATACAAATACAAATACAAATACAAATACAAATACAAATACAAATACAAATACAAATACAAATACAAATACAAATACACATACAAATACAAATACAAATACAAATACAAATACAAATACAAATACAAATACAAATACAAATACAAATACAAATACAAATACAAATACAAATAAAAATAAAAATAAAAAAAATACAAATATAAATACATTTACAAATGCAAATGCAAGTGCAACGACAAAGACAAATACTAAGTCAAAGGCAGAGACAGACACAGCGACAAAATGTAAAGATAAAGACAGGATAGAAGGTCTTAATATTGTGGAGTACTAAATACGTGTCCTGATGTTGTTAGTATATTTTAAATTTCTTCTGTGCACATATTGTTGAATTATAGGACCTTGCAGTTATTTGACTTATAATGGTATATATAAGTCCGCTCTTTTATATACCTTCCAAGCCATGCATATTACTAATTATGATTTGCTTACAAAAAAATTTTGTATTTACAAAATTGAAAATGTAGATCAACTCCTTTCCATAACGTTCACCCGACTGTAATGTGTTAATACAGTGAAACTTCCCTAACTCAAACTTCCGTAACTTGAAGTAGTATTTGTGCTTTTTGCTTTTTCAAGACATTTTCCTTATATTTTAATATCTATAAGTCGAATTTCCGTAACACGAATTTTTCTTCAACTTGAACCGAAATCTTACTTGTATTAGGAAGACTTTCATGCATATTCATCTTCATAACTCGAATTTGTCTCACTTACAACAACTTCAATATACTTATCTGTGTGTGTTGTAATTCGAAGAATTGACTTCGTCGGAGAATCGCGCTGCGACCGAATGAAAAAAATTTGCATGGCATCTTTGTTGGCTTGCGTCGAAAGATATAAAATTTATTGTATCTTTTGCTGTGTGTATTTTGTTGGTATATGTTTTGTGCAAGTAAAGAGATTTTTCGAATTTGCAAGGTAAGTGTGGCTCATTTTACAGTATTCAAGAAGATGCTTATTGACTATATGAAAGTTATAATTCTAATGATGATAAAGTTGAAGATATTTCACCGCCAACAATTTTCGAAAGAAATCACTTCGCAAACAAAAATTAAATTATTTACATAATATTTTATTGTATAACTCGAATTTTACGTAACTCGAAGTTAAATTTTGGTCCCTTGACACTTCGAGTTAGGGAAGTTTCACTGTACTATGACCTAAAAGCATAATCTTTGACATTTGTTTGAGGTCACTCGACCTTTAAATATACCTGGTACCGCATTTCCAATCAACAACAGATTATTTTCGACAATTTTTGCCTCATCCTATATCCTATATAAAACGGAATTCATTAATCAAAAGACTTCTATGTTGAGCTCAAACTCTACTATTCGTTTTATGTCGAAATGAAAACGAGTTTCTGCCTGATAATTTCTCGAAATACGCAATAATTTCAAGTGGAAATGCTGATTTTTATGGAAAAGAAAACTTTTGTTAAGATGTGTGCATCAATTGTTTTACCTGTTCTTGGCCCTGAATTTGTATATTTTATGTAAAATCTATGCTGGTTTTATTTGGCTTATGCAACTTCAATTAAATCTATAAATATTATATGCAAATTTTGAATAATGCAAATTTTGTGTATGCAACTATAATTAAATCTATAAATATTTAATGCAAATTTTGAATAATGCAAAAAATTTTTATGCACTTAGCAATTTTAAGCAAATATCAAGCAGAGCGTGTTTATGCAAAACATGGTCCCACCATTAAAAATATTTGCATTTCAGTTGTTGCATTGTTTGACAATATATTGCATTGTTTTGTTTTTTGCAACTAGTTATTCTATTATTCTGAAATAATTTTTTTCTATTTTCTATCTTATGTACTAAGGCTTTTTTCCTTACGAAAAGCTTCTACCTTCAAGCGTTGTTTATTTAAATATTAGACATTTTTCCAAATGTTTTGCATTTGACCCAGTTTTACGTGAAAATGCTAGTAGTGACTGCATTTTCTGTCACGCCTACTACGCCCACCAACTATTTTGCTGAACATTCACAATAGATACACAGTGGAATTATTTTCGTTTACTTGCCATCACATGCAAATAAAGTTTGACTTAACTATAATAACGCGCATAGACACGACATTCGTTGTGGTGAATGTTGTTTTTGTTGTTGTTGCTTTACTGTTAACACTCATTGTAGTTGCCACTACTACTGCACTGGCATAATAATAAAGATGGCCCTGGATGGCGTTGGCCATGCTGCCTGCTGCCTCTCACAATTGTTGCAAATGAAAACATGCTGCATTTCTTCTTTGCGCTTCGCTTCCGGCTGCCGCTATCGTTATTTTTGTGCTTCCTTGCATTGTTCTGTTTTTTGTTTTTATTTTTTAATTTTGCTTTTCTTAATTTTTTTTTTTTTTTTTGTGACTGTTTGTTTTTTATTCCGTTTGTGTGTTGTTCATTATTTGTATTCGTTCTGCTAGTTGCCGCTAGAGCAAACGAGCGAGAGAACTACAAAAAGTGTTTCATGTGCATTGTAGTCTCTTGTGTGTCTATGTGTCCGTGGATGTATGTGTAGATCACATCATCTTGTGTCCTGTGCGGACTCATAAAATTTTAAGCATGTCTCACATGATATGGCTAGAGCTGAATTGCTTTCATGAAATTTAAATAAACGTTATAAAGGTTTTTTGTTTGAATCCAGCTTTTAGTTTGTGTTAAATTATTTAAAATTGAATGTTTAAATTATAAAAACTGTAACAAATTTTTTTTAAGTGACATGAACAAAAAAGGCAAGGAGACAATAATTATAATTATATTACAGTAAGAAAAATAATAAATATGAGCACAAAAGTACAAGACAGAACAGACACAAGGATAGAAACAAGAATAAATATAAGACAAGACAGAAAGACAAAAATAACAAGGTAAAAATAGCAAAAAAAAACCTAACACAGAAGGACAAAAAACAACAGAAGGAAAAGAACAAAAAAACAAGACAACAAATAAAAAAAAAAGACAAAAAAGTCAAAAAAGTACAAAAAAGTACAAAAAAGACAAGAAAGCCAAAAAAGACAAAAAAGACAAAAAATACAAAAAAGACAAACAAGACAAAAAAGACAAAAAAGACAAAAAGACAAAAATACAAAAATACAAAAACGACAAAAAAGACAAAAAAGACAAAAAAGACAAAAAAGACAAAAAGACAAAAAGACAAAAAAGACAAAAAAGACAAAAAAGACAAAAAAGACAAAAAAGACAAAAAAGACAAAAAAGACTAAAAAGACAAACAAGACAAAAAAGACAAAAAAGACAAAAAGACAAAAATACAAAAATACAAAAACGACAAAAAAGACAAAAAAGACAAAAAAGACAAAAAGACAAAAAAGACAAAAAAGACAAAAAAGACAAAAAAGACAAAAAAGACAAAAAAGACAAAAAAGACAAAAAAGACAAAAAAGACAAAAAAGACAAAAAAGACAAAAAAGACAAAAAAGACAAAAAAGACAAAAAAGACAAAAAAGACAAAAAAGACAAAAAAGACAAAAAAGACAAAAAAGACAAAAAAGACAAAAAAGACAAAAAAGACAAAAAAGACAAAAAAGACAAAAACGACAAAAAAGACCAAAAAAAAAACAAAAAAGACAAAAAAGACAAAAAAAGACAAAAAAGACAAAAAAGACAAAAAGGACAAAAAGACAAAAAAGACACAAAAGACAAAAAAGACAAAAAGACAAAAAGACAAAAAAGACAAAAAAGACAAAAGGACAAAAAGACAAAAAAGACACAAAAGACAAAAAAGACAAAAAAGACAAAAAAGACAAAAAAGACAAAAAAACAAAAAAGACAAAAAAGACAAAAAAAGACAAAAAGAACAAAAAAGACAAAAAAGACAAAAAAGACAAAAAAGAAAAATAAGACAAAAAAGACAAAAAAGACAAAAAGAACAAAAAAGACAAAAAAAAAACAAAAACGACAAAAAAGACAAAAAAGACAAAAAAGACAAAAAAGACAAAAAAGACAAAAAAGACATAAAAGACAAAAAGACAAAAAGACAAAAAAAACAAAAAAGACAAAAAAGACGAAAAAGGTAAAAAAGACAAAAAAGACAAAAAAGAAAAAAGACATAAAAGACAAAAAGACAAAAAAGACAAAAAAAACAAAAAAGACAAAAAAGACAAAAAAGGTAAAAAAGACAAAAAAAGACAAAAAAGAAAAAAGACAACAAAGACAAAACAGACATAAAAGACATAAAAGAAAAAAGAGACAAAAAAGACAAAAAAGGCAAAAAAGACAAAAAAGACAAAATAAATAAAATAGGCAAAAATCAAAACAGAAAATACATAAAAGGCAAAGCAAAAAACAGAAAAGACAAAATATAAATACAACGCAAAGAAGAAACAAAAGCTTACAAATCTTAAGAGACGAAACAGAACAAAAAGCTTAAACGTTAATAAAAAGGACAAAAAGCAAAAAATCTGCAACCATGGGACAGCTGAAAAAATTAAAAAAAACGGTTAAAATGTTACGTTTGTCAACATGTTCGTCAGAGCAGTACTATGTTCCGCTGCGTGAAATGATCGCAACATGTTTCTGAGCAACATTTTTTCACGACAATTTAATTGTACTGCCTATTTATTTTGAAGTGAAAAGAGAGATATCATATGAAATCTCCCAACTTATTCTCTGAGTCTCTCTGAGAAACGTTGCCATAGGAATTCCTAGATGTTGCCAGCGAAATTTCACGTAAATGAACAGAGTACTAGGCTTTAACGATAAAATTAAATTTTTGAGCTGTCTTAACAATTTCAAATATGGTTGCGTATTTTACTCGACCAGATCTACAACCTAGACTGAGTCACTTGAAAAGTAAATGCTATTTTTTATTTTTGTTTTTGTAGCACCATGTTATTATACAATTTTATTCGTAGCGGATTTTATTAGCGCATGTTCTTAATGGTCTCTGTAACTCGTGCGGCAGCAAGTTGTTGTTTAAAAACATCTTAAAGAAAGCATTATAAATGTCTTTTTTTCATAAAAAGTTTCATGATTTTAAAATTATATGGAAAAAACTTAATAAAAAGTTATACGAATATCCGTTTAACTTGACAACATAATCAGCATTTTAAATTTTGCTTTTAATTTTTCAACAAGCTGTTCAGTATTGTATTTAATTTTAATTTTTTCCTTAACAATCTTTTACAATTGCAAAAAATAAATAATTGAAATCAAGCTTCAATTGATAAAATAATTCAAGGATTCGCAGAAAAATGCGATTTATGCAAAGTACGAAAAAATGAATCAAAATAAAAGTGAAAAATAAATAAAAGTAGCAAAACAGACACATACGCACACACCATTACACACTCACACTGACACAACAATGCCGCCAACAGCTTCCAATACAAACAAACGTTGTTGCAATTTAATGCAGCTCATCACATGCGATTCCATTTAAATGTTCATGCATTTTAAATTCATTGGTTTTCCGCTTCTTCTCTTCTTTCCCTCTTCTCTTTACCACTGCACATCTGCCATGCAACGATTTTTTTGCCACTCACGCTCTTTACTTCATGTCTGCATAGATGGTTCAAGGAGGAGAATGAGCAGCTGTTGCCGCTTCAGTTAAGCGATCGCATCAGCATGATTTCAGCTGGACTGCTTAAAATAACTAAGGTAAGTAGAAAGACGAATGTGTATTATTATTTTTTTTTTTTTTAATTCAGCCTTTAGTGTTTTAAAAGCACACATAAGCCATTGAAGCGCCTCAAAGTATGCAATACTCTCGAGTCCACAACAAATAGTCAAACAACGGCATTACAGACAGCAACAACGAGTGCAAAATAATTAATTGAATTATAAAGTAAATAAAAATTGCACAATATAAAAAAAATATTTAATTTTAAACGGAAATTAAAAATGTATACAATAAGAAGTGCACTGTTTTTATTTTTTTATTGCTTCCGTGGCACTTTTTTTATTATTAACCACTTTTGTTTGCTTAACAAACACATGTGCAAAAAGTTCCCTTAATTAAAGTTCTCGCCCATGGCTATAATATGTAGCCAATTTTTTGTGTGGCATAATTTTTAGTGCTTGTACGAAGCATTCTTTACTTAAAAATTGTATGGGCAATGTTGTATTATTCTTACTTGTTTATTAATTTATATTTAATTCTCCAGGCACGCCTCGAGGATAGCGGCAAATATCTATGCTGGGTAAACAACACTGCTGGCGAGGAAACAATTCAAGTTTCATTAACTGTCACAGGTACGTTTTAGAAAAATAGCCAAAAATAGTCTCTAGCTTAAAGTGGTTGGTTTTTGATACAACGTTGCTCATTTACAGTCACTTTAAATTTAATTTTATTTATTATTGATAACTGCAGGTGCTTAAAATCCTTAAATTGTCAAAGTGAATCACAAACTTATTTAGAAATTAATATTTTCATTAAATTTAAGTTTTCAATTGTAAATTTAAGATTGTATTTAAGACTGCAAAATTAAATACATACCACACGCACACTTCTAAAACTCCTACAACCTAAGCAAACACACACTCACTGCACTTACGCACTTTCAGTCTTGCACAAGTGCTGTTTGCCGTGTATGAAGAAATAATTTGGTAAAGTGCACTTTACAATCTTTTGCATTATCACCTTGACACAATCAACAAGAAGTAGTTCTATGTACATTTTGAGCGAAAGCAACAACATTTTATGGTAAAATTCAAATAATAAAAAATAAAACACCTACTTTTCATAGATAAAAGTAATTCATCCTTGTCATAGATAAGAGTAAATAATCTAAGTAATTTTCTGCAACCTTCTCTCCTAATGATTATCCACTTTAAGGATGTACGTCTTTACATACTCAAATTTCCTATTAAATTAAATATTTTGAGTTATTTTATTGCAGCACCATTAACAGCTCATCTTCAACCACAAGTGCAAACAGTTGATGTAGATAAAGATGCCCAGTTTCAGTGTATTGTTTCTGGACATCCGGTACATGATGTAAATTGGCTGCATGATGGCAAACCGATACTCAGAGATAATCGTGTTGAGGTAAGAAATAAAGACATTTAGATGGGTAGAACCATAATTAAGAATATTTTAAGCAATATTGCCAAAAAGTGACTGTGACAGTATAACAATAATTATAACAGTAATGATAACAGTATAATAAAAGTGACGTCACCAACAGTCATAACAATTAAAGCAGTTAACTAATAGCATAATTTTCTTCAATTTAATGTTTTACAGATTCTCACCGATCCTGCAAGACTGATTATAAAAAAAGTCCAAAAAGATGATCCTGGCATGTATCAATGTTTTGTTTCAAATGAATGGGAGCAAATACAGTCCACCGCCGAGCTGCAGTTAGGTGGTGAGTTAATTCATAAAAAGTTGAAGTATTATTCAGTTGGTAATAGCATATAGTAAATGAAACAAAGTGGCAAAAGCGTCTCTTTCCCTCTGCTGCCCGTAATTTTCTTATCTACCAAAAATTTAGATAATAACGGTACGAATGTTAATGTTAATGTTATATGGTGGAGTACCGCGACCTAAATTAGATCTATTGTACCTCCTTCTCAAGGCTCCGCTGGGTTTGCGGATTACAGAATTCCATCCAGCCCTATTTCTCTAATGAATTTGAGAATATTCTTAGGTTCAAGGGATGAAACCTGCTCTAGAGTCAGCTCGTAGTTCCCTAGTGCTAGCTTACGTCTGCGAGCCACGGCGTCGCAGTTTCTGAGTAGGTGTATTGGAGTCTCCTCTGCTTCTTCACAGAAACGGCAGTTACTATCGGTCTCTATGCCCAATTTCATCAGGTGGTATTTTAGTTTACAGTGTCCTGTAAGGAACTCCGTTAGAATCCTTAGATTCGGTTTGCCTAAGCTTATGCACAATTTTGCTCTCCGAGTGTTAAAATCTTTGAGGAGCAATTTGGATTGTCTCAGCTTTGGGAGGCTTTTCCAGAGGTTTGAACGTTTATACCTCTCCTCCCTTCTTATTTCTTCTTTTATAGAATGTGTGCCCAATCCGCAGAATGGTTCTGGTCCTATAAATTTTGTGGCTACACCCTGTCGCGCTAGACCATCGGCTTCTTCGTTGTCCTGTATACCTTTGTGTCCTGGGACCCAAAGTATAGTAACAGTGTTATTCTTGCCTAGTTCGTTGAGTTTTGTAAGGCATTCCCATGTTATTTTCGATGATATCTCACAGGAGACTAATGCTTTGATTGCTGCTTGGCTGTCTGACATCACAACTATATCCTGACCTTTGTATTTACGGTCCAGATTGAATTGTGCACACAGCTGTATTGCTAGGATTTCTGCTTGGAAGATACTGGGTGTTGTCCCCATAGGTTCAGAGTGCTTGGTTCTTGGTCCATACACCCCTGCGCCTATAGCTTCCAATGTCTTGGATCCATCTGTATACCATGCTATTCTGTGTGGTTTCTTGACTTGCGATATCATCTCGCTGTCCCACTCTTTCTTGGTACTAAGCTTAATTCCGAAGTGTTTTTCGAAGTTATACCTTTTTACTATATCGTCTCTTGGTAGATCGATGTAAGGAGTGTGCTTTGCAATATCCTCCTTCTCTCTATTGCTGATAGTTTTACCTAAACCTGTCCCCTCTTTTGCAATGCACAACAGAGTTCGCAGGGCTACTCCCTCTATGACAAGGTGTAAGGGTGTTAGGTCCAGAACTACTTCTAGTGCTGCTGTAGGGCATGTCCTCATGGCCCCTGTGATGCATACACAGGCCAGTCTCTGCACCTTTGTTAGCATATTCCTCATTGTGGTTAGCTTGGTTCTCTCAGCCCATGCTATTGCACCATAGGTGAGGATGGGTCTCACCATCATGGTATACATCCAGCGGAGAATTGTTTGGTTACAACCCCAGCTTTTCCCCGCCAGGCTCCTACATATCATGAGTGCGCGCGTTGGCCTGTTTATAGTTACCCCTGCATGTCTTCTCCAGAGAAGCTTTGAATCTAGTGTAAGTCCCAGATACTTTACTTCTCCTTTGAAGGGAATTTCAGTGCCATCCATTCTCATTGTTCGGAGGTTTGGCAGGCTTCTTTTGTTAGTAAAAGGTACTATAGTAGTTTTCGCTGGGTTGATACTTAATCCCACTGTGTTGCACCACTCCTTTTTTACTGACAGTCCTCTCTGTATCAGGTTACAGAGTGTATCCTCGAACTTCCCTCTCGCTATTAAGGCGATGTCGTCTGCGTAACCCTGACATTTAATGCCATTCTCGGTTAGCATCGTTAATAATTCGTCCACAACAAGACTCCACAGCAGTGGAGAAAGGACTCCGCCTTGTGGGCTGCCTTTTGTTGTTTTGATTCTTAAAGTGGTGTTACCCACTTTTGTTTCTGCAGTTCTAGTGCTAAGCATTTGGCATATCCATCTGCTGAGCATATCATTTACTCCTTTTTTATGTATAGACTTCTTCACAGCCTCGTGAAAAGTATTATCAAAG
The DNA here is from genome assembly GCA_963920525.1 of Dichetophora obliterata. Classification (NCBI taxonomy): domain Eukaryota; kingdom Metazoa; phylum Arthropoda; class Insecta; order Diptera; family Sciomyzidae; genus Dichetophora; species Dichetophora obliterata. The sequence goes on from OY986438.1 coordinate 189,376,596, forward strand.
GCTCCTTCTATGTCTAAAAAGGCACATAGTACGATTTCTTTGTTTTTGAGAGCCGACTGGATGTTACTAGCCAGCTGGTATAGGGCAGATTCTGTAGACCTACCTGCCCTATACACATGTTGGCATGGGTGCATTGGCACCTTCTCCAGAATCTCAGTTCTTATATAGTTATCTATTACCTTTTCCATTGCTTTAAGTACAAATGAGGTAAGGCTAATGGGTCTAAACGACTTTGGTAGCGTATAGTCTGTTTTCCCTACTTTTGGTATGAAGGTGACTATGGCCCTTCTTCATTTCCTTGGGATATAGCCCAGCGCAAGGCTGCTTCTAGTTATTTTGACTAGGTGGGGCAATATAGTTTCTGCACCCTTTTGTAGAAGTACAGAAAAGATGCCGTCTACACCTGCTGATTTGAATGGTTGAAAGGTTCTGAGTGCCCAATCTAAACGAGCCTAAGTACAAATGCTCGTTGCGAGTTTCCATTCTTCTTGATTTGGAGCAATTTGCCTGTCTGCCGTCTCATACTCATTTACTGGTGTGCTGCCCGGGAAATGAGTTTCTAGAAGGTGATTGGCTCGTTGATCTTCTCTAAGCGTATAGCTTCCGTCCGGCAAGAAAAGTGACATTCTTGTCTCCACTCTGCCTTTACCCATTGCTTTGTGTATCCTGGCTGCTGCTGGCGTGGAAGAAATGTCTTCACAGAAAGTTCTGAAGCTCTGTCTTTTGGCTTTCCTGATTTCTTTATTATAGTCCGTCAGAGTCGCCGTGTAGTTGTGCCATTCTCCGTTGCGCTTTGCGGCATTAAAGCTGCATCGCACCTTCTTCCGGAGTCTGGTCAGCTCAGCGCTCCACCAAGGAGTATGTTTTGTTCTTGCCTTGTGCCCTGTTGGACAGCTAGATTCGTAGGCATTTTATACTGCATTGTATACCTGCTCTACATAGCATTCAAGCTCTAGGATGTTACTAATTCTACTCCTAGCTTTTACGCTCTGTAGGTTTTCTTTCAGGGTGTTGGTGTATGTGTCCCAACTGGTATTTCTTGGGTTTCTTTTGGGTTCTATCTCTTGACATTTTGCCCCAAATCTAAACTCCATTATTCTATGGTCAGACATTGAAGGTTCCATTGATACCCTCCATTCCCTAATCATATCCCCAACATCTGGGCTTCCTATGGTAAGATCTAAGACCTCTTCTCTAGCCCTAGTCACAAAGGTAGGTGTTACCCCCACATTGAAAAAGTCTAGATTACTTAAAAGAAATTCTAAAAGGTACTCACCTCTAGTGTTGACGTCGGTGCTTCCCCAAATTGTGTGGTGTGCGTTGGCGTCACAGCCGATGAGTAGTGGAAGTTGCTCTTTCCTGCAGTGCTCCACAAGTCTTTTTATCTCCGCTGAGGGAATGTTGAGATCGTCCCCAGGAAAGTAAGCGGATGCGATCACTATGGCGCGGTGCTTGCCATCAGTTTCGATGTGAGTCTCGATAACTGATAGGTCCCGCGTCATGAATTCTGAAAGACAAATATAATTAATATTTTTCTGCATTAGAATACATGCTCTGGGATTGGTTGTTCTCTGGTCCCAAGTTACCTGACCCTCTTTGCAGTAGAGGCCACTGACTTTTCCCCTGTAGCACCAGGGTTCTTGGATCAGCACGAAGCCCAGTTGTTTTGTGGTGAACCTCCGAGCAATAACTGCCTATGCAGCTTTTGCATGATGGAGGTTCACCTGGGCACATTTCGTGCTGGTTACTGTGCTGATCATAGCACCGGGCTGCTGCCCCGTTCTTCTTCAGGCAGCGTTTCTCCTACCTCTGCTAGAGGTTCGCTCTTATTATCAATCGAGAGAGCAGCGAGGTTCATGCCCTCTGCCTGATCTCCGATTGAAGGTGTTGCGGTGATGACCGAGACGGAGGCGAACTTCTCCGTAACAACTTCACCAGTTAGTTGTATTGGTGGCGTTGCGTCTTTCCCTTCATTGGAAGTCACAGATGTGGCTTCTGTGGACGTTACCACTGTTGACGTTACAGCTGTGGGCGCTGCAGCTGTGGATGTTGCTGCTTTGAACGGTTTGGTCGTTGGTGGCGATTTTGTGCCCACACCGGAATGGTTCCAAAGCGGAAGCTTATAGTTGAGCCTCTTGACTTGATAGTCTCAAGTGACGGTACGAAGGTAATAGGCAGAAAAAAACAGTCAAAAACATTTTTAAAAAATGGGAGAGAAATCGAATACAATTGCACTCACTCTTATTGAGGAAGAGAAAATGTACAGTTGTGTGCAAAATAATAAAAGTGTTCTTATTTTCAGACATGTTTGAATGAATAATAATAGTCTACAAATTTCGGATCCGGTTAACCCATTAGCATTCTTATATGTTCTTTCAACGCTAGTTTTAAATCTGGTCTCAGTTTCCTTCTATATCGTATACTTTTCGAGATACAGGGTGTTTTACGGTTTCGGGACGTGCCGAATTAGTAAAGGGTCCGCCAAATAACTTTTTTTTTAAACGCATTGGGTGGTCAGTTGGCTTCAACTCTTGAACCAATTGGACTTTGTATGGCGTCATACTAAAGTCTTTATGCAAAATTCTTCTCAATGATGTCTCCTAAATGTTCAATTGTGAATTGATGCCATTAACATCTGTGAATTGATGTTAATGGCGATTCACGCACACTTTCTGCCACACCAGTAATATTCTCGGGTGTACGCACTGTTTTTGGCTATTCACGCTTTGGTTTATCGATGAGGATGCCAGTTTCTTACACTTTTTTCACAAGATAACGAACATACGGAGCTGACGGTGCTTCTCTTCTTCCAAAATCCATATGCAATTTTCGCACACATTCTGCAACATTACCATGATTTTCAAAGTAATGTCGCAATATTTCCATGCGTTGTATTTATATCAGCGGAAGAATAAAACTAATTATCTGTCAAATCAGACATGAGCTAAGTGTTACCATTCACGAAATAAGCACTAGTTGAAAAAAAAGTTATATGGCGGACCCTTTATTATTGATCTATGGTATTATATAACCAAACATTTCTGAATATAAGAGCACTACTATTATTTTACAAAAATCCGAAAAATACACCATATAAAATCAACATAATAAATAACAAGGTCATACATAAAAACTTTAATTACGTGGAAATAATACAAAACTCTTGAAATCATGTAAGATTTAGTAAAATAAAGGTTTACTAAATAAACCTTTTTGATGAAGAAGAATTCATAAAATACCATTCGTACTACAATCTATGGTATGTGAAATCTATGGTATTGGAAATTAAAAAAAAATATTAGAGATATGTTGGAAACAAATTTTTTGTCGGCCTTTTCCACATGTATACAAATTTTTGGGTCAAACATATTAATAAGAGTACGTTTTTTTAAACGTTTGGGCTAACACCATTGCACAATTCATTAAAATTAGTCATTTTTTTAAGAATTATTGTAAGCAAGGAAAACAATTTATGTAAAATATTCATACGGGATCTTATTAAACATATATTACAAAATGTAAAAAAATGTACTTTTTATTATGTGTCGGTAGTGCTTTTTTATAATTTATTGTGATATATTCTTTGAATTTTGACATAATTTTTTTAATTATGAGCTATTTAGATCAAGTAAGTTTTATATGCAATTGATCGATTTCAGTCAAGGTCATCAATAGTAAAATATCTGGTTGTGCCAGTAGCCAGTTTTTAGTTAAAAATTTTGGCTTTCTAGCGAAAGCAAAAAAACTCATTGCTGCATTACGGCGAATTCGTTGAACTCCAAATAAGAATAATAATAAGGAAGAGGCAATGACCTACAAATAAAAATTCCTTTGCTTTAACGTTATATATTTGAGACGAGTTCGTGGAACAGGTGTCAAATCATATAAGACTTATACAGTGTGTTGGTCACAGCTGAACCACTCAAGACTTCCGAAGATGACGGGTAGCTCTCCTCGAAACAATCTATCAAGTCTGCTGTGTGATTGACTCTTTACAGAGTTGTTGTTGCGTTTATGGCCATCTTCAAAACTTACTTGATCTAAATAGCTCATAGTTAAAAAATTCATTAAAATTTATTGTTAAAATAATTTTTTTTTAAATTTCTTAAACTGTTCGAATTTGAAGGGTAAATATAAAAAATAAGAATATCTCGAGATTTTGACCTGATTGGGAAAAACTGAGTATGCCACTAAATTATACGTCCGAACATTAAGTTCACGTGTCTCGGCGTTTTTGTGTGTCTTTTTATAAGTTGAAAATTTACTCAAAATTTAATTGACTTGTGACAATAATATTATTATCTCGGTAATATTATTATCGGGATAATAAAATTATTATCCATGGATAAAATATTTATGCACTGTTGGATGCATACAATACTATTGTATACAGGGTGTTCCGTATTAAAAAGACAATCCTGCGGCAGTTGATTCCTTGGGTTAAAAATAAAGAAAAATTGTACGGCAGGGGGGGTTCCCATCTTCCCCCTATTCAGAATTATAAGGGAAAGTTTCCTTAAAATCACTTAAAAAGATTTAATCAGCTCTGCGCTTATATTTTAAAATTAGTGGAACTAGAAAAAAGTTAAGTACCATTTTGGAAACGTAAATAAATAACAAACTAAGATTTATTGCACTTTGTAAATTTTATTCTGTCAAAACACTTAAAATAATTTTTTGTGTATAAAAAAATTGATATTCAAATTTTTTTTCTTTCAAATTCGATTTGCACGAAAATTCGTCTATAATTTTTTTTTTCTAATGATGCAGTTTGAACCTCCTAAGTGTTTTTTTTTTAAACTCTTTTTATAAGTTCTTAGATTTAGTCAATAGCTAACCAGGAATTTATAATTATTTGATAGCATTTATTTAAAAAATCGATTAAAAAATTTGTTAATTAATAATAATTGCTCAAAATGCCCTCCAAGTGCCTACATTTAATAACAAATGGAGCCAAGGCTTATATTTCTTTTTTTGTTAAATTGCACCATTAAATAGTCACACACAAATGTAATAAAAAGGTTTTGATAAAACTAACTTTTCATTCATTGCCTACCTTAAATGACTTAGATTAACTAGATTTTTAAAGATTTTTTTTTAAGGCTATCAAAAATTATAAATTTCTTGTTTATTATTGACTAAACGTAAGAACTGCATCATTAGAATAAAAAAAAAAATCTTAGACGAATTTTGCTCCAAAGATAAATGATGTTCCTTCAGCAAGATGGGGCTCTTTGTCACCAAGATTGGCAAGTAGTTGCTTTTTTGAACGGTCGATGGATTTTCCGGAATGTCCCGATTGCTTGGCCAGCGAAATCTCCAGATCTAACACCGTTTAACTTTTATTTCTGGGGTGCAATGAAGGATTTTGTTTATTCCAAGGAAATAAGCACCAGTGAAGAGCTGATGCAACGAAGTACTGTTACGGCGACTCATATTAGGGAAACATTGCCCCAGCAAGAAAATACTAAAAAAAAGCTCAAGCATGCATTCGTGCTCTTGGATTGCATTTTAGCAATTATTATGAACTAGCTGAAACCCGGCGCGTTGCTGTCACTCTCCCTATTCAAACGCCCATAAAATGTTATCAGTTAAACAGCATGTCTAAATTGAGGTCAAATACTGAATTCTGAGACTGTGCGACCTATATCCACAAAGCTATTCGATATAACAAATTTGGGTTGTATAGGAAGTGCCACTCCCTCTTCATCACCGCTAATAGAATGTAATCAATTAAACTGGATGTCTACATGGCGGTCGAATACCGAATTCCAAAACTGTGCGACATATAACTCCAAAACTATTCGATAGCACAAATTTTGATTGTATGGGAGGTGCCACTCTCCTTTTCCCTACGCCCATAAAATTTTAGCAATGAAACTGCATGAGTACATTGAGGTCGAATGCTAAATTTTGAGGCTGAGTTACCTATAACTCCAAATCTATTCGATATCGCAAATTTGGGTTAAATTGGAGGTGTCACGGCCCCCCGACAAACTCTAAAAAATTTTATCAGTAAATCTGCAAGCGTAAATTTTGGTCGAATACTGAGTTCCGACGCTGTGCGACCTTGAACTATAAAGCTATTCGATATCACAAATTTTCGTTGCATGGGAGGTGCCACTCCCCCTTGATCAACGCTCATAAAATGTAATCAATGAAACTGCATGTGTACATTGAGGTCCAATACTGAATTCCAAAGCTGTGAGACCTATAACCCCAATGCTATTTGATATCTCTAATTTGGGTTAAATAGGAGGTTTCACGCCCCCTTGTCGTACGCCCATAAAATGTAATTAATGAAACTGCATGTATAAATTGGGGCCGAATACTGAATTCTGACGCTGATATTCAATATCGCAAATTTACGTTAAATGGGAGGTGCCACGCCCCTCTTACCAATGAACATAGATTGAATCAATGAAACTGCATGTGTATATTGAGGTCGAATACTGAATTTCGGCGTTGTACGACTTATAACTCTAAAACTATTTGATAGCACAAAGTTGGGTTGTATGGGAAGTGCCACTCCCCTTTGCCCTACGACGACAAAATGTAAGTATTGAAAATGCATGTATAAATTTAGGTCGAATACCGAATTCTTACGCTGTCAACCTATAACTTCAAAGCAATACGATATCGCAAATTTGGGTTGTAAGGGAGATGTCACGCCTCCCTGTCCAACGCCCATAAAATAAAACCATTGAAACTGCATGTGTAAATTGAGGTCAAAAACTGAATTCCAAGGATGAATTCCTATAACTTCAAAGCTATTCGATATCACAAAATTTGGGTTGTATCGGAGGTGCCCCTCCCCCTTGTCCACTCCCATAAGATTTCATCACAGAAACGGTACGTCTAAATTGTGGTCGAATACCGAATTTCTAAGCTGTGCGACCCATAACTCTAACTAAAGCTATTCGATAACAACAATTTTTTATTTATATGTGGGAGGTAAAAGGGGGTGTGGCATTGCCCCTTAAACCATCTCGTACTCAAAGCAAAGCGTACTTACAAAATTTGAGCTCAATCGGACCAATGGTTTCGAAGTATTTTGATATTTTCTTTAAAGTAGGCGTAGATGAATTGTGACCACGCCCATTTTTTCTAAGTTAATTATAGTTATCATACGAACTTATTTACCAAATTTTAATTTCATACGACCAAAACCGTCTTAAATACAGCATTTTTATTGATTTGTGGGCGACAAAAGGGGGTGTGGTACAAAACCTGCAAAGATACACACATGCAATTTCTTATGTGCACCCTCCACACAGACCCCAATCACCCCTGAAAATTTCATTGAAATCGGGCAAGCCGTCTAGGAGGAGTATGCGAACAGGAAGTTTTGCCACTTAATTTTATATATATAGATATCAAAACAGTGGGCGCAAAAGTGGGCGTGGTCAATTTTTCTTTCAGTAAACACTTAAATTGGATTACTACGAACATTTGGAAAAAAAATTATCCAAATCGGTCCAGCCGTTTTCCGATTTTAGATAAATTGAAAAAAGTGGGCGCAAAAGTGGGCGTGGTCAATTTTTCTTTCCGACAAAACTTAAATTGGATTACTATGAACATTAAAAAAAAATTATCCAAATCGGTCCAGCCGTTTTCCGATTTTAGATAAATCAAAAAAGTGGGCGCAAAGTGGGCGTGGTCAATTTTTCTTTCCGTAAAAACCTAAGTTGGACTATTACGAACATTTTAAAAAAAAAATTATCCAAATAGGTTCAGCCGTTCTCAACTGATGCAATTACCAACGAACGACATTTGATTTTTATTTATATAGATTTAAAATTTTTCTTAATCGTTTTTTTTTAATAAATGCTATCAAAAAATTATAAATTCCTGGTTATTTATTGACTAAACGTTAGAACTTATAACAAGATCTGTAAAAAGAACACAAAGGAGGTTCAAACTGCATCATTAGAAAAAAAAAAATTGACGAATTTTCGTGCAAATCGAATTTGAAAGTAAAAAAACATTCTTAATATCAATTTTTTTATAAAAAGAATTATTTAAACTGTTTTGACATAATGAAATTTACAAAGTGCAATAAATATTAGTTTGTTATTTATTTATGTTTCCAAAATGGTCCTTATCTTTTTTCTGGTTTCACTAATTTAAAATTTATAAGCGTAGAGCTGATTAAATATTTTTAAGTGATTTAAAGTAAACTTTCCCTTATAAATCTGAACAGGGCAGAGATGGACACCCCCTCCAATACAATTTTTTTCTTTTTCTTGACCCAAGAAATCAACTGCCTCAGGATTGTCCTTTTAATACGGAACACCCTGTAAAATACAATACAAAATAATCTAGAAGTATTAAGAACAGTACACTCACATTTAAATATATCAGACTTTCCACTTTCCACCGCCTCCCAAAACAGAAATTCTTACTACAGCACTGGCCTTTTGCACTTTTAACCCTAATCCTACTGCGTCATTTTACAACGTATCCCACTGCGATGTGAATTTGAGTCACACATGTAAAAAAACTGAAAAATAGCGGTTGATGTCACGAAAGTTATGTTACACTGAATTTTAAGAAAATTAATTCATTTGAGAATACAAATACACTTCAATGCAAAAAAAGAACTTATTTAATAATTAAATCTTTTTAAAATCAAATGTGATCCAAAGTCACACCGTAGTAGGATTAGGGTTAAATAAAGACGACAATAAAAACAAATATTTTATGTTTGTTTCATTTTCGCCTTTTTCTTTATTTATTTTTTTTTTAAATCAAGTGCTCATCACACACATCATTTTTATGGAGTATGTATATAAAATTTAATATTTTAAAAAAGGGAAAAAAAGGTAAACTTTTTATTTTCGGAATTACTTTAGTAATATATACTCTACACAAAAAAAACAATTGATATTAAATAAATTTCACTTTGATATTAACTAAATTTCAGTTTTATCACAACTACATGAAAAAAAATATTCTGAAAAATCACGATTTTTAAAAAAAACAGATGTGTAAAAAAAACACTCGCTCTCACTATCCAGCAAACCAAAGTTTCCGAATTCGTAACGAATTCGTTACGAATTTTCGAAATTATTCCGTGTTCGGCATCTGAATTCGTTCCGATTTTGTAACGAAAACCGTGTGGAGGGGTTGACACGAATTCGTAACGAATTGTCGTAACGAATTCGGAAGAAATTTTAGTAATGAAGTCGTAACAAATTCGTAAGGAATTGGAGCATCGTATTCGTAACGAATTCGTAACAAATTCGTAAAGAATTGACGTATCGAATTCGTAACAAATTCGTAAGCAATTGAAATATCGTTTTCGTAACGAATTCGTAACAAATTTATAACAATTTCTTAACGAATTATAACACCGAATTCTTAACGAAATGAAGCATCAAATTCGCAACGATCTCTTAATGATTTTTGTACCGTATGTAATACAAAAATAAATAACAATTTCGAATCAAAGTATAGTTAACCAATCCGCTTAAGATGCCCCAGGCTATATGTTTCGTACAAATAACATGCCAAAAACTACAGATCCTTTGCAACTACTATTATGAAAAATATATAAATGTGAATTTGAAATGTCTTTTGTATTTGCATCTGTAAAAATTAAAATTAGAACCATCTTTTGTATCACCTGTTTTAAAGAAAAAGTAGTTTAAAACTAAATTATTTTAGAAATGGCAAATTATTTAAAATGCCGCTAGGCTCATGGCCTACCAATTTTTTTCAACTCGAAATATTTAAAACACCCCACATTTTAAATTTGAAAATTTGATTTCGGAACTCTTTCGAATTATTCGGAAATGTTTCGAAATTACTGTTGCAAAAAAGTTACGAATTCGTTAAGAATGCTCGAAATAGCTACGAACTAATCGGAATTCAGACAAATTCGGAAACTTTGGTTTGCTGGGTACATATAAATGGATCATTACCAATGATTTAGGTGAGTAAGAGAAGCACTTTATTTAAATTTAAAAGATTTAAATTGAATGAAACAAAAATAAAATCCATTTGTTTGCATTTAAGACGTAAGTTCATGAGTAAAAAAAATAATAAAACGAAGTTAATTTCTCAGACCTTATTAAATGCCCTTCATGATGATGTAATGTTGATAGCTCGCAGATTTTTCTATGATTTTTGGGAATTTTTTTAACAAAAATAGAACCTAAAAAAATGAGTAAAAAATTTAGTTTCGTCTTCAAAAACACCATTAAATATCACACTTACCAAAAACAATTACTCGGACAGTCTAACCTGTTCAATTGTCTGAGAAAAGAAAAAAAATTAAAAACTTTTAAAATTTTTTAAAAAAGTTACAAGGCAAACGTTGTTTGAGCTATTTTCAAGCAATTTTAAGGCTGTTTTTACAGTTAGAAGTAAAATCGGATCGCTATTTTCCACTAACGAATTTGTTTTTGTTTAATACTTTTAAACACATATGTTTCATATTAAAACATAAAATTCCAAAAAACGTTTATTTATTTATTTATTTATTTAATCAATGGTATGTTAACCTTACTGACTATATGCTTAATATATAAGTATGTACATGCAAAGTAATAGATATTACACTTTAATATATTGAATTTAATTGTTTGAACATTATCGTCTTAGTGACTGAAAAATCAATAGAATATACATTTGATAGATTATTAAATTCACGCAAAGTTCTCACGATTGGTGAATTTGAAGCATAATTTGTTCTGTGCACTCCAATATTAAATGGTGCACTATTTCTTAATGTTCTGGAAGGAATATTAAAAGTTATTTGAGTGAGAAGATACGAACAATCAGTGTTGCCAGAAATAATATTGAAAACAAATAAGAGGGATAATATAGTTCTTCGATTTTCCAGGGTTTTCAAGTTTATAAGTTTACATCTAACATCATAGGAGGGAAGAGGATCTGAAAAGTTAATAGAACGAAGTGCATATTTGAGGAATCTACGCTGAACACGTTCTAAGCGATTCACATGCGTATTGTAATACGGATTCCAAATAAAACTTGCGTATTCCAACTTGGATCTAACCAGACTAGTAAACAGAATTTTTAGTGTATGAGGATCAGGAAATTCATTACTATTACGCTTAATAAATGCTAATAAAGAGTATGCCTTAGGAATTATATAATTTAAATGATGAATAAAAGTAAAACTTGAGTCAAATATAACACCAAGATCTTTTATTAATGTTACTGATTTCAAATTTTGATTATTCAACTTGTATTGATCATGAGCATTATTTATTTGTTTCGAATATGAAACTTGAAAACATTTATTTATATTTAGAGATAAACGATTTTTAGAACACCATTCATATAGATTATTTAAGTCAGACTGCAAAGCAAGCATATCAGAACTATTTGCTATTCGAGAAAAAATGTTCAAATCGTCGGCAAACATTAAGAACTTCGTGTTATTAAAACGGGAACTAACATCATTTATAAAAATTATAAAAAAAAGTGGTCCTAAAATGCTTCCTTGAGGAACACCTGAGGAAGCTATAAACGGTTCAGACATGGATTCTTCAATAGACACCATGCAGAGTCTATTGCTTAGGTATGACTTGACCCAAGATACGAAATTTGAATGGAACCCTAAACGCAAGAATTTCATTACTAAGATATGATGCGAAACCCTATCAAACGCTTTTGCAAAATCCGTATAAATAGTATCAACTCGAAAGCCATCTACTAATGAAGAATTACAATAGTCCGTAAAGGTCGCTAGATTTGTGACTGTTGATCTATTCGGCATAAAACCATGCTGATTTGGCGATATTATATTTTTTATTTCAAAGGTAAGTTTCTTTTTAATAATGCTCTCAAAAATTTTTGAAATATTTGATAGCTCAGATATTGGTCTATAATTACAAATATCATTTTTATTTCCATTTTTATATATCGGACTGATGAAAGAAATTTTCCAAGCATCTAAAAAAGTTCCAGTCTGTAAAGATTTATTAAAAATAATTTTTAGTGGTTCTAACAGTGAATATTGGCAATGAGTTAAAAGAAATGCAGAAAATCCATCTACATCTTTTTTTTGAGAGTTATTTAAACCCTGAATCGAAATGGCGATATCAGCGCTAGAGATTTCAAAACAACCAAAATCAATATTTACTCCATAATTAGTATTGATATCTATATTTTTGTCTTCATCCGTAATAAAATTAGAGCAAAAAAATTTAGCAAACAGATTTGCAGAATCAACATAAGATTGAGACCAAACACCTTCATAACACATAGAAGACGGAAAACCAGAGGTCATTTTTTTTTGAATTTATAAAAGTCCAAAAATTTTTTGGATTCAACTTTATATTTGACTCATAGCGGCAAAAATATTGTTTGTATAAGAATTTATTTAAAAAATTGAATTCCCTCAAATAATGTTGATGTTTAAAAAAATATTCAATATTGTTTGTGGCTTTGTATAAATTAAAAAACTTATTTCTTAGATTTTTCAATTTTTTTAACCCAGTGGTATACCACGGTAGCTTAAACATTTTACAAGGACATTGAGGGATAATTATTTCACAGATGTCTAGAAATTTTGATTTAAAAAATATAAAAGAATCATAAGTGCTTTTGTATTTCAAATTATGTTCCCAATCCACCGAAATAATAGCAGTATTAAGTGCTTCAAAATTGCATTGACTAAAATTATAATACATACTGGAGTTCAAAGAGTTACTAAATTTACAAGCGAAATTGTAAAATGATATCGTAAGCACCAAAGGCACATGATAAATATTAGGTTCACAGACCGGAATATGGCAAATTTCAATATTATAATTAAACTCTGTACTTATAAAAATAAGATCTAATATTCTATTTAGTTTATTAGAGAAACCATTAATTTGAACAAAATCGAGACTTAAAAAAGAATCAATGAGATAAATTTCATGCGTTGAATTCACATTAGTGGGAATTAATGGATTATTAGTTAAATAGTTATTCCAAGTTACTTTATTTAAATTAAAATCACCAAGAATGCAAAAATGACTATCACTAGAAACATTTGATGCTAAACTCAATATATTGTCCACATGAGACATGTAAAGTGTATCCGAACTATTTGGAGGCAAGTAAGAAACCACCAAATATAGTCGTTCAGAGTATCCAACAATTTGAACACATAACTAATCCAGTAAAGTGTCCGTATTTTCCAATGGCCAAGCACAGCAGCACAACGAGCGTTTCACAGCAACTAGTACACCACCACCCCTAGTACAGCAAGTCTTAGCAGCATCTCTATCCTTCCGAAATACCTGATAACAATTCAGGTCGAAAAATTCAGCATCAAAAAATTCAGGATTTAGCCATGTTTCAATAATAACAATTATATCGTAGTCAAATTGCGAGGACCATAACTTAATTAATTCTGACTTGGTTCTTATGCCAGACATATTTTGAAAGTATAATCTCAGATTACTACCAGGATTATCATAATTGCTTGCGTCTATCTCCGATTGCGACGACGATCCTTTTTTGGAAAAAACTCAAACCTACTAATAGAAACATTAGTAGGCCAACGAGTTGGATCTAAAAGAGATGCCGAGTTGGATTTGAGTTGGATTTCGTAAGAGATGCCGAAATTCCGGCCTTAAAGTTTATTTTCTCAATTTGAGTTTGAGCCAGATCTTTTCTCGTCAGTGGTTGACAAGCTAAATGATTTTTATCAATACCAGTGTGCTTATGAATATAATTTAAGATATCATCAGAGGTAACCGATGACTTAAACGAACAAAGATGAAACCAGTGCATTGGCTCTATTACATCCAGTTCAGTATTTGATCTTTGACCAACAACAATTTTCTTTTTAGATGATTTCAAAACGTCATTTTTCACTACGACATCAGAAGCATGATTTTGGGCACTAGCTACATTTGAATTATTCTTAAATAATATCGAAGCATAGCTACTAGCAGCATTATTATCATCAGCCACATTGGCAATGGCACCTTCAACATCAGCGCCCACATTAAACATCTCAGATTCCCGATCAGCACGAACAGCAACAACATCACCAACAACAGCAGCACGATCATCAACTCCAACAACAACTCCAACAGCATCACTAACAATATTTTTTATTGCATTCATGTTTTGACTATTATCATGCAATTCAACAGTTTCTATAGGTTCAGTGACCTCTGTATGAACAGATGAAATCTGCATTGAAGAAGCTGCCGAAGACGAGCAAGAAGTAACTAGAGCAGAACTAGCACTCGAAACAGGTTTATTGTCATTTATTGTCTGTGCAGGTTTTTTTAGCACTTTAGCGCGAGCATTGATATTTGCTTTGTTATTGTTTATATTAAATCCACTCACTTTCACGGGGGATGACGGAGACTTCGATTTCGATCGCGTGATTATTTGCTCAACATTAAGATTATTGCCTATTCGATTAAGATTTCGAATCGCAGCGATATTATTTTGTTCAGCATCACTTTGCTTTTTAGCATCGAAATTGTCTTTTAAGCAGGTTAAAATATTGCAAGCCTCACTTAATTTAGATAGGCAGACTGTAATCGGGTGATCATAGCACAAATCACACTTATAGATTAGGTTCTTATTTGATTTTATTGAGTTTATGACTTCTTCACTGATCATGGCACATTTGTGGTGCAAGCTCTTATAACAAAAACCACACGTAACCGAGTCAGTTAGAACTGAAATTATTGTATTGCAACTAATACACGACATAGCGAACGCATAAATTAACGATGTGTTCACGACTGCGGTTGAAGATCAACTTATACTCTCTTTATATTTCGATTATCATTCCAAACGTTAAACAGTCTTATTTGGTGTTATAAAATGATTCCATTACGGCTCAAACAATTTGTGCGATTTCTTTTTTAACCCAATTACCCAACGATATGTGTTCAAAAAATTTATACGCACTTCCGTTTAAACGGCAAACCTCTAGCGGAAATTACTGTATGAGTATAACCCAAAATGTATCCATATCCTTTAGTCAACAGTTTGCAACCATGAAGCGATGAGAAAAAATAAGAAAATAAAAGCATACTTCCGTTTCCGTTGTGCACGAATTTCAACTTTGACAACATTTTTATGTTGTAGAACTACTTAGATATAAGATTGTTAAAGGAACAGAAAAAAACAGCAAGAATGAAAAACATCGAAAAAACTGTTAGCCACACACCATTTCAACTGCTTGCTGCTCCTTTATCCTGCTCCACCGCTGCACTTACTTCATTTTATCACTCAAAGAGCAGCCCCGAAGCTAATGTTATATTTGAACGTTATTTGCTCGTCTGGCTTATTTATACTCGGCTTTATTGATATTGTTGCTGCTGTCGCTGCTACTGCTACTTGCTGCTTCCCATTTTTGTTGACATTGTTATTGTCATTGTTGCTGTTTTGCTCTGCTACTGCTGCTTGCTGTTCTTATTGTTGCCAGTGTTATTTGATTGGCTGTGCACATCCGCCGCAGATTTCCTCCATTTAAGGCAGCAGTAGAAAGAATAACAATAACAACAACAACAACAAAACTAAAAGAATCTCGTGCTGTTCCTTTGCTTTAGCCAAAAGTAAAACTATGCCAATAAAATAACAAAATCAATTTCCGGTTGCCGTAAAGCAAATCAAAACGTTTCAATTCATGTTTGACAGCAGCCGGGTAGAATGTTAAAAGCTTGAGTACGAGCAGGCAGGCAAAAGCAGCGTGCTTAGTAAAAGACACGACAACAACAACTAATTTATATTGTTTAGCGCTTGACTGAGGCTGTTTCGGTGTCAAAGCAATTTGCTAAATTAGAAAATAAATGCAATGCAATGAAAATAAAAATGTCTTTAAGCAATGCTTTGATGTTTTTTGCATGTCTTGAATGCATTTTGTTTTTTATGTTATATTTTTTTAAACATAATAATACTTTTAATTATAGTGAATTCTTCTTTTAATTTTTTTTTTTTTTTCTTTTAAAAATATGTGGTTACCATTATGGTATTATGTCTTTGAACTATACCTACTTTAACTTAAATATTTTATTAGATGCTATTGCAAGTTAAATATTGAATACTTCTTCAAACAAAAACACTTTTATTTTATTCTGATCTGAAATCATATTCTAGCTTAGGCTAATTTTTTTTCTGCATTTTGTACTAAAAAATTTGTTCTGGTTTAAGTTTTGTTCATCACATCAAAGCCGTTCAAAATTTAGGTGAATCGAAAAAATCGACAAACCTAAGAACCAAAAACTGTTAGTTGAATAAAAAAACTGAAATATATAAAATAACCTAAAATATATAGAATATATAAAAGAAACCAATATTTTGCATTCAATGCCATGTTAATGCCCCATCCAATTGCCTGCCACTACCCGCTTGTATTCTGCTCTGTACATTCCCTGCCAAGTTGCTTCCAATGAACGCCACTTGCATGCTCTCTTATACATTTTTGAGCCTCTGTTAGCCAGTCTGCTGTTCTGTGCAATGGCAGTCAACTGGCTGGTTTTGGTACAATTTCCGCCCTGCCCTGCCAAAATTGGGCCAAAATAATTTCATTTCTATTCCAATAAACAGACTACCTGTCTGCCATTTTAAGTTCATTTTCCGGGCAAAAATTTTGTCTGGGGCATATATAAAAATTATTTAAAGTACTGTGTTTGAAATATGAAACAGTAAATACATTTTGTCGTCTAAAAAACAGGTTGCGAATACACTAAAGAATGCTTAGCAAAATATAAAATGTAATTGAATGAAATAAAATTGATGGGGAGTTTCAAAAAAGCAAAAATTTAGCAATAAAAAATAGAAAATTAATTTAAAAAGATGGAATTTAATAGCTAATAATTAAGTTATATTAAAGATCGGAAAATGAAATCAACATTAGTATGATCAAAAGAGAATAGCCATTTTTTTTAAAGAGTTCAAAAAAAATGTTTTAACTCTCTCGCATCTAAGATTTTCTGGCATGGCATTAAACAAACGAGGTGCAGTAATGCTAAAGAAACGTGCTTTAAAAATTATAGGAACATCAACGAAGTTGCCACTGTTAGCACGTAGATTATAGTTTTCTTGTTGTCTTACTGAATAAAACCCTGAGTTTTCGAAAAATATTTTCAAGACCTTGTAATAGTATAAATGCCTTAATGGAGGAATCTCCAGAGATCTGAATAAACCAAAACTGGGAGATTCTATGATTAACTTTGTGCATAACTCTTATTGCATGTTTTTGTTTTATAAGTAAAGGCTCTATTTTATTAAAATATGCACCACCCTAGCATGATAAGTAATACTAGAATTTTGATTTTAGCAGACCATCACAACAATTTTAAGATAGACTGCTAGCAGTAAAGACTGAGATGGTAGAGTTGTCTTACAATTAAGTTAAGGTATTGTTTCAAGTAGTATGCATGGTAATTCTAGGTAAGCTTATTATCCAAAGTAATACCTAAGTATTTAAAACTGTCCACACATTTAATTCTGAAGCAACCGTCAGTACAATTTATGTTTTCGTTATAACTATTTAAGTTTTGACAAGAATAATTTAAACAATATCGCAAGCAATTCGGCGAAAGATATAATATTGGAAAGTCAATACAAATTTAATATTTATTTTTATTTTTATTTTTATTTTAATTTTAATTTTAATTTTTATTTTTATTTTTATTTTTATTTTTATTTTTATTTTTATTTTTATTTTTATTTTTATTTTTATTTTTATTTTTATTTTTATTTTTATTTTTATTTTTATTTTTATTTTTATTTTTATTTTTATTTTTATTTTTATTTTTATTTTTATTTTTATTTTTATTTTTATTTTTATTTTTATTTTTATTTTTATTTTTATTTTTATTTTTATTTTTATTTTTATTTTTATTTTTATTTTTATTTTTATTTTTATTTTTATTTTTATTTTTATTTTTATTTTTATTTTTATTTTTATTTTTATTTTTATTTTTATTTTTATTTTTATTTTTATTTTTATTTTTATTTTTATTTTTATTTTTATTTTTATTTTTATTTTTATTTTTATTTTTATTTTTATTTTTATTTTTATTTTTATTTTTATTTTTATTTTTATTTTTATTTTTATTTTTATTTTTATTTTTATTTTTATTTTTATTTTTATTTTTATTTTTATTTTTATTTTTATTTTTATTTTTATTTTTATTTTTATTTTTATTTTTATTTTTATTTTTATTTTTATTTTTATTTTTATTTTTATTTTTATTTTTATTTTTATTTTTATTTTTATTTTTATTTTTATTTTTATTTTTATTTTTATTTTTATTTTTATTTTTATTTTTATTTTTATTTTTATTTTTATTTTTATTTTTATTTTTATTTTTATTTTTATTTTTATTTTTATTTTTATTTTTATTTTTATTTTTATTTTTATTTTTATTTTTATTTTTATTTTTATTTTTATTTTTATTTTTATTTTTATTTTTATTTTTATTTTTATTTTTATTTTTATTTTTATTTTTATTTTTATTTTTATTTTTATTTTTATTTTTATTTTTATTTTTATTTTTATTTTTATTTTTATTTTTATTTTTATTTTTATTTTTATTTTTATTTTTATTTTTATTTTTATTTTTATTTTTATTTTTATTTTTATTTTTATTTTTATTTTTATTTTTATTTTTATTTTTATTTTTATTTTTATTTTTATTTTTATTTTTATTTTTATTTTTATTTTTATTTTTATTTTTATTTTTATTTTTATTTTTATTTTTATTTTTATTTTTATTTTTATTTTTATTTTTATTTTTATTTTTATTTTTATTTTTATTTTTATTTTTATTTTTATTTTTATTTTTATTTTTATTTTTATTTTTATTTTTATTTTTATTTTTATTTTTATTTTTATTTTTATTTTTATTTTTATTTTTATTTTTATTTTTATTTTTATTTTTATTTTTATTTTTATTTTTATTTTTATTTTTATTTTTATTTTTATTTTTATTTTTATTTTTATTTTTATTTTTATTTTTATTTTTATTTTTATTTTTATTTTTATTTTTATTTTTATTTTTATTTTTATTTTTATTTTTATTTTTATTTTTATTTTTATTTTTATTTTTATTTTTATTTTTATTTTTATTTTTATTTTTATTTTTATTTTTATTTTTATTTTTATTTTTATTTTTATTTTTATTTTTATTTTTATTTTTATTTTTATTTTTATTTTTATTTTTATTTTTATTTTTATTTTTATTTTTATTTTTATTTTTATTTTTATTTTTATTTTTATTTTTATTTTTATTTTTATTTTTATTTTTATTTTTATTTTTATTTTTATTTTTATTTTTATTTTTATTTTTATTTTTATTTTTATTTTTATTTTTATTTTTATTTTTATTTTTATTTTTATTTTTATTTTTATTTTTATTTTTATTTTTATTTTTATTTTTATTTTTATTTTTATTTTTATTTTTATTTTTATTTTTATTTTTATTTTTATTTTTATTTTTATTTTTATTTTTATTTTTATTTTTATTTTTATTTTTATTTTTATTTTTATTTTTATTTTTATTTTTATTTTTATTTTTATTTTTATTTTTATTTTTATTTTTATTTTTATTTTTATTTTTATTTTTATTTTTATTTTTATTTTTATTTTTATTTTTATTTTTATTTTTATTTTTATTTTTATTTTTATTTTTATTTTTATTTTTATTTTTATTTTTATTTTTATTTTTATTTTTATTTTTATTTTTATTTTTATTTTAATTTTAATTTTAATTTTAATTTTAATTTTAATTTTTATTTTATTATTATTATAGAGAAAATGAATACAAATAAGAACTAAGTTCTTTTACAGTATAACGGATGCTTAATAATAAACAAAATTGGGTATACATAACAACAACCTAAATTAGCGCAAGGCTTTGTGATGCTTATGTACTAAGAAAAATATATAATTTAATAGAATGCAAAACAGACTAACTGACTTACAGCTAACATTAAGAAAAATATATTTATTTTTAACACATTGTAGCATATATAAATTAACTGAGAACTTAAATAATAAGATAGAGGTAAAGAATATTAAAAAAAAGAAAGAAAACAGAAATTAAGTAGCAGAAAAATGAGAAAGAACAGATTGCCTGAAAGTTTCTATCCTAGTTATTTCCCTTAAACCACGTGGCAACGCATTCCACAGTCTTTCAGCATTAATGAAAAAAAGATTTGAACTAGTAAGAGAGCTGTGTCTAGAGATAATAAGCAAGTTACATCTTCTGGATATACTAAACTGTAATTTTTCATAAAGATAATAAGGAGTTTTAGTGTGAATAATTTTATGGAGGTAGTTGCAGTTTCTAGCATTCAAATACTCTATCAAGCTACAACTATCAAGTATTGCATTTCTAAAGCCGAAAAGATGATCGAACTTGTTCAACCCATATACAAAACGTGTGGCATAGTTAAAAGCAATATTTAGTTTCAGCTGAGAGGAAGAATCAAGTTTACAGTATACTATCTCAGAGTAAGTTATAACGGGCATGATAAGTTGCTTGACTAGTAATTTTTTCAATTCAATAGTGCATAAGTTGGCGGACATTCTTAAGTTACGTAGGATATAATAAACTTTTTGGACAACATTATTAACATGATCAGTACAAGAAAGGAACGAATTAAGACAAAAACCAAGGTTAACAATTTTTGACACAACATTAAGCTTGCTAGTACCAATAAATAAGTCAGGGACAGCAGCAAGAGAAGTTTTATTTTTACAGATAGGTAAGACATAAGATTTCGCAGCATTAAGTTGAAGACCATTACTACACGCCCATTGATGTATCCTACATAGATCAGCATTAAATTTTCTTGAAAGTTCATCTAAATGTTCAATTCTACTAGAAAGATAAAGTTGTATGTCGTCAGCGTAAGCATGTAAGGAAACGTGATTGCATACAGTAAAGAGGTCATTAATAAAGATTGTGAAGAGAAGAGGTCCGAGAATGGAGCCTTGTGGAACACCACTTAAGACCGGCTTATGGCGTGAGAAGAATTGACCAACTTTAACTCTCTGTGATCTGTACGACAAATAACAAGAAATAAAATTCACAGCACTAGATGAAAACCCAAAAAGATACTTAAGCTTATAACATAAATAAGAGTGACTTACTTTATCAAAAGCCTTTGAAAAATCTAGCAGGCAAAGTAGCGACAATAATCCAGCATCAAACTTAGGACGTAAATCATCGAGTACTTTAACAACTGCTGAACCACACCCATGCCCCACCCGAAAACCAGATTGATAAGGCGACAAAAGATTTTTTGCAGAAAGAAACTTATTGATTTTTAGTTTAGTTTATTTGTTTACGTCTATGGACAAAATTCCTTACAGACTAAGCAACTTAAAAAATAATTAAGTACACAGTTTTTTAAACACCATTTAGTAAAAAAGTTATTGTATTTTTAAAAGCCAGTTTAGGCATAGAAAAATCTAACAAATTGTTCTTGTACAAACTATTAATAGCTATAGGGACTCTATTTATTGGCTCATTAATGGCATAATTAGTTCTATGACAGTTAATATAAAAATAATTAGAGTTGCGTAACGATTTTTGTGGAATATTAAACGATATTAGTTCGAGTAATTTCTCACAGATAATGTAACCATTAATTAAGTCATAAATAATCATAATACTATGCAGTAGTCGTCTATCTTCAAGAGAAGATAGACCAATAAGCAATCGACGCGTCCTGTATGACGGCAGAGGATCAGAAAAACTTAAAGAGCGCAAAGCAAATTTCAAAAATCGTTTTTGGACTGGTTCCAATCTTTTTATATGAACTGAGTAAAAAGGGCTCCAAATAAAAGATGCATATTCAAGGCTTGATCTTACAAGGGACGAATATAATGTTTTAAATGTGTATGGGTCAGCGAACCCAGCACTATTGCGTCTAACAAACGCTAAAAGAGAGTAGGCTTTGGGGATGATACGATTTAAATGAGAACTAAAATTAAGACCGGAGTCAAAAATTACGCCTAAGTCACGGATTTCGGATAATCTAACTAAAGCCGAATTATCAAGAGTATAATCAATTAGAATCGGAGAATAAAGTTTATAATAAGAAACGACAAAGCATTTTCTTAGGTTTAGTGATAAATGGTTTAATTTAAACCAAGAAAAGACATTATTTAAATCATTTTGAAGATGAATTGCATCCGACAGACTTTTTACTTTATGAAATACTTTAAGATCGTCGGCATAAAGTAAAAATTGGGCAGTATTGAAGCATGTGGAAACATCATTTATAAAAATAACAAAAAGTAAGGGTTCAAGAATACTACCTTGGGGAACTCCAGACGTTGCTAAAAATGAAGACGATTTGACATTGTCAATGGCAACGTATGAAACTCTGTTAGAGAGGTATGATCCCAACCAAGAGAGAAAAACTGAATGAAAGCCAATCTTAGCTAGCTTTAGTAACAAAATATCGTGTGACAATTTGTCAAAAGCCTTAGATATGTCGGAATAAATTACATCAAGTTGAGAGCGTTCTTCAAAGGTGGTGATGCAGTAGTTTGTGACAACACTAATGTTAGTAGTAGTTGACCTACCAGAGACAAACCCATGTTGATTTGGACTTATTAAATTTTTTAATGCAAAGTACATTTTATCTTTAACGATTTTTTCAAAAAGCTTAGAAGTATTGGTTAGCTTAGAGATGGGTCTGTAGTTTAAAATATCATGTTTGTTGCCGGCTTTCAAAACTGGTGTTATAAGCGAAGCTTTCCATTTATCGATAAAAACTCCCGAAGTGAGTGATTTATTGAAAATAAAACAGAGAGGTGAGGACAAAGAGTAAGCACATTTTTTTAACAAAAAAGCGGGAAGACCATCTAGATCACATTTGATCGAGTTTTTCAGGCTATTTATAGCAGTTTCAACATCAGAGAGTGTAACCAGCATATTACCAAAATTAATGCTAGTGTTTACGTTATCAGCCACACAGGAGTTGACTTGATCCGGATTATTTACAAAATTAGATTTAAAATAATTTGCAAACAATTCAACTGTATCATTTACGGAGTAAGAAAATGCACCATTATAAAACATAGATGAGGAAATATTCGAAGAACCCTTTTTAGATTGTATAAAGGTCCAAAAAGATTTAGCATCGGTTTGAATCTGGTTTTCAATGCTTAAAACATATTGTTTATAAAGAAATTTATTTAAAAAATTGAATTCGCGTGAATAGTGAACATATTTAGATTTAAAATCAGGGTTTCCAGAAATTTTAAACTCATTGAAAAATTTGTTACGCAAATTTTTCAGTTTTTTTTAATCCCTTAGTGTACCAGGGAAGCTTATGGATTAATTTCTTTAAAGGAATATTACAAGCCAGTATATTGGATAAGTTGCTTAGAAATATATCAAAGCATAACGAGACGTCCAAATTATCAAAAAGCGATTTCCAATTAATTTCATTAATGAGCCGATTTATAGTTTCAAAATTGCAATTTTTAAAATCATGAAAATGTTGTGAGGAACTAGTTATATTAAAATATTCATAAAATTCTATATTAAAAGTAAGCGCAGAGTGATGAATGCTTGATTCAGAAATAGAAAATGCTCAGATTTGAATGCTTATAAGCTTTTCACAAACCTTAGATAAAGGAGATAAAATACTTATTGGCCTAAAATCATTTGGAACAGCAGGGTTAGATTTTTTTGCAACTGGAAGGACAGTTGCAATTTTCCAGATACCAGGAAATGAAGAAGAAGTGAAGAAATGGTTAATAATATGCGTTAGAGGACTTATTATATGAGGCAATATGATCTTTATAAATCTGATGGGAATACCATCTTCACCCATAGCATTGGACTTTATTTGCATGACACAATTCCCAACCTCAAGTTCACTAACAGGGGTAAACTCAAACAAATGTGGAAAATTAAAAGTACTAAGTGAATTCATATTATTATTTGTAGGAACACTATTGCCAACAAAAAATCATTTAGTAAGTCCGGGTCGATATTACATAATGGGGAATTTTTTTTCACTCCAAGGGTATGTATATTACTCCATAAAGTTTTAGTGGGAAGCGAAGGATTAAGCTTGGCGGTGAAATAGCAGGTCTTAGACTGCCTGGTTAAGTGGACTGTTTCATTCCTAACCACCTTATAATTTTCCCAATTGGCAGAAGAAGGTAATCTTCTCCAGAGTTTGTGTAGTTTGTTTCTTTTCTTTATTGCATACAAGATATTCTCTGTAAACCAAGGGCAAGATGAGTTTTTTATAGCTTTTGTGCGCAGAGGAACATATTTTTCAAAAAGGATTTTACCAGGGATTGTAAGAGAAAAAAATTTATCATATACTGTGCTATGATACCAGCACTCATTAAACAATATTAAAGATAATTCATGAAATAAAGACAGATAGTTAATATTTTTATAATCATAAAATGAAAAAGAATAAGGAGAGGCATTACGAGACAGGTTGATATCTAAGGAGCAAAAAATTAAGTCATGATCTGAGACAAAAAATAATTGATCAAACAATAAAAATGAAGTAATCTAAAAGGCTAGGAGTAGCATTATTGCAAAAACGAGTCGGTTCAGTTGCATTTACAACAGATAGACCTGCCGAAGATATTTTGTCAATCATCATTTGATGATGTGAATCATTTGATAAAAGATTTACATTAAAATCACCGCACACCAAAATTGTATCATGGTTTAAATTAAATTTAGCAAATCAGTAAACAAGGGATCTACAGAAAGACATTTATGAGGATTATATACACAAGACAACAAAATTTTTTACTTTTATCTGATATACTAATATTAATATACTCATTTCCAGGACTATTCGATTTATTTATAATTTTAGCGTTTAAATTAACTTTACAATAAACAGCAACACCTCCACCTTTTCTAACAGATCTATCATTTCTAAACACATTATAACTATTAATGCTACAAATTGAGTATTAATGAATGAGTTACCAGGGTCAAACATTGAAGGTAGACAGAGGAAAGAAAAATTCAGGCAGAAAAAATAAAAATAGATTAAGTGAAAAGAGAAATAGTAAGAAGTAGAGAGAAATTAATAATATTGAAAAATTAAACTTAAGGTAAACAAATTGTATGAAAATTGACATTGAAGCAGAATTGTTACAAGGCATATCCAGTATCAGGAACAGCAGCAGCATTACGGACAAAACTTTGAAGCTCATTTTCGCTATTAATTTTGATCGCATCAGAGCCCACCGACATGCGGATGAAAATTGAGCCACGAAAAGTAAAGGCATTGAAAATACGTTTTTTGCGTTTGAAAAAAATAGCAGCTTGTAACAGTTTTCTACCATCCAGAGCTAAGCTTTCATGAATATAAACATTGCAGTCCAACTCATACCCAGCATCCCTCAAATTAACTACCTTCTTAAAACGCCTGCGATAGTCTTCAAAAGCTTTTAGCACACGATTCTGATCGGAAGGTGTGTAAAATTTAACAATGACCACAGGGCTAGTATAATTATCTTTTGGCATAACTCGGAATATATCTTTTATTGGAGCCGCCATGAAATCAATCGAGCGGCAGATGAGATTAAAAATCCCTTTAAGATTTTCGTCACTAGTCTGCGTGACAGCAAACAAAACAGCATCAGAGCATAGGTCATTGCTGTTTGTGGTATTAGTGTTGGAGTTACTGCTGGTGTTATTTTTGTTGCAAATTTGTTGTTTTAAGTCTTCACAGAGTGATGAGAGAGCCCTTACTTCATTCTCTAAACAGAGTCATATTCAGAAAATGTAAGCGCAAGTTGTTGCTGTATTGAAGACACATCACTGGCCAATTTATCAAATTTGCTTGCTAGATCAGATGAGAGACCCGAAAAAATTTGATCAGCATGCTGTCGTAGTCGATCTTCTAAGTTTGCGTTTTCTTCTTTTACATTAGTACGTAGACGCTCTTCTAGGGCTATGAGTTGAATTTATTATTAAATATCATTAATTTTGTTTTGTTACTGATTAACAGTTTGTGGTCTTTAAACCACCTCCTTAATATGTCCAAGTCATTTTTAACAGAAAAAAAAAATACTTCCAGAGAATTTTTATTGGAATAAGACAAAGCTGTATTAGCAGCGAATGCCGTGACTTACCCTTAAAAGGTTGGATGAATAACAAATAGATATATTCTAAGAAAAGAATGGGCTCTAAAACTGAGGCTTGTGGAACACCTAGGTTGATATAATTTTCGGAACTATAGCAGTTCTTAATTTTTACGATTTGCTTACGATTTTTTAAATAAGACTCAAACCAATTGTACATAGAACCTCTAAAGCCAGCATTGCATAATTTATTTAACAATAACGAATGATCCACGATATGAAATGCCTTCGTGATGTCAATGAATAAATTTTGTTATGGTATTATATTTTAACATAGCAATCATAATAAACAAACAAACAACAAACCCTAGTCATACTCCTTGTCCCAATTATTGCTCAAACCCCTCTCTAAATTCTTATTCAAACCTTTGTCTAAGTCCTTGTGCAAATTCTTCTCTTATCTTTTGCCTAAAATCGTGTCCAAATTCATGCCCAAATCCTTGTCCTAATCCTTGAATCAATCCTTTTCACAATTTTACATGCAGATACTGCTTTATCTGCCTAACGGACGCCATAATTTTTTTGTCATTAAAGCATAGTACTCTGTTCAGTTTCATGTGAAATTCCACTCAAATCTCCATACAAAAAGTGACAGCTGCGAAACAAGCGTGGACATTTTCACAACATGTTCGTCAGAGCAGTACTCTGTTCCGCTCCGTGAAATTATCACAACATGTTTCTGAGCAACATTTTTTCACGACAATTTAATTGTACTGCCTATTTATTTTGAAGTGAAAAGAGAGATATCATATGAAATCTCCCAACTTATTCCCTGAGTCTCTCTGAGAAACGTTGGCATATAGAAATTCCTCGCAACAAACTTTAAGTCAGAAATTTCACGCAATAAATAAATAGATGTTGCCAGCGAAATTTCAGGCAACGAACAGAGTACTAGGCTTAAGCATAGTACTATGCTTGCTTGCATGGAGTTTCGCTGACAACATTCATTTATTTGTTGCGTGAAATTTCTGATACAAAGTTTGTTGCGTTGAGTTCCTATGGCAACGTTTTTCAGAGAGACTCAGGGAGTGAGTTGGGAAATTTCGTATGACCTCTCTCTTTTTACTTCAAAATAAATAGGCAGTACAATTAAATTGTGAAAAAATGTTGCTCATAAACAATGTTTATTAAACATGTTGCTATAATTTCACGAAGCAATTTCACAGAGTACTGTTCTGACGAAAATGTTGTGATATTTTGCATGCTTTTTTCGCAGCTGTCATATTTTGTATAGAGATTTGAGTGAAATTTCACATAAAACTGAACAGAGTACTATGCTTAAAGCTTACAAATCCACCTTTACTATCGCACCATAAAATTTCCTGTAATGCTTACAGAAAGGTAATTATATTTTGGGTAATTATACCAAGTAACGCTTTTGCATTTTCATTGCATTAAACGGCTACTGCTACGAAACTATGACGTCATAAAACAACCGTTTAATTTTTATCAAAAGGACAAAAAAACTACCTTTAATAATAACGTATAATCGTCTTTACCGTAGCACCTATACTCAGTTGTTCCGTTATAATTCCATGTAACAAAATTGTATTTTTGTTGCATAAGCTGCTATCTCCGGAAACTATATCAGAAGCATGTAGGCTTCAGAAAATGGTTTCAAAAGACCCATTCTCCAAAGTGGGACTGATCCGAAAGAAGGATGGAACCATGGCAGAGAACCTAGAGGAGTCCATGGAAGTTCTGATGGAGGTGCACTTTCCTGGAAGTTTTAAGTCTGATGACCCGTGGACACCCTTGAAGAAAGGAATGCACAGGGTTGACAGGCTGGAAGCCGAAAGGATGATCACTATGGATGGGGTGAGGAGTGCTATACGCTTATTTGCTCCGTACAAAACATCAGGGATGGACGGTATATTCCCTGCTATGATGCAGTGGGGGGAAGATCTCATTGCACCTAGGCTGTGGGGTATATTCGTTACTTGCCTAGCGACTGGGTATGTTCCGAGAGTCTGGAGAGAGGCAAAAGTTGTCTTTCTTCCGAAGCCTGGAAAAAAAGATTATGCGGAGGCGAAGTCGTTCAGACCGATCAGCCTAACATCTTTTCTCTTGAAAACGATGGAAAGAGTGATGGTTGACTGTCTTGAGAGCACCTCGCTGATGCAAAATCCTCTGATTAGATGCCAACATGCATATAGAGCAGGTGGTCTACGGAGAGTGCTCTTCACGAATTGGTAAGAGTGACTGAGAAGGAGGTATTTTCAGGAGGCATTGCAATGGCCACATTAATGGACATCGAGGGTGTTTTCGACAAAATATGCTTTGGAAGGCTGCGGCAAGCCCTGACAGAACGCAATGTAAGCCCAATGATAGCAAATTGGGTGGACAATATGCTCAAACACAGGGCTGTCAACATGCAGAATGGTAGAGTAAAGACTAGAGGTAGAGTAAGTAGAGGATGTCCCCAGGGCGGGGTGCTATCGCCAACCCTGTGGAACATAACTGTGGACTCACTACTGGTTAGACTGGATGAATCCGGCATACACACGATAGGGTATGCAGATGACATTGCGTTGGTGGTCCGCGGCAAGTTCATTGACACCATCTCTGACATCATGAAGGGAGCACTCCGAATGGTGGAGGAGTGGTGTCGAGAACAAGGCCTTACCGTAAACGCAGGCAAGTCAGACAATATTCTCTTTACTAGAAAGAGGGTAGGCCTGAGTACAGAACCACAGACTTTTTGGAGCTGAAATCAACATGTCCACGAAAGTTAAATATCTAGGGGTAACCCTTGATAGCAAACTGAACTGGAACGAGCATGTAGAAGATAGGATTGATTCAAAGAGCCAAGAGGGTTCTGTTCCAGTGCAGACGCGTTTGTGGTCTCAAATGGGGGCTAAACCCAGAGGCTATGAAATGGGTTTACACTATGATGGTTAGACCTGTCATCACGTACGCTTCGGTGATTTGGTGGACAAAAGTCAGCCAGAAAACCATTAAGAAGAGACTGGACAGAGTCCAACGGCTGGCGTGTGTTGGAATAACAGGTGCAATACGCACCACTCCAACAAGCGCAATGGAGGTTCTGTTAGGTATGCTGCCGTTGGATTTAGAAATAAAGAAAACAGCGGCGCTGTCAGCCCTCAGGATGTTGCGAAATGCTACGTGGCATGGGGTAACGGCCCTGCATGGTCATATTCGCATCCTTGATATTGTACAGAGAGATGTCAGGGAGGCGTTTATGCCTATGGATGGAAGGCAGAGAGTAAAAATAACAGAAAAATGTTATAAAACTCTTATAATGGATGGAGCCGTTTGTGAAGAAATCGCTGGTAGCGATATCAGTATATTCACAGACGGCTCTCTGATGAATGGCCGGGCCGGGGCAGGCGTGTACTCAAAAGAGTTAAGCCTATCCTGTGTACTGAGGTTGGGGAGGTTTGTGTCTGTATACCAGGCAGAAATGCTTGGCGTAGTGCATGCGCTGGACCACCTGATAGATGGCCGGATCATTGGCAAGAAAATTGTCATCGCTCTCGACAATCAGTCTGTGATTAGGTGTATGCAACGGACAGACATCACTTCCAGGTTGGCCATAGAATGTCTTACAAAACTCAATAGGTGCGCCCAGACGAATGAGCTCACACTTATGTGGGTGAGAGGACACTCTGGCATAGAACAGAATGAAGAAGCTGATTCTTTAGCAAGAGCAGGATCAGCAGAAGAATTCTGTGGACCAGAACCACGTATCGCCATAGGCGACAATATGGTGGCAGGCCTTATTAAACAATGGACGGACTCGGAACACAGTAAAAGGTGGGAAGAAGCTGTTAATTGCAGGCAATCAAAGGCGGCCGTGAAGTGGTCTCGTAGTGAGGCAGCAAAAGTTATCCGATACAATCGAAGGACTTTAAGCTGGCTTACTGCACTGGTCACAGGACACGGTCCCTTCATGTACCATCTCGGGAAGATGACTCTGACCGAGGACGATGCGTGTAGGTTATGCCTAGAGGAGCCGGAAACAGCAGCACACATTCTGTGCTAGTGTCCGGCGCTGGCAAGCATAAGATTGACCACTCTGGGACGCCCATTTATTGGCGAAGCCGAGATTGGTCAACTAACGTACAAGGATATGCTTGAGGTGACAAAGGATGCTTACACGAGGAGCATGCTCACGTACGAGTACTCCGAGCAGTAGTACCCTTTGTCCAATAGGGGACGAAAAGGGACCCACTGTGGTCTGCTTCGTCAAATCCCCAACTTATTATATATATATACCTCCGCGATCTGTTATCATTATAACTTCTTGTATTTTGTCATAAGGATATGTACCTGTTCTTCATTTTCCTTTCATAGCGTTTAGCGTTTACAGTCAGAGATGTTTAATAATTATTACATGCAAAGCAAAACGCAATTGTTGCATTTATAATCTAAGATGCGATCTCATGACTTAATAAACATTTTGTCTATTTAAATAAGGAGGTTATAAAAGCTACCTTTACTGGCATATAATAAATGTTCATAAAGCGTCTATAATCAGTGAGTAGCAAAAACCATTTTTTAATTTTTTTGCGTAAACGTCTGCGTCCTAATAAAAATATAGTTTTTTTTTTTATTTTTGTCATGAGACAAAAAAATCAGCATTTACGCTTCTGCCATTTTTTTAATCATAGCTTTTGTACTAAGCGAGTAATAATTCCATGCAACACCAAACTTTAAATTTTTTTCGAAAGCCACGTATTGTTATTTTAACAAGTAAAGATCTTATAAAGCAATAATAGTATCTTTTTAAATTTTTAAACCAATCATAAGATTCTTGTAAAACATAAAATTGCAATAAAATTAAACTCAAAAACATAAACATAAGCATAAAAAAACTAAAGTAAGCAAAAAGAACAACAACGACAAAAATATGAAAGGGAGAAAAACTAAAAAATTGACACCGAAATTTCATCGCCTATGTGGTGCAGTGCGCTACTGCGCTGGCACGGCGTTCCGCGCATGGTCTCAATCCCAGGTAGTGGCATCACTAAGATTTCGGATGAAGCCTGTAGCAGGGCCGAAATTGCAATAAAATCAGATAGTGATGTTTTCCTTTTCATATTGAAAAATGTTGTTGCTGTTGTTGTTGTTGTTGTTGTTTCTTTAGAAAAAATTCTTTTGAGCAATTAATTGTTTTAACCTGATCTAAAAAGCTTAATAAACGATTTTAAGCTATCAAACATTCAGAATTTATATTTAAATCATAGAAAATTAACATAAGATTTACATATTTGGCACCATCATGAGTAATTTTTAAATATCTGATGTTTATTACTAAATTGATATATGTTTCAAAATTGAAACTTCCACTAATTTTGAAGTGTAACATTTTAAAGTCTTAAAACATCAATTCAGCACATATGCCAAATACGTCAAACTTAGATTTTTGTGTTAGATTACACATCGGAAAATCATTCAAATTGGCGAATAAAACATGAGGACCTTTCCTTGTCATACCAAAAATGCATATCTAAAATTGCTGGCCAATTTTTTCGGGAGATTGTACATTTCCGGCATTTGAGCAATTATTCGAACAGCCAACTCCAACATATGCAAAGTAAATAGATTAAGCACATTTTGAAGGTTTCTTCTTCAAAACCTGAGTAGAAAATAAAAATTATTTCGTCTAATTTTTCTCATGAAATAGTTTTTCTTTCCAACATACTTCGTTATATAAACTTTTTTCCACCTACTTCTATACTCATCACATCCTTCATCAACATAAATTTTCTACAATTGCATTTTCATTTCTAGATGCTTCACCGGAATTGCTGTATTGGTTTTCGGAACAAACACTGCAACCAGGACCGACGGTGTCTTTGAAGTGCGTTGCCACTGGGAATCCACTGCCGCAATTTACATGGTCCTTGGATGGATTTCCGGTGAGTAGCAGAGCAATATGAAGAGTTTTTATAGTATATCACTCTAAGAGTCATAGAGATATTGCTGCATGCAGCTTAGCAACAGTAGCTTAAACTATTCTATAGTGTTTTTTCGTCTTGAAATTATTCTTTTATTTTCGGAGGATAAGAATACGGTGGAGGAGGTTGGAGGTGGGGAAGACAAAAATTGCCAAGCCAAATATGTGAATGCCGGCTTATTTGCATCCAACTACTGAGGCATTCATAAGAAAGAATAAAAAATCATGCATTTTTTCAACATAGAATTGAAACGAATTTTCAAGGATGTTTTGCCTTATTCATTTTGCTACGCTTCAGTGGAGCTGCTACTGTTGCGATTGCCATGCATGCTGCTTCTTGTTAGCTGGTTTTGTGTGTGTATGTGTGTGTGTGTGTGTGTACGTTAGAGAGTCTGAGTTTGCATAATTTTCCATTTATTTTCGTTTTCTTTGCTGCCATGGCTTCTATTTTAGTTTCATCTAATTTTTTTTTGTTTGTTTTATTTTTTTGTATGATTTTTCTGATTGTATTCGTATTTTTTTTTTTTGCATTTTAGGTTTTTTTTCCCCTCCAACCATTCGACATTTTATCAATCAATTCAATTTGCTTCAATTCAATTCAATACATTGTTTAGTGCCCAAGTTTTTTCCTTTGAATTTTTAGTTTTATTCATGTAGAATTTTATTATTATATGTGTTTTGCATCGTTTGCATTTTTGTCAATCGTAAAATGTAGCGATTGTATAGCATTCGCCTTCTCAGCCAGAGTCGTTACGTGTGTATATTTGTGTGTATGTGTGTGTGTGAATACTAATCATTTTGGAGTAGCGAACTTTTTCAAATATTGCAAAAGTTATTTAAAATTTTTCTATTCAAACACTGATTTATGCAAATATTTTTTTCATATCTATCTCTCTATCTATTTATCTATTTGTGTGGCAGATTCCGGATAACTCACGTTTTCTAGTGGGTCAATATGTGACTATACACGATGACGTCATTAGTCATGTTAACATATCGAATGTAAAGGAAGAAGATGGCGGCGAGTACACGTGTACAGCGCAAAATGCAATTGGCAAGTAAGTAAAACGGTGCTGCAAGACGTATGAGTAACATAGAATAACATTAGAATCAAAAATCACTCATACGCCATGATGTCTAACCTTACTGTTTTATTTGAAATGCTACATTTTTATTAAATATTGTAATATTTTGATGAACATTTTTATATTCCAATATTCTAGAGTTTCACACAGCGCCAAAGTCAATATTTATGGACTGCCATTTATACGTGAAATGCCAAAAATAACCGGAATCTCTGGCAGTGACTTGATTGTGAAATGCCCGGTGGCTGGTTATCCAATCGACAAAATTCACTGGGAGAGAGGTGGGTTTGAGTGTGTGTGGATAATAAGTGTATATGTGTGCGTGTGTGTGCATATTTTTTTGAGTGCACTCAGCACTCTTGTTAATGTTTTTTCAGTGCTGTACAAACATAAGAAATGCATGCTTTTATTGTGTACATTTTTGACATATTTTTTTTCTGATTTCTGTGAGAAAATCATTTGCAGTGATATGTAGTTGAAAGTCAGTCAGACAATAAGACATAAAAAGATGTGTGGCTATGAGTCTAACTCATCCAAGTTAGTGAAGTCATATTAATTTTTGTGTTCTTAAACCAACTTTTTAGAAACTTTTTTTTAAATTTTTCATACAAATAATAGTATATTTATTGGGAATTTTCAGTGTTATTAAAGCATTTATTTTCTTATTCATAAAAGTCAAATATAATCATAAAATCTGAATTATTTGCAATAATACAAATATTTATGATATTTGAAAAACTACAATAGAATATACGCGAAAAAACTGGCCTTTCTTTAGAACACTTAACGTATTTAAATTTGATAACATTTTTTATATTAAGTTATAAATTTCTTGTAATGTTAAGCCATTACAACACAGTTTAAACATAACTTACGTATCTAATAATGAAACTAAATTGAGTTTGCCAAAACTTCACAGCATTAAAGACTGATTTGTTCAAATTTAAATGTTTTTTCCCTTTTTTCAGATGGTCAAACTTTGCCTATTAATCGCCGCCAGCGTGCTTACAATAACGGAACACTAGTCATTGAACAGCTACAGCGTTTGGAAGATGCGGGCACTTACACGTGTATGGCACAAAATAAGCAAAAGCAAACTTCGCGGCGTAACGTTGAAATCCAAGTGTTGGGTAAGTGCAATGATTTTTGTTATTCAATATAGGTATTGGCCTCATCAGGAATGTGTTCAATTGTTAAACGAGATAAGTCACTGTTTCATGAAGAAAAGGTTTTAAATTTTTTTAAAAAAATTAAACGAATTCATAGCATTCTATTAATTTGGTGTAGAGTCTGCTTTTAAGTCACGCAAGAATCCATCCCGAGCACTTATTACAGCTATGATGGATGGCATAAATTACACTTGTACATAAAATAAGCTGTATTTTTTCACAAAACATCTATTGAGATTTGTTTACATGATTCAATCATGACATTCATTTTATCCAGTTTTTAAACAATTTAAAAAAAAAACATGTTTGCTGGTCACCATGCAAGGTAGAAGTTAAACTTATGCCCAAGAAAGTAAAGAAATGTTATAAAAAAATTATTTTGTTGATTGATTGGATTAAACGATTTAAATTCTTTTTTTTTTCAATTTTATTTGAGTTGAAAAATGTACTCTTATTTAAAATCTTGTGTATCTACTGAGCATTTATTTTCAAAAAATTAAATTTGTAATATCATATCTCACGCCCAATACCTATAGCAAAGATCTGCAATCAGTAGATCACGGCTGGAGAATAATGAGCAGTCGACCTGGCGTAAAATTTTTTTTCGGAATTTGGATTGTGGATAGCGACTAAAGTATGCTATTTCATGACAAAGTCAACGTCTTTTATCCTCAGGTCAATTAGAGTGTGCCAAACCATGTCACAATGAGCTCGAAATTGGAAATATAGGTTAGGTTAGGTTAAACCGGATGTCTTCGTGAATGTGGAGTGGATGCCTTAGTGGTACCGGTAGCGAACAAAAGGAACCTTTGTGTTTATTTAAAAGTCTTTAAAGATTTGCGTTGAATTCGCAAACCTTAGGAGGGATTCCAGAGACACCCTGGCTTCTTCTTTAAGCGACGGAAATGTCGATGAGCCTAGGTATTTTAGTCTCGATCTAAGTAGGGCGGGGCATGTGCATAGTAGGTGCTCCAGGGTCTCCACTGTGCCCGATTCCTTGCACTTCCTGCAGCTGTCATCCGTGGTGATGTCAAGCTTCCTCTTGTGGGCTGCCGTCATGCAGTGACCAGTGAGCATGCCCACTAGTGTCCTGCAATCTTTGCGCGGGCGTGCCAAGTTTGTTTTTCGCATTGTGCATTATGCATTATGCACATGATTTTCGAGATTTTGCACGATGTCGTATTTCTTCATTTACGATTCATTGCTAGTGTGGCTCTTCTTTCGAGGTTCCTGTACAACTCTTGTAGCGGAGTAAGTACATGTTCTGCGAGTTTTGATTCCAGCCCGGCGCCTTCCTTTGCTATACCATATGCCATCTCTTTTCCCTCAATGCCCTGGCGGCTAGGGACCCAGCCGATGCGCACTCTCTTCGAAGTGCTTAGTGCATTTAGTGCATCTCTGTCAGCCAAGACACTTTTAGACTTGATGCTAGCGGAGCGCATGGATTTGATCACCGCTTGACTGTCATCGAAAATGTTGATGTTAGAGTGTTGTGCGTCCATTCTGAGGGCTATCTCAACAGCCTTCCTTATGGCAAATATTTCCACCTGGAAGATACTGCAGTGGTTCGGCAGTTTATATGGCTGCCTTATATTAGGCTCTGCGCAATACACCGCCGCACCTACCCCCGTAGGCATTTTGGAGCCGTCGGTAAATATGTTGACCGCCTGCTGTGCTTGTTCTTTACCTTTGCACCAGTCATTTGGTCCCAGAAGAGTTCGTGCTTTGGAATTGACTATTGTGCGAGGCACCATGTAGTCCGTGCTACTAAGTAGATCCTTTCCACTTGTACAATGTCCAAAATTCTGAATGTACATGTTGCCTGCCACCGTAAGGCGTTGTGCCATTTTATCGGCTATTAGTTTTGCGTGTATGTCCAGGGGGTCCATACTTAGAATGGTTTCAAGCGCTTTAGTTGGAGTTGACTTCAGTGATGCGGCTGCCTGCCGCTGAGTTTTCTCCAAGTGCCTGAGGAATGTTGATTTGTTCACAGCCGGCCACCACACAATAATCCCATAGAGTAGAGTAGGACGCACTATCGTTACATAGATCCAGTGTATCAGAAAGGGTGAGAGACCCCAAGTACTGCCTAGCATCTTCTTAGATGTGTATAGCGCAATGGTGGATTTCTTCACCCTTTTCTTCCACGTTGGTTTTCCATGACAGCTTGCTGTCCAGGACGACTCCTAGATATTTTGTGTGAGTTTTCGGTATGAGACGTATATCGTTCAATTCCGGTGGTATCCACTGTGGTATCTTGTACCTTTTCGTGACGGAACCAGATCCGTTTTCTCTGCATTAATACTAATACCGACTGAATTTGACCATCTAAGAACATCTTTGAGCGTGCTCTCCATTATGGAGCTTACTGTTGATAGACATTTCCCTACTATAATTATGCTTATGTCGTCTGCATAGGCAGTTATCCTCGCGGCTTTACCTGTGAACTTTTCGAGAAGTTCATTAACTACACGATTCCAAAGTAGTGGCGAGAGGACCCCTCCCTGGGGTGTCCCACTGCGAGCTTCCCTTACCATGGACTTAGTGCCCCACTCAGCCCGCACCTTTCTGCAGCTTAGCAACTTGTCTAACCATAGGTTTATTGCTGGTAATGCCTCTATTGCATGTAATCCACTAAGGATTGCGGTGGTTGATACATTGTTGAATGCACCTGAGATGTCTAGAAACGCCCCGAGTGCGTATTCCTTGTGGTGGAGGGCTTTTTATAGGGTTACTACTAGGGAATGAAGTGCCCTAGTATAAAGTAATTGGAAATATAGAAAACACAAAAGTTTTTGTTTCTGGTTTTCTGCATTTTACCGGTTTATATTCTCATTAAACCATCTTATATTTAACTTTTTGACACAAAATAGGAATCAAGTTTTCAAAATTTTCAAAAACTTCGAATTCAGTGAAGAAATAATAAGAAAACCTATTATTTTGAACTCATATAAAATATTTGTTATTAGAAATATAACTTTTTTGTAAGCAAAATCTAACCTTTTAATACTTACTGCGAACTTTGACCTTCACTGTCATATTAAATTGCTACAGTTTTTGAGATATCGTCATAAATTTGATGTCAAAATAACGAGAATTTTTCAAAATTTACTGTTTGTAAGAAATTTTACCATCCCAATATACTATATTCGCACATGTTTCTTAAAAAACTGCTTATTGAAGGGTATTCGTATAAGGAAAAAACCGTTTGCTAAATTTGTATTGTGGTTGAGCAAAACTTGCGCTTGAATCTCAGCCACTTCAAAATTATGGCAGATTTCAGCAATAAGCTTTAAAATATAAATGTATTTGAAAAATTCTAAATTTATATAAGTCCTTAGAACTTACCAATTTACGAACGTTTATATAATGATGACGAGTAACCAAGAGAGGGGTTCTTCTGCACCTAGAATATACCTACTTTATACATACAGTGTTGCGCAAAAGAATAGCAACAAAATCAGCACACTGCTACAAAATCGTGTATCTTTTTAAATATTAGGGACACACAAAAATGATTATAGGAACCAAAGCATATATTCGTACGTCATATTAAAAACACATCATATTCAAATTTGGTTTTGTTTTCTTTATTCAATTTAAAATTAATGTGATTTCATTCAGTTTGTCTGAGAGCAAAACAAAAGCAACATAATTAATATTTGGTGTAAGATCCATTATTCTTGATAACCGCTGCACATCTGAGCGGCATCGACTCTATTAAAGTAGATATGTTAGTATTAGGTATATATTCCCAATTAAGTTTCAGGGCTTCATGCAGTGCAGTCTTATTGAAAAACCTTTGACCAGAAACTTTTGCCTTCAAAGTCCCAAAAAGATTTTCAATGGGATTCAAGTCATTGTGACTGTGCCGGCCAATCAATGACTTGAATCCCATTGCCTCTAATGTAATCTTTGATGAGCTTTGAAGTGTGCTTCGGGTGGTTGTCGGGCTGAAACGTTCACTGAAGCGACATATTCCACTCTGAATGTGGCTGCATCTTGCTTTCTTAATGTCATTATATACAAATCGATGCATAATTCCATCGATTTTTTGAAATGGTTCAACTTCATTATAGGAAAAACAAGTCCAGACCATAATGCCACCGCCTCCGTGTTTAAAATTTATTTTGCAGTTTCGGGCTTCGATTCGTGTACCTGGGTGACGCCGTACCGTGCACATC
Organism: Dichetophora obliterata; assembly: GCA_963920525.1. Classification (NCBI taxonomy): domain Eukaryota; kingdom Metazoa; phylum Arthropoda; class Insecta; order Diptera; family Sciomyzidae; genus Dichetophora; species Dichetophora obliterata. Next base: position 189,415,055 of record OY986438.1, read on the forward strand.
CAATCTGAATTAATCAAGTTGAACTTTGATTCATCGCTAAAAATACGGTTTTCGATTTTTGAACGGTCCAATTTTGGTGCTCTTTTGCAAGACTGAGTCTAAAAAACAATAAATTGCAACTTTTTGTCGCAATTTCAGACAGAATTGTTTAAATTGTAACACCTCATCTTGTTTTTTATGCTTAGCTGTAAGCAAAGGTTTCTCTGCCGGTCTGTAACTTCTTTAATCGTTCTCAATGGCTCGTCATCAAACAGTGCTGTGATGGATATCTAAATCAAGTGTCCGAACAACTTCTTTGGATGTGGCAAATGCATTTCGTTTGAACACACCACAAATTTTCCTGTCATCACACAACGATGTTTTCCGCGGTCGTCTTCTTTAATGTACCGTTGTTAAGTCTTTTGTAAAGGTATATTTCTTTATTAATCTGCAAACTATTGACCGATTAATATCAAACTGTTTCACGTTAAATATTTACGAATTTTCGTTTTTATATTCGGAAATATTTTTTAATTTAAGATCTTCACAGTATTCAAAACGTGCCATTATAAATGGAACAGTCAATGTCACAACTAGCACAAAAATCTAAACTTAAATGTTTATGACTTACAAACAACACGTGCTTTACAATAATGGAACTTTTACCAATAATTCTTGGAACTTCTGTTCTCTTTTCAAGTTTTGTTGCTTTTGTTTTGCTCTCAGACAAATTGAATGTAGTTACATTAATTTTAAATTTAATAAAAAAAACAAAACCAAATTTGAATTTGATTTATTTTATATATGATGTATGAAATATGCTTTGATTCCTATCATCATTTTTGTGTGTCCCTAATATTAAAAAAGATACACGATTTTGTTGCAGCGTACCTTTTTTGTTGCTATTGTTTTGCGCAACACTGTATATGACAAATGACACTTTAGTTTTTTTCTTTTTAGTTCACGTCTTTTTTAAATAAAAGCTTATTTGTTAAAATTTTTTTTTACTTTTTATTTTTTTATAATCTCATCATAACGTCAATGAAATTTGATTCCTATGATCATTTTTGTGTGTCCCTAATATTAAAAAAGATACACGATTTTGTTGCAGCGTACCTTTTTTGTTGCTATTGTTTTGCGCAACACTGTATATGACAAATGTCACTTTAATTTTTTTCTTTTTAGTTCACGTTTTTTTTAAATAAAAGCTTATTTGTTAAAATTTTTTTTTACTTTTTATTTTTCTATAATCTCATCATAACGTCAACCATCATAGCAAAACTAAATAAGAATATACTAATAAAAAATAAACTTAAATAAACCAAATAAATTTTGGTTTATTTCAAGCCCACACAAAAAGATTTACTTGTCCTCAATGTTAAAAAAGGCTTTATGTCATTTAAGCTTAAGAAAAAATAATTTAAAAAAATTAAGCTATACTTTTTTATTACGTTCTGGCAAATAAAAGCAAATAAAAAAGTCCAGTTTTTATAACTAGCAATAAACTTCATAACGATTACATAATCCAGTTTTAGCTGTATAGCTTTGAGCGGTAAGCAATTTTCTTTGCTCTGTTAGCAATCAAATTATTTTGAAAGCAAAGCAAAGCAAAGCGAATCACAGCAAAACAAGTAAAACAACATTAATTTCGAAAAAAAGAGAAAAATTTTTAAATAAACTTTCTTAAAAACATGTCAAGGGGAACGTTATTTTTTTTTAACGTAACAACAACAAAAAATTCATCTGCAAGTTATACCAAAGTTATTAGAGTAGAATACAGAATTTAAGGATACTAAAATGCGATCCAATTCTTGGAAAATAAGAAGACTATCTTTAAATAATAAAATACATCCATCCTAAACGTATGTTTTTACGTTTAGCTGCAGAGAAACATAACAGGCACGATTTCAGCAGTTGTACTTGAAAATTTCACTTTATGACAAACAACCAGAGCGCTGCATAAAATATAAGCAACACATGCTGAGACATGCATACCAACACGTTTCAGCTACTCAACAGCATATAATGACGACAAGTTTGTCATACAATTTTGTACTGTTCTCTCTGCTGTGCTTTATTCTGTGGCAGCAAGCACACTTTGTTGTCTGTTTTATTGTGTCATATGGTGTTTATTTTAATTTTGTTTTTTTTTTTTGACAAGAGTAGTTTTTTTACCTTAAAGGTAACATGTAGCCATGACATAACTTCAGCCATTTATTTCTGCTGTTGTTCAACAAACATTTTATATAACTGTTTTTTATGGAGATGTAGCGAGTGAAATAACTTTGTTAAAAGCATTAAAAAGCATTAGAATTTGAGTAATTGCAAGAATTAGTTACTTATTTAAGTTATTTTTGAGTAAGTTGACAATTGTAAACACTAGAGAAAATTGGTACACAATTGTTTGTAGAACTAAAACAAAATTAGCTACGTCTCTATGTACAATACATCGGGGCGTATGAGTAATTTTAAAATTCTTTTAAAAATTTTAACTACACCCAAAAAGTAACAGAAGCATTTACAAATGATAAATACATAGTACAAACATTTTTTTGTACTGGCCGCATGAAAATAAATTTTGAATTAGTAAATTCGTACATTCTACGAATGCGTGTTTGTAAAAATCTACAATACATAAAAATATGAAATGTACGAACGTCGCTTCCCAGCAGCGGATTTGCCAGTGGCTACCATAGAACTAATACAGAATAAATTACCAGGTAAGGAAGCATTACTTTTTTCAAAAAGTAATGCATATAGCAGAAGTAATTAACTCATACCTCATTACCTGTAATGTAGCATACATGTAGGAAAAGTAATGCAGTGATTTTGCAAATATCCGAATAACTTAATACAAGTAGTATGTTACTCCATAACTTCTAGGTAATGCTGAAGGGAGGCGACCACTTACCTCCTGTCTCATTCAATGTTAAGTGTAAGGCCTTTTATGCATAGTAAGGTAATATAGTCGGAAGTAGTGGTCATTACAAGGTAATTTATGCTTCATATATTCGGAGTATATTCCATCCGCTACTGGGTTGTTAATATACAAAGGTGTGACAACAGCGTACGTATCTTCGTGAATATATATATATTTTTTTAAATTTATTGAGAAACGTAGTGAACTATGACGCAGATATTGAGAAACGCAGTGAACTATGACTCTCACGACGTTTCCTTGACATTATATTTTAAATTCAAATAATTTGTTTCATGTTTTAAGCAGTTTCGCCGTCGATGACATGTGTACTAATACTCGTACTAATACACATGTCTTTATTTTTATATGTTTAAATTTTGCCAAGCGCTGGCCTGATTCTTTTTCCTTTGAGGGCTAAAATTAAAATAAATACAATTTGGTGCCAATCCGACAACGTTTGATGGACCCGGAAACGATCACAAGTTCTAATTAGGGACATATAGGAAAAAACCTATTATGTACAAAATACAAATTTGAACATTTTTTTATGGTGTCAGATCGATAGTAAATCTTGTTTGTCAGTATTATAACCAGTATCTCTTTTGTAATATTGAAGAAATTTGACTTAAAAAAGTCGGTTTAGCTAATATTTCTGAAACATTTTTTAAACAATTTTAAACACCAGCTGCAACATGTAACGCTCGTTTTATGTCCAAAGCAATATACTGTCTAAAAATATTTCTATTTAGAGACGAATTTTCACTCACGTAAAAACTTCACAAAAATGGCGTAAAAAGCTTGGTTTGGATGCACAAATCAGCTCTGTTTTAAGACCTGAATTTTGCTAAAAGTATGATAAGGTATGCAAAAACGGATTCTGCAATCTCAGCTTGTTATTGCAAAATTTAGTCATCACTTATGGTATATAGTTAACGCTCCCATCTCTTTTTTCGCCGAAAACAGGACAAATTGACAAAATTTTTAAGATTTTACAGGATTTACAGGACGTCTCGCAAAAAACAGGATGTTTTCGCAAGATGCTATTTAAAGTCGAAAAATTATTATTACTTGTATGTTCAAAGAATTAAAATGAGCATTTTCATTGATAAAATTATCAAATTTATTATTTAATTAATTATTTTTAATACAACAAAAACATAACAAAAATAAAAAAAAAATCCAAATTAGTCTTATAAAAATGGCACGTTCACTAGATTTTTCAGGTACTACTTTGCACTTTGAGCAGAACACTTCACTATTAATATTTGTTTTTTCCAGGAATGAATATTTTTTTTAAATTGATTGCTTAACACACACTTTCGCTTCGACATTTCGACAAGCTTACGAAAAAATTTGCACAGAAACTTTTAACAAGTTTTTAATAAAAGTAAAAGTGTATTAAGGGAAAACTTTAACATATTACTAAAAATAGTGTGAATAATAAACAAAGTCGACTAAAGTGCAAGCATGGGAGAAAATAAAAAAACAGGACCAAATAAGAAAAAGCAGGATTTTGAGCCCGTTGCACAGGACGCAGGACATTGCTCGAAAAAAACAGGACTGTCCTGCGAAATACAGGATGGATAAGAGAGTTATTATGGCTGATGAAGCAGTAGTTTTGTCATTTTTTGACTTAGTAATTTCTTTGCGAAAAAAACGCCAAATGGTTAATAATCTAAAGAGCCCGCTGTACAGCTAAAAAAACGGAAGAAAAAATAAGTCTGTTCCCGTACTTGAACATTCGTAAGACTTTTTGCTAATTTCTGCTATTTCCCGATTATGTAAAAAAAATCGCAAAAGAGAACGAAAATGTGTAATCCAGTCCATGTCAATTGTTGCTATTTTCTGCTAAAAAATTGGCGAAGCAGAAATTCGTAACAATTCGCAAGATACCATATTTTGACGGCTGATGTCAAGTTAGAGTAACAGCCATTAAAACAACAACAAAAATGTCGGCAAATGTGCAAGTTAGTTGTTCGTCAGGCACGTTTAATGGAATGCAATTTACTGAAACAGGAAAGCAAATTAATTCTTTTGATCCGACATTTATCCACTTTTTACACAAGTTTTACAAAAGAAATAAACAAATGTTTTTGACGTTTCTTTAAAAGTTGCAACTTTTTGCGAATCCTTTTCCCGTACTTTTTGCAGATTTTCACACAAAGAGTACATTTGTTCGCTTACTCTCTCAAATGTCACAACTTGCGAATTTCTGCTACAAAAGTACGGAAACAGACCTAATGTTAATTTATCAGCTTTCGAAAACAAAGTCTAATAAATGAGGCAGTGTTGCCAAACTGAGGAAAATTTCTCCTTTTTGAGGAAAATTTTGTCGTAATTTTTGGCAACAAGGGAATATTTTTAATCTGCAGAAAGAAGAAATGATAATTTATTATCTTAATATATAAAAGGCAAGCACGCTGCTCCGTGTCCAATATCTCCCAAACTGCTCAGCCTGAAGGTATGCACACCTTAATACATAAAAGGCAAGCATGCTGCTCCGCACGCAGTATTTCTCAAACTGCAATTATTTTTTGACAGTAAAGTACTTTTGCAAGACATACTGTTCTCAAAAATCTTCAGCCTGAAGTATTCACAGAAAATATATTTGATACTTATCAGTGACAATATTGGATTCTTGCAATAGTACGTTTTTGATCTAACTGCCTCTATTTTCATCCTTTTTTAAAAAAGTTATAACGAATTTAATGAAACTCTTTTGAGTCGATTGTACTAAAAAATATAATTGTATCAGCCACAAAAAGACACATACGCATATGAAGGTTGCAAGGCCAGTGTGTAAAGTTGTGTATGAATATGATTATTACCAAACTCGACTTTTTGCACTTTAACACTTGAACTTATTTTTCAACACTGCTTCAATACGTAAAGTGGTACTCTTGTATTTTTCAAAAATCAATTAAATGAAAATTAAATAAAAAATCAAGAGAAAACAAGAGAAAAAAGTGCTTTCGGTAAATAGCTCCAAAAAGGAAGTGTGCGGAGGACCTGACATAGGACAGGCTTGGCTTTTATACTAGTATCCAATAATTTTATCAGATCACTTTTACTTTCACTCATCACTTTCTCATCATATCGCCCATCACTATTTTATTTAATTTTATTTTATTTTATTAACAAAAAATAAAAGTTGAGTGCAGTAAAAACCATTAACATAAAGTCATTTCGATACCGGAGCATTTAAGACTCTTTAATAATTTTAATAACATCGTTACACCATCGTTTTTTAGTCAAATTTTTTATTGCCATATGTTTTGAAAAGAGCTGAAAAGTGCTCACTTTTGTTTTTTGAAATATTTATGTTAAAGACCAATAAAAACTATTCCATATGCAAAATTGAAGTGCTACAAAGTGCTGATTTAGTTGCCATGTATTATATTTATTTGAAAGTGAAAAATTATTTCTACAATCATTTTATTGTAATAATATTGTAAAAGAAAGATTAGTTCTTACTCTTTACATTAACTAAAGAAACAGTTTTTTTGCTCTCCTGAAAAATTGTGATTATGCAAATAGCACGTTTTGAAAAATCGCCCTCGATATGGAAAAAATGTGGGAGATGATCATAAAAAAACCCTTAAAAATCTGAATTACTGAAGGAAATTGCTTCATTTGTGAAACTAACTGCATTATTCTGTATCACGAAGCAGAGCAAGACACGAGAAGCACTAATTTTTTCTATTCAAAATTCTATTGCTTCTCGTTTCTTGTTTGTCGTTGGTGTGCATTTTCGTTATACAGAATAAAGCAGTTAATCTGTTTTAATGTAATCTGTTTTAATATAGAATAAGATAAGTTGTTTTGTGGATGTTTCTTATGTGTTCCACTAAGTTTGACGTATTTCTGGCACTCTTAATATTTTATTTAAAAAAAAAATTACAATTCGATTTGTTTTCGCTGCGTTTCACAAAAAATCTCCAAACCACACTTTTTGGTTCCATATCGATTTTTTGGTCAAACTCACTTCTCTTTTTTTTCACAATTGAAAAACTGAAACTTCGCACTAAGGGGTATTTAATCAATTTAAGCGGCCAAAATTCAATTTTATCAATTGTCGATTTAAAAAAAACAACTATTTTCACATTGTCAAATAATGTAAAAATAATGGACTGTAGTTATTTTTTATATTGCCTTAATCAAAAAATTTGTACAGCTCTCTTGAGTTGGTCATTTTTAGTTCAACTTTTGTTTAAGTTGCTAGTTGTTTAGCTGCATATTAAAAAATTGATTTTTTTTCCCAAATTTTTTTAAATAAATTATTTATGGATTCTACTGAAGCGGGTATGAAATAATGTATGAATGGTGGTTTGGATAACATTATGTTTATATAAAATTAGTAATTGTATTTTTAAAAATGAGTATTTTTGTAGATTTTTATAAAGCAGCTGTACCTTCTTCTTGATTAACTTAACAAAAGAGGTGTTTACATTTTAAAAAAAGTAAAAATATTCAAAAAATAATTCTTTACTTTTTAATGCTGAGTTTTTAAACACTTTCTAAATTAATTTTTATAATCCTAATAAAAATTTAAACGCTTTTTCTTATATATAATAATAATTGTCTTACTTGCAAAGATATGGGCTTGATAATATCATAAAAAATTAAAAAAAATTAAAAAAACATGTTTTATTATAATGCATTAAAAACATAATTTTCATTTTTAATTGAAAACTAAGAGGGTCCTAAAAGACCCGATAAGTAAAACAGGCATCCCTTAATACTATTTTCCCAATAAAATCCGTTTTATATCTACTTGAGGAAATGTAGAAGTGGGTCATATGTGACCCATTGATCGGCCAGTGTTAAGGTTTTAAAAAAATCAGTAAACTAGCATAATTAAATACTATTTTTTCAACAAAACAATTTAAATGTTCACCTAAAAAAAAGCTCAGGTGGTTCATACATGACCCTTTGGTCGTACAGGGTTAAGGATATCAAAAATAAAGAGACATACACGACTAGAATCTTTAAAATCAATAAAAAAATTTTGGCCGCTTAAATCGATCAAATACCCCATAGTGCGTCGGTTCAATGTACTAGAGATATCAGCTTACAGAAAACATCGATGCATCGATGCTTCGAAAATATCGATCGATGCTTCGAAAATATCGATCGAAGCATCGATGCATCGACGATTTATACATCGAGTGGATAATTTTTAATGCATCGAAGCAAAACATCGATATTTTCGATGCATCGATGTTTTTCCGACATCCCTAATTCAAGCGTTTTTGCAATCGACTTTTAAGATGTCTGCACAAAAAACTTGCTAACTTTTGGCAAAACATTTTAGAGTCGTGATGGATAGACTATTCTTAAACAACATAAAGAAAAAATGTATCGAAAAAATTTTTGAATTTTTGAATTTATTTCATCTTTTTGATCACTGTGCACCATAGCGTATATTTTTTCGGATTCGTAATGAAGTATTTTACAGTTCGAATCACTAGGAAGAATTCGAACATTAGTTACATTGCTATTTCACAATTTCGAATGCATCAATTTTGGCAAAAATTCTTTAATTTTATTATAAAATCATTCATTTGCACAATGCTTTTGTTGACCAAAAAGCTTTTACCCGCTTCTTTGGTAAATATCCGAGTATTTAGTCATTTTTAACTATTCTAACGATTATATAATAATAAGGCATTTATCCTTTTTCCATCTCTAATTATAGAATAATATAAGTAATTTATTCGAACTACTAAGTAACACTAAGTATATCAGCTTGTATAACAATAAAAAATACAAGGGCTGTTTACAATCCTATGCAAATGGTCTTGCATCATAGCATTTGCAAAATGGTACAGTAAATTTTTACTCTACACTAACAAAATTTACAGGGATGCATTTACTACGCTATTGCACTAAAACCCAAAGTTTATATATACTATACTTATGCAATACTGAAATGCACACTAACAGCTGATAGTTGAAAAAAGAAAAACTGAAAAAGAACGGAAAAGAAAGAAAGCCTTCAAGCTTTTTTCAGACATTAAATTTGTTTAAGCACAATTTCCAATAAAACAATTTTGCTTTTAATCGATTAGCTGTGAATTTTATGTTTTGCAACAAGGGTTGCAAAGTAAACCGAAAAAGACCGTTCACAATTGGTGGCAAATTTTTACAATTGCAGAAATTTGCAATCTCAAATGCACAAGATTGTGAATTTCCCTATTAATAAAATTTTCAAAAATCCTTTTTATCGCGCATTCACGTTTTCAAAAAAATCTGTCTACCAAATTTCATTTGCCTAGGTCTTTGAGTTTGAGCGTTGAAAGGGTCTGACTGACTTTTTCGGGCCAATTTTTTAAAATATAAATACTAATTTTAAATTTAAATGAAAATTTTACTTTAACAGACAGTTTTATGTGGAAGTCTCAATATGAATTTTTTAATTTTTTTTACTGCAATCTTTTGGTCAAAACATTGGTATTTCTATTGTATTAAGTGACACTTTGAGTTTATAGCATATATCAATAAATTTTATTGCACTTGAGGGCATTAAAACTGTTTGCTGCTCTAAACTATTCCAAAACAAATTGCATGCAGATATCTGCTCTTTTCATTTAGCCTCCTTAGATGCTATGTTCATCAGTTCATGTTATGGAGTGCAAACAATTTGTTGTATTTTAACTTATGCTCTATGTTGTGAAGAAATATGTTGAGTAAATAACATGCTCATCCTTCGTTTATTCTTGTTAAGTGGAATTTCTTTGCTTCAACCCCAACATCAAATTCAATTGCGTGTGTCTTATTCTCATTTTAAAGACTACATCGACTGCACAGACATTACTACTTCATTTAGTTTTTCATCCAATAACTCAAACCCAACCACATTTAAATACAATACCATGCCATATTTTCTAACATGTCTCAATCAAACAGTCATTGCCCTCAAAATCCATAGAGCTATAGCTATCCTTGAATAGTGAATAATATTCTTCTATCCGTTTTCACACTATTTTCATATCCGTTATGTCATTTTTTTTTATTTTTAGTTTTTTTTCCTAATCACAAACATACGTAGATACTCATAGCTTTTATTTGAGGCTAAGGATTTATGCCTCAACAGAGCAACAACAACGACACGATATCAAACCGCATGCTATGCCAGCACTTTGATTGCTCAGCAGGCATTTTTAAAAATTATGAAAAATCATATATTTTCCACCCTCACGACTACTTCTCCACCTTAACTATTACCATCTCCATAATTAATTCCATGCTGCGGTTTTTGTGCTAAAGTCATTGACTGCAGCTCACACCGCAGACTAGTTTGTAAATCACTAAAATAAATATCGTAATCATACTCATCAACTTCATCATGAGCATCATCAGCAAGCACATCATCATCATCATCATCATTACCATGGTACATCAAACCCATGCTCAAGAGCCGCTTAGAGCGCACCCACAATTGTCATGGTTTCATCTAGCAATCATATTGTTGCTATCTCTCCATCGCTCCCTCTCTCTCTATCTCACACTCTTTTCAATATTTACTAAGTCTTTCCCTTCATCTTTTGCAGTTCCACCAAAAATTATGCCGATTCAGGCTATGACAAATATGCTGCGCGAAGGTATGAGAGCCGCTATTTCATGCCAAATACTTGAGGGTGATTTGCCGGTAAGCTTTCGCTGGGAACGCAACGGAAAACCACTCATTGGCACTGGGTAAGTGGGCGGTAGAAAAATGGAAGATATGTAAATTAATTAAATTAATGCAAGCCAAAACTATGTCATACTTTTTCCACTTCCTTACATTTTCATAATTTTATCATTTATATCCTTACTGTAGCAACGAAGTTTTTCGCCGCCTGGATGAATACTCCGCCAGTCTTGTCATCGAACACATTACCTCCGAACACTCAGGGAACTATACCTGTATTGCTGGCAATGTAGCTGGCACCGAACGCTTTACTGTTCCGCTCACTGTTAATGTTCCTCCCAAATGGATACTAGAACCCAAAGATTCCAGCGCCCAGGCTGGTCAGGACGTGCTTTTGAACTGCCAATCTGAGGGTTATCCCAAGCCAACTATTACCTGGAAAAAGGCCATCGGCACAACGCCGGGCGAGTACAAAGACTTTCTTTACGAGCCAAGTGTGCAGTTATTTGCAAATGGCACAATATTCTTTAAAAAAATCAGCAAAGAGTCGCAAGGACATTTTCTGTGCGAGGCAAAGAACAATATCGGTTCGGGTGTGAGCAAAGTGATATTTCTCAAAGTCAATGGTGAGTTGTTTTGCTCTTTGAGTGAATTTAGTGATGAACTTTCTTAGATTGCCGTATTTCCATCATGTCTGTCGTCTTTTATTTTTTGTAGTGCCTGCGCATTTTACCACGAAAACGAAGCAAATCTCCGTAGCCAAAGGCAAACAGGTGCATGTACAGTGCAATGTTCAAGGTGACAATCCCATCGACATCAAGTGGAAGATACAGAGCACGCAGCAGTATCTCGATGAGTCGGTGGATTCAAGGTAAATAAGATAATGCTTAATTATTACGTTTACCCCAATAACTTTGCTGGGTGAATGTGGGTTAGACATACTCAAAACTTCCCCATTGGTTTTTTTCATTTCCTAAAGTGGCTTAATTTATGCCAATTAACTTAGAAGGTATAAATTTGAAGTTTGAAGCCGATCGGAATGCAGCAACTCGACATATATTGCATTTAAAAAATTAAACACTGAATTTTACGTGAAAAATTCTAGGTTATACGTTAAAATTGAATTGAAAGCATATAATACTATTTACATTAATTTAATTTTTTTTGCTGATATTTCTGTAAACTGATATTTCTGTCCCTGTGTACGTGACAGGTCACCAACACAACCTGCCCCTGGCTAACCACGCGTGTTAAGTTGATCATAAAAAAACGTTACAAAGCCTATAACAAGTGGAAACGATATCCAATTGAAGCCAATTGGGAAAGATTTAGGCAATGGAGCTACCTTGGCAGTTAGACTATCCAAAAAAAAATATTATATATCTAAACTAAGCCCAAATTTATCTTGAAAACAATTATGGAAATATCTAAAAAGTATTGGTATCTGCAATAAAGGCTCTGCAATAAAGGCTCTGATCCAAATCTACTGAATGATTAGTTCACAGCGAACTCGCTGAGAGATGATAATGCCGAATATATTAACAGCATAGTGCCTGTTGAATTACCGTATGATCTCAATTTTAGAGCTATAAACGAACTAGATGTTGCCCGCTGCATTAAAAAAATCAGTTCGAATTCCATTGGTGAAGACGGTGTGTCGATCAAGTTCATTAAGCTTATTTTGCCCCATGTGGTCAGTCCACTTGCTCATATCATCAACCATTGCATCACTACCTCGTGCTTTCCTGCCAGCTGGAAAGTGACTACAATTGTTCCGATTGCGAAAATTGCAAATGCACGCGAGCCTGGTGACTTCAGACCAATCAGCTTGTTGTCATCGATTTCGAAAGCATGTGAGGCTCTTATGGCGGAGCAAATAAGTCAGCATATCCTATCTCTGGGCCTCATGTCTGATTTTCAGTCAGGCTTCCGTAAAGGTCATAGTTGCTCAACAGCTATAGTTAATATCTTGGATGACATTAGAGCTCCCTTCGATAATGGTGATCTGACCTTGCTTTGCCTTCTCGATTTCTCTAAGGCTTTCGATACTGTAAACCATAATATTTTATGCAAAAAACTTGAACTCCAGTTCGGATTTTCTGAGCCATCTGTTTGCCTTTTAAGTAGTTACTTATATGGAAGGTCCCAAAGAGTCAGCTTAGGCAACAACTTATCTGCGTATAAGCAAATCTCTTGCGGTGTCCCTCAAGGGTCAGTCTTGGGACCACTCTTGTTTGCCATGTTTATCAATGACATTTTTGTGAAATGTGAGAATGTATCCATGCATGCTTATGCTGATGACTTATAGTTATGCAGCTGTAGTCAAAATAATAGCAGTACTCTTTTATTCACACAATGTTGTCAAAACAATACTTGTCTACAAATTTCGGATCCATTATCGTTCCTATATGTACTTTCATGGCTGGTTCAAAACCTGTCATCAGTTTCCTCTTATATTGTAAAATTTTCCAGATACAGGGTGTTTTACGTTTTTGGCAAGTGTTTAGTATTATTGATTTAGAATCTAAACTACTCACCATAAAATAAAAAATAATATTTTATATTTTAGAAAAATTATCCAATTTTCCATCAATACATCAACCACTATCGTGTCATGTGCTGTAGCAGAACTAAAATTTTGAGAATATTAAACGAAATATCAACAAATTTTGTATCTTTTGTTAAAGCGGAGCTGTAATCGTCCAAATTTAAAATGTCTGTTTTTCATGTAAAAATACACTTAATCAACAGGTTTTTTCTAAATTCTAACTTTGGATGATAACAGCTCTGCTAAAATAAAAGATACAAAATTTGTTGATATTTCGTTGGGTAATCTGGAAATTTTAGCTCCGCTACAGCACATAATACGGAAATGGTTGATAGATTGATGGAAATGTTGATATATCTTCTAAAATAGAAAATATTCTTTTTTATTTTATCCGTAAAATCGTAAAAATTACATGTTACAATATCGGAGAAACCTGTTTACAAATTTGGAACGAGTATTGAAAGTACATCTAGGAATGATAATCGGTTTACCGGATCGAAAATTTGTAGACTAGTGTTATTTATACAAACACGTCTTAATATAAGAGCACTGCTATTATTTTGACCGCAACTGTATATGTCAAGACCCATAGGGCTTGTTGAGAATTTGTGCACAAGAGTAAATGATGATTTAAAATAAGTAGTGAAATGGGCTAGGGAGAATATGCTTGCACTAAACCCCTCCAAATCATGTGTCCTGCCAATTACCAAAACTGAATTCATCTCTTTCCTGCGAGGATCATATTAATATGTGAGTAAGTAAGGTCTTTTATGTATTAAGAAACTTAAGAATGGCTTCACCGTTTGTTGCCACCGAAACAAAACGTAAACTTGTCCTGCAGATTTTAATTATCCTGACAATAATTACATACTCAGAAGTCGTGTATAGCAAGCTGGACTCGAAATCCTCACATAAACTGTTAGTTGCCTTGAATAATGCTGCTCGTTTTGTCTTTGGTATGCAGATGCATGACCATGTCTCCTCATTTTCCATGCGATTACTTGGCCGTAGTCTGAACAATCTTTTCGAAGCAAGGAACTGCATTTTCTTGCATAAAATAATATACTCGCAATGTCCACGATATCTCTTTGCAAGACTTCAGTTCTGCAGATCAAGTAGAAAACTGAATCTTTGAATACTGCGTTTTAATTATACAGCCTCAAGTAGACTGTTTTTCGTTAGCGTTACAATAGATTAGCCTTTAAGCAATTGATACTTAAATATTTTTTTTTAACTTCACATAACTTCATTTTTAGTCTAAGCTCTAACACAACCTCATATATCTTATTCAGTTAGATCTAGCATCTTTTCACCGCAGGTCGATCATTTCATTAGTCAATTTATATTAATCTCACATCTTTTAAAATTTTTTCAATAGTTTTAAATATTTTTTTTACTGCGACATGCACATGATAATTAATTCTTGAATGTCAACATAATCTCTAATAAAATACATTATTGATATCATTTTTTGAGTTGAGAATTTCTGTCATTAATGATAATAATCTTAGTTATAAAATTTTAAATAGTTTAGTACATAGGTATTATTCTGTTATTATTTGTTCTTAAAATGCGGCGTGCAAAAGACTCAAGTCTTAAATGCCAACAATTATTTTAAATAAATAAATAAATAAAATAAAAAAATATTTGTCAACAAATAAATGGGCTCAGAATGATTTTTTTTTTTTTTTTGTTTGAATGACAATTTTTATGTAAATATTAGGATAAACTTTTAATGTTTATTATTATTTCTACTAAAGGGTGATCCAATACGAGGTCCCTTGGCTTGTCCATATGACGTTTGTGTTCAGTATTCAATACGACTCAATCATGAATAGACTTACTCCTAAACAACGTTTACTAATTGTGGAAACTTGCTACCAAAATCGGTCATCAGTTAGAAAATATTATAGATTTCTTCAACATCATTTTGGTCGTTATGAGTGTCCAACTGAGCGCACTATTCGTAACACCATCACCAATTTTCGTACCAATTTTACACTATTTTACAGTCATCATTCAAGCAGAGTGCATAGAGCCCGTAATTTTAAGAATATAGCTGCAGTAGCAGAGAGTATTCGTGAAAACCGTGAACAATCGATTTGTCGCCGATCTCAGGCTTTTGGCATCTCTTATGGATCATTGTGGCGTATCTTGAGGCGTGATCTTGGCCTTACAACAATTTCAAATTGATCCATTATTTTATCGAAAAATTGTGTTTAGCGACGAAGCTCACTTTTGGTTGAACGGCTACGTTAACAAGCGAAATTGGCTTATTTGGGCCGATTAACAACGAAAAGCAATCCAAGAGCTTCCAAAGAATCCCAATAAATGTACTGTTTTTTGTGGTTTATGGGCAGGCGACATAATAGGGCCGTATTTCTTCAAAAATGCGGATGGAGCCCATGTTACGGTCAATGGTGCTGGCTGCAGAGCAATGATCAATGAATTTTTGTTGCCAGAAATTCAGGATATTGGTGTAGCCTACTTTTGGTTTCAACAGGATGGCACAACATGCCATACAGCTGGAGAAACAATCGCTTTATTGAGGGAAAACTTTCAATGAAAACATCATCTCCAGAAATGGTCCTGTTAATTGGCCACCAAGATCATGTGATTTGACGCCATTGGATTACTTTCTTTGGGGATATGTTAAATCACTTCTTTGTGTCGACAAACTTGAAACTATTGACGCTTTGCAAACTAACATAACTCCAACCATTTAAGTGCTAGTCTTGGGCAATATTTGAACAAAACATTTTTTAAACATTGAGTTGTAGGAACCGAACTATCATACTAAATAAAGATTTGCATCAATACGTTCATTTTTATGTTTTTTATTTAGAAAACAAAGTGGGAAGCTCGTATCAATCTGGAGCGTTAATGCCACGCTCCCTTAAATGTGTAAATTAATGTCGAATACTTAATTCCGCTCATAAAATATTAGAAATGAAACTGCATTTGTAAATTGAGTCCGAATATTAAATTCCGACGCTGTGCGACTTATAACTCCAAATTTAATAGCAAAAATTTGGGTTGTATGGGAGGTGTCACGTTCCCTTTTTCACCTTAAAATGTAATCAATGGAACTGCATGTGATATCGTACATTGAGGTCGAATACTAAATTCCAAGTGATATCAATAACTCCAAAGCTATTCAATATTGAAAATTTTGGATGTATGGAAAATGCCATGCCCGCTTTTCCAACACTCATAAAATAAAATCAATAAAACTCCATCTGTAAATCGCAACACCGACGCTGTGCGACTTATAACTATAAAGCTATTCGATATCGCAAATTTATTTTGTATTGGAGGTGCAACGCTCTTTTCCCAACGCCCATAAAATGTATTCAGTAAAACTGCATGTCTAATTTGAGGTCGAATACTGAATTCCCACGCTGTGCAATCTATAACTTCATTCGATATCGTATATTTGGGTTTTATGGGAAGTGCTATTCCCCCATGTGCTACGCCCAAAAAATGTTATCAGTGAAATTGCATGTCTAAATTGAGGTCGAATATTCCGAGGCTATGAGACCTATTACTCTAAAGCTATTCGATAGCACAAATTTGGATTGTATGCGAGATGCCATATCCCTTTTTTTGACGCCCATAAAATGTAATCAATGAAACTGCATGTGTACATTCAGGTCAAATACTGAATTCTGACGCTGTGAGACCTATAACTCAAAAGCTATTCAATATCGCAAATTTCGGTTAAATAAGAGGTGCCACTCCCCCTTGACAAACACCTATAAAATTTAATCAATGAAACGGCATGCGTACATTTAAGTCGAATACTGAAATACGACACTGTGCGACAAATAACTCAATAGCTTTTCTATATCGCAAATTTGGGTTGTATGGGAGGTGCCACTCTCCCTTGTCCAACGCCCAAAAAATGTTACCAATGAAAGTGTTTGTGCAAATTTGGATCCAATACTAAATTCCGACGCTGTGCAACCTATAATTCCACAGTTATTCGATAGCTTACATTTAGGTTGTTTGAAAGGTGATACTCCTCTTGTCCTACGCCTATAAAATGTCATCAGTGAAACGACATGTATAAATTGTGGTTGAATGCCGAATTTCAAGGCTGTGCGACCCATAACTCCACAGTATTTTGATATATTTATGGGAAGTAAAAGGGGGTGTGGCAGTTATTACTTAAATCATCTCGTACTCGAAACAAATCCACTGCCAAAATATGAGCTCAATCGAGCCAGTAGTTTCGAAGTCTTTTTATCTTTGCTTAAAAGTAGGCGTAGCTATATTTGGACCACGCCCATTTTTAGTATAGTGACCGATAGCTATTATACGAACTTAATTACCAAATTTTAGTTTAGTACGACAAAAACTGTCTTAAATATAGCATTTTTATTGATTTGTGGGCGGTAAAAGGGGGCGTCGCAACATTTTTTTTCCTAAACCCTCGCGTTGAAATTACAAACAAATCTGCAAAAGGAAGTATCCAATTTGGTCCAGTCGTTTTCAAGTTTTAAGCATCCGATCAAATCAGGATCCATTTTTATATATATAGATATTAAAATATAGAAATTAGTCAGAATTTCATGGTCGTTTCGTAGATCGAACTACGCGGTCATCAGTCTTCTGCATGACGGATGGTCTTTTCAATATTGATAGGTACATTGCAAAATAAATTGACGTTGATCCTCGTTCGTGATAAGTATTTGGGCGAAATTGGTCATAAATTTCACTCTGAATTCAGGTCTCTGCATTCGACCTGCAAACTACGTGCAGTCTTCGAACCTTTCAATTAAGTTTCGAGTAAACCCCTTTCAGATGGATCTTTTTTGAAGAAATGAGGCGAAATACAAAAACGATTAAAAAATTGCAGTATCTTTTCGGTTATGAAATCCAACAATGACATCCGGTAAAAATTTGTCAAAGCACCTTTATTGATTTCGGTCTCTATGAAACAATCGCAAAAATTTTATTCGTTAATATTTGAGTACGCAATAAAATTTTTAATGAAATTAACCCTCTAACCTTTCACACGGCCTCCAGGCATAACTCACAAAAGTCACTTTTTAAACACACAGGAAAATTTTATGATATCAATATAAGTATAGTAATGTTGGTAGTACATTTGAGTACATTTCTCTCTCAGACAGCATATGCAAATGACGTTCAGTTTGGCATCTATAGCCATTAGTGTGGGAGCATCCGTCAAATAAACACCTCATTTTGTAAAAAAAAAAGTAGTGATTTTCAAAACAATAAATCTTTCGAACCAGTCAAGTTTTTACTGTCGGAATTTTTTTTTTCATAAAGGTAATTTATTCAACTTTCATTTCATATATATTTTGATACGAAAAAAAGTGTTTTGTGCGATTTTTTGGAATTTTTTTGTTTATGCCTCAAGGCATAACTGTCGGTTTACGTCATATTTTTTCCCCTTGCATTTATTTCCCTATTTAGCGGTTTTATGTCATTCTTTTGTGTTTCTTATGATTTACCTACGTGTGTTCCATAATTTGTGAATAGATTAAAAAATGTCTAGTAGACGAATTAAATTATCGAATTTATCTGACGAGGAAATCGTAGAATTGATGGATTCGGTGACATGTGGGTCGGAAGACGATGGCAATTTTTCTTCAGACGATGAATTGAATGATCCGAATTACGAACTTGATCCCATCTATGGCCATGATAGCACCATCAATGAAATACTCAGTGATCCAGAATTTCCAATAAACGTCGACCCATCAGAATTCGGATCGATGAGATCTGAGATCTCATTGAATCTGTCTTCTATCGGAACACTACCAGAGGTCGGAACAGGTAAAATTGGAGCAAATGAAACGGTGGTGATGGAGAACATCGTAGAGCCAATACCATCAACATCAACTGCTGTACAGGCAATTCCACCAAGATCAACTTCAAAAAAACGTTTACGATCACCATTGCCAACTTTTGATCCCACGCGTCCATCTGTAGCACCGTCAAATGGTGGTTTTACCGGTGCAGGTTAGTTTTTCATTTTGAGCAATAACATTTCTACATTATGAACACAAGACTAACAATTTTTCATTGTATTTATTTGTTTCAGACTTGACAGACATCGACAAGGATTCAAGCGAATTCAGTAAGATAGTCTGGCGTCAAAAGCACATGCAATTATGTGTGAATGAAGTGGTATTTCGTGGTAATTCAACACTACCTGAACAAATAAGAGAGCTCGATACACCTGCCCAGATATTCACTTATTTCTTTACCCCAGAGATAATGAGTATTGTAGCCGAAGAAACGAACCGGTGTGCTGTAAGTCAGGACATCAATACAAGTTTCTCGGTAAATGTTGATGACATTTATAAATACATTGGCATTCATTTATATATGTCAATTTACCGTTATCCGAATCTTGAGAGTTATTGGGGCAAACACGCATTTAAACCTATTCGAAGCACAATGACTTTCAAACGATTTGAATTGATCAAAAGATATTTGTCTTTTCGCAATGAAGAAGACCGTATCAAAAAGGGCCAGCCTGGCTACGACCCATTGTTTCGAATGCGTAATATTTCCAATCAACTCAATGAAAGATTCGACTCAGTTCCAAAGACTGCTCGACTTTGCGTGGATGAGCAAATGTGCAGTACGAAAATGAAGCACCACTTGCGCCAGTATATGCCAAATAAGCCGCATAAATGGGGCATAAAACTATTCGATATGCCTACAGATTCGAGATATACAATGGTGCTGGCGACAACAAAAAATTGCCCGGTTGTCCAGATCTAGGTTCTTCAGCCAACGTTGTAATACGTTTGAGCCAAACAGTACCTGATTTCAAGAATTATATCATATACTTCGATAATTTTTACACTTCGATACCTCTTTTAGTTTATTTACGTGCCAGAGGCATTTATAGTCTGGGTACTATTCGAGTAAACAGAGTGGCAACCTGTAAGCTCCCATCGGATACAGCTGTAAAAAAAGAAGCAAGAGGATACTCGATTGAATTTGTCGGTCAGGCGTATGGTATTGATATTGCCACGGTGCTCTGGAAGGACAATAAAAGTGTCCGTTTAGCGTCAAGTTATGTTGGCATAAAACCATTTGAACATGTCAATCCAAACCATCAGCCTTCAAAAGCATCGAGGTACGACCGAAAGAAGAAGCAGCATGTCGAAATAGATTATCCTGAAATAATCAAAGAATATAATAGACACATGGGGGGTGTGGATTTAATGGATGGATTGATTGATGGGTAGGTATCATGTTAGAGCAAAAACACGTGATGCTGCAACTCGTTTGTTCTATCATTGCATTGATATGTCTGGAACAAATGCGCACCTTTTATATCGACGTATCCATGCGGAAAAAATGAATGATTCGGCAAGTACATCTGATGTTAACATGAAATTGTTGGACTTGGCGAAATTTCGTGAAGAAATTGCTGCTGGCCTCATCAAATATTCTTCGAAGCGCGTTATTGGCCGACCATCAGCTCCAGCTAGCCGACCACCAACTCTAGTTGATCGACCATCAACTTCAAATTCACGACTATCAACTCCAGTACTTGGTCAAGTTGTTCCCGTTGGGCATCGAGCCATTCATCCAGTCGCTGATGTACGCTATGATGGCTTTGACCATTTTCCAGTTTGGCTACCGAAAGCAGGTGGTAAACAACTTTGTAAAAATGGCAAATGCAAATCACAAACTCAATGTGTTTGCAAGGTATGCAACGTACATTTGTGTTGTTCTACCTCGAGAAATTGTTTTTTAGATTACCATTCCAAAAAATAATCCATTGTTCACCTTTTTTTTACCTCTTCATCTATTTTTCAAATAAAATCCATCAAAATTGAAATTTCTACCTGATTTAATTTTTTTCATTCAAACCGACAATTATGCCTCGAGGCATATTTCACCTTTTCTCACCTGGAAGTTAAACGGTAAGGTAAATTGAAAAACTAATGATGCAGAAGTGTTTAGAATGTCGTTTTTAATCTAGAAAAAATTATTACGACTAGTTTTTTCCATTATTTCAAAAAAAGTGGTTAGAGGGTTAAGGTTTTGGT
This sequence comes from Dichetophora obliterata, assembly GCA_963920525.1. Classification (NCBI taxonomy): domain Eukaryota; kingdom Metazoa; phylum Arthropoda; class Insecta; order Diptera; family Sciomyzidae; genus Dichetophora; species Dichetophora obliterata. Next base: position 189,436,183 of record OY986438.1, read on the forward strand.
TCGGTGCTGCAACTCTGTATGTGCACTTAAACCATGCCTCGATGTGCAAGGTTAATGAAAATGTTTACGTTTCGAGCTGCTTTCTCTTCTTGAGGCGTTAGAACAAATTGTTTTCGAAATTAAAACACTTACTTACTTACTTACTTACTTAGTTGGCGCTACAACCATATTTCGGTCTTGGCCTCATCTAAGAATTTGCGCCAGCCATTTCTGTCTTTCGCTTGCTGGCGCCTGTTGGAAATTCCAAGCTTCGTCAGGTTGTCCTCTACTTGGTCTTTCCAACGAAGATGCGGTCGTCCTCTTCTGCGTTGACCACCGCTGGGAACCGAATCGACTGTTTTCTTCCACAATTAAAACACTACCAATACATAAAATGCCTTGGCAATCACACTGATTCGTATGTCTGTTAAATTTTCACGAACATAAAATTTAAAATTTACACTAACTGCTGTTAGCGCTGCTGGGCACGTGTGATCATGCAAAATTTGCATGTGAAATCGTTTTATCTACATACTTGTTTAAAATCAAACAGGAGCTCAACATAATGTTTGTTTTCTAGATATATTGAAAGTATGTTATTATTGAAAATTAAGAAGTAAAATTCTTATGAGAGATAAAAATAGGCAGTTTTCGTTGCCAGCGATGTTTGTTTCATAACGCAACAAGATAATAAGCGTTGAACGTTGATCATGTTCCTCGTATGAAGGATGATTGAAAACTGCACATACTTAAGAGCATAAAACAATAAAAAAATCACTTTAAGAGTTTACCCAAGTATCTTTTTGAAATTCGTACATCAGATTTGAAATCCGCGACCAGCGCATCTACAAAGAGAATAAAACAAAAATACATTTTAAGGGTCAACCGTAGTGTCAAAATAACTTTTTAAAAATGTAACATATGAAACGAAATCTGCAACCAGCGCATTTACAAAGACCATGAAGCAAATAACTAAATTTTTAAGGTTCAATCTGGTGTCGAAATACTTTTCGAAATTCTTACATCAGGTTTGAAATCAACGACTCTTTAGTACTGCCAGCAAATATACAAAGAGAATATAATGAAAAACCACATTTTCAAGGTCCACCCTAGTGTCAAAAACATTTTTTTAATTTTCACATCAGGTTCAAAATCAGTGACTCCTTAATACTGCCAGCACATATGCGAAGAGTATAAAACAAAAAACACATTTTCAGGGTCAACCCTAGTGTCAAAAATTTTTTTTAAATTTTAACATCAGGTTTAAAATCAGCAAACCCTTATACTGCTAGCACATATACAAAGGGTAGTAAACAAAAAAACGCATTTTTAGGGTTCACCCTAAAGTAGAGAATTTTTTTAAAGTACTAACATAAGATTCAAAATCAGAAACCTCTTAATTTCTGCCAGCACATACACAAAAACTATTAAATAAAAAAACACATTTTCAGGGTCCACCCTAGTGCCAAAATACGTTTTGAAATTTTTACATCAGGTTCGAAATCAGCGATCCCTTAACACTGCAGCACACATACATATAGCATACAACAACAAAAATCATTTAAGGGTCCATTCTAGTGTCAAAGGACTTTTGAAATTTTAACATCAGGCTCCCCTGATGTCAGTGAAATCAGAGACCTCTTACACTGCTAGCACATATATACAGAATATAACATAAAAAAACATATTTAGGGTCCACCCTAGTGGCAAAATAAAATTAAAAAAATGTTATCATCAGATTCTAGAATCAGCGACCCCTTAATACTGCCAGCACATACACACGAAATAAGAAAACACATTTTTAGGGTTCACCCTAGTGCGCAAAATCTTTTTGAAATTCTAACATCAAATTGCACTGTACTACACACACTTGCTGCAGTATCCATTTCTTTAAACTTAATTGCAAAAAAGATTTTCACGTGTGATTTAAAACAAAAACACAAATAAAAATAACGAATGCGTTTTAACGAAATTTCAACGTGCCAGAAACAGATACACACAGAGAGAGAAAGATAGAGAGAGTTGCGCAATCACCTTCTCGTTTGTTAGTCTGCTCGAATTTTTATACTCCCACGCACAAGCTCAGCGCATTCGCCTGCTAGTTTGTGGTCTGCTCGATACTCTCACGCATACACACACAGCAATCTCACTGTTACGTGACGATTTCTGCCAAATCACACTACCCAAAAGCTGCGTAAGGGAACTTCTTTTCTAAAACCTTTAATTTTGTAAGGAAGGTAAACATTATTTGCTCATTTTCTAAATTTAAGGGGAGGTTCAAGTAGAAACGTCACGTAATTTCAGGATTTTTTTTTTGAGCAAACATAAATCCTTTTTGAAAAAATTTTTTATGGCAATTCGATGAAAAATAATTCAAAATGGCGACTGAAGGTCTCGCTGCAATCTACTAATACACTCTGCAGCCCTACCAAGTGATTTGAAACGAAAAACCAAAAAATTTATTAACCTAGATGAAATTTGGGGGACCTTGTAGATTTCCGATTTTAATAAAACCCTTTTTTAAAAAAATGGTGGCCCTTTGAAAAAAACCCTGTTTTTCCTCCTTTTTCTTTTACTTTAACGTTAAAAAAATTATGATAATAAAACTTTTTGAAAAAAAGCGCTTCCTGAAAGCCTCGTAAATTGAATGAGCTTTAATTTGAGACGTCATACATCGAAATAGGTTAAGTCGCTGAAGCAGAATCGTGTACAGCGCAAAAAAAAAGGTGTTTCGGAAAAACCAAAATTTTCAGATGATTTCTACTAGACCTCCCCTCAAATCAAAATTTTAATAAAATCGCTCTCCAACAAGGGAAAATCGAGAAGAACTTTTAACTTTATGTAGGAAATGGGCGTAATTCTGTTCCAACAACGCCTATTTTTTGATACAAGTAGTTAAATCTGTTTTCATTTTCAGGAAGTAATTTTTTTTATATATATGATATCATCCCAGCAAAATGTTTGATACAAATGTAACATGCATCCTTAGGGACACTGCTTGCAGAAGACATTTTATATATACATCCAATTGTGCTTCTTCTTAGCCTTATCGAGAAGCGCTTTCAAGAGGCATTCTCATAAACTACTTCTGGAAGGCAATCAATTAAACATTTAAATTCAATTAAAGTAAAAAAAAATATAAATAATAATATTAATAATAATTTTAATAATTATAATAATAATAAAAATAATAATAATAATAATAATAATAATAATAATAATAATAATAATAATAATAATAATAATAATAATAATAATAATAATAATAATAATAATAATAATAATAATAATAATAATTATAATAATAATAATAATAATAATAATAATAATAATAATAATAATAATAATAATAATAATAATAATAATAATAATAATAATAATAATAATAATAATAATAATAATAATAATAACAATAATAATAATAATAAGAATAATAATAATAATAATAATAATAATAATAATAATAATAATAATAATAATAATAATAATAATAATAATAATGATAATAATAATAATAATAATAATAATAATAATAATAATAATAATAATAATAATAATAATAATAATAATAATAATAATAATAATAATAATAATAATACTAATAATAATAATAATAATAATAATAATAATAATAATAATAATAATAATAATAATAATAATAATAATAATAATAATAATAATAATAATAATAATAATAATAATAATAATAATAATAATAATAATACTAATAATAATAATAATAATAATAATAATAATAATAATAATAATAATAAAAATAATAATAATAATAATAATAATAATAATAATAATAATAATAATAATAAAAATAATAATAATAATAACAATAATAAAAATATATATTTTAGATATTTTTTGTGTGATTATTGGAACTCCCAACTAGACTCAAATCTTCCAACACCAAAATGCCTTAAAACTCGGGAAAAGGGATATTTTACGAAGAATTTTTTAAGCTCTTCTTCTAACCACGAAAACAATTCCATTCCATGGAATGCCTTCTTAAAGTTCTCCTGAAAAACTCCTTCTAGAATCCTTTCATTGAAGGACTCAAACAAATATTCCATTGGAAAAATTTTGGGGAAACATTTAGAGAAGATTAAGGAAATCATTACTCCCAATGACATGCATATGTTAAAAGAATGCCTTCTGGGTACGAAAGTGGAAGGGATGGAATTCAAGGCTTTCTCTTCTAATTTACTTTCTTTTGGAAGCACTTTTTTGCTGGGATATTTTCATAATTTCCAACTAAACCATATATTTTCGAATACTTTACTTTGTTTGCATCACAAAAATCGTATACTTTTTTTTGCTATCTAAAGAGACTCTTTTCTTCTGTGTTTAACTTTATTTTCAAGCGCAAAGACTTTTGGAAATGTTTTTGCAAATGTCACACCCAGTATATATTCTAATATATAAGCTGGCCATTGAGTACACCTGCAAAACTACACAAAGTTTATTTATTACCAACTCTAACAATGAATGTGTACAAAGCTTTTGCTTTTCTGCTACTTCACTACCATTCAACTACATTTTGCCATTAAGCTAAAGCTTTTACTCTGCTTCTCTATTTCAAACACTAATACACGAACATACGTCACACACACATATGCTCCACTCGCATTACGTCTATTTGCATACATAAAACGTTTAAACGTAGATGTCTCTTTGTCACAATAAATATACAATGACAACAACAACAACTACAACAACAAAACCGAATCTATCGAATTGTAAAACTCACGTTTTGGCATACAAACACATGCCACAAATCCACCTACACACACATACACACACACGCCCCAGCAGGCAATTAAGCGAGTGCTCCGCAAAAGAAGGCATGGTAGCACTGCTATTATTGGCTTCAATACACCTTCCATGATCACTGCATTGAGGTGTGTTCTGTAAGGCCTACCTTTTGAATGTTCTATGTCTTTTAATATTATTTTATATGAAAAAAATTATAAAAATTTAGAAAAATTATAAATGATTAGAACAATTTAAAAAAAAACTAAATTTAAAAAAATAACAAAAAAAAATTTTTTGACTGAGTTGGGTCTCGAACCCAGGTCATCGAAATCTAACACATTACATTTCACATTATATGAAAATAACTATATGAAAAAATTCCAAGTCTTTTCTTATATTTTTGTATGAAGCAATTTTACAAAAATATTAAGGAAAAAAATTTAAATACAGAGAAATTTGTAAAAAAATTTAGATTTAATAAAATACAAAAAAATTGGTTTTTTGTCCGAGCTGAGTCTCGAAACCGCGCTCCCGAAAGCTTACTTTCATTTGTAATGATACAAAATAACTTAATTTTATTAAGAACTGCGGTGGATGAGTGGATAAGATATCGGACCGCCACGTGAGAGGACGTTGGTTCAAATCTGGAAATTATTAATCGTTTTTTATTTCAAGTCGATATTAATATTACTTTTATTTCTAACGTGCATTCTCAAAAAGAGCTTCTAGCAGGCCTCTTTAAAGTCGCAAGAGCGAGAGGCCTGGAAAATTTTCTCGCTTCATAAACAAAACAAAGTATACTTGGATATGAGTGTGGAAGCACTTTGAAATCCATATCCAAAAGGCCTGCTAGTAGTGCTTCAAACTCCTGCCATTGCCGACTGGGTCACTCTCTCTCTATTACACATGCTCCTCAACACTTACTTATGTGCATACATCTTTTTACAGATACGCTATACGTGATCAGGTACTTGACGACGGTATGGTTTCCGAGCTAGGCATTTCGCATACATATCGACAGGATACGGGGATTTATATTTGCCATGCCAGCAATGCATTTGGGCAGGTGAGTACGACATAGTAAATGTATATGTGTCAGTCAATGTTGAAATTCTAGTATTATTTTTTACAGTGTATAGTTTTCTTTTCACAGTGTACCCTTATAAATAATTTCCTTTTTTTTTTTTGCTAAAAAAACTGCTCTTTGTTTTCATTCTTATTAACGCTTATTTTAGCTTATTATTATTAAGGTTCTTGTTTTTATTTGTGTGTCCTTGATTGATAAGTTCTTGTGTGATTGACAGAAGCAGGTTGAAGTTTTGCTAAAGTTTCTTGATGGATGTCCTTTTTGTGTGTTCCATTAGCACAATTTTGGCTTTCAATTTTGTTGTTACGTATTTCACTGAAATGAAGGTGGTAAGAATAACTTTTGTCAGGACAAAGAATTTGCACGAAAAGTTAAGTTTTTTTTGTAAATGCTAATAATGCAGGACAATACATACAAAATTATAAACGGATTGTTTCGACGGATGCTGGTAGAGCAGACAAAAAACAATGCACTAGCATTGACATTTTAAAAATTAACTTCTGAGTATCTTTTATTTTGTTTGGATTATAAAATAACACTTTATTAAGATAAGTAAGGCTAGAAGACCATATACCAAAATAACGTTAAAGATTCCTTTCTTTATGCCCCTCAAGCACAAAAATTTTTAAAGAAAAGATTTTTTTCTATTGTTTGGTTTGGAATTTTTAATTTTAAGAATTTCTACCAAAAACAATCATCCACTTGGTTGAAGTAGTTGAAGTACAAACTTATTGATCTAAAAATCATAGAGACGTTTTGTTTTCAATTTTTAAAGGCGATTAATATTACTGTGAAAGTCTACCGAACTCAGCTTGAGCAAAATTGTAAGGCAAAATAATGGCTTTAATTATCATTTTGATATAACAATATCAATTGTGTTTGCAAATCTCTTATTAAAAAAAAACCTTTGTTTACCTGGAAAAAACTTTGTTTTAATCAGAAGTTTTTATTTAAGTAAATGAAAACAAATAAATACAAACAATTATGCACAAAAGTCAAACCAGCAACTTTCATACAAAAATTTCAACAAAAAATGAGTTTAGCAGCCAAATAAAGTTGTGCTAATACACCAACTCAAGCGCATTTTTTTGTATCCTCGAAATGCGGTAACGCAATTGTGTCATGATATTGCTCGAAATGCTATGATTCCTCTTGACAAACTTGACTTGAAAACTTGACAAATACAGTAAGATTTTGTGTTGGATATATAGCTTGTTGAGTTAGGAAGTACACTTTTTTGAGAAAATAAATAAGAATAATATATGAAGAGTGTCTGAAAGAACTATAGAGCTCAGCAACCACAAAAATTAAACAAACCTGATTTCAAAAATGCAGCTAGACACTGCCTCGTTCAAGGTATATACAGCAAGCAAACAGATTCTGATCTAAAATACACTGTGGAAATTTGAAGTAGGATTTAAGAATAAGCAATAAATGAAGAATGAGCAAGAAAATATTTGAAGGGCTTAATGCAATAACGTGATAAGCCACATGATCCCGAAACGATTTTATAGGCTCGAAACATAACTGAGTTAATTGCCAACTAAAGAGACTTCATATATTTCCTATAAAGTGTCATATATTAAAAAGTTTTTTTGTTCAATCCCATTTATTCATACAAAAATACCTATTTCAAAACAAAAGTCTATTATTGTAAAATAGTTTTAACTGGCACACATGTTTTGCAGTAAGCTCTTTATTTTTACTACTCCGAGATTGTATTTCTTAAAATAAAACAAGTGAATCAACACAATAAAACGGTTTAGTGATTTAATATCAAACAGATTTTGGTCTCCAAAAGAAGTTGGAAGTTTAAATAAAGTTCAAGTTTACTTTGGGTTTTTATATCCAAGACGTTCCAATAAATCTAAATAAAAAGGACTAGAAAATATTTGTATTACTGCGATATTGTGTCTCTTAATATTAAACTCGTGTCTTAAATATCAAACAGATTTTAGTCTGTAAAACAAATTGGAGCAATGAAGTTGAATAAAAGTTTGCTTGAACTTTTGAAATTCAACACATTTAAATACACAAAAAAAAAATTAATGAGCAAGAAAATATTTGTTTTACTGCGATATTGTGTCACTTTAAGTCTATCAACTAAATAGCGCAAATGGGTGCTTCAAGCCCAATATCAAAAAGATTCTAGTCTGCTAAACAAGTTGGAAGCCTAAAGATGGATTCAAGTTGTCTTGAAATCCAACACGTTCGAATAAGTAAAGAAATAAGAACAAGAAAGGAACTATTTGTCTTACTTCGATATTGTGTCATTTTAAATATAACAAGTGTATCAACTTAATAACACAGTTGGGTGCTTCAGCTCAATATCAAAAAGATTCTGTTGTGAAAAACAAGTTGAAAACTTAAAGTTGAATTCAAATTTTCTTCTTAAATAAATCTTCTTCCAGAAACAAGCTGAACAATCTATAGTAATAAAGCTCATTTTCTGTTTGCTTGTTTGTTTGGCCTTTATACAAATCTAAACGGCTCAACGGATTTCGCTCAAACTAGGTACACATATTAAGTGCATCCCAACTTAAAATGTTACATACTTAGTTTTTGCCACGCCCCCTCTGAAACTTTTCAACTAACGGTAATTTTGTTATTATACAACTTTTTAGTATCGGAGATTTTTGTTTATTTAATTTTAAAAATTTTTAGTTGTTTGGACATCAAAAACACTCACATATCTTCAAAATTGGAGAAATTTTCAGTACAACGACTTTTTCATAAAACATCGTTACCTAAGAATGAGAAAAAAAAACGACGTGAAAATCAAAGTTTGGTCTTTCGATGCAAATATCTCCGCTGTCCATTAATATATTTCATTCAAATATATTTTGTTCAAAAGTTCAATAAAATCACTTCACAAAAATAGTTTGAACTGTACCGTTAAGTCAGTGTATATATGTTTTATGAGTATGCCAAAAAAGGTCCAAAATATTGACTTTTCACTCAAAAAATGACTCAAAAATTGTTGTTGTTGTAAAAATGAAATCAATAAAAAATAGCAAATCTGACTACCTTTTATATGACATTGCATTTATTTGCCAAAATTCTTCCAGCTAAGCGCAAAAATTATTTTACTGTTTTTGTCATCACCCCCTTTGATTTTTTTTTTTTGCGAAATTTATTCTTTCCAAAATGTTGTTTTTATATTTTTTACAAAAAATTCAAGTCTCAAAAATAATTCATGTGTTAAAATTACCCCAATATCTCTTTCCAATCAAAAGTTATGGCTAAAAATCTATTTTTTCATACCAGACTATTAATAAAACTTAGTTTTGTGTTAAAATTCTCTATACAGTTTGAACGTCCCCATTTATCTCTAAGAATGCAGTTGTGTGTCTTAAGTAATTACGAACATTTTAGATTATATAAAATCTTCTTTATAGTGATCTACTTATTTTTTTTATCTTTTACTTATCTTTTTAATTTTTGAAATTTGTTTTTCGTACCCCTTCTTTGAATTGAATTAGCTCACCGCAAGAGATGGAACCACCAACAACAAAAATTTTCCTAAACTTTTATGGATTAATGTTCGTTCAATTACCTTTCTAACGGTAGATAAATAAAATAAAATTCAAATAAAATTCAAATAAAATTCAACATGTTTTTCATTATTCCCGATTTTAAAAAACATTTCATCGATAAGTGTATTTTAAAATGTTTATATAAATGACTCTCGAGTAACACCGGGTATATCAGCTAGTTATATATAAAAAAATCGTTTAAAATTATTTTTTAAAGTTTTTAAAAGCCACATATTTCTGGCCTGTTCTCAACGCATTAAAATAATTACATATCAATCATACGCCATGTTGAGCTAATTTTTTAGTTGCAACCTATGCTGACTTTAAGGTAGACATTTTGTAAGACCCTCCCGGTCTATTTGTTCTGCAAAGTTGTAGTCCAAGCAATAGAAACAACTTTATTGAATAATGATGCAATTATCAATTACAGAGAAAGAAAGATACAAAAAATAGCTCAGTATTATCATTAGTTTAACATTAAAACAGTCATATCTTTCATAAAAGTACTCTGAATTTTGAAAATTTAAAATCGGCGATGATTTGTTTTAAGAACTAATTTTCAAAAATCTATGCAGTTTTTACTCATTATGACTTTTCGGAGACCTTGAATTTTGTCTGTTGTAAATATAACATTTGTGTAGTGTTACACCAGTGCATAGTGTTTACATAGAAAAACTCAAGACTGAACGAAATCAGCGTTAGTTAACGGTATTTTTAATAAAAAGTCCTTAACAATTAATTAAAAGTATTATACGTATTTATTATGTTGATTTTATATGATTTAAATACAAATTCTAAATGTTTGATAGTTTAAATCATATTTGATTTTAAATACAAATTCTAGTTGTTTGATAGCACAACACAAACAAAAATTCTAAACAAAAAAATCACTTATCTCAGCCGAAAGTACTCGATGAAAGGAGAAATGTTATTTTGCTAGATTGGTTGCCGTTCGTTTTTTATGAGCCTCTATAGTTTTTTCGCCAAATTCGATTTTGAGCACTTTTTTGCAGTTTTCTTCTATTTTTCGCATGGCCATAGCTCGAAAAATGCTGTGAATTTTTATTTGCAGTTTTCAGCAAAGTTGTAGCTCTTGACTCGGCCAACAAAAATGCTGAATATATTAAGTCGGAAAAATTTCATCTTCATGCTCAAAACCTCAAAAATGTCGAAAAAATTACCACTTTTTTCACCGATTTTTTCCGTTTTTCGACTACAGCTCTTGAACTATTGAAAATTTTACCAAACAATCAAGGGAAGAAATGTAGCCTATAAAATTATGAACAACTTTTCAGTACATACCAACTTCATACGACTACTCCTTGATACGGATTTTGCAATTTTTTTTTTATTTTCGTTTTTTATATTCGAAACAACAAAAGGAATGCGTATTTGTCAAAATCTCATAAAAAACGAACGGCAACCAATCTAGCAAAATCCAGAAATTACTTTTCTCCGCTCATCGAGTACTTTCGGCTGTGATAAGTGATTTTTTGTTTGGAGTCAAAAAGTTGAATATTGCGTCACTGTGTAGTTTAAAATCGTTTATTGAGCTTAAGGTCAAGGTTAGAACAATTAATTGTTCTAACGAAACTTTCCAAAGAAACAACAACAACTTGTATATATATGGTTTTATATATACATACATAATTGAAACCCTAATGTTTGACTTTTAAGCGAGCCATGCTAAAATTGAAGGCCTCAAGGCCGCTCTATAGTAGGTCAACATAAATAAAGCTATCGATTGATTGATTTTAACTCCAAGACGGAACCTTTCTTCATTATTCCAAAAGTCTCACTTATATAATAAATTTGTAAGATATTCTTATATCTAAGACACACCCACTTTTCCAGTTATTTTCCAATGTATCTTTTGTAACCAATCGTAATTCTTTGATTACAAAAGAAATGCTGAAACTTGCACTTTCAAATGACATAGTTCAAAACCTCAGTGCTACTTTCTTACTCTAATTGATTTCATATTGATATTTCAAGATTCAAAAAATGGCAATTACGAAGACACTCATTTCATCAATTGCTCTACTCTATTTTAACTATTCTTATGAAATTGCACCTCTACACATTTCCTCACATACTGACCCACATGTGCACACTGCAATATGATCTTGTCTCTTTTATTATTTTTATTTTCAAACTAAAGTGGCCGCTCACGCTGACCCACTGGCTAATTTATGATTCATTCGTCATTCTTCTTTATACGTTTTCTGTAAGTGTTTTGACGTTATTTAACCAAGATCATATTGCACTCACATGTGCTCAGCATTTCAAGGTTCTGACCTTGCTTATCAAGTGGTTTTTCTATTTTAATTTTAATCGTTTTATTTGATTTTTTTATTGTTTTTTGTTATTTATTGTTTTGGGTTGTGCACACAACTGTATTCATATCAGCACAATTGGCGGTGGTCAATCTTTTCGTTGACCGATTTGACAAAGAATGTCCCATATATAAAACAAAACGATGCACTGTGGTCTAGAAGGCGATTCTAGCACGAAATAAATCAGCAGACTGGAAAGAAAACGATTTTACAATACTGGTGTAATACAATTTGGTACAGAAGTGGCTGGGATCCTTTTCAAACATGATGATAAAAATGAGCGGTTTCGACAAAAATTCGTGGCACTATTAATAAACTACTCTATATCGGTTAATATTGGTTTAATGGTTTTGAAAATCGATACTCATGTATGGGTAGGAGCTTTTTTGTTCGTTCTGAAGAATTTGATGTAGTAACATCTTCAATGACTTCAGTTAAAGCACTTTTTCCACATTTTATTTTTCTTAATTGAGTTGCAAAAGCTGGTCTTCTGTAATAGTAGCAGTAGTAAATTTGTATTTTTTTTTTTGCTCTCTTGCCAGTCTTTAAAATTTTCGATGGTCTGTCACGTTTTAATAGCCTAGGCTATCTATGCGCACTTTCTTTTTTCATGGAAAATAACATGTGGGCTTACATCTTTCATGCGCTGAACATGACCAAGCCAGCGAAGCCGCTCGATTTTAATGCGCTTGACTATGTCGATGTCAGCGTACAGCTCATACAGTTCATCATTCCACCGTATTCGGTACTCGTCATTGACGCAGATTGGTCCGTAGATCTTACGAAGAATCTTTCTCTCGAATGCTCCTAAAGTCTTTTCATCTAAACTGCTCAGCGTCCAGGTTTGTGATGCGTAAAGTAGGACGGGCATGATGAGCGATTTATAGAGCGTGATTTTCGTTCGTCGAGAGAGGGCTCTGCTTCTCAATTGCCTACTGAGCCCAAAGTAACACCTGTTGGCAAGAGTTATTCTTCGTTTGATCTCAATGCTGATGTCGTTGGTTGAATTAATGCTGGATCCCAGATAAACGAAGTTCTTCACAACCTCGAAGGAGGTATTGTCAACGGTAACGTGGGTTCCAAGACGCTGAGACTGTTTGTTTGTTGATACTAAGTATTTCGTCTTATCTGCATTCACTGCCAGACCCATTCGACTTGACTCTCTTTCTAATCTGGAAAATGCTGCACTGACTTCGCGCGTATTATGGCCAATGATATCGATGTCATCAGCATAAGCAAGCAGCATAACACTTTTGTAGAATATTGTGCCACTACGTCTCAGATCAGCAGCTCGGATGATCTTTTCCATCATTAGGTTGAAAAAGTCGCACGATAAGGAATCACCTTGTCTGAAACCTCGTTTGGTAATAAATGGTGGGGAGAGGTCCTTCCCGATTTTAACTGCGCTGCTGGTGTTGCTCAGTGTCATCCTGCAAAGTCGTATTAGTTTTGCAGGAATACCAAATTCAGACATGGTGGAGTACAGGTGCTTCCTTATTGGGCTGTCGAAGGCGGCTTTGTAGTCGACAAAAAGATGGTGGGTGTCGACTTGTTTTTCTTGAGTCTTCTCCAAGATTTGTCGTAGCGTGAAAATCTGGTCGATGGTGGACTTTCCAGGTCTGAAGCCACACTGATAAGGTCCGATCAGTTCGTTTCACATAAAACGCTTGACAGGACCTTATATGCGATATTAAGAAGGCTTATCCCACGGAAATTGGCACAGATAGTGGAATCGCCTTTCTTGTGGATTGGGCAGAACACACTGATATTCCAATCATTCGGAATGCATTCTTCCGACCATATTCCGCATAGAAGCTCGTGAATGCATTTAAGTAGAGCTTCGCCTCCGTTCTTAAACAGCTCAGCAGGTAAGCCATCAGCTCCCGCGGCTTTGTTATTTTTAAGCCGAGCTATAGCTGTCAGAACTTCATCATAGTCGGGCAGCGGAACCTCAACGCTGTCATCCAAAATTGGGGTATCCGGAATATCATCTCTATTGGCGGGATTGTTGTCAGCGTCGCCATTAAGAAGCTTAGAGAAGTGTTCCCTCCATAACGTCAGTGTACTCTGGACATCTGTCACTAGATTCCCGTTTTCATCCTTGCAGGAAGAGGCCCCGGTTTTAAAACCATCGGCAAGGCGTCTTATTTTTTCAAAAAATTTTCGGGCCTCATTCCTGTCACCATACATCTCAATCTTCTCCTGCTCGCGCTTTTCTGCCTCTCTTTTTTTCCGCCTAAAAATATGTCTCTCTTCCCTCCTCTTTTTTTTGTATCGCTCCTTAGCAGCGCGCGTTACAACCGACTGCAGGGTGGCTTTATAGGCGGCGTCTTTCTCTGCAGTGGCGTCGCGACACTCCTGGTCGTACCACTGGTTTCGGCGAGGGCGTTGGTAGCCAATCACCTCTTCAGCAGCCGCACGCATGGAGTTGGAAATGTGTGTCCACTGCGCGCATATATCATCGATTGGAGGAGTGCCGTGAAGCAGGAGTGAGAGTCGAGTGGCGAAAGCATCGGCTGTCTGTTTCGATTGCAGCTTGTCGACGTCTAGCTTTCTCTGTGTAGGGTTGCGTGTATTCTTAGCTGCGCACAGACGTGTACGGATCTTGGCTGCAACAAGATAGTGATCCGAGTCAATGTTTGCACCACGGATCGTGCGTACATCCAATACACTGGAAGAGTGCCTTCCGTCGATCAAAACGTGATCAATTTAATTTTTTGTTTTTTGATCAGGGGACATCCAGGTGGCCTTATGAATATTGAGATGCTTGAATCTAGTGCTACTTACGACCATGTTTCGTGCTGCGGCGAAGTCAATCAGCCTCATTCCGTTATCGGAGGTGTTGTCGTGGAGGCTGAACTTTCCGACTGTTGGACCAAAAATATTTTCCTTGCCCACCTTAGCGTTGAAGTCACCAAGTACGATTTTTACGTCGTGGCGGGGGCAGCGCTCGTAAGCATTTTCAAGACGCTCGTAGAAAATTTACTTGATCTCATCGTCCTTGTCTTCTGTCGGAGTGTGCGCACATATTAGGCTTATATTGAAAAATTTAACCTTGATGCGGATTATGGCAAGTCGTTCGTTAACAGGTGTGAATCGCAGGACGTGGGGCCGTAGTCTCTTGCCAACTACAAATCCGCATCCAAACTCGGGCTTCTCCGCATGGCCGCTGTAGTAGATATCACAGGGTGCATGCCGAATGCAACCCTGTCCCTTCCATCGCATTTCTTGGATAGCAGTGATATCAGCTTTGTATTTTTCCAAGACATCAGTCAGTTGGATAGAGGCACCTTCCCAATTAAGGGTTCGGACATTCCAGGTGCATATCCGTAAATCATTATCAGTTTTTCGTTTGCGGTAGTCGTCATCAGATTTGGGGATCAGTTTTCTTCTATTCTTTTGTGTTTTCATTGAAATAAGTTTTTACGGGTGGGCTTCAAACCCGACGCACAACCTATTTTAAGCGTAGGGAGGCCCGCCGCTCAGATTAGCCGCCAAACTAACGGTTGTCAGTTTTGACGTTGCCCAGGAAACATCACGTGGAGGTTTGAGTCGACTTGAGGCGATTTCACAAAGATTATGCTGGCCTCGCCAGGTTGAGACAGTCAGACATGTTACATTGTTCCATCGCCCCCAATTTCCCGTGGGCTTAGCCAAAGCTTTTTATTGGCTTTAGATTTGAGTTAGCTTCTGTGGTTTTTTTTTCTAATTTTTTTCAGCTTTTTTATAAATGTTCAAGTGTTAAATTCACTAACATTTTAATAATTAATTTGAATGAAGTTAGTGCATTGCAGCACTCATTTAGTTCCAAATTTTAACTTTAGCCATTTCTTGAAAAGATCCATATAAGTTTGTGCAAGACCCGATCCTGTAAGTTAAAATATTGGGGGTTGGAATTAATTTTAAAGGTTTTTTTCGGTTTTTGAGCATTTATTTAGAAACAACGGTACAATGTATATTATTCAAAGTATTGTCCATCGTTAGCTACAACATTTTCCCATCTTTCTGGCAGCATATGGATTCCGCGCCTGAAGAACGATTCGTCTTTTGAGGCAATCCACGAATCGACCCATTTTTTGGTATCCTCGTAAGAAGTGAAGCGCTGCTCAGCCAAGCCATGCGTCATCGATCTGAATAGGTGGTAGTCGGAAGGGGCCATGTCTGGGCTATAAGGCGGGTGGGGCAGCACATCCCAATTCAGCGCCTCCAACGTTTCCTTGACGGTTCTTGCAACATGTGGCCGTGCGTTGTCATGTTGAAAAACCACTTTGTCGTGTCTTTTGGCATATTCCGGCCGTTTAACCTTTAATGCTCGGCTCAATTGCATCAATTGTTGTTGGTAGCGTTCCCCAGTGATGGTTTCGTTAGGTTTTAGCAGCTCATAGTACACGACACCCTTCTGATCCCACCAAATACACAGCATAAGCTTGGCGCCATGAATATTCGGCTTGGCCCTCGATGTTGATGCATGGCCGGGTGGTCCCCACGATTTTTTTCGCTTAAGATTATCGTAATGGATCCACTTTTCATCGCCAGTGACAATACGATGCAAAAAACTCTTCCTTTTATGCCGTTGAAGCAGTTTTTCGCACATGCAAAATCGCCGTTCAACGTCTCTCGGCTTAAACTGGTACGGCACCCAATTTCCTTGCTTTTGAATCATTCCCATGGCCTTCAAGCGTTTGCCGACCGTTGATAAGTCGACTCCCAATGATTCTGACAATTCTTGAAGGGTTTGACATGGGTCTTCATCGAGCAAAGCCTCCAATTCCTCATCTTCAAACTTTTTCGGCTGGCCCGGACGCTCTTTGTCTTCCGTATCAAAATCACCACTTTTAAACCGACGGAACCAGTACTCACAAGTAGAAATCGATGGAGCATAGTCCCCGTAAGCCTCAGTAAGCGTGCGTTGTGCTTCAACCGCTTTTTTCTTCAAATGGAAGCACAAAAGTAAACCTTCCCGCAAATTGCGTTTTGTTGGAACGAAAGTCGACATGTTCACAGAGAAAAAAATATATGTTGTTTACACTTCAGTGGAATGACACATACTGAAAAATTAAGCTTAGACAATGTGCTTTGAAATGAATATAGTCACAGGTGTGCCCGATGCGATCTATTGATAGTTACGCCATCTCTTAGAAAACCTTTAAAACTAATTCCAACCCCCAATAAAATTTAAAGTTGCAGGTGGATGCACCCAGTTATTAATTTTTCTAAAAATAAATATAATTTTTTTTGGGAAAAATACGTTTTTGCAACCGCAAAGTTTTTTATTCATTATTTAAATTACAAGTTAATGAAATAAGAATCCTTGAAATTGTCTTCTGTTAAAACATAGATGAAGAGTAAATAACAAAAACAAAATAAGTCACTATTTCTTGCAGATTATTAGTCACTAATAAACTTTCAAAAACAATGAATTTCGTTGATAGAAATACTTTTTAATCACAATTACAAAAGTGAACTATTTTAAGACGAGCAAGCAAAATTTGGTTCTGTTTCATTCCGAACTTTAATTGTTCATTCCTGTACGAAAAGTAATGAATAAAAAAATAATGTAGTTACTTATAACAACTGTTAGAATCGCATTGTTTTCAGCACTAACCCATTTAAGCATTTTTAAAATAAAGATATTTAAAAATGTTTTGCCTTATGCTTTATTTTACAATATATCAATATAATTGCTAGAGCGTTCAAGATGCTGTCGGTCTCCAAGTGACGCCACCACCACTATTAAAATGCATGAAATTTTTAGCGGGTGGCAACCTTAGCATGATCACGCCATAAATGTCAGATCGATCTGTCAATGAATTGTGACGTTACAGTGTTCTAAATAAAACAACTTTTGGTATTGTTATAAGAATGGATAAAGAAGAATTTCATGCTTTGATTAAGCATTACTATTGCCTAACAAAAAAGCGCAAGAAACAAAAAAAAGCTCGATAAATATGAGGGTGAATCTGATCCGTCGTATTCAACCGTAAAATATTAGATTACAGGTTTCAAAAGAGGTCAAATCAGTACAAGGAATGAATACGCCTGGGGAGCACCAAAAACAGTGACCATTCCAGAATGTCTTGGGAAAAATGCACAAATTCTTAGTGATCAATCCGAAAGTTAAAGTTCGTGAGATAGCTACAGCCGTAGGCATATAAACCAGGTCAGTAGTTTCGATTTTACATGAACATTTTGGTATGAGAAAGCCGACTGTTAGATGGGTGCCTCGTTCGTTAACAATCAATCAAAAACATGAACAAGTTCGCACTTCCCAACAATGTTGGGACATGTTACAACAAAATCAGACTGTTTTTTGCGTAAAATAGTGACAAATGATAAAACATGGATCCACCTCAGACACCAGAATCTAAGGAATCAGCTAAAGAGTGGGTAGGTCCCAGTGAAAGTGCACCAAAGCTAGCGAAGACTTAACCAACGTCCGAAAAGGTGTTGGCGTCTGCTCTTTTAAGATTCAAGTGGCATTTTGTATATCGACTATTTGAGAAAATAAAAAACAATCAACAGCAACTATTACTGCAAATTATTGAACCAATTGAAGAACGAAATCGCAAACAAACGATCGCATTTATTCACTCAAAAAATTTATTAGTAAAATTTCTACGAATGATATTAGTAAACAAAATAGTCGTACATTCTACAAATATTCGTACAATATACAAAGTATTTTTATTGTGATATCTTTACGAATTCATGCGTAAAATTTTTCTAATACCTGATGCAGTATCTACGAATATATTTGTTTTTTATACTAATGATATTCGTAAACAAAAACAAATCAATTCGTATTGGTGCATTGTACGAATGATTGTGTACATATAAATAATAATATTCATAAATTTCTCGTACGAATAACTTCGTAATTTCTTTCATTACATTCGTAGTATTTACTAATGCTTTCGTACTATTTACGAATGAAAAATAATATTAGTAGAAACAATTATTTGTAGAATGTGCGAATTATTAGTAGAGTCTAAAAAATTTAAAACCGAATTCGTTCAGCCTTGATTGTCGAACGTATACAAAACATAAGGAACTGTATGATTGTAAAGTGACTGTAGCCTATTGGTAGAGTGCATGGCCCGTAAACTGAAGAGCCGAGGTTCAAACCCCAGCTCAGACAGATACGAATAGAATACGAATAAAAAATTCGTAATATGTACTAATATACGTCGATTCTACGAATCCTATTCGTGGCTGAAAACTACGAATAAAATTCGTAGAATGTAAGCAGTTATTAAGTAATATTTACACGCAAATATTTTTGAGTGTTGAAGAAATATATCATATTTTTGCTAGACAATGCTCCAGCTCACAAATCGATCGAAACCATGGCCTAATTTCACGAGTTATAACGCTTCGAACTGCTTCCTCATCCCCTACATTCTTCAGATTTGGCCCACAGCGACTATTATCGGTTCCCAAAGCTTTGCGACAGTCGAACAGATCGAAACTGAAGCGTATTTCGGAGATCTTGAGAAATCCTACTATTCAAAGGGCATCGCAATGTTATAAAATCTGTGGAATAAGTGCATCGAGCTTAAAGAGGAATATGTTAAACAATAAACAATAATTTTGGCAAAAGCTGTGTGTTTTCTTTGTTAGGCCGACAGCACCTCAACGCTCTAGAACCCAGTTGGAAAAGGAGCCCTGCTGTGTGTCTGCCGGCAACATGCCTCCGAAGGTCAAGAGACATGCTCGCCTCCATACCCGCTTATATATTTTTTTTAAGCATATCCTAACATGAATGTGAATAAACAAATTTTTTATTTTAGTTTAAAATAAAAAAATATATAAAAATATATAAAAAATATTAAAATTTCATTATTTTTAAAAGTTCTTCCAATTTCAATATTAGAGATCATTCTTTAAAGGATCTTTCATATGTTTATATGAAAATATAAAAAATAAAGGTTGCTTTTATAAAGCAAGACTAGGTATATCTTTACATGGTTGAAATGCAATAAGGTACAAATTATTCCAAAATATTTCTTTCTGTCCTTGCGAGAAACAAACTCTTTCACCACCTCCATCGAATTCAATTCTTCGGTTTTATCTTTGTGAATGTGTATAAGTGCCGCATGAGTGAGTCGTTTTGGTGTCATAGTTGCTCGAAGATACGTTTTAAGTCGTCTTTGTGCACTAAAAGAACGCTCAGATGAAGCTGCTGATGCAGGCACAGTCAAAAGCAAAGCAATAAGTTTTTCAACTTAATTTAATAGTTTTTTTACAGTATCTGAATTTTTTTCAAATTGGGATACAATGCCACTACAATATGAAGGTGTTTATCCAGGCAATTGCTTCAGCATTTTAAGTTGCACGTGGAGGTCGCTCCCATCAAAGTCATCTGCATAAAGATCTAGTTTTGTTTTTAGATTTTGTTCAGAAGGTACTTTTCCGTTGAAGGTCTCGATTACAATCAGGGGTTGCTAATAAACTGTACGAAAAAACTAACTCTACATCTGCTAAATCTGCGAAAGCAAACAGTTTCACTATCTGCTTAAGTTTGGATCTTTGCTTCAAACAGAAATGCGTACCAAAGCGAACAGAAAATGAAGAGAGAAAGAAAACTATTGTTTTGTATTCTACGAAAACAACAAGTATTTCGTTTTTTAGATTTTGTTGTCACGATCGCAACCACAACAAGTAACAAGTGTTGTGTTCGTTTTACTACGGAAGTTCGACAAAATAATTTCGTCATGTTTTAAGCAGCATTTTTTCCAGCTTGCTTCGGTATCAGAGAAATAACTATCAAAAAGTGCTCATTATTTATAATTTTAATAATTTGTTCATTTTTAAACACTCCTATTGTTTTAAATTCAAATTATTCAATTCAAATATTGAACAAGTTTAATAAAAGCAAACAAAACAAAGAAAAATTCCAACCCAATAACTTTTTCAACACAAAAAAAAGGCCCATCATGATTTGCATAAACGAAACGAACAAACATTGCAGATCTCTCTTCGGATTTTGGTGCTTCCTGCAACCAACAATAGATCGCTAAAGATACTTTACTTTTATTGTTTTTGTGCACGCGATTCAAAAGCATAACAGTCAGAGGAATTTTTTTTATTCGAAAAAAGAAACATTTCCTTTTACTTTTCTCTCTCATCTCTACTTTCTTCGGTTTGTGCTACTTTTTGAATCGGAGAGAAAAACTAAACAAACCAAAATACTTGTTGTGAACTTCAGAAGAAACAAACAGAAAAGAAAAATACTTTTCTTTAGAGTTTGTTTGCGAGCCCTGATTATAATATTACAGTATTAAGCTACATACTTAAGGGTGCTTTTAAACTGAAGTGGTAGGTTTGCAGTAGAAACTCTACATTTTGTTCTATCTTTTTGCAAGCACAGAGAAAGAAAATGGTTATCCGCAAGCATGCTTATGAAGAAGAAAGAAAGAAGAGGAAAATATATAATACAAAAATATTATCGTTGTAAAAAAAACTGATATTTTGAATAACTTTTGAAGTTTTCTTTTTAAATTGTTTATCTAGCTTAAAAAAGTGGGGGCAACTGCCCCCCTTTTTCCCCCGCTTCCAACGCCAATGCATAGCAGTTATTCAGCATGCATCTAATAGTATGAATGCAGAATCAATGCAGAATGCAAGTTATGCAGGCGAGCATGTCTGCTGAATTTCCAACCCATGTTGCCGGCAATTTAAAATTACCATTATCCGGAGACTTGAACCTCGGCCGCGTGATTATAAGTGCATATGCACGGAGAAAACTGTTTGCTAAATTTGTATTGTGGTTAAGCGAAACTTGCACTTTTTTCTCAGCCACTTCAAAATTATGCTAAATTTCAGCAAAAACTAATCAAAATTTGCTATTCCAGTTTAAACTTAGTTTAAACTTAGTTTAAACTGAGCAAATTTTTGATTAAATTCTGTTTTTATAAACCGCAAAAGCAAATTTTTACCTAATTCAAGCAAATCTTTGCTAAGTTATTATAAATAGCAAATTTTGATTAGTTTTTGCTGAAATCTAGCATATTATTTAACCCTGCTGTTAGAGTAAAAAATGTACGAATGGTCCCTAATCCAAGATAAGTAAGTTTTAATTTTTCTCAGTCTTGTTTTATGACAGACCAAATGGTCCTAATCTAACAGCAGGGTTAAGTGAAATAATTATCAAAATTAAATTTAATTGAAAACTTACCACCATCTGGAGATTTGAACCTCGGCCCCGTGAGTGTAAGTGCATGTTCTTATCCATTCGACCATCGCAGTTGTTAACCAATCGAGGCCTAATTTTCTTCATTAAGAATAAACGTTTGCTCATGTGCTTAGAAAAAATTTGCTTGAATTTGATGAAAAATTTGCTATTTGAGTTTATAATAACTCAGCAAATATTTGCATGAGTTTAGTAAAAAATTGCTATTTTAGCTACTAATAACTTAGCAAATATTTTCTTGAATTAAAAATATTTGCTTTTGCAATTTATAATAACTTAGCAAAATTTTGCTTGAATTCAATCAAAATTTTGCTTTTTCCTAACACATTTGATTGGCCATCAACAATATGCAAAACTTGGGAGTAGAATTTCAAGGACCGTCTTTAACCATTCAGGGGTTCCTCAAGGTAGTCATCTTGGACCTATTCTTTTCCTTCTATTTATTAATGATTTGCCAAATTGTGTCATTCATTCCCAATGTTTGATGTATGCAGATAATGTGAAAATTCTGAAATCAGTCGAGCCTTTAGATGATTGCCAACTTTTGCAGCGGGATATTAATAGATTGCAGGGTTGGTGTTCTGATAATAAGCTTAATCTCAACATAGATAAATGTATCTTCTTTTATATGCACCGCAGTAAAATTGTGTTTGATTACTCCATTTTAAACAAGTCACTCTCTAGTGTAACTACTAAATTGGATCTCGGTGTCTTATTTGACGAAAAGCTTAGGTTTTGTAATCAATATGATAGAATTATATCCAAATCGAATGCTATGTTGGGGTTTTTAAAGCGTAATACTCAAGATTTCAAAGATCCGTACACTTTAAAGTCAATTTTTATATCGTTAGTACGGTCTGGTCTGGAATAATGTAGCATAGTTTGGGATCCCAACTATAATTTACATAAGGAGTGATAACAATTTAGCAATCTGTAAAAATTTTGCTGATTTGCTTTTAAGCAAAACATTTGCTTGACTCAAACAAAATAATTACCTTCGTGTACTTATCCCTTCGATCATCACAGTTGTTAACTAATCGTCGCTTAATTTGCTGCATTAGGAGTCAACGTACGAGCCTAAATTACTGAAAAAAACAGAACAATCTAAAAATAAAACCAAAACTAAAAGCCACTAAGGGCCAATATAACAGTGCGGGCTTAAGCTCTCCTTAGCGCTTAAGGAAACCTTAAGCTTTATAATCATTTTAACAGTGCAGAAAACACAGGCCCACTTAAGGGTTCCTTAAGCTGCCAATGTTGGACGCTTAAGGTCTCCTCAAGAATCAGCTGTTTCACATTTTTAGAATAAGAAATATGGAATACCGTTTGTTGGAACAAAGAAATTTACAAATGAATTTAAGCATTGATTCTAATATAAGTGACGAAGAAATCGGGGAGCTGTTCCAAGTTATTATAATGCGGAGGAAAAGAACACTTTCAACTAGAATGAACTTTTTTAAAGAGTATGATGACAACGATTTTCGTGTGCGTTTTCGTGTATCGAAGGAAACTGCCTACAGAGTTTTGGAGCACATAAGACCCAAAATATCTAGCAAAAAGAACTGGTGAGGTATCTGCAAATTGCTTCCTAGGGAAGTTATAAAGTATAATTTTTAGGAATAACGCTATGTCTGCATACCAAAAACTCCTTTTGACGTTACGTTTTTATGCAACTGGTTGCATGCTATCACTCACAGAACTAAACCCATTGCCGCAACCGAAAAATTGCCCTACTAACATTGTCGATTGTCGGCAATTTTCTAAATGCAATTGCCACAATCGCCAATTTCCCAATTGAGCTAATTGCGTCATTCCGTTGCGAGAACGGAACTGCAGACAAGCTTTTGAGCCATTCGGTTGTGAACAACGAACTGTTTATCGCGCTTACCAGATGTCAGTTATATGAACCGAGTCTTCCCATCGTTTCGACTTACGAGTGTGAAAAATAAACGATGAAAATAAACATTCTTTGTTGATGCTAATTTTGCAAATTTGCATATTTTTAAGAAGAAATAAATTAGATTTATTTCAACTGCACAAGTTTTATTTATTAAAAATTGAATCACTTCACTTTGAACACTTAACTAACCACTTGCAGCGAGAATACCGACCGAACCATAAACAAAGGCGCGACGAGCAACATAGCGAGTGTAAAAATCAAACGACGGAAACAAGGATTGTTTTGTTGTTGTTTTTTATTGTACATTTGCAGTTATTTAAGAAGAAATTAATTTAATAAATACAGACTGCACAAGTTATATATATTATATATTAGATAAAATATATTTTTTAATTAATTCCTTTACCTAAAAACACTTCAACAACTTGCACCGAGAACACACACTAGAAATCAACCGAATACTGAACAAAAGAGGAACGAGCAACACAGCGAGCGTGAAAAAAGCGACGGTTGTGGTTAAGGTGACCACATGTAAGTTATTTTTATTGACTATTCGTCTGTTGCAATTGACTTTGCTGGCGGTGCAACTGAATATTGAAACATCGTTGCAATTCGGTGGTAACGCAAAAAAAATTCTATTGAAAGAATTAACAATGCGGATATTTCAACTACTCCTTTTATCCGTAAATCTGTAATTGTACTGGTCAGTTGTTTTGGATAAATTGAGATTGCTTAGACGGGAAGTAAGTTGAAATGACAAATTCCATTCAGTTCTTGCAACTTAAGCATAAATATTGAATGTTAACCGAATTGTTATTTAGGCATGAAGTTACAATAATAAAATAAGCATTTACGTCAGCCGAAAGTCGATTATGCTTATTTAATTACAGTTAAATAAACAGAGTTTTAATTGAAACAAACACTTTATGAGTACCCCACTTAAAATGTGTTTACTATAACCTAACGCCAACAAATTATTTTTGTGAGTGATGAACTGTCGCAGATCTAAGCGGTGTTTCAGTAAGTTTCGCAAGTAACGTAGTTACTCTGGTATCGCATCATTTGGTGCTTTTAAGAAGCACATATAAAGACTTTCCGAACTCATCACAGCAGATGGAGAAAATAAAAACAAAATTTTATATGATTGCATGCTTTCCATGTGTAATTGGTGCACTTGATTGCACATATGTAAGGATCCTTTCTCCAGGTATTGTTTATTTTTTACACGTTTTTAAGGTGAAATGGATGCAGAGTTGTTCCGAAATAGGAAAGGTTTCTTTTCCATTATGCAACAAATTATGCAACGATGCAACAATTTTCCGAAGCTCAAAAATTAAATATCGCTTGGAATGTGGTGAATTTGGAAACGGCATAATTCTTGCTGATAGTGGATATGCAAATACAAACTTTGTGCTAACTTTGTCCGCTGTCATCAGTAAATACAGTTGCAAAAAATCGCTACAATGAATCTCAAATAAGAACTAGAAATCGTGTTGAGTGACAGTATGGAGTCTGGAAAAGACGTTTTCCCGTACTTTCTTTGGGCATACGTTTAAATTTGAAAAAAAATTCAAAGTATTATTGTTGCAACAGCTGTTTTACACATTATTTGCTGCATGAACCATGGTGATGAGGCCCCATCCCTTGACTTTGACATGGAAAAAGCAGTTCAGAACGTCCTAAATACTGCCAATACCCAGTCTGTACGCAGTATTTCCAGTGAAAATAACAGAACACGCACATCATTAATTCGTTTATATTTTGATAGTTTTAATGAATAAAAGTCAAAAATATTTAATAAGAAGCAATATTACATTATATACTCATTGCTAAGGACTCTTCGTAAATATTCTTTTAATATAAAGAACAATCTTTAAATTTATATAAACTTAACACAAAAATTAAAATTAAAAGGTACTTCAGTTGCTTTCCAATTCAAAGGTACTTTTATGACTAGTACAAAAAGTAAAGTTAACAGGAAAAATATTTCCGTATTAAAAAAAAATTATGCGTTGCGATCAGCTTCGGCTCTTTGGATTTTTTCAATTTCCAAGTCAACCAGTCTAATGCGTTTTTTAGCTTCTTCTATACGTAATTTAGCTTCTTTCTCTTGAAGATCAAGTACTTCAAGCCACTTCACCTTTATGTCAGCTAATTTTTGCCAAGATGTGCGCTTGTCATAGCGACAGCCAACTTGTAAGCTTTTGTGGGTTGGCTTCTTCAATTTTTGAGGATCATAATGGTCCCATTTTGCTTCGTCCATGATTTCTTTAAATAATTTTGTTTTTAGGAATATAACTATTTTATTTGAGGTTCTTACTTACCAATTTCATCTACAACGTCGGTTGCATTGTTGGCTTCTTCCACTTCAAGGTACTCGACAAAAGTGTCATTACTCGGTTGCTGAGAACCTAAGCAAAATTTGTATTCCTAATCATATAAATAAAATTTATCTGAATTTTTAGCTTACCACCAGGAAGATTGTCGCAGTCATAAATACTTTCCATTCCGTGAAGTTGCTTTTCGTACAAGACGCTTTTGAGCATTTCATCGGTTGAGTGCTTCTCTACAGAAATCGGAGGTCCTCCACCAGCGCCATATAGGCTTCGCTTTTCATCAGCATTTCGTTTTTTTAAATATTTTTTTAAATTGTCATACTTTTTCAGTAGTACTTTTTCGTCTCGGTGGACACTGCCGCTACGACTGTTAAACTCAACAGTCAACTCCTGCCAGCATGTTTTTTTTTACTTACAGATACGCCATCTGTTTGTTTGCTTTCAATTATTTTCTTTCTTTCCGAAATCAAATTAAGCAGTAAATCTACTTCTAGCTCGCTAAAACTGCCGGCTCTTTTTTGATTTTCCATTTTTAAAACAATTAGAAGAACATAAACAAAAAACATATGTTTTTTAAGTGTTGCCTATGAAAAACAAATTTCTTAAGTGTATCCTAAAATTTGACTGTTAAAACGCACGACACTTAAGGGGTGCTTAAGTGTGCAAGTTTACTTAACTTAAGAGCACCTTAAGCTTGGACTCTTAAATTGGCCCTAAGAAAATAAAAACAATTATGTCTCTGTAAGAATTTGAACCCACTACTCAAGATTCCAAAAAACAAGAAAAAAAACTAATGACCTAACCAACTGAGCCATTCACACTACCTCGAGATATTGTTGAAATAATATACATAACAACATTGCTGCTATAAAAAGGGCTTCGGCGAAAACACAAAGTATCGGCGAATTACACCAATCGTAAAAATATTAAAGTTATGTAAATTAATCGGAATTTTGCATTACCAAACATGATATTTTTGCTAATGCAGCTCACTTAGAAGTAAAGAGAAAATTTTTTAAATTTAAAATAATAGACTTCTTAACTCAACATTAAAATTACAACCTGCCGCATTCCTTGCATCGGCAAGCCTGCTTTTTTTTGTCTGGGTAGTAAAAAGCAAAATAGTATTTTATTTATTATACTTAATTAACTAAATCCATAAAACTATACACTTAACCTCATTGTATTTATATAATGCATACATAAAATTTCTGCACCTGATGAACTTTTTACACAATTTTGTTCTTTTGTAGTTGTAGCAATATCAATTAATTTTATTATTCTTGAATACACTTGCCCGCCCCTTAATTAAGAGCTTAGTAAATTGGCGAAGGCATATTTCACATTACAAAAGATTGGCCATTTCTTTTACAAATACCACTACTCTTTCCTTGAGCAACAACCATTAGCCAAAATAAATGCCAAGTAAAACCAAATTAAATGTCTTGCCTGCAAGATTCCACCCTAAGCTCGCTGTCAAAAAGAATTTATTGTGAAGACCCTTTTACTGTTTGTTGACACAACAACTCACGTGAAATTTACGTGTGCTATATTTGGTATGAATGTTGTTTATGTGTGCTATTGTTTGTGTGCAAAAAAACCAAAAAAAAACACGATTTTTAACTAATGTCTTTCCAACACACTTGCACATGCTATTCTGCCAGGATGAAATGTCGATACAATTAATCGTGCAGGAAGTGCCCGAACAGCCGAAAAATCTACGCATTAACTCGCAACAATCCCGCAGCCTGCAGCTAACGTGGAGCCAGCCATTTGCTGGAAACAGTCCAATTGAGGAATACCACATTTTTTATAAGCAAATCGCAGGTTGGTTCATATTCACACAAACACACTCATGCATGCACACACACACACGCTAGTTTGCATATGTCGGACAAACGTATGCGACAACTAGGAGGGTGCAGATGACCCAGGTCAGCTGGGTTGAATGAGGCATATTTTGTGCCGCTATAAATCTAGCAGGATTACTTGTGATAAATGAGAATTGAGGACTTTGCCGAATTGGGCTACAACCATAAAACTTAGCAGCAAACCATTACCTGCCAGTTATATGGCCAGCACATTAACTTATTTAAGACATTATATTTATAAGTAATTCAACACATATTCTTTCTCTTTCTCTGTCTCTATCTTCCCTCGCATAAGCAGATATTTGGCAGAATGCGGAACGCATCTCCATAACCGGCACTCAAACGGTCGTCAACATACAAAATCTACGCCCGGCCAAAGCCTACCACATACGCATGTCGGCCGAAAATAAGCTAGGCTCTTCTGAATTTTCCGAAGTAGTGCAGGTGACCACATTGGAGGAGGTGCCGTCGGGCCCACCACTAAGTGTGCGTGCCGAATCGAAGAGTTCAACCGAGATTTCCGTCACCTGGGATGCACCCGACCGTGATCACTGGAACGGCATCCTGCTTGGCTACTATGTCGGCTATCAGATGTCCACATCGCCCGAGGATAAGGATGTGAATCCCACACAAGGTTTTAGCTTCAAAACAGTTGAAGTTCGATCACACTTTGGGGGCGAAACGGTGCTCAGCAATCTGAATAAATTCACACAGTATCACGTGATTGTGCAAGCCTACACCAGCCAAGGTAGCGGTCCACCTAGCAAGGAGATTGCCGTGCAAACCTTGGAGGATGGTAAGTGTTGTTTTTGGCTCGTTTAGCTGGTCAATTGCAGCTGCTAATTGCTCAACACGGATTTCCAAAAACAGACCAAGCAGACGGATGTTCGAACGCTCTTTCATCCACATGTTGATGTCTGTTGTGTCTGTCCATTTGCAAGTCTAAATGTTGATAATGCTATGCGATGGTATTAATTATAACCTTTGGCAGTTCCGTCAACGCCACCGGAGAGTCCGCAATGCGACGTACTCGGCTCAACATCAATCTATATAACCTGGTCGCCACCGGATGTTGATGGACAAAATGGCAAAATCAAAGGATACAAAGTATTTTATATATCAGTGGATGAATTGTATGGTGAGTAGAAATGCCAACGAGCCAAACGAGCTGCTACAGACGGAGTGATAAAAAAAAAACCCAAAATAAATAGCAAAACCAATAACAACGTTTCTGATTGCGAATTAAATTACGACGCTCAAATAAACATTCGTATGAGTAGCAATGTGAGGTCAGACAGGATATGAAAGTAGGATTGAGTAAGCAATTGATTTGATTTCTACTGGTTTTCATTCGAAACTTTTGGTGTGGTGTTTGCTTTTAAAATTACGGTCTACACTTGGATTATACCAATTTTATGGGTGGGGGGGGGAGGGGGAAGAGACAGACAAACTGAATTCGTGTTTACCTCATTAAATTTTCACTCACTTCTGACACTCCCAACACACGCCTGACTGACACTCGGTGTACGTAACGTTGCTGAAGCTGAAATGATGGTGTTGGACCAAATTTAAATTCTTAAATAATTAATTTTGTCCATATAACTAAATGGAATTAAAATTGAAAGCTTTTAGTGAGATTTCATCAGTTTAATGTGTCGAAGTTGGAAGAGAATATTTCAACAGTTCTTAAGTAAATTAAAAGATTAAATACGAGTGACAAAATAGAAAAACATGTTTCAGATTTTTCATATCAATTAATAATAAGGTTAATTTAAAACAGATAGAATGTGCTACCAGAGATTTAGGGCCTGATTAAAATTGTAAAATAAAGTTCTCGAAACAATGATTAGAAAACTTTCCAAGCTTAATCTTCATTGTAACAAGCAAATAAAATCGATGAATATGTAATTTTGATTAATATTAAAGAACATTTCTACTCAGAAAATTGAATGAAATAGCAGAGATAAGATTCTTTGTCTCAACAAATCTTTGTATTTCTCAAAAATTAAATTTTAAGCATAAGGTTTTTGCACTTTTGTTGTAAACAGATCCAAACAGAAGTAACAAAACGATAATTTCTTTAAATGTGCGCACAAGATAATGATTATTCTTTCAAAGTGCACTTAGTACATTATCTGAAGTAGTTTAAAAAATTAAATGTTTGAAACAAATAAACAAGAAAAAAAAATAAAATTTTTTTAGCTTATAACATCGATACCAGCATCTTTAAAGGCACGAAAATTATCCTTACTAGCATATAAAAGAGATTCATTGCCTGCTTGTGTGTTTGTCCGTCTTTCACGCATCAAATGCTGAACAGGTTGACATGAAATTTGGAATGTATGTTATTTATATGCCTTTTGGAATAGGTTATAAGATTTTTTTAAATTGCGTCGTGCTCAAATGTAAACGTGACTGTTTACCTTAAACTGCACTCACTTTATAGATACTAAGATGCTAAGTCTTTAATTTGGTGCCACTGTCTTCAGCATCTGTTTCAAATTTCATGTCACTTTGCTTAGTGGTTTACCATTTAACGCTACACAGAGCCAAGACTGTACTATGAAAATAGTACAATAGCAAAAAGATTTATTTATAGTTTTAATTAAAAAAACTAAAAAGTAAAAAAAAATTTACAAAATAAGCTTTTATTTAAAAAAGACGTGAGCTAAAAAGAAAAAATTAATTTAAGTGACATTTGTCATATATGTATATAGTAGGTATACTCTAGGTGCAGAAGAACCCGTCTCTTGGTTACTCATCATCATAGTATGAGCGTACGTAAATTGGCAAGTTCTTAGGACTTAGGATTAAGGCACTGATATTGGGTAGTAAACCTGTATAATGGATCGTTGTTTATATACAGGTAAGCTTACTAAAAGATTCAATGCCACTGATAATGTGTAGTAAACCTATATAACGAATCCCGGACATCGGTGCCTCAAGCTTTTAAATATAAATTTATTTGAAAAATTCTAAATTTATATAAGTCCTTAGAACTTACCAATTTACGTACGCTTATACTATGATGATAAGTAACCAAGAAAGGGGTTCTTCTGCACCTAGAATATATCTACTATATACATATATGACAAATGTCACTTGAATTTTTTTTTTCTTTTTAGTTCACGTCTTTTTTTAATAAAAGCTTATTTTTTAAAAAAAATTTTTACTTTTTATTTTTTCTTATTGAATTTCTTGAGTTGATTTTGAAAATAAATGTATTACCTTTTTAAAATTAATAAGCATACATTTCTAAAATCACAAAATTCGTGTAAAATTATTTACTTATAGAAATGGGGCGTGGTTAAATTTCATAATGGTTAAATTTTCTGCTGTATTATGCCCCAGATTCTAATAAAAATGTGGATTTTTGTCTTTTTGAGGTTTTGGCCAAATCAGAGGTGGCTAAATCTGGAGAATATGATGGATGGGTAGCAGTTTGTAGCTCAATATTTTTATTTTTGTCATGATGACTACAGACGTATGCAAAGACGTTCGTTTTTATGGTGGAAGAGCACTTTTTTCTTTGCCAAATGCGATCGTTTTTACTTCAAATTAATGTCAAATCTTTTCAACAGCTATGAATAATTCATGTTGGTGATTGTTTTACCCTTTTCTACTGCTGGATAAATCTACTGCTTTATCTCTGGTGTATTGTGATGGATCCATGTTTCGTCTTCGGCGCAAAAACTTCTTCGAATTGTGGTTGAACATCGCCAAACACTTCTTTGAAGTGGTCACACGGTTGCACTTATAGTCAAGTGTGAGCGCAGTTGCGGCACCTATCTCACGGATACCTTTTTCATGTCCAAATATTCATGTAAAATGTAATGTATCTGCTCAGTTTAGATACCTACAGCGATTGTCTAATATCATTCCATGGATATTATTGACAATTTCTGGTATGCCGATCTGTTTTGGCCCACCTAAGCCTTGGTTTCGGTGATGGTTTTTTTATGCAAAAAATAATGCTTGATGAGTACACGAAATAAACTTTTTCCTATTTTCATCGAAATTCACGAGATTGTCTACTTTCAATGTCTGTCAACAAAAACTAAATAACACAGCTTGCAAAAAATTTGACAGTAGTATTTTAAATTTCTAAAACAACAATCAAAATTTTGATTCAGAGGATGACTTAGTGTGTATAAAGAATATGATCTTGCAAAAAAATATATGTACAGCGTGAATCAAAATTACTGTAGCACTTGTTTTATGCCATAAATAAAAAGCACTGTGTAAACTTTTTTACACAAAAATTTTTATTTTTATTTTTTATTTTAAGCATTCTTTATAACTCTTCATCATTAATCTCGAATCTTTTACCATTAATTTTTTTTTAAAAATTTAAAACAATTTGTGAAAGACGAGCATGCGGCACGTATCTGGTTTTTCGGTGTATCATCTGATATTTTCATTGATCATCGCTTAAGTTTATCTACCGTCATGTGTTTATGTTCGTAAATTTGCTCAGCATTATACCCCAAATAGGTAAGTCCAGGGGGCTTAGGCCAGGGAATGACGGAGGGCATTCCTTCAACAGAAATAAAGCATGGCAAATTTGCTCTGCACCACCTTTGAACAATTTTTGCCTTTTGTGCTGGAAAAGAATCTTGCTGAAAACAAAAGTGACCCTCTCTGTAAATTTGCTTGGCATGCCGCATAAGAAAGTTCTTTAAAACATATTCTCAGTAATACTCCGAATTATTTTAATGCCTTTTGCGGAGAAAGCACTCCAAACCATGATTGACGAAACATTTTGAAATCTTTCAATGGTTTTTTTTTTTCTTTAGAAATTTCTGCCATGCAAGCTGTTTACACTCTATCATTTTGCGAGTTGTGGCTTGCTTGCAAAAACAAGGGTTTTTCGTCGGAAAATATGATACTGCAACCTGCGCGCTGGCGAAGGATCTGTACACTTATTTTCTTTCGCAATATTATTATTATTATTGACAAATCTTTTGAAACGGTTCATGCAGTATGTGTACAATTAATGCCAGAGTCGTAAAAAAACAACATATGTTTTCCAGTGTTGCTTCTTTTTGTGTAATTGGTATTAATATAGGTGCGACAGTTACTTTGATTCACGCTGTAAAATAGCGGCTTCCGCAATGTTTATTTGAAACATTTTGTTTGCTCATATTTCAGTTTCATTGCGAAAATCACAGCTATGTAGGATCATTACCTGAAAAAAACTTCTAATTGTTTAGAAACTACGATAATTATGCCACTGCACACGAACTTTTAAATATATAGTTTTTTTAACAATTTTTACATCAAATTAAAAAATACATTAAATAAATTTTAATAGATAGAATATTTTAGTACTTTGTTGTCTAGACTTAATCTACCCACAGAAGCACAATATCTGAAATTGAGATTTATTTACATTTCATTTAATTTTTGGGCATTTTTTCGACATTAAATACAAACCATACATTAGACAAAGACAATTAATACAATCAATAGAAGGCCACAGGGCATCACGAAATAGTCCCCAATTGAATAAGCCCCAAAAAAAATTAAATAAACCCCAAAAAAAGTTCATACATTTTTGGGTATTACTTCATATGAAATAACTCCCCATTTTTGAGGGCTATTTCATACATTTTGGGAAATATTTCATTTTTTTATTTGTATGACAATGAAATAAGCCCCAATGGAATTTTAGTTGAGGCATATTTCATTTTGATATTTTCTTAGGCTTTATTTAATTGGGTTTGGGGTTTATTTCATTTTATTTGGGGGCTTTTTAATTTTGCTTAATTCAGGTTATCGAAGAGTTGGTTACAATAAAATTCATTTTATTTTTTTCACATTTTTTAATTCTTGATCAATTTTTGCATTTTTTTTCCGCGTAGTTGCTGCTTTTACAAATTGTTCCTTCTATAAAAAGCGCATATGAAACCAACTAAACGGTCGAAGAAGGTAAAATGGATTTGCTTTAAAACTTTAATGAAAGCTTTTTTCGTATTTTGTATATTTTATCATCGTATCGAAGAAAATAACTGAATTGTACTTAAGCCATTCACAAAGCCGAAAGTAGTTGTAATTAATCGTGACTTCGTAATTAATCGGAGTTGTAATTAATCGTTCCCACTCAGAAAAAGGAATTAATCATAAATTCTGGAACGGCACGAAAATTAGTTATATCCCGTATTAACTAGTTGCCTTCTCTAAAAGATTCTTTTTCATGCGCTGATTTATTTCCTGTTGGTTCATAATTTTTTTAATATTTGTACTAGTCAAACTTTTCACGAAGTCATCTAGTTTATAACTGGAGTACAGGGGGTTACTTCATTAATTTTGGGGATTATCTCATTTTAAGTTTAGAAATCGGGGGTTTTTTCGTTGGGTGTTATATCATAATGAAATAAGCCCCAAATGTTGGGATTTTATTCGTTTGGGGTTTATTTCATTTTCGTTGGGACTTATTTCATTGGGTGTTATTGCATTGGGCTTATTTCAATTGGGATCTTATTCATGGTGCCAGGCCACAGTGGTTCGCAGCTTTGCTAGGAACTTTTTTTTCAATATTCTTAAGACAATACATATCAAGTGAAATAAAAAAAGTTCTTCTTTTATTTTGTTTTAAAGCGCAGCACTGCATGTATATGGGTCATTCTTTTACAAATTGCAAAAATTTAGTAAAGAATTTAATTTGATAATTTTAAATCGTTTGAAATTTTTTTAAAATTTTCTTTCCGTAAAATAAGCTTACATGTGTATCGGGATTTCTCTCGGAAATTTAAATTAAATCAATAAATATTAATATAAAATTAAGGAATAACAAATTATGTTAATTGTGAGCTTTTAAGATCAAGTAGGTTTGAATGAAACAACAAAAACAACATCTCTGTATAGAGTCAATCACACAGCAGACTAGACAGAACAGTTACGGAGGCTGCCAAACCTCAAGGCAAGCAAGGCATGCGCCTTGTACAAAAAAGGTTTGGTATTTGACCTGAAAGGAAATTGATAGATTATTTAGAGGAATTGATTGGAACCATACGTGAATTATTGATAACGCGAAACAGACTTAAAAGACAATTTGAATTGCTTTTAACCGAGGCTATCGTTATCCCTTAACCGCGGCAAGCATTCCCAGATCTTAATTTTTTCTGTCCTTTAATTCTACATTTTCCACAATTTAGTTGTGGATTTTTACCCCCGTATTCATAAACCTGTTTTAGCGATAGTTATACAGTGAAAAACTTTTTATTATTCATAAACGTCTTTTAGCATCAACTTTCTAAGATTATTTTAGCTATCGTCAAAATCAGCTGATTGGCAAGAAATATAAACAAAACTTCGGAAAACAGAAAAATGGAATCAAAAAGGAACTCTTATAAAAAATAAAATAATGGCTCAATACAGGTAACGTTCCCAAAACTGGGATCAGCATGAAAAGCTGGGTAGGCCACTTCTTATTAAACTCCTTCCGAACCGATGCCGGCGAATGTTCCTCGTTGCAAACCAGGCATGGACACAAGCGGTACTTGCTCTCATCAAGAGGTCTTTGCTGAATCTGTATTTTTTCTGGAACTCCTCGTCGTTGTTTTCTTCGAAGGGGTTGGTCCTTGCTCTATACATCTTTCTATATCTATACAAAGCGCAGATATTCAAATTACTGATCACGTCCATTGTTTTTGAATTTTTGTTTACTGTTCACTTCACTTTTTTTATACTGTTTTAATACATAACATTGCTTGTCAAAATCAGCTGTCCAGAAAAAAAGTCTGATTTTTGTCAAGCTTTCAGCTGATGAAGTGTTGCTTACTCTTTTTAAAAATGCCCATTTTACTTAAAATGCTCTTAAAATACATTTATGCATAAACAGCATTTTAAGGGATAATTTGTGTTCTTACTAAAACACTTTTTAACGAGTGCATAACAAATGTAATGAATACGGCCGTTAGTTTTCCATAATTCTTAAGTGTAGGAAAGAACAAAGAATGTGAAAAGAACCATGCCCAAACACCGGATTCGAACCAGGAACCTCTGGGTTGATAGTCTAGTACACTCTCTACTAGACTACAAAGGCCGAGAAATTCTTCAGTAGCCTTTAGTAGTTATTTTTAGATCAAGCCTCTAACTCTGCCACTTACAGCCTTTAACACTTCTTCAAACTTATTTGATCTAAGAAGCTCACAATAAAAATCATGTAAAAATTCAAAGAATAGATCACAACTAATTATCTATTTAACAAATCAGAGTGAAATCGGACCACCGCAACCTAAGATATTGCGATTTTAGTACCACAGACATTGACAAAATATTGCCATTTTTCGCAATTTTGACCTAACGGACAAGTGCTATTTATATGCCAAAATTATTGTAATTACTTAAGATGCAAAACTGCATCCTTGGAAAAATTAAAAAAAATACCTTTTTACTGCATATGTTTTTAAATAAAATGCATACTTTACTACATTGTTGAATGCTTACACAATTTTTTTTACTGAATTAAGCTTTTTTTTTTTCTTCTTACGAGACTTTTATATTTATTTCTGTTTCTTCTCTAACGCTGCTTTATCACCTGGCCTTTGCACAGAAACCGATCCCGATGTGGTAAAATCGACAAATCAATATGTAACCATCGACAATCTACACAAGTATACCAATTACACTGTCTGGGTGTTGGCCTACACCAAAGTGGGCGATGGCATTAAGACGAAACCATTTTTCTGCCGCACCCACGAAGATGGTAAATGAATAGAGCGGTGGCATTTTATGTAGTGACTCTTTTAATTTCTTTTTCCATTCTTTTCTCTTTTCTGCTTTTCCGCTTTATTGTGTTAATATTTTTTGCATTGTTCATCGCAGTTCCTTCAGCGCCGCAGGCCATCAAAGCCATACCGGCGTCTAGCACTAAAATCATCATATCCTGGTTGCCACCGGAAAATCCAAATGGCGATATTGTGAGTGTATTTTGCTTGAAAGAATAACTTTTATTTTATTTGTTGCTTTACTAGACTGGCTACACCTTCTACATGTCCATGCTGGAGGGTGGTCGCGAAGAGGGCACTCACAAGCGCATCCTTGGACCCTATGTCGAAATGCATGAAACACAACGCACGCAGGAGTCGGCTACTTATCAGTTCTGGCTGACTGCCTCGACAAAGGTGGGAGAGGGCGAAAAAACCCAGGTTGTGACAGTGCCACCAAACAATAAGGTTCCGGCACGCATTGTTTCCTTCAGTCAACGCATTGTTTCGCCCTGGAAGGAGCATCTCGAGCTGCCATGTCGCAAGGTGGGTGCCCCAGCACCCGTTACCATTTGGCGTCAGGATGGACACTCGATGGAGACAAACGCACGCAAGACAATTGCCAAGAACGGCACACTCTATATACGCGAGTGCCAGAGCAGCGATGCCGGCAACTATACGTGCAGCGTCGAAAACACATGGGGCAAGGATGAAATTGTTTACAGCGTGGTAGTGAAAGTGCCGCCAGAGCCACCTACTTTGACGGTGGTGAACACCTACACGGATAGCCTGCATCTCGAGTGGGTGGATAACAATCATGGCGGTAGCCCTATCTTGGGCTATGTCATTAACTACAAGCGCGACAACGGCGACTGGGAGGAGCTGCAAATCGACTCAAAGACCAACTCGCATTTGTTGAGCAACCTTTGGTGCGGCACCCGTTATCAGCTCTACATCACGGCATACAATAGAATTGGAACGGGGTTGCCGTGCGACATCGTCAACTCGTTTACGAAAGGAAATCCGCCGGTGCAGCCGAAACACTCACAAATGATAACAAACAATTCGACCAGCGTCACCTGCTGGCTGGACTCGTGGGGTGATGGTGGGTGTGGCATTTTGTATTTCATGATAGAGTCACGCGTGTATGGCAGGTGAGTTATTTGGAGCATTAATGTATAATGTTGGAATGTCGCATTTTGTCGCTACTTCCTTAGATCTCAGTGGAATGTGGTATCCAATCATATCGCGCCCACAGAGCGCATTTACACGGTTAGTGATTTGGTGCCTGGCACCAAGTATCAGCTGAAAGTGACGGCGCACAATAATGCAGGCTCCACAACAGCCATTTATAACTTCACCACACTGTCGCCACAGGGAGGTGAGTTTGTTTTTTTCCCACACTTTTTATATGAGTTTACACTAAAATGATAACTTTCGCAGTCATCTACTCCACCGATCATGCCAATCCCGTATCGCACATGAGTGACAGCCCCTTCTATGCCAACTTCAAGGTGCTGCTGCCCGTTTGTCTCTCTCTTTTAATGCTGCTAGGTCTGATTGCTGCCGTACTCTTCATACGCAAGCGAAGTCAGTGTCAGCAATTTTAAAGTTTAGAAACATACTAAATTGAAAGATTTTTCCTACTTGTTTCTCTCTTCATCAGCAGAAATGAGTAACCAGGCGCGCCTGGCCTCATCCTCCATGTCGGAG
This sequence comes from Dichetophora obliterata, assembly GCA_963920525.1. Classification (NCBI taxonomy): domain Eukaryota; kingdom Metazoa; phylum Arthropoda; class Insecta; order Diptera; family Sciomyzidae; genus Dichetophora; species Dichetophora obliterata. The sequence continues at coordinate 189,474,608 of OY986438.1, forward strand.
TCGCCCAGCTTGGCTAATCTGCAGAATAAACAGAATCGTGATCAACAATATCTGGCGGTGCGTTGCAATCCTGGCGCTGGTGCTACACGCGGCTCGAACTCCAATGATTCGGGCAGCTTTGGCAAGGCGGAGGGTAATGAGTACATCGAGGACATCTGTCCCTATGCCACATTTCAATTGAATAAACAAACCTACAGCGAGAGTTCGTACAGTGGCAATGTGTACAGTGGGCCATATCACTCGGTGCGTGGCTCATTTGTCTACCACGATGTGAAGCCGGAGAGCTATCATGTAAGTGTCAAGAGAGTAGTCGTGAGAATACGCGATGAACGCAGAACTTCAGTAGGCAGCTCCAGAGCAAACCTTAATGCCCTACTTTTAATTAAATTTATATTTGCCCTTTTAGGCAGGGCCGAGAGAGTAATTTTATTTGACTGACCCCTATTTTTTCCAGGGACATTTTTTCCTTTGGGACTTAGCCCCTTCGAACCCTCCTGAGGCGGCTCCCTTACAAATGTTATTATTTTTTCTATATTAAATACATAATTAATTAATTTTTTTTTTTAAATAAAAATTTTATTTTTCACCGAGTTTATCGAGAATATGAAGTAAGTTTTTCGGGTCATCTAAGGTTTTCGTACTTCATGGGGGGTGGCTGTAGGGCACCCATTACTTTTCCAAGATTAACATTTTTCCCTTGGGGATCTAACCCTTTCCTAGGGTGCTACCATATGATAAATTCATTTTATATTTCATGGGTTATGCGTGTTTGGATTCACGGTTAATATTTTGTGCTTAAAAACTTTTCGTTTCCTTTCCATGCAAATAATGTCCTGTTATTGTAAATCATAAGGTTTTTTCCGCAACAAAATTGAATTTAGTTGTGTTGGTATTATGATTGAGTATGACAGTTAATTAGAAATAAGTTCAGTGGTCAGTCATAAAATCATTAAAGTTTGTGGAAAATATCGTTTGCTTTAATAAATCGGTACGTAACCAATCCCAGAGTGTTTTGAGTCGAAAAAGTTCAAATTTTTTTTAAAGTAAAAATGGGTAAAGACGAGAGTTGTACTCCAGCCATTAGAAAAGCTATTTTCGAGCTCCAAGCGTCAGGACTTTCGTACCAGAACACTGCTGATCAAATGAAATGTTCCAAACATATGGTTTTTAATGCTATTCACATTTTCGAAACTACGAGACTCACTTGAGCGTTCCACGAAAGAAACGCCCACCGAAAACCACAGGCTACATTGATAAGAAATCAAACGTATTTCAGAAGCAGACAGACCCCTAGAAAACTGATGTAGTCATTCAACATGAACTCTGCTTAGATTACAGTGTTTCCATATCAACACGTACTTTTGCACGGCGCACGGTGGGGCGATCCCATACAAAGAGTTGAACATCCAGAAAAAAGTGCAACTTACAAATTATTATAATATTTTAATACATTTCGATAGAAATATCTTTGGGCTTTTTGAATTCGGCTGTCTTTTTTTTTATTTTTAAGTGCGTACTTTTGTTTTTGTAAAGCCTTAAAATTAATATTTTGTACTATAAAAAAAGTATAGTCTTTTTTTAAATTCCCATATCATTTTGTTAAACTGCTTGATTGAACAGATCTTTATATTTTATGAAAGGTTATACTCTAAACTTTTAACCAGATATTTTGTTTTTAAGTTTTTTTTCTATCCCGTTATTGCGATAAGGAATGAAAATTAAAATGAAAAAAAAATCATTAGATTACAAATAATGATAGTAAAAAATGTTTAAAAAAAAAATTAGCGCGCGCCATCCAGCGCCTTCTGAGAATTTCACTATCAAAACTGTATTCCTCAAGTTTTTTTATAACATTTCTCACAAAGTTTGCCTATTACAGCGTAACTATAGGAACTGATTCAGTTTGATTAGCGATAAAAACTTGCGAATGGATAAAAAAACAAGTTTGAGATACATATATTTTTTTAACCCATTCCGGCCCGGCTCCGTGACTTTTTGTAAACGGAAAACATAGATCTTTTGTTTTGATTGCAGCATAGCATCCATATTAGTACAGTGACGTAAATTTATTTTACTAAATAAGTGTAGACAATTTTAATGCAAATATTTTGGTAAACTGTTTATTTATCTGAGACGTCCAGTTCTTGAGATATAGTTTAGACACGATGCAAACATCGTCAGGAATTCCAGTAAAAAAATTGTATAAGCTGCTACAGTACAGATAAAGGGTATGAAATCCACTTAAAAGTTATTGCCATATTTTATACAACAATCCAATGAAAAATTCCATGTTTTGTTACTTGACCTTTTTGATTTGAGGAAAAAAGACGTGTGTTAATTTTTTTGTAATTTTTTTGTGAAGTGTGTTAACGTTGTGATGGAAAAAATTTTAAATATGCCGAAAAGCTGTGCTATCTGCAATTGTATTGTAATAAAATAAAAACAATTTTTTTTAGTTTCAAACAAAAAATATTTGAATTTTTTTAAAAAGCAAAAAATAGTTTCTAAGAAGCTTCATACAAAACACAAAAAGGTACCTCGTCACATCAATAAAGATGTAAAAATATTATACCCACCACAATTGATTGATTTTGCTGTTATTGTAAAAAAGGTGAAGTTAATAGAAAATTAAGAGCTCTCAGGAAGTTTCAGTACTTTATTTTGGTTATTAATGAAAAAATTCTTTGTTTAAAAACGCAAAAGGTAGGTTTAATAAATCACTGTTTGCTCTTAATATTACATATAATTTTTTTTAAATAGAGATGTATGCTGTCTTTAAACATCTTTTAAATGTAATAAGCTAATAAATTATTGTATAAAAACACATTTTGTAATATACAGGCAAGAAATATCGCTAAATACAAAAAATTGTTTATTTACCATTAACTTTTTTGGTCTCCTAGACCCGCTACTCTCATAAAGGTTTCATGAGAAATTTTTTTAAAAAGACATGTTTAAAATTTGGTCAAAATACATCAAATGGTTCCAGAGTTACAATTAATTATTTAAAGCATATGCGATGTCCAACCCTTTGTATGGACTCGCCCCACTGTGCGGCGTTTAGTCGAAATTTAGTGAAAATTGAGCTTCATTAAAAATACGTTTCACCGGTTGAAAAGCGTGTTGGCGGGTAAATAAATGTTTGGGGATGCTTTTCCTGGAACGAAGTTTGCGGACAAAAATTTGTCGGCTGTTTGGTCATTTCAACAAGATATCCCAAATCCCAAATAATTCCAAACACACGGCAATACTGGCAAAAAAATTCTTTGAATGTAACTCAATCAGATTACTCGATTACCATCGTCCAGTGCAGATTTAATCTCTATAGAGCACTTATGAAGAGACGTCCAAAAGGTAAAAAGCGCTCAAAATATCTCGAATTTAAATAAACTATTTCAGAAAATCAAATTTTTAATGTATGCGAAAAATAAATAAAAATTGTGATAAAATAATTATTTGTACTCATAAATAAAAATATATAAATATTATGCTTAAAACATACAAAATATTATTTATTTATGTTTGCAAATTAGCATGAGCTATCTGAGTCGAATACATAATTGGATACTAGGGAGGTATTTTGTACAAAGTTTATTATATTAAATACATTACTAATTGTCAGTTTTGCAATTGTTTGGCAATTTACCATCAATCGAAGATGGATGGCAAAAATAAAAACAAGCGCTACCGCATTTAATCAATTGCATTATTAATTAAAAAAATAGCACCAGATAAACTTCTTAAAATTGAAATTAAGAGTGATTTTTGTGAAAGAGACAGAGAGAAAGATAAGGAGAGCATCTGAAAAGAAAAACAATAAGGGTATCCATGCAAATGGACACCCTTATAAATAACTTTCAAATTTGTATGGATAAGCCTTTGCACAAACCAGATATATTTGCTCTTCGATTAAGGTGAGCAAACGAGGTGGCAAACTTATATGATGAATCAGCTGTTTTCATTTTTCAAAAGTTAATTAATTTCCTATCAGAAGCCGTCAAAAAAGCAATAAGAGAGATAAGAATTTATGAATTGGAAAAAAAGTAACAAATATTTAATTGAAAATTACACCTAAAAACTTATTGGCAACATATGCAGCATATGAAAATATATTGCAGCTGACATATATACTGCAAATGTTCTTATAACCTGCTGATAAAAATAACTAATTGCTCAAATTAAAGCATTGCCACTTTGCATGAATACTCTTAATACAAATTTTGCATGAACAATATTCTGTTCATTTTATATTGTTACTTTCATTGGTTGGTGCTTCAATTAGTGATACTGATTTTATGGTTTGTGATAGCTAAAGTATGATACATATGTCCATGATTCGATATTTTTGACGTTTAAAAATTGCGTCTATTGTTGGAAGATCTATTGTGGGGGTCCTCATACAAAAAACAAATATAAAAAAAAATTTGTATTACGGTTCATATCAAAAAATCGATTACTCTTAGAGAGGTCAAATGTATTAGGTCCTATTACATTTTTCCCCTTAATTTTTCTTTCTATCTACGCTCTTTTTACCACCATACCAATACAATACAAATCACAGAAAATAATAGCAGTTATAGTTCGAATCAAAAAAAAATATGACCCCTAGTTGGGTCTTATGCATGAGCTGGTCCTATTAATTTTTTCTTCGTAACATTTCTCTTGAACACACCTACACTCTGCTACCCTTCTGGGGGTCCCCATACAAAATAACACGCAAAAGTAGATAATATCATTGCTCGTGTACACAAAAACATGACAAATGAAAGTCTTTGTAACCATCGAAATACAAGAAATACCCACATACTAACATTTGTCAACGAAAATGCAACCCAGCTTTGGCATGAAATGTCAAACGCACGATCTAGTAGAAAAAATCTCTACTCATAACCTTGATCGTACTTTGCCCTTTCTTTGCATTTTTACGGGATGAGATCGACGCAAAATATGAGGTCGAATTAAGTGTTACTTCATAAGAACTCGTTGTTTCTAGTCTAGCTGTCAACGCACAACCGACCGACCTAACGCACTATTGAGTTTTGGGAGGTGGGTAATATCACACTTTTTAGTGTGCTGACTCACTAGCACATGTGTACCCTGGTGTGTCAGTACCCTGTGCTAGCACAATTATGTCGATACAAAATAGAGTGCTAACACCCTTCTCTATTGATTTCTTTACAATGTTCACAAATTTCATATTGTCGATTATTGCAAGTAAACCAAAGTAAAACAAAAAACTATTTTACTAAGAAAAAACCTAACAAAATGTAATTAATGCAGTGCACAGTAGCGATAACCAATGAGTGTCAGTGAAGAAACTTAGCACAGCACTTTGCTATACAGTCCAACTCTGCACACAAAAGAAACTTTACGCGCAAAAGTGCGTCTAAGCTCTGCTCTTTGCATGCTAGCACACATGGCACCAGTGGCGTAAAAAGCGGGCCCACAGAGCCCGCATTGCGGGCGGGCGCAACAAAGTCAGAGGCGCCTTCAAGCACCTCAATGATAAATTAAGTGGAAGTTTCCAAAACATTCAAGAAATACGAAAATATTTATTATCTATTAAAGAAGATATTTTAAAAATATTACTTTTGTAATAAATGATAACTTTTGAACAAAAAATAGTCTCTTCTTGTTTTCTTTTTTGCCAAGACTTCTCTTGTTTTGTCCTACGCTCAGAGGTAGATTTACTACAGCGAGCGCCCTAGGCTTGAAAAATATGCCGTCCTTATCGTGTTATCGTACATGTTTATTGTGTCGTATGCGCATAGCAGCCTTCAAATCTGTGCTGGTATCTCGATAATGACTCAATTTTGATATTATTCTATTTTAAATACCAAAATATTTTGAAGAGTTGTAATTTAGGTTTAAAAGTTGGGTAAGCAGTAAGTTGTTCAAAGTAGTTGTAACTAGGGCTTCAAAAAAATTTATAGAAGAAACTTTTTGTCGCCGCAAGGACGTACCAAAAGTCTCTAAACAAATTCTTCGACTACTTCCGCCGCACAAAATACAAAACAAATCATAAAAATGCGAAAGAAACTTACAAATTCTCTTTTTAATAACTTCAATAAATCTTAATAAAATATTTTAAATTTTTTTCCGATTTATTATGATTTCCTTTTTGTGCTCGATATGCAAGAAAATGCCACTTTAAGGATTTTGATTTTGGCACAAAACATTCCAAGACTACGTCATAACGACCCCAGATGCTGTTTTTTAATATTTGCATTTTTGGAAATATTTTTGTTAAACGACCAGGTTATTCAACGTAATCGTACCATTTTTCGTTTCAATATTAGCCATAGTTAAACAAAATATTTCCATTGCACTTTATTGAAACACTGTGTATTTAGATTTAAACGATTTTTTTTAAAGAACAAGAAAAAATTAAATTTTTTTCGATAATTAAAAAATTACAACTCTGATAGTTTTTGCCTGATTTTCACTTTAAATATATCTTTTTGCAGAACTCATCTTTTTTGGGAAAGAAACCCTTTTCCCATAAAAATCAGATTTTCAACTTTAAAGTCACTTACAGCACGTTTAAATATCAACATTTTTGTCTGAAAATTTCACATTTTACTTCAGTAAAGGAACGAAACTCCGATCTGTAATTCGTAACTTTCAAAAAAATAAGATAAGAACAATTCTAATATTTTTATATGTATGTATATAAAAATTTTCCGCTCCCAAAAATTTACAGCCAAAAAAATATTGCCGCCCCAAAAAATGTTTCGAACTAGACTGCAGTCTACTCAGCCTAATGATAAAATCACCCCTGCCTATGCTTCTGGTAACCTTAGTTATAAGTTAGTAACCTTAGATAACCTTAGTTTTACTCAAAATGTAAATAGCAGGGCGTTTTTAGAAATCTGCGGGCGGGCGCAGAAAATATAGTTACGCCACTGCATGGCACACTACAGAGAGTCAGCACAGTGCCATAACACACCCACCTCTACTTGAGAACATAAGCCCTTCGGAGTCGGCATTAAACTAGTAGGTCTAGTTCTCGATCATTTGTGTTCAAACATTTCAAAGCACGTACAACACAATTGATCAATAGAAGCTCGGTCGAAGTCCTTTCTAGGGTTGAACTGAATAATTTATATTATTTGTTTTTTATTTGAAAAAAATCAAGGTTGTGGGAAGCCATCCCCGTTGAAAGATATTGGAACCTAATATGGTCCATGCAAAGCAGATGCCAAGCTGTCATCAATCAGAAAGGTTATCCTATCAAATATTGATAACAAAATACATAAAAGCAGAAAAACGTTCCTACTTTCTGTGAACGACCTCTTTGTTTCTAGTAAAATGTCCCGACCAAATGTAAAAAATTTTCAAAATAAATTTAATGAATTAAAAATTTTCCAATTGCTTTAGCTTTTTATGTTAATTTAATTAAACTATCCTCTACCATAAGTGTTTCTAATAAGTTGGCAACAGCTGTATATTATGTATGCATATTTATTTTTTTAATAAAAATTTAATAAAATATATATTTTTATGTATTTATTTTTAATATTTTATGTATTTTAAAGCGTAAATTTATTTTTTAAAAAATAGTCACTAAATATTTTTTTTTAATTTGCAATACTTATTAAATTTCAGTGTTCAGTGTCAAAATTTATTTGTGTTTTTTACAAATTTGTTTGTATTTTTACAGAGATAAATAATAATATTTTTTATAAATAAGTATAATATAAATTTATTTTTATATTATTATTTAATTTATTATTATATTGTAATATATTTATATTAATAATAAATATAATTATATATTAATTGTTGCATTCCAATTAATGCTGTAAAATATTTTCGGCATATATAACAATTTAATATACCACACAAGTAAAGTGTAGGGTACCAATAATGTGCAGAATTGCCAAAAAAAATACAACTTTTAAGTATTTTTTATTTGTTTTTAAATTTTATACATATGAATATATTTTTAGAAATATATGTGTACACTAAGCCGGGTCGATTTGTGGGGAGGCAAAAAAATTGCCCATTGCTCAGTGAAAATCGATTCTAGGGATCAAAATAAGAAACTTTGCCCGAAGAAATATACCTCTAAAACGAATTCTAATGCCCCAACTTTTGACTTTTGTCCCGTAGGGTCAAATTTTGAAAAATCCCTCTTTGACCCATTTAGAGAGCCCTACTCGAGTCCAAATATATCACGGATCCCCGATAGCTTTGTAGGGCCGATCCACCCATGCCAGTGGCACACCCCCTGGAACCCCCTGGCTGATTTTTTCATGTAAAGTGCCAAAAATGGTGATTTTTTGAAATGTTGGAATGGGGAACCCCCAGGGGTTCCAGGGGATGTGCCACTAGCGTGGCTGGATCGGCCCTCCAAAGTTAGTGGGGGTCGGTCATACATTTGGACTCGATTGGGGCACTCTAAATGGGTCAAAGAGGGATTTTTCAAAATTTGACCCTACGGGACAAAAGTCAAAAGTTGGGGCATTAGAATTCGTTTTAGAGGTATAGTTCCTCGGGCAAAGTTTCTTATTTTGATCCCTAAAATACGATTTTCACTGAGCAATGGGCGATTTTTAAATCGGCCTGTCCTGGCCTGTACACATATTTTTTTTTTACGAAAAGTTAATACAATCTGTAGTACGCTTTTTTAGTGCGCAATTGGTGCACATTTTCGTGAAAACATGCTCTAGAAAAAAGGTCGTAAAATCAGTTGTCCCTCAAAACTTTTGGAAATATTTTAAAAAAAAAAATGTTCTAAGACAAACTTAAAAATAAAAAACAAATACGTTTTTAACAGTACATAAAAGTATTGATTTTTCCTGATTTCTTTAACATTTTTTTTTTTTGGTAACGGAAAATTTTTTTTCAATTTATACATCTTTGTTTTTGCTACAACTTGTAAGATTGTAAGATTTTTAAGGCAAATGGAAACATATCGCAAATATGTTCTTTTTGATTCAAATAATAAGTACTATAAGTCTGCGTACAGATTTGCACATTTTAATTTTTTTTAAGCTATTTTTGGCCGCCTCGTTACACTGTGTGCCGCCCTCAAAATAGTGTGGACCAAACCTCTTCTCTCACCCTAGCTACGCCACTGACTCTTATCCTACCCTTATCATCCACATGTCAAATTTATTACAAAAAAAAACAATTTAAAAGAAAATACAGCACTCATCTTAAATACTTTTTTAACATTTCTGTTTTCAATCCACAGACCAAGGAACCTGAGTACACAAAAGTGCGACGAAAAGGTGGACGCCTGCGGGATCCGCACTCGGAAAGTCAAGGTAAAATCCAGTAAAAACTCCGTTGAAACTTAGCTATAAGTAGCTATTTTGATTTAGGCAAAATTTAAAAAAAAATAAAAGAAATCATACATTAAATGCATGCATGCCGCATCTCATTGTTCTAATTATGTTAAAGCATAGCCATCCATGCGCCCACGCTTCCTTTCCTTTGTTCCCAAAGAAAAAAAATAAACAAATAGCCCCAACATTGTTTTTATTATATTGTTACGCTCACATGAATTCATCTAAACGTAAACAAATCCATCAAATCGTACTAAACTTTTTAGAATCGGACAATCCAGGTTCAACAGATTCCGAAGTTAGGAAAATCCTAACACTTCACATACCAATTACAGAATATGACACACTCGGCTCCGAATCGGACAATGATGTGTCCTCACGTGCTGTTAACTCAGCGAAATACCGACCACAACGAGGTGAGCACACAACCATACTTTCTACAACTCCTTGCAAATAATCATGCAATTCTTTTTTTTTCTCCAAATACTTTTCGCAGATACTCAGGATGAGACTTCATCGTCCTCAGAGACCACACCCACTAGCATGTCACGCAAATCGAAGCCTCCATTTGCCACACGTAAATCTGGAAAGTCCAGTCAAGGTGGCACTAAGCGACATGTGCGCAGCTCTAGCGGTTATTCGAGCCACAACGAAGAGACAACTTTTAGGTAAGTGCAAAAGGTGAAGAGCGGGTATTCAAGCTAGGGTGGGTTTTTCTATAGAATAAAGGTTACTAATATTTTTTTCTGCCGCTCTTTTTTTTCATGCTCACTCACTATGCACTCAAGCATATCGAATTATCCTCCAAACTATCAGGATCACATAAATCCTCCAGCTCGTTTTTCTGACAATGGTGAAAAGAGCAAAACACAAAACTCACCACGCATACGTGCCAATCCAAAACTGCAAAGAGAAGCATTTCAAATAAATGTATAAAACTGAGAGAGAAAAAAATAACCAACATTAAAAACACAAATAAATAAAATTTACACAGTAAAAAGCAAGATAGTATAACTATGTATAAAGTTAGCTTAATAAATAAAAAATATAAAACAAAGTTATTATTAATGATAAAAAAAAAACTAAATGTTGGCGTAAAAGTTGTAAATTGTTTGTAAGTCCAGCCAAAAATTCGCATAACGGAAAAGTATAGCGTAAATAGAGATATAAGTAAGAATTGAAAGAAACCATGATAAAATTATGCAAGGTACTAGTGACAGTTATTCTGGCATTCACTTAATGTCAATGTTTGTATGAAATAGAAAAGGAAAAAGTAAAAATAGGGTAACTTATACTCAAAACATACAGACAAATGACACAAAGTGTCCAACTTATGTGAGATAAGCACCAGCTGTCACTTCTACCATGTAAAATATTACCATGCAAGAAACTAAGTCGAGAAAAAAAAACACTTTAAGAAAAAACTTTGCAAATTCTCCAAAAAGGCAACAACATTTTATTATAACTGTAATAAAAAGTAATAAAATAGTTTATAATAAAACTTTTAAAACTCTAATTTCTTGCAAAATAATTGTGTAAATTTCTTATAAAAATGTCTGTATTCCAAAGAGATGTTCAGATTTTTCAATATTTTGTTCTAAAAACTTGTAAAGTTTTTTTTCTTTAAATTTGCAATGCATCACAAAAGCATTCAAAAACTTCGTCAAACTGTTAAAAATCAATAAAAGACTTAATAAAATTGTTTCATTGTAGGCTCGCAGTCTTGTTTTAGCGGAATTTTAAAAATGCATTTATTTAAATAATATTTTAACTTAGCTTAAATACAAACAAAAAAACAAGACTTATTTATAAAACATTTATTACTAGTTTACTAGCTTGGTAAAAAAAAAATTAAACTATAATAATATTTCAATCAAGTTTAAAATTATAACAATGAAATTAATAACATTAAATGCCTTTGTTTTAAGCTGTACATTTTTAACTAAATATTTATAAATATTATTAAAATAATAAAAAACAAATTTTTATAGAAAAACCAAAATATTTAAGAAAAGTTAAAGTACTAATTTTGTTTAATTTTTTTTATAACTTGTGTTAGTCTGCTACAACACAATGTTAGGGAGTTATGTAATTATTACAATAAACTATAATAAAAAAATAAAATTGCATACATACACATGTTATCATTATAAAATATTGTATATACATATATAAAAAAGTTAAAAAACAAAAAACTTCAGTGTTAAGATGTTAATAATTATCAAAAACAAATAATACTAATTTTAAATGTTAACACAAAAACCATACAACTATAAAATTAAAAAAAAAATATTATATTAAAACAAAATTAAACTAGTTTTAAACGTTTATGTTGAATTTTCCATCAACTCATTTGTTAACTTGTATTTATTTTTATTAATACAATATCTACTTATTTTAAGTGTCATTTCATGATATGCTTTAATACTGCCTATTAATAGGTGTATTCACAATCTAGTGCAGAGATGCAGATTTACAGAATTGCAGCTCAATGACCGTGAACACACCCCATTCGTGTTTTTGCTCAAAAACAAAACTTAAATTTCAGAATTAAACATCAGTTGCTTTTGTTTGTTAGCCACCCGCCATAAATAAGAAAGTAAAAATGCCTTAAACAAGTTGTAAAACGAACTTACATTTTTTAATTAACGCTTGTTTCCATTTTAATTAAAATAATAAGAAGAAAAATCTTTTTCAAAGCGTTTTTGATTTTGTCAACAATAAAAATTTAATGTTAGTGTTGAATCACTTTGATAAAAAGGTACTTTGCACTCAATATCACGAGCATGATACGCAAAATCGTGAAGCGCTTCACATTCACAATTTTTTTAGGCTGAATACATTACTCAATGTATTGCCAACAACCACTGAAGAGATGTTGGCTATTTCTTATTCATTTTCTAACCTATTTGTAAATGTTTCCGTGTTCAATTCCATTTCTTCATACAAAAATACATTTTTTCAAAACTTTAGAGTCGATTATTTCAAAATATTTTCTTTGTGGCTTATCATGTTCTTGCAATAAGTCCTACATATATATTTGGTTTTGGTTAGCCATTTTTTTAAGGCACAAATATGCAAGTTTCTATTCAAATAAAAATTATTTTTGGTTTTGTTTAATTTTAAACTAGTCAAACATTTATATTTTTTTAACAAATTCTGTACATATATTACAAAGGAATTGGTATATAAGGTATCGAAATTTATATCACTAAAAAAAGCTGTCAAATGACTTGAAGTACATAACTGCATATTAAAAGGCTATAGTAGATGTGCAGTATTGCAAATTTATGGCATCTGCAAGTCCAATTGCACTAGAACGTGAATACCCCTAATTCCATTTTCTTTAATTTTCTCATGCGTACTGTTGAAGTGGGTAAAAGATCTGAGCCATAATGCACAGTTCTGTACATGATTCTTTCGATATCGTTGTTAAGAAATTATGATACTTTTTTTATTCCATTTTTAAAAAATTCAAACAAATATTATTTTTTTTTAATATCAACCCCTTTGTAACTTCATCACGATACTATATGTGTAACACATAAATGGTAAAGTTTACGTCTATGTAATTTATTATATTGGTATAAAGTTCACTCTAAATTTAGCTTTTTACTTATATAGAGTGAGGTAGTGGAGGTCGAAATTCTACCGTTCTTTTTGTTTTTGACATACATGTCAAACGTAATAAGAAACCTTTCTTCTATTGTTTTATTTTATTTTAGTTTAGTTTTTTTTTAACATAGTACTCTGTTCAGTTTCATGTGAAATTCCACTCAAATCTCCATATAAAAAATGACAGCTGCGAAACAAGCGTGGAAGTTTTCACAACACGTTCGTCAGAGCAGTACTCTGTTCCGCTGCGTGAAATGATTGCAACATGTTTCTGAGCAACATTTTTTCACGACAATTTAATTGTACTGCCTATTTTTTTAAGTAGAAAGAGAGAGATTATATGAAACTTTCTAACTCACACTCTGAGTCTCTCTCAGAAACGTTGCCATAGGAACTCCTCGAAACAATTTTTAAGTCAGAAACCCACGCAACAAATAAATTAATGTTGTCAGCGAAATTGCACGCAAGGACACATAGTACTATGCTTTAGACTGAGCCAACTCAGGCCCAGGGGATGCCCCCTATAAATGTGTAAGCATTGTGTTGATTCGGAAGATGGGTAATAGTTAGTTAGAGGGTGGATAGATGGAGTAGTGTCAGTAAATATTTGTTTTAAATTTGCACAGCTCAAAACGGCCGGGAAACACGCTCGCAGGGAGACTGTTGCACAACTTTACCGCGTGACTGAAGAAAGAATTACCTCGGTAATGCGAGGTTCTGTTGGACATCGAGATAATGGTAAAGGGGTGGGCTTGGACAGCTGCCCGAGTGAACCTGGGAAGCACACGAGTTGGTGGCGTCAGGCCATGTATCTCCCTTGAACACTTCCCATGTTAATACCAATACAGAAGGCTTAGGCAACCAACATTACGTAGATGCCCAAGAGAGTTGAGAGCGGATGAAATACTTTCAACCCCTATCAAATATATCGCACGACGTTGAATTCAATCCAGAAGCTCCGAATAAGATCTTGAAGCCCCTGCCCAAATGTGCGAATTGTACTTCATTTTCGATATGTGGTGTAAATCATGCGAAGATCAGCTGAAGTGAAATATTTTTTGCACCGTTTTTAAAAACCTAAGCACTTTTTCATTTCTTTCAACACATCGAAATATGATCATTCCAACGAAGATCAGATTGGATCGATACGCCCAGAACTTTAAAAGCGGCTGATTTCACACCATTCATAGTAAGTGGAGCTAAAGGGCAATCCATCTGGGCAATCCATCTGACAGCACTGGGTCTTGCTTGCATTGATCTCTACTCTATAAGCAAGACCCCACTCGGAGATTTTTTGTAGATCATTAAGAAGTGTGTCATTAATATTTTGCCCCTTTATCTCAATCTCCTTAGAGCTTGGGTGTTTTTTTAATGAATATGATGACAAATGCTGCTGTCGTCCACAAACAAATGCATTAGGTTATGAGTTAACGACAGAAAGTCGTTGATAAAAACCAGAAACAAGGTTGGCGATAGAACTGAACCCTGCGGTATTCCTACATTGATGGCGTGCTCCTCTGAAGAAATATCGTCAACTATTCTGTTCATCAGGAAACACTTGATCCATCGAGCAAGGATACAACCAAAACCCTTTTGCAACAAGTTTCGATACGAGCGCTTTCTTCCACACTCGGTCAAAATTTTTGAAATATGTAGAGCATAAATCCTGCTCTCACCAAAAAAGTGACCACATTGATTTCATTCTTCGGTTAAGAACGCCATAAGATCACACCAGTAAAGCGAGCCCTACAGAAACCATATTGACGGTCACTGAGCAGATGGTTGTGCTCCAGATAGTTCATAACGTTTAAGTTAATTACGCTTTCCATTACTTTGGAAAGCGTTAAGGATATCGGAATGGGTTGGTAGTTCTTGGCATCGCCCATTTTAGATACCGGCTAGACATTTTCCCCTTCCAACAAGATGGGAATACTGCTGTTCTTTAGGAGATGTTTAAATGGTTGCGCAAAGGCCGAGCCAGCGAAGAAGCACACATTTTAAGCAAAATTGGAGGCATTTCATCAGAACCAGAGGCTTTGTTTACGTTGAGATTTTTAAGGACCCTTTTAGCTGCTCTCTTTCGAAAGTAAATCTCCTGCATTTCAGAAGATACACCTTCAACAAAGGGCAGTGGCTGATTGCTATCCGAGAGAGTAAAATTTAGCCAATAGGTTCTCTTTATCAGCCGAGTCATAGGTTCGTTTGTGCTCAGCCTATGTTCGCCGCGACCCATAGGATCTATTGTGCATGCCCTTCATTAATTATCCAGATTTAGGCTTTTTGTTAAATTTTTACACTGTTTGTGGCTTGGTGTCCCAAATTTTTGATGGAGGCACTAATGCCTCTCCAAATTGAAGTAGTTTAAGACTGCAAATTGTCAGACATTCATATAGAATGTGCTCTGGAGTTTTTTCCTCCGCCTCGCATAGTCTGCAGATAACTGATTCAGATAGGCCCATCTTTTTTAGTTGGTATCTGAGTAAACAGTGACCTGTGAAATAGCTTGTTAGTATTTTTAGTTCTGCTTTAGCAAGCTTAAGTAAATCCTTCAATTTAGCTTTACTGGGAGTTAAAAACTTCTTAGCTTGCCCGTGGCCAATAGTATCGTTCCAGTGGCACTTAAATTTTTTGTTTTCCCAGGTCTTAACCTTTTCACGAATGTAGCCTGTAAACAGAATTTTTCGGGTCAATAAGAGTTCGAGATGCTTTTCTTTTGGCAAGGCAATCCACCCTCTCGTTGCCCTCGAATTCTTCATGACCTGGTACCCACTACAATTATATTTTATTGCTATGTCTAATGACATACTTTCTTCGCCTGAAAGAAAGTTCCCGCTCCCTTAGATTTCCCACAAAGACATTCCCTGACACATATCTCAATAATATATTTACCTCCGCTTGGAATATAGTTTGCGTGTATCCCATTGGAAGAGCTTTTTATAAATTGGGACCGTTGAACCCCGCTCCTGTTACTCGATTTTCCACTTTTAGCCCATCCATACCATTACTGTGAGCCAGGATCAGCTTTGAAGCAATCACTTCTCCACAATTGCCTGTTGGATATTACGACTCTGTAGTACGTCGAGCAGTTCAACTTTTTCAACATACTGTCTGGAATTTTTAGAAATGGATCATCTTTGAAGTTTTTAAGTACCTTCATGTGGTGGGTTAAATTTCCTGATATGTAATCACCTATTTCTTAAATTCCAAGTGCACTTAGACATGCCTCTTTTTCGATTACTATCGTTAAGGGTGGCGCACAATTATTACTTACACCCACAGCTTCAGTTGGGCACGTTCTCATTGCCCCAGTGATACTAGTTCAGTCCATTATTTGCTGCTTTGTCAGCTGGTTAGCTGCTGTAAGTTGTTGGACCTTAGGCCACCAGGCAAGTGCCGTATACGTAACCATAGATCTAACAATGATTGCAAACGTCCAATATATAATTTTTGGTTTGAGGCTCACGTTTTGTCAGGATGATGTTGAACGACATATAAGGCACATGTTGCCCTGCCTGTGATTGAATTTAAGTGGGTGTTCCAAAGGAGTTGCTAATCAAAAGTGACTCCTACGTACTTAACCTCATTTAAAAAGTCAATGACTTTTTCACCTAGGATAGGTCTCATCAGATTTTGGCTCTTTTTCCTAGACAGGGGTAGTAGAATTGTTTTGTCAGGATTTGTACTTAATCCTTTTTCCTAACACCATTTGGAAATTGTACTCTGCATTCTATCCGATATTGTCATGGCAGCCCAGACTAGAGATAACCAGATAATCCGCATATCTTCTGGTGTTAAAACCCAGGCTGTTAAAACTTGCGAGAAGTTCGTCCACGACTAGGGTCCACAAAAGAGGTGAAAGTGCCCCTTCTTGAGAGTATCTCCTCTGGTGGCAGTGATGATGTTATGAACTCCACCAAGCTCAAACGATATGATTCTGCTTTTGAGTATGATAAGACTAGTTTGTTATTAAAGAAGGAATGTTTTTAATCTGCATCGCTGCCTTAATCGCATTATGACGTGTTGTCAAAGGCCCTTGGAATATCAATGAAGGAACATAATGCTGTTTGTTTTGCCTAAAAAGCCTTTTCAATAGTGCCGGTTTGGCTGTGCATTGCAGTGACTGTGGCTATGCCAGTTTGATAGACCTGTTTAGAGGGATGCTCTTTAAGCTAGTATCGCTAGTGCTGAGTTCCAGTATTTTCTCCATTGTTTTTAAAAATAAAAAACTAAGGCTGAGTGGTTTATACGATGTAGGCAATTGTTCGGGCTTTTAACCCACCTTAGGTATAAAAACGACCTTAACCTTTGCCCATTCGCGAGGAATATGGCCTAATGAAAGACTGGATTTAAAAATGGGAGTGAGTGGAGTGACAATGGAATTAATGTTTTTCTGTAATTGGCACGGGTAGATTCCATCAGGTCCCGGACATTTGTATGGCTTAAGATTTGACATGACCCAACGTACACTATCGGACGTAAAAATTTTGCCTGTAAGTCCTTTTTGACCGAGTAGTATGCCTCAGTGTCCGATGGGGTGAGCCCAGGTATTGACTGTCGTTTGGGTTAGGCCCACGTGGGGTATTCATAACGCTCTGGCTGTGGTTAGGCAAGAAAGGCCGGTGTGAGTTACACTTAAGTTGAACTCGGGCTGGTGATTCCCTTAAATTACTAAGAGAATGATGGTAGATTGAATCTCGCTAATTTCAAACAGTAAATGTTAGGAAGGTAAGCAACTACCGGATCAATATACTGCTACCTTTGGAATTTGAGCACAGGCGACGGGGAAACCTAAATAGTCTGAGTTGTGTCCACTGAGATTGAGGAACCTGATAATGTGATGGCAGGTCTATGTAGTTGCCGCCTTAGTCTTTCGTGTCAAGGAGTGATGACCCTTGATACGATGTGGATGATTATTGCGGCTAAAAAAGTAATGGGTTATATTATTGGTATTGATTACTGAGATAGCCCAAGGTTATTAAAATAACCAAGTCATGTACAAATTCGAGTATCTAAAAGTGCCACGGCCATGTATTGCATCAATCTGACGACAAGATAGATGGGGTTCTGTTGCATGTTATTAGGGGAACCTTTCAAAGTGGTCTTTCTTGAATTCCGAAGGGGCGTTGGCCGACGCTTCATATTTGTCCCAAGCTTTGGAGCACCGTTGAATTAAGCCTTCGCGGCAGGGGTCAACGTTAAAAACATAGTGGCTTTCTGTCCGATGGGGTGTCCTCTGCAAATATACATACCGGAAAATGCGTCCATATTAAAAGACGATTTGTTTCATCTGAGTTTTTAGTGTAGCTTCCATTAAGTTTTCCATCACTTTTCGCTTTGCTTGAGGCTCGAGGAGTAGCAGAGCGCAACATGGAGTTTACTGATACTCTTGCAACACAAACGCGTGAAAAGAAACCGATTAAGCAATGGGTGACAGCTGGTATGATTTCGTAAATATATTAACACTTTACTTAAATATACTTATTTATTATATAAATATAATTTCGAAGTTTGAACAATATTTACCTATTTATATGAAGAATGTACAAACTTTTTACATGAAATAATTAGGTCAAATTAGGTAAGTAGCGTCGTGCACCGTTACCGGCGCTTCCACGGGGGCCTATAGATCCATTTCTAGTCTCTTTTTTTTGTGGTGCCATGTTAACCATTGCTCCAATTTATTCCTCAAACCAGCCTATGCTTTTTATGAACCTCTAGATGTCTAGCAGTGGTGTGTTCGCTAAATCTTCCAAGTCTTTGAAAAATCTGTTCCCCATATATCGAGTCGACGATTCTGTAGATTTGGACATTCGCATAGAAGGTGAGGTATTATATCCGGATCCTTGCAGCTCCAACAGAAGTCTGGGGCTGTTGTGTTCATTCTATTGGCCATTACCCCTCATTGGGACAATGAGCTGTCAGAACTTCAACTCTCAATTTCTCGCTTGACCAAAAGCAGAAGGCTTTCAGTTCTCTTCTCATTCAACTCCAGCCAGAGCCTTCGAGATATGTTGCAGTCACCTCTGGAAGCCCAGTTAGTGTTAGCATTATCTCTGGCCTTAAGGTATATACTCCCTTTGACGACGCCTATTGGAATGTGCACATCTGTAACAGCTCTTTTTGTACTTGCGGTTACTCCAGGCCTAGCCAGTTCATCCGCTGCGTCGTTCTTTTCGATATTACTTTGTCCGGGAACCCAGCAGAGAGTGACGTTGTGGGTATTGCAGATACTGTGCAGTGCCAGTTTACAGCTTTGTACCGTTCGAGTCTTCGTCGTTTTACTATTCAGCGCTTTGATGGCCGCTTGGCTATCCCAAAAAATTACTACCCTTATGGGGTAAAATTTTTCCTGTGAATGTCCTGTGCAGCCTTTTTTAACAGCATATATTTCTGCCTGAAAAACGCTACAGTAATCAGGGAGTTTGTAAGACTCTTTAACTTGTAGCGTTTCACAGTATACACCCGATCCAGTTCCGTTTTCCATTTTGGCACCATCAGTATAAAATTGAAGATTGCCGTAGAATTATACAGCCGTTTCTTCCCATTCTTGTCTGCTGGGGATGGATGTGGTGTATTCTGTGCCGAATCTCACACTGGGTATGATATAATCGGTTGCTCTTTTTGTTTCTTCGGTTCCAAAGAGATTTAGAATAAATGCATGTCCGAAAGTGTAGTTCCTCCAGGCTTGTAATTCATTGAGGCGAATCACGCTTTTGGTCTCCGAACACTTAAGGACCTCTTCTATGAGGAGAAGATTTAGCATCATGGCTTCTTTTATTCCTATGCACGCTAACCTTTGGACTCCTGTTAGGGAGCTAAGGTAGCTCTTTTTGTGCGCTATCGTCTACCATACGAGAGAGCTGTAGGTAAGAATGGATCTCACGATCGTTGTATACATCCAGTGGATTATGTGCTGTCGCAGACCCATTTCCTCCCTTTATTTCTTCTGTGTTTCGTTTCCAGCTCAGCTTGTTATCAAGAATAATTCCAAGGTATTTAGCTTCCGTGGAAAGCTTCAGATTTACTGCGTTATGAAATAATTAAAAACTGATTATTTTTCTCTATAGCAGTACGTCTAAGACGAATCTTCTTCAAAGAGACTAGTAGTGAAAATTTCCCAATGAACATTTTCGTACAATATTTTAACCCTCATTTTTATTACCTACGTTTAAGGCCGTAAGGTGTAAAATGGACCCATAAAATAGATCGCTATAGAATTCAAATATTCTACAAAAAAATTCCTCATAAAATTTCACTCTAGGTCTAAGAACACAACAACTATGGAATATATTAACCCTTTATAAGGCAGAGCTGATATGTCACCACCAAAATTTTTGGTGAAGAACGCTGTGAGAATAGGTTACTTATATTGTATAATTGCAATACACCACTTATTTTGGTGAAAAAAATATTCGCTCTACCTGATAAAGGGTTAAGTAGTTGTCTTGGTTTTTATGTTAGTTAAATAGCTAAATTTTGAGTATATTTAAAATTTTTATTAAAAATTACTTAGACCTATAATTTAAAAACGACTATACACATATATTACTTTATTTTCTCTTCCAAAATGCTTTCATCGAAGTCTGTAATTTTGGAAAGGCTTAAAAGATTGGCAAACAGTGGGCTCTATTCAGGGCTCTAGATCTCAAAAAAAAACTTATTCTGGATCAAAAGGATTGAAAAAATACTCATTAAGCTTATCTAATGTATAATTGTGTGTTTATTTCATTATTGTTTTAGATTATTTACATTGTTAATTCCTTTCAATTTCTAAAATGTTTTAAAAACTATTTCATTATATTATTGAATACCGAAAAGTTAAAAACAGCACATATTTAAATAATCAAAAATCAGATATTTTTGAGTTTATTTAACGATGTATAGGAATGAAAACAACCCTTGAATTATATAACATACAAAAGATATAACATACAAAAAATTGGCAACAAGGCAAGACGTCTGTATAGCATGAAAAACCAACTAAGTGACAATATTTTCAATAAAAATGTGTAACATATTTTTTCCCCAAAAAACACTATTCATATTTATATTCATAGAAAAGCCACAATTAAATGTGAGTGTGTGTTAACTGGAAATAAACAGTAGGATAAACAGCATGAAAACTCAAACACACAATAAAGCCGATAGCTTACACCAAAACGGAATAACAACAAATTCAATTTAGAACTAATACAAAATTAACTAAATACATAAAAAGAAAAGAAAAAACTTTCAGACTGCACAAAAATAAAAAAATAAAACCAAACAAAACAATATGAAAAAACTACAATAAAATAATTCAAAAATCACGTTTTGGTTGTACTTTCACAAAAAACTTTCCAAAATTTGTAAAAAACCTAAATACAAATCGTTTGAAATATAAAAATATCTAAATTTTTGAAAAAGAAAAACTAACTGAAACTATTTATAAATGTGTGTATAATAAATTAATGTATTCATGATAGAAATTATACAAACGGAAAAAGCAAACAAATTGCAAAGAATTCAACTGCAGAAAGAGAAAAAAAAGCATACAAGGATTAATAATATACAAAGAAAAACTTAAAGAAAAAACAACCAAAAGTTAATAAAGTGTCAAGGTATTAAATACAGAATAAAAATATATATATAAATAAATAACAATTAGTCAAAGAAGTTGGCATAAGAAAACTAGCAAAAAGAGACCTAGTCGATAAAATTTGTAGTTTTCCTCTGCCGATAACTTGAAGTTTTTTATCTCAAATATAAATATTCAACATGTTGCATGGATACACAGGTTTGTATAAACTAATAAGAATTTAACGACAAGCCGAGACAGGCAACACAGAACGTCATTTAAAAAACTCGAAATCGTTTTTTTTTTTTTTTGTTTAACTTTATTTGGACAATTTTTCTTAACAATAAAAATATATGTATATAAATATTTAATAAAAAAAAATATTATGATTGGTCTTAAAAATATTTCAACATTTTGAAAAAAAAATACATTTAGAAGTTGCTTAAAAATAACAGATATATAATAGAAACTTTTGCAAAAATACAACAAGATCGGTAGATCGCTCAAAGTTTTTGCTCATTTTGTGGTGCATTATAAAAAAAAAATAAGTGCAAGCAATTTGCAAAAGAAAATAGAAAAGACATTGATAGAGAAACATACCGACTACACACTGTAAACAAATACACAAAATTTATGCGTTACGACATGTTTTAAGGAAGGCAGAAAATACTTTCAAAGGCATGGAGGACATTTTTGTACGGAAGAAAAATTTTGTAATAAAATATTTCAGTTCCGTTCAATAAATATAGCAATATGCAATTGCATCATACATACAGAAAGTTGTAGCTACTTATATATAAACTATAATATGTTAGGAAATATATATAAAAAATACTTAAAGCTAATACAATTTATATATATACACATAACTATGATGAAGACACTAGTTGATTTCGCTGGAACATTATAGAGCTATGATAATCATGATAATTATGATAATTATGACGATGATGATTATGATGAGTTTATGAAATAAGACATAAAGTTTTGCAGCAAAGCAGCTGTATTTATAATCTATATAAGCGTTTATTTTATTGTGTTGAAACTCGCTTTTTTTCAATAAACTAGTGTGCATTCATAAGAGCAAAATATATTTTGGTTAAAAAATCTTTGAATTTCGGCTGCAATTATAAAATATTTAAAAGAAGCAAATGTGATTAAAAATCATAGCAACAAAAATAGGATTTCTATAATCTTTTACTTAGCCTCTTACGTATTGATTGTCAAGCCAGTTCAATGGGCTTTAGAAAAATTCAATTATCTAGGCAAACAACCTGTTAACATAAAAAATACAGCAGTAAACGACAATTTTCAACCTTTTCCTAACTACAGTTAAAAGGATTCTGTTGGAAGAGACTAAAACACTACACGTATATCGACGTTTCTGAATTTTACGTGTATTTTTTACATTTTTTCAATTTACTATAATAAAGAGTAGGAAATTACTAAATATATGCCTTAAACGTAGTTGTTTTGTTCACAGACCCATAATAAAAATTTATAATAAATAATTTTGTAGAATATTTTAACATTATAGCGCACTTTTTACTTATCTTTCTATAACCTTTTTAATAACAAACTTTCAAAACATCCCATTAAGGTTCTCATAGTGTGGTGAAATAGGCTGAGTTCCTAAATGCATTAATGCAATGCATCAGTGTGTTTTATTTTAACCAAAAGCGCGCAACTATACTATTATCAAGAATATCAACAGAGTTGCTCAGTTTTCGGATTTAAACTTAGCATCAATAAAAAATAAAACACACTGATTCATTGCATAAATGCATTTAGGAAATTAGCCATATTGTATGAAAATATTCTTTAGAAAATTTCGCTCTAAGTTTCGTTGGACAAGATTTGTCCAACCAGAAGGTGTGTACATCTACGAAGAAAAATAAGCAGTTTTTAATTACTTTATGTAAAAATTTGAGTGAGTAAAAAATTTTTGAGTCTATCAACTGCAAGAATAATTAGTTATGCATCATTGGAAGGAATTTTTATGGAATAGTTTTAGGCAGTTTTTAAATTTTGTTAAATATTTTTCACTATAGATGCACGTTGTAGACAAATTTTGTACAAAGAGATGCATTGCATCTTCTATGACTACTTTCAAGGATACTATTTTGAAGTATTTTTAAAAGTACACAAAAAATACCCACAAGAAAGAGCGCTAGATGGTAAAAATATTCTACAAAAATATTCATCACACAATTTGACTATGGGTCTATAATAATGTCAAAGGCATAAGTTTATGCGTTTTCTTACTCGATATATTAGAAAATTGATAAATTTATTATAAATTAAAAATAAATATTAAAAAAAATTCACCAGACGAATTAATGTAATATTTCAATATTGACAACTAATATAAAAATATCAGCTGCAGAAATGTTTACGATGAACCATTGCAAGAAATTTTCATTGCATAGTTTTTGGTAGTTTTTAAATAAAGTTGCATTTTTTTTTCTCCATACATGAACGCTATAGACAAATTTTGTCCAAAGAGATGTATAGCGAGATTTTCCAAATAACATTTTCATATTTTATTTGAAGTTTTTACGGTAATTTTAAAGGGTACTTTTTGGAATGGTATCAAAAAAGAACCGCAAGAAAGGGCGCTAGAGGATTAAAAAATTCCACCTAATTTTTTTTTCGTACAATTTTACAATGGGTCTTTGAACACAACAACTATGTCAAAAGCATATATTTATACGTAATGATACCAATTCTTGCTGATGGAAAGTATATTTTTTCTCTCGGAAATCAGTATGAAATCAGTAGACACAAATAGTTCAATGCATGTTAATTTTTTTTGATTCAAAATGAGACAGTTGTTTTTCCTGTGACATCAAAATGACATAAGTCTTTATTCTGAGTCCGAGTCAGTGAACTGCACTCACATCGGGCTTACATCGAAAGTTTTCGGTTATTTGAATGAATATTTGTCTTGAGATGAGATTTTTCGCTACAAGTCTGGCAGCGTTTTCAAGTCCATTCTATGTTTCATTTGACTTGCAAAATGAGACGAAGAGTTGAGACATGAAGCTGAATTGACTCTTGCTTTCAGATTTCTTCCAGATTATTTAACAATCTGTTATTTTACAACAGTTATTTTGCAAAAGTGCGTTCAATAGCCACATGTGGGTAGAGTTTTGAGCGGCTGCGTTGAGTATTCGCATCGTACACAAATTGACGAATTAAATTGACAAATTGACGAAATGAATTGAAAAATCAGTATATATATCTGTATGATATTTCAATCAGTATTTTAAGTCTCATATCAGTATGATACAGTATGATTAAATCAGTATATTTAGTATCATTATTTATACGTTCGTACTCGTTATATTAGAAAATTGCTAAATTAAGTAAAAATTTAAAGGCCACATTAAAAATTCCGCAGACATAAACTTTTAAACGCCGATGCACGGTATAATTTTTTTTTGTCTCGTTTTTGTCTGAACCAGAATCGGTTGAAGTTTATAATTAAGTTGTTTGACTGTGCAATTTTTGCTTATTTTACTTTAAAAATTTAGAAGCTTTACAACTTAAAAATTATTTGCTTTAATAAAAATAGATCTAATTATTTGCTCAACAAGCACATACACATATGCGCTCCCATAAAAATATATACAGCTGCGGTCAAAATAATAACAGTACCCGTATATTCAGACATGGTTGGATAAATAATACTAGTCTACAAATTTCAGATCCGGTAAGTCCATTTTCATTCCTATATGTACTTTCAACACTCGTTCCAACTCCGTACTCAGTTTCCTCCTATACTGTAAAACTTTCAAGATACAGGGTGTTTTACGATTTTGGTACGTGTTTAGTATTATTGATCTAGAATCTAAACTACTCACCATAAAATAAAAAATAATATTTTGTATTTTAGAAAAAAATATCAGATTTTCATAAGTATATCAATCGCTTTCGTGTCATGTGCTGTTGCGGAGAAAAAATTTTGAGATTATCCAACAAAATATCGACAAATTTTCTATCTTTTGTTTTAGCGGAGCTGTTACTGTCCAAAGTTAGAATTTAATAAAATACTGTTGTTTAAGTGTATTTTTACATGAAAAAAGACATTTTAAATTTGGATGGTTACAGTTCCGCTAAAACAAAATATTCAAAATTTGTTGATATTTCGTTGGATAATCTCAGAATTTTAGGTTCGCTACAGCACATGACACGATAGTGGTTGATACATTAATGGAAAAGTTGATAATTTTTCAAAAATACAAAATTATACTTTTTATTTTATGGTGAGTAGTTTAGATTCGAGATCAATAATACTAAACACTTGCCAAAAACGTGAAACACCCTGCATCTCGAAAATTTTACAATATAGGAGGAAACTGAGTACGGAGTTGGAACGAGTATTGAAAGTACATATTGGAAAAAAAATGGACTTACCGGATCCGAAATTCGTAGAATAGTATTATTTATCCGAACATGTATGAATATAAGGGCGCTGCTATTCTTTTGACCGCAACTGTATGTAAATATATATTATATATATTCATATAAACTTATATATGCATGCGTTTATCAATGTATGTGAGCATATCATAACAGTAATATATAATACATGTGCTACTGTGTACATAAATGTGTTTAATAATGTTTAACAGTCAAATCTGGATATAACGAACCCTCGAAATAGTGAAAGTTTGTTTTTTTCACGAACTAGTAGAAATAGTGAACAACCGATAGTGAAAAAATAGAAAGTTAACATTAAAAGAATAAGAAGCAAAAAGTACACAAAAAAATATAAGCAAAACAATAATAAAATGTTTAAAAAAATTCAATCTCGAAATTGCGAACAATCGAAAATGCGAAACAAAAAATGTGAAAAATTAGTCCACTATATCCAGATTCGACTGTATATGTATATAAAGCATTTACTTGATTTTGAAAAACATTTAGCTAAATATTTACAACGATCTCTAGACAAAATCTTAATAACATTATAAGGTATTTAAATATATTTATAAGTGTATGTCTGTGTGTTTGTTTTGTGTGTGTGTGTGTTTATATAAGTCTTAAATATCAAAACATAATCGGTTTTTCTTTGCACTGTTCTATCACATAGCCGGTGAAACGTTTCAGGAACTTTGGATACTCGCGCTTATAGACCGAGCGCAGAGCGGATGCTGGTGCCCAACCACCAGGATTGACTACAAAAAAGAAGAAGAGAGATATTAAAATAAAATATTTTTACTTTTATACAATTGATATCTCTATTGACTTACCTACTGAACAGTATGTAATTTTGCAGGTTAGCTCATCGCGCGACAGTTCATCGGTTTTTTTCTTACCAGGCGGCAGTTGTGTCTGGCATGCCAGTATAACGGTTAAAAATATGCGCACACATTTGCCATTTTTCGACTGAATTTCTCAAAAAAAACAACTATTGGTTAAAGAACAATCAATCAATTACAAAGAAAGAGTTAACCTCTTGTTTGGAATAATCTGTCGAATTATTGCATACTATCCACGTGTCTAATGCTCCATCGTCCAGACCATCTGTAATTCTTCGCATGTGCGACCAGAAGAGCGCATCACGTTGACTAGCAGGCCAAATGCGTTTGTGTGTTTGTAGAAAAACCAGCGTATCGGGTGAAATCTTCTCCAATATGGTGCAATCCTCCAAAGTTGCTATAATTGTATAGTTAAAATAAATTTAAAGACAATTATCGCAAAATTACAAGAGTTATATTTTAATTATTTTGAAGATTCTTTTCATATTTTAAGACGTTCTTTTTGACTCTGATCAGCGCATAATGGAATAGCGAATAAAAAAATTTCGCGTATTTCTGTATTGGCAGTTTTCACTTTCAAATACAACCCTCAAATTTTAAAATTTTTAATATTAGACCCAAGTTAAGACTTAAAAAATATTCAGTTTTAAGGAATGAATTTGAGTTTGAAAATCTTTGGGACACTGTTATTTCAAATAGCAAGTCAACATTTTTGTTTTAAAAATCAATACCTCGTTTTATGTATTTAACAACAATTGCTTTACAGTGAAGAAGAATTAGAGAAATTTTGAATAAAAGTTGTGTAAAATTTCGTTGAATTTTTGAAATTTTAGTGCATTTGAAAAGAAAATTGTTTTGTTTAAGAAAAAGTTATCATAAAATTGTAGTTTATTTTTTACCCAGAAAACTTTTATAGAATATGAATTTAAAACACAATAAGCATACAATTTTAAAAATGTTATCGATATACTGAAATCGTTTTTTAGAGTAAAAACAATATTAAATTTGCACACGCTTTTAAATGTATCTATTTTTACAGTTTTTAGGCAAATTGTATACTCGACTCTTAGGAGAACATAAAACAGCGTTTAAAAATTTCTTACATTTGTTACTGCTTTTGCTGCCGCTTAAACTTATGCTTCCAAAAATATAAAAGCAAAAACAAAACACGATCGCTGATGGACTGCGAAGCACTTCAGCAGTCGATAAGCTTCGGCAGTTGTCATTTTGATTGAGTGAAAGTATGGAAAAAGTCGAAAGACGAAGCAGCATCAATTTTTCAACAGTCGTAGAAGACTGTTTTTCTTTTATGCTTTGTGCTTATACTTTCTTACAATTGTTTGATCACTTTCGTGTCAATATCTTTTGTTTTTGAATCGCAAATCGCTTTTCGATAGGACACTAGGGTGGACCCTAAAAATGTGTTTTTTGGTTTATACTCTTCGTTGGCCGCTGATTTATAATCTAACTAGTAAATACCCACTGCTTCGCCTGCGATAAAAATATTAAATACCATGTAAAAATTTTAAATCTTAAAATGAAAGTATTTAGTTGTATTAAAACAAATGAAAAATATAAAAATTATTGTGTTCGTTTTGTTTAATTATGAAAAAATGGTATATATATTAAGAAATTACTTTATTTAATTTGAATAACTTATTTTAACGGTAATTGTTATGATGACATAAATTTACCGGCTTTCTTTTTTTATACTTTTGAAAAAGTCCTGCATAACAGCGTTATAAAAAAATTTTATTAAAAAATTTTTAAAATTTGTAATCAAAAATGTAATTTTTTGCATATGTTCTGAAAATAAATATATTCTTCTTAAATCGTTGTAGTTAATCGGCCTTCTTCAGTTATTAATTGTTGTTATTTTGCCTCGGCCAAGCAACAATTCTTCTTAAATTTAAAAAACCCGATACAATGACATCAAACTTTTGGCGATATCTCAAAAACTATAGACTTTCTCAATGCATAACAATGCATTTTTGTATGGATAGTCGTTGATTAATAAAATTAACGATAATTTTCTTTTCTTTTCGGAAATATTTTGTACGGATATTAGGTACTTGCGATATCTCAAAACTATAGATTTTCTCAGTATAACTCATAAGCCTCACAATGGGAAAAAAACTATTGAAATTTCATGTTTTGACTTAGCAAGCAAACATTTCCGCAATTAACAAATCGATTTTCATCGAATTTTCTTTGTTTAAAAGTTTAATTAAGTAAATTGGAAAAATGAGAAAAGGTTTACCGTTACCTCACCAATGCAATGTTTTATATTGTTTTCAAAAACCTCTAAAATATCCAACTTATACTAAACAATAGGCCAAGAGTTGCTTTTGTTGTACATATTTTTTTTTAATTTTAATTTTTTTTTTTAATTCTTTCTATCATTAAACAGGTTCTATCATTAAAAATCATGTGCCACCTAATTTGCTTAAAATGTTGTTATATTTTTGCAATGTGTTACAGCTTAAAAACTAATTCATGTGAAAAACATTTTCAAATATAGCTTAAAAATAATTCTGTGATAAATATTTCAAATATTTCAAACTATTCCAAAGTTATATACATAAATCTATGTTTTTATCTATTTCCTTATCTATATATTCATAGTTAACGTTATAGTTATAGTAGAATTTGTCCTGACCGTATTCAATGAATTTTTTATGATAGTTTTGTGAATTTGTAAAAGTGTAAATTAACCTTCGAACAAAACAAATGCTAGACGTTTCCGTTTGAAACATCAATACATGACGATCAGAGTTTTCTGATATATACAGCATTCTTATTTATGTATACTATTGCCCGCCAGACGTTGTCCTGCCTCAGACCACCTTACTGCTATGTTTATACGAAATTTCATGCTGTTTGGAAAAAAAATTTATATATTCGCCATTTTTAGTACAGTTGCCGAAAGTAGCCGTATGAACTAAAATATCAAATTTTAGTCTAATACAACCAAAGCCTTTCGGAGTATAACATTTTTGATTAATTCTGGGCGGTAATGGGGGTGTGGCAAAATTTTTTCACTTAAACCATCTCATACTCGAAACAATAGAATGCCAGAATTTCAGCTCAATTGAGCTTAAACCTAGTGCGCTTTGCTTTACTCCAAGCTTATCCCCCGAAAAGTGGACTTAACTAAAGTGGGTCATGCCCATTTTTAGAAAAGTTAGCGAAAGTAACCATTCAACGTAGATTACCAAATTCTAGTCTCATACGACCAAAATCGTCTGAAATATAGCATTTTTCGCAAAAAGTGGGCATGGAAAGTAGACGTGGCAAATCTAACATAGCATATTACGATAAAGTTGGAATAACAAATCGTTTAATAACTATATCGTGTTAATCGGTTCAGTGGTTCTTGCGTGATTATCAAACATCCGTGCAGTGTCACAACGCTTTTATATATTCGTATAGATAGACTAAAACAATCTCAAGTGGGGAAAAGCTGGCTGGCAAGGCTGCAAAACATAATTAATGCTGATAACTAAATTCTGGCAACTCCCTTCAAGACATTAACAAAGAAAATTAATTAATACTGTATGAAAGCAAGAATCTCCCCGAAAGTAAAGCTGGATTCACTGATCACCTTCAGCATGTTTTGAAAGTTTTTTTCATATGAAGTTTTCGCTTAAAAAGAAAAATTCGTGCACGCTCTCAACTTGATTAACATTATTTTAAATCACACAAAAACATGCTGAAGGTTATCAGTGAATTCAGCTTAACTACACAACATGGCTTTCGTATTATATTGAGAGAAGCTCTCTCGACAAAGAGAGAAAAGCTTTGTTTGCTGTTATATTGCGCTGCTGGTTGAATGTAGGCATCAAATAAAATGCGTGATTTTGCAATAATTAAAGACAATCTATATTATCATAGGAATCGAATAAAAAAGGATTATCAAAATCGGTTCAGTGGTTTCCGAGCTTATTCTGGATCAAATTCGTGAGTCTCCTTTTATATAATAGTATAGATGTAAGAAGTTCTTAAAAAAATTTTACCTAGGGTGGACCCTAAAAATGAGTTTTGTGCTTTATACTCTTTGTAGATGCGCTGGTCGCTGATTTGGAACCTAATGAAAGAATTTCCTAAATTTGTTACACTGGAGTGGACCCTAAAAATGTATTTTTTTGTTTTATACTCTTCGCTGGTCGCTGATTTGTAATCTAATGTAAGTTCTTAAAATTTTTTACCTAGGGTGGACCCTAAAAATGTGTTTTTTTTTTTTGTCGTATACTATGTATGTGCTGTTTTTATTAAGGGGTCGCTGATTTCGAATCCTATGTAAGAATTTCCTAATATTTTTTGACACTAGGGTGGACCCTAAAAATATGTTTTTTTTTTGCTTTATACTCTTTGTAGATGCGCTGGTCGCTGATTTTGACAGAATTTCTAAAATTGTTTACACTAGGATGGATCCTAAAAATGTGTTTTTTTGTTTTATACTCTTTGAGATGCGCTTGTCTCTGATTTCAAATATGATTTTAGAATTTCAAATATTTTATGACCTAGTGTGGATCCTAAAAATTTGTTTTTTTTTTTTGTTTTATACTCTTTGTAAATAATCTTTTTGCAGATTTCGAATCTGATGTTAGAATTCCAAAAAAAAAATTTTTTTGATAACAGGCTTGACCCTAAAAATGTGTTTTTTATACTCTTTGTGTATGTGCTGGCAGTGTTTTTTTTATTTTATACTCTTTGTAAATAAGCTTGTTGCTGATTTCGGATCTAATGTAAGAATTTCAAAAAGTTTTTTGACACTAGGGTGGACCCTAAAAATGTGTGTTTTTTTTTATTTTGTACTCTTTGTAGATGCGCTGGTCGCTGATTTGGAATCTTATGTAAGAATTTTAAAAAGTACATACATAAATTTTAAAAAAGTACCTACCTAATTCTGGGAAATATACAAAACTTTGCAAATAAACCACTTTCAGTGGCCCATTAAATAAAAAATGTACATCAAAATTAGTTCAATAGTGATTAAGCAAACATTTTTCTTTAACAAAATAAAAACATTAATATAAAAACAATGCAGTGGTAGATGTATTTGATAATGTTTAAGTAAACATTTTTTATTTAACAAAAAATTCAAGTATTTAAAATTTTGCAATAAATCGTATTTTTTAAATACACTCAGATTTTCCAGTGTTTAATAATTTTCCAGGGTTGATTAAATAATTTGCGCAAATATGTGAAATTAATTTAAAATTTTGATCTTTTTGTTCTTTATTGCAGATTCGAAATCAGCGATCACATACACAATAAGTATAAAGCAAAAATAAACAAATTTTTAGAGTCCACCCATTCGAAATCAGTGACAAGTGCATCTACAAAGAATATAAACCAAAAAAAACACATTCTTAGGGTCCACCCTAGTGTAAAAAAATGTTTGAAATTCGATCATTAGATTCCAAATCAGCGACCAGCGCATGTGCACGAGTATAAAACAAAAACACCTTTTTAATGTCCACCCTTGTGTCAAGATAATTTTTTAAATTCTTACATCAGGTGGCCCTTAATACTAACACAAAGGGTCCAACCTAGTCTCAAAACAACTTTTTAAATTCGACCATCAGATTTTAAATCAGTGACCTGCCAGCACATACACAGAGAGTATAAAGCGAAAAAACTAATTTTTAGGGTCCACCCTAGTCTCTTATCGAAAAGCTATTTGCGATCGAAAAGCAAAAGAAATTGGCACAAAAGCGATCGAATAAATGCTAGAAAGTATAAGCACAAAGCATTAAAGCAAAACGGCAGCTGCGACTGATGCTGCTGCGACTTTCCACTTTTTGCACAGTTTCAGTCAATCAAAACGACAACTGCTGAGGCTGTCGACTGCTGAAGTGCTTTGCAGTCTATCAGCGATTGGTTTTTGCTTTGACTGCGACTGCTTGATTTTTCTCAAGCGCAAGCTTAAGCCGAATCAAGTTTTGAAACAGTGATTGCTTAAACCCTGTATAACTAAGTCGATTCGACTAACACGCTCCAAAACTCGTTTTTGAGGAACTGCTGGTACATAAAATACATTAAAAGCTATTGAAAATGGAAAAACTATGTAAATTTTACTATAAATCAAAAAACATTTATATTGATCTTTGATTTTATTTGAATTTATTACATATTTTCATAAGCTACTTATTTCATCAGTTCGAAAAAAAGAAAGCTTTGTTAATCGAAACGACTATTGGTTATCCAGGGTTAAAAAGCAATAGGGCAGTTCACGATCTTGTTGCATTGTTGCAAATGCGTTTTTGTAAGGGTGTAGATGATTGTGAGCACACCCTTAATATTATGGTGTTGCCAATTCTTAACAACAGCTGTTTTTTGTCTACATTTTGCGAATTTTTTTCCTCTGTCCATTTTTTGTTGGTATTTTTCCTTTTAATTTTCCTTTTTTCAATTCCCTACATTTCTTTAGATCTCTTTTATTTTATTATAAATAAAACTTTTTGTAGCTAAAAATGTAAACAATGAAAACAGCTGTTCAATAAGCACTGTTAAGAAAGTATCAGTGGTTGTGTTCAATGCAAAAGGTTCGTTCACAATAGTTATGCAATACGATTAGATTTGTATATACAACAGCCTTTTGCTATGTTGCAAATGCATAACGTTTTTTGTTTTTGTAAAAGCTGATTATTTTGCATTTGCAACGATGCAGCAACATCGTGAACTGCCCTTATAATTTTATGACTTTTGCTACTTTGACTGCAGCAATTTAATTACTGATATAAAATACACATTTTTATTTTGGCATATCGCTTATTTTCTTCAATAGCGTCACAATTAAAATATAAAAGATTTTTCTGGAGAAAAATTTTTTAATTTTTTACAGCCAAAAAAAAACGTATTAATTAAAGCTTTATAGTCGAAACAGAATACGTATAGCCAACACGCAGCCAACAGAAGAAATGTCAACATAGAAGTTGGTTGCCTTGCAACCTTATGAAATGAACATAATAAAAATAGCCAACACGTAGCGAACGCAGCCGACACAAAAATGTTGACGAACTTTTAACTTTTTCCGCAGCCAACGGTAGCGAAATGTCAAAATACATAGTTCAAATTAGAAAACCTAAAATTAACTAAAACATATTAGTCCAAAATAGTAAAAAAGCAAACAAATTATGATATGCAAAAGGCTGTATCTATTAATTTTGTAAAATATAACAAAATTTTTGTAAGCATAATAGCCCAAACAGAATAGGCATAGCCAACATGTAGCGAGCTGTCGAAAACATAGCCAACGAAATGTTGTGTACAGAATCGAATTTGTGTTGATAACGCAGATAGAACTTTATGCTTACAATATTTTGTTATTTTTTACTAAATTAGTAGATAAAGCCTTGCATATGATAATTTGTTTGTTTTTTTACTAATTTGGACTAATATCTTTCAGTCAATTTAAAGTGTTCTAATTTGAACAATGTATTTTGACATTTCGCTACCGTTGGCTGCGTTCGCTACGTGTTGGTTATTTTCATTATGTTCATTTCATAGGGTTGCAAGGCAACCAACTTCTATGTTGACATTTCTTTTGTTGGCTGCGTGTTGGCTATGCTTATTCTGTTTGGGCTATAAAGCTCTATCTGCGTTATCAACACAAATTCTATTCTGTGCACAACATTTTGTTGGCTACGTTTTCGACAGCTCGCTACGTGTTAGCTATGCCTATTCTGTTTGGGCTATTAATGAAATGTTTTAACCCTTGACCTCACTCCAAAGTTGAATTTTAGGGCGTTTTTCAAAACAAGGTAAAAAATTACCAATACGGATCAGAGCTAGAGAGATGAAATATTTCGAGAAAAAATTCCAAAGAGGTTTCAGATCTTGACTTCGCTACTAAGAAAAAACAAACGTTTTGAACTAAACTTTTGAATAGTTTTGAGACTTGAAAGTGTGAAAAATGCACACCCCAAACAAGTAGTGTATTAAGAGTTTTAAATGGCAGTTAAGTTGTTTTTCGTAAGCCTTCTTGAAAGAATATAAAAAAACACTTAGATTTTTAAAATATATCCACTTACTTTCCCATTCATTGCGAAATTCGGGCATGAAAAAATAATGACACATTTCGCGCGCCGTTACACCTTTAACGGTATGATAAGCTTTTAAGGGATCCATCACCATGCCATTGACTTCTTCCTCACGCTTGTACATTTTTATTTCACCCTCATCGGCAAATATTTGCCAACCATTGCCACACTGACCAACACCTTCGCGTGCATAGTGAAGCTGCTCCTTGCAAACTCGGTCAATCTATGGAGAGGGGGAAAATGGGGTGAATAAATTGGAAAATAAAAATTCAAGCAGAATGAAATGAAAAATTGCCACTTGATTTCGATTTAATGCAATTTTAAGCAATTTCCGGACACATCGTACTCAACTAACCTCTGGCCATAGCGTATGGCACTTGGCTGTCAGACCGGTGCCAAACTCCTCCAAAGCCTCATCACCTTCCGATTGCGCCTGGTGTGGCACATTGACCAGTGATTGAGATTGTTGGGACTGTAGTTTAAGTTTGACGCGCAGCTGCATGTCCTCCTCGATCTTCTCAAGACCCGTTTCGACAGCATCAAAGAACTCATCTTCGGGTAGCGTGGAGTGAGGGCCTTCCTAAAAGTAAAGCAATACATATATTTATAATAATTAAAACGTTGCTATTAACATTAGGCAATTATGATAAAATTTAATTTTGTTTATCGAGATCATTTGTTTTTAAAATTATTCATTTTAAATAGCATGGCGCACGCAAACGAAACACGGCATGCATTTATAAAATATTTTAATATTCATCAATCTCAGCGAAACAGGCTTTAATTCTTTTAATTTACATATTGAATCCCAGCACGAAGTTGTCGACTGTCATCGTACGTTGATTTGTCATCAAGATGATGAGAACGTGATAGAAATGCAAAAACAATGCATTGCGTTGAGGTGCAATGTTGAGCATCTACATATATAAATTATGCCAAACTAGTTGCGTCAGATGAATTTTTGTACGTCTACGATTCTAAACAATAAGGTATTCAAGAAAACCAATTTAGGAGCCTTGAGTAATGATTTATCAAAAAATCTTTATCTCAACAAGCCATCAGAGAAACTCATATTTGACAGCAGCTAACAGAAGAAGCTCAACATTTTTCGACAAATCGCAACACTTTACAAAACACATACAACCAAAGAGGTCTACCACGCTTTGTATCAAATTTTATTATCAAAATCAAAAGGGTCAAGCAAAAAGTTATTATTATGCAAGAGCTTAAGCATTTTGATATTAAATAAACTTAAATGGCTTATAACCTTAGCCAAAACTGCGACAACAAATAACAAAAGCGTGTTTGGGGAAAAACCCTTTTTGTTTACATCAAGAAATTCGGTTGTTATGGTTTTTGTTGTTGTTATAGCCAAACTTGTTATCATTAAAACCAGCCAGATGGATGGATGGATGGATGGAAATGCAAGCTGTGCGTAGCAAAGCCAAAGAAATGCCAATAAAGCAGAAAGCAACAAAACAATAACCAAAAACAACCGTCAACAAAAACTTGTAAAAATTGGTCTTAATTAAAGTGTGGATGCAAGTTCAAAAACATAACAACAAAGAAACCAATTTGTGTATAAAAAAAATGTAAAATTTGAAATGAAGGTCAAGTTTTCTGTTTATGGTGTCACAAAATATGGAACAATTTTAATGGGAGGCAAAAACAAGTTTTGAATAATGCCAAACATTCATTTTATTTCAATCACATCAATAATATTTTAAGCTCTATTAAGTATTATTTATTCCAGCAATATTTGTTTAATTTCTTGTAATCGCATTCTCAAAAACAGTTCTCACGTTTTCGACGAAATTTGCAATACAGATGTTTAGGGGGGGGGCAAAAAATCGATCTAGCTAGCTCTCATTTTTGGCTGCAAAAAAAAACCAGAGAGCACTGTAATGCAAATTTCTTAAAAATATTGTAAAAAAAAACTTCTAAACCGTCCATCCGATTAGCATTAAACTTGTATGCAGTGGTTCGAAGGTACCGTGATTGATTTGGTAGTATTTGTTTTGCATTATCTCGAGCACAAGAGGTCGCTATAACAAGTCCATTAAAAAAGTTATAAAGTGCTCATTTCATTAGCAAGAACATTTTTAAATAGATGTTTTAGGGTATGAGACTTTTGGTGCTATTTTTTTTAATATCTGGAACATCAGAGAGCGCTATAGAGCAAATCTTCTAAAACAATCGCGAAAAATCTTAGGTTGCTCATCCGAGTATGGCAAGTGTTTTGGTAATATCAATTTTGCTCTATCTCGCACAACAGAGGGCGCTCTAGTACAAACCTAAAAAAAAACTGAGCAAAACAACTAAGCCGGTCATTCAATTAGCATTAAAAGGTCTATATAGAAGTTTTCGGGTACGATGAGTCGTATGGTGCAATTTATTTTGCTATATCTTGAATACAAGAGGGCGGGCGCTGCAATTAGAATTAAAATTTGTATTTAGAAGTTATATGCTACCGTGATTGTTTTGGTGCTGGGGCACTACATTGTGACTGCTGGGACATTTGACGCCAGAATTTGACCAACATGAGTTATAACGATGTCATCATAACTTTTATAACATTGAAATATGTTTTAAAACAGAGATAAAATAACTATTGTGTAATATTCCAATAAAATAAAGGCCAACAGTTTCTATATTTTGTGTTACTATTATTTGAATGAAAGTGTCTACTGGGACACATAAAAATCCCACTCATCTGACTTTGAACACTCAAATAAGAATTTTAGCCAAACCATTTATATATTCCAGTCATCTTCTTGTGTTGTACAACATATACTAAACGCTTCCATTTTAATAAAAAATGAGTATGCTTACCTTTCTAGAAAAAGTGGAAAAATAATACTAATTGTGACTACTGGGACAGGTCTTTATGACTTGCGGGACAAGTAAAAAATGTGTGTAAATAATAAGTTATTTTAATCAGTTTTATTATTGTTTTAAGCCCAATTAATGCAGTGATTTATATTTTTTTATAAAGGGATTTATTACTTCGTCTACCTATTTTTCATTTTGAGATCTTCTTTACATAAGACGACTTGAGAGTAACTTGCAGTACCTTAATTAAATGGCTTTTGCGTTTATACTTGGCCCAACCATATCTTTAGGTTCAACATTTTATTCTTGTTCGCTGTCTCTTGACTACACATCGGGGTAGTTTAAATTTCCTTTTTGTATCGATCAAACATTTTCGAATTTATAAGATGCTGTAGGACCATCGCCCGGCCAGAATTCGAACCCTTGGTAACAGTCAAGCGCGCTACCACTAGACTATCAAGGCGGTCAAAGGGCATTGTTAATACATTTGTCTCCTTGGAATTTAAAATAGTGGTAAGTTAGTGTGGATTTTTACAGCCATTTAACACTTAAAATAGACATAAAGAAGCTTTAACTATTTAATTTTTGGTCCGAAAAGTAAATTCAGCTATACACAACGGCATTGAAATCAGATCAGGCTGTTCACCGTGACTACTGGGACAAATTTTAAAACAGTCTCGAAAGCATAACATGATCGCCTTAGTCATTGAAAAAGTTTAAGTAGTACACCACTTGTTTATTATTACTTCCAGGAAGTATTGAATATATACAGTAGTATTTTAGGTTAGGAAAACAGCTTTTATATATTTTTGCGTGACTACTGGAACATGCAACTTTCATCTCTTCAAAAAAGAAATACATACAATCCAACATACCTTTTTGTTTTATTTCTATATAAAAAACTAGTTTTCTCCAAGCTTTCTATGGAAGATATAACGGCCGAAAATTATTTTCTACGGGGAATTTGGCTTAAAGCAATTTTATGTCGGAAGGCCCAATTAATTCGTTTTTTATTTGCTGATCTTCCATCAGTTTTTTTTCGCCTTTACTTTTTTCAATTTAGTATTGCATATGTATAATAAATATAAACTATGGGTTTTAGTGTTGCATATTTCCAATAGCGTAGTGAATGCATCCCTGCATATTTTGTTAGTGTAGAGTAAACATATACTCTACTATTTTGCAAATGTTATGATGCAAGACCATTTTCACACAATTGTGAACAGCCCTAATGTGGAATGAGGTTTAAAATAATACAACCGTTGTATATTTGGATATTCAATTGACGCAAATATATACTTGTGATATAAAAGAAAGCATGTCAAAGGAATGAACACCATCGAAGCAATTTATAAAGGAGTGTCTCCGGTTGTGGGACACGTTGGGTTTTTGGCTCATAACTTTTCATCAAGTATATCATATGTGAACATATGCATAGTTTTGGAGAGCTTATAAAATATACTAAATTTTTGCTGAAGTAACTATATTGGTTTAGTTGGACCAATTTTATGAAGGTTAAATTTTTTGTCAAAAAAAAGGTTGTACGCGGTTGTGGGACACCTTGAAAAATCCACTAAAAATGGGAAATATGAAGAATAACCACCAAAAGTACGAAGAATAAAAAAATTTTTCACTTTAGAAAGCATTCAATGACACAAAAAAACAACAGGAAGTGTCACTTCTTTCATGTTATTCATCATCTTTTAAATGCGTAAAAATGCAAGAAAACATAATTTACACATGATATGAAGACATAAACTATGATATTTGAAGTTTGTAAGTCAAACGCATACTTTAAGTGCAAAAAACAAGGTGTCCCACAACTGGTTACATGAAGATTCCCACAACTGGGAATGCTAGTCATTTCGAAAGTGATTGGCAAAATTGTACGGTGAACATACGGTGATTTAAATAAAAATACAGAACAAATAATGAACACGAAAAAAAGCGACTTTTTAAATAAAAAGAACAAAGAAGTTAAACTGTCCATATAAACGTTAAGGTTTTGTTATTTAACTGTGGGTACTTAAGAGTAGTAAATAACAGAATAATCGATTTCCACCTAAAGTATTTGTATCTATTATACTTCAGACAATACCACAGACATTTCGCAATATTTTACCATATTAAAACCTTCAATATCATTAAAGAATTATTTTTAGCAGGTCATGAAACACTGTCGGTATATTGAAAAAAAAAATCCATTGCAATTTGAGAGAAGATATACAAAATCTCTTGAAATATTTTGACCCTAAATACCGCGGCATATCACATTTTAACAGTAATTTTAAATACTTTTCTTAAAGTTTTACTTGACATTCCAAATTCATGTTTAAGTTCAACATTTAGAGAACAATTTGCACAAACTATAACACAACATTCCTTTTGTTTAAAACAATAATTCCAGAAGATAATTTCAACACACGAATTTTCAAAGGTTTTTAAAATAAAAATATAGTAGCTGAAAGTAATTTAAAAACTGACTTTATGAAATATATTTCAATATTTAAAAAAAAAGTAGATAGAATGCACTCCTATCCTAAGCCGCACATCTGATCAGTATGAAAATTTGTGCATATGTATTTTTTTTTTTGTACGATGGGCATTTTGGTTTCATCTATTTGGCTCTCTAACTAACAAAAGAGTACAATTTTCTTAAGAAACTACGGAAAACTTCTTAACCGCTCATACGATTAGAATTGAAATGTGCACATAAGTGTTTTCAGCAACATATTGCACAACATAAGTGCACATAAGTATTTACATCTTGAGCGCCAGAAGTACGCTGTAGCACAAATTACTCCAAAAATCGCAAAAAAATTCCTTAACTTCTAGTCTAAAAACAGCATAAGAATTTGTATATACATTGTATCGGGTATTTCGAGTGATTTTCGAGCTAAATGAATTACTTTTAAAGGAAAGTTTTATTTTTAGAGAAAAAAATCTATTCTCAAAAATTCGCTTTTCGCAGGATTTAATTTAAGAAATCAAATGGATTTGGGAACACCAAAAATTTTTTAATTTTTTTTTAATGAATGGAAGAACCAAAAATGTTGTATATAAGTACATTTGCATTACAATAAACATATAACATTAACTATTAGCTTACTCAAAAAAAAAAACACTTTTTATAGTTGTACACAAATAAATGAATATTTTTATATTTTGCATATCTAAACTACGAATTTTATTTCACTTACACGAGAGCACATAAAACAAAATTCCTCTACTCCGTCATCAGAAGGTAAGAATCAAATAAACCAACAATCAACCACATATCACAAGAAGTCAAAACAAACTGTTGCTGTTGGCGGCATCTAAAAGCATCACTGATGAAAATATTAAAGAGGAAGAGGTCATGCAGAGGGTTGATGGAGCATAAAAGAGGGCGGATAAAAAAGACATACTGAATACAGACAGACAAGCCTTCAAAAGAGTTGTGGTACTGCCAGGGATTTTCAAGGAGGTTGAAAAAAGGGTACATGTTTGATATTTTACATGTACAGTGTGTAAAAAATTAAAAATAATTTTTTTATATAAAAAAAGTTATAACATATATTATATTCGTATGTCGCGTGATATTCAAGAACCTTTAAATTCTTGATCGCGTTTTTCTCGAAACAAGGTTTTTCGAATCGGCTTCTAAGATATCTGGAGTTCTACTTGATCGATTTCGATGAGTCTTGATTAATTGTGATCCTTATAGCCTCTGTTAGGCACTAGACCTATAAAAAGCCAAAAACTTTTATATTTTTTTTGTATGGCTGAAAGTTTCGGCAAAAAAAATAGGTTTTTTGTGAATTATTTTTCAACGCATCCAATTTTTTTATTCTTTTTTTTTTATTTGCGTAGGTTGAGTGCTCAACTACAACCCTTAACTCAAGAATGCACTTTGATTTTTTACTTTCAGACGCTTTGTAAATGCTGGAGACTATAAGCCAATTGCAACAATTTTTGAACACGCTAACTTTAACGCCTTGTATAAAATTAACAACAGCTATATAGCAGAGCTGTAAAAGAATGCAATCATTTGTGAT
Source organism: Dichetophora obliterata (assembly GCA_963920525.1). NCBI lineage: Eukaryota > Metazoa > Arthropoda > Insecta > Diptera > Sciomyzidae > Dichetophora > Dichetophora obliterata. The sequence goes on from OY986438.1 coordinate 189,516,260, forward strand.
TTTAAATCATGTGATTTAAAAGTGATTGCATTCATTTTTTCAAATCATTGATTGTGATTTAAAAATTCAAGTCCTAGTCAATGATTTGAAAAAGTGATTGCATTCATTTTTTCAAATCATTGATTGTGATTTGAAATTTCAAGTCCCAGTGAATAATTTGAAAAAATTAATGTAATCATTTTTTCAAATCTTTGGTTGGAAATTATTGACTGCATTCACGATATTTCATTCATTTGTTTAAATCATTGAAAAAAGTCACTGTGATGTCAATAATATTATGTTTAAAAATATCAGTTGTTTGTTTGTAAGATATTTTTTATTAAACAGTGTGTTTGGATCAATTCTTCAATCCGGCTTAAATTGAGTCCTTGGGACAAGATGAGAACAATAATTTTATAGCGAGGGGGTCCATGTTTTTCTGTAACATATCTTATTATCAAAAGTATTGATATCGCTGTTGAACAAGTATTGGAAATTCATAGACTGATATTATTTGTTTAACAGTTTATCTTTGTTACTTGCAAGCAAAATTAATTTTTAAGATCTTTTTTAATTTTATTTTGTTATTTATTTTTCGGTTCGCTCTCGCGCTCTTTCACACTTTTAGCTTACTCTTTTAATATTTCAATTCCTTATACACGGTTAAAAATCTTGGAATAAATTTTCTTACAGCTAAAAGTATACTGCATATTTTTTAACCTTGCGGTTTAAAATTTAAACTTTCACAAATACTAATCCATAATTAAAATTTTTCTGTACTAAAATTTAAACCAAAGAAATATTGCAATGCTGAAACTCAATATTTGGCTATTCGGTTCATATGCATGTTTATTTCTATTGTTTCGTATAGCGCAATAGTCCAGTGTTTAACGTAGTAATAAACAGGTAATACAATTAAATTGTCGTAAAAAAAATGTTGCTTAGAAACAGAGCCCAAACAGAACCAAAGCGGATGTCGGATGGCGGGCCTCTCTCGGAGAAATCCGCTGAGAACACGTCCAGAATAGGAGCGGTTGTCGGATCACGGTTGCATTTCATATTGGGAATGATACAAATTATTTTATATTATGCTTTGAATTCACATGAATGCAACACATGTACTGAACACATTGACGACGACTGCAACAGTGCGAAACAACATGAAGAAAGAAACAACAATCTGGAAGTATCATTAGATTGTTTCACTCACGTATACACAAACACTTATATTGCTCTGTTGTCGCACGTCAAATTAGGAAAAAATTCTAAACCGACGACAGCGACTTTGTTGCAATCACTTATTGTCGTTGCAACATTTTCACCACATTCACCTCCATAAGAAAAGCATGTAAAAATAATTTGACATTTGACGCACTGTTGCTGTCGTCGTCAATGTGTTCAATGCAACAGGCACAAAAACAAAATGTCAGATCATAGTAAAAACTAAGAAAATAACACTGAACGTACCCAATCTTTAGCAAAAATATGTCAACATTTAAGTCACTCAGAGAGAGATCCGCCACCCGTCAGAGAGAAATTAAAATAGATTCTATTCTGGCGTTTTCCCGTCACGCATTTCTACGGCGATTTCATTTTTGGCGGCTGCATATATTTTTATGTATTTTGCAGGACCGAAAATAACTGTTATTTTACAATTTTCAAATGAAAAGGCATAACGAATAAGTGGCCGGAAGACTTGTTTAAATATACCATTAATATCGTAGTGGCAGCAGCTTCGCGAATATTAAATGCCTTTTAAATTTTTGGCTGTTACTATAAAAATTAATATTAACTGTTATTTTTGCCTTTTATTTTTTCGGGCAAAAATAACTGTTACTTTTGACTTTTATTTTTAAGTCAAAAATAACAGTTATTTTGTGCCTTTTATTTTTTCGGTTAAAAATATCAGGCAATTTGTATTTTTTCAAAGGCCGAATAAAAAACTTTAAAAACTAAAAAGTTTTATAGCTCAAAATGTGCACGCTGATGAGACGATAAAAATTGCATAAAACTTTTTTGCCGTTCAAGTGGCCTTTAAAAAAATTCAAATTGTCTGATATTTTTGACCGAAAAAATAAAAGGCACAAAATAACTGTTATTTTTTACCTAAAAAATAAAAGTCAAAAGTAACAGTTTTTTTGCCCGAAAAAATAAAAGGCATTAATAGATTGAGATTTTAAATCACAATCAGTGATTTGAAAAAATGATTGCATTCTTGATTTTAAATCAAGAAAATAAATGATAAATAAATGATTTTAAATCACAAATGAATGCATTCTTTTACAGCTCTGCTATAAAGACAAAAAAAAATTTTATTTCCTCATGAATAATTCTTCATTATGTAAAAAAGTTGAATCAATCAATTAATAATACTACATAAAAACATTAATAAAAAAGGTTTTTTTATAGCTACACACTGTAATAGTACCTTAAGGTAAGGCAAATGCTACCATTTTAATTTTACTAAATAAAAAAAATATACCAATAAAATTGAAGTTGTTTCGTTTTTTAGGGTCACAGTTTTTTTTAATTTACAGTTTAAAAAAATATCTGGCAACGCTGCTTACAATAGTCTTTCTTGAAAGCTTGAATCCTTTGGTGAGAAATCGCACGGATGGCATTTTTACTTTTGGTTTCCTTTATTTTTGTTTTTTTTTTATTTTTTTAGATTTTTTTTTTTTGCAATATAATAATAGAGCAAAAGCAAATTTGCATAAAATTTAGCACATCAATGAAACAGAAATCACTGAGGTTTGCATGAAAGCAAAACGGAAATTAAATGTTTTATTTTTCTCTTCTTGACTTTTATGTGAAATTCTTTTACTCGAGGGTTCATTTGAAAATGAGACTAAATTAATTATTTATTCAAATTTGTTTTTCATATTTATTCACTTTTAAAACTTCGTGCAATTTGGTACAGTAGCTGAAATGCACGTGAAACTTAAAACCTTGGCAAAACTATTTCATGTATTAACGCGTCTAAAGTTGGCAAAACACTAAATGGACAAACGAACGAGTGGTCTGTAAACATGTTGGTCAACGTGCGATGCGAACAGCAACAACGATAAAAATTAAAGCAAAAATATTTGTTTGATTTTTTGTCAATTGCTTCAATACATTCGAAGTTATTATCATTATGATTATAAATGTGAAGCGCGCGCTGCTTTAGTGAAGAAGGTAAAATGTATAGAAAACCGATTGGTTGCTTTGAATAGGGGAAGCCATAAAGGGAAATTGTGCGGCCTATTTAAATAGTTAAAAACTTCAAAAGTAAGCATCAATAATTTGTTACTGCTTGTGTTATGCCATTTATGTTCAAATTTCTTATGTTAACTTATACTTAAAACTGTAAATTCTTTCTTAAAATGCAGTGGTGTATAAAACTTTAGCATTTCCGGTAGAGTTGATTCCATAATGCGATTATTTGTTCCTCTATGCTTTTTTAAGGTTGCTTTGTCTTAAACTTAAAAATTAAGTTAACGACCTGAGATTCAAGTTATGATATTATTATATGACAACGGCAGCAAATGCGGCTATTTTTTAAGTAAAGTGCGGCTATTTTTTAAGTAAAGTGCGGCTGTTTTTTGTATTGAGTGAAAATTCGTCAGATTAGCCACCTAAAACAGAAAATCGTAATTTTTATATTGCAATAATGTGATAAGCATGGTCGAAAAAATCATTTATTTTGGGCTAAATACATTACTTAATGTATTGCCAACAACCACTGAAGACATATTAGCTATTTATTATTAATTTTATAACCTATTTGTAAAAGTTTTCGTGTTCAATTCCATTTTTTCATACAAAAATTTATTTTTTTTAAAACTTTAGAGTCGATTATTTAAAAATATTTTTGATGTGGCTTATCATGTTTTTGCAATAAGCCCTTCATATATAATGGATATTACTGAAGTATAGATGAAACAAAAGTTTTCTGTAAATTTTTTTTTAATTTTTTTTTCAATGATTTATAAAGAATTTAGTTTTAGACCACTGTTTTGGTAAAATTAATTTTGCAAAGTAATGGCTTGTTACTTTTTGGTCAAGTACTCTTAATGCATGTTAAAATATAAAATTTTTAAAAATAAACATTTTTCTTTAAAACTAATAAATTCATTATAAAAAAATTAGAAAAAAACGTTCTCGGTCACCTAGAAAATTTTTAAAAAAAGGTTACATATACAGTGGTGGCCTTATAATTAGAAACGGCTTTTCAGCATATGTATTTGGTATTATATTTTACAAACTTAGTTCACCATATTCAAACTATGAACTTAAAATAGTAAAGACACATATCAGCATTGAGTTGAAAATAAAAAAAATTCAGCATGAATAACATTTTTAAGAAAATTAACTAAACACAAAAAAACAGCAATTTCAAGTTGGTCACATAATTAGAAACAACAAAAAATATTTACATACAACTGAAAAATATCTTCGCAAAGTTAAACAAAATAGACATATCCTTTAATATTTTGTTGGATAACCCTTATTTTTGACAACATTCACCAGTCTTTTCGGTAAACTTTGTATTAAACGTTGGCATATTTGGAGCGATATATTATCCCAGCTTTGCTGCACCAACTGAAACAATTCATAATTATTTCGTGGATTTTTGTCCTTGAGATCTCTTTTTACAATTGCCCATAAGTTCTCAATTGGGTTGAGATCAGGACTTTGAGCTGCCCAGTCCAGAACATCAATATTTTGATCCGAAAGCCAACACTTCACTAACCTTGAAGTGTGCTTTGGGTCATTGTCATGCTGGAAAATGTAATGGACGGGCATATTTTCAAAGGAATATGGTTCCATTACATTTTCCAAAATGCTTTTATATTGATGTTGATCCATTATTCCCTGAATTCGAACAATTGGACCCACACCACGCCAAGAAAAAGCACCCCAGACCATAATAAACCCGCCTCCGTGCTTCACCGTTTTCACAGTGTACCTGGGGTCTAAGGCTTTGTTTGGAGGACGTCTCACATACGTTTTTCCGTCAGATTGAAACAAGTTAAACTTGGATTCATCACTCCAGAGAATTCTATTCCAGTAACGTGGATCTTTTTTAAGCATTTCCCTTGCAAACATGAACCGCTTTTTAATATTTTTTTTTGACACATGCGGTTTTTTTTTTACAATGCACCCACGAAGTCCCGATTCTTGTAAGCGCCTTCTTATTGTCCGTGTGGATATTTCTGCGTTTATTTGCTGTCCAATTGCAGCCTTTATTTCCCGCGAAGACAAGAATGGATTCCTCTTACTGACCCTACAAATACTTCTATCTTCTGCTGGAGTGGTCTTTCGTTCCCTAGGCTTCCTGGCTGGGTTTTCAAACTCCTTTGTCTTATTGTACAAGTGAATTGCACCAAATACCATTTTTTTGGAGCACGCAAACTTTTGTGCAATTGCCGACATTGACAGCTTTTCATTCTGATAACACTGCACAATCAACTCCCTCATTTTTGGAGTACATGACTTGTTCTTGCCCATTTTAGAAGCTAGAGTATATCAAAATTATTAGCATTTAATCTACTGATTTTCAAATTACACTCACTTTGTCACTAATAATAAGATAAGTTCAGAAATTAAAACAACAACTGCACGTTTCTAATTACATGGCCAGCCAAAAGCAACTACTTGTAAAATAATCTTATTTTTTTTCACTAAGCAAACTTTGAACTCCACGTGTTTTGCATCGACAACATTGTTGATTGTCTACTCGTTGAATAACGGTACTTATAATTTACAGTCTAGGTCTTAAAAGATGTTCCACATCGGTTTTATTTCCAATAAGACATCGTTTCTAATTATATGGCCACCACTGTATATAAAAATTTGAAAAATAAAAAATTTTTGTTTTCTACATAAACAATTCTGGTTTGAAATGTTTTAAATCTGCCCTATCTCTCTTGTACGAGCCATACAGAGAGCACTGCACAATGGAATTATTGGTGCAAATTAGAGGGAATAAATTTGATGAGGTTTATAGTGCTTTAGGCTTAGAAAAATAAAAATAAAAAATGTTAATATTTGGACCAGTGGGCGTGGCACCTCCCATACAAATTGATCACATTTTCCGCAATGCCTGAAGAACTATTAAAGCCACGAAAGCATAAACTTAGGCAGTAATCAAGTAGGTGATTTGAAAGGCATTTGCTAAAATTGGGCGCGATTGGCCAAGTGGGCGTAGCACCTCCCATACAACTGGAACACATTTTTCGGAATATTTGGAGAACCAGTAAAGCCATGAAAACAGGAACTTAGAAAGTCATGAAGTGCGTTATTTTAAGGAAATGTGCCAAAAAAGGAGTGGTTGGACAAGTGGGGGTGGCACCTCCCATATAAATGGATCAATTTTTTCGCAATATCTGGAGAACCAGTTAAGCCACTAAAACAAAAACTTAGGCAGTCATCAAGTACGTTATTTGAAGGATATACGTCAAATTTAGGCGAGATTGGACAAGTGGTCGTGGTAGCTCCCATACAAATGGATCACATTTTTGGCAATATCTTGAGAACCAGTAATGCCACAAAAAAATCTATTAACAAAAATAAAGCACGCAATTTTAAGGACACGTGCCAATTTAAAAAAGAACAATCGCTTACTGGTTCTCTGGCTTTGCTGGTTTTTTAGTTATTGCGAAAAATATAATCCATTTGTATGGGAGGTGCCACGCCCACTGGTAAAAATATTTTAAAAACCCTTTTTTTGTACTTTTCTATGCTTAAAGCACTAAAAATGTCTTCAAATAATTTATTCCCTCTAGTTTGTACAATCATTCCATTGTGCTGCGCTCTGTATGGCTCAAACAAGATAGGTAGGGCAGTTTTAAAACATTTCAAAGCAGAATTGTTTATGGAGAACACAAAAATTTTGTTTTATATTTTTTTAAAATTACAATACATGTAATCTTTTTTAAAAAATTTTCTAGGTGACCGAGAACGTTTTTTTTTAATTTTTGTAAATAAAAATTTGTAACAAGCCGTTACTTTGCAAAATTGATTTTACTAAAACAGTGGTCTAAAACTAAATTCATTGTAAATCATTGAAAAAAATTTAAGAAAAAAAATGTACAGAAAATTTTTGTTTCATCTACTCTTCAATCCATTATACAGTGGTGATCACGAATTTAGCACACACTGTGTTAGTAACTCTAATTTGAAATTTTTTACATTTTAGCTTGAGAATTGTAATAAAATATTTTTTGTTAAGTATTGTTTATGAAGTTAACTCTATGTACCGTTAGTTGGTTTTTTAGTTATTCTTAAATTTTCTGGCATATTTCAAGTAGTATGAATCAATGTGGTTTAAATGCTGGACACGAATTTAGCACAGGTTAGAATTACTGTTCTATATCGTATTTTATTTTCTTTAATTAAACTTTACTAGTAAGATATACTAAATTTATTAAGTTTCTATTTGAGTTCTAACAAAAAATTGCAGAAAGATATGGCGAAAGGCTACTGATGTTCAGAGGCTCAGCGGCATTTGATTTAGCAAATGAAAAATGGTGGAAGCACAGTTTCAGAGATTGCTCTGCTTCTTAGATGTTCGTGAAAGTTATTACATAACGCATTACAACATGTAGAGCAGTATTAGAGCATTAAAAATGTAAAATAGCGACCAAGAGCGCGAAAAACAATAGCAAGATAGGGCCATTTGATTTAAAGAGCTTCACTTAGTGATCCTTTTAAGACCTCAAATAAAATTTAAAATGAAATTTCATCAAAATATGGCATAAATGTATCCTCAAAAGGCATAAGAAGACGCTTGAATAAAAACAATTTCCGTAGCATTATAGCCCAACAAACACCATATGTGTCGCAAAAAAATATTAAATACAGTCTTGCGTTTGCAAAAAAATATTTAAAAAGTCAACAAATTTGTGGAAAAATGTGCTTTGGAGGGATAAATCAAAGTTTTGCCGGTTCGCATCTGACAGCAAACAATATGTGTGGCGTCCTCAAAACATGCAACACAATCCAAAGTACACGCTAAAGACGATTAAACAGGGTGGCTGAAATGTTATGGTATGGGCGGCGTTTTCTTGGCACGGAGTTTGTCCGATTGTTAAAATTTACCAAAAAATGGATCAGCACGCTTACAAAAACGTACTTGTCAATACCATGATACCGTTTCAAGACGTTTTATGGCGTTTTATGCAGGATAATCATCCAAAGCACAGTGTTCACATAGTTAAGAGTTGCTTGGAAGACAAACATATTGATATTTTGAAGTGGCCATCGCAATCATCGGACTTAAACCCGATTGCGAATCTGTGGAGGGATGTCGAGCAGCAAATACTAACAGTAAAATCCAAAAATTTGCTAGATTTGTTTAGGAAAATCCAAAGGATTCGGTATAGTATTCCAAAATACCGTTGTAAGGCTTTGGTCAAAAGTTTACCAAGGATATGAGATGCAGCAATTAAGAATAAGGGATTTCCTACGAAATATTGAGTTTTATGCCATCAATTTTGATTATATTTTTCATCCTAGACATTTTTTCGCTCGTGTGCTAAATTCATGACCAAGTCGAAATGCTTATTTTTAAATTTTACTTGATTTTAAGTCCTATAAGAAAAAGTTTTGAAATAAAAAAATGTATATAAGAAATAAAGAAGACATAATATATACACTAAAAAAAGTTAATTAAAAATTTACAACAAATAAATGGAAAATATAAGTATTCACTTTACTTTTTTAAGTGTGCTAAATTCGTGACCACCACTGTATATAAAAAAATTACGACTTTCTGTTTTAGGTGACTAATTGACGAATTTTCATTCATTGATATTTCAAAATATATCAAAAAAAATTGAGGGTAGGATCTGGTTAGACAGGACGAATAATATGTAATTTTCGTTAATGTTTTTTGGAAAAGTAACAAATATAGGTACTCAAACCTTTTTATGTATATTAACAGTACTTTGAAGAAGATTGCATAAAATTTGTTGATAAAAAATCCAATATGCAATGTATCGGTAGGATTATGGTTCATTCCATGGACAATTTAATTACGCGTATTTAAAAAAAAATAAGATTCGTTAAAAATTGACTGAGTTATGAGAGTCGACAGCTCGAAAACGCGTTTAAAGTTTTAATTCTAGTGCGCTACCTGCTTTGACGCGGTCGCCTATTAACTATTACGTATTTCGATTTGCTCTTTTAGTACGATATTCTACACAGTAATAGCTATCAAAAATGCAAAAAAATGTCGACCTAACTAACCAGACTGGACTACTGTAACATGTGAATTCTCTTTTTCCACCATTCCAACAATCCAAAATCAGATAAAAAACCAAGTCTTACCGCCAGATTAAAGTTCAAAAAGTTAAAGAAAAGTTATTTAGTTCGTGGTAAAATTTTCGATTTTTTTCTTTAAATTTTATAACTTTAACCTGGCGGTGTGAGTTTGTTTCTGATCCGATATTGGATATAGTGTGCTTGTTGGAATGGTGAAAAAATAAAGTTCACAAGTTTCAGTGGTGAAAATTAAATATAAATTTTTTACACTAAAACCAGGGTCTGATATATTGGCAGCACTGGAATTCCAACATTTTTTCTAATTAAAATCAGATACATTTTTTTAAAATTACTGAAGTCATTAAAATGAGAGCCATAGTTTTAAGGATTTTTTTTATTTTCCATTATATTTTTTTTTTTTTTTTTTGGTTCGAATTGCTATAACTTTTTATCCGAATTTTGGTTTTTGTATAAACAAAATAAATGAAAAGACTTTGTTATAGCCACTCGTAATGTCGTTTTTTCAAAATTCGCATTTTGGTTTTTTTGGGATTTTTCTAATTAAAATGAAATTTTGGGGAAAAAACCCAAACTCGAATTTTACAACATGACACACTTCCAGTAAAAAATATCATAACGACCAAGTTATTCAGCGTAATCACATTTCAGAATATATTTCATATTTCAGAAAATATTTAAACATTTCCTTGGAATTTTTTAAAATTTAAATTTAAAATTTTTTTTATTACAACAAGAAAGAAAATTAAATTTTTTCGAAAAATATAATATCACAACTACAGTACTTTTAATCCGAATTTTATGTTTGATAGATAATTTTAATGAACAATTACATAAAAAACGAAACGCATACCGATATTATGTGCAAAAAATCGAGAAATATGTAACATGTCTATTTCGATTTCCAACCAAAGCAGCTATAATACTAATTTTATGTTATATAAGTATAACACTCGTTTTAAAGGTAAAATAGTTTATCTTTAATTTGATATGAAACACGATATTAAAATTTTAACATTTGAAAATTTTGTTTAACCTTACTTAAATTTTATTTTTTGCAAAAAAAAAACTCCATTTTTAAAATTTTTTTTTTATATATGGGCCTTGTTTGACGTTACGGACGATTTGTACGAAGAAATATTAAAAAAAAATGTCTAATTTTTAAGAAAGGTTCTTTTATATTTACGTAGTAAATAAGTAGCACTATATTAAGTAAAAACAATAACAACAATCGACTACAAGTATTTTAAGATGTAAGCAAAATAGTGTGCTGGCGTTACGTTACAAAAAACGGAAGTGATTTTTGACTTGGCTTACAAAATTAGCAAAACTCTCTGGATTGGGCAAGACTTTTTGTATACAACTTTTTTTAGAAAGGTTTAAAATAACATAAGTTTGTTTTCCAAGTGATCAAATTTCAAAATCTTCTCTGGTTTTTTTTAAGCTTTTTGATTTGGCGTGACGTTACTGGCGTTACGTAAATATGTTACTTAGCAATTAAAAAACAAATTTAATATTTTTTTTCCTTTCCTTGCCTCAACCCTTTTTTCATTATTTTTAGCCGATGCCTTCCATTTTTACTAAAACAAAAAAGTATACGAAACATTTACTAAACATTTACGAAAAAGAAAAAACAACATTTATGAAACAGTGCAGACGATTTGATCATTATGGTAAATGAATATATGCATAAATTGCTTACATTAATAAAATGAAAATGTTTCTTTTAGATACTCGTAATATCATCAAATAATAAGTTTTTAATAATTTTTAATTTTTTGGTCACCGTAGACTTTTCTGTGAAAATGCCCATGTGTAGTTTGGATATATTTTGCCTATAAGTGTCCAAAATTGCATGATGGGGTGGCGATGGGTTCATGGAAAAATGATTTTTTTTAAATGTGTTAAGGAATTGCAGATTTTATTTTTTTAAACACAAAAATGGTTCTAGATCTTAAACCATAGAAACTATGTAGATGTTTGTGTGCCCATTTTAAAGGTAAAGTAACAATAACAATAAGGTAACTTTATTTTGATATGCAACATGATATTAAATTTTTTTTACCGTATTTTTATAAAATTTTTTTTTTTATATTTGAAAAATAATTACATTAAAATTAATCAAAGTAGGCTAAAAATTCTATAAAAAAAATATAAGTAAACTAACTTACGCAATTTAGAAAAAGCAATGTTTTATTTTTTGAATTCTCCGTTTTTCTGAAATAAAAAAAGAACAACACGCACTGATAAACTAAACTAAGATTTTCTTAGCAGCTGTGTTAAAAAAAAGAGACAACAACATTCACCACACATTAACAAGAGTCTACTTTTGCATTTTAATAACCTTTATTTTTTGTAACTTCTAATATCCGGTGGAAATTCGAATTTAAAATGTAAAAATTTGGCATCTCTTTCCTAATGAATTAGTCACCAGTTCTATCGATTAGAAGAGAGTGAAATGTGAGCGGCAAACTGAAAATAGAATTAGAGTCGTTTTTTTCTCTTTCTTTACTCATGTGCGAAAGTAACCGAACTCTTACCACAGTGCAAAAAAAATTTAACGAAACAATGTCGAACTTGTTTTTCCTTTTGTGCAATATTCTACTGTATATGAATCCGCAATGCGTGAAATACAGCACACAACATTTCACCTGTTAAAAGCAGGTGGATTTCTAATTCGGTGTATTCCTTCTTTTTACTCTGGATAAGTTTAAAAAAAATTACATGAATTAAATTCCGAGCATGACATTAAGTAAGTTTTTAAGAAAGCAACAACAACAACAACAACTCTGTTAAAAAGTTATTAAAATCAGTTGAGAAACCTAAACAAAACAAAAACCAAAAACAAAAAAAATAAACCTCGTGATGTGGAATGTTTGATTAGGAAACACTCTCTAATTCTTTTTTCCACTAATTAGACAATATTAAAAAATTTACGCATGCTTTTTATACATAAACTATTTCTCAGGCGGAAAAAGTTTCATCCGAAAAAGAATCTCAGATGTTTTCGCTTTTTAAATAAAAACTAACAGGGAAGTAAATCGTTGCTTTCTTACGCACTACACCCCCACTTGATAGAAAAGTTATGACTTCACAAGCATCAGTTTTATAAAATAAATACCTTAAACTATTTATTACCATATCCTGTTGTTCGTATAAAAAAAAGAATATATTTTTTACGAACCAACCAACATCAAGTCTTTTGTTTGTTTAGAACAAAAATTGAATTTGGGAATAACCAATCAACCAATAATCAAATTCTTCTACAAAATAATCTATTTATTATTCAGATAGCATATTTGTAGTTAAATTAACTGTAGCAGGATCGAAGTTCTAATAAGTATTTGCGCAGAATTTAACAATTAGTATTTGCGGCATGATTCTTAATTGACGATATAAACGTTGGAGCTACCAAAAGTGTAGAGAATTTTTATAGAAGTTTGCATGCATGAATTTAATGTTAATGTTGATAAGATCAAATTTCGAAATAAAAGGAATAATTTAACGAAAAAGTACAAATAACAATTTTTTTATAAGAGTTTAATGAATATGTTATAAAAAATACAAACACATGTTGAAACAAAAAAAAAGCACCAGATTTCAAAGCTAAGCACAGTGGAGCAATTGTTTGCATACTCAAGTATGTTTTTTACGAAAAAATTAGATTTACAACTTAATCAGGCACACCTCAGAATATATCAGCACAGTAAAAATAGCTCACCATTTAGGAGCGATTAAGACTCTGTGAGGTGGCCAGCTTAGTTTCTTTTATTTTACTTTAGAGGTTCAATCAAATGATTGAAGAAGTATATCGCGATTTTTTACTCTCTTGTACTCACTCTAAAATTTTTGATTTATTTCTGCTCACACATGATTTTTTGATTGAAGTACCGATGCAGGCATTTGTTACTCTTCTGCCTACTTTTTTGATTACTTTTCTGTCAACTCTTCCTTTTTTCTCTTCAAAAAACTGCTTTTGTGTTCAAATAAGTACTTTTTTAGAAATAATTTGCTACTAAACAACAGACAAGTAAAAAAATGCAACCCTTTGACGGATTGATGCAGGTCTGGAGCTCAATCAAAATTTTAACTTATTCGATGAAGAGTTTGAAGTTCATTTTCGCTCTCGCAGAGAGTTCATTTTTTTAACATAGGAAAGCAACAACAATTTTTGATTGATTCAATCATTTGACAGACGTGTGAAAACCCAATATCGAATTTTCTTTTGACAGAATAAAATGCTACATTCAATGTTATTTCTATTCAAAGTAGATATAGTTATTTGTAAGAGAAAGAAAAAAAGTACTAAATAAAAAAACGTAATGGCCATTATAGTGCTTAAAAGAACTTTGACCGAGCTTCTTCTGATCTTCTTTTTAAGTATTAAATAATCATTAAGTATTAAACATGTTTAGAGAAAGTAATCAATATTATACATTTACATTTTATTAGTGTAGCCAATGCAAGTCAAAATAATTATTAAACGTTTCAATTATTATATGTATGAAAAATACAAGCATCTGTAGATAACTGCAAATATTTTTTATTGTTATAACACAAAAATGAGATAAAATTAGAGTTCAAACCAATAAAAAAAATATATACACATTACTCACAAAGTGTGTGTGTGTTTATATAGTAAGTAAATGCCACACAAAACTAATAAGAAATTAAGTGCTTAAATATTTAATGTTCACAACAGTATTTGACACATTCTCTAACAGCTGTGCTGTAAGTGTTGCCAATGTTTTATTCCCAACATCTGTTTGCGCTTACTTCTTGTTAACATTCGTCGTCGTTCGTTTATTTATTTAAATTTTAATTTTTTTTTATTTGTACTTATTTTTGTGTCCATTATTGATCATAGCGATTCCCACTTAAGAAAAACGTGTTTGGCCTAAAAATCTTGACATTGCTTTGATACACTTGTTGCTTGTTTGTTTGTTCGTTTGCTTTTTGATTTGCTTTCTGTATTAACTGAATAAGTCTTGAGTGTTGAGAAATACGATATTAGCCGTAAAATTAAAACTGAAAACAGTAGCGTAGGAATTGGGTGATTAAATTAATATATCAAATAAACGAAAGCAAAATAAGCATTACAACTTCATTTATTATAAGCGAAGTTTGTGGAAACTATAATATAATCTCTATACTTTTTTTTTTGTTATATAAAGGAACTGTAAAAAAATCTTTAAGTCCTTAAAAGCCTTGATGCTTTTCTAATAGATGGTGCTTTAACAATGCAAATTGGCAAAAAATAATTTTACATAATGTTAAGCCCATTATAAATATGGACTACAAGAATGCATTTCACCACACCACTAAGGGCCGTTTTTGTCAACTTGTGCTAACTTGAGTAAACTTAAGCGATTTCCATAGGTTTTGTCAATTTTGCTTTTTGTATAACTTGCGAAGTTCCTAATTTTAATTTTCTTTAAATTAAAATTTGATCTTATTTAGTTCTGAAAAATTCATTATCACCGTGGAAGTTGAGTCAATTAATTAAAATATTTCAAGGAATTTATTGTTATATGAGGGGAAATAAAAAATAATAATATTCATAACTAAGGCCCGGATTTTGATGACCTCAAAAACTGCAAAAAATTACCTTAAAAAATGACCAAAATTATATAAAAACTGCAGAAAATTATCTTAAAACTGATAAAAATTACCTAAAAAACGCAAACAAAAAGTAATTTCACTTTAAAAATAAAACATTACTAAAGATAAAATTTATTTTATAAAAATTTTAAACATAGCGTTCTAGTATATTACAAGGTATATTTTTAAGTTATTAAAATTGAAAGAACGTCGATTGCCTGGCAAAATGTTTTTGTAAACAGAAAAACTTCTTTCTAATTCCTTCACTGACGAGAGGAAAATATTTAAAAGACGATATGTCATCGGATGTAAGTTCCTCTTTTAATTTCATTGTCTTAAAATATTTACCACCTAATATTAAAAATAGAGTTAACTATCTGAACCCGGTGTGCTTCGCTACTCCCCTCGTTATAAAATAAAATTAAAAGTATTTATATATTTTTCACGCCGTCGAATTTTCGAAATAAGTCCACCCCAGCGCCACCTATCGGGTCCATTTATACACAAATTATTTTCTTATGATCAAACAAACATACATTCTGAATTTCATTTAAATTGGTCCATAAATTCAAATTTTCGATATAAGTCCACCCCAGCGCCACCTATCGGGTCCAAATATAGCCTATGTTACCCACCGTACCAAGATGAACATTACCTGAAAATTTCATCAAAATCGGCCCAGCCGTTTTGGAGTCCATACGTTACATACATACACACATCCTATTTTATATATATAGATAGATTAAAACTAGCGTATGCTGAGCTTTTATCTAACACTTGTTTCGTCTTTCTACATGCCCTTTCGTCAGTTTCGCCACGCGCAGAGCTTTTTTTCATCGAGGTCTATAGACAAAGCTAAGTACTCCTTTTTTGAGAGGAAATGTTTTTGATTGAAAGGACTCTATTGTTAAAGGAATATGTTTAAAAATTTGCATTTTTACATTTTTTAATACGAAAAAAACGAAAAGCTAGTAAGGAATTATCTTCGACTGGGCCGAAGTTACAATACCCCCACGGCCGAATTAGAGTATACATATATAAAGTCTTAAGCAAACTGTAAAATATATTTAAAGAGATTTTCCCGTTTTGGTAAGTCACTTTGTATGGGAGGTAGGTGTGGTTTTCATCTGATTTTTACAAATTTAATACTCAAAATAAATATTAAATATTTAAGACACTGTGCGAAATTTTAAGTCATTAAATTGATTTTTGTGGAATTTAAAGAGATTTTACCGTTTTGGTTAAGTCACTTTGTATGGGAGGTAGGTGTGGTTTTTATCTGATTTTTACAAATTTAATACATAAAATAAATATTAAATTTTTAAGACTGTGCGAAATTTGAAGTCATTAAATTGATTTTTTTTTTTAATTTAAAGAGATCTTACCGTTTTGGTTAAGTCACTTTGTATTAGAGGTAGGCGTAGTTTTCATCCGATTTTGATCAGATTCGAACTTGACCTCCATTTTTGTATAAAAAGCTTATATTTTGAATTTTGTTACGATAGCTCAAAAATTACGGCTGCTACCGTGGACACAGACGGACAGACGGACATGGCTAAATCGAATCAGGAGGTGATGCTGATCAGGAATATATATACTTTTCTATACCGGCCACGCCTCCTTATCGGCGTTACAAACGGAGTGACAAAATTAATATACCCCATTACGTTTTTTAAACGTGGGGGTATAAAAAATGCTATTAAAATTACACAAAAAATTAACCAAAACCGAAAAATGCTCTAAAAATTAAAAATGTCCAAAAATGATACAAAAATAACTCGAAAATCGCTAAAAATTACCAATTTCATGACCAAAATCTAGTAAAAATTACCTAAAAACTAAAACCGATAAAAAGAGATGAAAAATTACAAAAAATGACAACAAATAAAAACGAAACCAAAACATAGTCAAAGTTATATTTGATACTGGCACTCATCAGTTCAGACTTCCGTGGCGATGACAGTGATTTTGTGCTTATGCTGGGTTTTCACTATGTCATTTTTATGACAACACAAAAATTTATCACCTGAAATATCACTTTTATAAAACTTTAGAACATTTTCCGCATAGCTCCATTTAATAATTTAATTGTTTTTAAGTTTCTATGATTGCCAAAGTTAGTCTAAATCAGACCTGTGATTTTCAAATACAAATACAAATCCAAATAGAAATACCTAAGTAATTGAAAAGTAAATACCAAATACAAATACTACGTATTGGTATTTAAAAAAAAATACATAAATACTTGGTATTTGAAAAAGTAAATACAAATACCAATACTTGAGTATTTGCAGAGCTGAATTTTCAAATACTTGCAAATACTATTTAAAAGTATTTAGTAAATACTTTCAAATACTTTAGTAAATACTTAGTCATGTATTTATAAATGTAACGTACCAGTTTATTTTTATATGCATGTTAGCGAAAAAAAAAACCAAAACAAGAAAGAAAGAAAAAACACATAAGTACTATCAATATAGGTATACCGAAACAAAAAAAAATACTTATATATAATTAATTTAAATAGCTTTAAATTTTTTAATATGTTGTGATTGGCCTTCAACAGAACTAATTGCAATATGCATCATGCGATCGATTGAAAATTTTAAGAAGTAAATAATTCAAAATGTTTTTAATACAATTTTTTGTTATTTATTACTTGAAACTAAAAAATTAATTCATTTATGAAGTAACAAAAACAAAAAGAAACACATTAACGGCCCTATTCTGGCAAATTAACAAATTGTTAACCAGTATTTTGAATATTTCTTTGTGTTTGTTGTAGTTTTTTTATTTCAAAACAAAATTTGAAGCTCAAAAATAAAAATTTTTGATAAAAGTGGTCAACTGCTTTTCAGTTATTGACAATTTCATTAACAAATTTTGTTTTTTGAGCTTTAAATTTTGTATTGAAAACAACAAACACATAGAAACATTCCAAATACTGGTTAACAATTTGTTAATTTGCCAGATTAGGGCTGTAAAGATATTCACAATTGCGTGGTTTTCAATGCAGTTAAAAAACCACCACAGTGTTGTACCACAGTTTACCGAGCTAACATGCATACAAAAATAAAAGGTACGTTACATTCAATGTTGACTAACAGCCCTATTCTGGGAAATTAACAAATTGTTAACCAGTATTTTGAATATTTCCATGTGTTTGTTGTAATTTTTTTATTTCAAAACAAAATTTGAAGCTCAAAAATAAAAAATTTTGATAAATATTGTCAACTGATTTTCAGTTATTGACAATTTCATTAACAAATTTTGTTTTTTGAGCTTTCAATTTTGAATTGAAAACAACAAACACATAGAAATATTCAAAATACTGGTTAACAATTTATTAATTTGCCAGAATAGGGCTGTAAGTATTTACTGAAGTATTTGAAAGTATTTACTAAATACTTTTAAATAGTATTTGCCAGTATTTGAAAATTCAGCCTTGCAAATACTCAAGTATTGGTATTTGTATTTACTTTTTCAAATGCCAAGTATTTATGTATTTTTTTTTCAAATACCAATACGTAGTATTTGTATTTGGTATTTATTTTTCAATTACTTGGACCAGTATTTAAGAAGTATTTAAATAGTATTTTAAATACGTTGTATTTAAATACATCACAGGTCTGGTCTAAATGTTGTTGTTTTAAATTTGATTGGCAACAACTGACCACTGAAAATGACATAATGAAAACCAAGCATTAGTATCAAAGTAAATAAATCATTGAGTTGTATGTACTTGTTGCTAAGAATAAATTTAATGGCATTTTCTCGAAAAAATGTTGCATTTTTTCTGCCATCTTTGAGAAATCTGAATTTTTTCTTCTTTTGAAGTCAACATTTTCGCAAAAAGAACACGATTCAATTTTAAAGGTCACTATTTTTATTCTCAAGAGGGCATAATCTCCAAAAAGGGCAGAAAAATGTTGCATTTTTTCGAGAAGCAAAAACGCCAAAAGCTAATCTAATATCGATTATCTTTGTTAAGTGCATTTTCAAGTACTTTGCATCAATATAAAAAGGTAAAAATTAGTGGTATTCTTAGTTTCTTCTTTATTCATCACAATTCCACGAGCCATCGAACATTACTGTGAAATGGGGAAAAAATATTTCGCGTCGTCAGAATAGCGTCAGTGTCCACCTACTGGCACCCTTGACGGAACATTGCTAAAGCTTACGATTGTCATTGTAATGATAGCGAATGGTGTTTTAAATGATTTTAAATTTTTTCTGTCGTGTGATTTTTGTTCACTTTCAGAAACGTTTTCAGTTTACCGTCGCCGAAAAAGTCCTAGCCGAAAAAAGTGAATCATAGAAAGAATGTCGACTCAAATGTGATGGCTGCAGCTATCAGAGCAGTTAAAATTGATAACAAATCAATCAAATCTACTGCTCGCAAACATGGCGTTGCCAGATCGACAAATTCCGGATATTTCTTTGATTCCCGAACTAAATGTTATGTTTTGGCGGTTCACTTAAAATGTACCAACATGCAAGGAGCTTTTTTACTTGAAAAAATTGCGATTCTGAATATAACGAGGAAGCTCAAGACGACGACTAGTGTTTATGCTTAATTTTTGATATTTTACAGCGAAGTGTAAATGGGTGCCAGTACCTGGGCACCTTTTTTGGAGGGTCAATTTTCGAAACTTTAGCAAAGTCGACTGCCAAAATCGTATATATCGTATTTTTAAGTTCACTTTTGAAATTTTTGTTAGCTATTGAACTCAGCTTTTAAGCGAAACGGATAACTCCGCCACATTATGTTTCAAACGAAAGCTATGGCCTCAAGACCCTCGCGTGCTAGTAGGTGGGCACTCTCCCCAACTTTAAAACAGGGAAATGTAAAAAAAACGGTATTTTTTAAACTCACTTCACAAATATAGTATTTAGAATATTTCTTAAAAAATCAGTACAAATGATAGCCCAAGTAACATTGTTGGAGCAACTAGGTGCGAGTGAGTCCTAAAAGTGTAGGTGTATAATATGCGGTTAAAGCTTTACCGCAGCTTTGTTTGCTGCTAGTTGCTTTTAATTTTAAAGAAAATGCTCTAAATATGATTTTTTTACCATTTTGAGCTTTAATACTTTATACAGCTCTGTAAAGGATTTTATCAAATCTGCAAAAGAGCAGAAATCTAAAATTTACTACTTGCTCTGTAAAGGATCTTTTAAAGTAATAAAAATTACTATACAGCAGTTTTAAAACTCGTAGATTGAGTATAATATTTGCTTTAATGTGTATTTTTGTATTGCATTTTTAAAGCGAATAGATATAAAATACTGTAAATTAATGCAATAAATTTTTTGGGAATAACAAGTGACTAAAAAATCTGATAAAGAGCTTTTTTGAAAAAAATGGCGATCTTATAAAAAATAGAAAATCTTCGGAGTTGAAGCAAGCTAAATATTAGTGTTTACAATAATATTTAAAACGAAATTGATGATTTCTATGATACATATATTTAAGAATAAAGCACTTAAATCATTTTTAGTTGATCTTAAAGAATGTTAAAAATTTTCCAACTATTTTTAAATAATTAACACTTCTTAATTTTAATTATTTGTTAAGCCCGTTGTAGTTTTTCGAAGTACTACATTCACGTTTCCGATAAATTCAAAAGCGCACCGAAATTCGCAGCATATAACGAATACACGAACATGAGTCTGATATAATAATCACTTTATTATTTCTTTAATTTATTTGTCATTCTTATCATCACAAACACTTGTCAAATTTTATATATTTATTGAGTTTATTTTTAACACATACATACTTAAACGAATAATAAAAAAGAGCTTTGCAAGAGCTCTTATTTGGGTTTGACAGGGACTCTTTTAAAAGTTTACAGCTACTTCTACTCCTCATATGAAGTAAAAATAGTGCTTTTAAACTCAAGAAAGTAGCCTTATATATTCTCTGCAAGAGCTTTAGTAGCGCGACTAAAGCTATAGTTGAAGCTTGCTGCTATATAAGATAGCACTATAAGCTCTGCAAGAATGAATATATGGCTAATATTGTTACTTGGGAGCTTAAATGAAAGATTTATATTTCTTACTTGTAAATATGTATAAAATTTGTAATATAAATAAATACTTTTGGAGTTATAGGATCAGAACTGGGGACATATTTTTCAAAACTTTAAAAAATCCCTCTAAAAAAATCCGCACCAACTTGGAAAAGTTTTATTGATTTTTATTATCTAGAAGCAAATCGAAATGCTGTTTATATGTGTAAAAATGCTGTTTATATGTGTATTTAGAAGAGAATAGGGACTTTGCTCACGATAAGTAATACATAATTTGCCTTATAATTCAAATTAAAATAATTATGATGAAAATATTCTCTACCACAGATTTTACCTTTTTTTTTTTTTTTTTTTGCTTTAACCTCAATGCTTGGACACGGTACAACAATTGTACTGGTACGTTTCCTTTTTGCTCTGTGCGCATCATTTGTGCTACAGTTTTATTTAATTGTTTATTTTTTATTTATTTATTTATTTCGTCAATCAGAGAAAATATGGCTGAGTTCCAAAATTCATTTTTACAATGCATCAGTGTGTTTTATTTTGAACTAGTATAAAAGCCTGTCCTACGACAGTTCGTCCGCACACTTCAAAACTAATTGCTTTTTTTCATTATTACAGTGCTTTTACAAGATATACTGTCCGCAAAAATGTTCAGCCTGAAAATATGCACAGAAAATTAATTTCATACTTATCAGTGGCAAGGTAGGGTTTTTACAATAGTACGTTTTTTATCTAACTACTTATCTTTGTTCATCCTTTTATAAATAAGTTGTGACGAATTTAATGAAATTCTGTTGATGGATTGTACCAAAAAATATAATTGTATCTGTCGCGAAACGAGACCTGAGCAGTGTGGCCATTTTAGAATTTTTCAGGCTAGATTTAGCCGGTTTTTTAGCGGTTTAGCCTGTAAATTTACGATTTAGCTTCATGGCTTTTTTTTAGCCTTTTTGCCTTTTGAAAATAGCTTTTTTTGTCTTTTTGGCGAAGTGTCAAAAACGTAGTTTTACCCTGTAGTTCGGTGGACCAACTACTTCGTATGAGAATTCACATACCCTTAGAGCCAATTTTTCAGTGCGAGCTTAAACTCTAGTCAAATTAAACTGAGGTAAGCTCACCAAAATTGGACGTTTAACCTCGGTTTAACTAGATATTTTAGCATTCGTTGAAGTTAAATTGACTTAAATGATCATATGTGTTTCTTTTTTGCCTAAAACAAGTTTAAACGTCCAATTTTGATGATTTAACCTTAGTGTAATTTGACTAGAGTTTAAGCTCGTACTGAAAAATTGGCCCTAAGTGGTTGGGCCTAGTATTTTGTACGTCCTTTTAACACATCGATGTCATTGACAGGGGTGAACGGACCCAACGTCCATTACCATTTCAATTCTTCTATCCCATTCGACCATACCAGTAAATGGCATGTCTAAAGAGATATGCTGCCATCAGCCAAACTACAGGGTACTAATAAAAAAAATTCTGTCGCCGTATTTTACTACGCAATTAATTTCCGATATTGAAAATAGTCTTTACAGCATAATAATAGACGAGTCTACTGACATTTCTGTAAAAAACGATACTATCGTAATAGCCGACAGTATATATGAAATTTTTTGAAATTGGTAGAATTAGAAGATTCTACATTGCAGTAGAATTTAAGCATTGTAAATATCATTTTAAAAACACTTCGTGAATTTAAGTTAAGTAAAGCTAATTTCAAAGGGCTAGTGATAGCAGGACCTTCAAATTGATGGGCAACGGTTTCAAAACTTTTTATTTGATTTACTTTTTTTTAAAAATCATGTTTTAGAAGTTTAGAGTACTAGAACGAAGTACTTGATATCACTGACCTTTGGAGCAAAAAAATTGGAGTCATTAAAACACAAACATCGATACATGCATCATGCTTTAAGATCAAACTCTAAATGCAGAAGCTATGACGAAAAATTTAAAACGATTCCTACGTTTGGCAAAATAAATTAAAAATTTATTTAAATAGATCTACTAGAATAATTGAAATACTTACATAAGAAAAGGTTAATTATTTTATGCGAGCTTAAATTTTCTGACATTGGTGGTTTCTGACATTGGTGGTACATAAGGATGGTAAGAACTGAGATTTGGTAATTAAGTACTTAAAAGGGGTACTTGAGTTCAATGACCTTTGGAGCAAAACAAAAATACTCTTCTCAAGACAAAAATATCGATATACCATATATTAAGATCGGACTATAAAGTTCGAAGATATGACGAAATGTTTGATAAACAAAAATCTTCGGAATTACCTTCCAAAAATGCTTCGAATTAGATGGACCTATATTATAAATAAATTTATGTTAAAAATTAAATAAAAACCTTAAAATTGTATGAAAAATATCTGGTTGTTTTTTAGCTTGTTTTTTCAAGTCATTTAGCTTGTTCTGACTTTTTTTTTTGGCAGTTTTAGCTTTTTTTTTTTAAGCTCGTGGCCACACTATACCTGAGTTATTACGTATGTGATGGTTGCTAAGCCAGTTTGTAAAGTTGTGTATTAATATGATTGTTGCCAAACTCGACTTTTTGCTCTTTTACACTTGAACTAATTTTTCAACACTGCTTTAATACTTAGTGTTTTTTTTTTTGAAGTGGTATACATTTATTTTGCAAAAACCAAGTTAATAAAAAATCAAGCTTTAAAAAGATATGAAAGTGCTTTTGGCAAATGGCTCCAAAAAGGAAATGTGCGAAGGACCCGTCGTAGAATGGGCTTTTATACTAGTTTCATTAATAAAATTCCATAATAATAGTTGAAAACATTTATAAAAATTATTCAAAATGAATGTAACACGTATTAAAATAATAATCAGTCTCCGACTATCTCTCTTTGAGTGCGGTTGCTTTTCTTTAGTGCGATCTAGTTTCCTATTTGCTTTTGCCTTATACCGTTATACGTGTGTTTATACACCAGTCGTTCATTGTTAATTTTTACATACTTTCCCACGTGTTGCATATATTGTACACACTAGAACTTATTAAATTGTGTTAATATGCCCTCTGGGGCTCCCAATTTCGGGGACAATCGGTTCGCTCCGCTTGCCGTCAGTCCCCGTGCTAAAAAAAAACGTTCTCAAAAACCCCTATCTGAGTTTCCTGAACTCCCGATCCCCATAACTACCCTTCCAAACCCAAAATATGTTGGTTTCTTCCGTGAACACTGACAAACCATTATCTAATTTTTCATGCTTTGCGGTGCAAAAATCGCTTTATCTCATAAGCAAAGATATTGAAAGTATATCGGAACTCCGTGACGGCAGCTTACTGTTGCTCGTTAAAAACAAAATCATTGCTGACAAATTTATTTCTGCCAAGGAATTAGTTGGGTTATGTCCGATTAAGTGCAAATTTCACGAAAACTTAAATTTTGTCAAAGGCACAGTATACGCACCCTTTCTCAAAAATGTCTCTGATGAAGAGATCGTGAATGAATTAAGCTCCCAAGGTGTAGTGAGTATTCATAAATTTACCAGAATTGTTGATAGTAAACCTCAACCGAGTGGAGTGGTACTCCTAACATTTGATCTCTATAACCTTCCCAAGACTATCCAGATCTCCTGGCACCAAGCTCAAGTAAGGGAATACATTCCAAACCCTATGCGTTGCAAGTCCTGCCAACTACTAGGGCATACAATGAAACGCTGTAATAACAGCCCAGTCTGTGTAAACTGTAACCTCCCTCCCCACACTGGAGATAATTGCACTCGCATCCAATGCGCTAACTGCACAGAAAATCACCCATCTAACTCAAACAATTGCAAAAAATTCGTTCAGCAAAAAGAGATCTTAAAAATAAAAACCCAGAAGAAGTGTTCAATTCGTGAAGCCAGGCAAATCTATAAAACACAGCTTCCACATAACCTCACCTCCTACTCTGAAGTTCTTTTACAAAGTTCTAATAATCAACCAACATCTAAAATTCAACCAACATCTAAAATTCAACCAACAATGAGCACACCCAAATCAAATTCAATACTACCACCAAAAACACAACCCTTGCATAACAACACTGATACGTTAAGTATCGGTAATTCTGTTTCATCCAACAACAACACAAATAGTAAAGTTATAACTGAAACCTCTGTCCCTTTGCCATGCACCTCATCTTCTACCTCAGATGTTTGTATGTCCAATTCATCAATTTACGTTTCTCCCATTGCCAAACTCACACAAACTTTGATTGAAAATAACGAATACTACATAACACCAAATAACTCGAACAACCTTGATATTGACGACCTTTCTGATTCTTTTTAACCTTTTTCCTCATTTACTTTAATCAATGACATTTGATATTCTCCAATGGAACATGAAAGGCTTCTTCAATAACTACAATGATTTGCAGCTCATAATTAAACAGTTCTCCCCTTCTTTTATCTCCCTTCAGGAAACTCACCATCCCTACAACACCCATGCACCTGTTCCAAAACAATACAATAGTTATTTCCACAACTTGCCCCATAATATCTCTAAAAAGCAAGGCATTGCAGTATTGATAAAAAAGGACATATCGCACAAATTAATTCCCATCCAATCCCCGATCGCTACCATAGCCATTGAAATCAATCTGGGCTTTACTTTCACAATCATTTCTTTCTATATACCACCGCAACAGTCTTTTAACCATAAACACATTCTAGACATAACTTCAATGTTTTCTAACCCCCTTCTTCTGCTAGGAGATTTCAACGCCTGGAGTACCCTCTGGGGCTCTGAAACCACAAATCAAAGTGGGAGAATTCTCGAAGACCTAATCCTTTCAGAAAACTTAATTATTTTGAATGATGGCGCCCCAACACATTTTTCCTCTCATAAAACATTTACACACATTGATCTCTCAATTTGCTCAGCTAACATTGCCCCAAAATTTTCCTGCTCAACAATTAATTATTTATACGGAAGCGATCATTTTCCACTTTTAACTAAAATGTCTACACCACTCTCCAAAAGTTGTTTACCTACCCCTAAGTTTAAAACTGAAAATGCAAACTGGTCTTCTTTTCAGAAATCATCTGAAGAGTACCTATTAAGTTTCCCACTATCCAATAATGTTAATAAGGAAACTGCAACCATACAGAAAATCATACGGTCTGCCGCACACGCGTCTATACCTCAAACCCACTACAAACCCCTTAAACACGTTGTGCCATATTGGAGCGCAGACTTATCTTCCCTAAATGAAGAGAGGAAACGCTTATGGTATAGTTTTAAAAGAAGTCGTTCCGAAGCCAATCTTATGTTATACAAAAAAGCCAATGCGCTTTTTAAAAAGAAATCAAAAGAAGCCGAAAGGAGATCTCTAGAAAAACTAACAGATTCAATAAATCCAACATCCAACCCTAAATAAATCTGGAGCAAAATTAAATTACTTGCTGGCAATTACAATCCACCCACAATTAAACTGTTAGAAACAAGCAACGGTCCCATTTATTCCCCAGCGGAAATCAGTAATTTTCTGGCTTCTTCCTGGTCTTCATATTCCCATGACTCCAACTTTGATCCACTTTTTATTTCTCAAAAACTTCAAACATTGAACGTTTGCATTGTAGATCACTCCCTCTCTAAATCTGCAAAACAAATTGAAGAACCTATCACTTCTTTCGAATTTGACCTGACCATTTCGTCTATGACAGGCAAGACACCTGGAAAAGATAAAATTTCGTACCCAATGCTGAAAAATTTATCGCCAGCATTAAAAAAAAGGCTCATCCTCCTTTACAACAATATCTTTGATAAAGGTATTTATCCTCAAATCCTAAAACATGCAACCGTTATCCCAATTCCAAAACCTAATCATTCGGCTACAGTCCTATCCGGTTATAGACCGATATCGCTATTGCCTTGTGTAGGTAAAATAATGGAAAAAATCATAGCCAAGCGTATTATGTGGTTTGCACAATCAAACAACTTCATCAGTCCTCATCAAGTAGCTTTCAAACGTGGGCACAGCACTATGGATGCCCTCCTTTTTTTCGAAAACTATGCTGTCACGGCTCTTGCCACAAAAAACCACACTACCGTTCTAAGCCTAGATTTTGAAAAGGCCTTCGACAGAATTGGAGTCCATATCGTGCTTCGCCAATTATCGAAGTGGAAAGTTGGCATAAAAATTTATAACTTCGTCAAAGCTTTTTTAACAAACCGCACATTTTGTGTAAAAGCAAACCACATATTTTCTGAATTACACAACCTTTACAATGGCATACCGCAAGGTTCGCCTCTTTCTGTTATTTTATTTGTAATAGCTTTTGAGGAATTAAATAACATATTTCTTAATTACAAATGCATATCCCACGTTATTTACGCTGATGACGTGCTCTTATTTACAAAATGTAAGGATTTGGAACATGTACATGTCAAATTTAATGAAGTTCTATCAGATATTTCCACTTGGTCAAAAACGTCAGGAGCTAGTATTTCATATAGCAAGTGTAAAACTCTTCACATTTGTAACAAAAAACACTGTACTTCTATTAATTTATCATTTAATAATATTGTTATTGAAAATTGTGCTAATCTTAAGATCTTAGGACTTATTTTTGATAAAAAATTAACTTTTAAAGATCACTGTAAATATCTTAAAAGTAACTTAGCTCGTAGACTTAATGTAATTAAATATCTCTCTTCCAAGCACTGTCATATTCATATAGCAACTCTTATTAATATTACTAAGGCACTTATCTTGTCCAAAATTGATTACGGATTGGCGATTTACGGGCACTGTTCAAAAACAAATTTAAAACTTTTACACTCATCTTACCACTGTGCTGCCAGGCGTAGCATCCGAGCGTTTCCTACATCGCCTACAAAATGTGTCCTAGCAGAATCGGGTCTACCAACTATCCAAGAAAGATCAATATTCAACACTTTGAGGCTTATTCCCAAGTTAACCTGCAGTGAAAACAACCTTACAAACAAAGTTGTAAATTCCCTGCTAATAAGGAAAAAAACGTTAAGGAAAAAATCAGCCATCAGCAGGTGCATTGAATATGCTACAAAACTCGACATCCCAATATCAACAGTGAAGTTAAAATCAAAATCAATTGTCCATCCACCGTGGGAATCTATCAAGTCCTCCTTCCTGCTTCAACTTACAAGACGCCCAAAGGAAACCACTCTGCCGATAGTTTTTCGACAACTTTTTAACGAATTTCGATCAAATCTTCAGTCCAGAAACTGGAACTTTCTATACACGGATGGGTCTAAATCTGACTCAGGTACATCATTTGCAGTTGTAAATGATCTGGGCAACACCATATCTGTCGGACGTCTGCACCAGTTTTGCGCGGTATTCACTGCAGAAGCCACTGCAATATTACAGGCAGCCCAATTTGCAACCAGAAATAAGAACAAGTTTATCATCTGTACCGACAGTCTTAGTACAATTGAAGCCCTTCTGAAAACCAACTGTAACTCGCAGCTTCTGAACATGATACGCAGTATACTAGCACAAAATAGAAAATCGCTGAAGATCATGTGGGTCCCTAGCCATATAGGAATAGAAGGCAATGAGGCAGCTGACCGTAGAGCAAAACTGGCAGCAAAAGAACCAATTTTGTCTTTTAATATCCTTGATAAAAAAGATATATTCGGTCTCATTACTAAGCAATTGTTCCTATCTAAACAGCTCGAATGGACAAACTTTCATCACCATTACAAAGTGTTTAATTCCGGTTGCAACAAAGTGTTTTTCCCACCATCTTCTTCCTGCAATGACTTACAAGCCTTTGTGCGTTTACGTATTGGACACACCATCATCACGCACCAACATATTCTTGTAAAAGATTCCATCGCTCCACATTGCCCGTTCTGTAACGCCAACACGCTGTCCGTAATTCATCTACTAGACAACTGCCCTCAATTTACTGTAGTCAGAAATAGTGTTTTTCAAGATGTTACTCCTTCAACTTTTCTTAAATCTACTTCAGCAAATAATATTTTAAAAATTAACAATTTTTTGCTAAAATCGAATTTAAAAAAACTAATCTAAACAACTCATTCTTTCCAAAATATGTATGTTTTATAACTGCGGATTTGTAATCGATTTTATTATGTAAAATGTTCATCAAACCACATTTAGTTATACTATCATTTATATTTTTAAGATATTTTCTTAACCTGAGAGCCGAAGGTCCCAGTTACTAGTGCTCCTTTTCCTGTAAATTTGCGATTGATCGCTCTTTTTCATGTTTAATAATAATAATAATAATAATAAAATAATAATGTAATATATAATTATATGTAATAAAATTTACTAGTGTGAATATTAACGTGTGTTTTAATTAAATTGCGGTGGTTTTTATCCAAATATTTAAAAATTTTAAACTGAGAGTCCTTTTTATTTTTAAAGCTTATGTGCACAATATCACGTTTAAACAATTTTTTTATATTAATTTTTAAACAATTTTACTATTATGATGACGTCACTTTGTATAGGAGGTGGACGGAGTTTTAATTTTTTCCCCCAAATTACAAACATCGAATATATAGTAAGTTATATTAAAACTTATTTGCAAAATTTTAAGCCATTATACTCAGTTTTGTGGAATTTAATTCAAGACTAAAATGTATGTAGTTAAAATTTCAAGTCGATATCTAAAAAAAAAAGAACAAAGGTATTGCCTAGTGAGTGAACCGCCTACTAGAGCTTCGAGAGAGATTTATTAGCTTTAAAATTTTGAAACGCGTTTTTCTCGAAACCATGTTTTCAAAATCGGTGACCAACATTTTTCGAAACTCAGTGAACCGATCGTTTTGATTTTTTGCAGGCTTATTCAATATATAATAATCTAGTACTTGTCGTAGGACTTTTTTTTCGTTGCTTCGTTCATTAGTTAAAGCCAAAATAATATCGAATTTTTGGTCGAAAATCGTTAACTTACTCTTGAATGTGTATATTTTTAGGTACAAAAACCCTCATTCAAAAATATCCCTTAAGTTTCCTTAAACAAATTCACAAACATGACCTTGGTTTTCGGCTTCTGGGTGTAGGTTTATTCCCCCTAAAGGAGATTTAACCGTTTTCATAAAGTAACTTTGGATGGGAGGTAGACGTGGTTTTCATACGATTTTTACAAATTACATGCTTAGGGCGCGTTTATAGTGGCCGCTTATTCCTGAGCCGAGCCGAACTGAAACTCAAAAACGCATTAGGGCAAAATAGATTCATGACTTGCGTTCTCTATTGCTCCAACGTGTTTTTTGGCTCGACTCAGCAATAAGCTTCCACTATAAACGCGGCCTTAGAGTACATATTAATGCTTAAAGCTTATGTGCAAAATTTGAAGTCATTAGATAAATGTAGTATGGAATTTAAACAGATTTAAACGTTTTGGTAAAGTAACTTTGTATGGGAGGTAGGGGTGGTTTTCATCTGATTTGGGTTATTTTCGAACTTGACCTCGATTTTTTAATAAAAAGTTTATACATCTAATTTCGTTACTGTAGCTCTAAAATTACGGCTGTTATCGTGACTACAGACAGACAGACGGACATGACGAAATCGACTCAGTAGGTGATGCTGGTGATCAAGAATATATAAGTTGTTTATACCTGCCACGCCTCCTTATCGACGTTACAAACGGAGTGACAAAGTTAATACCCCTGACGTAGAACACGTGGGGGTATAAAAAGCATAAAATTATCACATCTATGAAATTGCGAAAAAGCTTCGCTTCTCTCGTGTGTCCCAAGGACGCACTTGTTTTTTTTTTTATTTGTTTTACTTCGTGTTATATGAGTACGAGATCGAGAGAGAAGAACAAGCAAAATAAATATAAAAACTTTTGTATAATTTACTGATTTTCGGTGGGCCGATTTGATGAAATTATGTTTATACAAATTTTTCCTATTAGAGGACAGAATATTCAAGGGCATACTTTTTTCTCTGTGAAATAAAACGTAACCCCATTTTGACTTTTATGTAATTTCCCAACATTTATGTGCTGAAGCCCACCTAATGGTTAATTGTTTTGGAAATCTGATACCAAAATAAAATTCATTGACTATAAAATCTTACTTTGCAAAAATTGTAACAAAATCGATCGATCGATAAATAAGTTACAGCACTGTGAATATTAATACAGTAGTTCGAAAGAAGAAAAATATTTTTATAAAGGGTGCATTTTTAAGCGTTTGGTTTTTGAAAATTTAAAAAAACAGAACATTTGCAATAGTAGAAGATACATTTTTTTAACGATACATCAATGCTTGTCATTTCCTTGTCAAGATTATTTAATGTAAATCTTTCCCACGGCTACGCCTGAGGTGGTCCATCCGTAAGGTCCAATTTTTTCAGCATTTCGGCCGGTATCTCACCAATGGCAGCTGTAGTGTTGTCTTCCAGGGCTGCAATTGTTGCTGTCTTGTCCCTGTACATGAGAGACTTCACGTAGCTGCACAAAAAATGGTGTAATGGGGTCAAATTGCATGATCTGGGCGGCCAATGGACTGCTCCAAAACGTGAGATTAATTGCTCACCAAAATCGCCTCTGAATAGGTCCATGGTATCGCGTGCCGTGTGGCATTTGGCACCGTCTTGTTAAAACCATATGTCAACCAAGTCCAATTTTCCATTTTTGGCAAAAAAGTCGATAAGTATCGCACGGTACCTTGCTCCATTGACTGTAACGTTGCAATTTTCATTACTTTCGAAAAAGTACTGTCCAATGATGCCGCGGCCTGCAAACCGCACCAAACAGTGCATTTGTCGTGGTGCATTGGCAGCACTTGAACTGCCTTTGGCTGCTCTTTGGACTAAATTCGGCAATTCTGTTTGTTGACGTACCCATTGAGCTAAAAATGAGCTTCGTCGCTGAAAACAATTTTTCAATGAAAACACATTTCTCAATGAGCACGAATTTTGATAATAAAATTCAATGATTTGCAAGCGATGTTCGTTTGTTAGTCTATTCATAGTGAAATAGTGGGAGTTCATAGTGAGAATTTTTGGCTTTGCTACATGTTACGAATCACGCGTGAAGTGTCAAAAAATGTACACTGAAAAAACATATTGCAAAAAATCACCGTTACATATTTCAATTTGTACTTTTAATTATATTCATATAACTTTATTGATGAACAAAGCTGTAACTTCGTTTTCGACCGATCGATTTTGTTAAAAGATTGCAAGTTAGGCAAGTTGTTCAAGCATATTCAAGAATTTTAAGAGCTATTCTGAAAACTATTCCTTTTATTGATTGTGTATAAATTCAATTACCTCAAAGTCTGGACCAGGATATGAAATACGCTTGATGTTTTCAATTTCCTCTTTGTGCTTTCTGTAAGGAGTTTTTTTTTTAAATCTCGGTTTTAAAGAAATATGATATTTTCAATATGTATACTTGTAAATTTCATCCATCTTTTTGCGCTTTTCAACTTCACGGTCAAGTTTATTTTTCCAAGATTCATCGCGCTCGGCAATAATTTCCAGAC
Source organism: Dichetophora obliterata (assembly GCA_963920525.1). Taxonomy (NCBI): domain Eukaryota; kingdom Metazoa; phylum Arthropoda; class Insecta; order Diptera; family Sciomyzidae; genus Dichetophora; species Dichetophora obliterata. Next base: position 189,548,608 of record OY986438.1, read on the forward strand.
AGTGTTGCAAGGTGTTAATAACACCAGATGTGGTGGCGCGAAATGTTATGGATTCACCCTGTCAAAGCATTAAAACAAAATAAATCATTTCATTGATGTATAGTAAAAGCAAACAAAGTAATTGTACCTTAAAGTCAATGGGAGCTAAGCCATCGCCCAAATCGAGTGGCTTGCCTGTTGCTTTGTTGACATCGGCGCAAGCATCAAAATAGCTGTTAAATGAAAATAGTTCATGAGTGTGATATGAGAGAGATAGAAGTAAAACAATATTAAGACGCACCGTTGCAAGGTTTCGATTTGTCCAAACAATATATCCTTATATGTTTCAATCTCGCCAACTTTTTCCTTAAGATTTCTTTGTGTGCGCTTAAGACTGCTGCCGCTGGCCACTGACACAGTATTCGATTGCAAGGACATGGTGCTGCCATGACGACGTAATGAGGTAGTGTCTGTACTGGCAGTATCTTCCTTGTACAATTGCAATACTTCAACCCAGTGCATGCGATCTTCAGGTGTCTCGGCACGCAGACACCAGTTGTTGTAATTATTGACGACCACATCGAAACGCAGCTCATCAGATTCATGTGACTATTAGTAAAAAAACATACAATATATTATTCAAAGTTTAATATCGTCTATAATTGCTCAATAAAAAGAAGAATTCCATACTTTTATATAACAGCGAAAAAACCTAATTCAATTTATAGTTAATTTAATGCTTAATTGATGAAACATGCACACACACAATCACACACGCGCACCCTATTGTGTAGCAATCGCGGGGTTCACATTTAAATGATTTACTTAATTGATTACTTTGCATTGAGTCAGGGTCGCGTTGACTTGTTTTTATTTTACTCAAGCAATTGTTATATGAAAAAAGTGCAAAAATTTGCTGCTTGCGAAAGTGAGAAGTTGATATCGATGCTTCAAAAAAATATATTAAAAATGTAGGTATTAATTAACTGATTTGATAAAAAGTACTACTGAAATCTTAATAAGCACGCTTGGCATTCGATAAGGTTTTGCTAGAAATAGAGATGAAAAAGCATACTTCAGCTGATTATCAGAGATTACTTTTTAAATTAAATACGACAAATTCCGGCACCTAACCGATAATGATCCAATATTGCTTTAAAGCTCCCCAATAGAGATATTAAAATTTATGATTGCAAAAAAATATAACCGAATTTCCAATTTTTTAATATCAAATAATAAAATATAAATAATATCAAAGAAAATTGTCTCGTAACAACAATCGTGAATCTAGCTGGACCAGTTACGATCAACTCAAAAATCTACGTACCCGCTTACAATTCGAAAATAAATAACCTAAGCTGTTATACGTGATAATACAATATTAATTATAACTAATGCTAGATGTAAGGATCACACATTACGCCCTATAACAAGCCCATGTTAAAATAATGCCTTATTTCTGTGTTTTTTAATCAATCAGGAAACTACCTCCCATTAACAAGTAATCATTATATTACTAGTTCAGTAATGATTACTTCCCCTACCAGGTTCTATCTTCGCTGCACTCAACTTTGGGAAAATTTTCTTCAATTGCTCCATAGCTTTATCTTCCCCGTCTAAAGCACAAACGAAATTTCAAATAAGTACTAACTTTATATATAATGGAGGAAGAATTATTTTGCAAGAAGACACGAGCGGCTTGTAGTCGATGATGTAACACTCAAGTTGATACGTTACACGAGGCTACCATTTATAACATACGTAATGCAAATCGCGGCATCGACCTTCCCAAAGACATAGAAAGCATTGATGCATCGAAAAGCCTTTTTTGAGATATATAAGGATAGCAATAACATTGAAGTCACATCAAATAACCCAGCGATGTAGTTCGTATTTTATCAAATTTAGAATGGCTTTTATATTTTCGTTGAATTATGATACATTCGCACCATAAATTGTTACTGATTGATATGCATTCTCAATATGAAACAGCACTCCTTTGGGACTTGTCACTAATCCATCAATAGAACGACGCCATTCACTGCGAACGTAGCTGAGACCGGTGTTTTAAAAAAATTTTGAAATATCAGTTGAGTAGGTGATCCCAGTTTCAACATCCATTGCAAAGCAATCTATCAAGGGTGAGCACGTTTTTACACTTCCAAGCACATGTGACACAAAAATCTAGTACGACCAATCTCCACTGTAGCATGCGAGATGGCAATACTTCCTCGCTTCTCTGAGTTATATTTCTGCCGCGGACGAGATCATTAAAGTCACCAGTGTTAATAAATGAGGCTCTATACATCCCGAAATTTCGTAAAACTGTACGTTTCGTTGAACAAGGATACTGTTTCAGACTCATCTGGTATTTGTTAGCCTTAGGATATGTTGAAGAACAAACTGTTGCTGCTTTTATCGACTCGCTTTCGTTGTAGCGTATATATTTCGTGCAGAGTACGTCATCCCAACCATATGCGGCAGGGTCTGGCAAAATTAGCACGATTCTACAGAATGCTCACTCCGACGCAACCAAGTGGTAGGATATACATTTTTCATGGGATGCAATTTACGACTGTTGTCCTTCGATCCAAGTAAGCGGCGCACAGTGGTTTAATACCATACAAAGTTTGGAAGAAAATAGGAGTCGTCGTAGATCGATGAAATTTGGTACACAACTTGAAACTATCTCTATTAGAAAATATTAAAAAAAAATTTAATCCGCTCACAATTACACAAAATTTTAACATGCTATATTTTTTTCGTATTGAAGTTATATCAAAACAGCTCTCTCATATATATGAAGATTAAGAAAAATGTTGCCACGACTACCTTCCATACTTTTTATACAATATTTGCATAGCATTAAGAATTAGTAGTCGGATACCAATAAAATTTGGTATACAAATTGAAATGAACTATTTAAGATTATTTACGAAAAATTTTGCGAATCCGCCTACAACCACTCCCACCTCCCGTAGCACAAAAATTTAAAAAGCAATTATTTGTTTCGTATTGAAGTTTTAGTAAAACAACACGCTCAAGAATCTGAAGTATATGTGTACATTTAAAAAAAGCGCCACGCCCACTTCATTTTTATCATCATCGTGGACATCAAGATGTTTTCTTTTTTGGCTCTGTTCGAAACGAGTACATAAATACATCCGAAGATTCTAATAGCATGTGTATAACATCCTCATTGGTAGATTTTCTAGAACAATTTCGAGAAATATTAAGTCGCTCGTTATTTCTTGATGCGTTTAGCCATTTAGTTTTAGACTTTCCAACAAAGCTTCTCTGAACACCTTTTATTATTAGCGCAATTTTTGCATTTGTTAACAGTTTATAATTTTTTTTAAAGTAATAATAAAGTTTTTTAATATCTTGTCCATTGCTTAAATACTCCTCGCAAAAACCTCGAGTTAAAATTCTAAACTCTTGCACTATTAAATAAAATAATTTATTTGATTTGTTATCGTGATGAAAACATGAGGTGATAATGTGGGAAAACAAGGATGAATTATGACCCCCTTTAGACACAACTCACTTCGCAACTGTATTACAATTTACAAAAAAACAACTATGACAAAACACTATACAATATCAATCTTTATCCACTTTGAGGGGCACTTTTTGCCTTTAGTTATTGCTGGAAGAAGTTGTTTAAAACATTGCATATTTACAGGCTTGCACTTTAAAATGCACATTTTCAGAGGAAATAATATAAAATTTTGTAAAAAGAGGAGTTTAATTATCGGGGTCGTAGTTTTGAGCAATTATATTTTGAAGATATTAAAAGTGAACAGTTCTACCATGATGTTGGGACTATTTAGCCCGGATCATTAAAAGGCGCTAACAAAGAAAACTTATATTAAAGATTGATTTTTTCGCATTTTAATGTGTTCATTGATTCTTAAAATACAGAAACAGACATAAAATATGTATAATATATATTATATTAAAATATGTTTTAAAACACGTTGTTAAACTTAAGGTTTTAATTGATAAAATCATCAAATTTTATGCATTTTTTCTATGTAGCTACTAGAGAAAATATTACACAAAAAACCACTGTGCAGCGGTAACCAGGCGAGTACGCAGGGGTGGGTTTTGGAGGTTAGAACCCCCGCCCCCCGAAATGAAAGAGTTGTAAGGAACTGCGAGAGAAACACTCAGCACAACATGGAAAAAATAAAAAGACTCAATTTAAAACATTTATAGTAAAAAGACTATAGTATGTAGACTTAAAAATTTTTTTAAAGTACACTGAATAATCAAATTTAATGGAACTGTGTTCATAAAAAATTAATTTGTTTTTTAAATAGAGCTTGAAAAATTCAATTTAACTTTAACTCAAATGTTTGTACAGTTCAATTAATATCAAACGTTTTTTTTTCAAAACAATGTTTTTAAATATACATACTTTTAAAGTAAGCATTTACAGTTTAAAAACATTTGTTTAAAAAAAAACACTAGTATTGAAAACAAATATTTTAAAACATAATTTTAAAATATTGTTTTTAAATTAAAAACAATAAAATTAAACCGCCATTTTTCGATTCCATTTTTTCGAGTTTTTGACGTCATGTTCGTAATTAGTGACCCCCGGAAACCCTCGAATACCATATTTTAACTCCATTTGATGAAGTTTGGGTTTATTGCGGCTTAGAATATTTAAATATTTTAAACATTCAAGTAATAAATTAATTTTTTTTTATCTAATGTTAATTATTTGTAAAATCAATTAAAAAAATATTTTCACACAATCAAATGTAAAATCGGGGTTTTTCTCAGCTTGGTCTCAATTATCTGGCAATTTTTGTCAAAGATTCTACTGAACATAATTTTTCAATTCAAACTCAGATAGAGACGTATTTTTTGTTATTGTAAAGAAATAATAAGAGAAAATTAAAAAAATAAAAAATTAGTTTTTAGTTGAAAATTTAATACGCTTATTTTTAATTTTGTATTAAATTTTCTAATTTAATTTCTTTTTTAAAATTTTTTACTTTTTTAGTATTTTAGTATTTAGTTTACTTTTAAAGTATGTTTTGATTTTTTTCGAATCTATTTATTTTTTATTTTATAAAATTAAAATTAAAGGCTTACATCAGTACACTTCGAAATATGTTCTTTTATAGTACAAAAATCATTTAGATTAGTTAATTTAATAAGAATTTAATTAGATTAAAATTATAACAAGCGGGTTTAAGATTTAATTACCGACATTTAACAATACTTTAGATAAAAATATTATAAAATATCATATATTATAATAAAAAAAAGAGTAAATACATTAATAAATAAAAGAAAAAAAAAAGAGAAAAGAAAAAAAAAGAGAAAAGAAATAAAAATAACCTTTGAAATAGTTTAAGCAAATTGCAGATACTATAGAGTAGAGAAGAAAATTAAGATAGATTGCCTAAAAGTACCTCTCCTAGTTATTTCTCTTAACCATCTAGGTAGTGCATTCCAGAGTCTAATGGCGTTAATGAAAAGCAAGTAAGAGGTGTTTAAAGAATTATGCCTGGGTACAATAAGAAGTAAATCAGTGTAAATAATATAAAAAATATTTAAAAATTAAGTTTTTTGTTGTGTTTTTAATTGCATCTCCTTCTCGATAGGTGGCATAAAAAGCAGTCTTTTTCAGCTTGCGTTAAGATATTTAAGTCCTAATTTATCGAAAAAAATTAAATTAAAGTGGATTTTAATAAAGATACTTGTAGCTACAACCTTTACTAGAATTATTATGTTTGGACCAATAGGAAAAATTTTGCACGACTTTTTAAAAAATGTAGCGGGGGAAAATTTTAACCAAACTTTATAATACTAGTTAAGGTTGTCGTAATCTTATTAATATGCCCTTTGATTTTTTCCGATAAATTGGGACCAAAACATCTTGACACCGGCTGAAAAGGACTACTGTACTTTGAAAAAAATGTACATCGAAAAAAAAAATTTATTTTATTTACGTATAAAATTTTTTAAGTTTCTTTTTATTATTGTCTTTTTACAATAAATATCAACGCTAGTTGAATTCGTTAAATACGTTTTTACGCCATAACGTCTAAATCCTTAAAGAACACACTTTCATTTCATATCTTTCGAAAGGTAATGGAACGCAAAAAAAATGAAAATAATGAAAATGAAAAAAAAATTATAGTGCTGGCATGGTATTAAACTTTGAAATTAATAATGGGTCGTGTAACTGCAATTTTTTAAAATCTTTAAAATTTTTCCCTCAAAATAAAATTTCCAATGATATCCTATTTACGAAAATCGCATTTAAATTGACTGAGCTACGTTGTTTTAATATAGATCCTATTTTGGCATTCACATGGCTATTGGTACGCGAAAGAAATCTCAAAACCTCAAACTCCGGATTTGGTTTTCTAAACAATAAACTAATCAAAGCACAAAATTGGAGCTAAATCGGAGATGGTCAGTGCAACTGATATTACACTTCAATGTGAAATGGGCAACATATTGAAAATAATTTGTTCCTACTTTGACGAAATATGTTTAATGCACATTTTTTTATAACACATTGCTACAAATTTGTTAAAAAATTGCTTGAAATATTTTTTAAAATTTTGCATGAAAAATCATGCATTGATATTAAAAGCATTGTATTGAATTTAAAATCGTGATGATTTTTCTAGTGAATAAATTGATTTTGATCAATATTTTGTACCCCATATTTGTAAACACTGCTTGAAACAGGAAAATCGACCTGTAACGTTTATATATTCATATGTTATATATCCATCAACAAGCCGATTCCTGAAGATTGGTTCAACGTTGCCGGTTTCAGTCGCTTCAAGCAAACCCTCGTTGTCGTCGCTTCGAAAACCCATAACATGCATGAGAAGTAAAACTGGAGAAGAAAGGCTCAATGGGTTAGCTCTTCTAAATGTTCACAGGGATGTAAAAGAGACCATCAAAAAATAAATACTATTATTATATGTAACATAAAAAAAAATTGGAATAAGTATAAACAAAAAAAAAATAAAAACCCCCGAAATTTTTTCTGGGTACGCGCCTGGCGCTAACAATAGTTGTAAGCTACTCCAGGCACATACCATATGTTAGGTGGAAAATTTTTAAAAAAATATTGCTCGTAGCATTCTAAAGTGTTTTAGTTATGTTACTCGATTTATTAGAACAAACAAATAGTCCACAAACACAGCAAAATTTATTGCGATTAGGAAATTAATTTCATATTCATGTTTAGAAAAGGTTTGAATTGACATAATTATGTTGATTTTATATGATTTAAATAAAAATTTTAAATGTTTGATAGTTCCAATCATACTTGATTTTAAATACAAATTCCAGATGTTGGATAGTTTAAAATCTTTAAAAAAGTTTGAAATAATTTATTTTGAAACTGTTTTTATCAAATCCATATTTCAATTAAAAAAAACTAACTGCTTTATTCTGTATCACGAATAAGCACTCACACGATGAGAAAGGCACGAGAAGTAATACTTCGTTGCATATAAAATTGTATTGCTTTTCGTGTCTTTCTTATAGTTGGTGTGCTTATTCGTGATATATAAATCGGTTTTTTAAAACAGTTTCTAGGTAATTATTGGAAAGTATTGTTAAACTTGAAATTTTTCGAGGAGGAGGAATAGCAGACGATCTTGTAAATTTTGGAGGAAATGGAAAAAATTAATTTCGTGTGCTCATTAAGCATTATTTTTTGCGCAAAAAAACCATCATCCAAATCAAGGAAAGGCTTGATAAATACAATAGGGACTCTGCACCACTGATTGGAATGATTCACAAGTGATTTACTGAATTCCGATGCGGTCGTACAAGCCGAACGTTCTGGACGCCCAAATGATGTCACCACACCAGAAATGGTCACTAAAATTCACGATATCGTGTTGGCCAATCGCATAGTTAAAATGCGCGGATGTTGAGGACATAGTCTTTTCTAACGAACGGGTGTGGAACATTTTGCGAAATCATTTGGATATGAAAAAAATATCCGCAAGATGGGTGCCGCATTTGCTCACTCTCAATCATAAACGCGATCGTGTGACTGATCCAAAGGCGTGTTTGGCGATGTTGAACAAAGATAAGCAGTATTTTTTCCGTCGATTAGTAATCGTGGGCGAAACATGGATCCATCACTACACACCAGAGACAAAGGAACAGTCAAAACAGTGGACTTTATCTACCGAACGTGCACCGAAGAAGGCGAAGACGGTGCTATCGGCCGGAAAGGTTATGGCGACAGTATTTTGGGATAAACGCGGTATAATCTACATCGATTACCTTCCAACGGAAAAAACGAGCAATGGCGAATACTACGTAGCCGAATTGGTCCGTTACAACGACGCTTTGAAAGAGAAACGTCCCCATTTGGCGAGGAAAAAAGTGCTTTTCCATCAAGGCAATGCGCGCGTTCACACATGCCCAGCTCCCATGGCAAAATTGCATGAATTCAAGTACGAATTGCTTCCTCATCCAGCATATTCTCCAGATTTGACCGCCTCCGACTATTTTCTGTTTCCAAACCTGAAGAAATGGCTCGGCGGAATCAGATTCATTACCAGAGAGGAGGCCTATTTTGAGGACCTTCCGAAAACATATTTTTCGGATGGGATCAAAAAATTGGAGGACCGTTTTACCAAATGTATCGAGTTAAAAGGAGACTATATTGAGAAATAAAACTTTTTTTGCCGTAAAAATCATTTCTTGTTTAATTTTTCACGGAATCATGAAACGGCCTTCGTAATAGATAAATCTAAAGTTAAATCAAACGAGAAAGGGCGTTGCTGGAGTCAACGCAAATTCAGTGTTTCTTACGAGTCTACTAACAACCGGACAATGACTTGCTTTATTAAAACATTCATTGTGATAAAATAATCCAGTTTAAGTTTTTAAAGACTCATTTCTACGGCACACCTTAACTTTAGCAGCGCCACTTAACACCGGCGCTCGTACAATACTTTCAAAAATAGCTATTAATGCATTAACAATATATTAATTAACACTTTGAACCCACCTTTATTGTTGCCTTGCTTAAGCTGATGGCACCACGACAGCCAAAGTCAGACTCAGACTCTGATTTGTAGTAGGATAAAGTGCCATCCTTCAGCACGATGTAGCGTGGTTGCCACCCATAGATGTAGTTAGTCCATTTGCTCAAATAGCCACGCAGCTCCACGCTGTTATCCAGATATTCTCCATCAGAATCCTCGCTTTGTGAGCTTATGTCCGCAGCAGCAGCACTAGCAGCCAAAATTTGATGACCCAACAAGCCGTTAGTGGGTGATGGCTGCGCTTGAAATTGTGTCAGCTGTTGATGCATTCGTAAGTTTGGCTCATCCATCGTGCAGTCACTACTCATTGACAATAACAACTCTTACAAATCAACACTTATCAGTAACGTTATTCACGTTACTTTTAGCAACGTAATTCAGCGATGATAATGCTTGGAATGATCATTAGAATCGCTAGCTAGCAGGTAGAACAGCAGGAATTCAAACAGGTGATACGGCACGCCGGCACCAATCGTTGTTATCTTAAGGCAATGTGTATTGGTGTGTTGCTTTCAGCGCCGTAATCATCTGATTATGGATGATTGTCGAAAGCTCGATGACGTTGTTTACAAGCGCTGCGCCGCTTTCATAGTAGCAGTTAACAGCGGCAATCTAACCACTCAAAATAAAGGCGTATACCGTATGTCAGCGTTTTATTACACTTTCCAGATTTCCTATCTGTTGTCCAATATAATGATATATTCTTAGACGTTTTCACCCAAACTGGAGGAAAACTGGTACAATTAACAGTATGCAGTTGAACACACACTTACGGGATTGTTTTGGAAACCGAAATGCTATGTTGTGCTAGTAAATGCACCACTTTTCCATGATTTGCTGAGCTCTCGTTTAGTTTTGTAGTTATATTAGTTGGCTTTTTTCGCACTTTGAGGATTAATTGAGTTTTATTGGTTTCACAATTGATATCAGTTTAAATTCTGTGCCAAAGGTCGTAGTTATTCTTTACATTTTTCAGCACCAATAAAAATGACACCATCGGTTGTTTGACCGTTCAATTGAATTTTGACAACATTGAAAATTCTCGCTTATTTGTTGCATACATAGAAATAAAAGATAAGGAAGTGGTGTTATACTCACACACACTATACGTGTGTACAAGGAATTTTTGTCGCTGAGGAAGCGAGATAGAGCGTCGTTTTTTGACATAAGCCCTTCCCGAGCAAAAAAAAAATCCATTTTTGAGGAAGAGCATCTGTCAAAACACAAGTTCTGCTTCATGAGCGCATTCATCATTTAGGGTGGCAAGGGCCTTAATTTTTTTTTTCATATTGGGATAAGCTTTAAAAGTTATTTATTTGTTTACAATTTCTTTGAAAACTTGACATGAAATTAAAGTGGATTAGCGACCTAAGGTTACGAGCTATAACTAGGTATTTTTATATAAAAAAAAATTAATAAAAAGCCGACAGCTTGGAAAAAAACTACACAAAACTATTTATTTTAAAAGAGTTTAATTTGTTATGTATTTTAGTTGTTAAGTATTTGTGTTATTTTAATATCAATTAAATAGTTTATAAAAAATAGTTTTTTCAAATGAATTTTTAAAAAAATCATTAAAAGTAACTTTTGTCGTTTCAGTTTTATTTTGAGTTCATGTCATTTACTTTATTTTAGCAATGCTTTTCTCTGTAAAAAAATAGGTAACGCAAAAAAATAAAAAATAATTTACGCCTTTATTTACTACATAATTGAATGCGGCCCTGTTTGAATGTTTTTGTGTTTGTGTGAACTTCATTGTGTTTGTGAAATACTTCATTTCACTTCAACTACACCGCTTCCTTATATTTTACTTCTATGGTTGCATAGAAGTAAAATATAAGGAAGCGGTGTAGTTGAAGTGAAATGAAGTATTTCACAAACACAATGAAGTTCACACAAACACAAAAACATTCAAACAGGGCCGCATTCAATTATGTAGTAAATAAAGGCGTAAATTATTTTTTATTTTTTTGCGTTACCTATTTTTTTACAGAGAAAAGCATTGCTAAAATAAAGTAAATGACATGAACTCAAAATAAAACTGAAACGACAAAAGTTACTTTTAATGATTTTTTTAAAAATTCATTTGAAAAAACTATTTTTTATAAACTATTTAATTGATATTAAAATAACACAAATACTTAACAACTAAAATACATAACAAATTAAACTCTTTTAAAATAAATAGTTTTGTGTAGTTTTTTTCCAAGCTGTCGGCTTTTTATTAATTTTTTTTTATATAAAAATACCTAGTTATAGCTCGTAACCTTAGGTCGCTAATCCACTTTAATTTCATGTCAAGTTTTCAAAGAAATTGTAAACAAATAAATAACTTTTAAAGCTTATCCCAATATGAAAAAAAAAATTAAGGCCCTTGCCACCCTAAATGATGAATGCGCTCATGAAGCAGAACTTGTGTTTTGACAGATGCTCTTCCTCAAAAATGGATTTTTTTTTTGCTCGGGAAGGGCTTATGTCAAAAAACGACGCTCTATCTCGCTTCCTCAGCGACAAAAATTCCTTGTACACACGTATAGTGTGTGTGAGTATAACACCACTTCCTTATCTTTTATTTCTATGATTTGTTGCTATTCTCTTTTCAATTGGCGCTGGTTGAAGCATGGTTTTTGTAGCGTTGAGCTTTGCTTAATGGGTGCATTGAACAACGCCTGACGGTGTGTGTATAAACTGCAGTGTTGTGGTTTGTGTCTTGAATTCTTGTGCTTTTTACTCGGTCATGAGGATTCCGTGTATACTCTACACAAACTCTAATTCGATTCTCTTCTGCGAGTACTTTATATATATATTTTTATTTCTTAAAATTATGTTATTGCTAAAATAGGGGGATTGCGAAAGCTGGGGCCCAACGGTTTGAAAATGGATCCGGGATGCACTTAAGAAATGTATATGAATGGCCGATTTTATTAAATCCATTATATGGATTTTGGCCTCCCTATTCCAAATCTGAATAAATTGCAGGACGCTCGCAATTGGTTTAAAAATTATAGGCCTACAAAGTTGGAAAAGATGGCCTACAAATCTTGCTATTTTTAAAAATTTTTAAGCAAAACTCCACTTTATGGGTATCATAAGAAAGGTAAATAGGTAAAGTACCTATTGGCCTCCTTATTCCGAATCTGAATAAATTGCAGGACGCTCGCAATTAATTTAGAAATTATAGGCCTCCAAAGTTGGAAAAGATGGCCTACAAATCTTACTATTTTTAAAAATTTGTAAGCAAAACTGCACTTTATGGGTATCATAAGAAAGGTAAATAGGTATAGTACCTATTGTAATACCTATTCTAGGTCTTAAACATGAAAATCCATGCATAACTTATAAAGATATAAACATTTTTAGTGTAGTGCTTTCGTAAAAGGGAAACCATTAGTTTTTCAGACAAATTGCAGATATAAGAATGGAATCTTAAAAAGTTATGAATGGATTTTCATGTTTGATACCTAGTTAAAAAGGTACTTGCATTATCTTTCTTTTGATACCCATAATGTGGAACAATATAAAAAAGGCAAGATTTGCCTATAACTTCTAAAACAATTGCGAATGGTCTGAAATTCCGTATAATTATATATGTATATAAGTCCGTATAATTCAATAAAAAATATTAAAAAAAGAGAGTTGTCTCTATGCATGAATTTTACCAAAACTTGCTATATTTTTCTTATTATATCACCGATTAGGACGGTTATCCTCGGTAGCATTTCAAAGATAATACAATAAACTTGCACAAAAATCTATACATCTATAATAATTATCTGTAATAATCTATACATAAACTATGTATAAAAATTTAAACATAAATTCATTTACCATGATAATAAAATCGTCTGCACTGTTTCACAAATATACTTTTTCTTGTTCGTAAATGTTTCGCCTTTTTTTTTTTTTTTTTTTTTTTTTTTTAGTTAAATTGGAACGCATTGGTTTAAGATTATGAAATAATGGTTGAGGAAAGGAAAGAAAATATATTAAATATATTGTTTATTACTTAATTACATAATAGCTTAACTACCTGATTTCTTAGTTACCCAATTGAACTACAATGGAAAAGCCTAATAAAAAAACAGAAAATATTTTTACTTTTGAACACTTGGAAAATAAACTTATATTATTTGATATCTTTCTCAAAAAAGTTTTATACAAAAAGTCTGCTTAATTTAGAGAGTTTTTCAAGTTTTGTAGCCCAATTCAAAAAACACTTTTGTTTTTTGTAACGTAGCGCCAGTACATATTTTTACTTATATCTTTAAATGTTAATATGTACTTAATGTACTTAATAGATTCACAAATAAAAACAAAGATTATTTACAATATGATTTTTGAATTTTTTTTTTATATTTCTTCGTACAAATCGTACGTAACGCCAGCGTGGAAATGCCCATATATGAGAAATAAGTCCAGAAAACTTTTAAAGAATTTTGAAACACACAAAAATTTTCAACAACCTTTTTACACAAAGCGAAAGTGCGGTTTCAAAAAAATCGCAATGCATTTTGATCTGAGCTCTTTTATACTTATTATTTATCTAGAAATCTTTCCAAACCAGTTTGACCAGTTTCCAAGTCTTCACTAAAATGGTGGCATTTATCAGCAAGATTCAGCTATTTTAGGTGGTGCTCGACCGATTCTAGAATTTAAATCGATGCTGATACAAAACTAATGCCAATTCTTTATTTTTGTTGCTTGAATTTAATTAAAACCGATTAAACACTAATTAAAAAGAGTTGCTCACTTGCAACACTAGACGGAGGAGCTAAAATATATTTGATATAAAATATCAAATTTTGCATTTGAGAATCAGAAGACTCATATGTAATTTTTTTTTTTTTTTTTGCAACTCTATCAGCAAAAAAGTTGACATTTTTTAACTATATCGATGCCGATTCTTTTTTTTTTTCTTTTTTTTTTTTTTGTACTGATGCCGATACAAAACCGATGCTGATTCTTGAATTTCCACCGATACCGAAATAACACTGATTCTGATTATATAACTTTTAACCCATGTCGATGCTGGATTTTCTGCTTATACCAGCTGATGTCAATGCCGATTAATCGGTCGAACACTAATTTTAGGACACAATTTAAATTTTTTTGCTCGGCACAGACAAATTAAATACATTTTTCCAATAAATCTAATTTCATTATCTATATACTATTTTTGCTTTTAATTACTGATAAAACCGTTATTTTTTGAAAAATGCACAGTATTAAGTTGTAAAAATATATTTCTTTTACAAATCTTAGAAAAATAAATTTTTACCTTTAATTTTATACAAAAAAAAACTTTTTAATTTTTGAAATTAACTCTAAGTTTAATATATTTGTTGTTAAGATCAACTATATGATTAAATAAGATGAAAGCCGTTGACCAACACTGATCAGCGAAAAGTTTCAAATTCAATTTCATTGGCTGAATGTATCATAAAAAATCAAATAAATTACAAATGTTTTATACCAGATGAAAGATAAATATTAAAGCTTTAATAGTTCGCTTTCCATAATCCAAAGTAATACCGGTAATTTTTGAGAAAACAACGGTTTCATGTAAATAAAATAAAATAATAAGTTTTGAAAAAGTAAGTTGTTTTTTGTTATTCGACCTTAATTTAAGTAATAACTTGACATTCACAACAAGTGGACAGACAATATTATTATTCATTTTTTCTGAAGACGGACATCAAAGGTGTCTGAAATATTGAAAAATAAAAAAACAATTCATAAAAACAAAAGAAAGAGTTTTTATAAATTTTGAGACCTAGAGCCTGAAAAACAACAAACAAAGTTTTAATAATGACGGATGACTATTCTGTGGAAATGCCGATGCACAGTTTTTTAAAAAATTTAAATTTAGCTTTTTAAAAAATTTAGAGAAAAATTTAAAAATTTTAATTTAAAAAATCCATTGTTATGTAAAAAAGTTATAAGCAATTTAAGCTAAAAAAAATATGTCTAAGCTTTCCGAAATCAACCACTTTGTAATTTTTCAAGAAAAAATAATTGTTTTAGTTCTGACGTTAGCCAAAGATGTAATTTATCAGAATCCGTTTGAATTTTTGATTTTAGATTATTTTTCGCCTATTTTTTTTCAACGCAAGCAAAAACTATTACTTTTTTAGGGCCCTCATTTCAAATAGAAAATTCAAGAAAAAATACAAATGTTTTTGATACATATTGTGGTAATTCACGATTTTGTTGCATCGTTGCAAATGCGTTTATACAAGGGTAGATTTTTGTTAGCACACTTTAACATAATTTTTTTTATGTAAGAAACAGCAATGTTTGTTCTGTGTTCTGACATTTCTTCCTCAGTCCATTTAATTTTATTTTTTAAAATTTCCTAAATTTATTTACCACTTCTTTCTTTTATTACAAACAACGGCCATTGGCTGCACTCAGCGGAAGGAACTGTTTCACAACTTTCGGGCTGAATGGTATGAGCTCACAGAACATGTTCCCTGAACACGGCATTTTTTCTTGCCAGCAAGTCGAAAATACAAAGGAAAGAAGGGCACACTATCAACGAAAGAACAGCACAGAAGAAAAACTTACCAGTACAGTATTGCCTGTACTGCAGACTTGCTGGCAAGAAAACTTAATAGCGAAAATATTTTATGCTACTTTGCTTCCTGAGCGCTTTTTCGGATATAGAGCCAGAACAAAACCAAAGCGGATGTTGGTTGTTGGATTCACCATGCAACAAAATTCATGATATGCAACCGCCAAAAATGAAACCGCCGTAGATATGCACGATGTGAAAACGCCAGAATATTATAATTTTTCTCTGACGGCTGGCGGATCTCTGTCTGAGCAAAATATAAAATAGTTTGTATCATTCCCAAAATGAAGTGCAAACGTGATCCGACAACTGCCACCCCCCAATTCTGGATGGGTTCTCAGTGTATTTCGCCGAGAGAGGACCGCCAACCGTCAACCGCTTTGATTTTGTTCGGTCTCATGGTATAATTACTGACAAGGCAGTAGCGTAAACTGGCTTTTTTCTCACGAGCGGCGATCGGAAGTTGTCAAAATTAGCTGTTCATGCAATGAATCAAAGAAAAGTGAAAAAATAAGCAACGACTTAAATTTAGCTAGTCACTGCAGCAAACTAAAAACATTCCAATAAACTTCGCGAATAAATTAAATGAATAAAAAAAAAGTTAAAAAATAAGCAACAACTTAAACATAGCTAGTCAACAGCAGCAAACTAAAACTCCTGTAGCTGTTTTTGACTACTCTTGACCGCCAAAAAAATTGCCACTACTACCTTTGCCAAATAATTATACCATGCAGCCATTAGGGCAGCTTACATTTCAAACCGCTCATCAAACCATTTGTCAAATCGTTTGACCACAAAAGTGTTCAGACTCATAAAATTTCATTTTATCTTGAACACCGAAGTAATCACATCTCGATGACGGAAAATTTTTAATACCACTTGTTATTAAAATCGTATTTTAAGAAGAATAAATTATTTTATAAATTATTTGCAACAGTTATTTATTATTATTTTGTTATTATTTTCTTCTTTCTCTTTTGCCGCGATGTGCTCTCAGGTTGAATACTTTTATGAAGAGACAAAATCGTACTACAGAATTTGACGAGTGTTCACACTAGTCAAATCGTTTGTGAAATCAGCAGAAAAATCAAAAAAATTTGCCATCAAATCAATACAAATTATGTTGGTCAAATCAATTGTCAAATCATTTGATGATCGATTTAATGAGCGATTTGAAGTGTGAATAGCCCTAATGAAAACAGCTGCTCAATCAGCAGTGTTAAAAAAAGGATCGGCGGTGGTGTTCAGTGCAAAATCAATACATTCATTCACAATAGTATCATATGATTAACAGCATTTTTTTTAATTGAGAGCGCATTCTTTTCTGAAAAAAAATTCTGCATTTTTTCTGACCTCTTCAAGAGTTCTTTATTTTTTTTTTTGTTATTTTCTAAAAAAACATGTTGACCTCAAATGAAATCGTACACAAAAGTATAACAAATGCAGACTTTTCTGACCTGTGACATTCGACGGTTCTGCAGTTTGCTCTCCAGCATGGTGTAAGAAAACAAGGTGTTAGCGAATTTTAATTTTAGTTTTAAAAATCTAACACTTTAGCTGTCAATCCATATAAATTCGACTTTTTTGTCTCTTTCACTCATTCACAAGTTTGACAGCTTTAGCAAACAACGTCGACACCTTGGTTTCTTACACCATGCTCTCTAGTAATACCACCACAAGAACAAAATAGGGCAGTTCACGATCTTGTTGCATCGTTGCAAATGCAAAATAAACATTGAAAAGCTTTTGCAACATATGGTTTTTTGTTTTTGTAAAAGCTGTTTATTTTGCATTTGCAACGATGCAACAAGATCGTGAACTGCCCTAATATGTTAAATAATTTTGACACTAATATTTTGAGGTGTGACAGATGTGAGAAGCAAAAAGTTGCAATTTTGAAAAATTTCTGAAATTGAATTCAATATATTTTTTATTTTAATGTGGTTAGTTTTAATAAAACTAAATTGATCGATGAATATTTAATAACAATTCCATGCAGTCGGCACTATACATAACCTCAATCGTAAATACATCAGAATTCAAAACAACAGCTCAAAAGAAGTAAACATTCTGTAAATTCAGGTCAGAATCTAAAAAATTCTGTGCATTCACACGCATTGTCTTCAGGTGAAATTAGTTGATCAGCTGATTGAGCTTGCAATCCAGTGTTGCGTATGCGTAGCAATTGTAAGCTCCAGCTGTTCAGTGGTGAATTTTTGCAAGAACGAAGCAAGTGCAAATCTTTGTATTTTGTAAGTGTAGTGCAAGTATGTGTAATAATATTTTGCAAATTCACTCATGCAAGACCTTTTGCACTAGACCTCCTCTATAAGTTTCAAGTGATGGTCAGCTTCCGAGCATCATTTGACAATTCTTTGACTCTAACTATACTAACACTCTTCTAGTTTTGCACACCCAAAAATATTTGTGTGTAAATATTAATAGCAACTGCGTCCATTATACGAACTTTATTCGTAATTTTCAGCCACGAATAGGATTCGTAGAATCGACGTATATTAGTACATATTACGAATATTTTATTCGTATTCTAAAAATAAAAAATCTGTCTGAGCTGGGGTTTGAACCTCGGCTATTTAGTTTACGGGCCACGCACTCTACCAGTAGGCTACAGTCACTTTACAATCATACAGTGCCTTATGTTCTGTATATGTTCGACAAACAAGGCTGAACGATTTCGGTTTTCAATTTTTTTGACTCTACTAATAATTCGTACATTCTACTAATAATTGTTTCTACTAACAATATTTTTCATTCGTAAATAGTACGAAAGCATTAGTAAATACTACAAATTTAATTAAAGAAATTACGAAGTTATTCGTACGAGAAATTTACGAATATTATTATTTAAATATACACAATTGTTCGTACAATGCAGTAATACGAATTGATTTATTTTTGTTTACGAATATCATTAGTATATAAAACAAATATATTCGTAGATACTACATCAGGTATTAGAAAAATTTTACGCATGAATTTGTACAGTTATCACAATTAAAATACTTTGTATATTGTACGAATACTTGTAGAATGTACGAATATTTTGTTTATTAATATCATTCGTAGAAATTTTACTAATATATTTTTTGAGTGCATGTGCGTAACTATCGTACGAGTATCATCAATAAAACTTGTATCACCACAATAAAAAAATAGATGTAACTTAAAAACATGTTTTATTTATACGTTAAAATGTATTTACTACTTTCTTAGTATTGCTTTGTATATTTAACAATTGCTTTAATAAATTAACATAAGCTACATTAGTTAATATTATTTAGATATACTGAAATATGTACAAAAAACAAAAAAACATAATATATACAGTTATTTTAACGTGAGCTTAGCTTAAAACGACTTTGATTTATAATTTAACTAAAAACAAATGACTTTCAAGATGCACTCATTTCATAGAAATATTTTTACAATTTCCACTAATAAAAATTAAAATAAAAACACTAAATAAATAAATACACAATAAATTAATAAATAAAAGTTATAATTAAACAAAACTGACTAAATAGAAAAATAAATAAGTGAAAAAACATTAAATTTGCTACATTATTTAAAGAGCTAGGATGTAATAAAGCGAACTGGTCTGAACTGCTTAACTACATGGAAAGCAATCCTTTGCTAGCTTTAAACTTAATTTCATTGGATTTAATGTCATTGTGCTGCTGCATGTCCTGCGCCATTTTCTGCGTCAGAATTTCTGCAGCTTCCTGCTCGTGGTATTCACCTCGATTGCTATCAGATTTAGGCTCACTGCAAAAATTTTAATGACTTGTTAATTAATAAATCTTGAAATGTAATGAACACGTGGCGTATGAGTAACTAATAATTAGAATTAAAAACGTTAAAATACCTATATTTTTGGCTCTGGAGAGCCTTGAAAATACTCTTTGGACATTCTCGATGGTATGGAAAGCATTCCCCAGGTGCCTGACGTCCTTCACCAATTTCTTGCGCCTGCACATATTCGGGTATCAAATCGGAAAATCGTGATTTCGTCACACTACAAAAAAATAACTTTACTGAATTACTTGCAACTATTCTGAGAGTTATATGCTCAAATCCACTTACGTTAAGAAAAGTTTGGTTATTTCACCAAAAACACCAAAATGTTCTAAATTTCTTGAATGCACCTCACAGATGGTGCGCAGCAGACAAGCCTTGCCATTCAAGCCAAATGTGGACAGGAAGTCCTCTACAACGCCATAAAGCATCACTCTATAAATAAAAAAATTAAAGCAAAAACCTTGGCATAAATCAAGCAGTTATCCTGCCATCATTACAAACCTTTCGCCACCATGAAAGATATGCTTAAAGCGTTCCGGCAACTCTGGAAACATATTCGCCTCATTCTTTGCATCTACTTCTTCCTTAATAGCAAATCTGGAGTTGGTGCGAAAGCTGGGCTTACTCTGTTCCGTCAGATCACGCTTGCGTTTGTAGTGCAAATAGCGTGAGACATATTCACCTAACATTTTGCCCGCTGAGTGACCAAAGGAACGCGCGAAAATTGGCGGAATATCGCCCAGTGGATTTTGATTGTCCGTCAGACCCAATTTATCGAAATCGACTAAGAAGATTTAAGTTGATGTTTAAATTTTTTTTAAATAATCACACTTACTTGTCACTGGAAAACTGATGGAAATATTCGAGAAAAAGCCCTCTGGTGGATGTCGCACCAAAGGCATTGCTATCGTGGGTGTTAAGGTAAGTGAAGTGCCAGGTGGCAATGCCAAACGACCATCATCTGTAATCCATACTAAACGCTTTTTACGCGAATGCGGCAGATTCGAATCGCTATCGATAAACTCTTCATGTTCTACATCATCTATGAGTCGATGTTGGTGCTGAGTTTTTGATTTATCTTCCGCTTGTTGTTGATGTTGTGCTGTTGTTGCGCTGCTACTACTACTAACATTGCTGCTATCTGTAGCTGAGTTTGTGTGTTTTGTAGCCAATGAGTTTGTAATTTGTATTAAAAGCAGAACACACAAGCAAATGTATTTTGATGTTCTCTGTGAAAAAAGTCTGGTTGACGCCATTTTTGAGGTTTCTTTGGTGAATTTGGTTGAAGCTGGTATATTTTATTACTGTAAATAAAGAGAAAATAATTAACTTGACTTCTTGTTATCTTTAATTCACTCTTTTTGCACTATAAGCAAAAATATCTAATTTTTTCACAAAACTCATTGCTTTCAGTATGGTTTATAAATAAAATATGTTTTTAAATTAAATACACAACATCTTTAAAAGGAACAACATTTGGTGACGATATAGAAAATGTGACGATATAGAAAGGATGTACGATTTCTGCGAACACAAATTTTTGCCCTAATAAACTCGTTATTTACTAATGGTGGTACCAAAAATAACATTATAGTTGAAATCATAACATCATTTAAAACCTCAACGTACTAGATTGCCTTAACTATTAGTTGCAACAAAAATGTTGTAGTTCTGTCAATCATGATATATGTGAATATTATTAAGAGACAAACATATTAGAATTTTGAATGTTTGTCTAAACTATACTTTGCTTGTTGGCAAACGAAGCAGAACATAACCAAAAATCGAAAGAAAGTATCTGAACAGTTTGCAGGAAAAACTTTTACTTTATTGAGACACAATAAGTTTTATCGATTCCTGGCTATGTGTCGTTTCGTTTGTCAACTGTTCAATTGCTGTGTTTTTTTTTAAATCGCCTTATCCTAAAAACAACACGCAGAAAAGTGACATTTTCGACTTCAAGGGCCATTTTGTTCACAGAGAGATAAATTTATCCCCGAGTTAATTCCATGATTTTTCCAGTTTTTCATTTGTTTACAGTGAGTTAAGCATTTAACTCTTCAAGCTGGAGATAAAAATGGTGGTGAAATAGCTTAACCCCAGAAATATTTAACTCGTGAAAATTGGTGAGTTAAGATTTTTAATTCGCTCTCATCACTCTCATTTTAATATTTTTTATTTACTTGGTGTCAAAATATTGAAAATACAGATTTTTAAACATAGGGAAACAGTAGTGGGGGTTACTGATTTCGAATCTGGTGTCAGAATTTTAAAATCAAGATGTTGGATAAGGTTGCCACCTTAATTTTTTATTTTTACGAATTCATGGCTGGCTCGAACTAAAGGGTAAAAATGGGTCGCTGAATCCGAATCCATTGTCAGAATTTCAAAATTCGAAAATTTTTCTACACATAGGGTTGCCACCTCAAAATGTTTTATTTTAAGAATTTTAAACATGAGGGAACAATATTGGGGGGTTACTGATTTCGAATCTGAACTCAAAATTTTTAAATTCAAGATGGTGGATAGGGTGGATAGGACACGGTTGGAATCCGTGAATCCAGAATTTCAAAATGATAAAGTTTTGAAATAATAGGGTTGCCACCTAATAATATGTATTTTTTAGAATTTTAAATATCATTTAACAGTATTAGGGAGTCACTGACGGCATTGGAATTTTTAAGGTTGTTTGAGATCCTAGTCTTATATTCAGGGCCCAACTATTCCAGTATTCATATTACAGCTTATAAGTTCGTCATTGGATCTTTATGGGTTCCATGAGTTTCTAGCCTAATTTGGAAGGTTTCTATGGCCATGCTCTTCCTATGGGATTATTCACGCACTCATACAAATGCTGCAACTGACGTAATTTTACACAAATCCCACCCAAATGTATATAAGATGTGTTTTGGGTTTCATACGTTTTCTTAAAATATTCCAGAACCTCCAGAAAAGTACAGAAAATTCTCAAACTGGATATGCGCCGCTAAATAACGTGAATTTTAAGAAGTATAAAATGATTGTTTGAAATCGAGTCTCCCATCTGCGTTTATATCATAAAAAACTTTTGATTATAACATATTTCAATGTAAAATTGTTTGCTTAATATGATATAAGGTTTTTTAAAAAATGTGTCCTTGATCCAAAATTGGCCTAATTTTTTAAAGTTTCTAATTTTTTCTTTCGCTTTTGAATTAGAAGCTTTGCTCTCGCCTAAATCACTGCAAATTTCTTAAATTTAAATGCTGTAGAATTGTTGGTAATTTTATTCAGTTAAGGAAAAAATTAAAAAAAAATCCAAATAGGAAAACATAAGTTTTTTTATTTAATTTATTTTCTTTGTCTTCTGCTTGTTTACAATGATTTTAAAACATAAATTTGCTTATCGCCAGAATTTATATCCGTTATTGAATTAAGTGCACCTTGCTTTCTGTTGCTACGAAAAATGATCTTCGACTAATAAGGGATATCATTCCTTAACATTCCTCAATTTTGCGTAGGAATAACTTCGTAATATGTTTCATTACATTCGTAGTATTTACTAAAAAATTCATTTGCAGGTTGACCGAACGCATTATTCTTAAAAGGTACGAAGCAGGGTTCGCATTTGTTCATTCATGAACTTCTCATTTCTGCTTCTATTCATTCATTTAAGAATATGAATAAAAATCAAAGTGAGCAGCACATTTTCGTGAAGACCTGAGCAGATTTTTTTTGTTCATGTTCTTCTTTAGAGAAAACCAGTTTGTGAACAAGAATATTTTTTTCTTTTGCGAAGAAACTGTTGCTATTCATCTCTTTTTCAATTCTTCACTTGTCGTTCGTTGGCTCTTCATTTATTCATTATTCATGAATTGATGAAGGCAACGGATAATACTCACTTGTTCACTGGCAATAGATGGTTTGTATCAGAGAAGGAATTCGGTGCTGCCGCGAACACTAGGCAAAAATGGGTCGCTAAATCCGCATCCGTTGTCAGAATTTCAAAATTATGTAATTTTTTATAATAGGGTTGCCACTTTTTTATAATAGGGTCGCTGATTTTGAATCTGAAGTCTAAATTTTAAAATTCCATATGGTAAATAGGGTTGCCACCTAATTTTTTTTTTGTTTTAACGAATTCGATGCTGGGTGTTTTAAACATTATTTATCTCTGTGAGGGGGTCATGGGTTCCCACATGATAGAATTGTTTAATGATGTTAAAAACTTTCAATAAACATCTTATTAGGTGGCAGCCCTTTTATTTAAAAATTTTATAAATTTTGAACTCAGCGACCCATTTTTATCCTTTACTTCACGCCAGCCCCGAATTCGTAAAAATAAAAAACCCTCTTCACCATCTTGAATTTTAAAATACTGACTTAATATTCAAAATCAGCGACTCCCTAAAACTGTTAAATTATGATTAAAATTCTTCAAAATACATACTATTAGGTGGCAGCCCTATTATTTCAAAATTTTATAATTTTTAAATTCTGACAACGGATTCGGATTCAGCGACCCATTTTTACCCTTTATTTCGCGCCAGCCTCGAATTCAAAAATCTGAAGAAATAAGGTGGCAACCCTATCCACTGTCTTGAATTTCAAAATGTTGACTTCAGATTCGAAATCAGCGACCCACTAACACTGTTAAATTATGTTTAGAACTATTAAAAATAAATATTATTAGGTGGAAGCTCTATTATAAAAAATTACATAACTTTAAAATTCTGACAACGGATGCGGATTTACCGACCCATTTGTATCTAGTGTTTGCGCCAGCACCGAATTCCTTCTCTGATACAAACCATCTATTGTCAGTGAACAAGTGAGTACCTATCATCCGTTGCCTTCACCAACTCATTAACAATTAATGAATAAATGAAGAGCCAACGAACGACAAGTGAAGAGTTGAAGAAGAGATGAATAGCAACAGTTTCTTCGCAAGAGTAAAAAATATTCTTGTTCACAAACTGGTTTAATCTTTTTCAGTTCATGAACAAAAAAAATCTGCTCAGCTGTTCACGAAAATGAATGTGAACACGTTTTTTTTCGAACAAAAAATTTCCTCACATTCATGAAGCTTCATGAGTGAGCAAATACGAACCCTGGTACGAAGTTTTAATTGAGTTTATTAAATTTACAACTGAAATCGTTCAGACTGGTTTGTTGAACAATTACCGAATATAAGGAAATATGTGATTGCAAGGTGGCCGTAGCCTACTGGAAGAGTACGTGCCCCATACGCTAAAGAACCGCGGTTCAACCCCTAGCTGAACAGAAGGTTTTTTCATACAAAAACTCTTTTGCAACGGTGCAACAAGATCGTAAATTACCGTAATAGGAATCATTTTAATTTATGGCCCTTTGGTATCCCTAAATAGCCCTAAATATAATTCCACTATAAAAATATCTCTCTCTAATGCCTTAGGAGATAAAATTTGTGAAAAATTCTTAAAAATGTCCATTTCAAGCATATGAAAACTTCCACATTTTTTATATGTGAAGGTAGTTCTAAGAAAATGTTCGCTTCAATTCTTTGGTTTTTTTTTTTTGTATTAATTTGTTTTTTTTTATTTTTAGGTGATTTTTCCAATGTAACAAAAAACAGTTCAGATACTATTTACTCATTCTTCTGATAATTAAAAACTTAAAATTATATTCATCCTTAATTTAACCACCTGTTTTTCTTTCATGCTTCATAATAATCATGCTAATCAAAGAAACCAGCCATTAGCAACAGTTAAATAACTATTATCTTGCTCTATTATAACGTAAAACAGTATGTTTTTGCTTCCTAACTTTAAGCTGCATCCAAGGAAAAAAAACAAAATAAACAGCTAAGACAAAAGATTACTTTAGAAAACCGGCAATCGCTTTAAAAACAGGTTAATTTTCATTTAATTTTGTTGACCAAACAAAATGAACGATACAGACCAAGACGTATAAAAGACAGGAGAGCTTTGCGGTGAATATCAATATTATGCATTGATTTTTTGTGAACAACTTTTTTTGCATGCGTTGAAGACTGAAATTGAAGCAAGACAACTGATAAAATGACACAAGCAATAACTGCTAACAAGTATTATATATATATATAGAGTTCTGTAGCGCCAGAACACTCACTGGGCCTTAGTAATAAATATTTTAAAGTCGACTCTTAATTTAGTGTTAGCTTTTTGACAACAAAACCTATAGAAATAATGTCAGAAAAGCTCACACTAAATTTAGAGTCGACTTTAAAATGTTTATTACTAAGGCTCAATGTGTTTTGCTTTAATGATTTCAAAACTGCAGATAATTACAATTAAATGTTTGTTTTTTTTCGTGATAATTTTGCTAAGAAAATCTGTTGTTTCTCCTACTTCATATCTAAAAAAATGTCAAAAAAGGATCGAATTCAAGTATAAAACAAACCGAAAGGCTTTTTCTTGACTTCTTTGATTGCACAAAACAAAAGACTCAAGACACGAACTCGATAGTATTTTCCTTGCACATTATTGGCTGTGTTCATAAACCACAAAACTTACTCAACTGTTGCATAACCGTTATGTATGTATTTGCTGAACGCGACTGATCAGTGGTAAACATGTTGAGTGTTTTGGTCACTTTACTCAATTTACTTAATGTGTTGAGCTTTAAAGTTGGAAAAATTTGACAGTTGGAAAAATTTTATTTCTGATTATTTTATCGAATTTATTGTTTACTTTTTATTTATGTTATTACTCAAACCAAAGCAGGTACCCAAAGTAGCAGTAACTGATACTGATCACTTACTCAACATGTTGATTTAATTTTGTGTTTTATGAACGCGGCCATTAAAAAGCTTTCAGGTAGCGATGGTTTAAGAAATTTTAAAAAAAAAATTTTAAAATACGAAAACTATTTTCGGCATATTTTACTTTTAGCTAAAATGAATTCACTTTTTTTTCGTGGAATATATGTATAATGGCCTTCTTATTCCAAATCTGAAAAAAATAATGGTCGCTCTCATCTGGTTTAGAGTTATATGGGTCCAAAGTTGAAAAATGGGCTAAAAAAATTTGCTATATCTTTGCTATACATAAACAAAACTAAGCAAAATGGATATTAAAAGAAAGGCTATTCTATTACCTATTCAACAAGCTATTAACCATAAAATTCCATTAATTACTTTCAAGATATAACTCTTTTTCTGTACCAACTATTTTGCATCAACATTTTAGATGCATTTCAGATTCAAATAAAAACGACAAAAACAAGAAAAATTGTTATTAAAAATCGCGGCGATTTACAATAACAATTTTTTGGCTGCGGCGCTTTATTTATCCACCGTTTATTTGGCAGTTCCTAAGTATTTCAAAAATTCTTACAAAATTAATAACATTTTATGGCTTTTAACTGTATAACTTACTCTGTAAATGTTTTAAAAATTTCTCGAGTGTAGCTCTTTCTTCCTCAATCGTCCATGTAAATATTTAACTTCGTAAATATTCCTCCATCATGTATGTTACATCGTATATGTATCTAGTTATATCTTAGTTACTTAAATTGCAATTACTCCTTTTTTTATATAATTTGGACTTCCAGCTTAATAGTGTTTTTCCCTTGTAGGAAATATTGTTTTTAACACTACTAAACGAAAATATTTCAGTATAAAAGAAGTTATATCTTAAAAAGTTATGCATGGATTTTAATACCTCGTTGAATAGGTGCTCATATTACCTTTGTTTTGATATCCATAATGCTTACTTTTCAAGGAAAATTGAAAAAAATTAAAGCATGTTTTTAAGGCCATTTTTCTTAACTTTGGACCCCTATAACTTTTAAACGTCTTGAGAGCGACCTCTAATTTTTTTCACTATTCGCTTTTTTAGCTCCAAATACACATTTTGAAGAAAAAAAATTAAAAAAGTCCATTTTAGCTAAAGGTAAAATGTTCCCTAATTTCTTACAAGTTAAAAAAATATTAAAAATCATCGTATAAGTATTGCACAAATATATAACTACGCAAAATTTTTAGAAAAAACTTTGAATAAATTAAAACTAATCAAGATATACTCAATTATAAATCAATATAAATTCCTCACTTGAATTTTTTTTTTTTTTAATTTGAATTAAATTTTTCAGTATTTTGTTCATAAAATTTGTTCATAAACTTTCTGAAAGCAAAACAATTTTGTTCAAAGAGTTAAATTTTTTCTGTCTTATGAACAAGATAATCTTCTAGTTCAAATCCTATCGAAATTCATGTGAGTAATTTATTTTATGTAATATATTTTGTTCAGAATTTGTTGTTCTTAAAAAAGCATAATTTATAAACATATTTTTCCCCCGTAACGATATTTAAAATTAAACAAATCATTATGTTTATATTTTATCAGTTTAAATTTGATCATAAAAATGTTTATCAGTTTTAAATCATCTAATCTGCAAAAATCTCTGCTAAAAACAACTTTTTATACAAACCTCTGCTTATATTTACACAATTAAAGTCATATATTATAACATATAAAAAAAATATTGCAACTGCTTTAAAATCAAAATATTAATCATAAGTGATATTTTTAAACACAAAATAAAGATAAGACAAATTATAAAGAATTTTTTTCATTTTCACCATAACTCGATATGCTTGCCACTCCAGTATGAGCTGAGCTAGAAACATGTTGAGCTTCGAGTATCAGCAGCACGCTTGTGCGTCTCCATCTCAAAGCGTGCTCAAATCTATAAAACCTAAATAACATAACCAAAGGCGCAAAACTATGCCAAACTAGAGCAGCCTGATTTCTAGGAAAAATTTACAAGAATATACATCTACTTTTAAATACCTATATACATATTTTTCAGTCGTTCAAACATTTTGACTTGGACTTTTTATAGAAAACTGCGAAAGTTGACAGCTACGCAGCTAGTTTCGACGCACTAACATGACAGCTGTTTCCCCACTTCAGTGCCAACGGCACCCAAGACCATAATTATGTAATAGAAATTCAAACCAATTCAACGAGTTCTTCTCACTTGTTGAGCTGCTTACGTTGCTATGATTTTTCGCTTACAGCAAAAATAAAGGCGTTATTGGTGACAGGCAACTGAGTCGGCTTTCTTTAGGCGAGAATTTTGAATTCCAGCAAAAATAAGAATGAAAAATATAATTCTGTAAGATATATAACATAGAAGTGAAAGTTGATATTTTTAGAAAAGTTTTTTTTTCAGAATTTTTTATATTTTATTTATTTGCAAGCAGTCGAAAAAAGAAGTTTGGAACTTAAGTCTTTCGTATTTTTAAGCAACTACTTTTTTCTAGGATAAAGTGCACCTTTTTATTTTGTACATGTTTTTCCAACTAGTTTTTGTTAATGTTTTCCAAATTTACAAAGAGTCGAAAACTAGTTGCTATGCTTGCAGCGCCATTTGTCATTCACGGTCATCAATCTATTAGCTTATTGGCCTGCGCAGCTGTGCCGAAAATGTCCATCAACTCTAAGTAAAGAATTTAACTTCTTCTTATGTATATGCAAATAGTTATTATTAATCAAGTAATTGTTTAACTTTACACATTTAAAAAAAAAAGATAAACACACAACGATTAAAATTTTCTTATTGGGCAGCTAGAGGTGAAAATTGCCTTGATAGAAATCTTACCACACATACATACACAAACACACGCTAGCACCAGCAACAAAACAAATTAGTCATACCAGCAACAAGAAAAACAATTACAACAACAAACAATTAAACTGACTGAGTAGTGAATCTAATATTAAAATTTAATGGCTCATCTGGTCGAATGTTGTGTTGAGGAAAATTCTTCATCAAACTAGTTTTATATCTTTCGGTTTCCGCTGCTTGTGGCAGCTGACATTAAATTCAAACAGACGACGACGCGTTGATTGGAACGATATAAGGAAATCCTGCGCATGCGTATTATTTTTTCGCACATCTCTGTAGAAAACGAAACTGAAGAAGAATCAGGTCAAGTCTGTAGAAAAAGAAAGCACAATGCAAGGAGGACATTCTCGAGCAGAGGAGGAAGCATTGTGGAATGCAATTTTTTTATAGGCCTACATATTTGTTTGTCAGGGATGCATTTATAACTATGCGATTATAAGTGTCCATCGATAAGTAACGATTAAAAAATAACATGTGCCAAATGACTGTCTCAGCCACTAATGGGTTAAGAAAATCAGCCTACACTTGATTTTCCCCTTCAAATCGAAAACCAAAACCAAATTAGAAACTGAAACAAAGAACACAAGACCAAATCAAAACCATTTTGAAAGAATTGTCAAAAACAGAAACAAAAAAAAACAAAAAAAAAACAAAGACAAAGACTTTTACAAAAACACAAACAGAAATAAAAATAAAAACACAACAAAAACAAAATATAATAACTTTAACTTTGACTTTAACTTTAACTTTAACTTTCACTTTCACTTTAACTTTAAATTTAAATTTAACTTTAACTTTGACTTTAACTTTAACTTTAACTTTAACTTTAACTTTAACTTTAACTTTAACTTTAACTTTAACTTTAACTTTAACTTTAACTTTAACTTTAACTTTAACTTTAACTTTAACTTTAACTTTAACTTTAACTTTAACTTTAACTTTAACTTTAACTTTAACTTTAACTTTAACTTTAACTTTAACTTTAACTTTAACTTTAACTTTAACTTTAACTTTAACTTTAACTTTAACTTTAACTTTAACTTTAACTTTAACTTTAACTTTAACTTTAACTTTAACTTTAACTTTAACTTTAACTTTAACTTTAACTTTAACTTTAACTTTAACTTTAACTTTAACTTTAACTTTAACTTTAACTTTAACTTTAACTTTAACTTTAACTTTAACTTTAACTTTAACTTTATCTTTAACTTTAACTTTAACTTTAACTTTCACTTTAACTTTAACTTTAAATTTAACTTTAACTTTAACTTTAACTTTAACTTTAACTTTAACTTTAACTTTAACTTTGACTTTAACTTTAACTTTAACTTTAACTTTAACTTTATCTTTAACTTTAACTTTAACTTTAACTTTAACTTTAACTTTAACTTTAACTTTAACTTTAACTTTAACTTTAACTTTAACTTTAACTTTAACTTTAACTTTAACTTTAACTTTAACTTTAACTTTAACTTTAACTTTAACTTTAACTTTAACTTTAACTTTAACTTTAACTTTAACTTTAACTTTAACTTTAACTTTAACTTTAACTTTAACTTTAACTTTAACTTTAACTTTAACTTTAACTTTAACTTTAACTTTAACTTTAACTTTAACTTTAACTTTAACTTTAACTTTAACTTTAACTTTAACTTTAACTTTGACCTTAACTTTAACTTTAACTTTAACCTTAGCTTTTAATAAAACCAAAGCCAAAGCCAAGCAAACATCAAGCCCAAAATGAAAATTCAAATCAAAATCAACATAATCCTAATCAAAATTTAAACCAAGACCAATGCAAACCACCTAATGGTAAATGAATCCATGACGTCACCAATTATTTCTGAAATACAATGTAGCTACGAGGCCTCCAACGCAAATAAACAAATCTGAATTACATTTGTTAGGGCCAAAACACTAATGACATCTACCTTACACAATAAGTGACGATGGGAGTAGGTACCCAGTGGTAAATGGACACATGACGTAACCAAATATTTCTGAAATACAATGAAGCTGTGGGGCCTTCAAAGTCTGCTTACAATTCTCTACTACATTTGTATGGAATTGGCCGCGAAAACATTGATGACAGCTACCTTACACAGTATGCGACAATGTGAGTAGGTATGCCAAGATAGGAGAGAACAAAATAGTGAAACACAAAATTAGAGAGAACACAAATAAATTGAACAAAAATCCTCTCTACCCCAAAAACACAACGAAAATGAAAGAGAAAACACCGACAAAAGCAAACAAAGGGATATGACGCCATAAACTATTTCCACAATTTAAAAAACGAATTTATTACCTTTTATCTAGCACTTCAGAGTAAATGTTTAATAATACTTTATTTTATACAATATATAAAACTTTGTTCTGGTTTAAACATAAGGATTAAGAAGAAGCAGAAAAGAAATCTGCGTAACGTGGGAGGGAAATAATAATGTAATTAAAGATTTTTATTCTTTTATACAACATTATTTTTTAAAACAGCTTGGCCAAAAAAGCCCAAAATTAAAATAAACCACATAAAGATTAATAGTTTTCAAAAACACACTTCAACTAACTGTTGTTTCGACAATGAAAAGAAACTTATGTGAGCATAAACAAGATTTCGTTTCCGCTTACAGTTCTGCATTACAATGTCATCACAGATAAATTTTTACAAGCTGGTATACACAAGATAGGTGAAAAGAAAACAATGACGCACTTAACTGGAGAGAACAAAAAATTTAACGAAAATTCTTTTTTCGACGAAAACAAAAGAGAACACAACGGAAAGAAGCAAACAAAAGCTAATGACACCACAATTTATTTTAACAATGATTTTAACAAGTTAATGAACGATCCTATTACCTTTTATAAAGCATTTCAGAATTAATGTTTAATAAGACTTAGTTGTTTTATAAACAAATCTTTGTTCTGGTTTAAACATAAGGATTAATAATTTTCACAAAAACACTTCACTGCTAAACTTCCTGTAAGAAAACACGATGTTGCTTTACAGACGAATAAAATCAAATTGTTGTTTGAACTATAAAAAGAAAATAACGTGAGCACAAAGAAGATTTTGTTTCCACTTACAATTCTGCATTCAACATCAACAATATCAAAACTAAATATTATGACCCAATTCAAAAGTGAACACAAATTTTGAGCCTGGGCTTGAAAAACAAATTTTGTTCTTAATTTTATAGATAAGATTTTAATACTTCTGTGATACCTTTCCATTGAGTCAATGAACTCGTAATTTGAACCAATTTTTATGAATTTTGCAATTTATTTCCAGGTTCAGTTTTTATGCAAAATTTTATTCCTTTGAAAAGCAAACTTTCAAAGTAAAACAAAAACCTGATGCTTCATCCCTGTAACAAAGACTGCTCAGAAAAGCTGACATAGGAAAAATCTAACGCTTAAATATTTCCTTATTGGACAAATACTCGTTTTTTTATAGAAGTTGTCGAAGCACTCAATTCGCTTTTTAGCCAAAGTAGGTTTGTTTGCATTGCAAAAAAAAAAACAAAAACAGGCCAAGAAAAAGTACAAGAACGCCAGTCGGAAAAGTGAAGAAGCTGCTGCAAAAAATAGTACAATAAAAAAAACAAAAGCATATGAAAAGCAATAGTTCAGTCCTGACAACTAACTTAACTGGTCGCACAAGACTCTTAACTGATACTCTGTATGTGTCTCCTGCATGTGCGTAACTGTGTGCGATATTTAGTTGTAGTAGTAGTCGCAATATAAGCGTTTTCTGACAGCTATTTACAGAATTTTGTCCGCATGAAAGTGATACGGACAAGAAATTAACACACAAATACACATACACACTCTCGCGTATAACATAAATATATGGCGAATTAGTGCAGATGAGTTTTAATGACATTGAGAATAAATGCATTGAAATATTTATTGTAAAAAAAAAACCCAAAAAAATTAAAAATTCATTTAATGGCGCTAATCGGCGCATCAAGTGCTAAAGTTATGACCGCCGAGTCCTCAGCAAAGATTCTGGAAATGCGGTCAAAAGTACTGTTAAAAGTTAAGACATTTAATATGAAAAAAAAGAAAGGGAGAACATTTAAAACGATATAATTGCTAATTAACAGCAGCAAGTTTGTGTCTTAAGTCTTTCGTTTTCATTTCGTCTCACTGAAAGGAGAAATGGAAAGGGGAAAAAATGGAAATACCATTACTGCATTCTCATTCTCATATTATTTTTACTGCTAAATTTTGCTAAATTTTGCTAAATTTTGTTATATTATGACCAAGGTTAGTTAAAAAAAATATTGTAGGTAACAATTTTTGATGCGCACTTTTTAAACATTTCATTGAAATCTTTAGTCTTTTGTTTTAAAAGCGCTTAGTTTTTTAAAGCTCTATCTAGATAACAACAACAAACACCGATATTTTTTGTTTTGTAGATTTCTATTTTTATGATTTGAGACTGAACAATATCGTTTTACAAACATAATCAAATTAAAAAAATGTTAATCAATTAAAATTCAAATAGATAAAATTTTGTCAACTTAAGCTTAATTTGTCTGCACTTAAGCTCATTAAGTTCAAATCAACCACGCCAATCTTTGGATTATTATCAAAGCCTCCAATAAGAGCATTAATTTTGCAAAAGTTTTGCCAAAAAAATCAAAAAAAAAATTAAATTACGTATTAAGACCATTTTGTCAAACATCTAAACAGCACTCAATTAAAGTGAAATTGCTTAGTTTAATGCATCAAAGCAAAATAAAAACAATTATATAACTTATTCCACCACAAACGTGATAAGAAGCTCATGACGAAATACTTTTTTTTAACTACTGCATTGATAATCATACACATTAATTGTCATTTAAATTCAGTGGCAACACATCGATCCACACTCCCTCACTAACATGAGCTTACTTATAAATTGTATGTTTCACCTTAGAGCTACACATATTT
Source organism: Dichetophora obliterata (assembly GCA_963920525.1). Taxonomy (NCBI): domain Eukaryota; kingdom Metazoa; phylum Arthropoda; class Insecta; order Diptera; family Sciomyzidae; genus Dichetophora; species Dichetophora obliterata. The sequence goes on from OY986438.1 coordinate 189,582,613, forward strand.
AATCAAGTAGCTTATGTAAGCTTTTGATTTGTTGACCAGCCAGCGGGTAACGATTTTTTGTCATCATATTTGAAAAAAAAAATAATCATGCCAATATTTTCGCCCATATAATATTGAAGTATTTTCTTTCCATTTACAAAATTGATAACACGTAGCCTAGAAATGAATATGCTACGATTTTTAATTAAAATTTATGGAACTTTACTTTCGGTTATTTATTATTATTATTTGCGTTTTTTTACTTTAATCACTATTTTCTGTTTATTAATGCAGCACATGTTCTCTATAAAAAAAGACGTCATGCTTACCACATTATTCGTGTGGTAGCCCTTTTTCGGAAGTAGTGGTTACAAGTAAACTTTATTGGTGCCACGAAAAGCAGAAATTTTTAGTTCTTTCACTCTGCTATTGTATTTTATAACCACGGAAAAAAATTATTTTCTTGCATGGAGAAATAATTTTGATTGATTCAAGAATATCTTCTGTTCACAATTGAATCGGTCTGTGCGAATTTTCTTTTAAGACTGGGAATACTGTTATAGGCTAGGGCGTTAATTTTTAGTGTGACCTGTCAAGTATTTTCTCTCTTATTGCTTTGTAAACAAGTTCACCTCGATTCTGACCTACGAATTTCCTAATGGAAAAACAAGTTGAGCAAAGAGTGTGTTTGAGATTGGGTAGTCTATCTCGCTGGCATTAAATGGTACACTAAAAAAAAACGCTGTTGCGCCAACAATTTTGAACTAAGATTTGAACTAAAAACGAAACTCATTTGAGGCCACCTCGCAAGAGCATTCGAGCCATCAACAACTTTCAGATTTGATTCAACAGTTAAGTTATTGCGCCAACAGCGATAAAATTGTTGTCCTAAAGATAAAAGTTGTTGGCGAAAGTACTACGCATTTGATTCATCAACAACTTTCGCATTTGATTCAACTGTTAAGTTGTTGCACCAACAGTGACAAAAGTGATGTCCTTAAGATAAATTTGTTGGCGCAGGTACTACGCAGTTGATTCATCAACGACTTACGTATTTGATTCAACAGTTAAGTTTTTGCTCCAACAGCGATAAAATTGTTGCCCACGAATAAATCAAAGATTTTCCGTTGTTGGCGTAAATATTTACTGTTGGACCAACAACTATATATTTGGCGAAAATACTTAGACTCTTTTAGGAATTCAAATGCGCACACACATTGTTGCGCAACTGTTGTCAAAAAAGCTTAGAAATTGTAGGCGTAGAGACTTTATTGTTTTTACAAAGAATACTTTCTTGTAACAGTTTTTTAGAAATGAAAAGTTTTTGTCCTCACAGTGTTTAATTTTTAGAGTGTACATATTGTTTAAATAGGGTCGTACATCAGTTGACAACTTGCCTCACCCTTCCATTCAGTAAAATCAATAATCGATGAAAATGTCTAAAAAGTAAAGGAAATTGTGCTCGAAAGTCGTCGTGTGACCGTGAGAGATATAGTTGACGAGCTTGATATATCGACTAGATCGGCGCACACCATTTTACATTATGTTCTAGGCATGCGACGGGTTGCAGCGCGACTTGTGTCAAAATTGCTAAATTTTCTTCAAAAAGAGTTTCGCAAAACTGTCGCTCAGGAGATGCTTATAATGGACGATACGGACATTCAGCGCATCCCCAGTTGGCGAGACTTGGGTGTACGTCATCGAAACAGCTCAACAATCTGCAGAGTGGCGCTATCCAAATGAGCCGCAACCCAAATAAATTGGAACCAAAATATCTTGACACCGGCTGAAAAGGACTACTTTTTTTATGCCACCTAGCGAGAAGAAGATTCATTTAAAAACAAACAAAAAGTTTACTTTGGAATATTGTCTTTTATATTATTTACGTACAACAAATTTACGGTCTCTATGTATTAAGTATGGGCTTTTCACAATAAATATTAACGCTAGTTGAATTTACATTGAAAATTAACTATAACTTCACGTTTTATGCCATAACTTCTGAACTCTTGAAGAACACACTTTCATTTTACTTGGTTGGAAAGGTTATGGAACGTAAAAAATTTTAAATAATGTAAATGAAAAATTAAATAATAGCGCCTGTTTCTGGCATGGTATTAACCTTTGAAATTAAGAATGGGTCAACTGCCAATTTTTCCAAAAATTTTATATTTTTACCATAAAAAAGACAAAAGAACCTTTCCGATGATACCCTATTTACAAAAATCGTATTTACATTAAGGGTATTCAGAGATAGTCTTGTTACGGTATTAGATTGTTGAAATTTTGATGTACGTGTGAACATCTTCAATAAATTATTTTGCTGCACCTACACTTCTTTCAAAATTAGATTGTTAACTGACAACAAAAATATTCAATACCATACCAACACTCATAACAATAGGGTCGAGGTATTGTTAGTGTTGAGTTGTTAAAATATGATAAGACGTGTTCTTGAAATAATCAACACTTCAGCAATCTAACACCGTAACAAGACTACCTCTGAATACCCTTATTGACTTATTGTCTTAAACAATAAACCAATCGAAGAACAAAATTTGAGTCAAATCAGAGATGGTCACTGCAACTGATATTACACTTCAATGTGAAATTGAAAACAATTTGTTCCTACTTTGATGAAATTTTTTTAGTGCAAAATTTTTAATTACAAATTGTGGTTAAAAAAATTGCAAGAACATTTTTTAAAAATTTTGTATTAAAAAACATGCATTGATATTAAAGGCAATGTATTGAATTTTAAAACGTAATGATTTTACCAGTGCATACATTGATTTTGACCAATATTTTGTACCCCATATTTGCAGGCACTGCTTAAACCAGAAAAGTCGACCTGTAATGTTTATCGAATCCTTTCATTTTTGCGATGCATCCATCCATCAACAAGCTGATTCCTGAAGATTGCTGCAGCATTGCCGGTTTCAGTCGCTTCAAGCGAACGCTCGTTTTCGTAGCTTCGAAGACTTAAAACATACATGAGAAGTAAAACTGAAGAAGAGAGGCTCAATGGGTTAGCTCTTCTAAATGTTCACAAGAATGTAGAAGTGACCACGGAAGAACTTTTAAATGCACTAGCACGAAATAAAGGAAGACTAGACTTTATGATATAAAGATTATTTAATATAAACAAAATTGGAATAAGTCTATATAAAAAAAAATGAAAATCCCCCGAAATTTTTTCTGGGTACAGAAGGTATAATATAAAAAACATATAATACATTCTAATAAATTAGCCCAAAAATTTATATACTGTGTAAGCTCGTTAATCCGAATGGTGTGTAATCCGAATTATCCAGTAATCTGAATTGAAAATATTTGGTATTGCATATCCTATAGTCCGCATTCATTGCAGCTCGCTAAACCGAATTTGTTCTTGTGTTTTTTGTTATCGTTGTTACTATGCCCACAATATTTTTTTTTTAACAAAATCACGCGTGGAATGTGAAAACTAACGGGACATCATTGGGATGTCTATTTTGATGAATGTGTTTTGTGTCTGTTGACAGCAGATTTAGTTATTGGGTAGCATTGTTCGCGAAAACATCAAAATCAATATGGCAAAAAAACGTGCACATAAAACACTTTCGCTAGGTGATAAGCTTAAGATTATAGAAGCGCTTAATCGCGGTCAATCTGGAAAGATTTTAGCAGAGAAGTTTGGTGTAGGAGCTTCAACTATTTGTGACATTAAAAAAAATTCCGATAATATTAAAAAGTAACATGTGTAACAATTGTATCCTACCAAAATTACTGATTTTATTGTTTTATTAGATTTGCTGATAATTCTGATGGAATACTTTTAAAACAACGCAAGACACTAAAACGTGGTGAATACGAAGACTTTGAGCAAAAATTGTATGCTTGGTTTGAAGATAAGCGGGCAAGGCATCAAACAACTTCAAACCAAATTTTGCGAGAAAAAGCAAAATCGCTTTACAAAAAAATGTACCAAAACCAATCATTTAAAGCAAGTGACGGATGATTGCAGAAATTTAAAAAGCGCTTTTCGGTGCGGCATTTGAAAATATGCGCGGAGTCGTTATCTGCTAGACCAGATCTTTTACCTGACTTTCAGCAAAAACTCTTTGATATTGTCGAGGCTGAAAATCTTTGCGATGACCAGATTTAAAACGCGGATGAGTCTGGACTTTTCCGGGAAAATGTTTCCTGACAAAACATTAGTGCTTTCTAAAGAAAAATCTGCCCCAGGTACAAAAATGAGCAAAGAGAGAATCACTTTCCTGTGTTGTGCTGACAAATTTGGAAGCCACAAGGTTAACATTGCTGTAGTGGGGAAATCAAAAAACCCACGTTCGTTTAAAAAGCAAAAAATTATTGAATACTACTACTCAAAAAATGCGTGGATGACAACACACATTTTTACTTACTTAACTTAAACTTAGTTGGCGCTACAACCGTATGTCGGTCTTGGCCTCATCTAAGAATTTGCGCCAGCCATTTCTGTCTTTCGCTTGCTGGCGCCAGTTGGAAATTCCAAGCTTCGTCAGGTTGTCCTCTACTTGGTCTTTCCAACGAAGATGCGGTCGTCCTCTTCTGCGTTGACCGCCGCTGGGTACCGAATCTAATGTTTTCTTCACTGGAGCATCGTCTTTCATGCGCTGAACATGACCAAGCCAGCGAAGCCGCTCGATTTTAATGCGCTTGACTATGTCGATGTCAGCGTACAGCTCATACAGTTCATCATTCCACCGTATTCGGTACTCGCCATTGACGCAGATTGGTCCGTAGATCTTACGAAGAAACTTTCTCTCGAATGCTCCTAAAGTCTTTTCATCTAAACTGCTCAGCGTCCAGGTTTGTGATGCGTAAAGTAGGACGGGCATGATGAGCGATTTATAGAGCGTGATTTTCGTTCGTCGAGAGAGGGCTCTGCTTCTCAATTGCCTACTGAGCCCAAAGTAACACCTGTTGGCAAGAATTATTCTTCGTTTGATCTCAATGCTGATGTCGTTGGTTGAATTAATGCTGGATCCCAGATAAACGAAGTTCTTCACAACCTCGAAGGAGGTATTGTCAACGGTCACGTGGGTTCCAAGACGCTGGGACTGTTTGTTTGTTGACACCAAGTATTTCGTCTTATCTGCATTCACTGACAGACCCATTCGACTTGACTCTCTTTCTAATCTGGAAAATGCTGCACTGACTTCACGCGTATTATGGCCAATGATATCTATGTCATCAGCATACGCAAGCAGCATAACACTCTTGTAGAATATTGTGCCACTACGTCTCAGATCAGCAGCTCGGATGATCTTTTCCATCATTAGGTTGAAAAAGTCGCACGATAAGGAATCACCTTGTCTGAAACCTCGTTTGGTAATAAATGGTGGGGAGGGGTCCTTCCCGATTTTAACTGCGCTGCTGGTGTTGCTCAGTGTCATCCTGCAAAGTCGTATTAGTTTTGCAGGAATACCAAATTCAGACATGGTGGAGTACAGGTGCTTCCTTATTGGGCTGTCGAAGGCGGCTTTGTAGTCGACAAAAAGATGGTGGGTGTCGACTTGTTTTTCTTGAGTCTTCTCCAAGATTTGTCGTAGCGTGAAAATCTGGTCGATGGTGGACTTTCCAGGTCTGAAGCCACACTGATAAGGTCCGATCAGTTCGTTTACAATGGGCTTCAATCTTTCACATAAAACTCTCGACAGGACCTTATATGCGATATTAAGAAGGCTTATCCCACGGTAATTGGCACAGATAGTGGGATCGCCTTTCTTGTGGATTGGGCAGAGCACACTGATATTCCAATCGTTCGGAATGCATTCTTCCGACCATATTCTGCATAGAAGCTCGTGAATGCATTTAAGTAGAGCTTCGCCTCCATTCTTAAACAGCTCAGCAGGTAAGCCATCAGCTCCCGCGGCTTTGTTATTTTTAAGCCGAGCTATAGCTGTCAGAACTTCATCATAGTCGGGCAGCGGAACCTCAACGCTGTCATCCAAAATTGGGGTTTCCGGAATATCATCTCTATTGGCGGGATTGTTGTCAGCGTCGCCATTTAGAAGCTTAGAGAAGTGTTCCCTCCATAACGTCAGTGTGCTCTGGACATCTGTCACTAGATTCCCGTTTTCATCCTTGCAGGAAGAGGCCCCGGTTTTAAAACCACAACACATTTTTACCCAATGGTTTTTTGAATCCTTTATACCCCAGGTAAAAAAGTACCAAATAAAAAATAATTTCCCGAAGAAAGCCTTATTGATACTGGACAATGCAAAATGTCATGGGCAGCCACTTATATCTGAATGCGGGCAATATAAGACAATGTTTTTACCTCCTAATTGCACCAGTATTATCCAGCCTATGGATTAGAACGCGATAAGACTGACTTAATTATATTACAAGAAAGATCTCTTGTGTGAATTGGTAAATTCTAAAGCAAACAACACAGATGACTTTTTGAAATAATTCAGTATGAAGGACGCTTGTGAGTTGCTAAAGCGATCGTGGGTGCTCGTGGATCAGGGTGCTCAATTCTACTTTAAAGTCCTGTTGGAAACAAATTCATTCTCAGAGATGGAACTCAGAAGAAAACATCCCATTAGCATTATTGCAACAAGAACTAGTAGCGACTGACTCTGCAGATAGACTTGAAGAAAGTGAAGAAGTACGCACAATACAAAATTTATTTCTCTGTAGTAATTACGTACATATTTCTGAAGATGAAATAATTGACTGGATTAATGACTCTTCCATTACTTTGAGCAGTAATTCACAATCAGACACAGAAAACGTAGAAGAAGAGCCTCCTTTACTTAAGCACATTAAAAATAGTGATGTTGTACAGGCCTTAAACACATCAATAGATTTGGCAAAGGAACGTGGCATAGAAACAAATCATATATTGATGCTCAAAGAATTGCAAAATAAAGCAAAAATAAAGTAAACAAAAGCAAACATACATAACTAACTTTCTAAAATAAAAAATATATAATTTTTATTTTGTAGATTTTTCCCCCTTTTCGAATGAAGTGTTTTTTTATTAAATTGTTGATTTTTTTTTCTTTTTCGATTGAAATAAAACTTTTTTTTACATTATAACAAGTGTTTTATTTGTTGGAAAACCAACTGTAAATTATAACAGCCTCTCCAATAATCCGAATATTTCGATAATCCAAATCGGGGTATGCAATCATTAATTCGAATGAGCGAGCTTAAACTGTATAACCATTTCCATAGTGGCGCACGTAACGTTCGCACGCCTTTGTATAAAAAAATTTTGCTAAAAATTAGCTGCAATATTCTGTATCACGAAGAAACACACCAACACTTGTGTCATGAGGAAGACACAAGAGGCAATACCTTCTTCTTTACAAAATTGTATTGCTTCTCGTGTCTATTTCATGGTTGGTGTGCTTCTTCGTGATACAGGACAATGCAGCAAGAAAGGCAAAGAAAAATTTTGTCCTGTTTTGATAACAGCATTCTAGTAGCACTATTTTTAGTATAAAAGATGGAATTGATCGAAAATATGATCCAAAGATATAAGCAAACAAAAAATACGCGTTACGTAATAGAGAATACAAGTTTTGTCTGCATCCACTGACAGGTCAGGTATCCCAAAAATAGAAATACAAGCTCAATACCTTCCAAAATTCATACATTTTATGAAAATTCTCCAAATTATGTTGATTTTATATGATTTAAATACAAATTCTAAATGTTTGATAGTTTAAATCATACTTGATTTGAAATACTAATTCTAGTTGTTTGATACTTTAAAATCGTTTATTAAGCTTTAGGTCAAAGTAAGAACAATTAATTGTTCTAACGAATCTTTCCAAAGAAACAACAACGTTTTTTCAATAAGAAAAGAAAAAAATCACTAGCTGATTTTATTGCAATTTCGGCCTTGCTAAAGGCTTCATCAGAAATCTTTGTGATACCCGTGCAAGCGCGCACTGCACCACAGAGGCGATGAGATTTTAAGTGTCAAATGGGAGAAAAACTGATAAATTGACACTTAAAATCTCATCGCCTCTGTGGTGCAGAGCGCTAGAGCGCGCTCGTATAATATCTCGAATAGTATTAGTCATACCTCGTATAGTATCTCGAATAATATTGTCACCAGGGTACTCAAATTTGTTACAAATAGGGGCAGAATTATTATAAAACACGATAAAGAAAGTGGTCGGAATTCGACAAAGGGGCGCGGCAATATTAGAAAAACACTATATCTCGAAAAATATTGACACTAGGGTACTGAAATTTAGTACAGTGGTGGGAACAACTACAACAAATTATGGTCGAGAAAGATGGCATTATTGAACAAATGGGCGTGGAAATATTATAAAAACACTTTATCTCGAACAATATTGACACAAGGGTACTAAAATTTAGTACACAACTAAAACAAACTATGGTCAAGAAAGTGGCGCTATTGAATATTAGAAAATATTAGAAATACACTATATCTCGAACAATATTGCAACTAGGGTACTAAAATTCGTTACAAGAATGGCTGGAGTTATTTCGAAAATTTATCATACTAGTAAACCCGTAAATATTTATCATACTAGTAAACGCCAAAATCAAACATACCTAGATTTTATTTTAAGCTATTGAATAGATTTTCAACTGATCAAAATTGAAATTGAATTTATTTTGGCCTTTTTGTAATATACGCCGTATTGCACGCGCAACGACGATGTAATGTTAGCATATTTAATTTCATACCCAAACTGTAAAAGAAATCATTTCAGTATCCCTTTGATATTGAATGTATCAATTCATAGTTTTAGGTGTGAAATTATAAAATATTTTTTGTCAGTATAACAGTTTCGTAGCTATTAGCCGATAGGTGGCGCTAAATACCTCACATATTTTTAGGCATGTGCTGAAATTAAGAAGAGAAAAAGAAACATAGCAACAACAATTATATGCAAACTTTAAGTCACTACAACTTAAAATATATAAATTTTTAGGAAATAAAAAGTCCAGTTTGCACATTTACAGGTCTAAACCTACCAAACCATATTAAATTTATTAAGATTGGGCTTGTTCTTAAAAAGCCTTACGCCGGAAAAAATTTGCATTTGCGTAATATATATAAGATTCTCTAAAAGGAAGAAATAAAAACTTTTTAACAAAAAAAAACCAACTTCAAAATAACTACAAAGTAAGAAATAGTTTTAATTTACCTATTAATTTCTTGGTCGAATTTGTTTATTGATTTAAAGGGCCTATTGCAATAATGTGATAAGCCACATAATCTAAAAATTAATTTTTTAGGCTGAATACATTATAAAATGCATTGCAAACAAGCACTAAAGATATTTTGGACTATTTCTTAACAATTTTCTAACCTATTGGTACGAGTTCCCGTGTTCAACTCTATTTCTTCACATAAAAATACATTTTTTCAAAACTTTAGAGTCGATTATTTGAAAATATTTTTTATGTGGCTTATCATGTTCTTGCAATAAGCCCTTTATTTATATATATGATTATATTGGAAATCTTATTATTTTAATTTTTTCTACAATAATTAATTTTATAATCATAAATATATTAATTTCTTTATAAATATAAAAGCTTTGAAGTAGGCGCTAATCTTTGGTAACACAATCATGATCTTTTACCATCCCTGCACTGCCAATGCGAACGAGATTTAAGTCACGAAGTTAAGAACAGCGAGAAACAGGCGTACTTCCCAACAAACAAAAGCTCTCGTTATTGTGTTCAGTGATTGAAAGCGTTAATTTTATAAAAGTCTGATTATATTAGCGCCAACTTTTTAGTCTTTACATTCATAAGGAACTTTATATATTTATGATAATAAAACAAATCAGAAAAAAATTAAACTAAAATTTTCAATACAATAATATATATAAATAAATTATCAAACTCGATCAAGAAACTAATAGGAAAAGTAATTTAAAATTATTTTTTACTTTGTAGTGGTTTTGAAGTCAATTTTTTTTAAAGTTATTATTACTTTTCAAAACAAATTTAAAAAATTATAATAATGACTTTAAAATATTTTTTATCAAATAAGAAAATAATATTAACAAAAATTAATTACATTTTTTTTTTTTTTGAACAAAAATTAATTACAATTTTTTAATTGAAAATAATAAGCGATTTGAGATTGAGGGTAAAATTATTCGTTTAAATCGCGGATATGAGTATATTTTTGTTAATATTATTGAGTCTTATAAGAATTTCAATACTGAAACATTTTAAATTTTTATGTTTCAACAATTAACGCGTTCTCGCGAATAACGTTGTAAATGACAAAATTGTAATTGTTCACTTTTATTCATTTTGCAAGCACTTTTATTCATTTTTATTAATTTTTTTTTTTTGCTATGCGATAAAAATACCTCAAACTGCTCATCTGCTTACTCAGTTCTGTTTGTATATAACTAGCTGAACCCGGTGTGCTTCGCTATCCCCCTCTTTATAAAATAAAATTAAAAGTATTTATATATTTACAAAAAGTTATGTATTTACCCAGCAGAGGTTTGCCAGTGGCTACCATAGAACTAATACAGAATAAATTACCAGGTAAGGAAGCATTACTTTTTTCAAAAAGTAATGCGTCTGCATATAGCAGAAGTAATTAACTCATACCTCATTACCTGTAATGTAGCATACAAGGAAAAGTAATGCAGTGATTTTTATAACTTAATACAAGTAGTATGTTACTCCATAACTTCTAGGTAATGCTGAAGGGAGGCGATCACTTACCTCCTGTCTCATTCAATGTTATATGTAAGGCCTTTTATGCATAGTAAGGTAATATAGTCGGAAGTAGTGGTCATTACAAGGTAATTGATGCTTCATATATTCGGAATATATTCCATCCGCTACTGGGTAATTTTAATTTAATTATTGCAATGCTTCTCCCCTTTTTTGTTGTAAACCAATTGTAATTCAGCACTGAACCGCATGTAATTTGCTTCATGCTCCCCCTTTTTATTTTTAGACCAATCAAAAAGCAGCAATTACACAATCAGATGTTTCGCAGTCAGTTGTGGGAGAATGAGAATGGGGTTACTCCACTCTCTATTTTAATTAACACATATTACAAAATCAGCTGTTTTGCAGAAAGTTGTGAGAGAAAGAGAATGGGGCTACCACACTATTTTAATTATTATGTATTTTAAATTTGAGGTAAAGGCGTTAATAAACGTAGTAAAAAAGTAGGTGAAGAAGTGTGCATGGTTGAAAAATATTATCATGTTATTAGTATTCCTGAGTCAAAGCTGCACGCTGTGAAAATTTAAGATCGGTTAACAGGTCCAGCCTCCAATATATCGAAAACAAAGGGGCGTGCTCCGCCCACTTTTCTTTTGGTACGTATTTCTATTCATGCCAATACGATATGACGATTTTAAATTTTGGGTTATATGGGCGAGGCCATGCCCCTTTGTCCACTCACAACTTTATATAGTTAAGAATTTATTATTTCGTAAGAATATCCTATTGTGAAAATTTAATGAAGATCGGTCCAATAGTTAAGACTATATTGCGATTTTAATTTTCCTGAAAAGAGGCGTGGTCCCACCCAATTTTCTCCTGGTACGTATTCCTAATTATTCCAATATCATATGTACCAAATATCATCGACGTAGGTCAAAAAATGCCCCAAATATGGCGATTTAAATTTTTGGGTTATATGGACGGTGCCACGCCCCTTTGTCCAATAAAAACTTCATATAGCCTATTATTCCTCCCAAAGTCATAGTAACATGCTGTGAAATTTTCAGCTTTAATGGCTGCAAACATAGCTTCCGTTTGGTGAAATAGTATTTATTCTTACGGCAGCCAATCAGAAGCGTTCTTAATTAGTGAAATGAATTGCCATATACATAATTTTAATTGTAAGTATGTCAATGTTATGGTAAGCGTTATAGCACGCGTTGGCAATCGCACCTCATGTACCGCTCGAAGGAAAAGTTTCAAATTTAATTGTGTTGATGATAATTAAAAAAAAATAATAATAAATAAATTATTTCAGAATGTTTTTGTGCATCAACACTTTTTAAAGATACCAAATATATACTATATTGAAAGCAAATTAATTATAACTAAAGTAAAATGGGGCGAAAAAGGGGGATTTGGTAATAAAAAAATCTATGGCTACCTTACCTGTAGATAAAAAGTATATAAAACTTTAGGTAAATACATATTACAAAAAAAGGATTTTGTATAGCAAACATTGTTAGTGGTATAAGAAAGTATCTGAATTAAAAAAGAGGGCGGTGAAGTGGGCGTGGTTCATAGTAATATGGCAACGTTAACAGTATTAAGAGCAATATACTACCAAATAAAAAATAATCCGTTGGAAGGAACAAATTTGTACAGAGAACAAAAAGTTTAAAACTTAAATTTGGCGTGAAAAAGGGCGTTAAAGGGGGCGTGGCGTAAGAAATGTTTATTTCTACCTCGCCTGGAGTATAATGTGTATACAATTTGAAGTAAATCTGTTAAAAACCATATGGGAGCAATTACATAATTTTAAAAATGTGGGCGTAAAAGTGGGCGTGGTCGAAAAAGTACCCTATTAATCATGCCAGAGTCCAAGTTAAGTGCTGTGAAAACTTCAGGAAGATCGGTCCAGAGGTTTGGTCTCCTATAAGGTACAAACAAACAAACAAATAAACAAACACACATTCCTTTTTATATATATAGAAGAAGATATAAGAGAGTGATTCTAACAGGTATTCGCAAAAAAAAACACTAAAAAAATGTCGTTTGCAACGTTTTTCGCGATTATGCTTCAATTATTTACTGAAATTGCTGAAACTTCTTAGACAGAGCTTTGAGATTGAGGGTAAAGTTGTTCGAGTCTTCTCACGAAAAATGTTTGTCATGAAAAATATTTCGAGTCTCGTCACGTTTTGATATTTCAGCAATGATATTTCTTTTTTTATGTGTTTCTTGTATGTGGACCCCCACCCAGCAATAAAAATGCATCCAAAAGAAACTAAAGTGTAAGAGAAAGTCTTGAATTCCATCCCTTCCACTTTCATACCCAAAAGGTATTTTTTTTAACATATGCTTATCATTGTGAGGAATGCTTTCATTAGTCTTCTCTAGAAGTGCTTTCAGAACTTTTTCAATGGAAGATTTCTCTGAGTCCTTCAGTGAAAGGATTCTAGTAGCTGTTTTCCAGGCGAACTTTAAGAAGGCATTCCATGGAATGAAATAATTTTTATGGCTTGGGGGCTTAAAAAATCCCTAGGAAAATATCCCTTTTCCCGACATTTTAGCGATTTTGGTGTTGGAAATGAAAAGTGTTTGGGTTTTGTTGGGGGTTTAAAAAAATTCCACGCAAAATATTCTTTTACCGATATTCTAAGCATTTTGGTGTTGGAAGTAGTTAGTGGATTGGCTTAATTGGTGGTTTGAAAAATCCCACGGAAAATATCTAAAACATATATGGTAATTATAAATAAATTTTTTTTAATTTAATTAAATTTAAATGCCATTTTAAAGTCTTCCAGAAGTAGTTTTAAGAATGCCTCTTGAAAGAACTTCTTTTTATGGCTAAGAAGAAGCACAGTTTGATCTATAGAATGTCTTCTGAAAGCAGTGTCCCTAAGAATGCATGTCACAATTGCATCAAAAATTTTGCTGGACAATAGGATGGCAGATAGAGTGAAGGTGTGTTTAGAAGATATGTTGATAGGAAAAAATTAATAGGATCAGTTCATACATTTGACCTCCGTAGGGGTCATAGATTTTTTGATATGTTCTATAATAGACTTTTTCATTTTGTGTTTGTTTAAGAGGACCCCAGAGGGGTGGCAGATAGAGTGTAGGTGTGTTCAGAAAAAATTTTGAAAAGAAAAAATAAATCAAACCATTTCATACTTTTGACCGCCTTTGAGGGCTTTTGTAGTGGGACCCCCAGAAGGGTGGCAGATAGAGTAAAGGTGTGTTGCAAAGAAATGTTAAGGGGGAAAACCATTAATGGGACCAGATCATACATTTGACCTCACAAGGGGTCATCAATTTTTTTATATGAACTGTAATCGCAATTGTTTTGTATATATTGTGTTTTTTGTATGGTGACCCCAAAAAGGTGGCAGATAGAGCATAGGTGTGTTCAGAAGAAATGTTTAGGGGGACAAATTAATAGGACCAGCTCATACATTTGACAACCGAAGGGTCATAGATTTTTTTTATATAAACTAAAATATACATTTTTTATATTTTGTATTTTTTTTTTCTTGTGGACCTCCACAGTAGATCCCCTAATTTAGATGCAATTTTTTCACGTCAAAATAGCAAATCACAGACATACATATATGGCATATTTTAGTTATCACAAACCATTAAATCAGTGTTACCAATTGAAGCAACAACCAATGACAGTGTAAATATTAAATAGAGTGAATATTTTGTACGCAAATTTTTTATTGTAATTGATTTGAGATTCTCTCTCTCTTTCTCTCTGGCTCTTTCACAAAAATCTCTTTTATTCTTAATTTTAAGAAGTTTCACTTTTGTACTGTACACACACTGTACCGTAATTTTTTTTTTGTATTAAAAATTGTTTGCTTTTTAAGAACTTAAAGTAGATTTTAAAATTTATTTTTGAGGCATCTATAGGTTTTTATCCAAAATATTTTCATAGTATGTTAAATTGTTTTCTTAAAAATTATAATTATTTGCTTGCCGAAGAATTATTTTTATTAATTTTTCTTTTGACTTTGGGCCCAATTGTGTGGTTCGAACCTTAGAATGCCCCTCCTTTGCAAAGAGCTTGACTTTGACCAAGCCAGATGTTTTAATTTTAACCCTATATCACGCTATAACGTCAATTTCAATTGCTTACCTAAAAATATCTCAAACTGTCTTAAGAATAAAAATAACCAACTTTTGTTTTAAAATTAATACTTTATTTATACAAATACTTGCAAAAAAATTTTTTTACAGTTTAAAAGATTAACATATATCAGGGAATGTAACATTGCTTTTAATATAGTAATTCATGATAAAAAAAATACAAAATAAACTGGCCATTTCAGCCCTTGGAAGGACTTTGACCTAGCTTTTATTGATCAATTGTGTTGTGCGTGTTATTAAATGTTTGCTCACAAATGACCGAGAATCGGACCTACGTGTTTTATGCCGACTTCAAACGGCTTATGTTCTCAAGAAGCTTTACATGGCAATTTTTACTCTCTGAGGTTTGCCATTGTTTACAGAGAGGTGACGGCCGAACAGAAAAATTAATTCAATTGAAAAAACTTTCTGTCTGAGCTGAAATTGAACCCGGGCTACCGCAGTTCTTTAGCTTAGGGGCCACGCACTCTACTCACTAGGCTACGGTCGCCATAGTAATTCGTGATAAGTGTAGTTTAATAACTCACCAAAAAGCTCTTAAATTTTTATTTTTATTATTAACACTTTTTATAACAGTTTTAGTCATTTACAAATATATTAAACACAAACTTCTGCCAAATTCAAAATCACGCTGTTGCTACTAAAAATAAAAAATAACTGTTAATTGATTTACTCTCTAATTGAAAAACTAGAGCTACTTAGAATGTTTATGAGTCATTTATAAGAGTTCCGACTTCATTTTTTCTCTTTGAGTTATTTTTCTAGAGCAATTCCTAAATGTTGCAGATCTGCAACACGGCGCGATATAGGGTAAAGACAATAATTGAGTAGAATCAATAAAAAATATCTTGCAACTAAGAAATTTTTTCTAAATGGCATTCGATTTATATTTCACAATATATGCTACAAAAATAAAATTTAAAATGAGCATTTATGCTTGAGTGAGAACCGATAGCCTTCTTACTAGAATCAACTACAAAAGAACTATAAAGTAGTTACTCATAGAAATGGTCAAACTGTGTGCGTTGCTTATACGTTCCGCTTATTAAATATACAATTTGCCAAAAAACCATATACAAAAAAATTTTTAAACCCCTTAAATATTTCTAAAATAGAACTTAGCTAATTCTAGTTTAATTCTATTTCATTCCACGTTCGTTTCTTAAATCTTTCGTTTTTTCATACTTTTTTAAGCAGTCATTTAGTCAATAAGAGTTTTTCGCTTCTTTTACTAAAAATAAATTAAACTATGACCCAAAATGGTTTGTACTTTGTTAGTAACCATTTTAGTTTAATTTTAATTAATTTTTAGCAAAATAAAAACGGTCTTATAAAATCTTTGGACAAAAACAGTAAAAATAAACTTAGAAACAACAAAGAAATACTTACAAAAATTTAAGTGTTGCCGGAAGCAACTTCTTGCACCAAAAATGTAGATTATCCTTTATACACACTGTCTACTTAACTGTGCCCCAATTAAATGCCGCCTAGTGGCATAAAAACCTATTGCTTGGCGCAATTAGTGAATTGAGTTCAAGTGCAGCCAACACCTTTAAAACTTGAAAACAAATAACAACACTGCAAAGGCACATATCTCGATCCCAAACAGGACTCAGTGCTTATAAATAACCATGACAACAATGGGCCACAAATTAAAGCAAACAACAATTTCACACAACAATTGAACTCAATCGTTGAACTGTGGCAAATGCAAGAAATTCACTTTTTAATATATATTCTATTGCAAATTTCAAACAAGTTTCTACGCACACAATGCAATTCTAGCAAAATCCTTGCAAATTTATTTGAAGTTGTTTTGTTTTTAACAAGTCGAAAACCGTTAGTTGACAACCGAACCGACACACGGATTAAACTCAACTAATTCACCAACTGCACGAGCCAACAATGTAAAGTGGGGCCATCCAAGTGGCCGGTTGTTGGTGGATTACCTGATTGTTGTCTGTTTCCTAGTTTTTGCAGTGAGAGAACGTGCTGACGATGAAAATGCCATACAAAAAAATTGCAGACAGACAGACATACATATAGCAAGTCGATAAAGCGCCACAAGTTTTGAAGACACGTTGAAAAGCATTAAACACATGAAATAGTGGCCAGCATAACAGCAGCAACAACAATAAGCCCCATGCTCCAACAATTAGGCT
Source organism: Dichetophora obliterata (assembly GCA_963920525.1). Classification (NCBI taxonomy): domain Eukaryota; kingdom Metazoa; phylum Arthropoda; class Insecta; order Diptera; family Sciomyzidae; genus Dichetophora; species Dichetophora obliterata. The sequence continues at coordinate 189,599,589 of OY986438.1, forward strand.
GATGTACGAATACTTGTAGTGGACAGTAGAAACTAATTCAGCTGTTACACATTCAGTTGTTATTTTTAAAATATTCTGAATATTCGGTTTTTTTCTCAGCTTTTAAAGGGTTTATTGAAATATAGTTCGAAAGTAAAAAAATTGATATATTAAAATATATACAAAAATAGTCAAGTTAGTTATTATTTTCGAAACGGTCAAAAATTACTAGTTACCTTATCAAATTAAATTATTTATATTAGTCATATAAATTCATAAAAAAAGAAGTGGTGCGGTCGGGGTTCAGAGGGGTCAGGCGAAAAAAACAACAACAAACATGAAAATATAAAATGGGAGAAAAACTGAGAAATTGATACTTAAAATCTCATCGCCTCTGTGGTGCAGTGCGCTAATGCGCGCTTGAACGGCGTGTCACAAAGATTTCTGATGAAGCCTTTAGCAGGGCCGAAATTGCAATAAAATCAGCTAGTGATGTTTTCCTTTTCGCATTGAAAACGTTGTTGTTGTTGTTGTTGTTGTTGTTGTTATTGTTAAAGATTCTTTAGAACAATTAATTGTTTTAACCTTCACCTAAAGCTCAATAAACGATTTTAAACTATCAAACAGCTAGAATTTGTATTTAAAATCAAGTATGATTTAAACTATCAAACATTTATGTAGAATTTGGATTTAAATCATATGAAATCAACATAACAAATTACAAGGTCATTTAAAAAACTTTATTTTTTTACTATTTTTTTGTATTTTATATTATTTTTTTAAGGCAGAACAATCAAATCAAAAAGCTTAATATTTTAGGAAAAAAGGATTTATTTATTAGTAGAGAGAAAAGTAGGCGATGTTAGTTTTATGACGCAACAAAGCGTTGAGCATTGAGCATTGATCATGTTCTTCGAATGGAGATTGAATTCATTGTAAAGTTGAACTGAAAACTAGACTTATTTAAAAGTATAAAACAAAAAACACATTTTTAGGATCCACCCTAGTGTCGGAAAAACTTTTTGAAATTCTTACATCAAATTCTAAATCAGCGAACAGCTGATATAAAACTAAAACACATTTTTAGCGTACATCCTAGTGTCGACCCTATTGTCAATCTTTTAAATTCTAACATAAGGTTTAAAATAAGCGACCCCTTAATACTGCCATCGCATACACAAAGAGCATAAAGCAAAAGAACACATTTTTAGGGTCACCCCTAGTGTCCATCCTTGTGTCAATTTTTAAAATTCTAATATAAGATTTAAAATCAGCGACCCCATAATATACACAAAGAGTATAAAGCAAAAAAAACAAATTTTTAGGGTCCACCCTAGTGTCAATTAAAATTCTAACATCAGATTCGAAATCAGCGACCAGCGCATCTACAAAAAATATTAAACAAAAAACACATATTTAGGGTCCACCCTAATGACATAAAAAACACTTTTGAAATTTATACATCAGATTCGAAATCAGTGACCCCTTAGTTCTGCCAGCACAAATAGTATAAAAAACATGTTTTCGGGGTTCACCCTAGTGTAAAAAACATTTTTTTAAATTTTAGCATCAGGTTCAAAATCAGCAACTCTTTATACTGCTAGCACATAAACAAAGAGTATAAAACAAAAAAAACACATTTTTAGGGTCTACCTTATTTTAAATTTTTTTTTTTTTTCAAATTCTAACATAAGATTTGAAATCAGCGATCAGCTCATTCACAAAAAATATTAAACAAAAAATCACATATTTAGGGTCCACCCTAGTGGCAAAAAAAATTTTTGAAATTCTAACATCAGATTCAAAGTCTGTGGTCCCTTAATACTGCCAGCACATACACAAAAAGTATAAAATAAAAAACGCCTTTTTAGGGTCCACCCTAGTGTTAAAAAACTTTTTAGAATTTTAAGATATGTAGCTCGTTTCTACAAATCATTCGAGAAGTACTCGAATTCGTTTTTTTAAATTCAACGCAGAGATCAAAGCATACTAGAAAATCATTCTAGCAAAGTTATAGAAACGAGCTACAGACAGATTACACTGTATTACACACATTTGCTGCAGTTTCCATTTCTTAAAACTTAATTGCAATTAAGATTCTCACGTATGATTAAAAACAAACACACAAATAAAAATAACAAAAGTGTTTTAACGAGATTTCAACGTAAAAAAAAATATTTTAGCTCAGGCGCGTACCTAAAAAAAATTTCGGGGGTTTTCAATTTTTTTTATGTAGAGTTATTCAAGTTTATTGTATAAAATTAGCTGAAACCCGGCGCGTTGCTGCAACGCCACTTTGTCCAACGATCATAAAATGTTATCAGTGAAACTGAATGTGTAAATTGAGGTCGAATACTGAATTGTGATTGCCATAAAACGATTGTTTTAGCCATCCCTTTCGATTGGAAAGAGATATTGGGGTAATTTTTTCACATAAACTATTTTTGAAACTTGTCTTTTTGTAAAAAATGTAAAAAAACTTTGAAAAAAAAGTTTTCGCCAAAAAATCATAGGGAATTGTTTAATGTCAAAAGTAGTAAAACGATTTTTCAGCAAAACTGGAAGAAATTTTGCAAAAGAATGCTATACCATAAGAAAGTTAGTCATAAATGCAATTTTTACTTTCTATTTTTACAACAAAAATTACTTTTAATTCATTTTTTGACTAAAAAGTCAAAATTTTTGACCTATTTTGAAAAAAATATAAAAAACTTATACACTTACGGTACAGTTCAAATTATTTTTGTTTAGAACTTTTATTGAACTTTTGCACAAAAAAATTTTTAAGTATTATATTTATGGTGTGACCTGCGGTTCAAGCCCACAAATATAACCTTTTTTTAAAATTGCTGTAGCTCAGTCGTTTTACAATTTTGGGTTTTTTTGACGTGAAAGTAGACGTAATTTTCTAAGTTTTTCCATTTCGATGTTTTTTATCTCCCCCTCTCAGAGCGATGAAAATAGTTACGTAAAAATGAGAAGGCAAACGGGGTGTTGTTTTTCTTGATAACCAGATGTCGCATCAAAATTCTGCGGATGGCATTTTGTATGTTATAACGTCAGGCAGGTCCTGAACTAGGATATTTCCAAAATATAAGAAATTGGCAAAATGGAGCGATTAATAAAAAAAGTTCAAAACTTAGCTGTTTTTGGGGATTTTTGCCCCACCCCTCCCCCGCTAGTAGAGTTTGCCCAATTATCCTAGTTCATTAGCTGCCTCACGTGATTATCTACAAAACGCCGCCCACCGCATCTTTATTCGACTTCTGGGTCTCGAGAAAACCGACACCCCAGTTAAAAAGTGATTTCGACAAAAACGCATTTAAAGTTTTATTGCTGCACTTCGGCGCGAGTGTATATATACATATACAGCTCTGTAACTCCAAAATGAATTCTAATTTTAAAAAATCCTTTTGAGGAAGTATTTTTAAAGGATTTTAAAAGGCATTTATGAGAAAAATAATAGAAAAAATTTTTAACCGCAGGTCATACCTTAAAACAGTGGAGACATTTGAATCGAAAGTCAAAACTTTGATTTTCGTGTCGTTTTTTTCTCATTTTTAGGTAACGATGTTTTATGAAAAAGTCGTACTAAAAATTTCTACAATTCTGAAAATATGTGAATGGTTTTCATGGCAAAATAATAGAAAATTGTTAAAATTAAATTGGCCAGAATTTATTATAATAAACGTATTTAAATAGCAAAATTTACGTTAGTTGAAAAAAGAAAAAGGGGCGTGGTCAAAACTGAGTTTGAGCACTATCCGTATAGCTGTTTGGATTTGTATTAAGTTCATATGTGTAGTACAGTGCCCTCTAGTGTCAAATAAAGATCAAAATAAATAGCGCCAAAAGTTTTGTAATTTTTTGATGTTTTCGAAAAGATTTGAACTGCACTTTTATTGATTTGAGGACGGTAACTGGGGGTATGACAAATTTATTTCTTCTTAAACCATCTCGTACTCCAAACAAGTCGACTGTCAAATTTTCTGCTTTATTTAGTTTATTCCTTTCGCACTTTCTTTCCTTCACTCGACGCTTATCCCCTGAAAAATGAGCGTAAACATAGTGTGACAATGCAAATTTTTATTACAATTACCGAAAGTAACCACACAAACTAAATTACCAAATTGAAGTTTTATACGACTAAAACCGTCTTAAATACACAACTTTTTCATATAGTGGGCGTGAAAATTAGGCATGGCAAGTCTTACATAGCCTACCACGATTCAGTTAAAATAGCAAATAGTTCGGTACCTTTAATGTCTAAATCGGTTTAGTGGTTCTCATGCGATAGCGGAACATCCGTGCGTGTCACAAAGTCTTTTATATAATAGTATAGATATAGTTAATCTTTATATTATAATATCTAGTCTTCTTTTATTTCATGCTAGTGCGTTTAAAAATTCGACCATGGTCATTTCCACATCCCTGTGATCATTTAGAAGAGCTAACCCATTAAGCCTCTCCTCTCCAGTTTTACTTCTCATGTATGTTTTGAGTCTTCGAAGCGACGAAAACGAGCGTTCGCTTGAAGCGACTTAAACCAGCAATGTTGCACCCATCTTCAAGAATCGACTTATTGATGGATATATCATTGCATCTCAAAAATTAAGGGATTCGATTAACGTTACAGGTCGACTTTTCTGATTCAAGTAGTGCCTACAAATATGGGGTACAAAATATTGGTCAAAATCAATGTATACACTGAAAAAATTATTAAAGTTTTAAATTCAACACAGAGCCTTTAATATACAAAAATATTAAAAAAAAAATTCAAGCAATTTTTTAACCACAATTTGTAATAAAAAAATTTGCATTAAACTAATTTCATCAAAATAGGAACAATTTATTTTCAATATGTGGCCCATTTCACACTAAAGTGTAATATCAGGTGCGCGAACCATCTCCGATTTTGCCCAAATTTTAATCTAAGATTGGTTTATTGTTAATATTTTGAAAAAAAAACTACAAACTATCCCTAGTTTGAGATTTATTGTTGATTATGACTTTGTTTTGCTAAGTGGTGATTTCAATATCAACTTTCTGTTTAATGACTTACCAAGACAACAACTGTATGAGAAAATATCGTCCTTAGGCTTAGCAGTTGTCAATGATACCATTCCAACGCGGTTTTCTAACAACACCTCTCCTAGTCTTCTAGACTATTTTATTGTCTCTGATCCATCCGTAATTTCGCTATTTAATCAATTATATTTCATATCTGATCACGATTTAATTTTCTGTTCTTTAAATGTCAATCTATCTCGTTTAGTTATACCCAGGGACCGAAAATAACTGTTATTTTACAATTTTCAGATGAAAAAGGCATAACGAAAAAGTTGCCGGAGGACTTTTTTAAATATACCATTATTATCGTAATGGCAGCAGCCTCGCGAATATTAAACGCCTTTTAAATTTTTGGCTGTTACTATAAAAATTAAAATTAACTGTTATTTTTTGCCTTTTATTTTTCGGGCAAAAATAACTGTTACTTTTGACTTTTATTTTTTAGGTAAAAAATAACAGTTATTTTGTGCCTTTTATTTTTTCGGTCAAAAATATCAGGCAATTTTTACTTTTTTAAAGGCTGAATAACAAACTTTAAAAACTAAAAAGTTTTATAGCTCAAAATGTGCACGCTGATGAGACGATAAAAATTGCATAAAACTTTTTTGGCGTTCAAGTGGCCTTTAAAAAATTCAAATTGCCTGATATATTTGACCGAAAAAATAAAAGGCACAAAATAACTGTTATTGACCAGTTGACCAAAGAAATAAAAGTCAAAAGTAACAGTTATTTTTGCCCGAAAAAATAAAAGCCATTAAATAACTAGTATTTTTGTCGGAAAAAATTAAAGTTAAACGATAACTGTTAATATCTGACTTTTTTGATAAAACCATAACCGGTACGGTCCCTGGTTATACCTAATACTTTCTCGTATCGCGATTTTAAGCACATTAACTGTCCATCTCTTTTTCGTGATGTATCTCTGCTATCATTTAATGATTGTTGGCTTCACACAAACATTAATGATAAGCTTAATTCACTATTGGAGCCAATAAAATATTTCTTTGATAAACATGTCCCTTTACGTTCTTGTAGTGTTAAAAATATGTCTTGTCCTTGGTTTACGCAACATGTTTTGAGTGCATTAAAAAAAGAAACAAGTTAAGAAATATATGACGAAGAAATCCGTGCTCTTATAACTGGGAAGTCTATAGACTAGCGAGAAATGTGGCTGTTCTTTTAACGAGATAGGCTAAAACTCGGTATTTCTCGGAAAAACTTGACCTATCTCTTCCAACAAAAACGCTTTGGAACAACATAAAAAAACTTGGAGTTTGTAATAAAGATAACACTGACTGTACTTTAGATCCTGAAGTTCTTAATAACTTTTTTGTTGATAATGATGCTTCTTCTAATTGTAATATTTCACCCCTGTTCGGTCACTCATTGCAACAAACTTTTAGCTTCTCTCCGGTAGTTGAACTTTATGTAGGTAATAGCATATCGAAGATTAAATCAAATTCTATTTCTGAAGATGGCATTCCCATCAAGTTTATAAAATTATTGTTGCCACACATTATTGGTCCTCTAACGCATATAATTAATTTTTGTTTTATGTCTTCTGTATTCCCTGACTTATGGAAAGTTGCCATCGTTTTTCCTGTAGCAAAAAAGCAAAAGCCAATAAATGTCAACGACTTTAGGCCCATAAGTATATTATCGCCATTAGCTAAAGTCTGTGAGAAACTCGTGGCTCAACAAATAACTAATCATTTAGTTGATAAAAATCTGCTATCCCCTTTTCAATCAGGTTTTAGGTCTGGACACGGGTGTTCGTCCGCTGTTATTAAGGTCATTGACGATATACGACCGAAATATGATGCTGGCAATTTGACTTTACTTTGTTTGCTTGACTTTTCAAAAGCTTTCGATAAAGTAAACCATCATCATTTGTGTAGTAAGCTTAAGTATCTATTTTGTTTCTGTGATAGTGCTGTAAATCTTGTGTCCAGTTATTTGTGTGATAGGTCTCAAAAAGTTAAAGTTGGTCAATTGTCCTCAGGGTATAAATCTGTCTTAAGTGGCGTACCACAAGGATCTATACTTGGCCCTCTCCTATTCTCTATATTTTTAAATGACATATTTTCTGTCTGCAGTCATGCCTCTATCCATGCATATGCTGATGATGTCCAAATGTATTTATCTATAAGAACAGGACTGGTTGATGACTTGTGTTGCAGAATGAATGAGGACCTCAACAGCATTAATGAGTGGACAAATAGCAATGGTCTTCCTCTAAACTCTTCCAAATCATATGTACTTCCTATCTGTAGAGGTAAAACTTGTGTTAATGATGTCCCTGATTTGTTGATTGGTCCTAACAAGCTAACTGTTGTGTCGAAAATTGTAAATCTTGGTTTCTATATTAATTCTTCGCTTTCAGGTGTTGATCATGTTAATAGTATCGTCAAAAAAGTTTATTATGTATTGCGTAATTAAGGAATGTCTGCAAGCGTGACTCCAGTTAGTATTAGGCGTAAGTTGGTTATAGAACTTATTCTACCTGTGATAACCTACTCTGAGGTGGTATATAGTAAACTTGACTCTTCCTCCCAGTTAAAACTTCAAATAGCATTTAATTACGCCACACGCTATGTGTATGGCCTTCGTAAATTTGATCACCTGTCTAGTTTCCGGAATGCAATACTTGGATGTGACTTGACTGCTTATCTCAATGCCAGAAACTGTATGTACCTGCATAAGATAATTCATGAGAAAACACCTAGATATCTATATGAAAAACTCCAGTTTTATATGTCCAGAAGAAGCCATGTTTTAATAGTTCCGAGGCACAACTTGCTAATATCTTCTCAACTGTTCTTCATCAACGCCATTAGGTTGTGGAATTCTCTACCACGGAGGCTTAACGAAATCACTGAGAGAGGTTCTTTTAGGCAATCTATTTTATCTTTTTTCTCTACTCTATAGTATCTTTATACTCTTGTTCTAAGTGATTTTCTCTATTGATTTCTGTTTTTCACTCAGTCTATACATTATATTCTTAACTTTTAACTTACTATAGTTTTTAAGAGCATTAAGTCATTATTGTATTAAAATTAAGTTATTTGTCTATAAAATGAGTTGTTATTATTATAAGATTGAAGTAAGTTAATCATTTTAATGTTTTATGTTGTACTATAAAAGAGCATAGCTCTTAGTGTACTTATATTTTCAACTATACGAATAAATAAATTGAATTGAATTGAAATATATATAAAAAAAATAAAAAAATAAAGACTTTTTTTTGCGGACCCACAGCTATGCGATTGTAAAATACGGTCTAATTTGAGACAACGTCAATTTAAATGCGATTTTCGTAAAGAAGGTGTCATTAAAAAGGTTATTTTGTTTATTTTTTTTAAAGGATCAGTATAAAGTTTTTGTAAAAATTGCAGTTACTTGACCAATTCTTAATTTCAAAGTTTAATCCAAGCCAGCAATAGACGCTATAATTTTTTTTCATTAACATTATTTTCAATTTTTTTTAAGTTCCATTACCTTTTCAACCTTTTCAAAATGAAAGTGTATTCTTCAAGGGATCAGAAGTTATGGCGTAAAAGGTGAAAGTAAAAATGAATTTTCAATACAAATTCAACTGGCATTAATATCACTGTGCATTTCCAAATATCAAAAAAGATGGAGACATATCATTTCAGTATAATTCAAGCTCGCTGAATTTAATAGCATGTACCGTTTTTTATCCCTCCACCCGTTTTCGAGAAATTAAAGGTTCAAGGTGAAGTACGTGTTGATGCAGTTTTTGTTAGAAAAATTTTTTTCTCATTAAGTTTATCGACTTCATGTCAATGATAGAAACATTTACAATGACCTGGAAAATAATTTTTTAAAATAGTTTAACCCCCGAAACGCAACTCTTATGGTCCAAATTGACCTCATAAATCAAAAAACCTCTTTTTTCGTAGCTTACTTGTTTTTATTTGAACAAAGCTTTTCTACGAAAAAAAGGGTTTTTTATTTATGAGGTCAATTTGGACCATAAGAGTTGGGTTTTAAGGGTTAGACTGTTTTAAAAAATTATTTTCCAGGTAATTCTTAATGTTTCACTCATTGGTATGAAGTCGATAAAGCTAATGAGAAAAAAGTTTTTCTAACAAATACTGCATCAACATTTACTTGACCTTGAACCTGAAAACAAATAATTTCATTTGGCGCCACTACATCAGGGGAATATTTTTCCATCAAAAAGTTTACTTGTTTTTGTTTGAACAAAGGTTTTATACGGAAAAAAGGGTTTTTTGATTTATGAGGTCAATTTGAACCATAAGAATTGGGTTTGGAGGGTTACACTGTTTTAAGATATTATTTTCCAAGTAATTTTTAATGTTTTATTCATTGACATGAAGTCTATAAAGTTAATAAAAAATTGTCTAACAGAAACTGCATCAACATGTACTTGACCTTGAACCTTTAATTTCTCGAAAACGGAAGGAAATACCGAAGGATTAAAAGACGATAAACGCCATTAAATTCAGCGTCCTCGAATTATGCTGAAATGGTATGTCACTGGCTTGTTTGCAAATAAAGTGGCCGATTCATGCACAGTGAATTTATTGTGAAAGGACTATAATACATAGATACTTAAAATTTGTTGTACGTACACTCAAAAAATTTATTAGTAAAATTTCTACGAATGATATTACAAAAAATTCCTACATTCTAACAAATTTTCCTACAATATACAAAGTATTTTTATTATAATATCTTTACGAATTTATTCGTAAAATTTTTCTTATACCTGATGTAGTATCTACGAACATATTTGTTTTATATACTAATGATATTCGTAAACAAAACAAATCAATTCGTATTAGTGCATTGTACGAATAATTGTGTAGATATAAATAATAGTATTCGTAAATTTCTCATACAAATAACTTCGTAATTTCTTTCATTACAATCGTAGTATTTACTAATGCTTTTGTACTATTTACTAATGAAGAATAATATTAGTAAAACTAATTCATTCGTAGGCTGACCGTACGAATTATTAGTAGAATGTACGAATAATTAGTAGAGTTTAAAAAATTTAAAACCAAAATCGTTCAGCCTTGTTTGTCGAACATCTACAGAACATAAGGAACTGTATGATTGCAAAGTGACTGTAGCCTACTAGTAGAGTGCGTGGCCGGTAAGCTAAAGAGCCGAGGTTCAAACCCCAGCTCAGAACAGAATTTTTTTTTTAAATATATTTGTTTTTTTAGGAATACGAATAAAGTATTCGTAATATGTACTTATATACGTCGATTCTACCAATCCTATTCGTGGCTGAAAACTACGAATAAAATTCGTAGAATGAACGCAGCTATTAGTAATATTTACACACAAATATTTTTGACTTTAAATAATATAAAAAATATATGTTTCAAAGTAAATTTTTTGTTCGTTTTTAAATTAATCTTTTTTTCGCTAGGTGGCATAAAAAAGTAGTCCTTTTCAGCAGGTGTCAAGATATTTTGGTCCCAATCTATCGGAAACAAAGAATATCAAAGTGCATATTAGTAAGGTAACTTGTCGCTACAATATTGATTACTATTTTTAAAATTATGTTACAATTTTCCACCGCTACGGGGATCAAAAGGTTTGAAAATGACAGTGTTTTTTAAAAAGTCGCACTAAGCTTTTTCTATTGGGCCAAACTGAATAATTCTAGTAAAGGTTGTAGCTACAAGTACCCTTATTAATATGAACTTTAATTTTTTTGTTTCCGATAATAAGTCTCTATGTTTTATTATAGTCATATCACAATAAATTTTTTTAATTGAGCCTTTTCATTTTTTTTTCCAATGTGCAATGTCATCTGAAGATCTTTGTCGTGACCATAAACACTCAACGGCTGCCATGTTGTGCTGAGAGTTGCTCTCGGTGCTCGTAAAGATTCTTTCATTTCGGGGGGTTTTAAACCAAAGAATACTCCCCTGTGTATGCGCCAGTCTTAACTTATTTATTGTTGGATTAGTAAAAAATTTCAAGTTACTAATCATTATAATTTTTTCAAGTCTATTTTCAAAATCTCATCTTGCTAAAGGAAAAGTTTTGATTGCATTAAACTTACTGAAAACTGATTAAACTGATTGAAATGACTGATTGAAATGATGGCATATTTTACTTATTTCACTTATTATCTACTGTGTTCTTGTTAGGGAACATGTCTTTCAAAAATATATAGGTACCTTTTTCGATCTAATCGAATTTCAATGAAAGTAAAATTCTTTTAATTTATTCTCTTTACTTAGGAAAATAACGATTCCCCTTCAACTAATTATTTTACGGCACTAACACTTTAATTCATCATTGCTAATGATGTTATGTATTTTGATTCACCAAACAGTAATTATGCCAATGTTGACCTTCTAAGAACACTCCAACAAGAGAGTCTCGCTAAACATCATCTTGTGATTTCTCTAAGCCACGCTTTGATTCGCTCACGATCAACCAAACACGTTTTGTGGTTTTGGTTCGGTTCAACGTTTGCGGTTGTATCCTCGCTTGTTTTTGAGTGCGAAGAAGCTGTTTTTTCATTGATAAGAATTTCTCTAATTATAGATGTGCGTAAAATACACACCGTCTCAAAATTATAACTGCACTATATTTTCACTAATATCTTTTGTTGTAAATATGAGAACATTTTTCTACTTTTACCGTTAGGCAAGTGTGTTAAGACCAATTGGTGTTTATAACGAACAACAACAACAACATTAACATAGAAAATATCCCAGTTGGCTGTTTCCTTAAGGATTCATTGAGGATTCATGTACGAAAATTACCAACTGCTCACGAAACTTGAGGAGTCGTCCATAAAAATCGTTCAGGAAAATTTAATACAAGTGTCCCAATTTTCGCCGAAAATTGCAAGAAAAATGCGAAAGAAAAATTCAAGAAATTTCGTCAACGAAAGCAAGAGTGAAATATGTAGTAAATATCACCAAGAAAATAAAACGAAAATTTCGGCAACGAAATAAAATCAGAAATATGAAAGAAATTTCTGCAACGAAAAGATGAAGAAAATTTCGTTCACGAAAGCAAGCTGGATTTTCTTTTTTTTTTACCTTTATTATAAGCTTTTATTATAAACATTTTATTTACCACATTTTTTGATTATAAATTTTGTTCAATTATATTTTTCCACAACTTTTGAACATTTGTTTGATAATGAATTGGCGTTACCAGATTGAAGCGTTGCAAACCGTGAGTCCACATGCCGGCAGGAGAATTTGTAAGAAAGTTCGTTAGTAAATTACACCGTGTTACACACATTCTGTCCTATGAACCAAATTTACTTTTTCGGAAAGGGGATAAAAATAAAAATACACGTGTATCGGCGATTTTCATGTACACGTCAGAACTTTTTTTTTTAAGTTTGAAGTATATATATTTTTTTTTAATGGTTATCGTTTTTTTAAGGTTTCAGTTCGTTAAAAAAACAATTTTTTTTTATTACTTTTGTTTTATAAAAATAAAGAATTGTTACATTAAAAATTTTAATCTTTTTAAAGAAATGTAGGCCTTTTATTTTTGCGGTTGTAAGCATTTGCTTCAGTATCGCGACAAATAGACCAACAGTATTCGCCAAGCATATGCGTAACGTCTTTTCCTTTAAAGCGCTTTTCAATAGCCGCAATGTCCTGATGGAACCTTTCGCCATGCTCATCGCTACAAGCTCCTAAATCATCAGGGAAAAAATCTAAATGATTGTGAAGAAAATGGATCTTTAGCGACATTAAAATGACCATTTCGCCATATGCCGAAATCATTTCTGCGACAATATTTTTATAATTGGCAGCTCGTTTGTTGCCAAGAAACTGCTCAATAACGGCAACTGTACCTTTCCATGCACGTTGTTCGATAGCATTTAGTTTTGATGAAAATTCAGAACTTGCAATTATTTGTTTTATCTGCGGACCATTTAAAACACCTTAAATCAAAAGAATCATTTAAAAACATAAAGTTACTGAATGACTTCTTAAAAAAAAATACCTGCATGAATCTTTGCGCCGCTCAATTTCGGGAAAATGTTGCGCAAAGTTGCAATGGCCTCGCCATCACGATCCAGTTTTTTAACAAAATTTGATACGAGACCGAGCTTAATGTGTAATGGAGGCAAGATGATTTGAGACGGCTGCACCAATGGTAGATTCTCTATACTTTGTAGCATGTTCGCGGCTTCCACTTAAATTCAGTGTAATGCTCATCTCTTTTTCGACCTTCCCATGTACACAAAAAGCACTGGTGGGTTGGAAATCCACGCTTAACACCCATGAGTAAACCGACCACTTTCAGATCGCAGCATATTTTCCAATTATGCTCTTTGTACTTTATCAACTGTAATTTTAATTCCATGACTTCGTATGTTTCCTTGAGGTTTGTGGCATATGCGATCGGGACAGATGGATGTGTGTTGCTGATATGAAGCATCACGACTTTAAGGCTGTTGACCGATGCATCGATGAAAAGTCGCCACTCCTCTGAAATATGTGGGCAACCGATTTTTGCAAACAGCGAATCAATGTCACAACAATAAGCTAAGTTTTTTCGCCGATCTTCGTGCAATCTAAAAAATTGGTCATATGGAATAGTGCTACCTCGATCAGGAGCGGCTGTTATTTTAAAATCAGCCGCCACTATATTCTACTGCTTAAAGCGTGATGCAAAGAGTTCTGCTGTTCTCCTCGACAAATTTCCGTCTCGTACGAGGTCATTGAAGTCGGCTTGCGCTATAAAATGCGGCATTGCAGTCCCAATTTCACTGGGTGTTGTCACAAATTCCGATAATTGTGGACTCTCGCATTCGATGGAAGAAAAGTTTATAGCAGTTTTGGTACAACTGTTGATTCTGCATCGCTTATTTCGGGAACATTATCAAAAATCTCCACTGAAGCCGCTACACGGTCTTCTGGTGAGTATAGAACTGCTGGAATTACCGATTCTACATTAGCGTAGCGAATTTTGTTGCGGTGAATGTATTAGTACCCTTTTGTTTGAGCAAAAGTTAAAAAAAACGACAACCATTAAAAAAAATATATACTTCAAACTTAAAAAAAAAAATTCTGACGTGTACATGAAAATCGATGATACACGTGTATTTTTATTTTTCCCCCTCTTTCCGAATATGTGCATTTGGTTCATAGGACAGAAAAAAATTTATTTTTTGTAACACCGTGTTATTATAAGCTGTGAAAATTCTTTTCGGATTCACAGACGATTATTCGTCAAGGGATTTCTGGCCTACGAGGATATATAACGAAAAATACCGCTGTTGCAAAATTATAACCGCACTTCATTAAAAGTCCTTTTTTTCTGACATAGTTTTATGTTTCCGTTTTTTCTATAACCTCAAAATTCGATTAAGCATTGAGTCAAATAAATTCTGAACTTGTTAATTTGCTTAAATCGTCCCAGGCTTGTGGAATAGCTTGTTGCAGCTCTTCCTTCGTGGAGTATTGGGTATTTCCTCCAAAAACAAAGCAAACAAAAGCATCCCACACATTTTCCATGATATTGAGATCAGGAGAAAGTGATGGCCATTCAAGAACAGGAATGTTGTGGCTTCGAAATCAACATAAAATGACACGCTATGCGTGAAATGCTGAAATGTCTTGTTGAGACTAAAGACTTTCGCCCGCATATTCGTTCAAAAATGAAAATAATTAGTTAGTTAGCACACTTTTGAACTCATCTGAGTTTATCCGAGTGGTTGGAAAATGGAGATTGAGCTTTCCAAGGCCTTTAACTGCAGCCCACATCATCACTACCCGCCACTGAAATTTATTTTTGAAAAAGATCGGGGTACAAGTCGTAAGTCCAGCCAGTATCCATTTTAGCCATCTGGTCCATCCAAGTTGAACTTTTGTCATCAGAAAAACTTATCTTAAGGCCAGCAATACATGAAAATATTTTTGAAAATCGAAATGTTTAAACATCGATAAATTACTTCAGAAACATCTTGAAATTATGCTGATAAAATTGTAGAGCTAAATTCGAAAACGTTTAAAAGTTAAAAGCTTTGAAAGTTTGTAAGCTGCTGCCGGATTCCATCAAGCCTAAAACTTTGAACGTGTTTTTCTCAAAACTATTTATATAAATGGCATGCATCATAGCTCAAATAATTTTTAAACAATGAATTCAAAGTTTGCATACTTTACAATTTACAAAAATAATTTTTTTTCCAAAATCGGCCTCTCATTATTTAAGAGAATGTAACGTAGATATAAAAAAATCATTTTGTTTCATATGAATAACGTCGACACTAGGATGAACGCCAATTCTGAGATCTGTCTTTACACTCTACACTATAATTATATTCATAAACACACCATCGTTCATTTACTTGAAGACCGTCATAACTCAAGAAACGTGATTTTGTAGTAAATGTGTTTAAATTTTTCAATTGCCTAGCAATTTGTATAAAAAGCGAGAGACATATGCTCTTTTCACGCGGAGAGTATTAAAAATAATGACATGAAATTTTTACACATCATACATTTTATTTTATTCTAAAAACATGCCTCAATATACCCTCAAACTTTCTGCGTGAGGATTTGTGCAGTTGTGCAGTTAGGTTTTCGTGAAAACACTACTATAACTTTTAAAGCTGTCAAAATTTTTGTTTGCACACAAATGCACAACTGCTCAAGTCCTCAAGTCTTAGGCTACAGTAAAAAAGCACTTATGCAGATTTTTGACGTACGTGTATTTTGTTTTTGTAAAGTGCACAAGTCCTCAAGTCCTCAACTGCACAGGCAATTTCACTGAATCGTGAATACCCATATTGTTTACATTTTTAGCGGCATAATTTCATTTATGATCAAAAAAGTGCTATGGAAATGGAGGAAGTTTTAAAAAGGAAAACTAAAAGAGAAAACACAAACAAAAAATGGACGGAGGAAGAATTAGCAAAATTTTGGATTTTTTAGATGAGTCCGACGTAAAATGTAAACAAAAAAAGCTGTTGTAAAGCATTTGCAGCATCATAAAATTGAAGATATGCTCACTATCATCTACCCTTGCAAAAATGCATTTGCAATAATGCAACAAGATCGTGAACTGCCCTAATACTTTTGCAGCAACTCCTTTTATTTACCTTTCAATTCTATGTTATTAAATCTATTTTTTTTTTATTGCACCACAATTAAAATTTTCTAAGATTTCATTCACAATAGCGCGCAAAGATTAAGGGCCGTTTTCTCAATATCCGGCTAAGCACTAATCGGAACTTTAACTGGCGGTTAGCAAAAAAGCATTTTCTCAATGTTCGGTTAGGTCTTAAGTGCCGGTTAAGTTAACGGCAAGTTGAGGTTCCGGTTAGTTGCTAATCGGAAGAACAGCTGTGTAGTGTAAAAAAATTATATATTTTATAATTAAATATGGATAGAATTTCGAGGATTCCGTTTTTTTCTTACTTGAATTCGATCCAAAATATAAAAAGGACATATGCGCATAGACGAAGAGTAATGCACTTTCTTCATATGCACTAAAGTTCGGCACTCTGTTGCATTTTTAAATTATTTATTAATTAATCCTTGTTAGATATTTACAACTTTCACATCAAAAATAAAATAACAAACAAGCGTAAACAGCTGATATGCAGTTTAGCGTATTCACAATTAAAAAATTCACAATTAATGACTTAACCGAAACTTGGTGAAAACGAAACTGTTTTTTTTAGCTATCTTACGGTTAGCTAACTCCCGGTTAAGAGCTTTGCTAACCGGGCATTGACAAAAGGGCCCTAAAACTGTAAACAGATCAAATGAGTTTCTTCGATTGTTTATTTTAATAAAGCCGCAGATACACTTAAATTTTTCGATTTTAAGCAAGTAGAAGAGTAGTAAGAATTTTAGCAAAAAATAGCAAAAAAACTACAGAAACAACACTGATATTTATTTATTTTGGCCATTCAAAACACTCCACAAGCATAGAACTTATAAGAGTTATTGCATACATGGTATTACATACTAATAAGGATTTCTTAGGCAACTCAAATATATTGCATAATTTATTGAAAGCTCTTTTTTTAATTAAATATTTTCTTATTACATATTTTGAGGTGCTTAACACTTTGTCGTATTAATTGATATCTTAATTTTATTACAAGCACGTAGTAGTTACTTGCAAATTAGTCAATTCTACGCCACTCTATCAGTACTTCATTTACATTTCGTGCATAGTTTTGTAGTGAAAATTTTATTGCCCATTGTTGCCAAAAAATCGTTATCAGCGAATATGTACGTGATTTCGAAATGATTGAATTTTATCCATTGACATACTATATTGTTGTCGCCATGATTGTCGACATAACGTTTGACAGTGTGCTATTCGCTTTCATTGCTTCTTTTAGGTATTGACATCGATTGCAATTTGTTTATTGACAGTTTTATCCAAAGAAAGGGATTTTTAGAAAGTTTGAAATATTTGTGTGCATTTTTTTTTTTAATTTTCTGCCAAGGATTTGAGGTGTTACCAAGTCCAGTCTTTGGTTCTAAAATTGGATGATTGATGAGAGGGAGAGAAAGCAAATGAAGTGAAGCATATATAGGATATCCCATGAGCTCTATTCAACTAGAGCTTCTCCTTGAAGAGAGATAATAAGAAGTTTAATCAGTCAAGACTACTGAAGAACGAAGCTTTGCAGCCTCCGAAATAGTTCTGTCTAATATGCTGAGTGATTGACTCATAAACAGAGTTGTTGTTACCTTCTCCAAACTTACTTGATCTAAAAAGCTCACAATTAAAATGATGTACAAATTCAAAGAATAGATCACAATTATTTTTCTAATTAACTTCTTTCTTTTTTGGTTTACTGAAAATTAAATTTTTTGTTTTTACAAGCAAAACTTAAGTCTTTTGTCACAAGAAATGTTTAATGAGTTTTATTATTTTTAATGATTATTTTATTATTTTTAATTAGAATAAAATTTATTCAAAAAGTAAAACATATCGTACGCACTTTATTCTAAACACGAACTAAAGCATTTTAATTTTTGATGAATTTCAATCCTAATTAATCCTAACGTATTGTCTAATGTCATATTGCATTTTAATAAATAAGAACTACAACTGTGGTGTTAAAAAATTTGTAGTGAAATTTATAAAAGTTACGCTACTTTGATGACGTCACTTTGTATTAGAGATCGGCCAAGTTTTTATACGATTTTGCCAAACTCCAAGCTCAAAGTAAAATTTAATATTCTTATCATATGTGTATTAAATTAATTTTTGTGGAATTTTTAGAAACTTAACCGTTTTCATATAGCTACTTCGTATGGGAGATAGGCGTGGTTTTTATACTATTTGCACAAATTTTAATTATATGGTGAATATTTGAGACTTAGTTTATCGGCATTTAAAGATATTTTACAATTTTCTTAAAGTCACTTCGTATGAGAGGTAGGCGTGGTTTTCATCTGCTTTTGACAAATTGAACATGTATGGTGAATAATTTCGATCAGAGCTAATGTGCCAAATTTCAAGTCTGGCATTTTGTGGCAAAATTTCATTAAGTTTTGTGGCATTTTCAGAGACTTAACCGATATGATAAAGTTCCTTTGTATATGAGACAGCCTTGGTTATTATGGGATTTGACTCAGTTTTAAACTTCATCCTTTTCAAAAAAATTATATGTAAAAAAATTGTTTTTGTAAATTCCGGTTAACCTGCTAAAGTTAACAAATATGTTAAGTCCGGTCAAAATTTTGTATGTGAATCCACTTAGCAGCTAATTAGTAAGTTAACAGTCTGAGCACCGTGTTTTTGTTGCACTCAGAAAAAAGTTTATCGGAATATGAGAAAAAAGGCATCATATTAAGGTAAAAATGGTATTGACTTTGCTCCAGAGAATGCTTTTCTCTAAATGTGATCCCAAAAATTCCCTAAAAATGGCAAAAAGCTTCCATGAAAAAGAGAATTATTTTCTCAGTAACAAAAGACACCTTCTCTTTAATAGAAAAATATTTCTTTATAATACGTTCAACCGTTTTCTTTATTGTATAAATTTTTCCCGAAAACAGAGAAATATTTATTTAATTTTAATAAATGTTTTCTTTAAGTTACGTTTATAAATTCTCACGAAAAATAACACTTTCGTTGAAAGAAATATATATTGTCTTAACAACATATATCTTTATTGCGTACATTTTTCTTTAAAACACAGAAGTATATCCGCAACTATGATTAAAAAATTATTTTTGTAAAGCATTTTGTTAACTCAGTTCTACGCAAAGTAGAAGTATTAATAGCAAATTGTGATTCGGTTTAAAATATTAGTTCAAAATGTGTTAATAGGTAGAATTATTGTTGTGGCATTGTTTTTCGGGACTCTTTATAAATATTCCAGAAATTTATTCTGAAAAACGATTTTGTAAATGCATCCAAAGAAACAGTAGTAATAAACAACATCAATTTTGTGTAGTTATGTTAAGTAAAAAAAAAACCTTTTGAAACAATCGTCATAATATGGAGAATATGCAGCACTTGCTTTTCACAACATTAATCAATTGCTCTCTCACGCTTTCTATTTTTTTCGTACCTCATTCAATATAAGAAAAACATATCGATTTTTGAGAAGAAGTCTTTTTGATTTTTGAGAAAGGATTTGTTGTTACTGAAGAAAATATTTCGCATAGTGAATTATTTATCAACAACTAGCTGAACCCGGTGTGCTTCGCTACCCCCCTCGTACCAGGATTGCATTTCAAAATTGTGGCAATACCAAAATCACTTTTCACGCCATTGAATTTTCGAAATAAGTCCACCCCAGCGCCACCTACCGTGTCCATTTATACACAAATTATTTTCTTATGATTAAACAAACATACATTCTGAATTTCAGTTAAATTGGTCCATAAATTCAAATTTTCGATATAAGTCCACCCCAGCGCCACCTATCGGGTCCATTTATACACAAATTATTTTCTTATGATTAAACAAACATACATTCTGAATTTCAGTTAAATTGGTCCATAAATTCAAATTTTCGATATAAGTCCACCCCAGCGCCACCTATCGGGTCCATTTATACACAAATTATTTTCTTATGATTAAACAAACATACATTCTGAATTTCAGTTAAATTGGTCCATAAATTCAAATTTTCGATATAAGTCCACCCCAACGCCACCTATCGGACTTTCCCGGAGGGTTTTTCCAAAATTTTCCTTCGTAAAAACCTTCTCCTGGCAATTATAAACAACTGAAAAAAAATTTTAGACAAATCGGCCCAGCCATTCTCAATTGATGTTTTACTATACATTTTTTACACCATTTTTATATATATAGATAGAGAACATTTTTCATTTTCTATAAATTTTTCTCTATAAATGAGATTTTTTTCAGTGAGAGAAAAATACTTATCATTATTAGAGACATGAAATATTTTCATTTCCCACAAGGAAGGAAATATTTCTTCGAATATGTGAAAATTTATTATAATTGAAGTAAATTTTATTTGAAATAAAGAAAATTTCTATTATCGAAAACAGAGAAATTTTTTATCACAAAAAGATAAGTGTCGTTTTCTGAGTGTGAGCAGGGGCCCTATTCTCTAACTGTGAGTTTTTGTGACAGCCCGTCTACACTTTAAAACTGTGAGTTTTTAGTCAGTGAGTTCAGTCAGAAAAAGTGTACACTTTACAACTTACAGAGAATAGGGCCCCAGGCATTTGTTAAGTCGGAAACGTCAAACTCTTTAATAAAGTGACGTAACGTTTGGAAATGAGTTTTTAAAAGTACCAAATTATTTTTGTGTTAAAGCTTCATAGCCCAAATATTGTCTTATATTAAAATAAAATTAAAGTTTTGTAATGATTTGAAAAGATTTCAAAATTTTTTGTTATATAAACATAAAAATTAGGGTGGGTCAAAAAAATAAATTTTTTTTTTAAGTGTCATGAAAAAATGGGTTGCTAAACACCTTAAAAAACTCTCACCAAATATGAGCTCTTAACTTTAATAGGAAGATGCTCCGCATCGCATTTTTTTTTTCTTAGTCCAATAGAAAAAATTAAAAAGAACTTAAAAAATTAATTAAAAATTAAATTAAGCATTTTGCATTCAAAAATTTTGTTGGAAGTAATAGTTTTTAAATGTGCAGATATGTGGATATATTGTACTCATTTTACAATAAATTAATTTTTCATCAACACTTTTTTACTTACCATACAGAGGAGCCTTCTTACGCGACATATTTGAGAAATTAAAAGAAAGCTTATGAGGGAGAGTATTTGCTCTATTAATTGCGCCAAAGAAATAACGACAAATCAGAAAATATTTCAACACAAAAACTTTTGTACACATATGTGGCCATTTTACCCGAAGAGATTAAATTATCGAGATACCTTATGGACGAACCCTTAAGCTCAAACTACTGACTCAAGAATTAAAATTTAATAAAACGTCCGTCAAATTCCTGAAGGTTCGAAGCATGTTTTCTATGCTTATTATTTGAGTCCTTTTTCAAAACTGAGTTTATTTATAAAAAGGTAAATCAGTACATAACGCATTAAGAATCAATTCAATGAATGTAAAATTAATTCTTAAATAAAAAAAAATTAAATATGTAAGCTGTTGTTTATTTTATCGAGCCTTAATTGTTATTTATTAAAATAAAATAATTTTAAAAAAATTAATAATTAATTATTTATTTAAAGTATTCATTTTCGTTATTCAGAAAAAAAAATAAATTTTTTATTCATATGAATGCTATTCACAAAAAATGCAATTCACAAAGCATTTCAGTATTTTCACTTGTTCCTTTTTTAATTCATTATTTATTTTTCATTCATTGTTCATTGTTATTCATTGTTTATTTTTTATTTTTTATTTATTATATTCAATTTTTATTCATTGTTCATTATTTTTTTCATTATAAATTTGTTACTCATTATTGATTTATTATTCATTATTAATTTTTTATTAACTTTTGAATAATGAATAAAATTAATAAAAATCTTGTTCTTCATTATTGAATAATGATTAAAATTAAAAAAATTCATAATGATTAACAAATGAATAATAAATACAAAATGAATAAAAAAATAATAATTGAAAATTCTTAAATTCTTTCTGGTGAAATAGTGATTTCCCGGGGCGCTGCGATTTGACAATGTATTCTTGAAGTACTTTCAATAAAAATAAGAATAGCCAAAGGAAAACTCGATTTTTTCAAATTATCGAGTTTTTAATACAAATATTTTTATGGCTATATTTTTCTTATTGAATAACCAATATTGTTGGAAGCTTGCACATAAATTTTAAATAAATAAAATCCATTTAGTATTTCAATGGTTCAATTCAGTTTTATAGCTATGTGTATGTAAAAGTAAAATATTTTCTTTCATTTGGTATATAATATATATGATTTGTTTGACTTTTATGGTGTTTTCTTGTGATGAAATGGCGTTGGGGTCAAATTTGCCCTTATACAAAATTTCATTGACAAAATTGCCCTTTCTTTAAGAAATTGTCCTTTACAAAATTTCCCCTTCACAAAATTTCACAAAAGCGCGCGCTTTTGCACAGTGTCAACAAATTATTTTTTAATTTATTTATTGTACAATTTCGTAAAGGTGAATTTTGTAAAGGGGAATTTTGTAAAGTATTGTAAATATTGTAAATTGTAAATATAAAAACAGTTATATCTTAAAAAGTTATGCAAAGATTTTGATGTTTTATACCTCGTTTAATAGGTACTCGCATTACCTTTTGATACCCATAAAGCGAAACACTAAAAAAACAGCAAGATTTGTAGGCCATTTTTTCAATTTAAAGAAAGTTTTTTAAATCCTATAACTTCTAAACCAATTGCGAGCGGCCTGAAATTTTTCAAGATTTGGATTTAAGAGGCTAAAATCCATATCATCCAACAAAAATATATTAAAAAAGAGAGTTGTCGCTATTCCTTTATTTATTACACCTTTTATTGCCTTGATGGCAATTTTGTAAAGGGACAATTTTGTAAAGGGCAATTTCGTAAAGGGTAATTTTTTAAAGTAAAATTTAAAAAAACGGAAATTTTTAAATGGGACAATTTTGGAAAAGGAAATTTTGTGAGGGTGAATTTTGTCAAGGGCAATTTTTGAAAGGGAAATTTCGACCGGCTCCCGATGAAATGATTTGCCCTTGTGCGGAAAGTTATTTCAAGCATGTTTACCTTAGTTATTTTGCTTTCTTATAAAGAATTTTTTTTATTCCGCGTAAAATATATATATGAATATTTTAATATATCAAACGAAAGGTAAATGTCTAAGCTTTAAAAATAAAATATATTTGTAGTACCTTAATAACAGTAATTTAGTAAGAAAAAGGAGCTGCGTTCACACGTAGCTATTGTTACAGGCATTGTTTAAAACATTCAGAATGCAATATCTACGTTTGGGTACGATTCTCTCAAATTAAAATCATGGATCAGTTGTAGTAATTCCAAAACCATTGTGGATTTAATGTACTCAGAGAAAATAGACAATACTACATGTCTAAAATCAGAAATATCATCAACAAAATCAACCACATTCATGTCTTGTTTATATTTCATTGCCAAATCAGTTGCTGCTCTCTTCAATTCAGAAGTACTCATGCTTTGCAAAGACTCACCAGACAAAAATGCAAAATCCCCAGCAACTTCCAATAATTTTTCATACCTCCAGCTGATTTCAGATACCAGAATATCAACTGCCTTCTTGACATTGGTTCGAAGTTTTTGGATTTCTGAAAGATTTGGCCCATCGTCTTTTCCTTCATACAACTCTAATTGCTTCATCTTTCTTGATCATTCGCACGTATTTTCAATTTAAGAGTTTCAGACAACGCAGATGCGTGAATAAAATTTTCTTCAAACTCCGTGTTACGAAGTTCTTGCATTGAAAAGTGTGCAGCTTTTTCTATAAACAAACTTCTTGCTTGTAAAGCTATAGTGATGCGATCAATTTGACCTAGTACCTGATTCCACACATCGAGAAAAAAAATAAACTTTCGGGTTGAAACTTTGAGGGTTTAAAAAAAATTATGAAAAGTGTTGTACAAATTCAAATTTAAGTGATGGAAATTAACTGTTTTGATTTCAAAGTGGCTTAACTCGTTCGCAGCCAATAGGTTTGTAAATGAATGTAGTGTTAATTGAAGTGATTTATACACGTGAGTCAGCAAACATAGCATTTCATGTTCAAACATTTTTTTTTTAATAATCTGAAAAGCTAACAATTAAAATCATGTAAAAATTCAAAGAATAGATCACAAATATCTAATTGGAATGAGATACTTTCGCAAAAAAAAAACTAATGTAAACACTAGCTTAGTGGCGCAAAGTTAATCATCCAATTTTGTTTTTTAATAACTTTTTTGCTAAATACAAAAAATTATTTTGAGTGATCGAAGTCTTTATTTCGACCTTTACAATTTTTTTCTGTTAAGTGAAAAAGATGATATCCGTCAAGTGACTGCCGCCAGTGTTGATTCACATTTGTGTGGTGATAATTCCTGTCGAATATTCTTCTTAAGGTGAGCTATTATCTGAAGGCCCCTATAGACGAGAAACTAATCGAACAACTGGTTGATAAACTGGTTGATAGACTGGTTGATGTTTTTTCGTACAGACATAAATTTTAATTGATGGCAGTTGTTCAATTTCAGTTCAAAACAGTTTATTTATAAAATGCCCATAGAAGAACTTTAAAAAAAACCAAAGCAACGGCCACAAAAATAATTATTTTTAAAATGCAGTTCTCCGTTTGGTTGCTAAGTTTTCTAAAAACACGACAACTAATTGGTCAACTTGTTGAGCTTCAGCCATAAAAATCAAATTTTTTTGATTTTCAGCAACTGATTGAAATACTGGTTGAAAAACTGAAAGCAAAACAAAACCCCACCTACACACCAGTTATGCGATTAGTTGCTCGTCTATAGGAGCCTTGAGTCTTGTTGGCATAAATTCGAGACGTCAAATAGCCCCAAAAAAAGAAGCCTGGGAAGGCTAAATCGGGCGATCTTGCTGGCCATGCCAAATCGCCAAAACGAGAAAATGCGCGACCAGGATATGCTTTCTTCACAATATTCATTGTGGCTCGTGCTATGTCTGTGGTTGCACCGTCTTGTTGAAAGCAAAAAATGAGGATGGCGTCCTCAAAAAAATACGGCCCAATCACTCCTCCCGCGTGCACGCAGAACCACACAGTTTTCAGATTTTCTGTGAGCTGTCAACTTCGTTTTGACAGCTTCGGCAGTCTGTCTCTCCGAAAAGAATATACCTTCTCTAGTCCTACCATGCATCAAAGTATACCACAATCATAGTAGAACTAGACAAGGTAGTGTTAGGGCTGAATATGCTCTCTTTCTTAGTGACCATAACTGTCAAACTCGGCCATTTTGGTATTTTTGCCAATTTTTTTTTTGTATGGAATGTCAACTTCGTTTTGACAGTTTCGGTCACCGGCTCTCCGCCCTAACACTACCTTGTCTAATTTTGTCATGACCACAATAGATGCTGCGTTCGAAAAACTTAAAACCGTATTTAATCACGCAACGCTGTGCGAACGCACTGAAGCTGTCAGTTGAACACATGGTAGAAGAATACAGGTATATGCATCAGATGAGAGCATACTGTCGGAATTGTCGAAACGAAGCAAAAGATTTTCTTTATTTTCTTTTGTTTCCATTCGCCACACAGCTAAATTTGACAGACATGGCAGTATGGAAAGAGAGCACAGTCAGCGCTGCATATACCTCTATCCTTCTAGCATGGTCGAACACCAAAAAAAGTCACTTTTTTTTTCTTTCTAATTATTTGTTGTTGCCATAGAAATTTTCCTTTACAATTTTTTCTGTTAAGTGAAAAGATGATATCCGTCAAGTGGCTACCGCCAGTGTTGATTCACATTTGTGCCCGTTTTATCGCATTTTCCATGACTTTCCGCAAGATTTCCGGTGATAACTGTTCGCATTCCTGTCGAATATTCTCCTTTAGGTGTGCGTTTGCCTGAATGCCTCTATAGACGAGAAACTAATCGAACAACTGGTTGATAAACTGGTTGATAAACTGGTTGATGTTTTTTCCTACAGACATAAATTTTAATTGTTGGCAGTTGTTCAATTTCAGTTCAAAACATTTTATTTATAAAGAATAGTAGAACTTTAAAAAATTCTTTTTAAAATGCAGTTCTCCATTTGGTTGCTAAGTTTGCTAAAAACACGACAACTAGTTGGAATCAAATTTTTTTTGATTTTCAGCGACTGATTGGAAAAATGGTTGAAAAACTGATAGCAAAACTAAAACCCACCTATACACTGCTTATTTTCATCAACTAGCAACCAGCTTATCAACCAGTTGTGCAATTAGTTGCTCGTCTATAGAGGCCTTGAGGCTTGTTGGCATAAATTCGAGACATCAAGTAGCCCCAAAGAAAGAAGCTTGGGGATGTTAAATTGGACGATCTTGCTGGCCATGCCAAATCGCCAAAATGGGAGATTACGAGGACAGGATATACTTTTTCACAATATCCATTGTGGCTCGAGCTATGTCTGCGGTTGCACCGTCTTGGTGAAACTAAAAAATGATGGCGTCTTCAAAACAATACGGCCCAATCACTCCTCCAGCGTGCACGCAAAACCACACAGTGGACACCTCTGTTCATCGTTTTCAGATTTTGTGTGAGCTGTTAACTTCGTTTTGACAGCTTCGTCTGTCTCTCCGAAATGCATATAACTCCACTAGTTCTGACATGCTTCTAAGCATGGTGTAAGAAATAGAGGTGTTAGTGAGTTTGACGCTTCTCTCTCAAAATGATAAAATTATATTTCCCCGCTCTTGTCAAAAACAGCTGATGGTGAATTGCAATGAAAACAAATTTTGTTAAATTCGTGTCTTTCTGCAAGTTTATAAGATTTTTACTGAGATTTAAGTAAGAATAAAGTGATATGGAAAACAATAAAAAATATATAAGATGCTATCTGTGCGTTATGCAAAAAAAAAACAACAATGTGAATGCAAGTCAATTTGCTTACTGGCCAAAGCTTCATGTCGGCGGCACCTTCCAGCACACGTTTCTGATAAAATGGCCGAAACATTCAATAACAAACTTGGAAAATCGGCGAAGACAACTGTAATAACTTTTTGTTAACACAACAGGGCACAATTAATTGCATTTAATATTTATTTCTTAATTCGCACCATAAAAACTATAGCACATCATATAGCAACTCAAACAAATAACACAATTTGACAACTATCAACAGTCCCGCTCTTTCGCTTATAATTTTTTGACAGAAGCAAAGAAATTCATGGTATTGTCAAAAACTCACCAACACCTGGTTTTCTTACACCATGCTTCTAAGTATACCACAATAGATGCTGCGTTCGAAAAACTTAAGATTGTATTTAATCACGCAACGCTGTGCGAACGCACAAAGCTGTCAGTTGAACACAAAAAAAAGCTTTTTTTTTGCTTTCTAATTATTTGTTGTTGCCTATTTTATTCATCAATGGGCATTCATAACAAAGTTTTGTTGGATTTTTTACACATTTTATAAACAGCTAGTACGAATTTTTTAAAACCAAACTAATCCTTGATAATTGCGTAAACCAAGGAAAACTTAAAGTAGAGAAAATAGTGTGCGTAACAAAGAGTATTTTCCTAAAATGACTACACGCGATCCGCAGACGCTAATGGCGCTGCCCAACGAAGAAAATTTTGATTTTCTTTTTAAAATAGTACTCATTGGTGACTGTGGAACTGGAAAAACTTGTATAGTAGAACGCTTCAAGACAGGCAACTATATAGAAAGACATGGCAATACAATTGGTGTGGATTTTTCGATGAAAACAATAGTCGTCGAGGGCAAACAGGTGAAGGTAAGTAACTGGTGTTGCCAGAGTGTCTTGCGAGCCAAGGCCATGTACAGGTGGTTTACATGCTGGTGGTGCTAATTAAAAAAAGTCTTGATCGAAATTGCAGCTGCAGATATGGGATACAGCTGGTCAGGAGCGCTTCCGCACAATTACACAGAGTTATTATCGCTCGGCAAACGGTGTCATAATAGGTAAGTAAGCTTGCATAGATTGTGCGTCTTTGTTGCAACAAATTAGTACGTGTTTTTGTTGGCATACGCCTATTTAAAAAAAAATTAATGCATGAGCAATTCGGTGGTATTTATCATAAACAGTTTTCTGTTGTGTTCTTTTTAATTTAAGTTTCTTATCGCTTTGCACCATTATCTCTGTATACCCCTTTTTTTGCCATCAAAAAATGTATTAAAAAATGAGCCAGCAAGAACAAAAATGTCGAAATATTAATTCTGTAAAGTTTCTAATACATTACTTATATTAGTTTTGACTAATTTGACATTGGATTTATGGAATATTTACCTTATGTACTGCTTGGTTCCTGTTGGCACTAACCTTGTTTTTATTTTAAGTTTACGATATCACAAAACGTTCCTCATTTGCGAACCTACAAAAATGGATCGAGGAAGTTCGTCGCTATACGGCTTCCACAGTGCAGCTTATATTAATAGGCAATAAATGTGATCTGGAGGATGAGCGCGAAGTGGACTTTGAGGAGGCAGAACATATGTGCCAATTTATACCCGAAATACTGTTTGTCATGGAAACCTCTGCCAAAGAGAACATGAATGTTGAGGATGCTTTTATTTGTCTAGCAGCAGAACTGAAGGTATTTTTGTTTTTGCTTCTTAAGATATCTAGGATATAATTATTAAGTTTTTTACAGCGTCGTTTCGATGCGCATGGCGTTCGAGCGGACGACGAATCTGCCATACATCTCGGACAAAGTAAACCGTTAAAAAACTGTAGCAGTTCTTGTAATCTTACATAAATCTATATGCTTAAAAGCACTCATGCAGTAAGCAATACCATTTTTTTTAATTTATTCAACGTTGTTATTAGTTATTTTCCGTTAGTGTGTTGGTCTAACTGTGCAAACATCATATCCTTAATTTTAATTTACCCTTAAACATAATATTTATAAAAAAACAAACAAATTTATTATGATGCTAAAAATAAGTACAAATAGCTAAAAATGCAAGCACATCACAACTTTTATAACAATAATATTGTTAACACAAAGACGGTCAATTAATTGATATGTTCATCACATGTACGGCATTAGTAGCTGTATTTATTATTAATTTTTACATTAATCATTAGACAAAATATGCTATTTAGGTGTTTAATATGCATTTTTTCGAAACTTGAAACTCAGTCACCGAAAACGTCCCTTTTTAAACAATGTATAATTATAATAAAATGAAATCTTCGCGTCTCAAAATTTGTTATAATTTTTCTCAATATAAACTTAATATCATATGTAAATTAATAGTCAAAATATGTACTAATATTTAATAATTTATATGATCAACTTATAAACGAAATAGTTTGAAAAACATCACGTTTTTTAACATTTAGTAGGTTTTGAAATAAAAATTTAAAACAATTTTGTGATAAGAAATTTTGATTGTTTTTAAAACGTTAGAGTTGGCACAAGCAATGATTTAATTATTTAATTTAACTATTAAATCATGAAAGAAAAAGGAAAAATTAAATCTGAAAAGGTTGACAAAATTAATAAATGTTGACCCAAAAAAAAATTAACAAGCTTTGATATTTTCAACAAATTTGACGAATTCAAAACAAATTCGGAACACAAGCAACTCACAACTCAACACAAGACATATAGTTTAAATTTCCACAATAATGAGTTTCTTTCGCGCTTTCAATTCGTGCTGTCCATTTTGTGTGTTACCCGATATGGATTTGGAAGGTATTTCTATTGTGCTAAAACAAACAAACAAAACATATCAAATTCAATTATTTTTATCCACAGACGACTATCCCAATTTAAAGGATATAGATGACAATTGCTACTTTGGCTTAACCGAATATGAAAAGAAATATAACCGCATACAAAAGCGCAAACGTTTTGAAAGATATGAAAACAGTCATCACAATAAATTAACTAATAATATGGTGGAGTTGGAAATAAAAGAGCCAAAACAACCACAGAATATAAGCAACATTATTGTAGATGATATTTTGAGTAAAATTGTTTATTAAGTAGAGCTATTTTTAACAAAGAACTTATTTTTTAGAGTAAACAAACACAATATAATAATTACAAAATAATAAAACAATTCAATTTTAGACATGTTGTTATTGGTGGTATACTCAAAAGAGTGTAAAATTCTTGACTACTTACATAAATATGTACAAAATGCTAATTATATCGAAGGATTTAAATGCTTCAAGCACTCTGTATGTCTGCATTAGCGGCTTTTTTTAGTGTTAAGAATTGATTTATTTCTGCGTGCAGGTCATTTTTTTATTTTTACGCACATGACGATTGCCTCCATGAGGTTTTGATGGCGCTCCCAGATCATAACGAAAGATTATGCAACGTTTATCGAAAAATAATTTTAAGTCCTGCAAATAAAGAGCTTTAAAAATAAATTAAAGAACAAATTACAAAACATCAAACCTTTGGATCATAACGATAACCAATGGATTTGAAAAAGAGATAAACTTCTTGCAGATCAATGGGCTCGAACATTAGTATAGCTTCATGCAAAGCGCTGCTGGAACATACAAGATTAAACCAAGCAATGTGCAGTGGTAAGAGTGGCTGCGGTAGCTGCGGAAATCAATAAAAAAGAGTTATTAAAGAGTTTGAAGAGACTTAGCTAAATATATTAAAAGGCAGAGAAGATATTTTTTCCACATTCCAACATTTTCGGTTGGTTAAAGTATATTACTTATGTTGGTGGGAAAAATGTTTCCTCTCTTTTAACTTGTTGAACGTTGGGGGGAAATTTTAAAATAAAAACAACACAAACCTTTTTGCTAACATTAGTTTGAAAAATGTACTCCTCGTCGGGCAACTCGGCAGAGAGATGATGCTGATAGCGCAGTAGCAAATAACCAAAGCAATCACTTAAATTCAATATATTTTCATGCATAGCTGCAGTTTTCGTTGGCTGCTGAGCTCGAGCAACAACTTGAGCACTCTTTTGACTTGGTTTGAGGGCTGTTTCTTGCGTGGCTCTTTGTGTGGTGCCCATCTGCCCTGCCTGCATAACATCCTCTGCTGAATCACCCTCATTCAAGAGTATTGGATGCGTTTGATTATAGATGTATTCCAACATCAAGAGCGCTTGTTTACGTTTTAAGGGTTTAATGCCAAAATTATAGAGTTGCTTCAGCAGCTCAGCATCGGTTTTGGCGCTAAAATCTGGCTTTGGAGTGGTAGTAACACGCACATCATAGCTTCTTCCATTGATGAAAACTTCTTGTTTTGTCGGTGTTTTTGCATCTTTTTTACCAGGTGAAACGTATAGTTTTTTGGGGGTTTTATAACAAGGCTTTTCAATCGGCTCATCGCGGAAACTTAACTCAGCTGTCAGTAGTTGCTGCAAACCGATAGGTGTTGGTTTTTGTGCAACTGCAGGTATGGGTTCTCTTAATTTAGGGCTGCCATAAACAAGTCGATCGAATTCATCGAAATCATCCAAAGCCGTGGTTGAAGTGTCTAAGGGCTGCTGCTCATCCTGCTGCATCTGCTGCAATAAGGTGTTAAATTTTTGAGAACTGCTAGTGCTACTATAGCGCTTCATGGGCGCTGTTTTTTCGCTGGGCGAGCATAGTAACGAGATATCTGTGGAAAATGATTGAGTCGTTGCCTTTTGATGATGTTTGGTGGGAGTTAAAAAAGGTGACTGCATCAAAGGCTCCGAATAGCAATCAAGTATACCGAATTCTGCGCGTTCTTTGCTTAGATCGGCAGTTTTAATTGGTGTCATCGCATAAGCATCGTTTTGTGTGGCCATAAATTGTGATTGCAGCGGTTCGTTATCGGCATCAAAATTTGTCAGTGCTGATGCTTGTTTTTCGATTGAATTTTTATTAACACTCAGCAGCTCTTGAAAGGAAAATTCATGCGCTTGCCTAGCAGGTGAGTTGCTTGTTGTGTTGCCCACATCATCCACAAAACTATCTACTACATTTTCCTCCGCCTCCGAGTCTGAAGATTTTGTTAGATCTTGAGTGTAGATATGTGGGTCCCCGTCAGCGTCGTGTTGCATTGTTTTATCTGCCTTCCATATAGAGTAGTTTATCTCATCATCGGATAGAATAATACAATCATCCTCATCAGCATCCAACAAGCCCCAGTTATTCTCATAACTTTGGGTTAAATCTATTTTTGCGGCGGTCGGTTTGAAGGGCGAATTCGAACTGTATTTTTTTGCTTCTTCAACCTCAATTTCTTTGTAAATTTGTTGTTCCATTTGTGTAAAACTAAGTCGTTTCCTACTTGTCTTGCTCATACTGCTGTCATCAATAGGTAGTTGAGTCATTGACACAGATTTGCGTTTACTTTTCGTCTTTGAGTTTGACATAACATTCAGATATTTGCGCTGCAGTAATTTAAACATGCTCTCGTCAAAAGTTTCGCATTTACTGTCATCCATTTGGTACCGTGATGCATCTTTTTGCAAAGCAGTCTCAAAATTAAAACTTGTGCAGATTTGTTTGCTATCCCGAAAGGCTTGAAAACTGTTCATTTTCGCAGATTTTCTTTCCAGCATCAACTCAACCTCAACAGAATTCTGCGAATTCAGTGTGAAAAGTCGTGAATCACTTTTAGATGTTTGAAGTTCTGTTGCAATATTATTCTTCGCACCAATTAGCAGTATTGAAGGAGCAGGCATAATTGATTGGCTTCTTCCTTTTTCAGCAGACGATATTTCTAATGCAGGTTGAGGTTCAGGTTCAGATGGAGAGCTCAGAAATATATCAAAATCTTCCTGGATTTCTTTAGATGAAATTGGCACTTCTAATGTTGCAACTATTTCGTCTTCGGTAAGATCTACAACCACCGCGCAGCAGTTGTTGAACTCTTCTGCTGGAAAAGAATATTAAATGAGTTAAGCTTTAAATTATATGCATTTATAACTATTTACCCCTGAGCTGCTCTACCATCGCCTTTTCAGCACATGTAGAAGAAGTCTTTACTAAATGAAAGATTCAAAGTTTTTGTTAGGATTATTAATTCTTTTGACCTTTAGGCCTTAAAAACCTACCTTCATCGCTGGAATAAATTTCAAATGTTAAACAGTTCTCAGCATCTGCGGATACCGCTTCAACACCTATTTCCATTTCACCTTCAGAATCAGCAAATATATCGGGAGATGTTGCACGCGTTCGTTCGTTTAGGATGCATTTTTGTAAGCAGTTTTTATCTTCTTCAGAGTTTGAAAACTGTAATTTCAGCTTTTTATCTGGTGGCTGTTTTATTGGAGTTGGAGAAGGAGGATTTTCTTCGCATTTTTTAACTGTAACAACTTGCTCCTCTGATGCAATTGTGTATTCGACTGATGTAATTTGAGACAACCCAAGGTTAACAGGTTCCTTTAATGCTTTGCTTTGCTCTTCTGGCATATTATTTGCAATAAGTTCTATCATTAGATCTAATTCATTGTCACCATTTGACTTTCCATTGGTACTTATTACAAAAGTTTCTTGGTTTTGGTCACTTTTCGCTGCCTTATTTTTAAATTCACCTTCAGTCAATTGTTCTTGTAGCTCATTTTCTAACATCACAGTTTCATTTCCTCCTTCTCTTCCCTTAACAAAGAACAATTCTAACTCCTGGTAAACTTTCAATAGTTTTTGTTCCCTGATTTGTTCTTCTCTTTTCTTATGAGCACTTAACTTTTTTGGTGTAAAATCTCTGCCCTGTATGCTGGACCAATTTTTAAGTAAATGTCCCGGCTTGACTAAAGAAACTTCAAATAATTCTTCAACATAAAACTGCATCATAGAATCTGTTGTATATTGCTCGCATTTTCCAAACACTTTTGCCTTTTCTAGAGGAACTAAATTTTTTAATGCAGAGCTAATTAAGCACCAAGTCTTAGGATGACTTTCTTCTTCACTCAATGGCCTGGTTCTACATTGGTTTTTAAATAGGGCTGAAATTTTCTCATTGACTTTTTTTAGCTGTTGCGACGCATCACGCAGCGTGAGCGCCGTGAATTTATTGGCCCATTTGGCTTTGTTGCGGCGATTAGCCAATCCACCTGGACGAAATACAGCCGTGATTGTGTTGTAGTCTAGCATGAGAGGAAAATAAATGTTAATCAAAGTTAGAGCCTATATCTTCATTACCTTCTTTGGCTGCCGTCCGAAATCCATAACGTTGCAATTTGCTGCGTATGGTTTCCTGCGTATTAGCACCTTCCGCCTTCGTCACATCTACCACAACTTCTTCAACATCTTCCGCACACATTATACCACTCTTCTCAGCTTCTGACTTCGACATAGCTAAAGCCAGCTGCATGTCATCGGGACTAAAGTTGTCGGCCAAGCAATGTTGTGCCGTTATTTCCGAAAAAATCTGTTCATTCTGCAAAAATGCACTTTTAATGCTTTGCTGACGCTTAGAACGTGTTTTGGTCTTCCTTGCTGCAGTTGTGGATGCTGTAACTTTACTTTTAGGCGCCTTTTTTACTTGTTTCTCCCGCACATCAAAGTCTTCTGCAATTTTTGGAACATCTTCTTTGTCTTTGCATAAAAATGAATTAAGTTTTGTGCGTTTTGCACGTTTAGGTTTTGTGGCATCTGTAATATCATGGTTGTGCTCTGAAGAGAAAGATGCCGCCAGCAATGGATGTGGGGGAATGAACGCTGGTGGCATAGCTTCATTTTCATCAGCTGCTGGAGTGGAAACTATGTGAGTGGGATTTTTCGTTGGCGTTGTTTTAAAAAATTGCGTTAGTATCGGGTTTTTGGAATGTTGAGCAAGAGTTTTTCTGCAATAACCAAAAAAAATTATTTAAGCACCAAGCTCCAAAACAAGTTGTCTTCTTATAAAAATAGATTTGTAAAAACTGTTTCGCCTCTTTACATTATCATTAAAATTAAAAAGTAAAGATGTAATTTTACAACTGCTACAACATATTTTATTTTTCACTTATTTTGCTACAAAACATTCCAAGGGTTTAACTCAAATATTTTATTGTTTTTGTACTACTTATCAAAGAGTATTAATTATTAAGCCATTCATACCGTTGAGTACTAGTTCCGGGTAGTTGTAGTTTTTTTAAATTGGCTTTACGTATTTCTCTATTCATCTTGTTTTTTTTTTTTCTAATGGTTAAGAGCTAAGCTTTTAATGTTCTCTTATATGTATGTTTTCCTTAATATCTTCCTTAACCTGCCTACTAGTGCGAGCTTTTTGAAATCCAAATAAAAAACGCCGCTCAATTTCCTCCTCGGTGACTTCAGAGAAAACTTTGAAAGCCTTTTCGTTTGATAAACGATAAATTGGCGTGAATCTGTAATTTAAATGAAAAAAAGTCATCAATAAAAATATTAAATAAAATGTTATTTATCAATTTACGTAAAGGCCAAAAAGAGTGCCGATCCAGCAGCTAATACTGCATATGCAAAGCGATTGCGATAGTAATACGACGGTGTACCGCGTGTGCGACGTGGTTTCCTTCTGCTTTCATCTGTTGGGTCCATTTGCAGGCTCTTTGCAGTTGCAATATTCTTCAGAGTTTAGAAATTATATAATTCTTAAAGCATTTTATAGTACTTCACGTTTAATTCACAGCTTTTGTAATTTCCTTAGGATTCTTTTTGCAAACTGTCAAAATCTTTAATTAGTGTTGCATAAAATTTGGGTACCCGTTTTTGTTTCAATACTCGACTTTAGTGAGTGCTTACACTCTTCAAGTTTTGACCATTAAACAAAGTTAAACGGACAGTTTGTTGACTAATGTACTGAACACATTGACGACGACTGCAACAGTGCAAAACAACATGAAGAAAGAAACAACAATCTGGAAGTCCCATTAGATTGTTTCATTCACGTATACACAAACACTTACATTGCTCTGTTGTCGCACGTCAAATTAGGAAAAAATTCTAAACCGACGACAGCGACTTTGTTGCAATCACTCATTGTCGTTGCAATATTTTCACCACTTTCACCTCCATAAGAAAAGCATGTAAATATAATTTGACATTTGACGCACTGTTGCTGTCGTCGTCAATGTGTTCAAGGTATAAAGTATAAATTTATTTTTAACGTTTTCTGAAAATGACCTTCAAATCTTGCTATGTTTTAAAATTCTCAACAAAACTACACTTTATGGGTTTCATAAGAACGGTAATTAAAGTGTCTAATCTACAAGGTGTCAGACATGAAAATGCACGCATAATTTTTAAAGATATAAACATTTTTAGTGAAGTGCTTTCGAAAAGGGAAACCACTAGTTTTTCAGACAAATTGTAAATATAAGAATAGGTTTATCTTAAAAAATTATAAATGGTGTTTCATGGTTGATATCTCTTTGAATAGGAACTCGCATCACCTTTCTTTTGATTAGCATAATGGTTTCTAATGATTAGCAACACTAAAAAAACAGCAAGATTTGTAGGCAATTTTCGCAACTTTGTAGGCCTATAACTTCTAAACCAATTGCGAGCAGCCTGAAATTGTTCCAGATTTTGATTAAGTAGGCTAAAATCCATATAATCTAATAAAAAAAATAAAAAAAAGAGTTGTCGCTTTTCTTGAATTATACCGAAAATTTCACTCTGAGCCCAGAGCCTTTTTTATTTTTCAAAACGTGTATTTAGTGATCCTTAATCAAATTCTGCGATTTTTCTATCAGTGTTATTTAATAGATTTCCTTAGACACCTGTTCGACGAGTATTTAGTTACACATTGCTTAACGGACCTGTGAAGTATTAAGTATATACTTTATTCAGTATCGTACAAGTAGCAAGGTACTTAAAAAATAAGTACCAAGTACAAGTACTTCCATATTTATACATAAAATTTTCAAGTACAAGTACTGTACTATCAAGTATTTTTCAAGTACGTTGTTAAGTACTTGGTGATTTTGGCATCACTTAAATTAAAATTATTTTAAGTACACTGTTAGAATCTTGGACTTAATCGGCATGCAAGCACTGATGTAAATAAATTTTTAATAAAATCCCTACCGCATCTCAAGAAAATTCTTCTTTACCCTACAAGTTTCTCTACATATTTATTTCATAGCTTCAGCTCAAAGTTTTCCCACAGCAAAGCACTTTTTGGGAGGTGTTTCGAAAAATATTTCAATTTCTTTTGACCTTTTAATGGAAAATACGTCTTTTTGTTGAAATTTGCTTTGAAAAATCTTCAGGAGATCAGATTTTCTTGACTTGAAAGCATCCGTTTCAATTTTTCGAGCCATCCCTTGAATCCACCGATCTCTAGCCAGCTGTTGTTATATTTTTATTTTCTGTACTTAGCACACCGCTTCACAGCATCCGTTTCAGAAAAAGATGAATCGGAAGAATTGTTAATTTTCCTAAAAACATTTTCGTTGACAATTTGTTAAGTATAACTTTTGAGGCAACTGACGATTTTCATTTATTAATTCAGACTCTGATTATGTATTTTTTTATAGCAATTTATTCGGTAAATTGAATCTTGTAGAAAAATGTAAAAGAGATCGCTGCAAAATTATAATTAACCCATTAACCACGGCTCCCAAAAGCTTCGTACAATTTCTTTTAAATTGCTTTTGCTTTCTTATACTGATCACAGAAACTACCATACCAAATTTCAACTTTGTACCTTTCACCGTAGTCGAGATATGAGTTGGGTATAAAAATACCCAACAGTCGTAAATGTGTTCTAAATGGGCACAAATTCCTTTTGCAACGACAGCACAGTTTTATATCAGGAATTTTCTTACCAACAGCAAGTATAGTTGGTTAAATTGTTAAGATAAGACTTTAAATTTTTTTTTATTTATACAATTTTTTACAAATGATAAAAACACAAATTTTCTGATTTTTAAACTAAACCACTTTTGACTTTGAACATGTAGTAGTTAACGTAAAAATTTCTTGACACACTTTTCCTTAAATGGATAAATTCCAAAAACAATTTATAGCTCTTTGTTTTCCTAAAGCAACAAACAAAAAATTAAACACTTAGCTGTTACCAATCCTGAAATATATTCAATTCTGCAGAAGCATTTTAAAAAATACCAAACCGCGGTTAATAGGTTTAGCATGCTTGGTGACAAAAGAGTATGCTCAAGCACAAAGTTCTTTAAAAATCTTGCTGGTCAGTCGGTGTGTTCAAGCATATGTGAAGATTTAACATGCTCAGATTATTCACACTGAAACAATTTCAAAATCAATTAAAGAAATTATATGCGAACATAAAATGAAATTTATTTTAACAATAAAGAGACAAATTTTAGATTTTTGAAAATTCCCTACTTT
This sequence comes from Dichetophora obliterata, assembly GCA_963920525.1. Classification (NCBI taxonomy): domain Eukaryota; kingdom Metazoa; phylum Arthropoda; class Insecta; order Diptera; family Sciomyzidae; genus Dichetophora; species Dichetophora obliterata. The sequence goes on from OY986438.1 coordinate 189,637,948, forward strand.
TAAGTGTATATTAAGTATCTGCGCTTTTTTCCCTACATCGCAAATTTAAGGCTGAATTTGCCTGCATGTAGCCTCTTTTCCCTACTATTAACATCACTGCATGCAAGTTTGAGTGACTGCTTGGTAGATCTTGACACAACAGTCACTGAACATCAGGAAGAATTTTTTGATTTTGGTAGATTTATATTCACAAATAAAAAAAGCTATGCTCTTTTACATTTCAACATTTTTATGTAGATAAATCGAGCGAAAATTTGACGCCAACTCAATCCACATCATTGCAAAGTGCAGATTGAAACAAAATTTTCGAAGAGCAATTTTTTAAATCCATCAATGATAAATCTGCAAAATTTGAAATGTTGCACGATTACCCTCTTACGAAGGACTTATAAATCAAGATGTACACACCTCTTACATTTAACGACTAACGCAGTGATGTGAACATTGACGATTTTTGGCACTAATTATGACGTGACAATTTTCTTTAATTTTTATGCAAAAAATTACGATTTTTAGTTGACTCTTTTTTTTACTATTAAAAATTTAATTTAAGCAAGAGATTCAAGTTGAGATTAAAATTTAATTTCAACTAAACTTGGTTTGCGTAAGCGTACTGGGTTGCTGCAGTTGCTGTCAAACTGTAACGATTATTTAGTGTGTTTGTGGCCTTTTATGTTTTGTTTTCTTGCTTTCTCTTATTCTTGTTGTTTGCCGCCAAGTGAAGTTCAATTGGATTATATTGCAGTTATATATTTAACTGAAAAGTTAAGCATTATTTCCAATCTTTATATAATAACCAATAATCAAACTACCCTGAAGTAAAATAGTACCTTGAAATCAAATTCTAGTCAAAGTTTTATATGAATTTCAAACTCTAATTGCATCTTATAATTTTTTATCTTTATTAATACATCTATTCTATTTTATATTATTAATTTAATTAATTTAATAAATTAATTTTTTAAGATGATAATTTATTTTTTATTTAAACATAAGTATACTTATATATAAAAATATGCTTTTGAAGAAAAATTTATTGTATTGTAGTACTGATTTGTAGTGAATTACGATTTTTGACGATTTTCATGGAGTGTTAATGACGATTTGTTATTTTTTTCATCCCATCCCTGGACTAACGTGACTTTTATGTAACGTTTCTTAAATTGTTATTTATAAGCAATTGTTAAGCCCGGTTTTCATGTGATCTTCTAAGATCTCCGACAATCACATCTTCTGCTATAGTGAGCAAGATGGATATGTTAACGCATCTTTGGAATGCTATAATATAGTATATCAGTGTATAGTTGTCAGTGATGACAATAGCCCAACAACAAAGAACCTAAATGGCTATCGTATTTATAGCAAGTGATAGACTTTTATAGCAGTAGTTAAAAAAGTTGATCTCGATCTTGTACGATCTCTCAGCATCACATGCTATAAAATGTAAAATGTATGTCTTTTTCACTTTTCATAAAAAGGCACTCGCATTCTATTTCTTTTCCACAGAAGACGTGATTATGGGAGATCTAAGAAGATCTTAGAAAATCACATGTCAACCGGTCATTAAGCTTCACTTCCATTTTTGTTTGCAATCATAAAGAAGTTGCTAGTGTTGCTTCACTTCCATTTTTGTTTGCAGTCATAAAGAAGTTACTAGTGTTGCTTATTATTAAAATAGCAGATATCCCAAAAATCCGTAAAAATATCCTCAAAAGCACAACAACACCAACACTTTAATCCCTCTATTTGACATTTTCAGTCCACAAGGACCAAAATCCACTGTCTCTGAAATTTCGTGGACAGTAGCGCTAAAAGTGAACAGTGAACCGCTGGCAGAGAATCAAATGTGAGTGCGGTAGTAAAAATTTTTAAATGTATTGAGTTTTTCGTACTTGCACTGTCCCGTGTAGTTGCTTACAACTATTTAAAATTTTTCCACTCCGGTTTATTCGTATCCTTACAACTAACATTTAGAAACACTGTTTATGTCAAATGCAGCGCTGCACCGGTATTGAACACTGTATCTGTTCACACTTCAAATCGCTCATCAAATCGTTTGACCACAAAAGTGATCATACTCTTCAAGTTTTTCCTCAAATTTCATTTTGTCTTGAACACCGAAGTCGCACATCGCGATGAAGGAAAATTTTTAGTAGCACTTGTTATTGAAATCGTATTGGAAGAGGAAGAAATTATTTTATAAATTATTTGATAGTTATTTATTATTATTTTATTATTATTTTCTGCCGCTCCTTCTTTTGCCGCGATGTGCTCAAGTTAAAAACATTTGAAGTAGAATTATGTCTTACAGCGCGGTTTGGTTTGCAAATTTTTCAAGCACATTAGCTGCTTATGGCTGTTGTTATGGCTAGTTTGGTTGTTGTTGTGGTTGTTGGTTTGGTTCGCAATCGTGTCATTTGTAATTGTGCCGCTTTTGTTGTTGTTATTGTTGCTGTTTTTAATATGTATGTAAAATTTACATAAATATATACACTGTTGCTTTTATTTTCAGCAACATAAATACAATAGAGAATTTAGATGAGTGTAGCTATAGAGCCAGTTTATATTTTACTATTACACTGGTTTGTGCATGCGTTACTAAGCATGCATTGTGCTTTGAAGAACCCATTTATTTTTTAAATATAATAAATTCGAATTATTTCTATTTATGCATTATATTTTTTCCATATTAAAAATTTATTTTTAACTTAAATTTAAATTGTAAATTACTTTTAAAATATACATATATATGCTTTTTACTGCAGGAAAAAGAAGTATTTGATATTTTTCCGAAATATTTATTTCCATTTATTAAACATAACTTTGAATTACATTTAAGTTAAGCCAACATAAAAATGAGCAAGAACAACAAATTCACCATATTTGTTTTTAAATAATTTTTATTAAGAAGATAAATTAAGAAGATAAATGAAAAAAAAAACAGAACTTTTCTCTATTATTGTATAAAAAGGAATTCTACGTCTTACAACACTATCGAAACTGTGTCTTTTTTTAACTGATGAAATCGTTCTACAGAATTTGACGAGTGTTCCATATTGGTCAAATCGTACGTCAAATCAGCAGAAAAATCAATTTATTTTTGTTTTCAGCAAATGATTTGACAAACGATTTGATGAGTGTTCCGACTCGTCAAATCGCCATCAAATCCATATATATTTCTGTTGATCAAATCGTTTGTCAAATCATTTGATGAGTGATTTGATCAATATAAACAGGCCTATTTACCAAGAATACGGATCCAGCTAAACACGTAACTGTTAGATAATGTCCCTACAAGAAGACTATCGGTTATTTAACTAAACAAAAACCGTTTTTCTAAACTGAAATATCGGCTACCCTACAAGAAGACTATCGGTTATTTAACTAAGCAAAAACGGTTTTTCTAAACTGAAATATCGGTTACCTCTTCATACCAAGTTTCGGTTATGCTAGGAAGAGCCTCGGGAAGAAATTAACCGAAACTCGTGTATACGTGTGATCTGGCATCCCTTTTTCACACGTATCAATTTCCAATACCATTGAAATATAGCCGCCTCGCTCTCTCTCTAGTTAGGGTTAACATAAATACAGGTTATAGGTAACCAAATCTCACCAGATAAATCTAACCGAAAACTCAGTTATATGTAACCGTTAGATATAACGTAAAAATCAGTTTTATCTAACGTACCTCTTAAAAAATAAAAATGCATGCAATTCGTTGGTGTCTTGAAACAAATGGTTTTAATTTATTATAACATTTTTTATTGTTGTTGTTGTTGTTCTTACTGTTGTTGCTGCTACTGCGAGCCACTTCTGTGCCGACGACTTTGGGAGTGGAATTAGATGTGGCGAATGTTGAAATGCTCACTGCATTCTTGATATTGGCAAGCGTGCTTATTGCCTCATCCTTCTTTGATAGGTAGCAGCGTTCCAACAGTAAGCAATTTAAAGATATTTCATTTTTTTATTGCAGAACTTGGTTTTTGTTAGCGAAACCAGGAATGGTAAACTACAATGGCGGATATGCAAAAATTGGACATGATTTTTAATAATGATACCTTCTCTTTCTTTCACATGCACTTGCTAAAATGTTCATATTTTTCCCTGTTTCACAATTTTTGACACTGAAATGAGTATGCGAATGTGGTTGTAAACAGAAAAATGTATGTGATTGTGTTAGAGTTTTGGTTAGCTATTTCTTGTAGGGTACCTCTTTATACGAAGTTTCGGTTATGCTAGGAAGAGCCTCGGGAAGAAATTAACCGAAACACGTATATACGTGTGATCTGGCATCCCTTTTTCACACGTAGCAATTTCCAATATTATTGAAATATAGCCGTCTCGCTCTCTCTAGTTCAGGTTAACATAAATACAGGTTATAGGTAACTAAATCTCACCAGATAAATCTAACCGAAAACTCAGTTATATATAACCGTTAGATATAACGTAAAAATCAGTTTTATCTAACGTACCTTCTAAAAAAGAAAAATGCATGCAACTCGTTGGTGTCTTGAAACAAATGTTTTAAATTTATTATAACATTTTTTATTGTTATTGTTGTTGTTGTTATTGTTGTTGCTGCTACTGCTAGCCACTTCTGTGCCGACGACTTTGGGAGTGGAATTAGATGAAGCGAATGTTGAAATGCTCACTGCATTCTTGATATTGGCAAGCGTGCTTATTGGCTCATCCTTCTTTGATGGGCAGCAGCATTCCACCAGTAAGCAATTTTAAGATATTTAAATTTTTTATTGCAGAACTTGGTTTTTGTTAGCGAAACTTGGAATGGTAAACTACAATGGCGGATATGCAAAAATTGGACATGATTTTTAATAATGACACTTTCTCTTTCTTTCACATGCACTTGCTAAAATTTTCATATTTTTCCTTGTTTCACAATTTTTGACACTGAAATGAGTATGAGAATGTGGTTGTAAACAGAAAAATGTTTGTGATTGTGTTAGAGTTTTGGTTAGCTATTTCTAGCACGTTTCGTGTTATTTCCACATAAAAAAATCCATACAAAACTTGTTACATTTGTTCTAGCGGTAAAAATTATCGTAAGATTATTGATGACAGCAACAATTGCTTATGCCCATATTACACGATGTCCGTTTGCTCGGTGTATACTTGGCCGTACAATATGGTTGTTGTATGGATGTTCTACAGAAAACTTTTGACAGTTTCGCATTGGAAGCAACAACAAAATTATTTGCACGTAGAGCAAACGGACATCGTGTAATATGGGCAATGGCAATTGCTCGGCGTACAAATAATTTTGTTGTTGCTTCCAATGCGAAACTGTAAAAAAGTTTGGATAATACAACAACATCCATACAACAACCATATTGTACGGCCAAGTGTACGCCGAGCAAACGGACATCGTGTATTATGGGCAAATGCGAAATAGTCAGACATTTTGGAGAATACAACTACATCCATACAACAACCATATTGTACGGCCAAGTGTACGCCGAGCAAACGGACATCGTATAATATGGGCATTACTATTAAGACGTAATGTAAAGTAACGTATAAATCCAATTTCCACGGATTTATGCATCCCGTCACGTTATGTTACGTTTATTGTAATCACTTGTATAAAATTGTTTCAAACAATAAGTGAAAGAACGCACTGCTTAATTGACATTAGATCAAATCCCTACAAGAAGACTATCGGTTATTTAACTAAGCAAAAACGGTTTTTCTAAACTGAAATATCGGTTACCTCTTCATACCAAGTTTCGGTTATGCTAGGAAGAGCCTCGGGAAGAAATTAACCGAAACTCGTGTATACGTGTGATCTGGCATCCCTTTTTCACACGTATCAATTTCCAATACCATCGAAATATAGCCGTCTCGCTCTCTCTCTAGTTAGGGTTAACATAAATACAGGTTATAGGTAACCAAATCTCACCAGATAAATCTAACCGAAAACTCAGTTATATGTAACCGTTAGATATAACGTAAAAATCAGTTTTATCTAACGTACCTCTTAAAAAATAAAAATGCATGCAATTCGTTGGTGTCTTGAAACAAATGGTTTTAATTTATTATAACATTTTTTATTGTTGTTGTTGTTGTTGTTGTTACTGTTGTTGCTGCTACTGCGAGCCACTTCTGTGCCGACGACTTTGGGAGTGGAATTAGATGTGGCGAATGTTGAAATGCTCACTGCATTCTTGATATTGGCAAGCGTGCTTATTGGCTCATCCTTCTTTGATGGGTAGCAGCGTTCCAACAGTAAGCAGTTTAAAGATATTTAATTTTTTTATTGCAGAACTTGGTTTTTGTTAGCGAAACCAGGAATGGTAAACTACAATGGCGGATATGCAAAAATTGGACATGATTTTTAATAATGATACCTTCTCTTTCTTTCACATGCACTTGCTAAAATGTTCATATTTTTCCCTGTTTCACAATTTTTGACACTGAAATGAGTATGCGAATGTGGTTGTAAACAGAAAAATGTATGTGATTGTGTTAGAGTTTTGGTTAGCTATTTCTTGTAGGGATTACGTTACTTCTACTATAGACGAGGTCCGTTTGCTCAGCGTACTCTTAGCCGTACAATATGGTTATTGTATGGATGTTGTTGTATTCTTCAAAATTTTTGACAGCCTCGCAATGGAAGCAACAACAAAATTATTTGTACGCCGAGCAAACGGACATTGTGTAACATGGGCAAAACTTGTTAGAGCTGTCTAGCTGGGGAGGGAACTTTTGATAGGGATGTGACGAGCCGAATACTTTTTTAACTCGAGTAACTCAAGTTTAAATGATTTTGACTCGAGTAGAAACTCGAGTTGGCGAGTTATCGAATCAGCATTTCAAAGTCGAGTTAACAAAAAAAATTACTCGTTTTAAGTAAGTCAGCTTACTAAGGCGAGTAAGCGATTTCTCGCTCGTTATAAGTGAAATTACGTGAAATTTGCTCTTTTCAGGCCAGATTTTTTTCTATATAAAAAAAAAATACAATAAACCCTTTTCTACTATTATTAAAATTTTTCAATCTCGACACAAAGTTAATTCTATTATGCAGATATAAAACACACATTTATGAATAAATAGACTTGAAATTCTGCTCATAAGTTTTGATTTTTAATATGCTTATATGATTTTTAATACGATTTCAATATAAACAACAAAACCTATTTTGTACAGTTGATTTGTTTTTATATTTCTCAAGAATATCATAGATTTGTGATACGAAGCTACAGTAAAAAATTTAAATACCGCGAAAGTGAACTGCAATGACTCAACTTTTTGTTTTACAGAATGTAACTAGAATGTCTATAGTTTACAATAATCAAAACTGTTTTCCTTAATTCTACTCGATTTACAACTATATCTCTATCAACACCGTAAAAATACGCATTTTTTTAAGGTAAATTAAAATTGAAAAAATAAAAAATATATAAACACTATTTCACAAAAAAAAAATGGATTGTGTTGCTTAAATTTTAATTTTTTTAAAATAATGTACAAAAAAATTGTCCAAATTGCAGATAAACACGTTTGTCACTGCGCGTACTCAAAGTGAAAAAAATTATGACTTTCAAAGTGCATTGTGGGTAAGCGGCACAATATTTTTCAACAGTTTTTTCACATAGAGATGCAGAATTATATCTTCCAAACACTAAACACTACTATGTACCTTTAAATTTTTTTTTAATTTTAATTAATGCTTCCGTTCACCGTGAAATACTTATTTGGGCTTCACAAATACAGATCACCCATACAGACACCGGTCAAAATTCCTAGAGAAATTGATGTTTTTTCTTTATTACCGTCCAGCGTTTGTGTTTTATTAGTAATTATTTTAAATTATATCTAAAACATTTTTAAATCTGTACGCCTTTCTAGGACTTCCACGCAAACAGTTGGCTTAAAATTAACGATATCCAACTCTTTGAGAGTTTTCATTTTCACTTCTATGGAATTGCTATTATTTTTCATTGTCTCATGCAGCAATAAAGCTGTACCGCGAGCTGCATTTAGAAGCTTATTGGCGTCATGCACTCTATGGAAAATAAACAAAAATAACAATTAAATAGTAAATAAGATAATCCAAGTTATGATTACTTTTTGAAGAGCAAATCCGGTCTTCTGCTGTACTGTCCGAACAAGGCAAATAAATTTCGCGTCATATCATAGTTAAATTGTGCAGCACCAGCAGGTGAAAATTTTGTATTCATAATCATGCTGTCCAAAAGGTAGTTATCTATTTGCTTAGCTATCAAACGCAGCGTAAGATTAAACAAGTTGGCCGAAAGATCACGTTCCAAATTGTGCAAAATAGTCACCATAACCTATTGAATGCATTGGGATTGAAACAAGAAGTTCAAATCAACTTTTAAATATAAAGAAAAACTCACTTGAAACATTTCACCAGCACTGGTGGAGAGTATAAAAGGTTCCTTAGAGTTTTGTTCCGGCATTGTGGGCCAGCAGTCATGACGGTAGGGCATCGATTTAGCTTTAATATCATTAACAGCTTTGGTTGCAAGATTTTTAATCAACTGCTGTGTCCAGTGTTCCAACTCACTTACAGCATGTTCAAAGACCGAATTTATGTCGTTGGCACTGGGACCAACAAGAGCAGCATGCAGGTGTAAATAGTGCTAAGGAGGGGGGGAGTGAGGTAGGAATAGTTTATTTTTAATTAATATTTTTAAAGAAAAAAACATACCACATTCTCGCCCCATTCCCTGAGAACCATTGTTATGTAGTTTATAGCATTCAAAATAGGTATGCTTTCAACCATGCCGCTGCTGTGCAGCTGTACCAAGCGGCGTCGAAAATTATCAATCAATTCTAGTTGTAGAGTCAAAAATTGTAACTGATGTCCAGGCTGAATTAGCGAATAGTAACGATCTTTAATTGCTTCTAATAGCCGCACAAACTGATCAGCGCATTTGGGAATTTTTAGTTCATCATCGAAAATATTCGGATCTATAAGCAGCCAAGGATTCTCGCCCTGTAGTATGCAGTCCATTTTATCCGCACAAACTGTTTGCAACAGCACAGATAAAGAAAAAGTTAAAAATTAAAGAGCGAGAGAGAGAGAGAGACGAGTTACATTGCTCCTCCAATGAGATCCATTTTAATAAATAGATTGGTTGAGTGATCACACAGATGGCGCTGGGAAAACTGGCAGGATAACCAAAGGTCTCGCGCAGTTCCACTTCAAAAGCTAAAGTTTCGTCAAGCAGATGTGCAAAAAGATTTTCATCGCGACTGATTTCTTCCATATCGTTGGAAAGCTTTTCAATGGCCAATTGGACAAGTCCACGCATGAACTCAAGCTGTCAATTTGGCGAATTTGTTAAGGGTATATAACCTTGAAGTTAATAAACTTACGCGTATATTGAAATCCAGTTTACCCGCCCGAACTGCTGAAGGCTGAAATGTTTTGCCTACGAACAGATGCGTCTCTTTGCCCCAATTAAGAATTTGCGTATAAAACCATTCGGGTTTATCCAACCGATTAGTTTGTCGCGTACCCGTAAAGTGATACATGAACCTAGCATTGCATTGTATTCGATTAGAAATTAATAAATAAAGACCGAGTAATCAAGTGGGAGCAACAAACCGTTGTCTGTACGGCGCCAATAACGTTTTTGTTACAATGCTTACAGGATGGCAAACAATGTTTGGAGTGATGGATTGTAAAGGCTCCTCTTCTTCCGCAGGCGATTTTATCTAATAAAAGGGAAAAATTATAATACATGTAAAATTAATTTAAATTATTCAGTTCCAACATTACCAAAAATAGATACTCAGCTAGCAGCTGTGCTTTGGTGGTGCTATCACGTGATGGAGAATACGTTAGAGAATCATGCTCCTTTTGACCCCAGCGCATGCTTTTTAAAGCAGCTTCGAGTTCGCTGTTATGAATATAAGAATGTTTATGGTTTTTTATTATATATACTCTTTAAAAGAAAATTCATAAATACCTTAAGAAGCGCTCCTTCAGTAAGGCATACCAGTAGGTGGCGGTACGAACAGCAAACGACTTGAGAAATGGTGCCTCTATTGCATGCAGGCGTCCAATAACGCTGTGTTCTTGGTCATTGTCCTCGTGAAGAGTCAGATAAATGTTGACCATTTTCGACTCATCCTTACCGTTGATAGCAGTTGTTAATGCATTGCTTAAAATTGCATAATTAAGGATTATTAACTATAGCAGTTTAATAAGTTTTACGCACTCACCTTATTTCCTGTATATCTTGCACTATTCTAAGGTACTTCATCAACTGTTGCAGCTTGCTTATTTTATCTAAATCTGCTTGAGCACCTTTGAGCGCTGCAGTTGACTCTTTTATTTTGGCCGTAAGTTTTTCGCCAAACAGCTCCAGTTTAACCATTTGAAATTCAATGCTGTTGCTGGCATGTTCTTGACTTTGAAAAGCGGTTTTAATGCTGGTAGAATTGTGCTCATCTTCAAAATTTAACTTTAGGAAAAAAATTAATAGTTGACTTAAACCAAAATGCAAATTACTTATACTCTACCTTTTCACTGATTTCCTCAATACTCTGTTTATAGGACTCCACCAGCAACGAAGCCCGATGCAATTTTTTGAGGTCGCTACCAATTTCCTTGTTGATACGCGCTACGACACGCTCCTCTATCGTTGATTTCACTTGCATTGTGTTGTTGAAAGTTTGTGCAATATTTTTAATTGTATATTGTAGCAATTATTTTAGCATAAATTAAATTTAATTAAAGATACATTCGGAACGCACTTATTTTAATAGCAGAAGTAAAAAATTAAGTTGACATTTGGTGATGTTGTCATCTGCTTATGTTCGGGTTGCCAATACTTATCAAAATATGCATTTCTTAACCCGGCATCTCGACAGGCAATAATCCATTGCATACCATATGTCAAACAGCAAATATTGCCAACGGAGACCATGATACAAAGAGCCTGTTCTCACGCGCCTTACGTTAGGCGGATCATCGGATTAATTTTGACGTCTACAGGTAAGGTGGGAAGTGGGAAGGTGACAAGTTACGTGAGGCAGCATTTTCAAAAATTTTAAAAATTTTGCGATTCATTTTGACGTCTGTTACTTTGAAGTTTCATTGTGCCTCATTTTCCTCGTGGTTCTCTTATGTTTTAGCGCAAATAAATTTTGTTTTGCATTGGTTGGGTTTTCTGTTTGCGTTGCTGTTTAATTTAAGACTTACAAAGTAATGAATTCTCCGAAATTTAACACCACATTTATGGACTGTTCTCGGAATGCAAAATAAGGCGGGCTTAAAAAAGTCGGTAGTAAGAACACCTGACAGATGCATAGTGTCAAAATAACGCCATTACTCTGCCTTTTTTAAGGCGAGTGAGAACAGGGTCAAAGAGCTACAGGTAAAGTATTCCCGGCGCAACAAACAAAATTTACTGCGCACCTCGTCATCGGTGCTCGTCAAATGTGACACTTGATGAATACATTTAAAAGAAAATGTCGAAAAGTGACGAAGATAGCAAAATGAAAACGAACAAACAGTCAAAATTCTGTCAAGCACATCAAGTAACGTAGCCGCTTTTTGTGTAAATCGGTAAAAAGGGGAAAAAGCATCCCTACAAGAAATGAAAATTTTTCTTCACAAACAGTACTAAAAAGATATTTACTTTATTTTGGACATGTGCTTTATATAACAATATTTATTTCATATCAGTAAAACAAGTTGTCATAAGAAAATGTAGGCATTTCAAAATCTTTATACCCTATGAATAAATTGTGACTACGTTTTAACCAAGGAGCACCTTGCACGTCACAGCAAAGATGGCGGACATGCGCAATACTTTATCTGTAGTTCTTTGTATCATGAACGGAGACTACTCAATTAGTGGGTTCACATGATCCTACATGTTGTAGCGCGTGGTGTGATAACATGTTGTTAGTCGGCTGTATCGAGTGTTCGAACGGTCAAATACGAGGCTTGTCCTACAATGAGTGACAACATGTAGTACCATGTGAACGCCGCTATTGCCATAGTTGGCAATATATGGCATGAAAGACTGCATGTCATGAAAGATGGAGATAGCAATGAGCTGTATTTTTTCTTGTTTGACAGTGGGATTCGACTCGAGTTGTTTCAACCGTGATGTTGTGTTTTGCAGCCATTCAATAGCGGGGTTCACATTGTCCTACATGTTGTAACATCTGGTGTGATGGCCTTGAATTTGAAACATTTCAAATTCAAGACAACATGTTAACAGCTGTATCGAGCGTGAGAACATGTAGGACCATGTGAACCCCGCTACTAGTAACTAAAATCGCCTAAAAGGACTTACACATTAGCGAACTTGTTCGTCATACAAAATGGTGGCCGAACCTGTTGGAAAAAGCTAGTGTTCAAATTGAACGAATATTTTTGTCGAGCATACGATTTTATCTTGTTTTTCGCCATAATTTTGTTATAAAATGAAAAAAATTTTTACTACAAGATTTTTTGGGTGTAGATATTAATAATGCAGCAACATGATCAATGAAGAATTTCATTTTCGCTACAGAATTTCATTAGTGGCTGTGGCTGTATTTCTTTATTCATTCCAGACGTTCGGAATGACTGTTTTTGTTTCTTTATTCCGTTTTGATTATCCGGAATATTCTTTTTGTATTTCTTTATTCTTACGGTATATTCCAAACGCGTTCTTTTTATACTATCAGCTAAGGTAGAATAAAAAGAATATTCCTTGTGTGTGAGGTTATATTCGATTGTTTGAAGTAAAATGTCGCCAAATGAAAATATAAAATTTTTTAATTTAAATGTTTTAGATTGCTTTGTTGCATTTTTATTTTTTAAATTATATCTGGTGTATTTGTTGTCTTTAATTAAAAACGAAAATATGTTTCTGGTTTTAACAAATAAAAAATGTTCTTTCTTTTCCAATACTGTTTTTTTATTCATTCTGTTCTGGATAAACAACAATGTATTCTATTCGTTCTCTGCTTTATCCGGAATGAATAAAGAAATACACCCTGTATTTCTTTATTCATTCCAGATGTTCGGAATGACTGTTTTTGTTTCTTTATTCAGTTTTGATTATCCGGAATATTCTTTTTGTATTTCTTTATTCTTACGGAACATTCCGAACGCGTTCTTTTATATTATCAGCTAAGGTAGAATAAAAAGAATATTCCTTGTATATGAGGTTATATTCGATTGTTTGAAGTAAAACTTTGTTAAATGAAAATGGAAAAATTTTTTACATTAAGGTGTATTTGTTGTCTTTAATTAAATACGAAAAAATATGTTTCTGGTTTTAATAAAAACAAAATGTTCTTTCTTTTCCAATACTGTTTCTTTATTCATTCTGTTCTGGATAAACAACAATCTATTCTATTCGTTCTCTCTTATATCCGGAATAAATAAAGAAATACACCCAGTATGACGCTTACGTTCAAATTATAGAACACGTTTGTCGAACAACTCTTGTTCGACGGAGAAAATAAAAAATGTTTGCCAATAAGCCAACAGGCTCGATAAACTGTCGAATTAGCTGCTTAACTAGCAACCTGGCACGAACCTGCTACCTGATGTGAAAGCCCTTTTAGTGCGACGTTTTTAGTTAACACAGCAGTGTTACCAACTCCCAAAAATATTTATCCCTTAAGCTTTAGTCAAAAACCCTTAAAATCACTACAATGGATGAAACATGGATTGTTCCGCATTGTTTTTCTAAAAAAGCTCAGCTAGACACGTAACTGTTAGAAAACGTGTTATTTAACACGAACGCTAACATGTTTCGTATTATTTCTCCTTAAAAAACCCATACAAAACTTATTAAATTTGTTCTAGCTGTAGGTAAAAGTATAACAAGGTTTGCATCTCAGTTTCTAATCCGTGTGATCTGGCATCTCTGTCTGCCACCCATTTTTTATCCATAATTAACGTATACCTGAACTGCTCACACTAATTACATTTTCAGCATACTCACTTCTCCCCCAATCAGTTGTATCATGCCCAACCCCTAGAACTCTGGCCTGATTTTTTTTTTCAATTTTAAAACACAATTTTTAAATTAATTTCTTAAATGACGACGACATATACATTGCGGCTATAAAAATTAAAACAAAAGCACACACGATAATAAAAATACACTTTTTTCAACACCAGTAATGGCAGCAGCGACAACAGCAGTTTGTACATATTTGTAAGTGTTTTAATTGATATCCTTGGTAATCCAAAGTTTCCCAGGAATCTATTTTGTTTCCTGAAAAGAATACATTTTTTAATTTTTAATTTGATTAATATAATTTGTAAACTTCCTTTTGATTGCACGGCGAACTTTTTTGGTTTGTTTACATATTTTTGCTCGTTCAGTATACATTTTTGACCGTAAAAGAGCAAGATATACAAAGCAAGATATACAGATATACAACCTACCTTGTTTAACACAATAACGGAACATATGAATGTATTTGTGAAAACCAAATTGTGTTTGTAAACTTGTTAGAGCTGTCCAACTGGGAGGAGAAGGAGAAAAACCTGAAGTACATACGCGTAACATGATGCGAAGCGATTTTTATACTTTCCGCCTAGCCGCAGCAAATGGATTAACAGAGCATCTAAATATTTTAGTGAATATTGTGACTATAATTTTATTGACTTAAAATTTTGCTTGATTTAATTGATTTAAAAAATCTATTAAATTATTTTATAATTATTTTATATAGAAACATTAATTAAAATCATCATTTATCTAAAGCAAATTATACAAATTGAAACGCAACACTAAATTATATTAAATAAACTCACAGCGTTGCCGGTAGCTTCCTCCATGCTGAGTAGATATGCTTTTGCGATCTGCTGATCTAATACACAACGAAATTTACAAAGAATACAATAGGACTCCATCGTTGTATTTTTGCCACAGGTACAATGTTTAAATATTACAGCTACAATGTTGCCTTAAACACAGTTGTTTATTGTAATGGTGATATACGAAAATATGGAGTAAGAAAGTTGAACCACTAAGGTAAATATGCTTGAAATAACAACTTTTCATACAAGGGCAAACAATTTCATCATAAAAAACACCATAAAAAAAATCGAAGAAATCATATATTATATACCAAATTTTCAAACTTTAATAATGCACTATTTATAATCAATAATAGTAACGATAGTTTTTGAGAAAATAACGGTTTTGTGCAAGAAAATATTTTACTTTTACATACAAGTAGCTCAAAAATATGAAATACTCAATGGTCCAAAATACTATGTAATGCTCAGTCTGCGTGAGCAGTCAGTTATTAAAAAATTCACTGTACTAGTCAGTCTGCGTGAAACCAGTTTTTTTTTGTGTACATGAACTGTGTTTGATTATATTGGTGTAGGAAATACCTAAATAAAATATGACGACTTCGCTTATGTGTGCGTGTCAGTACATCGTCACTACCGCTTTTTCTGTGAGTGAAATTTCGCTCACCGCCTGGCTCACCTACCTTGCCTAAGAAAATCAGTTTCACGCAGATATTACCTTTAAAATAATACCTTAACCATCAATATCGGTTTTACTCTAGGAAACATATAGTCAGTTTTCTTTTGAAGAATAGCAATATCCGAGATGTTCTAAGGGATGTTTGTCTAATAGTTAAACATGGTACATTCTTTGTCAAATCGGTCAACAAAGAGATCAACTATCATATATCGTGCTGATATGAATAAGTTAGTTTTAATACAGCAATTATATACAAAAAATAATTTATTAAACATGTTTTGATTATGGTTTTTAGTGGAGAATTAAAAAAATATTTATAATGGCCCATTATCATAGTCAAAATAAAAGTCTACTCTCAATTTAGTGCAAGCTTTTTGACAACATATTATATTAAAAAAAACTGTCAAAAAAGCTCATACTAAATTAATATTCGACTTTTATTTTGACTATGACAATGGGCCATTAATTTTAATTAATTATAAATTAATTTTTATTAAAAAAACCCTAAACTAACGATGGTTTCGTTAAGTCTTGAGTTTTTCTATGTTAATACTATCTACTGGTGTTAGATTAGACAATAGTCAAAGTTCAAGGTCGGCGAAAGGTCATACTGAATAAAAACTATAGGTATATTAAAAAATTAATTTTGAAAATACGTCATCGTCGCATTTGCATTATTTTTCATGTTCCTAGTGGGTCAGACTTTTTCAAAAGCTGATGATCAATAAGGTTAGAATGAAGTTGTAAACAAAGTGTTTTCTTCTTTTATTTTTTTTTAAGACGAATAACCAGTTGTTCCAAGCTAGATGTTATAAAATGCAACGTTTTCTTAAAATATTCCAAAATAAAAAATGTAGTATTATCGGCATGATACACGTAGATGCGCTACCAGGTTAGAATAAAAGATAAATATATTTTTAAAAAACGCACTTTGCATTCCCATTAGGTACTCCTAAATATGCCGGTAACTGGAATGAAATCATAGAAAAAGCCAAACATGAAGCACACATTTATACGAAACATAATTTGGTAAATAATCTTAAAGCGTGTTTTTAATACCAACTAAAATAGAGCGTTTACCGATAGGATTCTGTGCTCATTGAAAATATGCACGATATTCCTTATGTGCAGGATGCAGCGCTAGGACATGAAACGGTGGCGTGCATGACACGCATTGCAACAGCAGTGCGTCAAGTAGTGCCTCCTCAAAGGCCTTGTGGTATTCAGGTGCTAGCCTGCGGCAATCGTCAGGCTCTAGCTATTGCCAAGGCTTGTGACCTACAGTTCATACGTGCGGAAGGTTTTGTCTTTGGTCATGTGGCCGATGAAGGTTACACAAATGCATGTGCTGGTGAACTGCTGCGTTATCGGCGTCATGTTGACGCGGCTGATGTGCTCATTTTTACCGATCTTAAAAAAAAGCACAGTTCACATGCGATAACAGAGGATGTGAGTTTGTTGGAGACAGCTAAGGCAGCGGAATTCTTTCTCACTGATGGTATTGTCATAACAGGTTTGCACTAATATTATCATGTGCTTTAGTTTGTTAAAAAATAATTCAATAACATCAAATTATAAGGCAACTCCACGGGTCATGCCGCGATCCCTAAGGATTTGGCAGAACTTGCCGGCAAGCTTAAGGCACCGCTATTAATCGGTTCCGGCGTTACAGCCGATAATGTTTGTGACTATTTTCATCAAACACAGGCACTCATCATAGGATCACATTTCAAAGTGAATGGCAGTTGGGAGAATGAGTTGTGCGAGCACAACATAAAAATGTTTATGGACAAAATTTCACCTTTACATTTGTAAAAAACGAAATCATATTGTAACTAGGTTATAAGGTCAAATTAAAGTAAAATAAATAATTTTTATACAAAGCAATAATTTATATTTTTGTGACAATGATGTTAAAAATGTTAATAAAAAATACTTTATAGAAACGCTGCAAACATAGATGATAAACTTAAAACTACGAATATATAAAATTTCAGCAAATACAACAAAGATCAAGACAAACACATTTATCATATAAGCTATACCTTAATAAACGGGCTGTAAAATTTAAAACTATTAAATTTAAAACAAATTTGAACTGATTAAAGAATAAAAATTGTAAGAAAGTCGTAAAAAATATAAATTGAAAATCTGCTTGTTATAACTTCAAAATCTTACCTCGCACATTTCACTTTAGCTGTTCGGGAGTATTTAAAATAAATTTGCAAAAAAATCATAAATTTTATTGCGTAAACTAGTCTTTGTTGTTGCAGCAGCAGCTACATCGCAGGAGAAAACAAAAGGCTGCTGTTGTCTTGATGCCTCGGCAGTTTCTGCTGCTTCACTAGGATTCTGCATAGCATCTTCGAATTTGACGCGTTTCCGCTGTGGTGTGTCCAAAGCCAAATTCTCTTTGTCCACAATGCCCAAGCGGCCACCAGGTACTAACCAATTAGCCGACACCGCATTATTTGCATCACTGGAAACACTCTTGTTGCTGCCGCCACTGGAACGCAGCGGGAAGAGCACATCCCGAAAATTGCCATCACCTAAGCTCTCGGAAAATAAATCTTCACGTGTTACGGATCTCGGTATAGTGTTGTCGACATTGTGAGCACGAAAGTAGGACTTGGAATCCGAGTAGCGGGAAGCAAAGCCGTACGTAGGGTCATGATCAGCATTGGCACTGTTGTGCACTGACGCAGAAGGCGTATGCTTAAGTATACCACGCGTGGTCTTATTCTCAGTGACAATGAATTTATAGAGTTTGGCCGAAATGCGTTTTGCTGAGGATATGTTGACATCCTGTGGTTGGGCTGTGCGCATGATTGGCTTAGGTGCAGTGAATGTGACAGTAGGTGGAACCGGTGCCGGACGTTTCCGGCTTTGCTTCGGTATGTTTGTTTTATTTTTTGCTGGCATATATGGCGATGAGACGCCACTCTGGGTACGTGGAAAGCAAAATGAACTTTTTACAGTTTGCTTGTCTTCATCCTCGGAATCAGTACTGCGATTTTTATTGCGAAAAACTGTATCGTAGTCCTTTGAAAATAAAGTACATTTAAGCAATAAGTGGCTTACTATAGCAATGAAAAACTTACGCATTTACGCTTATTAGGACTGAGAACAAAATCCAACTCGAAGTTCTTGACATCCTTTTTCCTGGAAAAGAAAAAACAAAAACTCTTCGCAATTCAAACAACTTCAATAAGCGGTTAGGTATAAAAACCTCATTGGAGTCCTCTTGCTCGACTCCTTGCGCAGTGTTTGGCGACACTGAATGTGCATGTCAATGGCATCGCGCAAAAAAGCTACCCAAGTGCGACCGAGCTGCAAATCAGCGGTGCAGAAAATTATGCCATCGGTTTGACAGGTGATCTTAAAGTTACCCGGAAACAATTCATACACTTTACACTTTTTAAGCGGAAAAATGCAACAGCATTCTAGAGAGTTTTCCACAACTGTGTTTGGTGCACGGTCCTTTAGTATTTTGCAGTACATAAATATGTCTGACATGAGCACACAATAGCGTTTAATCTGATTGCCACTGCGTGCTACCTTATGCAGGATGCCTTCTTTTATGACTTTTCGTGAAGGTTTCACAATGCTGGGCGTGTGATTAACCAGCGAATTCTGCAGATTAATCAATAATTGTGTGATCTCTTGATCCTCAATGCAGGAATTGATATGCGCAACGGTGCCCTCGATTTGCTTAACAGACTCTGCAATTGTATTGAAATACCTGATGATAATACAACTGTCAGCGAACTTCAAATTCAACACCTACCTCTGAGGAGCTTAAAGTCCGCATCTGCTGGACTTGTATAGAGCAGCACTTGCTCTAGCAATAACTTGTAACGCGGCACACGCTGTATGGGCACAATCATCAAAGAGTTCAGCTTGCGTTGCACCTCTGGACGACTCTCGGTCTGTTCGAGAAATTTACGAAAAACTGGATTTTTGCTGGTCAATTGTTGCACCACCAACAGCGCGTTGCGATAGTCGAATGCATACACAGAGTATATCTTAAAAAATGGTGCCATCTTCAGAAATGCTTGAGCTACATTATCCAAGTCTGACTCCAGTTCGCGCAACAGCTCGCCATTCAAATTGTAGATCATTTCGATTTGCCCAAACAGCCTTGTATGGCTAACAATATCTATAACTGACTGTTCCTTCAACGGTGCCACAAAAAATTTAATTAGTGTTTCAAGCTGCTTGAGGTAGGTTTTCTCTGAGCTGACTATTTCCTGTACAGCTTGCAGGCGAAAATTTCTACGCTTGTCCATTTCCGCATTCGGTGTTCCTGCCAAAGATCCACTGCCGTCTAACATGGAACCAACTGCGAGAAACAAAAAATAAAGCCCTAAATTACATTGGGGTGCCTTCCAACTTACGTTTCTTCCTCGACTTTGCTGTGAGCAAGTTCCTTTCGTACAGCACTTGTTTTAACTCTTTGCTGAAGCTGATGGGAGTGCGAAAACTCATTTCATTCGTGGAACTGTTACCATCGCGTCGCATTGAAGAGTACATTTTATTCGGATTTAATTGGAACATCAACTTCTATCCCCAGCTTTAACCAAACAGCACCGAAATCAACCACAAGCAAGGATAATTTTTTTATTTAAATATGACAGATGTTCAACGAAGCGACAGGCTTGCCAACGGAATAAGCCGAGTTGCCAACTCTTCTTCATGTAATTAAAAAAGGTCGACACACATTCGCTGCTGATATATATACAAAATTCACATATAATCGTTAGACAGCTGTGTGTCTTAACAGCGGCTGTGTTGTAAGCGGGGTTCAAATGATCCTACATGTTGTCACAACTGGTGTGATGGCCTTGAATTTGAATCATTTCAAATTCAAGACACCATGTTGTCAGTTGGCTGTATCGAGCATTCGAATGGTCAAATACGAGGCTTGTCCTACAATGCGTGACAACATGTAGGACCATGTGAACCCCGCTATATGCTTTTCACTCCAATGCATGGGGCCAGAAATTTCAAAAAATTGCCAAAATCATAGACGAAATTATATAAAACTTGGTGCAAAATACATGGTATAGGATCTTTTCCAAGCACGATGAAAAAAGTGAACAGGATTCAACAAAGGTGCGTGGTACTATCAATAAAATACTGTATCTTTTTGGATATTGGCACTAAGTTAATGAAATTCGTGACAGTGGTGGGTAAGATCTAACTAACTATGATGAAAAAGTAGGCGGGACTAACAAGTGGGCATTACAGTATTAATAAAATTCCGTATTTCAGTTAATGTTTGGGCTAGGGTATTGAGGGTGGTTAAAACTGTTTCCCAGCATTTTAAGGACTGTGGAAGGGAACCAACAAAGGGGCGTAGCAAATGTTGAATAAAAACGGTATTTTGGTTATTATTGATTCTAGAGTATTAAGACTTTGTGCAGGGGTGGGTAGATGAAAAAAGGAATAAGGGTTCGCTTATACAGAATATGATGTGTGATGTGTGAATTAAATAAAGCAGCCCATACACACATGCCCATTATCATAGTCAAAATAAAAGTCGGCTCTAGATTTAGTATAAGCATTTTTGACAGTTTTTTAATATAATATGTTGTCAAAAAGCTTGCACTAAACTTAAAGTCGACTTTATTTTGACTATGATAATGTGCCACTGAAACCAAACATTAGTGGTACTGCAACCAGACTAAGTCGTTTTATAATATGTCTGACACACATGCTGCGATGGTTGCAGCAATCCATTTTGCCTTACACGTTGAAACGCAGCAGCAACACAACAAACAGCAACTGAAATAAAAATATTAAACGATTCTAGTTTTGCTGCAACCTGAGATGCAACCGTTAATGAGTTGCATAACTTCGACAGACACGCTGCGACTTCATCGTATAACTGCCAAAATCTTCTAAGTTACACTTCCAGCTTTCTTTGGTTGCAGCGTGTATGGGGCCCATAAGGCTTAAAAAATAAAACTTTAAAAACGATAAATATGTTTAAAAATTGAGAAAACCAAAAAAAAAAAACAAACTGCAATTAGTCTGCATACATGACATATGGGCATTTCTAAACAGGCGTACGCTATGTACAAAAAAATATTAAGAAAAATAATGAAAATGCTTAATTGTAAGAAGGTTTTTATATTTGTGTAGTAATTAAG
The DNA here is from genome assembly GCA_963920525.1 of Dichetophora obliterata. Classification (NCBI taxonomy): domain Eukaryota; kingdom Metazoa; phylum Arthropoda; class Insecta; order Diptera; family Sciomyzidae; genus Dichetophora; species Dichetophora obliterata. The sequence continues at coordinate 189,659,558 of OY986438.1, forward strand.
TAGCAATATAGTAATATAGTAAGCAAAATATGTGCTGGCGTTAAGTTACAAAAACAGAAGTGATTTTTTACTTTGATTATAAAATTTTAAAAACTCTGAATTGGGCAAGACTTTTTGTATGCAACTTTTTTTAAAAGGATTTAAACAATATCTGATTTCCTCGCGATAACAAATTTTATCAAAGGAACGGCAAGAAATACGACTCGTAGAGAGTGCTACTGTTGCATTAAAAAATTCAGTTTAAGCAATCAATCATGATATAAAAGCTATTAAATGTCATGAGAACTTGTGTAATAGAGAACGTGTGTCACACACATTGGCCGCATTCAGGGGAGTCAAATGTTGTAAACAATGTTTTCCTCTGAATGTGTTCTACTCTAAACGTCAAAAAAGTTGTAAACTATTTAATTTAATTATTATTATGCAATTATATAAATAATTTATTTGCAATTAATGACTTCGCTGCATGCGGCCAATATACATACGCTCTTTATTTTCTTTTGTTTAACACTCGATGATCGCAGCTCGTGAGAAAATATGTAGCTATCAAGTCTACCTAATAGTGCTCATGATGAAAACAATTAATTAAAAATATAAAATGAAAGCTGCTGTTGTAGCCAACATCCCAGCTAGACACCCAACTGTTAAGTATTCCGTATACATGGCATATACGTAGCGACCTTGACGTTAAATTCATACAAAATTCTCCATGCATTGCACGTTAAATTTGTTCGACCATCATGGTATATGAACAGACGCTCAACTGTGTGATCTAACATCTCTGTCTGCCATGTACAAAAAAAAGTTTAGCTGAACTGCTCACACCAATAAGAAATTATGGTGTGCACTCTTCTTCCCCATGCTGCTATATCATAACCACCTCCTAGCCCAGAGATTAGAACTCTGACATGTTTATTTTAAATTACAAAGACAATGTTTTAATCCATTTTTATTTATTTTTTGCAATGCATAAATTACCTAGAGGTTACGGGTTAAAACATTTCGGCTTTAAAATTTAAAACAAAGACAAACACAATTCATATGAAATTCATGAGTCTTGCATTCATTGGTTTACAACAGCATGAGCTGAAAAGAAAAAAAAAATGTTGAATTGTTTTATTTGATTTATATTATTTGTATACTTCCCTTCGATTGTACTTCGATATACAAACATATATAACTTTCGTCGTTTAACATAACATCAGAACGTATGAATGTATTGCTGAAAACAAAATTTTGTTTCGTTGTGTTTGTGAAGAAGTTAGAGCTGTCCACCTGGGATAAGTTGTTAAAAATATACAGGTGCGGCACCTGGTAGTTTATTCGGGTAGCAAAAATATTCCTTTTTGTTATACGATTATTAATTTTGTTTTTGCTTTGCATGTAAAAAAAATAAAACGGATTACTTTGAAGCGAATGGAACGCCTAAGTGCGTTGAACTCCAACGAATAGCGAAACATAAGAGACAACTGGAACAGGCACACAATCCTTGGTAGAGTTATAGGCTTGATCTTAAAATACTTGCTGTTTTAATGTCACATGATAAAATGGCCGATGAGAAAATAAAATTTTTGCGAAGTTGTTCGAACAAGTGTCAAATCATATAAGACTTAAACAGTGGGTTGTTCACAGCTTAAGCTCTCAAGACTACTTAAGATGGGAGCTTAGCAGCCTCCAAAACAGTTCTGTCTAGTCTGCGAAAATACTGACTCTACACAGAGTTGTTGCATTTTTAAAACTTACTTGATCTAAAAAGCTTACAACTAAAAATCATGTAAATAATATGAGTTAATTTTTGAAGGGATCAAATTTTAAAATATTTTCCGGTTTTTTTTATTAGACCTTTAGATCTGACGTAACGTTCTGTTACCTAAATTTCCATTGTAGTTCCATTGTAGTATAAATTAAGTAAATTAAGTCGTTACTTGATTATGTAATTTAGTAATTAAAAAACCAAATTTAATATATTTTTTCCTTGCCTCAACCGTTTTTTTCTTTATCTTTATCCAATGCTTTCCAATTTTACTAAAAAAATAAATAAAAAATGTACGAAACATTTACTAAACATTTACGAAAAAGAAAAGCTACATTTGTGAAACAGTGCAGACGATTTGATCATCATGTAAAATGAATTTATGGATAAATTGCTCAAATTTTTTAATTAATAAATTTTATTAAAATATCAGTAAGAACCCCATTTTAAATTTTTTTATTATTTTTTGTTTTTTTTTTGCTTTTAATATTTTTTGGTTTTAAATGTTTTATTAATTTTGAATTTTTTTTATTCTACCTTAAATTTTTATTCTTCATCCGAAAAAAGCAAATTGTTTAAATAATAATTTTTGAGTTTAAATAAACGCATATCGGTTTAACAAGACTTTGACATTGAATTTTCTAAAATAAATGCTTTGTCTTCTAAAAGCATAAAAAAAGTCTTAATCTTTAAAACAGGTGTCGAATTATTTAAAATCTTTCGAATCTTAGTCGGTCAAGTTGGAGATTTTGTTGGTTCTCCAAGCACATATTTTAACTAGGACTCACGTGTTTAGTTGCAAACATGAATCTTTGGTAAAAGCATTAATTTTCTAAACTTATAGCAGCAGCATCTCTTCGTCGTGATCTCAAGGGTTTATTTTCCAAACCCAATCCGAGCACCAACGATTGCAAAAGTTATCAGCAGTCACACTTTTCAGGGATATATAAATATCAAGATTAAGAATATGAGATACTGCGAAATTTGATTCTATAGGTGGTTAGTTTTTCAATTCAAATCTATCTTTCATTCTAGGACAAAATTCAAACTTGCGCTCTCCTTTAGATTTTAATGTTAATGTTTAGATTGCAGCTTGTAATTTTTCAAAATATCATCATCAATGTCTAATTAATTTTTTTAATTTTTTTTTTGTAGAATACTAAAATCACTTACGAAATTAACATTAGCTGCGTTCCATTCGCTTCAAAATAATCCAGATTATTTTTTTTACATGCAAAGCAAAAACAAAAATAATAATCCTATAACAAATAGGATTATTTTTGTTATCCATATAAAATTGTGATATAGCCTTTAAAAAATTTGAAACACAGGTGCTACACCTGTATATTTTTATGAGCTGACTTTTTATTTTTTGAATTATTTGCTTGTTTGATACAATGACTATTAGGTAGCTATGACAGCTACCTATTCTCTCACGAGCTGCGACCATCGAATGTTAAACAAAGGAACACAAAACAAACCGCGTGTGTCACACACATTGAACGCATTCAGCGGAGGCAACAATTGCACTTAAATTATTTATATAATTGCATAATATTAATAATTAAATTAAATAATTAGCAATTTTTCTGACGTTTAGAGCAAAACACATTCAGAGAAAAACATCGTTCACTAAGGTATCGCTACCATAACAGTCAGTTCACAACAATTTTGAACGACACACGTTCTCATGACACCTAATAGTCATTGCATCATGATTGCTTGTTTGAATTTAATTTGACTGCAACGGTAGTGCCCTCTACGAGTCGTTTTTCATAGTTTCATAGTGTGCTATTACATTTATATAAAAAAAATGCTTCCATTTTACAGCCCTGGTAAAAATTTCGAACAGAACTTATTTGCATTAAATTCACTAATGTTTACGTTTATTTAAGCCGATCAAAATACAAGCTCTAATTTTTGTTTAATATTTAATACTGAATAGTTTAAAAAGAAAAAAAACTCACAATGGCGGCATTTAAAAAGCCTGGTAAGGCAATTTTTAAAAATTCTAGGCAGAGCCTGCACTTCCACTTGCAAACTAAACCAAAACAAATCTTTCAGATGAAATCATACATTTTCCCAACAATATGTCGATCGAGCTGAATTACAAGAACATGCAGACTTATTCCAAGTGCAGAAACTACGATGTCAAGGCCATGAACCAAGGCTTTGTGTGGCATCAAGTGGTGGTGCCGCACAAAGTCAAAGTGAGCAGTCTTGATATCCTCGAGGCAATTTTTGAAGCAATCGAGGGCGAGGAATTCTATCCCATAGCATATCGAGTAGGAAAGCAAAATACAGATTTAATTTTTATATATTTTTGTTTATTCGAACCAATGCTTTTTACTCACAGAGCGGCATGAGAGATGATAGATTTTTGGTGCGTCAATGCACTCCAGCTTTAGAGAAACTGTTCTCAAAGAATCTGCGTGTTCAATTGTCTAATGGTTCTTTTCTTTCGCTGGAAGTGCAACTAAATGTGGGTGAATTTAAATTTGGCCAAATTTCGCCAACCATAAAACTGGAAGAGACACTCGCAAGTTTATTTGAACACCTAGAATTGGTGAATGGTCAAGATGGCATTTTAAACTTATCGAAATTTGGCTCAAACCGCGGCTTGGTAGATATTGTTGTGCATTTAGGCAACCGCTCTGTACTGGAACGCATCTGTGAGATCATAAATCGCAATAATAATTTTCGCAACGTTCACGGTTTGATATTGAGTGATAATAATATCACAACATTGGCACCGTTGAAGGTATTCAATGGAGTGGACTTTGCGTTGCTTGATCTGCGTGAAAATCAGGTAAAATGCGATAATGTTAACAAAAATGGTTATATTGATTTTGTTTCTTATATCTGTTGCCTTCAGCTTAACTCTGGAACGCGTTTGTGTCGCGAGCTAAAGGATTTACAGGCTGATGAGTTGCTGCTGGCAGGTAATGCAGTGATTAAACTACCCACATATCCGGAATGCCTAAAACCGATTTTAAAAAATTTCAAGCTTATCGTAAGTATTTAAATTTATAAAATAAAATTGGGGAAAAACGTTTGATTCCTATTTTAGGATGGTATTCCTGTAGAACATTTGTCCAAAGACTATACGCCCATGGACTATGATGTGGATGTGGATTGTGATGGTTTTCGCATCGATTGGACCAACAAGGCGGAGCTGCTAAAATTCCAAACTAGTCATGATTGGCATGCTGTTATGGTGGGTGTAATCACTTGAAATTGCTTAAATTTAAAGAACAATGTTCTTTCAATTCTATGTAATAGATACCCGATCCGGAGCAGGAGTTTTCTAAGGAAGAAATTTTTGACTTTTTCTTTATTACCACTTCCTCCGTCTTGTCGGATATTTATCCTTGCTATTACAAGGTTTGTCTGCAGTTTGCTTTGCTTTGTTTTCTTTTTATATTCTAAAACGAAATGCAAATTTTAGTACGCTGTGGGCGAGCATCAATTTCTGGTGCGCAATTGTTTTGATCAGCTGCAGCATTTGGTGGACATTTGCAATTTGGAAATAAAAATACCGCGTCTGGCACCAGCACCGGCGCCAGCCTTTGATGAAGACGATTTAGATTTATTGCCACAGGTGCAAATTGAAAAAACTCTTAATTACTATCTGCGTATGAATATTAGCGTGTTTAAAAAAGGTCAAGTCGAACCGATGTACTGCATTGAAAAAGCGTTGAATAGACGGTTCAGTGCCATGGATCGTCTGTTGAATTTGGACAACTTTCATGCCATTGAAGGTGTTTACATTTTCCCAGTTACTTATGCATACTTTTAAAATATATATTATCTAAATAAAAATTTCAGGTCTGGAGAATATAATCATTAACCTAAGCTCAACGCGCATACTCAGTCGCGTGCTCATGCAAGCTTCGCGTAAATTTTTAAACAATTGCGTTGAGATCTGCTTGAGTAATAATAAAATATTAAATGCCAACTTCCCTAAAGTGCTTGCGTTAATGGCCAATTTGAAGGCTATTGATTTGGGCAACAACTGGATACACGATTTGAATGACATCAAAGAGCTCGACAAGCTTGGCCTTAAATCACTACGGCTCGATGGTAATCCTCTGTGTGTCAAATATAGCTTTGCTAGCGAATATATTAATGCGGTTAAAAAACACTTTCCAGAACTGCAAAAACTGGTAAGCATTATGGGCATAAAGGTAGTTTCACCATTTTTACACAACAATATAAAAAAACTGTACTATTGTGACCAAAGCTTTTAAAGGTAAATTCCATTCCAGTGATCTTCGTAGCGTTGGGATTAGGAAATAAATAAAATAAGTGTTTACTGCGATGTGCCCAATCTGTGCTATTATGTGCCGCCTTGAAAAAAGTTGGTGAATTTTTTTTTTGGTAAGCTAGCCGCATCATTATTTTTTTAAAAATTCTACTGTTGTGCTTAGATGTGCTAGACTTGTGCTGTATGGAATGTATGTAAAGAGTTTAAAGCTAAATATTCACATGTTCACTCGTTTTCTTTAAGGTAAGATTATACACTTTTTATGATGCAACTTCTCTCTACTGCAAATTGTAGCACAGTTCGAGCACATCACAGCACAACTTTAAAATATCTGAAAAAATGATGGAGGGGCGTTATAATGTAGCAATGATATTTGGGTTGGTTCTTAAAATTATCCATTGCGGAGAAAGTGTGAAAAAGCTGTAGTAGCTGAACTCTATTATAGCACAACTCGAGCAATTCAAAGCAAACTTTAAAACTTCTGATTAATGGCGGAGCCTAACAATACAGCTCATCAAAATCATTCAATTTGAAAAAGTTTCTTTCCAGTACGTCATATAATAGCACAAATCAAGCACATCACAGCACAATTTTAAAATTTTAGAAGAAATTATGGCTTAGCTCATAAAAATCATTCAATTTGAATAAAATGTTTTGCTGTGCGTCACATAATAGCACAGCATAATTTTAAAATTTTTCAAAAAATTATGGCGTAGCTCATTAAAAAAGCTTAAAAAATCATACAATTTATTGCTTTAAAAAATTAAAAATTGCTTACTTTATACATATGCAAAATTTAATTCTTTGGAAGTGAGTCTTAAAAATCAATATTATTTTATGTTAAATTTTAGGATCTCGTAGATATCACTGGTAAAGGCAACTTGAGCACACAAAAAAATTTTCTCTGTGATGTCAAGGGCTATGATTTTGTAGAACAATTTGTAATGGAATACTTCCAAAAATTCAGCTCGCCAGATCGTGTAGAAATACTAGGTATTAAAATATATAGTTAAATTTATTTAAATTCTCAAACTCAAATTCTCTCTTTTTTTCAGAAATTTATCATCCCAATGCTTTATTTACTATGACCTGTAATTATGTAGCTATGTCTGCACATGGCATAAAACGACTTTCGAAATATGTAGAACAGTCGCGAAATATATGCAAAATGTCTGATTTTTCACGCGCTTTTACCACAGTACACGCGGGCAAAAATGAGATCAGTCAGGTGCTCATGCGTTTGCCAAAGATGGATTTCGATATGCTTAGTTTTGCCACCGATACGACAGCTTATGATGTAAGGCTTTTAAATTTATTTGATACATTTTGTGACTATGCTCTTTTTAAATCCGTGCAGGAGAAAATGATTGTCATCATTGTTAATGGTATCTTTATGGATAGAGCACCTACTATTGTCGATAGCGATATATTAATGGGCTTTACATGCACCTTTGTCCTGACAGCAGTGGAACGCAAGCTGGTTAGTTTGTGTGCTTATTGTAATGACTATAATCGATGTATCTATTTTATTAAATTCGTCTTTTTCTAATGTTTTTTAGGGTGCCTTAAAGTGTGCTGCTTCGTATAAAATTGTCAATCAACAATTTAATGTTTTCAGTCCCACCAATGCGCAAACAAAACTTGCTTTTAAATACACAAAACCTGAAGATAAAATAAAAGCAGATGATATGACAGTAGCGGACAAAGAGGCATTGCTTATTATGCTGCAAGAAGTCACTTCGTTGAAGTCCATATGGTGCACCAGGTATGTCTGTTTATTATAGTGTTTTTCGTTCCAATCTCAATTCCACTTGATAATCGTTAGTCCATGTACCATATCCTTCAAGGAAGTATTCTGATTTAGCTCGGTGAAGCGATTTTTCCAAGTTCAAACAATGGTTACAGTATAGGACTGTTGTTTGAAATATCTTGAACTGCTTAGCTGAGTTAAATTTTGTTTTAAGACTTTTAGGAAAAATTTTGCATATTTATTACCTATTAAAATTGGGAACATACTGTAACCAAAATTTATACAAAGTGGTTATGAACATCCCCTCAATATAAAAACAAAACCCGGTAAAACTCAGAAACGGCATATGGTATTATTTTCATGACCACAACAAAAACAAAAGTTCATCATCCCATCTATAACATTACGAAACGACATAGTAAAAAAAATCAATTCTTTAGTCAAAAACCAATCCTCTATCTAAAATAGTTCCCAAAAACTTTTCTACATGTATAATGCTAGATATTCTTACTCTGCAGACATTTCCAATCGCCTCGCAAATCGCTTGCAAATTGCTTGGAAGGTGTGACAATCGCCAACAAGCTCATTTGGGAGTCATGCGGATATCGCCGACTGAAAGCAGCCGATGCCATGAAAGTGATTCGCCAGGAAGATTAGCAAACGAGTCGCCTAAAGGGTTCGTAAGTGATTCGCTGGTAAGAGTCGCCAACGAATCGCCTAAAGGGTTCGTAAGCGATTCGCTGGTAATAGTCGCCAACGAATCGCCGAGAGTGGTCTTAAGCGATTCGTAGGAAGAGTCGCCAACGAATCAGCGAGAGTGGTCCTAAGCGATTCGTAGGAAGAGTCGTACGCATTGCAAAAATAGTGATATGTTTCCAGGGAGAATTAAAAAAAGATTGAAATGGGAAACCTGATAGAATTGATGAAACTCGGTAGAAAAGAATATTTGTACATTAGGTCGGGTAAAAAAAGTATCTAAAATATTTCTTGGCTCATTGTATTACCCTCCACCAGAGCTGGGTTGTAATGATTCCTTTTTAATTTAATTCCACCTCAATTAAAATTCCTTGGAATTAGGAATTGATAACTGTACATCTGAATACCTCAGGAATGTAATTAGAAAAACTTCTCAATTACATTGCAGGAATTGTAATGGGTAATTGAAGATATCAATTCCTCAGAAATGGAATTGAGAAAATCGCTAATTCCATTACAGGAATTGTAATTGGTAATTAAATACATCAATTCCTCGGAATGTAATTGGAAAAAATTGTCAATACCATTGCAGGAATTGTAATGGGTAATTGACCACTTCAATTCCTCAGGAATGGAATTGAAAAAAAATGTAAATTTTATTACAAGAATTGCAATTGGTAATTGAACGCCTCAATTCCTTAGGAATAGAATTGGAAAACATTGCTATGCTAGTAGATTAATAAAATTTTGTACAGGGGTGTGAAAGTTGTGTACCACTCACCTTGCAAAAAGTCGGCGGGATTGCACCAGGTAGCGTAGTAGCTATATTGCTCTATCTCAAAATGTATTTAATTAAAAAAATTTGTATCTTCGATACAGTACATTTATTTGTAAATATTTCATAAACCGTCTGACAGTGGGAGTCAAATAAAGTTGTCTAATACATAATGAAGTAGTTTTGAGTTAATGAAAAAGTAATTGAAATTTTAACTCCAAATTACAATTCCTGTAATAGATTTTTTCCAATTCCATTATGACTAATTGAAGTGCTCAATTACCATTTAAAATTACTGTAATGGAATTGACCATTTCTTTCAATTCCATTCCAAGGAATTGAGGTGTTCAATTGCCAATTACAATTCCTGTAATGGAATTAAAAATTTTATCCAATTATATTCCTGAGAAATTAAGAGGACCAATTCCAAGGAATTGAAATTGAACTGTAAAGAGTACTTTTTGACCCAGCTCTGCCCTCCACGATAGAATTTTGTGTTGTTTTAATGACATGAAGTTAATGACAAAAAAGTAAGTTTCAAAAATTTATGTGAAATAATTACTCCAATATCTCTTTCCAATCAAAAGTTATGGCTAACAATTTATTTTTTCATATCATTGACTATCTATAGTAATGAAACTAATTTTTGTATAAAAATTCTCTTTTACTTGAATCAGTATAAAAATTTTTTCAGAAACCTGCTCGTTCGGGATGTTTTTTTAACCAATTAAGGACCAACTTTTTTAAAAAAATTCTAGCAAACCTAAGGGTTAAGACATCGCGAATTCCTTTCGTGGAGGGACTACAATGAGCTAAGAAATATTTTAGACCGAGTTTATCAAACACTTTTTTAATTTGTATGGAGACCGACCCGGCCTAACGTCCATACCAATAAAACTTCAACAATCAAATTTTTGTTGAGCAAATGGTTGAGGAATATAGCATTTAAATTATTTTTTCCTCCACTGTATATTTGCTTTTTTAAACAATTCATAGAACTAAAAATAAAATTTCAAGGTTGATAAACTAAATTCGAAATCCAAATGCAAAAAATTGTATACGTGTGTCTATAGTATCGTTTATTAAGACTTTTCCTACTTCATCATGATTGCATTCTTCCTAATGGAATTGAACCACCAACACCAAGTTATCGTTTCTTTTTTTAAAAGTTCTTAGACAGCAACTTTAAAAAATTGTGTAGGTTAAACTGTTATAAAGCATGCTTTGGGAAGGGGTTTCAATTAATGGAAAGTTTCAAAAATGATTTTTTGGTAAAAGCTTGACTTTCGGGCTAAAATGTTTTGTAAAGTTATTAATAAGATTATGAAAATTTATTTCATAGAAGTCATGGAAAAAATATCACATATCAATGGTTTTAGAGATACCATTTTTGTTTTGTGGGGCTGTTTAAATATATACATATTCTGATCACTCATATCTGTTGGACCAATTTCGATTAACCGCCTCATTTTTTATCACGAAAATAAATTAGTTTTTCGACATTTTAAAGGAAAATTTTAACGACTACTAAATAAGTAGGGCTCCTAAAGTTTTTCATACAAATTTTTTGTAATATTATTCCTTATTTTGTTTTACTTGCAGATGCCTAGAAGATGCCAAATGGGACTTTGAAGGCGCTTTGGGCATATTCATGCATCTTTGTGAGAAAAATGAGATTCCAGATACTGCATTTATTTAAGTTATAACCTAAACAATTTGTTTTTATTATTAGTTTTTAAGTGTTCTAAGTTGCGAAGATTTGTAAAATGTATACAACTGACTTGATTAGAGATGCTTAAGTATAAGACTAAAAAATATATTAACTGGACAATACATCAGATGTTGGCTAGGCATAAAGTTTTTAGCAAGTTGTATTTTATCTTAAATCAAAGCGTTGCCATGCACTCTTTTATCTCCAACACTGTTCGACAATTTTAAACCTTGTTTAAATTACAGATTTCGACCAAGGGATTATGGAAGAGGAGAAAAAACTATACAAGTGTGAGATTACACTGAAAAAACTTTACACTTTTTTATATGACAATAATATGATTGTTGAGCAATTGTTAGAAAAATTTAAATGCAATTTTGATAATATTAGAGATATGAATGAACCGAAATATTACTTTGGACTTGAAATAGAGAGGACAGATGGAAGATTATCTGTCTCTCAGCCGGGTTAAAAAGTTAACTTAGTAAGGAAGTATGGTCTAGAAAATACAAAAGAGACAAAGCTTCCAATGCAAGCTAAATTGCAGTTGCAAAAAGAAATTCCCACGTGGGGAATCTGAAAAAATGGAAGCCGTTAAATATCACGAGATTATAGGGTCCTTATTTTATCTTGCATTATATAGCCTATCAGACATTGCTTTTAGCGTTAACATGCTGTCACGATTTTCACAAGACCTAAGGAGACGGTACTGAAATGCAGCTCTACAAGTTGTAAAGTATCTTAACATATCTAAATCGACTGTGTTATCATATCACAAAACAGGATTATCATTAATAGGATTCGTGGATGCTAACTCAAGATGTAAACGATAGCAAATCACAATCTGGTTTTTGTTTTGTTCTTGCAGGTGCTGCTATCACATGGGAGCCACGAAAAGAAAAAGTAATAGCAACTTCTAGTGTGGAAGCTGAGTATGCAGCATGGACAGATGCTGCAAAAGAAGCTATATACCCAAGTTACTTGCTAGAGGAGTTGGGATTTAAAAGCAATAATCCAATAACAATACTCGCAGAGCGCATAGCACATGGCGAAGTTTGGAGGACATTGCTCAAGGACGAAACATATTGACTACAATTATCACTTTAAAGAGATGTGGTTGACCGAAAGATCGTCGAATAAAAATACGTTCCAACAAACGAAATGCCAGCAGATAGTTTAACAAAAACTGTTCCAAAAGACAAATATAATTTTTGTTGCAAACATTTTGGATTAATATTTCAAACTGGTTTATCTTGAGGAGGCGCGTTGTATTATCAAGTTTTACTTTGTTTAGAAATAATTTACTAAATCGTTTGTTATCGTTCATGTGGAATTTACGGCAGAAACCACAGCATACTACTGAAGAGTTGATGTAGCTATCAACGAAATAGTCTGTCTAGTCTGCTTGGTGGTCTGTTTTGCAAAGAACTTGTTGTTGCAACCTGTTGCTTCATTAACATATTTGGCATTAAGCTCAGATGAATTGAGCTCAAAAATTATTTTTTTTAGTTAGATGTATAAAAATAAAATCATGCATGCTTATTTATTGTTTTTTCGTTTAGAAAATATCATTTTATTTTTCATTCAAATAAAATTTTGCGAATCAATTATTGTTTATAAAAATATAATTCGCATAATCGCGAATAACGTTGTAAACGATCAAATTGTAATTTTGCACTTTTGCACATTTTACAAGCACGTGAAATGTTCTTCCATTGACTGACACTTTAAAATGCGATAAAAATACCCTAAACTGCTTTGTTTTTACTCAGTACTGTTTTTATATAATATAAGAGAGTAATCCTAACAGGTGTTCGCAAAAAACTTTAAGGAAAAATGTCGTTTACAACGTTATTCCCGATTATGCTTTAATTTACAATAGCTAATTTTTAACATTTGTTTATAAAAATATCAGTTGAGTGCTAACTTTAAAGAATTTTAAAAGAAATAGGAAAAGTTAAAAGTTTTCCGAGACTTTCAAAAGCCATTTTAGTTTTTATTTTATTTATTTTTTATTTTATTTCTTTTTTATTTTATTTATTTTTTATTTTATTTATTTTTTATTTTATTTTATTTATTTATAATCTGCAAGCCAATAAAGGCTGAAACGATTACATAGAAATTCATTATTTGCTTCCGTAACAAGAGTAACATGTTTAAATAAGTCAATTTCAAAAGACTTTTGAGACTTTTATTTTTATAGAAACTTTACTAAAGGTCTGTTAACACAACAATTATGCCAAAGGAATATTTTAAGTAGTTTTGATGTTACACAATTGTTTAATTTTAAGTAAATTTAAGACATACGGCTTGTTAGAGACACTAAATAATTGTAACAATACTGCAACACTGTTACTCATTGGTAGCTCTGTTGCAGATACTCAGCTGATACTTTACCTAAATATTGCAATTATTTTGCGCTGCTTCTGTGATCGAACATGAGACTTTCAGAATGATTTTTTTTTTATTAAATTTAGCGCTTGATAACTTTGCAGACAACGCACAGTGCGTTTTTTTCGATTTTAGAATGACATTTGCCTTATCTCAGAAACCATAAAAGCTAGAGTCATGCAATTTTGTACAAATGGGTTTTAGCCTAAATTAAGTAACAGCACAAATTAGAATTCTAGGTATCGCCTACCTCCCATACAAACAATATTTTTTAATAGAAAAAACACGCATAAAATTGCTTATTTGTGTTTTTAAAGTGTAAAGTTAGTTTATTTAACTTCACTTAAACGTCATAATAAAAATATTTCAAATCGGTTCAAATTACGAAGTTAAAAAAAAAAATTAAAAATGGTTGCTAATACAAAATTAAGTCACAACTTGTTTAAAATGATGAATTTTATTTTATTTTTCTTTAAATTTAAGAGTACCTACAAAGTATCTTGGAAATCAGTGCGTTTTAAGGCAAAATATGATTTTGAAGCGTTTCTTTAAATTAAGTGTTTTTTCTTGTGCGCAACTTTGAGAAATCAATTTTTTCAGCAACAATATACTATATTTTATGAAAGTATAATTATCCGATTGTAAGGAGGTCGAACTATTTAGATTCTTTTCACTAAATTTTTGTAAAATAACTACTGCTTAATAAATTTAGACGTTTTTTCTATTTTTTTGTTTTTTATAATATATTTTTAGTTTGTTACAAATTCAATGGTAATTAAGTGAATATAAAAAAAAAACAAAATTTAAATATATGCTTTCCTTCTCTTCTAAGTAATAAATGTTTCAAATTGCCTTACTATTTTAGTTTGGAAAGCGTTACTTTTTTCGGAAAAAGTTTCAACTTTCAAAAATTCCATAAAAATTTCAGAAGAGGGCATCAATTTCATAATATCATTTCCATAAATTTCATCAATTATCTGCCGAAAAAAAAAATATATTTTATTTAGATTAAAAAAAAAATTTTGTTAGCCTAAAATCGAAAAATGCGCAGTGTGCAACAGAAGAAAATTGTTTTTAAAATATTGAAAATCAAGAAAGCAAAGTTTTTGCGCAGAAGATAGTTTTTGTAACCGATATTTTTAAGAAGAGAACAGTGACGAAAACTGCAAAGTTTTTTAAATTTAATAAATGGAATATAATATAATATCTGTACATTAATATGATATGATGTATAGATTTCAATATAGTTAATACAAATTTTTCTTGCCTTTCTTCTTCCATAACACTCGAGCAGTATAAATAATCATGTTGCTGGGTTCCTGCATTTTGGGCGCGCCAAATGCCAAATTTCTGCTTAACTTTTGCAATAGTTGCAGGATATTTTGTATCGAACGTGATACTGTGATATGTAGCGCAGTATTGCTGCAGTCATTGAGACTCGAACAAGTCCATATATTAAAAGTTACTTAGACGTTGACTTTTAGAACGTCGATAAACGTGTGTTTTTTCTCCTCATCCGGAACTTGATCCGAATCTAATGTGCAATTATTTTGATTGTTGGACTGAGCTATGAAAACTTATTGACAGACATCTAAGTTGTTTTATGCAGTTTTTTGCGATAAAGTCGGACAGCTGTTTAAATGAAGCTGTTTCTGGTATTTCATATATATTTTTCAATATTGCTACTTCACTAATATTTCAATAATCAATAATATTTTTGCTTTAATCTAGGTAGCCTCGCCTATATGTTAAAAAGAGACATCAAATCAATATTGATGTAATTAAAAGTGATAACAAGTATGACACTAAGATCGCTGCTAGACACTTAGGACCTTGCATCGCTCCATTGTTTTCGGGTGACTTCTTATCATTTTAATTGTATAGTAAGTAGTTAATAAATAAAAGTTTTTTTTAATCAGCACTGCATGATTTCATATGCGACTTTAGAGAAGTTATCTGCCTAGTCAAGTTGAAACGGATTTTGAATTCACTGCCGTAACGTCTAACTACAAATGTATATTGCACATTTTTTGGATTATAAAAATATTTTTGGAATCTCAACTAATTTAGAGACGATACTCAGTTTGTGGCACAGTGGCTGTAAAAAGTGTTCAAACACATTTTATATTCACTTGCAACTCTTTCTCACACTCACTCTCTCTTGCTGCTCTATGCTCTCCGCTCTGTTACAACATGCGCTCTGCGCTTGTGTTTCATTCTCTTGTTGGCCAACAATAGATGTTCATCAAACGAATGCTGAATAGTTTTCCATTCTTATATGACCAGTACCAACTTGTCGCTGCTTCAGTTGCAATTCGAACGTGGACACAAGTATTACGTTGCTTAACGCTAACGGAGAATAATATAGAAAAAGTGCGCCTAAATATTTGAAGTAGGTTCTGCATAAAAGTAGTATTAAAATAAAATAGCCCAAAATTAAAAAAAAAAAATCAACTCAAGAAAAGATTGCATCAAATCTTATGCATCAAAAAGAAAAAAAATTAACATTAATATCAACAAAAGTGCACCTGCAGCAGATAGTTATTTTGTTGTTTGGTTTTGTGAAAACTATTCATGCATACAAAAAGCAAACAAAAAAAAATATATATATATAAATAATGAATACATCTGCTTCCAACGCAGTAGCTTCATTAAAAATTCAGCTACATGTATTAACACTTTTGTAAAAATTCACCCATTGAATTTGAAATTAAGTGATCGGTGATGAGTTCCACACCCATTTCACCCCACTCACACAGCAGCTGAGTACTATGTATTTAAGCTATTTTAAGTGCCTTTTATTTTTTTCTATAAACTATTATTAATTAAAATATGAAGAATATGTAGCTATCTGTTCTACGAAAATTATTATTTTTCTTTAACGACTAACGCAGTTTAGTGTTTGCATATTAGACAAATTAATATGTCTCGTTCATAAAAAAAATATGCCTTTTAGTTTTCCCTCTGTAGCTTTAATTAATTGCCTATTTTTATGCACAGACGAGACAACTCGAAATTAAGTGAGTTTTTTTTTTAATGTTGTTCCGCTTTTGATGAATTCCGTGGCTACGCAAAGTAACTAACAATAGTTGGAATTTAGCGTTTTTTTTAAATACATAGTTTTCGCTTTCACGGTTGCCGCTTTTGTTTGGGCTAGAGACAAATAAAGGCTTCCGTCATTTTCAAGAATTTCCAAAAATATATCGTTACAAACTATTTGTGGCTATTTACTAAATTATAACCATGCATGTGTTTTTCAATGTCTTGCATACTTTCGATATTTTTAGACCTTTAATAACATAATTTATATTTATATTTTTGAAAAGTTAAGTTCTTGAAAGATTTTCGGTATGAATGAATGCTATAGATTTTATTGAATTCAAATAAATTTGCCCCAAATACGGGCACATTGGTTGCTTGACGTTTAATTCTAAGGCTAAGAGTAAAAGCACGCGCATTTAATCTAAATTATTTTAGACAGATCTGTTTGCTTAAATTTAATACAAAGAGCTGTTAAAAAAATGAAAAAAATGAGTTTTAAGTAATGTTTTTTTTATAATATATTGCAATTTTAGCCAATTTACTTTGATAAAGAGGTTTTTATAAGCAATAAATTACAATTAAATTAAATTACAATTATATTAAATTACAATTACAATTATATATGAATTTACCAGCCCTATTCTGGCAAAGTAACAATTTTTACCCAGTATTTTTAATATTTCTGTCTTTGTTGTAATTTTTTAATTTCAAAACAAAATTTGAAGCTCAAAAATAACAAATTTTGATAAAAATTGTCATCTGCTTTTCAGGTAGTGACAATTTTATTAAAACATTTTGTGTTTTGAGCTTCAAATTTTGACTTGAAAACAAAAATTACAAAAAACACATGGAAATATTAAAAATACTAGGTACCAATTGTTACTTTACCAGAATAGGGCTGTTAAAATAATTGTAGGAGTAGTATTTTTTTATTAAAAACAAAATGTAACTTCATATTACAATTTATTAATTAAATTTTTTTAATAATAATTTAAATTTATTTAAAAAAACCCTGCAATCTTTAAAAAAACATAAAAAATAAAAAAAAAAAAGAAAAGATATATATTAGGGGTTTATTAGACGTGTATTAAAAAAAACTTGAAAAAAAATCTTGAAACTCAAAATGTTTAATTCGCGCGTGCGAATAAAATAACTAATACATTCTATGCGAAGGTTTTTCAAGAATACTGTATTGACAATTTTACACTATTTCAAAAGCAGTTATATATTAAAAAAATAAAAAAACCACATTAAAAAAATATTTAAAAATGTCATAATTCGAAATATGTTAAATTCCAAATAAATTTCAAAATTTTGAATAAGTGTAAACTTTCAAAAGTGTAAAATATTGCAAACATTGTCAAATTTAAAAAATATGTAAAGCTTTAAATGAAGTGTCAAAATTTTAAAAAGTGTAAAATTTCGAAAAAGTGCCAAAATGAGTAAATAAAGGAATGATTTTACTTTAGGGTCCACACGCCATTTTTTTTTAAATTTTATTATATAAATTTGGACCTTCTAAGCCCAAGTATGCATTACGCTCGCAAGTAGTTTACGAGATAAAATTCGTGAAAAATTATCACACTTTTGCCAAAGTTTGACATTGTTGTTCTCGAAATTTGACACTTTTCCGTTTTTTTTTTAAATTTAACACTTTATTCGAAATAACAATATTGTTTGAAATTTAAAGATTTTTTCAAGACTAATGCATATTTTTTATTTTATAATTTTTTTCAAGATTTTTGTTTCAAATTTTATTTAAAAATTTATTTTTAAAATTATTTTTTTAAGATTTTGGTTGTTTCAAGATTTTGCCATTCAAACAATAGGCCCAATCCCGTGTATTAGGCAATATTAAAAGTTTTTAAAATAATTTTAACAATAACTATAGCTGCTTTCCATTCGCTTCAAAATAATCCAGATTATTTTTTTTACATGCAAAGCAAAAACAAAAATAATCCTATAACAAATAAGATTATTTTTGCTATCCATGTAAAATTGTGATATAGCCTTAAAAAAATTTTAAGCACAGGTGGCGCACCTGTATATTTTTATGAGCTGTCATTTCATTTTTTGAATTATTAGTTTGTTTGATACCATGACTATTAGGTAGCCATGACAGCTACCTATTTTCTCACGAGCTGCGATCATCGAATGTTAAACAAAAGAAAACAAAACAAACCGCGTGTGTCCCACACATTGAACGCGTTCAGCGGAGCCAACAATTGCACTTAATTATTTATATAATTGCATAATATTAATAATATAATTTAATATTTTACAATTTTTTGACGTTTAGAGTAAAACACGTTCAGAGAAAAACATCGTTCACTAAGGTATCGCTACCATAACAGTTCACAACAGTTTTGAACGACACACTTTCTCATGACACCTAATAGTTATTGTATCATGATTGCTTGTGTGAATTTAATTTTGACTGCAACGAAAATTCCTTTCGAGAAAATTTGTTATCGCTATTATATTAAGGTGAAAGGAACGCAGCTAATATAAAGAGCATGACCATTGTAAAAATGTAAGTATTGCTTGTAATGCTTTTAAAAGAGCGCAAATTTTGTATTTATGCAATGAAAACTTTGGTGAAAAAAAATCTATTCAACACATGTAATTTTCTTGCCGTCTTGTGGATTGCTTATGGGCGATGTATTTTAAGCATTTCTATTTAAAAATTTCTTAAAGTTGAAAAAATGTTCACCCCTAAAATTAATATTTTGGGTAATGCCGGGTTATTTTGAATGTAATTAAATTAAATTAAAATTAAATTAAAATAAATTACATTATGCCAACTGCTGTAATGAAGTTTAACTCGAAACAAGGACAACTCAATGCCTAAACTATTCAAATTAGGGGGTTAAAATATTCTACAAAAAAATTTCTCATACAATTTTACTATAAATTAGTGAACACAATAACTACGTAAAAGGCGGTTACTTACATTTTATGTTAGTACATATAATTTTTTTAATTCCGTTGAACGATCAGTCTATAATTATTTTGGTTGTTGGACTGTGTAATGCGTTAATCAGTTCAGCTAGAAATGTGAAATTTCATCGCTCAGCTGCCTACTTCTTGTCTTCCCGAGTAAAAATATTAGCAGTTAAGCAGTGGTCAAACATGGGCCGCACGGCCGTACAAGGGTCGAACATGGTTTAAAACTAATCCAAAAAGCCTATCGGCCTAAAGTTGAGTCGAACATCGGCCATATAAGGCCTAAATTAAGTTGTACAGCCGCTGTACGCTCGTTGTATGACACAACATTTCTCAAAGCTCTTATTTAACAGCAATCGAATACGCAACAATAAAAGAAAAAGCCTCACTCGGCGATGTTGATGTTGATAGTATCGCCACTTGTGTGTATCGATAATTTATAATAATTTTTTATTAGTTTGTGCCAGGTAACACATGCGTACATTCAAATTATTTCAGCATGAATATCCAATTTTAATTGAAAAGCTGTTCATTTTCATTATAGAGTAATCACTGTTCAGCCGATGTACAGCCGAGATTATTTCGAAATGGCCTCTGAATTGCCGTTGTACGACCCTTGTCCGGACGCTGTCTGGCCAAAAAGTTCTACAAACGACCCGACCCTTGTACAGCTCTTGTACGACCGAGAATAATATTTAAAAATAGTCCTTATTCGGCCGCTGTTCGGCCTTAGTTGAAAAGGTATTTTTAATCGGGTCAAGAAAAAAAATTATATATTAAGAATGTTTTAATTAATTTCAAATAAAAACTATATGTTTTTCGAATTTTTATAATTTTTTTGTGTTCGATATGCCAGAAAAGGGCACTTTAAGGGATTTTTTTTAAAAAATGTCAAGTTTAAAATTATTTTTTGTTAAAACTTTTTCTTAAAATTTAGGCTTTATAAACTTTTTTGCACAAAATAGCTTAAGACTATGCCAAAAACATCCGTAATATTTTTTAAATTTTGCTTTTTTGGAGTTTTGGGAATTGATTTCGTAAAAATACTCTACAAACTTGAAATTTTCAAAACGGTACACTTCGAGGAAATATTTTCATAACGACCAGGTTATTTAAAGTAAACGCACCATTTCCTGTGTCAATATTAGTCATAGTTTAAGAAAATATTTTTAATTTTTCCTGTATGATAACTTATTTTGGAGAAAAATTAACTGAAAAACGAGGTGCGTAGCAGTTTTTTTTAAATTAACACTCAAAACAAAGTTATAGCGATTTCTTTTTAAAATACCACTTTTTCATGCTTATATGTCAATATATTTTTATGAAATTTCCACAGTTTTCTTCTATTTTTTAAAGAACCAAAATCCCAATCCGTAATTCATTACTTTCGAAAAAATAATAAGAACCACCCTAACAGCCCTATTCTGGCAAATTAGCAATTGTTAACCAGTATTTTGAATATTTCTATGTGTTTTTTTGCAATGTTTTGATTTCAAAACAAAATTTGAAGCCCAAAAAACAAAATTTTTTAATGTAATTGTCAATATATAGCCTTTAACAACAACAGGGGTATTCACGATTCAATGCACTTGCCAGTGCAGTTGAGGACTTGTGCAGTAAGGTTTTCGTCAACACACCCTTATCACTATTTCAAAGCTGTCAAAATTTTTAATGTGCACATTTTTAAAGTTTGAGACTATAGTAGAAAAGCACTTGTGCAGATTTTTGACGTACGTGTATTCAACTGCACTGGCATTGAATCGTGAATACCTATATACCCTATATCGGTCATTCCATGTCAAATCGGACGCTTTTGTCCAAAATCTAATTTTGACGATTCCGATTTTTTTTCAAATTTTTCACGTCGATAAAACTTTCAAAACAAAAAATATTTGCATACTTTTTTATAATTTTTTATTTTTTTGCAGTTATACACAGTGAAAAATTAAAATGAAAAAATTGTCATTCAAACATGAAGTCAAACAACTATATTTTCTAAACCGTTAGTCCTACAAAAAAATGTTTAAGACACATTTTAAGATCTTGAATAGTCTTTATTGTGGTGTCCTTTTTTACAAACATTTTCGTAAAATATTTTAAATTTTTTGACCACTAAAAATTTCATTCATATTTTTCATAGTCAGCACCACTATTTTTTGGCATTTTGAATATGTTATCGTATTGAGGCATTCATTCTTAATGTTTTCTTAAAATTTGATGTTGGAGAAGCAATGTTTACTATTTTAAACGAAATTTTCAAAAACTGAGTACACAAGTTTTAAATACAAAATACTTTAATGTTAAATTAAAAATGGAATTTTTAGTACTTTTTGCTAAGCTAGGTATATCGTCGCTGCGCCAATAAAAACAGTTATATGTAGAGCAAAAAAACAAATTTTTTTCAGAGCATTTCTAGTACTGCGAGCAATAACTGTTTTTGATCACTTCTAAATCATAAGAGATATAAACAACTGCAAATGCAGAAATGTGGGTAATAGATAGTGTAAACAAAATATGCTATAAAAAATTTAAAAAAATCACATAACTGTTTTTGTTGGCGCAGCGACGATATGTAAAATCAGTCACATTAAAAAATTTTATCAACTCGTTAAAATATTGTACTATTCCTCTGCAGACACTCTATTTTTGAAATTTGCTAAAATATAATTATATTTGCTATTACAATAAAGACCAATTCAAGATCTTTAAAATATGTCTTAAACATTTTCTTGTAGGACTAATGGTTTAGAAGATATATTTGTTTGAGTACATGTCCGAATGACAATTTTTGTTTTTCCTTATAATTTTTCACTGTGTATAAAAAAAATTGAAAATTCCAAAAAAAAATATGCAAATATTTTTCTTTTTTAAAGTACTATCCACGTGCAAAGTACCAAATTTTTACAGAAATGTGAGTTTGGAAAAGTGTCCGATTTGACTTGGAATGACCGATATATATTTTTTTAATTTCGGACATCATAAAAACAACATTTCGTCTGTTTTTCCGGTGGTACAAACTAAAAATTCTGTAAGTGACAAAAAGCAATCAGGGCAAGCGATTAAAAAGTGGGTGGACTTCTGTTAATTTTTTTCAATGGACATTGAGTTGAATATTGAAAGAATATTTTGTTGTTGTTTGAGATTTGTTATAAGCCACTTAATTCTATAATATTAAAAAAGATCTTGTATTTAAAATCAAGAATGATTTAAACTATCAAACATTTAGAATTTGTATTTAAATCATGTAAAATAAAAAAAAATATTAGCCATTAATACGCTTGAAAAATTAATGATGGCATATTTTCTTAAGTATTTATTTTATAATAAAAAAATCTTACAAAATAAATAATATATACCCCGATTTTTTTCCGGTGAACTTTTTACATTTTTTTTATCAAGAAATCGCAGGCTTTGGTCAATAAACTGAAGTTGAACTAATTTTCTAAAATTATAGTGGCAAACGCACTTCACTCTCCATTCAGATAAGAAATTTTCAATTATAAATAACAAATTCAACCATGATAAGCGCAATAGTAAATAATTACGAAGAAGTATTCCATAAAATACATAAATCTTATCGGCTAAAAAGGACTAATAGTCAGTTGTGCTGAGTATCAGCCGATATAATAGACTCTTAATCCGAAAAGAGAGTTATCTAATTTTTGGTCGCAGTTCAAAATCTAACATTTTTGTTGTTGTTGTTTCAGTTCCTATCCAAGGAATTTCGAAGTTATTTCATTAATTAAGCCTATTAACGTTTTAAAAAAACTCTGCACGTTTTCTTACAAGAATGTTTGGCTTCAAAAAAATTTCGTTAATTGCGACAATATTCAAAATGGTAAGGTTTGTCGTAAACGTGTATTGTTTATGTAATGATATCAAACCAACAACAGCAAAATAATAAAAATTCTTGAATACCTTATAAACATAACATAATAGCAAGAGACTAAAATAGCAAACTCCATTTGGCCATTATGGTCAACAAAATCTGTAACTACATTCCCAGCTCGTAAAAACTGTCAAAAAATAAAAACTGACCTAAGCAGTGTTTAAATATTGTTGTGTTGTATTGTGTTGTTTACAATAACGATACTAAAAAAAATTCTTTGAATCAGTCAAAATATTAAAATGCATATCAGCAAAACTTGCTGTTTCCCAGTCTCAATGTATTCGCGCTTCGCTTGAGTAGAGAGATGGAATTTGATACGCTTTTTTCCTGTTCAGATCGTAATGTCTTAGCATATCTTATAATAGGTGTGATATATTTTTATATGTAAATGTGTTTGTTGTTATATAATTTGGCTTAAGATATAGATTTTTATGTAGATTTTTATCTTGCTTTCATTTTATCTATCTTATCTCCTCTGGTAACGACTCTATTAAAGCATTATTCAATCGGTTAATGAAAGGTTTTCATATTTTATTGAATAAATTTTAAAAAGTCTAAAAGTTTATTAGGCTTCACTGCAATAAAGGTTGTATTGTTGTTATTATTTTTCATGTTGTATAACTGCCACTCACACATAAGCGATGAGTGTTTTTTTTTTGTTGAGTTGATAATTTCTAATAAGAAATTTTGAATACTGAAGTAGCGCTAAAATTCACAAAAAATATTTGTTTTTAAAATAATGAAAGGTTTAAATAAATTCCGAAAATAAGAGTTTATTCTATTCAAGCTGAGTTTTTTAAAGAAAAAGACTAAATTTCGATGGTATCGTACGTCTAGACGTAGAATTTCTTTTTATACAGTAATAGAGATTGTTTAAGTTTATTTATATAACGCTCTTATTATTATATTACTAATAAATTAATTGCTGTCTTTAACTTCAAATTAAAAAATTTAATATACACTAAAAAAATAATGGAAAAATAGTTATATATAATAGCATATTTCAATGCGAATTTAATACATTGCTTGAGCTTGTGCCAACAACGCTCAAAACTCGTAAAAAGTAGGAATATTTATTGTATTAATCTTGCTGAAGATTAACAAAAACAATCACAAACGACAAAAACGAAAGCAACTGATATGTATATACAACTGATATGCATATATACATATATTTAAATTTTACATACATACTAATAACAACAACAACAACACAAGCAGTTACTGAAAAAATACATATACAGTGAAAGCTCCCAAAGACGGACGCTCTAACTGTGCGTTTAGACCGCCTGAACGAACGAAAGAAACCTCGTTCGTTCGCTCGGTTTAAACACTTTGCCCGAACGAACAGTGTTCGCTATAAATTTATCGCGAACAATGTTTGCCCGGTGTAAACAGTAAATTAGGGCGAACGAACGAAGGTTCCTTCGTTCGCTCTGATCGAACAAGCTTCGATCTTTTTGGGCGAATACGGTGTTGCGCTGTGTTTAAAAACAGAAAAGTAGCAAAAAGGAGTAGCTTTAGAGAATAATTTATGAAAAGTACTAAATATGTAGTAATTTAGTTTTATGTTTTTTAAAGTGTTCTGTTAACTTTCGCTGCAATATGATTGTGTCGTGTAAAGGGCCCAATTAAGTTTTTAAGCGGAAAACCCTATATTTTATTTATTTGAGGCGACTGTTTATTTGAGGTCATTTTTTTTTTTAAATAACTATATAACTTTTAATAAATATTTTGAGTTTATGGATAGCAAATATTATTTAATATAGCAGGAGTCCGCAATAGAGCTCCTTCAAATAAAATAAAAATATATTTTAGGTTCTGCTGAAACTTTTGAGTTTTTAATTGAAGATTTTAGAAAAATGTGGATATTAACCAAAATGGTAGTTGAAAATTCGATTTGTGACTAAAAGCAATTCTTTAAAGTTATAACATAAAAAGGATGTCTCTAAAATAAAAATCGAACGACTGAAAGTATCAATTTTATTTGCTTAATAAGTGCATACAATTTGGGAACAATTTTTATTTAATTGACTTAAAATTTACGAAATTTATTGACACACGAAAAATGTGAAAACATTTAATTTTTGTTCTCGAAAAACTTAAATGGGCCCTTAAGTTAAACACACGTCTTTTCTATAATAACTAATACGAGTAATATATTGTTATGGAGTGGCAAATCATTTGTTGTTGAGAAACGGAGTATAAGTTTTAGTACTAATATAAAAATAAGGAGTTATCAACCCTGCATTTATTGATGTTCGGCCAAATGCACAAATTGCTGTTTACACCGCCTGAACGAACAAGATGGCGGCCAATGTTTGTTCGCGATTGATGTTCGTGCGGTCTAAACAGTACTCCGAACGAAGAATTTATTTCAATAAATTGTTCGCTATAAATTTTTCGTTCGTTCAAGCGGTCTAAACCCACAGTAATAAGCGGACATTTTCTATAAGCGGACACATTCTTGGGAACGATCAATTTTAGATTTTTTTTTCTATATAAAATGCTCTCCCAAACACGGACTTTCCGATAAACGGACGCGGACACACAAACATGTCTATTTACGAAAAAAAATCTCATATAAGCGGACAATTTTGTCTTTGTTAGATCATAAACATTCCTAACGGGCCGGCATGTCAGCACTAACGTTAAAAGAAGCACTCCAAGAGATCTTTTTGAGTACTAACAAGTCAGCTGCTAGCGTGAAAGGGCTGACCCTACGTATGACACACCATTGTAATTTTAACATTGTATGTCCTAGATGTCCTGTCAAAAAGCACTCAATTGCTTCAAAAGACCTCTCAAGGAAAGCTTTGGGTTAGCATTTCGTTTAATTGCTTAAAAAGAGGCTCTTGGAAACCTTTGTGGCAGCAGTTCTTTTTGTTTTAAATACACTTTTAAATCTTTTTGAACTGCTCTCTTCTTCACTTATCAGCACTTAACAAGTTCATAAAGAACTTCAAAGAAAAAGAGAACAGTTCAAAAAACTTGAAAAGTGTATTCAAAAAAACGAACTGCTGACAAAAAGATTTCCAAGAGCCTCTTTTGAAGCAATTAAACGAAGTGCTGACCCAAAGCTTTCCTTGAGAGGTCTTTTGAAGCAATTAAGTTCTTTTTTCCTAGGACATACAATGCTAAAATTACAATGGTGTGTCATACGTCGGGTCAGCACTTTCAAGCTTTCAGCTGACTTGTAAGCACTCAAAAAGACCTTTTGGAGGGCTTCTTTTCCCGTTGGGTTATTACTTTTCTTCTTTCTTTTTTTTTTGTTTTAATGTTTTCGACAGTTCGACGCGTTTTTTTTTCTTTTTTCGAATTTACTCTGAATGAGAAATTAGAGTCCAAGAAACTTACGCCAATAATATTTTATTATTGACAGCTTATGTTAAAATTAAAACAATTCTGTGTCCATTTTTTAAATACACATTCTAAATGTTTGATAGTTTAAATCACACTTGATTTAAATGTCCATTTTTCGATGTTTTTTTCAAAACCTGAATTTTTTAATTTTTTGGGATTTTTTCCGTAAAATTTACAAACAAGAAATTTCAAAAAAGGTAAAATTTTAGCAAAAAATTTTTATAACGACCAGGTAGTTTAATGTAATCGCATAATTTTTTGTATCTGTTTTAAATACAGTTCAAGAAAACATTTCCTCAAAAACATTTCAATTTCCGAAATTTATTTCAAATTTGCATTTTTACGATTTTTTTTAATACAACAAGAAAAAAAAATTTGATATTTTTCGAAAAGTAAAAAATTACAACTCTGGTAGTTTTTGTCTAATTTTAATGTTTGGTCATTAAATCATTTAAAAGAAAAATTAAATAAAAAAAAAGGGTGCGCACCGTTTTTTTAAAGTTTACACTTAAAAAACTGTTATGGGAATTGTTTTGAAAAAAGAGCACTTTTTCCCATATAAATTAGATTTTCAACTTAAAGGTCGCAAGCGCCACTTATTAATCAATATCAAAGCAAAATCAATATTTGTTCTAAAAATTTTGCAGTTTACTTCTTTTTTGTGGAGGAACAAAACCCCCGGCCTTTATTCATTACTTTCGAAAGAAAAATAAGGACCACTCTAATGTATATATTTAAATTTTAATTTATATTGTACTAGATTTGTTTTTGTCTATTGAAGAATAAAAATTATTTTAAATTAGAATATCGCAATGTCCATTTTTTTAATTTGAGTTTTAATATTATTTTTTTGTCATTCCCACAAAAGGACCTCTCTCATATACAAAGTTACAGGGCAAAAAGTAGGTAACCATCGGTAAAAAAGTAAAAGTAAAAGTTTCGAGAAATCTTGCTTCACAGTTTTCAATCGCCAGAAGAGTTATATGAAAGGGTCTTTTGTTTTTGTGTCATAACTTTGCCTAGGGTCATGCTAGAAGCTCCATATTTTCAGCCCTATTCTGGCAAAGTAACAATTGCTAATCAGTATTTTAAATATCGCTGATAAAACAAAATTTGAAGCTCAAAAAACAAAATTTTTTAATGAAATTGTCACTATCTGAAAAGTAGGTGACAATTTTTATAAAAATTTATTATTTTTGAGCTTAAAATTTTGTTTTGAAATCAAAAAATTACAACAAACCAGGGACCGAGAATAACTGTTATTTTACAATTTTCAGATGAAAAAGGCATAACGAAAAAGTGGCCGGAGGACTTTTTTAAATATATCATTATTATCGTAATGGCAGCAGCTTCGCGATTATTAAATGCCTTTTTTAATTTTTGGCTGTTACTATAAAAATTAAAATTAACTGTTATTTTTTGCCTTTTATTTTTTCGGGCAAAAATAACTGTTACTTTTGACTTTTATTTTTTAAGGCCGAATAAAGAACTTTAAAAACTAAAAAGTTTTATAGCTCAAAATGTGCGCGCTAATGAGACGATAAAAATTGCATAAAACCTTTTTTGCCGTTCCAGTGGCCTTTAAAAAATTCAAATTGCCTGATATTTTTGACCGAAAAAATAAAAGGCACAAAATAACTGTTATTTTTGACCAAAAAAATAAAAGTCAAAAGTAACAGTTATTTTTTGCCCGAAAAAAATAAAAGGCATTAAATAACTAGTATTTTTGTCGGAAAAAATAAAAGTTAAATGATAACTGTTAATATCTGACTTTTTTGATAAAACCCATAACCAGTACGGTCCCTGCAACAAACACATAGGAGTATTAAAAATACTGGGTAAATATTGCTATTTTGCCAGAATAGGGCTGTATGTGTGTTTATAAAGATATATGCGTGGAACACACCTACATCAGTAACTCAGTTCTGTCTTAAGTCGACTTAAGCGATTATTGCTCGTGAACACAGATATTTAAAACGATTACCTTTAACAAACAAAACGACGTTGCGTTCGTGATTTCGGCACAAACCAAACCAAACCAGCAACCATAACAACAACATAAGCAGCTACTGAAGTATTTTATGCTGGATTTTACTCATACAAAAATGTGATTTTTTCTTCAAAAGAATAGAAGATTTTGATATTTTGTGACTTTAATAAAGAAGTGATAAAAATAAAAGTGAGATATTCGTTTCATTTG
This sequence comes from Dichetophora obliterata, assembly GCA_963920525.1. Classification (NCBI taxonomy): domain Eukaryota; kingdom Metazoa; phylum Arthropoda; class Insecta; order Diptera; family Sciomyzidae; genus Dichetophora; species Dichetophora obliterata. The sequence goes on from OY986438.1 coordinate 189,688,341, forward strand.
CTCCATAACTGCTATTTGGACATATAGCTATTCTCTCTTTGTACGATGAATATTAAAGGCATACCCCAAAATTTCCACTAAAAACGCTACATCTGCTTGTAGGAATGTGCTGTTAATTCTTCACTAAATTAATCTCAATAAATGTTTTATGGGACGGTAATAATTCAAGGCAAAGATATATTTATATTTTTCGAAAATATTGTCTAGATAGATAAAGAAGAGATGTTCGTTAACAGTTTAAAAGAAAAAGTATCCAAAATTTTTTAAAGATAATTTTCTTTGAGACTATCTTTAACACAAGGTAATTTTTATTTACAGGCTCGTGAAATTATTTAAAGTTAACAAATTCTACATAAAATTCATCTAAAATTGGGGTAAAATGGGGAAATTCGGCGCAATTTTTTTTGTTGGTCTTATTTCATAACTCTGATCATATATCCATGTTGCATTGACATTAAAATTAAAGCTACTTTGATTAAGCAACTTTCGATCAAAGATACTAACAATGCGAGGCATACCATTTACAAGTTATGAGGGACTATCCGAGCACCAAAAAATTGGGGCTATTCGGCGCACCATAGTTTTCAGTGTATTTCACGGAAATCCAAGTGAAATATACCAAAAATATGTATCAACACAGTTAATTCAACAGTAATCGTTTATGTTATATTCGTGTTTAAATTTAAAGTTGGCACGATTTGAACCATTGTTTTTCTAGCTTCAGTGGCCCATTTTTTCTTCTCACATCATCATTTGTGCTTCGATTTCATTGAACGATTTTGCTGACTTTTCAGCATTTCTATTAAAAAATAGTAAAACCATAAAAATCAACTCGAACAAACGAATATCAGGCGTCTAACTAATGTGCTTTAGCACACATTTCACTTATCATCAATTGGCATTAAGAGTAAAAACATTGTTTTTCAATAAATTCCGTGAGCGGGATGAAATAAACACTAAACATAAAAAAAACACGTTTCTTAAGCTCTAGTGTAAAGAAACAACTGAATAGGTTGAAGTTACTCCAACCAATGTAGCGCAACTTTTTGGCGCTATTGTGACACTAATAAATTTTTTCACAGAGTTTCCGTATCTAATAATATTTCAACTGCGCCGGGTTACCCAGTGCGCCGATTTACCCCGTTCTCCTCTATGTATAATGGGAAAATAAATATATCATTGAATTATTGAAACATAACATTAAATTATGAAAGTTAAGAAGTGAGAAACCACCATCTTACACATCTACAACGTCACTGCATACATACAGTTGCAGTCAAAATAATATTAATTATATTATTGAATGCCCAGTGTAGCAAACGCATCTGTTTCGAATTCGAGACGGACTTATTTCTTCGTATTTTTTTATCCGAAATGGATTTCGCATCCGGAACTGATCCTTTTTCGTGTGAAACTCCTCTCAAAAAAAAAACAGTTTCGGAACGGACTTCATATACGAATCCATTTCGAACTATTTTTTTAAAATAATGCGAATTAGCAACGGACTCGTTTTTTTTAAATAGCTCGGATTCAAAACGAAACAATAAGGTGTATGCTGTATTCAAAATCTTTTTTGGTTTTTTTGTTATTTCAGTTCTAACTGATTATAATAGACGGAACGGAACGTAGTTAAGTGTCATCGTGGCGGGACGAAAAGTTTTCAAAACGTGGAGTGGCAATTATTATAGCATCGGAAGAGTTAATTGTTTTCTAAAATATATTTTATAACAAAAGAAATTCCATCAATTCTTCTTTTCTGATTATTTTAAAACATGAATTCAATCAAAATTTAACAAAAATACGGAAAACAAAACAAATGCAGAATAAAATTAATAGCAGTATCTGCCAACATACATTTTTTTATCAAAACGTTACGGAACGCAGCGGAAAAATAAAAATTCAATAGATCTCAACGTCGCGTGCCGCTCCGTTCCGTTTTTTATAATCGAACTCATAAGAAACTCATGTAATAGATTGTAAAGTGACATTTCTCAACATTCTGTAACGTTCCGTTCTGTCTATTATAATCAGCGCTTTTAAATAAATAAACAGCCTAACCAAAAAAAATTTAATGTCGACTCTAAATTTAGTGTGAGCTTTTCTGACAATTTTTTTATAGAATTTGTTGTCAAAAGCTTATACTAAATTTAGAGTCGACATTAAAATTTTTTTTGGTTAGGCTGATATATTTTCAATAAATGAGGAAATGAAAATTTATTTTAATAATTTCTTATTCATGATTTTTTTGTTTTCTTGGCTATCCGATCTTGTGCATAGTGGAAGAACTTCTTCGCCACGTCCTTCATTGTCGATACTAGCTCGTTTGGGTATTTTCTTTGAAATTAACCTAAATAAAAAAATTAATATATAAGATTTACATATTAAAAGGCCTTAGTTTGCATGCGTAGCCCTAAACTTTTCGATGCAAGAAAAGTTGGAATATATGACGATTTGTGAAGCAAAGTATAAAACAAACGCAATTAAAAAAGTTTCTGGAAAGTATATTGCGTACGGCTATCCAATAGTCACATGTAGTTATATAAAAAAAAAAAAAATAAAAAAAAGATTTTGTAACAAATTTAAGACTGACTGCCTTTTATATTAACGTTGTGACCATATTTTGACGGATTCGTTACGGGTTCGAAACGGCTCCATCGAACCATTATAAAGCGAAATGCGTATGAACAGACACGTTACGGGTTCGAAACGGATCCGCATGCGTTTTTGTGCCCATTGAGTGGGTAACAAAATTAGTTGAGCGCGTAGTGAGCTATTCGAAGAATTGCCCATTTGCAGCTGCTATTGAAATAAAAGATGAGCTACATGTAGAGGCTAACATCGAAGCAGTCCGCAAACGCTCGCGAAAACATTACCTGCCAGCTCGTAGTCCAAGAAAGGGCCCCTACTTATAAAAAAGCATGTGACAAAAGGTAAAAATTTGCAAAAGAACAATTGAATTGGCCAGCAGCAAGAAGGGGGAACATTTTGTGGTCAGATGAGTTAAAGATCGTGCGTTATGGCGGCAAGGGGTCATGCCAATATGTCACACGACCACCAATCTCCAAAAAAAAAAACACGGAGTTCAAAACAAAAACTATTAAATTTGGTGGAACCAGTTTCATTTTACAGAGTTGGACCAATTTTCTAGAGCAAAAATAAATATTGGATCTGCACCTGTATGTCCAAATAATGCAGGAGGTTATGTTTCATATGCCAGCGAAAAAATTAAACTGGCATATGGGTCATTGTCCTGCTGAAAGACCCAAAGCACACAAGCCAGGTAGCGCAACAGTGGTTTCAGACTAACAACACAATAATAATATCTTTAAAACATACTTATTTTTACTAATATCTTACTTGTATGAAAAATATAAGTTAATTTTTTTTTTCGAAGTAAATCATACTTCTATTTTTTGGACCGTCTTCATTTCAATCGCCCAAGCGATGCTTGCGCGATTCAAGAAACATTTTTAAAATCTTCCTTCGTTTGTTCCGGCGATCGTTGGAAGATATATCGCATTTCGATCGCCAAGCGATGAATGCACGAATCAAGAAAACTCTTCAAAATCTTCCTTCGCTCATTCCAGCGATCATTGGAAGATCGTTCGCTTTTCGATCGCCCAAGCGATGAATGCGCGATTCAAGAGAAATATTCAAAATCTTACTTCGCTCATTCCGGCGATCGTTGAGACTCTCTTGGCGATTAGCTTAGGACTCTTCCCAGCCAATCGCTTAAGGCCCCTCTCGGCGATTCGTTAGCGACTCTACCTAGCGAATCGCATACGAACCCTTTAGGCGAGTTGTTTGCTAATCTTCTCGGTTAATCGCTTAAGACCCTTCTCGGCGATTCGTTAGCGACTCTTACCAGAGAATCGCTTACGAACCCTTCAGGCGATTCGTTTGCGAATCTTCCCGGCGAATCGCTTTTATGGCCTCAGCAGCTTACAATCGGTGATAGTTAATTTGTTGTGGGTTCATGTGCACTGCGACCCATTGTATCTTTTGTTCATGCCCTTGATTAAATGTCCAGATTTAGGCTTTTAATGAATTTTAGCACTGTTTCTAGCTTGGTGTTCCAAATTGTTGATGAGGGCACTACTGCCCTACAGTCGGCAATACCCAGATGACTCCCAAATAAGCTTTCCGGCGATTGTCACATCTTCCAAGCGATTCGCTGGCGATTCTGAGGCGATTGAAAATGTTTGCAGGGCAATAATTTATTACAAAAATATTTACAAAATAAGAGACCATGACAACAAATACAAGTATTTTTGCTAAATGTTTCATTTGCGGTGGGTACACTACTATTATTTTGACCGCAACTGTATAAATATATGTATGTGGTTGAAAATGCATAGTTTTTCTTATTCCACATTGACGTACATCAGAACGATAACAAAGACATATTTTTTTCGAAGCACAAAAGTACCAACAAGTGGTTGAAACTCTTTTCAACACACAACAAAAATGAAGTGGCTGCTGGTTGAAAAAATTGCAGCAACATAAAGTAACCAACATCAACAGTAAAACAAGAAAAAGACACACCAGCAAGCACACAAACTCGCACTTAATCAATCTATGGCGGCGGCTGACATGGTCATGACCAAATAGACGACCGGTTTGTATACCAAAACAATATAGATCTTACCATGTTGCAACACACAAAGAAACCACTTTTAAGAGTTTTCCAAGACATGTTTTTTATGCTTTTATTTGTTTTGTTATTTCCACTTTCTCGACTGTGTTATTTATGAAGGGTCATAAAGTTGAAATTTTATTGCCGAACAAATATACAGCGGTACCTTGTACTAAAGTGGGCGTTGAATGGCGAGCTCTTAACGCAGTGAAATTACAAACCTCGACTATAAGCGTTTATAAATGGGAAGGATATTTATTTCTTGAGTAGATGATAAAGGCGACACAAGGATGAACTCAACTCAGTGAAGATATTTTTTACTCTCGTTATTTGTTCCGGCAAATTACAACAACAACAACTTCAGTTACTATTATATATAATTGTTATTAACACTTTTATTGTCATAAAATACCATCATGTCGAGTAAAAGCATAAGACGAAGTACGATGAAGAACGTCTAAAGATACTGGAAGTCAAGCATGTTGACGGCTCTGACATGTAAACATGCCACAATAAATAAACAAATGAACAAACATTACAAAAGAACAATAAACACTGGTGTGTATAAGTTTTTCTACACTTGAAAGTGATTTATGCACTGTGATATGATTTGACCATACTTTTCCCTACTTACTTCTTTGTCGCTGTCTTAAAATGTGTCATGTTTATTTTTATAAATCTTTAATGTGTTGCTTCCCAAATTAGAAAAGGGGTCCCCCACCGAATGTTTGTTTTTTATTTTTTGGTTTTGTTTTTTTCCTCTTTACACTATCATAACAAGTTCTTTAATATTTGAAGTAGTTCCACTGGTGATTGCTATGGGCGTTGAGCACGCAAATGATTTTGGTAGCAGTTTTGCTGTCACCATTTTGGAGTTTTAAACAAAAATATTCACATAACAAGAGAAGAGGTCTTATGTTTGGACAAAACGAGGTTAATTTACAGTAGCTATGGTAATAGTACGAGTTATACGGACGTTTATTTACTTAAATTGAATCCAGCATTATTCGCTACGATTAAAACTTGACACAAAAGAGTGCTTTTTCTATGGAAGAATTGAAAATTTTAATAGGTCTTAATGTGGCTTATTTTAAATAAAGCCTAATGCTCTTTATTTCAACATGAACACAAAACTTTTTCATAAGACATACTTAAAATAGAGACTGATCCGAGTTTTCAGCTCAACATCAACTCAAAAAATATTTTTTAGTGAAACTGTAGTCTCGATAATTGAAAAAACTAGTTTTTGAGGGATGCAGTTCAAGATAATTTATTTTGTTTTGACAATTTCATATTCGCAGTAAGAAAAGTATATTATGTATATAAATAAGATTTTTAATTAAACATAAGATGCATTCCTTAAAAACTAATAAAAAAAATGCATTAAAAATTAGTTTTTAAGGGGTTTAAAATAATTTATTTATTTTGTTTAAATAATTTTATATTCGCAGTAAGAAATATCATATTTATGTTTCACAAATAAGATTTTTAAATAAAAGACTAATATGAATATGAAATTAAATATGAAAATAAATGATGATGAATAAATGATAAATGTGATAATCAAGAGGATACAGATATAGATATAGAGAGGAAAATGAATATGGAAGTGAATTTATAAAAATTAATAGGGTTATGTACACTCACGGTAAAAAAAGCCGACTTAATAATTTAATAACCTACATTCTTGTGTGCCGAAATCGAAAAAAAAATAGAAGCAAATTTTATAGAAATTCTTAAAGAAGGATATGTTGAGAGTCTATCGCACCTAATTTGACTTCTTAATGCTGTCATAATTATTTGTAATTTATTTTTAAAGTTGAAGTGTTCGAATTTTTTTGTGCCTGACATTCATAGGATTTTTACTGCCACTTGTCTTGTTGGAAATGAAAAATAAATTAATTTTTTTTCCGTAGAATTTTGCGTAAGATAAGGCTATGTAAAAAGAAATCCAATAAAATAAAAAATGAAGCGTGTAGCGAAGCAAATTCTTGTACTTTTCTTTAACTTAAAAAAGGAGTGTTTCTATAAATTTTAATTAAATAATTTTACATTTATGATATTTGTTTTTTCAAAAACTTAATTGCACGTAAAAATACCTTTCTATTGAACTTAAGAACATCGAAATCGGTTAGGAATTCCTTAAATGGCATTAATTTTAAAGTAATTTTTTTTGTCAAAAACTTTTCTCATGTAAGTATATGTTTGCTAGCATACAAAACGCATCCATTACGTCAAATCTTTTATAAAGTCTTATTTCCTTCAAAATGCTACCCAAAAAAAGGATTTGTTTTTAATTTTCAACAAGGCAAATGGCTGTAAAAATTCAACAAATGTCGGCACAACAAAATTCGAACATTTCAACTTTAAGCATAGTACTCTGTTCAGTTTCATGTGAAATTCCACTCAAATCTCTTTACAAGATATGACAGCTGCGAAACAAGCAAACAAAATTTTCGTCAGAGCAGTACTCTGTTCCGCAGCGTGAAATTATCTGAGCAACATTTTTTCACGACAATTTAATTGTACTGCCTATTTATTTGAAGTGAAAAGAGAGATATCATATGAAATCTCCCAACATATTCTCTGAATCTCTCTGAGAAACGTTGCCATAGGAATTCCTCGCAACAAACTTTAAGTCAGAAATTTCACGCAACAAATAAATAGATGTTGCCAATCACGCAAACGAACAGAGTACTAGGCTTTAAAAATAAATTGAAAAAAAATTATGATGACTTTGAGAGGTCAAATTAGTTGCGATGGACTCTCAACATATCCCTCTTTATGAATTTTTATAAAGTTTAGTTGTGCTGTTTTTTTTGGTCGATTTCGGCACACTGTGTTTTAATTCAAGAACAAGAATATTTGTCATTTAATTATTAAGCCGGCTTTTTTTTGTTAATGATATACATACAGGTTTATGTGGATATGGGTATGAATTTGAACATGAGCATAAAAGAAATATTTTGAACAACTTTCTTAATATTTTTAATTCTAAGGCCTAGTACTCTGTTCGTTTGCGTGAAATTTCGCTGGCAACATCTATTTATTTGTTGCGTGAAATTTCTAACTTAAAGTTTGTTGCGAGCAATTTCTATGGCAACGTTTCTCAGAGAGACTCAGAGAATAAGTTGGGAGATTTCATATGATATCTCTCTTTTCACTTCAAAATAAATAGGCAGTACAATTAAATTGTGGTGAAAAAATGTTGCTCAGAAACATGTTGCGATAATTTCACGCTGCGGAACATAGTACTGATCTAACGAAAATATTGCGAAAATTTCCACGCTTGTTTCGCAGCTGTCATACTTTGCATGGAGATTTGAGTAAAATTTCACATGAAACTGAATAGACTATGCTTAAAAATAAAATAAACACTTTCATAGAATTGATAATACACTTATTTTTTTTTGTAAATAAAATTATTTTTATATTTTGCTTTTCTTGCCTTAGTTAGAAGATTTCGCGGAAAAGACACAACTTTTCCGTTTTCTAGAGATAAACCAAATCAATAAATGTTAAAAAACAAACACGAAACAAATTTAACAAGCATTTTAGATACCTTGTCAATGTTATACCCGCGTTAATTAATTCCATATTAATTGATGTCATCTTTTTTTTCTGTCACTTAGAAAATGCATTTGTCAACGCACGGTTTGTTGTTAATTTTTCCTTCTTGCTATGCAACAACAAAAGAACATGTACCAACAATAATACAAACACATTCACATCAACAAAAAAAAAAACAACATCTACTTAACGATGCTGATGACGACGTGCAGTAAGTAGAAGCAAAATTTTTCTGAAACTTTTGTTGTTTGAAAAGCTGCTAAATATGTAGGATATGCATCATAGAATAGCCAATACACAATCCTTTTAAGGGGTATGAACAGTGTAAAGGTTAGAATTTTGGGTGTTTTTATTATATTTTATAAAAACAAATCGATTTGATGGATTTATATGAAACTTTGTACACATCTTTAGTACAGAAAATCCAATGTGTTTTACGTAGACACCTGCCGTGTAGGCTTAATTCTACGGTGCTCCATAGCGTGGGACCGAAATATTGCGTCGGCCAACGCCCCTTTGAGGGTTCAAAGGTACCAAATTAGCTAAATGTTGTGATGACATGTCGCAACCCTTGGTAGGGGTGGAGGCCTATCTAAAACCTCTTCCGTACTCTGGGGTACGGCACCCGGTTTGAGAATGCAAACCTACACCGAGCTGAGCAGCTCTACCCGCGATATAGGTGATAAACACACAGCCACCACGAATCTCCCCGAAGGGCCGACCCAATCAGTCAACCTGGCACATGCCAAGGGGCTACCGACTGCCCGTGGTACCAACTTTCAAGTCTTTGGTCGGACCTCGTAGCATACTAAAAGCATACTACTACCAGTTTTAGCTCATCACAGCTCCGGACTGGTTACCAATCAAACATAAAGGGACAAATCAACAAGAAGTGAACAGCCACATTCACACACCATTCAATTTGGACCAACACATTCACACAAAGCAGAAACATACAATGAATACCACAAACTCAAAAACGCCTGGCGCGCCGCCTCTCAAACACCTGACATGCATACTGATCCAACCTAGAAAGGTGTTCGCTAGAAGCTAGCACATTTTCTAGGTCGAAATCCCCATTCACACTCAACACACCCATTGCACGCAAATCACGAATGTCATCATAAAGAGGACACTCACGAAGCACGTGCAACCAGTCCTCACGAACTGCCCCACATTCACACTCCGCATACATCTTTAGTACAGTAATAAGTACTTAAAAATATTTTCTTTAATGTTTTTTTGCATATTGGTCCTTTGAAAATGGCACTTCTTGAATCTGGTTTTAGTGCCGTTGACAGCAATTCATTCGAATGGATCATCTGAGGACAAAAAACGGAAAAGATTCTTAAAATATATATTACTAGCTATAGCCGGAAAAATGGCGGCCAATTTTTTGTATCTATTTGTATTTATTAGATCAATTATGTTAACATTTTAGAATAATCGTTTACATGCTGCATGAACGGGGACATAACAAAATAACATTTTTTAAATTTAACATTAAATAAATTAAATAAAATGGAAAACATTACATAAATTATGTTTAAAATAATTAAGAACTACATTAGAAATTGAAAGAAAATTCAAAAGATATGAAAAGTGTAAAATTAAACTTAAACACTATATTACCATAAAATATAAATTAAAAGAGATTATGTATAAAGCTTTAAAAAAAAAAAGAAATTCAGAAGATCGAGTAGGAAAGAGTTAAGAGAAGTATTCGAAAATTAAATGCTTAAAGTAGAAGCAAAATTTTTCTGCAATTATGTATAAAGTTTTAAAGAAAACAGAAATTCAAAGAAGAGAAGAAAAGTATTCGAAAATTAAATGCTTAAAGTACTTAATATTTCAGACATTTTTTAAATTATTATGAAGTGACAACCTAAGTCTTATCGCGCTAACGAAAAACAATCTACTAGAGTTGTTAAAATTATACGTCATAATTTTTTGCAAATTTTTCAATAGAAAAATGTTTATAAACAAAAAAAAAACACATCCAAAAATTTGGTAAAGAATCTCTATCTTTCAAGCAAATAAAAATCTTTAACAATCAAAATTTTTTGAAACAAAAGACTTCAGAAGAATAAAACTAGTAATGGATAAATAAAGATTACAGCAAAGAAGAAACTCCTGATTAAGATAAATTATAAATATATTAAAAGCCATAATATTTGACATGAGTAAAAGTTTTGGTGATTAACATAATGTAATTACTTAATCAATCAACAACATAAATTCTAAGAGAAAAACACAGATGATGGATTCATTAGGCAGTTCTTCACTTCATGTTTGAATAAACAAACAGCATAGATATATCTATATTTAATATTAATATATTAAAATGTTAATGGGGATGTGTGTGTGTGTGTTGTTGTTGGTCTGACTATAATTAAAGACAATTTGTCATTAGTTAAAGAAGTTACCTTTGTTTCTGAAGTCAAAGACGCAACATTTTGCTTACCTACTGAAAAATCGAAAATTTATGAGGGTTATGCAATAAAATGATCAGTCAAACTTTTACTAAGGCCGAATATAGGGTGAAGTGGGGTGATGTGTAACATGTTTTTTTTTATCCAATAAAAATGCTAGGAAATTCATTTTGGATAGGTTCAAAAGCCTATTCCTTGCAGAAGACCAATTTGAATTGGTGTTTTCATAGCTGTTGAATAATTTGAGAAATGGAATATTTTTAGAACAACAAGGTCAAACATGGCTTTTTGGGACTTTTTCAAATCGGTGTGATGATGTGTAACACCAACAAAATATTAGTTTCAAGACCAGAAAATTAAATTTTTTTGTGTTTATTTTTACTTTTTTTGTTTAGTTAAAGTATTATTTTAAAAACTTAATTAAATTACTGCACGTACCGACATTTTTCCATTTTTTGTTAGTGTAATGGCATTCATCAATTTCTTTTGATCGACTGCTGTGATAAGCCCTCTCTTCACGTATTTTCGTGGCATAGCTATGTCTATAGCTATGTATTGTTTATTACAATACAAAAAAAAAAATAAAAAAAAAATTAAAAATGCAAAAACTTCAATAAAACACACAAAACTATAATGTCTTAGATGTGTTACACACAAGCGCGTCGAAGGCTAATTTCATCTGGGGGGGCAGTACAAATGGGGATGCAAAAAAAAAATCACCAAAATTTTTTAAAAGAAACATGAATATGAATAAACAAATTTTTTATTTTAGTTTCAAAATAAAAAAAAAATACTAAATAAATAAATATTAAAATTTCATTCTTTTTAAAAGTTTTTACAATTTCGATATAAGAGATAATTTTTTATAGGATCTTTCATATGGTAATATAAGAAATAATTGTTGCTTTTATAAAGCAAGACTAGGTATATCTTTACATGGTTTAAATGCAATTAGGTACAAAAAGTTATATCAATTTAAATTCTTCCAAAATGTTTCTTTCTGTCCTTGCGAAAAACAAACTCTTTCACCACCTCCATCGAATTCAATTCTTCGGTTTTATCTTTGTGAATATGTATAAGTGCCGCATGAGAGAGTCGTTTCTGTGTTTCATAGTTGCTCAAAGATACGTTTTAAGTCGTCTTAGTGCACTAAAAGGACGCTCAGATGAAGCTGCTGACGCAGGCACAGTCAAAACCAAAGCAACAAGTTTTTCAACTTCATTCAATAGTTTGCATTCAATAGAATTGAAGTAGAAACTCTACATTTTGTTCTATCTTTTTGCAAGCACAGAGAAAGAAAATGGTTATCCGAAAGCATGCTTATGAAGAAGAGCGAAAGAAGAGCAAAATATAAAATACAAAAATATTATTGTATTTGTATTTGTATTTATTAAATTGCGACAAGCTAGTACAACAAGATTCAACAAAGAAACCTTATTATTATAGTACTAGCTTCATATATTGATTTAGATTATAATGATTAACAATTTTGCTTATAGCTAAAGAATTAAAAATAAATTAAATGTAGCAGTAACATTGTAACAATATAAATTAATGGTACGAAAAAATGAATTAAAAATGAATTAAAATTGTTTTAATTGCATTTGAAAAAAATTTGATCAAAAAGCCTACTTTTACAAAAATATTAATTAATGTTTAGAATGAGAAACAAATTAAAAGTGCTGAAAATAACAAAAATAAAATAAAACAAACATAAAAATAAATAAAAGAAAAAGAAAATAAAAGAAAGTGAATAAAATTTATTAGAGAAAAAAAATTAATAAGATTTTTTTTTTTTTTTTTTTTTGTTTTTTTTTTTTTTTTTAAGATTTTTTCATTGCAACGAGGAGAAATATAAGTTAAGTTTATTTTTATATTGCACGGTATTTTGGATAGATCTTAGTTCAATGGGTAACGAGTTCCAAAGACGTATAGCATAGATATAGAATTGTCTTTCCGATGTAAGGCAAAAATGTCGTAGCTGGATTAGAGCTTTTGCTCGATTTGATCGCGAGAAGATAAGCCTTTCACGTATATAGACAGGCTCACCAGAGTATATAACTTTGTGCAGCAGCAGCAAAGTACGGAATTTAAGAACATTTACAAAGGACATATTAAATATGCGAAAAGAATAATGTGAAACGCTGTCCCTAGATTTCAACCCAAAAACGTATCTTGCGATATTGTTGAAAAGCACATTTAGTTTTGCTGTGCAAGCAGCATCGCAATTAGCAAACAACTCACATCCGTAGAGGAGAGTAGGGAGAAGATAAGTCTTAGCTAGAAGTAACCTAATTCGCAATGGGGTGAAGAACTGAGTGATCCACAGTACACGTAACATGCCATATATTCTTCCAACAGTACTCAAAATGTGTGCGTTCCAAGTTAAGGTTCGATTAAAAATAATACCAAGATTTTTAGCAGAATTTACAAACTGTATTGGGCAGTTGTTTAGTAGTATATTTGGAAAGTTTTCAATGTCTATTATTCTTTTTGTGATAACTATGCACTTCGACTTATTTGGGTTAAGGCTCAAACCATTCTCCCCGGCCCATCTGGTGATGAGACTTAGATCAGTATTAATGTTCGATACACAATATGATACAGAATCTCGAAAACAGCTTGCATACAGCTGCACATCGTCTGCATACAGATGAGTCTTACAGTTTTGTAGAATCCTAGGTAAATCATTTATGTACATGGAGAACAGGAGTGGCCCAAGGATTGACCCTTGAGGAACACCACGTGAGACAGGTAGAAGTGTGGATGTTAGAGAATTTATACTTACGGCTTGCGATCTGTTAGATAGATAAGACCGCATAAGGTTAGCTGCAGTAGAAGTAAAGTTAAATAAATTTGTGAGTTTAGTAAAGAGGATATTATGATCAACGGTATCAAAAGCTTTCGTATGGTCCAATAGGATTAAAAAGCTTACCTTATTATCATCGAGGGCTGAACGAATATCTTCAATAACATCTATTAGTGCTGTTACACAGCCTCGCTGAGCTCTAAAGCCTGACTGTCTATTACTTAGCAGTTTATTATCAAGAACAAATTGATTAATTTGTTGGTAAATTAGGCGCTCCAGAGCCTTGGAAAGGTATGGTAATATAGCAATCGGGCGAAATTCGTTGCAATTTTTCGGAACAGGTATAACTTTAGCTACCTTCCAGCTGATGGGAAAACTTGAAGTGGTTAAGATTGTGTTGAAAATGTGAGTAATATAAGGTAACAGTATGGGGAGAAGAATTTTAAGAAATGCTGGGTGGGTATCATCAAAACCAGCAGCATTCGATTTAATCGCTAGAATGCTTTGGAGAACATCACATTTACTAACGCAATGAAATGAAAAGCGAACATTATGATCGAGGCTTCCAAATGAGTTCGTGTATACATTTCCCTTGACTGCAGGCATTGGAATATTGACGAACTTTTTATTTAGATCATTTACATCCACAGTATCGCAACTACGAGTAGTATCCTTGCCAATACCAATTTTACGGATTTCTTTCCACAATTTCTTGCTATCAATTGCATTCTCAAATTTTTCGCTATAGTAATTGATTTTTATGTTATTATTGTTGTAAAAAAGAACTGATATTTTGAATAGCTTTTGAAGTTTTCTTTTAAAATTGTTTATCTAGCTAAATAAGCGGCCGGGGGCAATTGCCCCTTTCCTCCCGCTTGATACGCCAATGGTGACACATCACCCCACCGTGAGTGCTTCACATCACTCCAATGTATGCAATTTTTTTGTCATTGATGGTATTTTACCGCAATGTGAAAAAATGCAAAATCATTTGTGATATATAAAGATATTAAAGAAAAGCACATTTTCATCTACTTTCAAAATCTTATGAAATTTTTATCCGAAAAACTATTGTTGGTAAATTAAAAAAAAATTTTTCAAACTTTGTACAAACTCTAAAAAAAAATTATGTTAGCATACTTCTAAAATTTACTAAAAACTAGATGCTGTCAAACGAAACAGATCACAGTTGTTCATTCATTCAAATATTAAAATTTGGTAAGGAAAATCGCCGTGTTGTACATCACCCCACGGTACACATTACCCCACTTCACGCTACAAAATTGAAGGAAACACCCTTTTCGAAAGCTATGTAACAGCTGTTTAGTAACACAACTAACATAAGATGATTGTAAAAACATTTATTTCATTATCGAACCGAAAAATTAGCTATACTCGATTTTCAAATAGAATTGACCCTATTCATCAATTCGAATATTGTAAAGTATACTGCAGATGTTGTTTTGCCCTTTCTAACATAAACAAAAACGTACAAATTTTGTTACAAATAAAGGCCATATTATGTTAATACGCCTACCTGGCGTGCCAGGTATTCAAAATTATATAATTTTTTAATCAGCAGCACCTCCTGTCTGTCTGTGTGTCCGACTGTGATAGCGATAACAACCGTTATTTACGGTCTATCGCAGCGTTTCTCAACCTTTTTCAGCCACGTACCCTTTTGCGACCTCAATAAAGTTATGGTACCCCCTGGAACAAAAGTCGAATTTTAACTCATTATTTACTTTAAATAAAGAATTATTTGAATGAAAAATAACTATTCTTAACAATATAAAAAAATAATGGTAGGTTAATTCAAAATATTATTTCGATTTTTTTATAATCCATTTTAATAAATGTAATTAGATCTTTTAAACAAAAATAAAAAATATATATTAACAAAAGCATTCATATGAGATTATGATTTTTTTTAAATAAGATAAGGAACACAAGTATTTAAAAATTATCTTTTTTTAATAATAGTGTTATGCTTTAACCTCGGCAAGCATTTCCAGCTCTCAGTTGTTCTTGTCCTTTAATTCCACATTTCTCCTCAATTTTGCTGTGGATTTTTTGTTTCAATAATTCTTAAATGTAGTAAAGAACAAAGAAAGCGAAAAGAATCTTGCCCGCACCCGGATTCGAACCGGGAACCTCTAAGTTGATAGTCTAGCTCTATTGTCACTAGACTACAAAGGCCGACAAAAGCATGAAGTTATTAATTTAAAAAAAAAATTTCTTAAAAATGTTTTAAAATACATATTAATGAGATCCCTGGAAGGAAGGAAGATAAAGTCTTTTAAAATCTGGTTTGATGGATGAGCATCATATCCAAAAGTGCATCTAATCTGTTTCTATACTTGTTTTTGATGAATGTGTACGATAAAACGCTCTTTCTGCCAACTCAGTGTTGGTGAAAGGTAACAGAAATTTAATCGCTTTTTCATGCAGTCCTGCGTATTTAATACTAGCATGAGTCCAAAAACTAACACGATGGTTTTCGTTGTATTTTTCTTTTAGTTTCAAACAAAAGTTGCTCTGTAAACTAATTATTTACTAATTTTAACCTGACCTGAAACTCTGTGCTATCGAAATTCTGTATGAGTGTTTTATTCAAAAATAGAGATCAAGTTAAAAAATCAGCCAAATCGGATAAAACCACTCCTACCTCACATACAAAGTGAATTTACCAAAACGATAAATCTCTTTAAATTGCATAAAAACTAATCTAATAACTTCAAACATGCACCTTAACATGCACTTTGAGTATGAAATTTGTAAAAATCGAATAAAAACCATGGCTACCTCCTATACAAAGTGACTTTATGAAATCAGTAAAATCTTCACAAATTCAACAAAAAATAGTACAATAGCTTCAAATTTTGCAAATTAGCTTAAATTTTAACTATGCACTTGATGTGTGAAGCTTGTTAAATAAACTGAAAACTGCACCTACCTCCCATACAAAGTGACGTCATCATTATATCAAAATCTTTCATTCCAAAAAATTAAAAAAAAATATTGGTTTAAATTTGATTTTTTACACATAAGCTTTTACACATAAGTAAAAGTTTTAACACATTTACACATCCTGAGTATCAAATTTGAAATATTTGAACAAAAACCACGTCCTTTAAATACAATAATACAACATTGAAAACTTAGAATATATTAAAATAGGATTTAAACGTCGGTCCATTCGAAGATAATTTCTTGCTAGTTTTTATATGGACTTGATATATTTTAATCGAACTTGGTACCTAAGGGTTTGTGAAGTAACTGATTATGATTTGAAAATTAGAATTTCAAAATGCAAAATGGCGGATCCAATGTGACTACGGCGACTATAAACATAAATGAAAAAACAGAAACGAAAATGTTTGTTTTATAATATAAAAATTGAGTAAAATGCAAATTATAGATTATTATAGATTAATTGTCTTCAACATTACCATTAAATTCGTTATCACAATCATGGCTTGAAATGTCATTTCTAAGGCCACGTTCATAGTGGACGCTTTGGCAAAAGCTGGTTCATAAAACAGCTTTGTCGAGCTTTTTTGGTCATACTGAACGCTTATTCATCGTTTGACAAAGTAGCTTCTTGAGCTTATAGGTGTCTATAGTGTGCGCTTTCTGCTTGTGCGAGCAAGCGAGATGGAGATATTAACGCTGAAAACCATTTAAAAAGTAGCTTTATGCTTGGAGTCAGCTTGCACTATAAACAGTTTGAGCTTTTTCCATATGCTTATACACAAACAGCAAAACCTCTCAGCTTACTATGAACGCGGCCTTAGAAATGACATTTCAAGCTTAAAGAATACAACAAACTTTGTTGAATCAAAAACATTGATTTCTTAATATATAAATAAAAGTTGAAAGTGCTAATATTAAAAAATGTTCAGGAGCACGAACTGATTGTTGTTGGGGTAGTATAACTGTCATTTTAATGAAACTTGAAGCTTGGAACTATGTATAGAAACACTTAAAACTGCATTTTTAAAAAAAATTGGCATGTGTAGTGGCTGTGCAATTCTGCAATTTACCGATATATATTGTACAGGGTTGTCAATATTCGAAGCGCCCATCTGGCAACACTGTAACTTTCCGCAGTGATGCCAAATCGACTAATGACATACCGCGTTTGAAGCGTCATTCCAAGCAAATGTTTACAATGGAACAGTACACGCCACGCGAACGCTCTAAAATTGTTGAAATTAACATTCAACAAAACAAGTCAATAGTGAAAACTCAACTCAATGAGCGATGAAGCTCATTTTCAGTTGAACGGAACGGTAAACAAACAAAATTGCCGTATTTATGCCACTGAAAATCCACAAGAGATTCAAGAGGTACCTCTTCACGATGCAAAAGTCACTGTTTGGTGCGGCGTTTGTGCTAAAATGCTCATTGGGCCGTTCTTTTTCGAATGGCCACAGAGTTGCTGTCAATCAGGAGCGTTATCGCGATATGATAAACAATTTTTTCATGCCAATCGTTCGTCGAAAGCGTATCAGGCACTACTGGTTTCAACAAGATGGCGCGCCACCACACACAAGCCACACTACAATCGATTTTTTGAAGCAATTGTTCCCTGGCCGTTTGATGTCAAAAAATGGTGATTTCGATTGGCCGCCAAGATCACCAGATTTAACGCCTCCAGACTTCTTTTTGTGGGGTTATTTGAAATCAAAGGTTTACGTCAACAAGCCAAAGACCCTAGAAGAGCTGAAAACCAACATCCGTCAAGAAATAACCGCCATTCCCATCGAAATGTTGAAGAAAACCATGGAAAATGCTGCAAAACGGGCACAATATGTCGTAGAGGCCAATGGCGACCATTTACGAGATATCATATTCAAGAAATAATGTAAGCAAATCTACTTGAACCCATTTAAATGATATTCATGACGAACAGACAAAAAATTGTGGTTTCTTTGATTTATTTAAAAATAAAATGGGCGCTTCGAATATTGCCAACCCTGTGGGTGCTTGAAAAGAAAATAAAACTTTGCATACACGCACAGACTATTGTGCCGCGTAAAAAAAGAAAAATTATTATTGCAGACTAGTATATAGAACATATAAAGCGTACAGTGGTAACATTTGAAAACAAATTTCTACTTTTATCGTCGTAATTTCGCTATTCGTTTCTATGTGCGTAGCAATGGAACGAAACAGCATGCTAGGGGGAAAAAAGTCAAAATCGAATTTAAATTTTTTTAATGTGATATGTTAACATAAGTAGCATTACTTGTTCTCCAGATATTGCTTAAAGTATGTTCCAGCTGTATGGAAGGTGCCACGCCTACTTTTCCAAAGATCTAAAAACCCTTTTTTGTAGTTTGGTATGCCCAAAATACCAAAAACGGTCATAAATGTCAACAAAATAATTTTTTCTCTCTAATATGTTCCAATCGTTCCACTGTGCAGCATCATCTATCGACTATCGTTCTAACATAAGTATGAACTATAGTCATCGAATTTCATCTCAGTCAAGTCGTTCAGAAGTTATGCAATTACAAACAGACTGTTCAACGATTTTTCATTTGAAGAGTAGCCATATTAACCCTTATATACTCTTGATGTTTTTTGCTTTTGGCAAGGTTTTCACCATTTAAAACCTGTGTTTTGAGCAATTTTACTAGACTTTACTCGAAATAAAGATAATATTTGTGTACTAATATTGCTTTTTAGTCATGTATGACACTTTCCAGAGCTGAATGATGTTTGTTTATCTCTTGTCAATTACAGCTTACTTTAAACTAGCACATGATCGAGACATGACTCAAACAATTTAAATAATTAACGTCTGCATATCATTAATAGTATTGGTTGCACCTATAGGCTAAAGATATATTATGTCATATTACAACGAAAACAAGAAGTATGGAAAGTTCATTCAAATAAAACAGGTCAGCAAAAAAGCTTCAGCTACAAAGATGAGACACTCAAGTTTTTATATAAGCATTAGTAAGAGATGCAAGCTATGTAGAGTAGAGTGGAAAAAAACCATTCCAAAATTAAAAAATATTTATAGTAGACTATTGCCTCTCAACGTATATTTACGACACTTCATGTCTTGTTATCGATGTTAATGGCGCATGATTAACACTTAGTTGTGAATTAATTTTAACTTAAAAAGATTTTGATAAAATTAAAAACATATATGAGAAGCAAAGCCAAACGTACTTAATAATGTGCAGATACACATAGATAAAGAGTCTCAGATCTAGCAACTGTCTGTCAACAATAACACACTAGTTTCAATGACGCAGCTAGCAGTTGACAGCTAAAGTGTCGTCACACTTGAAAGTCATAAGAAATGGCGTCAAATGTCAAACATTCGAATCTTTAGCCCATCAAACAAGCATAAATAAAACAAAAAGTAACACAATAAAAATAAATAGTTCCACAGAGATTTGTTCTCGCTTCAATCAATCACACTTAATGGCCACCAAATGAAAATAAAGACCTTATCGTTTGGCTTCAACTTGTCGAAAAACTACAAATAACGTTTAGTTTTACGAGTATGCTTTCCAACAGCCAGCCGATAATGAGCGCAAATAGTTTTGACACATCAAAGTCAAAGGCGCGAGCGCATTAATTAATTATTCCGGATGCATTGCAACGCTAAGCATTTCATTGAACATTTCTTGGCTGAAATTTTATTGCATTTCATGGAAATGACGTGTGAAGGGAATACATAAAAAACTATGGGTCTATGCGCGCAAAAAAGTAAATCTTCAAGATCTCATACTTTTCGACTATGTTTCTTGCTAAGTTCTATTAAAGTTCATAATAAATGACGTTTTTTTAGAGGAGGAGAGCTCTAAATTGGCAACACTGTTTTCTGTGATAGCTGATTTGACATTTTTTGGTTGTTTTCAAGTTAGTTTTGACAATTCATCATGAATAGACTCACGCCGGAGCAATGTTTGCAAATTGTTAAAATTTATTTTGAGAAGCACGTTTCAATTCGAACACCATGGAATCATTGGTCCAATTGTCTTCAAAAATGATGATGGTCAGAACGTTACAATTAACGGCGTGTGATACAACACATGATTGCTAACTTTTCATGCCTCAATTGGATTTACTGCAAAGAGTGTGAAAATTAGACCTTAAGATTACGCTTTGTACATTCCAGCCATGGCGGCCATATGCTCAAAATCATATTCAAATATTAATACAAAAAAATTAAAGGTCTGTTCCCGTACTCTAACGTTTAAGTTCAATTTAACAGTTTTGCAGGTTTTAGTCCAAGAAGCGTTGCCATGGTTGAAAAAATGGTAAATGAGAGAAAATGGTAAAAAAAAATTTCCTCTCCCGGTCAAAAGTAGTAAGTTTTAGTCCGAGAAGTTTCTTCTCGTAAAAATGTTAAAAGTGTCAAACTGTTTTAAATCAGCTGTTTAAAATTTAGCAAAGAAATTGCAAAATATGAAAAATTCTTTTAAATAAATAAAAACTATAGTGGTATTTGCCCTTTTGTATATTAGATGTACTGATTGTAATTATAACTATAAATATATTATACATTGCCTTCTTAAGAGAAAGAGTGAAATACCTTTTTTATATCATAATATTTTCGATTGTCTACACTGGTGATGAAATGTCAAAACATTGCACTCAAAAATGACAACTAAGCTACAATCATCTTTAATATTAGGGGTATTCACGATTCAGTGCACTTGCCTGTGCAGTTGAGGACTTGAGGACTTGTGCAGTTGTCCAGTTAGGTTTTCGTGAACACACCACCATCACCATGTCAAAGCTGTCAACATTTTTCAATGCACACAAGTGCACAACTGCTCAACTGCTCAAGACCTCAAGTTGAAGGTAATAGTAGAAAAACACTTGTGCAGATTTTTGATGTACGTACTTTTTGTTTTTGTAAAGTGCACAAGTCCTCAAGTCCTCAACTGCACAGGCAAGTGCACTGAATCGTGAATACCCCTATTGTAAAGATACACACAGAGTGTAACTTCTCAAGCTATCTTATTTGTTGTTGTGTGTGCTTAGTGTACTTTTTATACAGAAGTAAACTGGTGTATGCATAAATACACAAAAGAGCGAATACCCCTAATGGGAATGAAAACCAGAAACATGGTAAAATGTGTAAAATTTAAGTTAAAATCTTAGACATCCAAGAAACTAAAGAAATAAATTGTACAAAATTACCAAAACTACAATATATGTAAGCGATGAAGTGAAGACAAGCTATGGGGAATTGGCCAACTATTTCTCTTTAAGTCAAAAGAAACTTATCAATTTTATATAAACCTTAATAATGAAAAAATTGTTAAAGATCCCAAAAAATTTTTTTACTACTTCATTGTTAAATGTAAATTTGACGGATATCCTACATCCATGTTTAAAGGTAACGTAATTTCTTTGAACGTACAAGAGATTTGCAATCTTTACGCATATTAATTTAAAGAGGTTTTCTGAGTCACCACAAGTAATACTTATAATCTCCCTCCCGTTTAAGAAATACGCCCCATAATTAATCATGTACAACTAACGCGAGACGAAATATCCAAAGCAATTGAAGAACTGTATCTAAATAAAGGACCCGGCCCAGACCTGTTACTCACGCTTACTAGTTCAATGTTTAGACTCACTAATCATGCCTTATATAATATTTAAAAATTCCCCTCACCAAGGTGCTTTTCCATTGTATTGGAAAACATCACAACTCAGACCAATTTATAAAAATTGTGACAAAAGTCGTTTGAAAATTATAGAGGAATTGCCATATTATCGGCTATTCTAAAACTGTTCGAAAAACTTATATGCCCAAAACTAAAATTTATAATAAATCATTGAACAGCAACATGGTTTCCGTAAAGGTAGATCAACCACAACAAATCTCATGACCATGATCTCTGATGTTTTAAGTAAAATGGAAAAAGGACATCAAGTAGAGGAAATTTACACTGACTTTTGCAAAGCTTTTGATCGTGTCGATCATTATTTCTTGGCCTCTAAATTGGAAAACTTTGGTATCTCAGGATCTTTGCTCAATTGATTGAAGTCCCATCTCCACGACAGGTCCCAATTTGTAAAATTTTAAGGTACCTTACACAAATAGATTTTAGTTACATCTGGCGTACCACAAGGTAGCAGTGTTACCAACTCCCAAAAATATTTATCCCTAAAGCTTTAGTCAAAAACCCCTAAAATCGCCACAATTACTTGGGAATCCCCCCACCCCAAAAAAAAATCAATTAAAATTTTGTTATAGTCTTTAGTTATAAATGATTTAATATTTACAAAAAAAAATCGGTTTCTTCGGTTTTTTTCAAAACAAGGTAAACGGGATTTTAAATTTTTGTTGTAAAAATCAAACACTTGAGTTGTCAAACCTTACAAAATCACCTTTTCTGTCTCTTTCACTCATTCACATCGCGTTCACTTTATTTTTTTACACCATGGTAACAAGTAGGGAATGAAAAGTCAAAAAATGGAGGAGTAAGTGCATAGCAATATCGGAATAAATTAAAAAAACTTCGTAGTTAATTGGATTATCCAATGCTTAAGAATATCAAAAAATCCCTAAAAAGCCCCTAAAAATATAAAACCCCTTAAAAATCACATTCCACCTTTTCCCCCTAAATTTAGGGGGAAAACCCCTAAGTTGGGAGCACTGCAAGGTAGTCACTTTTTTCCACTGCTCTTTAACATTTTTGTCTCAGACCTATTTAACATACAACGCGATATCCCAAATCTAGACGACCTAAAAATGTACCATGTTATTAAATCGGAATCAGATGTAATTTACTTACAGTCGAAATCGGTCAACTCTTGAGCACTGGTGCAATCAAACTAAGCTTTATAAAATGTTAACAAATGTTAACAAATGCTGCGTAATAACTTTCTCCCCTAAAAATTTAGTAACAAATTACAGTTACTTCCTCAATAGCAATAAACTTAAAAGAGTCAACTATATCGTTGATCTTGGAGTAGTCTTGGACAACAATTTGCGATTGATTTAAGATTGTGAGCTTTAGATCAAGTGAGTTTTCAAGAAGGCAACAACAACAACAACAACTCTGTATAGAGTCAATCACTTAGCTGACTAGACAGTCTGTTTCGGAAATCGCTACATATTCCTCATCAGTAGTCTTTGAGTGATTAAGCTGTGATCAACTCACTGTTTAAACTAGCATATGAATGTGCAGATCCTCTAATTCATTCTTATGAATTATATGGCTGCGAACACCAATGAATATTGAAATAAATGAAGAAGCAACTAGAACAGATGGCAACCCTTGATAGAGTTGATGGCGGTGATCTAAAATGGCCTACTGCTTTGAAGTGTCATATGATTAGCAGCCATATAATTCATAAGAATGAATTAGAGGATCTGCACATTCATATGCTAGTTTAAACAGTGAGTTGATCACAGCTTAATCACTCAAAGACTACTGATGAGGAATATGTAGCGATTTCCGAAACAGACTGTCTAGTCAGCTAAGTGATTGACTCTATACAGAGTTGTTGTTGTTGTTGTTGCCTTCTTGAAAACTCACTTGATCTAAAGCTCACAATCTTAATTCATGTAATTATTCAATAGATCATAAAAACTAATTAATTTGCGATTCAACTTACATTATGATAAAATTGCATCTTAGGCTAGTAAACAACTTGGTTTTATAAAACGACGTGCAAAATAAAACTGTGCATTACTGCGCCCTCTTCTTGAGTATGTATGCATTATTTGAAATCCTGCCTTTGAATCACACAGTGAGAGACTTGAAGCTGTTCAAAAGCAATTCCTGCTTTTTGCGCTTAGGGACACGTATAACCCCTGTGAGTACAATATATTGCCTAATTATGATTATAGGCATAGTCTTCTGAACTTAATGCCCCTTTCTTCAAGAAGGACTTTACTTAGTGCATGTGTTACCTTCAATATCATTAACGGTGTTGTTGATAGCGAGTATATACAACAAGATACGATTTAATGACCCGATCAGACGTACACGGCATACTTGACTATTAAATGATAAATAGATGCTGCAGAGATTCAATAATATCAGTGAGTACAATTCACCCTCTATGTCTAAACTTACTTTTAAGAAAAACCTTTCCAAGTCCCTATTTCCGTCTTAATACCTTCCCTCACAAAACTAGGCTCCCAACCTGTGAATTTAAGCAAAATTTAAGTGTATTTAGGATAAATAACTTGGGTTAATAAATAAATAAATTCTTGGCTTCTTTATAAATCTTAATCTGCATTTAAGCATGCCTTCTCCAAGTCTCTTTTGCCTACTTAAATCCCAAAAATACTGCGCTTTTTCTTTATTGTCATTTTAGTCGTTAAGAATTAAATGCTAAGATAATAAATACTCTTTTTTTAAGAGAATCCCTTCCAATTCTCTATTCCCTTCTTAGATCTCTCCCATTTCTTAGCTATACATAATATGGTAGTATCTAAAGGTACTTTTATTCTTTTATTTTTTCCTTTTCTTTTTGACGTGTTCTTGAAATCATGTCATTTACGTGGGCGGAATACACCCATTTTGATTTGCATATCTTCCAAAACCATAACAAGGAAAGGGGTGAGGAAAAGAAAAAAAACCTGATAGAATAAGTAAATAAATATTAATTTGAGAATTTATTTCAATAAGGGTTCTCATCTAAGCATGTAAGCAAGTACAACATTTAAACTTTTGATGAGCGATAAAGTGTAAATGTCGACAAAATGACAATAGCGGTTAAGGTTGTGGAATCATCTTTATTGAGTTTTAAATCTTTATAAAACCTTTTTTAACATAAAAAATAAATAAAATTTGTATTTTTTTCAACTACTTTAAGCAAGCGTAATAATCAACATTTACATGCTAGCTTACGCTCTAAAATGGGCTGTGAAATGATGGTACATAACTCACACATTTTGACAGATAGTTTACGCGCATGTAAGTTCACAAGATTCACAACATGATACAATTATTTGACAAGGTAGCCGCGTAGACTGACTTTTTTCTCACGAGCGGCGATGGGTAGTTGCCAAAATTAGCTGTTTATGCAATTAATCAAAGAAAAGTGAAAAAATAAGCGTCGAATTAAGCATAGCTAGTCAACCGTAACAAACTAAAAACATTTCAATCAACTTCGCGAATAAATTTAATGAATCAAAGGTTAGTTAAAAATAAGCACATAGCTAGTCAACAGCAGCAAACTACAACATTCTTTAGCTGTTTTTGACAACTACCAATCGCCAAAAAGCTGTCACGGCTACCTTGTAAAATAATTGTATCATGATTCACAATGCTTACGGGCCAGTTACATGCCCTTGACCTTAATCGCGCCGTGTTGCAGATCTGCAACATTTAGGAATTGTTCTAGAAAAATATCTCAAAGAGATACAACTTTTGTTTGTTTTTAAAGATCAAAGAACCAAGGCATATGCGCCTTATACAAACAAGGTTTGGTCTTTGACCTGAAAGGAAAATGATAGATTATTAAGAGGAATTCATTGAAACCATACGGGAATTATTGATTAGGCGAAACAAACGTGAAAGACAATTTGAATTGCTTTTTAACAGAGGCTAGTGTTAAGCCTTACCTCGGCAAGCATTTCCAGCCCTTAGTAGGTTCCTGTCCTTTAATTCTACATTTTCCACAATTTAGTTGTGGATTTTTAGTTTTCCATAATTCTTATATGTAAGAAAGAACAAAGAAAGTGAAAAGAACCATGCCCGAGCCCGGACTCGAACCAGGGATCTCTGGGTTGATAGTCTAGCGCACACTCCACTAGACTACAAAGGCCGACTACAAATTAAGTCGGAATTCTTATAAATGACACATAAATATTCTAAACAACTCTAACTTTTCAATTATAGAGTAAATCAATCAACAGTTATTTTTTATTTTTAGTTGCAACTGCGTGATTTTGAATTTGGCAGTAGTTTGTGTTTTGTAATATTTTTACTATATTTGCAAATGACTAATACTGTTATAAAAAGTGTTAATAATTAAAATAAAAGTTTAAGAGCTTTTTGGTGAGTTATTAAACTACACTAATCATGAATTACTACATTAAAAGCAATGTTATATTCCCTGAAATATATTAATATTTTGAACTGTAAAAAATTTTTTCTTGCAAATATTTGTATAATTTTTAAGACTCTCTCTTTATTTTTAAGACAGTTCTAGAGATTTTTAGGTAAAAAATTGAAATTGACATTATTGCGCTCTATAGGGTTAATACTGTTACATATGAATGTGACAATTTTTCTTAGACAATTTTAGTCTAAAAAGCGTTTCAGTACTTTGTTGTGTCTTACTCTATTTTTAAAAGATTTGTTCTTACTCTCACGCTTTTGACAGTTTTACCATTTTTAGTCCGAAAAATACAGGAACAGATCTAAAGTTTATTTTATGAATTTTAAAACATTTTCTTGTGTTTTATCTCAATTTCAAGCTCTCCGCCTCTAAAAATGACACCCAATACTAGAAATTTTAAAGTTCCTGTGAGCAACAGGTATTTTGTTGTTGATATTTATTAAATGTGGTAAAAAATGTATGGTAATTACATATTTAACTGTAGGTCGATTAAGGTCTAATGTATGAATGTGTGCCAGCCATTTCTGTCGCTCGCTTACTGGCACAAGTTGGAAAGTCCAAGCTTCGTCAAGTTGTTCTCTACTTGGTCTTTCCAACGAAGATGCAGTCGTCCTCTTTTGCGTAGACCGCCGCTGGGCATCGAATAGAATATTTTCTTTAATATCGTCTTTCATGCGCTGAACATGACCTAGTTAGTAAAGTCACACGATTTAATTGCGCTTGACTATGTCGATGTCGGCGTATAGGTCATCCAGTTCATAATTCCACCGTATTCGGTGTTCGCCATTAACAAGAATTGGTTTATAGAACTTCCGAAGGCTTCTAAAGTCTTTTCATCTGAAATGCTCAGCGTCTAGGTTTGAGATGTATAAAGTAGGACGGGCCTGTTGAGCGATTTTTGTTCGTCGAAAGAGGGCTCTGCTTCTCAAAGCCCAAAGTAACACCTGTTGGCAAGTGTTATCATTTGTTTGATCTCAATGCTGATATCGCTGGTTGAGTTAGTGCTGGATCCCAGATAGATAAAGTCCTACACAACCTCTTAGGAGGTATTGTCAACTGTAACGTAGGTTCCAAGACACTGGGAGTGTTTGTTGACACCAAGTGTTTTGTATTATTTGCGATTACTGCAAGACCCATTCGACTTGCTTCTCTTTCTAATGTAAAGAATGCTGCACTGACTTTGCGCGTATTGTGGGCAATGATATCAATGTCATCAGCATACAAAAGCAGCATCAGTGTCAAGTTGCTTAGTGTCACAATGCAAAGTTGCATTAGTTTTGCAGGAATACCAAATTCAAATCCAGTCATGATGGAGTATAGGTGATTACTTATTGCGCTGTCAAAGGCGGCTCTGCAGTCGACAAAAAGATAGTGGGTATCGATTTGTTCTTCGTTGGTCTTCTCCAAGATTTTTCGTAGCGTGAAGATCTGGTCAATGATGGACTTATAGTGGGATCAGCTTTCCTGTGGATTGGGTAGAGCACACCGAAATTACGATCGTTCGGAATGCACTCCTCCGACCATATTCTGCCAATGACCATATTCTAGTGTATTCATTTTAATAGGGCTTCTCTTCCGTTCTGAAATAGCTCAGCAGGTTGGCCATTGGCTCCCGCGATTTTGTTATTTTTAAGCCGAGCTATAGCTGTCAGAACTTCAACATAGTCGGGCCGCGGAACCTTGACGCTGTTGTCCATAATTTAGGTTTCTCTTTTGGCAAGATTGTTGTCAGCATTGCCATTTAGGAGCTTAGAGAAATGTTTCCTTTATAACGTCGGTGTTCTCTGGATATCTTTCACTAGATTCCCGTTTACATCGTTGCAGGAAGAGGCTTCGGTTTTAAAACCATCAGCAAAGTGTGTTATCTCTTCGAATAATTTTCGGTTC
The DNA here is from genome assembly GCA_963920525.1 of Dichetophora obliterata. NCBI lineage: Eukaryota > Metazoa > Arthropoda > Insecta > Diptera > Sciomyzidae > Dichetophora > Dichetophora obliterata. The sequence goes on from OY986438.1 coordinate 189,716,749, forward strand.
TCAATCCTCTTGCCATGCATCTCAATCTTTTCATGCTCGCGCTCTTATGCTTCTCTTTTTTCTGCCTGAAAATAAGTCTTTCTTCCATTCTCTTCTCCTTGTATAGCTCTTTGTATTGGTATGTATGCAAAGGGGAGTGGTCACCTAAAATTGCACTTTATAGATAAATTTACATTTTCTTTCAAGTTGGTAGTGCTGTCTTTGACATCTGTGTCAAATTTCATGACAGAACGTTCAAAATGATTTAGCATTTAGCTTTCATTTTTGTGAACAACAAAGAGAAGTTTCTCGATTTTTGCAATGTGTGATATAGTTGGTCAAAGAAAATGCATTTATTTTGCTTGCGGAATAAAATTTCTGCAACAGAAAATGTTACAGAAGCCATTCTATATCAATAACAAGAGTGTTTGAGTGCTGCAAGATGTGCACAGAGGGACGAGAAAGCATCGATGATGCGCCAGGTAAAGTTAAAGTTAGGTTAAGGTGGCGGCAGGTCTTTAGACCAAATTATTGGTCCGTTATGATACCAGTGGCGATATGTTGTAACTTCACTGTCGAAGCGAAAATCGAAGTGAAGTTTTCGATCTGGCAGTATGTTGTAATATTTTCGTTCGACAGGCACTTTGGTTTGTTTCGAAGTTATGTTTGAACATTTAAGAGCTGCACGCAAGCTTTTTTCTGATACTCGGCTTGCTAAATAACGTGAATCAATATTTTTTAAAAATTGTTTTATTAATAAAAAATGTCATTTAAACTAAAAATGATAAATTGGTTACTTTCAACAAATAACATTGTTTGAAAAAAGTAAGGTCAACTTAATTTGAACAAACAGTGCTAAGGTAACCATATATATACTTTTATTAAAGACAATACTTTTATTATTTCACTAACTTAAAATCATTATTCAACACTTCTGTGTTAAATAAATAATATATAATTAATAAAACCATGCTTAAATGGATAAATATTTCCATTTATAATTACTTCGCTTCTCGATCACTGCCACCAAAATAAAGTGATATTTTATCGCAAATATCGCCTGTCGAATGTGTTACAACATACCGACTTTCGATAATTTCGATAACTTCGAAACTTTCGAAGTTACAACATGTTGCCACAGACATTATCAAAGACGACAAAAAAATATCGAAGCATAAGCAAAACGTCAATCAAATCAAGTGATTGGTGCTCGAAAAAGACGGTTAATCAACACCTGGTTGATACTACGGTACGACTTCACAAGGTAGTGTAAGGGCTGAATGTGCTCTCTTTCTTAATGACCAGAATTGTAAAAACCATTGCCATCGCTTTTTACTCTCCGCGTCATTTGATTAAGACCAATGCTAATAAGATTTATTTCAATTCACAGAAGTTTTTATATTGGGAAAACAAATTTAGTTTTTTTTTATAGAAAGGGAAATATTTATTCAATATTTTTTATTAAGTAACAGCAATTTATTCATAAGTAAATATATATTTGTGCACAAATTTTGCCGCGCTCTAAAAGTTTCACACTTTTTAATCGAGCCATTAGAAAAAGGCCATCTATTAAATTAATGAAATTAAACAGCCCAATTCTGAATGATTTTTCCCGGGGAATCGGAAAAGGGAGTTTTAATTTTTAAGATAAAGTTCAAAAACGTTTTGGAAATTTTTAATGCCAATTTGTTCATCAACCGTCAATATTTATGAGTGTTAAAAAAATATGTGATATCCTTATCTGATATCTTAAAATATAAAAATAGCTTTTCTAATTCCCCGGGAAAAATTATTCAGAATTGGGCTGAAATAGTTTTAATTAAAAATGTTTTAAAGAGTAGGTAAGTGCTTTAAACCTTACCGTTTTCAGTAGTGTGTGGAATCTCCATTTTTAGAAATTACTTCAAAAATAGGTAGGGAGTGAATCATAGAGTGATTTTAAATAGTTTTAGTTGACGTCTGCCCAATCAGACATTTATGGCACTTATCAAGGAATTTTTGTCTTCAAATTGCTTTCCATTTTCGTAGACTTTTCGCGACAACCACCTCCAAACGTTTTCCACGATATTGAAATTCTGAGAATACGGAGGTCATGCCAAAAGTTCAACAGACTGTCCATCATTTTTCTATCCTTGCAGGATAGAGAAATGGATCGGGGCATTATATTGCTTATAAATCCATGAGAGTCAACCGAAAAGGTTATGAAACTGAGAACAAGCATTTTTCAGGATATTTTTTTAGGATAGAGCAGTTATTCTGTTATTCTCAAAAACCAAATCAATCGTTCCGTAATTGCTTCCCATGCCATTACCCCTCCTTCTCGGCTATGGTGTCTAGCCAAAAACTTTTGTTCTTTCCTCAAATCGTGGAAGTACACAGTAAAAAATATGAGCATAAATTTTATACTATTTTGTATACATATAAATCCAAACCAAAAATGTTTTAAAATTTATACCATCAGATCTTATAAATTTTTCCAGACCATTTTTCTCGTCAGATCAATCGAAACCACTATATTTATACATTTCCCGATTTCGGTGAATTTTTTCCCTTCGAACCAGAATATATTTTAATTTACACATGATATCCATGCAAAATTTTTAAATTATATTTGTTTTATTATTTTTATAATATTGAGTGGTATAAAATTTATAAATTATTTGGAATAAAAAAAGTTTATACCACACAAATGTTACAAAAAAGATAAAATATACCCTCACATTTTTTACTGTGTACTTATTTTCGTCCGAAAATACAACCCTTTTAAACTGGTTCTTCCACGCCATCTTATCTTTTCTCGAAAATAGTCTCTTTTCGACTATTTTGCCGAAACTCCAATCGTAATTGGTGGTTGAGAGGTGGCTTCTTTCTTAATTTTTTACGTTGAGTGTGTTCCAACGATTTAATAATTCGCCAAACTGTTGAAAGTCTGGCATTTATTCCAGTTTCAGCTTTTAATTTAGCCGCAAACTTAGCAGAATTAGAAGCTGCTCGTAGTAACAAACGATTTTCCTGGGCTGAAGTGGCTCTATAAATTTGGCCTTTCATATTTTTCCCGTATAAGCATTTTGCCTAATTTTGCATTCTCATCGGTTGCTGATTTTGTATGAGCTGTCAAATTTGTTGAGACAGTTTTGGCCACCGACTCTCCGCCCTAACACTACCTTGTCTAGTTATACCATGATGCTCTCAACATTTCAAATGGATCCGTTTTAAAAGTTTTGAAAGAGCTTTTGTGTTTCAAGAAAGTCAAGTCTCGTTTGGTGTCCAGAAACACTTTTTTTTGGCAAACTGAATTCTTTCATCGCAATCTTTTTACCAAAAAAATAGACTCATATCGTTCCACAACTAGCGATTTCGCCTGATTTAACTCCGTGCGACTTCTGACTATTCAGCATACTCAAAAGACCGCTGCAGTGACACAGTTTTGAATCGATCGAGGAGATAAACTCTCGAATCGATAAACTCTCTTGCTTTAAAAAACGAACGCTAAATGGTTAACCACTAAACATAATGGCTTCAAATTTGACACATTTGGTCAAACACAGAACTACCAGTTTAAAACATAAAATATTTAGCTGTATCTATAAAGAGTGCGCTGTTAAAGGTGACCAGTCCTTTTTCAAATTTTGTACACTGAATATTCTTTTGCCTTGTTATAACAATTTTTTACTCGCCCAACTGCACACTTTTGGCTACTTTTCGATTTTGGTTTATTTATAAAAAACATGGCATTGAAGTTTCGTTGAAATTAATTTTGTTGAACTAATGTTTGTGATTATAGATTGGATTGACCTACTTTTGTACTATACTTTTCGCTCGGCTAGCGCCATAAAAATTGATATTTTTTTTTTGGAATGAAAGAAGTGAGAGCAGTTGATTTGTTGTATGGAAAATATAAAAATGAATTTTAGCATTAAAAAAAATTGTAAAGATACTCGTATCTGCACAGTACTGTAAAAAATACAAATTAAATTATTCTGTTTTCAATCGAAGACTACTTTTTTAAGAGTGACCCTCTTTATATTTTTTTTAACAAAACTCTTATGTGCCTTATCCATGATGAAAATCCATAGCAAAAATAATTAATCCTAAAATGAAGATAAATTCTTTTATGCTGAATTTTTTGACTAGAGGTTGTCAGATTGGGCTAAGTAATGATGAAATAAAGCCAAAACAAAATTATGATAATAAAATATTACTTGAGCATAACCTTGACAATTTTTTGAAATGGAAAAATTTCAAAAACTGCATGTTTCTTTTGCATTTATATTTATTTTGATCACTTTATCATGTTTTGTTTCTCATATATTATTGTTTCTAACCAAAATTTGCATAAAGAAATTGTCGGAAAACAATTCGAATCAAAATTTGATTTCAAATTACAATGTTTGTTGGAATGTGTTTGAAATCATGCGTTAAAAATTAATCAAATAATGTATGGGCAGCACTGTTAAGATACGCGTGTGGCTTTTGGCGCCAAAAACAGTTTGTGTTCATCACAATAAATAAATAGTTTCGTGCTCTTTTGTTGATTATGTATGAGTATATAGCTGAGGGATTTAAGATTTGCGTCATCTTAAAATTAACGAACACTTTTGTTAGACATTTACGAGGCGAGGCATATCAATTTAATTTAACCCTAGAGTCTCCATGGGGTGCTTATGCACCGCAAATAAAAAATAAAATGATGAAATTGCAAGTTTTTATTATTTTCGTTTTTATTTAATACCTTGCAGCTTTTTGTTTTCACCTTTTATTTCTGTATCACAATGAATTACTGTCATCTATAGTAATAAAACTCATTTTCTGTTTGTTTGTTTGTTTGTTTGGCCTTAATACAAATCTAAACGGCTCAACGGATTTTGCTCATACTAAGTATACATATTAAGTGCATCCCAACTTAAAATTTTAAATACTTAGTTTTTGCCACGCCCCCTCTGAAATTTTTAACTAACGGTAATTTTGTTATTGTAAAACTTTTCAGTATCGGAGATTTTTATGTATTTAATACTAAAAATTTTTTGTTATTTTGACATCAAAAAACATTCACATATTTTCAAAATTGGAGGAATTTACAGTACAACGACTTTTTCATAAAACATCGTTACCTAAGAATGAGAAAAAAACGACATGAAAATCAAAGTTTGATCTTTCGATGAAAATATCTCCGCTGTCAATTACTATATATTATTCAAATTTTTTTTGTTAAAAAATTCAATAAAATTACTTCACAAAAATTGGTTGAACTGTACCGTTAAGTCAGTGTATATATGTTTTATGATTATGTCAAAAAAGGCCCAAAATATTGACTTTTTACTCAAAAAATGACTCAAAAACTGTTGTTGTTGTAAAAATTAAATCAATCAAAAATTGCACATCTAACTACCTTTTATATGACATAGCATTTATTTGCAAAAATTCTTCCAGTTAAGCGCAAACATTATTTTACTGTTCTTCTCATCAAAACAACCCCTGATTTTTTTCGCGAAATTTATTTTTTCCAAAATGTTGTTTTTATATTTTTTACAAAAAAGTCAAGTCTCAAAAATAATTTATGTGAAAAAATTACCCCAATATCTCTTTCCAATCAAAAGTTATGGCTAAAAATCTATTTTTTCATACCAGACTATTAATAAAACTGAGTTTTGTTTTAAAATTCTCTTTATAATTTGAACGTCCCCATTTATCTCTAAGAATGCAGTTGTGTGTCTAGAGTAATTACAAACATTTTGGTTTTTATAAAATCTTCCTTATCTACTTAGTTTTTTGCCAAATAATTGATTTTGCTCAATTGATAGCTAATAATGAAAAAAATTATATGAAAATCAAGGTTTTTACTTTTAATGCCAATATCTCCGCTGTTTTTATTATATTTCATTAATTATTTTTTTTTGTTAAAAAGTTCAAAAATATTTTTTAACATAAATCTTTGTTTAGACTTTAAAATGTCCATATCTCAAGGACGCATTGATTCCTACCTTAATATTTGCATTTTTTTTCCAGGGCCTACCCTAGCGTCAGACAAATTTTTTTTTATATTTTCACATCAGACTTGAAATCCCCTCTTATACTGTCAAAAAATGTACTTATACTAAAAAACATGTACTTATAGTAAAAAGTAACATTTATTGGGTCCACCCTCAATATCAAAAATTTTTAAAATTCGAAATTGTGAATCAAGTTTTTAATTATTTTATTAATATTAATGAACACGACTTAAAACAACTCTAGATCATATGAATATTTATATATAATTCATTCTATACAGGGTTGCCCATATTCGACGGACCCACGTTTTTTTTTAAAAAAATCAAAGAAAAAAATAAAAATTTGGCGGTTGGCAATCTTAATCATTTAATTTGTTCCAAGTAGATTTGTTTACATCAATTTTTGAATATGATATCTCTCAAATGGCCGCCTCTGGCGTTGATGGCGTATTGTGCCCTTTTTGCAGCATTTTCCATCGTTTTCGCCAACATTTCGGCCGGAATAGCGGCTATTTCTTCACGAATGTTGTCCTTGAGCTCTTCTACGGTCCTTGGCTTGTTAACGTAAACCTTTGACTTCAAATATCCCCACAAGAAGAAGTCAGGCGGCGTCAAATCGGGCGAACGCAGTGGCCAGTCCAAATCATCACTTTTCGACATCAAATTCTTCAGAAAATCGATTGTTATGCGACTTGTGTGCGGTGGAGCGCCGTCTTGTTGAAACCAGAACTGCCTCATACGCTTTCGACGAATAATTGGCATCACAAAATTGGTCATCATGTCGCGATAACGCTCCTGGTTGATGGTAACAGCATGGCCATTTTCATTTTGGAAGAAAAACGGCCCAATAACCGTTTTCGCACTAACGCCGCACCAAACTGTGACTTTTTCGTCATGAAGAGGCACTTCTTGAATCTCCTGAGGATTTTCAGTGGCGTAAATACGGCAATTTTGCTTATTTACGGTCCCATTCAATGTGCACTTCTCACATTTTTTAATCTTTTAAAAGCACGTTGAGTTTTCACAATTGACTTCTTCTGTTGAATGTAAATTTCAACTATTTCAGAGCGCTCGCGTGGCGTGTATTGTTCCATGGTAAAAATCTGCTTGAACTGACGCTTCAAACGCGGTATGTCATTAAGCGATCTGACATATCTGTCAAAAGTTATGGCGTTGCCAGATGGGTCCGTCGAATATGGGCAGCCCTGTACTTATTTGGTTCACATTTCAAGTCCATTACATTTCGAAAGCAAGGATTAAAAAAAAATTATTAATAAAATAAAATGAGTTTCTAGGGTTAAGACTTTAAAAATTTGATGATAAATTCATAAAAGCTTCATTTTTACGGCTAAGGTTAAGTGCACAAATAATATATATGAGTTTTTGCTAAATTATTTCCTCATTTACGACCTTTGTAAGAACGTTGCCAGTGTTCTTATTTTTAATTGATTTGTTTTTGGTTTTATGAATTTTGTCGCGTTCCTGTGTAACAAAATTTAAATTAAAAATTTTGGCAAATCTCTGTCTTGTATAAATAGAAATATATAAATATTAAATCTTTTTGAATATTTTCAATGTTGTTTTTAATGTGATGACAAAACAAAATAGCACTTGTTTGTATTGTAAGCGGCTGTTGTTTGAAATTAGAAAAAAAAAATTTGAAAACTTATGCAAAACGTGTGGGCGCGACACATTTGTAAGAACATTTTCAATAAAATTTTCGAGACTTTTTTTTCTAATATAATGAGCTATTTCTGAGTTGACAGATGTTTTAAAGGGTTACCACACTTGCGGTGAAAAAAATAGAGAATTTTTATGAATTTTTTTTGGAGTAGCTTTCGAGTAATTTTTGTCGCCAATTTCAAATAGGCCATTTCGAAAAAAACGCGTTTAAAGTTTCAACTTCAGTCGTCTACGCAAATGATTCTTCTCTTTCAAAGCTCATATCTCAGTCAATTTTGTTCGGAAATTTTAAGGACGTATTCGCATATAGTTATATTTTAAAAATATGAGAAAAATCGAAAAAATGCAAAGTTACAAGTGGGGGTAGCCCCTTAATTCATTCGGTACAAAATTCCTGTTCACGTTCTCAGCTTTTCTCTAAAGCATTTCTCTAAAACATATACAAAGCTCTAAAAACTTTTGCAAAAGTTTAAGTTTTCAACTTTTTGTTTTTAAACTTGCATACGTTTTCACCCCAAATTTTCCCCCTTTTTTGATTGAAAATTTTTGCTGAATAAGTTAATAAAATTAGCTAAAAAAAAGTTGACCTAAAAGTAGTAACAATATTAAATAAAAAGGTTGGAATTTTCTATCCTTAAGTTGAAAAACAACGCATAAGGTTGTTTCTATTACTAGAGATGGGTGCGTGCAACATTTTTGAGGCACGGGCACGGACGAGCAGGACGACAATTTGCACGGGCACTCACAAACACGCAATTTAGTTTTCGTACTTGCACGAAATCGCACGAACCCACAAAACAAAGCACGAAAACGCTGATTTTGTATGAGCTGTCAAATTTGTTGTGACAGTTTTGGCCACCGACTCTCCGCCCTAACACTACCTTGTCTAGTTATACCATGATGCTCTCAACATTTCAATTGGATCCGTTTTAAAAGTTTTGAAAGAGCTTTTGTGTTTCAAGAAAGTCAAGTCTCGTTTGATGCCCAGAAACACTTTTTTTTGGCAAATTGATTTGTTTCTTCGCAATCTTTTTACCAAAAAAATAGATTCATATCGTTCCACAACTAGCGATTTCGCCTGATTTAACTCCGTGTGACTTCTGACTATTCAGCATACTCAAAAGACCGCTGCAGTGACACAGATTTGAATCGATCGAGGAGATAAACTCTCGAATCGATAAACTCTCTTTATTGCTTTAGAAAACGAACGCTAAATGGTTAACCACTAAACATAATGGCTTCAAATTTGACACATTTGGTCAAACACAGGTAGTACCTTTTACTAGAGATGGGTGCGTGCAACATTTTTGAGGCACGGGCACGCACGAGCACGACGACCATTTGCACGGGCACTCACAAACACGCAATTTAGTTTTCGTACTTGCACGAAATCGCACGAACCCGCAAAACAAATCACGAAAATGCATGAAAAAGCACGATTTAAAACTTTGCAAAGTAGGTATGAAAAATATGAAAAAGTTGAAACTTAAAAATATTGGAATTATTATAATTAGAGATCAGATTTTTATGCAAGATCAGTTTTAAATCAAATTCTGTGTAAAAGTAGGACAGCAACAATTATTTGTTTTATAAAAATATTGGTAAAGACATATTTTATCTAAATCTTTTAAAATTTTGCATAAAATTTGTATATTTTAGATTTTTGACACTAATTTTTTATACGTTTTGCATAAAAATCCGATCCCTAATTATAACATTAGAATGTAATTTCAGTATTTTTATCAGTTTTATTCAAATAACATATCGTCGTTGCGCTTGCGATACTGCGTATATAGCAAAAAGGCCAAAATTCATTTCATTTTCATTTTGAGCATTTATGATTGATTTATTCATTTTTATTTTCCTTTAAATGCTTATTTTAAAAAAATGAAAATATCTAATTTCAATAAATGTTTAGTTGAGTTGAAAATCCATTCAATACTTTAAAAGAAAATCAGTTTTTCTGTACTACTTTTAAATTTTACTATGACAGTATGTGTGCATGTGCTGGTGGCGGATACGCGGCATTGCACGCGCAACGACGATATGAATTTTGATGAAATAAAAACATAGTTGCAAAGTGAAAGTAGTAATATTTTACTGCACGAAATCTGAAAAGCACGCACGACTTTGCTTTTCTTAAGCACGCGCATGCACGAAGTTATTTTTTAAGGCACGGCGTGTCACGGCAGGCGCCCATCTCTTCCTTTTATCCAAGTACTCAATACCCAAAAAGTTAAAAAATCAACCGAATAAGTTGAAAAAATGTACTAAAACGCAAGAAATGAAAATGGTCATAAGCAGGCGGATCTCAACACTGTTCCTGGCTTATGAAAAAAATGTTCAACCAAAATAGAAAAAGTTAAGTGAAGAGTTGAAAATGTTGTCTTTTAGGTTGAAGTCATTTTATGACTAAAAAAGATAAAGAATCTGACATGAATTGTTCGAAAAGTGATCTTAAAAGTTGAAAATTTCGTCTTTTAGATTGGAACTTATAAACATATATTGATTTTAACTAGGTGTTAGTTTTCTAGTACTTACTAGGCTTTTTTTAGCCTAGTTTAAGTTGACATTTGTTAAATCCAAAGATAAAGTGAACTTACTTAAATTTGGTATCAGTTTTTTAGTGCTGGTTTTAAAAGATCACAGTTAAGAGCTTGTCAATGTGGCAGCACCTTTGAATGCCAAAGATGAATATATATATTTTTAAAACTTTAAAAGAATGGTATGATTTGGTGAAAATATTCAAAAAAATTCCGACCAACTTTATTATGATTTCCTTTATATTCTTTTTTATGTTAAAGGTTCATATTGCTATTATTCTTTATTAGGGTTGCAGTCATTAGGCCATCAATAATCTCTGTGTCAGTGGGTACAGAGTATGAAAAGATTGCAATGATTTTGTATTGCCAATGACTTCAGGTTATGATTGCAATCTTTAAATCATTTTTAATTCCAATGACTTCAATATATTTATACAAGAAGCCCTGATATAATTTTTGATTTATTGAATGCATAAAAAACTTTAAATCGTTGCTGATTTCATTGAAATTGAAATTACAGTCATGAGTGCAAAACTAAATTGTTTCATTCCTTCATTCTTTTTTAAATATTTATTTAAAAAGATCACCTTAAGTGTCTTTGTTGAAGTCTTTAAAGTCAATTTAAATTTCTTGAAGTCAAATGATGGAAATCTTTTAAAATGAATTAAATCATGGGCGAGGGAAATCATTTAAGCCACGATACATAATTTCTTAACTTAGACTTTACCATTAACAAATTCAAAAGATAATATGCAACAAAAACTATTCAATTCAAAGACAAAACGAAATAAGCGAAAAATGCAAAACAAAATTTTTTTACTTTTATCTTTTCTGTCAAGGCCTTCTTAAGCAAAACTGTATTCCCCATACAAAATGACTTCAAAAATTTTCGAATGGAATTAAAAGACTTCAAATTATTTCACAATTTCAGTAACTAAAAAAATGATTTCAACTGACTTCTAATGATTTCAATAACTTCAAATTGATAACAATTGAATGCAATCAATGACTCCAAGGAACACAACTTCAGTCAAAGTGAATGAATGAAAAGACTTCCAATTAAAAGACTTAAATTTTTCCCCAATTGATTTCAAAGTCATGGCATCAAAATGGTTGCTGATTTCAGAACTTGAAGTCGTGACATCAAAAAATGATTATTTGACCTAAATCATTTATTTCTTTGGCATTCCGTGCCAGTTTTGTATTGCTTGAATGCAAGTTTTTACAACACTGCAACAACGGTGGGTTCTATTGGAAAAAGCAGTACGGGGCAATAGGCGTCGATTGCTTCCAAACACATTAATTTATTAATTCTCTATGTAATATTTTTCTTGCAATTTCCAAAAAAGAACATTTAATATATTTATACGTTTAAATAACGTAATAGGGGTATATTAACTTTGTCACTCCGTTTGTAACTCCGATAGGGAGGAGTGGCCGGTACAGTAAGTCGATTAAACCTTGTCCGTCTGTCCGTCTGTCTGTCTGTGATCACGACCGGTATAAAAAAGTATATATATTCTTGATCAGCATCACCTGCTGAGTCGATTTAGCCATGTCCGTCTGTGCGTCTGTCCTTCTGTCTGCCTGTGATCAGAGCCGTAATTTTATAGCTATCGTAACGAAATTCAATATATAAGCTTTTATTCAAAAATAGAGATCACGTTCAAAAATGAGCCAAATCGGATGAAAACCACGCCTACCTCCCATACAAAGTGACTTAATCAAAATAGTTAAATCTCTTAAATTCCACAAAAATTAATCTAATCACTTCAAATTTTGCACATAAGCTTTAACCTTTAAGATGAATATGAGGTTTGTAAAAGTCGAATACAAATCTCGTCAATCTCCCATACAAAGTGAGTTTATCAAAACTGTAAAATCTCTTATAATTCCGAAAAAATTAATCTAATAACTAAAAATTTTGCACATAAGCTAAAACAATTAATATGTACTTCAAGTATTAAATTTGAAAAAATCGAATGAAAACCACGGCTACCTCCCATACAAAGTGAGGCTATGAAAACGGTAAAATCTCTTTAAATCTCACAAAATTTTGCACGTATGAAATTTGTAAAAGTCGAATAAAAATCAATATAATTTAATTCGCCCGTGGGGGTATCTTAACTTCGGCCCAGTCGAAGATAATTCCTTACTAGTTTTTTGTTATTTTTGTTTTTTTTTGACAATACAAAAGTTAACAAAAAAAAAAGAAGCTTAAACTAACAGCATTTTGCGTTTAAAGCAAGTTTAATCATCATTTCGAATCAACTGAAAAATTCTATTCATATTTTAAAAAAGAAATGAAAATTTGTTTTAATTTTAGCACCAATTTTTTTGCTTCTAGTGTATTTAAAAAATGATATTACATTTTGATACCAAATATATTTAAACGGCTTACATTCAACATTTGTGTTTAATGGGCAACATCTACGACAATCTCGCTGAAATGCATCAAATTTTCATTCGAATTTGATTGTGAGCTGGTCATATATATTTATTTTGCAACGCTTTTTTTAAAATCAAATCATTTGGTTCTATGAAAATAAGATAAACCAACATGACAAAAATAAATTTAGAGAGATTTTTGACATTAAAGTCAGTTGGATTTTCGATTTTGTGCCGAGGAAAAGCAAAAAAAAAACATTTGTTTGCCCTATTTTATAAGATAAAATTAACCGGACAAAAATAAAATGTAGGTTTTTTTATCGTTTTATTTTTTTAATGTAAAGTATATAAAGAGGGTTTAAAAAAATATGTAAAGGGTTGAAAAACAGGGATTACAAAAAAAAATTTTGTGCCGAACAGAAGCAAAACAATTTTTCTTTAGTTCAGGCTAGTTTAGCCTAGCCATTGAAAGGGTTAAGGAGTAAAAATGTATGTGATTGTTTGACAACTTTGTATTTTTACTTATGGCCTTTCATTTTTAATATTTTTCCCGATTTTAAAGTAATTTTACCTGACTTCAAAAAGGAATAGGTTCTCAAGTTTGTTGGTTTCTTTCTTTTTTTTATTTGTGTGTATATCGATAACTCCCAAGACGCTTGCATGATTGCCGTAATTTTTTGTCAATAGATAGAAACCATCTAAAAAAGGAAAGTTCACATCTAAAAAAGGAGCGGTATTTGACAAAGGAGCGTGTTACTATTAGAAAATCCCTTTATCTCGGTTAATATTGACACTAGGGTACTGGAATTTAGTACAGGGGTAGGAAGAATTAGTACTAATTACGGTCAAGAGACTGGGAAAAATTCTGCAAAGGGGAGTGGTAATATTAGAAAAACACTGTATCGCGAATAATATTGACACTAGGGTAATAAAGTTCGTTACAGGAATGGGGGAGTTATCACAAGATACGATGAAAAAAGTGGGCATAATTGGACAAAGGGCGTGTCACTAATAGAAAACACCATGTCTCAATTAATATTAGTACTAGGGTACTAAAATTTGGTACAAGAGTAGGTAGAATTATAACAAAACACGATCAAGAAAGTAGGCGGAATTCTACAAAGGGTGTGTGACTAGAAGTAAAACACTGTATCTCGAGTAATATTGACACTAGAGTACCAAATTTAGTTAGAAGAATGGGTGGAATTGTTACAGAAAACTATCAATAAAGTGGGCTGGATTCGACAAAAAGGCGTGCCACTATTAGAAAAAACACTGTATCTCAGCTAATATTGACACTAAAACTTTTTCGAAAATTTATCAAATTCTCTTAAAAGGAAGACATAAAAACTTTTTAACCAAAAAACAAACCGATTTCAAAATCGCTACAAAGGAAAACAAAATTTTAAATTACTTTTGCTCTTAAATTCGTTTTCGAATTTGATCATTTATTTAAATATATTTTACATTGGAAATCTTATTATTTTTTAGATTTTCTATTTATTTTATTATTTTATTTTATTTTATTATTTTAAATATATTAATTTCTTTATGAATATAAATCTTTTGAAGTCGGCGCTTATCTTTGCCACACCTGATCATGATCCTTTAACCATCCCTGCACTGCCAATACGAACGAGATATAAGTGCCGAAGTTAAGATCAGCGAGTAACAGACGCAATTCCCAAAAAACAAAAGCTCTCGTTATTGTGTTCAGTGATCGAAAGCGTTAGTTTTATAAAACTCGAATTATATTAGCGCCAACTTTAAAGGCTTTATATTCATAAAGAAATTAATATATTTATGATAATAAAACATATTAGAAAAAATTAAACAATAAGATATCCAATAAAGTTAAAGGTATAATATATAAATAAATTAGCAAATTTGATCAATAAATTAATAGGAAAAGTATATACAATTTTTTTTACTTTATAGTGATTTTGAATCCAGTTTTTTTTGTTAAAAATATTTTTTAAGTAATAAGATCAAACCCAATAAGCCAAACAAGCTTGGAATAAGCTTGTAGTAAGCTTACAAGCGTAAGCATCGCGCTTGGAAAAAGCTTGTAAAAACTGTTGTGAAATGCTTTCAAGTAATTGTAGAAAAAGCAAAAAGGAACCCTTGGAAAAATATTCCTTACTGTAATATTATTCCAAGCGTTTACTATTCAACTGGATATAAGTGTTGTTAATAAGCTTTCTACAATACTTACTTTGCAATTGGAAAAAAATTGTTGTAAAAGTATTGTATTATTGAAAATAATTATAAAATAATTGGAAGTAAGTGTTATTGTAAGTTATTTACAACTGTTTATAAAAAATTGGAAAAAAGTGTTATAAAAATATTATTAAAACATTTATTAAATAATGGGAAGTAAGTATTATTGCAAGCTTTTAACACAGGTTTTTCTGAAATTTAAGTAATCTAATTTGCTTGCCGTTAGCATAACAGCTAAAATTAATCTTCTTTGTAAAATGAATCCATATGAAAGACCTCACATCCGAACCTATAGAAACTTTATCTATAGTGCACAATCGGTAAAAACATAGCCACTCAAAAGAAATTTAATACAAATATAAACTATTTGGACCATTAAATATATATTTTTTTAAGCACATTGATGTAATTAACAAATTTATTTAACCATAAAAATATTATAAAAGACTGACAATCATCATTACACGAGTTCTAATTATCACTGAACTCAAGCCACTAACATCAAAATTGTTAGTGATGGTACTTCGTTTTTTATTGCAATTGCAATTTTCAATGATTGGGAATTCCCTTATAATGTGGAAGTTGTGAAACAATTACATCTCAAAGCATTTTCCAATCATGCTTTGAAAACATTTGTAAATTAAACTTCAAGTAAACTTACTACAAATATTATTATAAGAAGCTTACTTATATCATGTTTCGATAACATTTTACAACACAACTTGTAAATTTATTACTTGGACAAGTGTTTTCAAAGCATGTTTGCAAAAGGCTTTCATTATTCCATTGTAGGTAAGCTTACTCCAAACACTATTACGCAATGGTTGATTGGGAACCTTGGTGCATTCTTATTATGTAGTTGTGTTTTAATAATTCGGTCAATATCGTTGACTTTCAATTTCAATGGCCTTTCCCTAGCTTTAGTATACAAGTAAGGAATCCAAAAACTATTACTAGGCTGAGATTTAGCTCAAATGCAGATTTTAAGTGCTCAACAAAGGCAAAAGCTTTCTTTTCATCACATCTCGCTCATTTCCAATTTTTTGTTTGTAAGCACGCTTCGCATTCTTTTGGATTCAGGTTGAAAATTTGAATCTTCAGATTGAAAGATGAAAACTCTTCTCTTCAGTTTTCTAAAAATTATCCAATTATGTCGCGAAAATTCTTAATAGTACAAACAAATTTTAAGGATCAAACAGAAAAAATATATTCTAAAAACTTTGAAAACAAATATTTAACTTCTCCCTTGTGTGCAGAAATGTGTTTAAAACTAATTCCAGAAGAGTCTCTTTAAAGATTCTCTACACACTTAAGCATTAGCTACTTTTCTCAGTGGAAAAATGATAAAGTTTTCCGAAATTCTTTCTCCGATTCAGACAAAAAATAAAACCACTTCAATCGAAAAGCGAAACCACATGAAATGCCAAAAAAAAACTAGCGTATTTTGACACTTGAAGTTATTTGAATCGCTTTTTCGTGGGTACCGTTTAGCTTGGCAGAGAATATATATGCTTCAATTTGTCGAAAAAGAACAAGATAAAACAAAAACAAGTAAGTGGATAACTAATGCGAGCACAATAAATATTGACAAGATGCACATGATAATAAATAAACACATCTAAGGGTCGAGTCATTTCGAACCTCTTAATGCGCATTTTGACACACATTTCTAAAACACATTTTGACACATGCAGCGCGCGCGTTTGCAAGTTCTGTTCTATTTTCTCTTACTTACATACAAACATGTTGACCATTCTAACTAAAATAAGCAATCGATATGTTTGCTTAGTATTTGAAGTCTCACACAGTGTTTATATGCG
Source organism: Dichetophora obliterata (assembly GCA_963920525.1). Taxonomy (NCBI): domain Eukaryota; kingdom Metazoa; phylum Arthropoda; class Insecta; order Diptera; family Sciomyzidae; genus Dichetophora; species Dichetophora obliterata. Next base: position 189,733,372 of record OY986438.1, read on the forward strand.
TGGGTTGCCGCACTTTTTTTACCCTCACTGTCAACATTGCGCAATTATTTAATGTTTGCTTTGAAAATTTTCATGATCGTGTCAACGAACGCCATGTTAGCCTAGCCATTAGTACGCCTTTTTTGTACACTACAAATTCTAATTTGTTTTTATTTTTTTTTTCTAATATTTTTCCTGTGCTCATGAATCAAAACCATTGTTATGCCTTTTATTTTTCATTTAAATAAATATTCTATTTGTAATCAAATTTTATTGAAATAAGCTGCGAAGCATGACGACATGATTAAAATAAATCATTCGAAATGCGTTAATAAATTGCGGAAATTGGCACAAAATATTTTTTCAAAAATATTAGAGCAAAGTTTTTCATACATATTTTTGGCGGCCACTAAAATATGTTTTAGAGAACACAAGCATACGCACGAGAAATATTGAATATGTTTTGTAATATTTTCGAATATGAATATTTCTTTGAGCAAGGATTTTTTGAGTCGTTCGTTCATCAGGAAATATAAAACAAATTTGGAATTGCGAAAGTTTTGTGTGTTTAATTTTCATTTTGGGGAAACTTGTTGTTGATATCTTTGAATATTGTATGAAATAAATTTACGTTATCAAATTATTTATGCCTAAGCAGATGCTAGTGTTAGCTTATTATATCAATTTATGTTTTTCGTAAGCAAAACTTGGGGTTTTAAATCTATTTGAAATTTTTGTAAATTATTAGATGTTTTGTTTTCTTACCCCAAAAATACTGACAATTTTTTTTTGGTTGCGTTTAGTGATTTTATCGTAATCTGTGGCCACATAATGTACTCTAAACTAATTGGTCTGGCCCGACACACACACAACATTTTGTCAGCAATTTAAATTTATGTGTATTTCTTAAAATCCAACTCGAGTGTTACCAATATCGAGGTCATTTTATTCCCATGGGATAAACATAAATTTTATATACACGGAACGGAAAATGTGCATAAAATTAGTGATTTTATGCGTTGTTTTAATGAAAATATTCGTTTTTTTTAACCAACGTTAAAAATTTAATGAACGGTATTCATAAACTTGAAATTTAATGAACAAAATTAATGATTACGTATAAATAAATGACAAATTTCATTAAAGTTTAATGAATAAAATCATTAAAATAAATAAAAAAATCATTAAACTGTATGAATATGTTCGTTAAAATTTAATGAAGAATTTCATAATACTTATGAAAAAGTTCAAAAATTTAATGAACAATTTCATAAAAATTAATGAAAAGGTCATAAAATTAGTGAAGAAGTTCATTCAAATTTTATTAAATTTTAATGGAAATTTGAGTAAATTTTTTATTTATGAAATTGTTGAAAGAAATGGTGGAATATTAACACACCTAATAAATTAAAATAAAAATGTATTGTTTTAATATTCAAAAGTATATATTTCATAAATTTTAATTATTTTATTAATATGTTTACAGTCTTGAATAAAAATGGCAAATAAAAAGTGTTCTTTTATTACATAAAATGAAAATAATTAAAGTATTTAAGGAAGAAATGGATTTGCAAAATTAAGAAGTATTTCAAGCAAAAATTGACTGTCTCGTTCATAACTCGTTCATAAACTTTAACGGAAATTTTACGTTAAGTTAACGAAAAACCATTAAAAATAATGAATTTATTCATAAAATTGTCAAGAAAAATTTAATGAACAGCTTTCATTAAAAGTTTATGAATTATATTTTTCCGTGTATATTATAGAAAAGCAATTTATGCTCTCGAAGACGAACATACCAACAAAAGTGCTTTTGACCAAATTTGTTTTTTTTTTCTGAAGTATTTATATGTATTTTAAGTGTTTTTGGGTTTTGGTGTGAATCTTATGCTATTTTTTGTTGTGGAAATTTTAATAATAAAAAATTACAATTTGTATGCTATAAAAATAAAACACGACAGTTTGCTGAATTTATTTATTACTTATATAAAAATAATAAAATTTTTTAAAGATCTATCTAATTATTTAAAATATATAGGAGTTTTTGGTGGTTTTGTAAAAAAGTTGTTCTATAGCGCCATCTGGTGTAAAAGAAAGATCAAAAAAGATAACGCAAAACATTCGTTATACTTGAAAACCAATTTTTACAAATTTTCATTTTTATCATATGAGCAGTTTAGGAGTTTTAGGTGGTTTTGTAAAAGATTTGTACTACAGTGCTCTTTGGTGTTTAAGATGCATCAAAATAAATAGCGCTAAAACACACACTGTAACTGAAAAACTCTTTATACACAATTTCATGCTAATCATTTGAGTAGTTTAGGAGTTTTTTGGCGGATTAGAAAACGATTTTTACTTCAGCGCAATCTTGAAATACTTGAAAACAGTTTTATACAAAATTTCATGCTAATCGTAAAGGGTGTTCCATTAAGATGTGTGATACTTTGATTTTGAATAAAATGCAAACGGTTCGGAATTTTTCCAAATATTTTACTTTGTTCGAAAGGTCACTAGACTGTGTAAAAAATTATTTCGCGGATATGCTCACCGCGATTGTTTCCTAGACATCTCAATCTTTCGGCCATATTTTCGATGACATTTTGCAGAATGGCCTCCGGAATGGCCCGAATCACCGATATAATATTGCTTTTCAAGTCTGAAATCAGCTTCGGATCCTTCACATAGACTTTATCCTTCGTGTAACCCTATAGAACGGCATCAAATCACATGATCTGGGCAGTCAATTTACATCACCGCGACAAGAAATTACACGGTTCGGGAATTTGCTACGCCAAAAGTCCGAATTGAGGCGAGTTGTGTGTGGTGTAGAGCCGTCCTGTTAAAACAGCATACCGTCCAGACCCTGAGCTTCAACCTATATAGTGTGGTACCACTCAGAGATGACATTTATGGTGTTTCCGTCCTCATCTTCAAAAAAAAACAGCCCGATCATGCATCCGACCCATAAACCGAAACAAACAGTGACTCGCTATGGATGCATTGGCTTCTCCACGATCACATGTGGATTTTCTAAGCCCCAGATGTGGTAGTTTTGCTTGTTAACATAGCCGCCGAGGTGAAAATGAGCCTCGCCTGAAAATATGATTTTTTGGACAAAGTCATCATCTTCAACAATCATTTGCAGGACCCAATCAGCGAATGTACGGCGTTGTGCATGGTCACTAGGCAACAGCTGCTGCGTCAATTGGACTTTATATGGGTGTTACTTCAAGCCCAAGCGCAAAATTCAATACATGGAGGTCTCGGAAATGGCCAATTGTTGCAAACGATGGCGACTCTGGTTGTTTTGAAGAAGTCGATGACCTTTATATCACACAACCGATATGCAATTCAGTGGGGGAAAAGACGGTAAATATAAATTTCGATTTTCTCCTTGAAGATGATGAAGAAGAACACTTCTTTTCGGGTGATGAAGGTGACATTGAAACGCCATCTGACATTGGAATTGCATATGATGAAGAACAGCTAGATGAACCCTTGAGAGAGTTAAGAAGATCAACTCGGGAACGAAGGCCGGTGGTTAGAGAGAATTATGTTTCATATGTTGCAAGAGATCTCTTTGATGAAGATCCAAGGACAATCAAAGAAACATTGGAATGCAGAAATTCCGAAAAGTGGAGACAAGCGATGTTAGAAGAGTATAATTCTTTGTTGGAAAACAGAACATGGAAGTAAGTCCAGCTACCAGAGGGTAAAAAACCAATCGATTGCAAATTTACCTTCAAGACAAAACGCGACTCGAGTGGCAACGTAGAGCGATACAAGGCAAGACTTGTGATTAAAGGATACTCTCAGCGGTATGGAATTGATTACCAAGATACTTTTTCGCCGACTTCTACTTAGCTTAACCGTCCGCTTTTACAGCGTTTTTACAAAGCGAGCTGGAAGAAGAGATCTTTATGAAACATCCTGAAGGCTTTCCAGTGGACAATGGAAAAGTATGTAAGCTTAAAAAATCTTTATATGGGCTAAAGCAGGCAAGTCGTGTTTGGAATAAGAAGCTGGACAAGGTACTCAAAAAGATCGGTTTGAATCAGTCGCACTCAGATCCGTGTATATACTACAATATAACGAAGAGTCAAATCACATATTTAGCGATATACGTCGATGATATTCTTATATTCACGAACAGCTTAGAGCACAAGAAGAACTTAAAGGAAGAACTTAAAAGCAACTTTAAAAGGAAGGACTTAGGTGAAGCCAAATTTATACTTGGAATGAAAATTACTCGTAATCGAAAATTGGGTAAACTCTGGATTGATCAAGAACAATACATTAAAAATGTTTTGAAGCGGTATAGCATGGATGATTGCAATGTGATCTCAACACCAATTGACATCAAACAAAAGCTAACTCAAGAACTTTGTCCATCAAGTGATGAAGAAAAGGTTGAGATGAAAACAGTACCTTATCAAGAAGTAATCGGGAGCATCATGTATGCAGCTCAGGTAAGTCGTCCAGACTTATGTTTTGCAAAGGGGATGTTATCCAAATTTAATAACAACCCCGGAAGAGCGCACTGGACTGCTGTAAAGCGCATCCTAAGCTATATGAAAGGTACAGCTCATTGGAAGATTAAATACAGCAGAGACGATAAAGGAACCCTAGAATGATACTCCGACGCTGACTGGGCTGATGATGCAAGCGATAGAAAATCAGTCACGGGATATATTTTCAAGTATCAAGGAGGTAGTGTATCGTGGGGTTCTAAAAAGCAACCTACTGTAGCTCTTTCGACAACTGAAGCAGAATATATGGCTCTAGCATACACATCGCAGGAAGCTCTGTGGTTAAAGTCCTTGTTTAAGGAACTTCACAACACATCAAAGGAATTTAGAATTCTATGTGATAACAAGAGCGCAATAAGCCTATCGCGTAATAATCTTTACCATGGACGTTCAAAGCACATTGATATTAAACATAATTTTTTGCGAGACTTAGTCAATGAAAAGAAGCTCAATTTCGATTATATTCGTATATGAGGATATGGCTGCAGATATTATGACCAAAGGTCTAACATTATCAAAACACAAACATTGTTGCGGTTTAATTGGATTGCAAAATACCAATTCTAGTGGGGATGTTATAAATTAGAATTTGTAACAGGTTGGCTTCGAAACATCAAGTACGGACCCAGTTTGATAAAATTTATTCACAATGCTGCGCACAGTTGTTTCACTAATGTGGTGATTGCGACCCCATTTTTGGTGAATTGATTGTAGCGTTCGCACCATCGACTTGGAATTTAAGATCTTTCGTGTAGCGATTCATAACTAAAATCCTATACTCTCACAATGACAATGACACAAAATAGAGCAGACAAGGGTCGATAATGCAGATTTTAATCGATAACAAAGTACCACACCTACTATAAGAACACCCTTTATAAGTAACTTAGAAATTTTGTGTCGGTATTGTAAAGATTTTGTAATAAGCAAAGCACCCTTTGATGTTCAAGATAGATCGAAAAAGATAGTGCGTAAATACGATATTTTATACTTTCTCGATACAAGAATAATAATACTTAAATTGAGAATTTTTTGTATGATTAAGAATCGATAGCGTTCTTGCTAGATTCAATTTTGCTTTCTTTCCCTCTGTGTACGTAGAAAATTAAGAAATCTTTTCATATCTTAACAAAATATGTAATTACCACTAATTTAAAGCCGTGGGAAATGATTTGACTGCTGTTCAGACGCTGTTCGAACGCTGTTCAAACTGTTTTAATATTTTTACTTTGGTACAAACATTTTCTTAAAGACATTTCAACAAAATTTCGGAAATGTTTATTTTTATGCATTTGTTTTTTTTTTGGCGCTTTCATTAGTACATATAAATCAATGGTGGGCAAATGCGGCCCTTTGTTAAGTAAAGTGAGGCTCTTTTTTTTCGATAAATCGGTGACTTTTACTAGAATGTTTCAATTCTACTTTCGAGGGAGTTTGATAGCTGAAATGTTTTTGTAAACTAAAGTATGCGACTCGAATTGAGCGAAATTATCACTATTTTTACTTGGTGAGAAAAATATTTGCTTGTCGTGAGTTATTTTCATGGAGCACCTGGAATGTTAGCAGCTGAAACCAATTTAAAGAAGAAGTATTCGGTTAATTTCTTCACAATAATGTTGCTTTGCTTTACAAAAGTTTGTTATAAACCGCTGTCTTGTGGGTCCGCCATCTAACGTTTTTTCTTTAATTAGTGCTTATTTCGTGAATGGTAACACTTAGCTCATGTCTGATTTAACAGATAATTAGTTTTATCCTTCCGCTGAACGAATATGGTTGTGTATACGGTTGAACAACGCTAGGAAATATTGCGACATTACTTTGAAAATCATGGTAATGTTGCAGAATGTGTGCGAAAATTGCGTACGGATTTTGGAAGAAGAGAAGCACCGTCAGCTCCGTATGTTCGTTATCTTGTGAAAAAAGTGAAAGAAACTGGCATCCTCATCGATAAACCAAAGCGTGAAAAGCCAAAAGCAGTGCGTACACCCGAGAATATTGCTGCTGTGGCAGAAAGTGTGCGTGAAGCACCATTAACATCAATTCACTGTCGTTCTCAACAATTGAACATTTCGGAGACATCATTGAGACGAATTTTGCATAAAGACCTTGGTATGACGCCATACAAAGTCCAATTGGTTCAGGAGTTGAAGCTAACTGACCATCCAATACATTTTCGATTCGCTAAGTGGGCCTGCGATCGACTTACAGAAGATGCCGATTTTGCCAAAAAAATCATCTTTTCAGATGAAGCTCATTTTGATCTTGGCGGGTATGTAAACAAGCAAAATTGTCGCATTTGGGGCACAGAAAACCCGCACGCATATATTGAAAAGCCGCTGCACCCAAAACGAGTCACTGTTTGCTGCGAATTTTGGTCCAGAGGCATAATTAGCCATTTTTCTTCGAAAATGAGCAAGGAGTGGCCGTTGTAGTCAATGGCGATCGTTATCGGGCCATGTTGAACGAATTTTTTTCACAAAAATTGAAGAGGAGGATATTGGCAACATTTGGTTTCAACAGGACGGTGCTACGTGCCACACAGCCGAAGCTACACTCGATGTTTTGCGCAATGTTTTTGAAGATCGCGTTATCAGCCGCAGAGCTGATGTCGTTTGGCCACCTCGGAGCTGCGATTTGACACCGTTGGACTATTATTTGTGGGGTGCCCTCAAAGATAAGTGTTACGCCGACAAGCCAGAGACAATTGACGCTTTGAAGGACAATATTCGTGAAGCCATTGGTGAAATACAGCTGCACACAATCGATAATGTGCTTAAAAATTGGATCGATCGTGTAGGCTACTGCATGGCCAGCCGAGGCAGCTATTTGAATGAAATTATTTTTCATTATTAACCGAAAGGATTGTACAATACTTTCAAATAAAAAAAAATTTGAGAAAATATCCAGTAGTTTTTTTATAGAATTTTAAAAAAAAAAGTTATTTGGCGGACCCTGTATGAGACATAATTTTTTTTTTTCAAAAGGTCAAAGATCTAAGGTATGCGTCTTATACGAACAACGTTTGGTCTTTGACCTGAAAGGAAAGAGAAAGATTATTAGAGAAAGAATTGATTGGAAACATACGTGAATTACCGAGTAGGCGGTATTTGGATTGCTTATAATCGAGGCTAGTGTTATACCTTAATCTCGGCAAGCATTTCCAGCCCTCAGTTGTTCCTGTCCTTTAATTCCACATTTTCCACAATTTAGTTGTGTATTTTTTGTTTCAATAACTCTTTCAAATTGATGCGCTATACACGATTTTTCAAAAGCTTCTGAGTAAGTGTCCCATAAGGTTCTCGTGGCAAAACTAAGTAAATTGGGTTGCCATTCGATTTTTCTTGAATGGATAAAGTCTTATCTTAGTGGAAGATTTTGTTTTGTCTCGATTTATAATACGCATTCATATTCCTATCCAGCAACCTCTGGTGTCCCTCAGGGTAGTATTTTGGGACCTCTGTTTTTTGTGCTTTTTATTAATGATATAACACATTGTTTTCATTTTGCAAATTATCTTCTTTTTGCTGATGATCTCAAATTGTTTGCAAAAATTAACTCCTTTGGTGAGTCGGCCTTACTGCGAGCAGATCTGGACAATGTCTTTGTGTGGAGTATCCGCAATGGGTTACCTCTGAACATAAGTAAATGTTACCATGCAACTTTTAGTAAAACTAGTAATATTATCTTGACTTCTTATTTAATTTCCGATATAACTCTTCAAAGAGTAAATACAATTTGGGACCTGGGAGTCAGCTTTGATTCCAAATTTTCCTTTTTGGAGCACTTAAACTTCTTGCTGCCTAAAGTTTTTTCCCTGCTTGCCTTTATTCGTAGGAATAGTCAAGAATTTAAAGATCCCTATACATTTAAAGCACTCTACTGTTCTATAGTCAGGTGAAGATTAGAATATGCTTCTTTAATTTGGAACCCTTCAGCTACAATTCATTCGTTGAGGCTTCAAAAAGTTCAAAAAATCGCTGCAAAGTATATGCTTTATTGAACTAACTTTAGATTTGACTAACCCTCTTATCATGTGCGATGTCTATTGATGTGTTTAAAGACTCTCGAAATGAGGAGGAAAATAACCTCTTTAATTTTCATCTATGATATATTATCCAGTAATATTGATGACCCTATGCTTTTGAGTTTGATTCATTTCAATATACCACCAAGGCAGTTGCGTTATTTTAAGCTATTTTTCATTAAAATCCATCGAACGAATTATGCCTTAAATGGGCCTATAACAAGGTCTTTATGCTTATATAATGCATTATCATCTAGGTACTTGTTTGAATTTTCAATATCGAAATCATCACATCCTACACAAAAGATTCATTAATTACTCCCTTCTTCCATTCTGTGGTATCACAACGGATCAATAATATGGTCTAAGTGGGCTTCTCTAAAGACTAGCAGCCATCTAAACCTAACCTTACCTAAAGAACAAAGAAAGCAAAAAGAACCATGCCCGAACCCAGATTCGAACCGCGGACCTCTGAGTTGATAGTCTAGCGCACTCCCCACTAGACTACAAAGGCCGTTTTTACCATAAACTTTTTTAAAAATAAAATATATTTGGTTAACTAGGCGGATAACCACGGTTTTAAAGTCATATTAAAACAAAGGCATTACAAATAAAGCACAATAGGGGTATTCACGATTCAGTGCACTTGCCTGTGCAGTTGAGGACTTGAGGACTTGTGCAGTTGTGCAGTTAGGTTTTCGTGAACACACCACCATCACCATTTCAAAGCTGTCAACATTTTTCAATGCACACAAGTGCACAACTGCTCAAGTCCTCAAGTTGAAGGTAATAGGTACATTTTGTTTTTGTAAAGTGCACAAGTCCTCAAGTCCTCAAGTGCACAGGCAATTGCACTGAATCGTGAATACCCCTAATGTAATATTGTTGAGTTTTTTGGTTTATTCATTTCTGAAAGCAGCACAGATATAATTGCACACAAAGTGCTTTGCCATTCGTTTTACTTTCATGTGTTGCCTCTTGCTTGTATATCTTTTTCATCACGGATCTCAAATTAACAAATTAAAGCACGCGGTTATCAGTTACAGGAACAGTAGTTTTCGCAAAAGTGAGTATTTTGGAATGAAATAGGGTGATGTCGGAAAAAAATACTATTTGTCGCAATAGTTACAGAAACGAGCTACTGCTTTGTTCTTACTACTAATTCATTTAGGAATTCAATATACTCACAGTAAGTTTTTTAATGAAATCTAAACTGCTTCTGCGCCTTTAATATGGAAACTTTAACCTTAAACCTGGACCAGGGCTAGGATTTCGATGCCATGTCATCTTTTTTCTGCTGCTTCTAAGACATTTTTTGGTTATTTAGATCTTCCATTTATGTTTCCTAAATTTCAAATATGGAAAGTTTTAAGAAAATTTATTCGTCATTTTTCTTTGTTTTGTTATCTGTTTTAGTTTTCGGGTAATTTTTACTAGATTTATGGCATTTTTTGGTAATTTTTAGCGAATTTGAAATTATTTTAATGTCATTTTTGAAAATTTTTAAGTTTAGAGCATTTACCGGGTTTTTAGGTCATTTTAGTGTAATTTTAAAATAATTTTTTGGTCGTTTTTTTTTGTACTAAAATATGTAAAAATTTTCATTTTTTAACATATTTTCTTAACAATACAGTCCCTTCAATCAAAAACATACTCTCGAAAAAGGAGTAGCTTTGTCTATAGTACTCAATGTAAAAAAGCTCTGCGCATGGTGAAACTGACGTAAGGGTATGTAGAAGGAGTTAATTTATTTATTTATTTATTTATCCATTTATTTACTGGGCTTAGCCCTTACTGATTACCAGGGCTCAGATTTTGATGACCTAAAAAACTGCTAAAAAATGACAAAAATTATCTAAAAACTACAGAAAATGACCTAAAAACTGACAAAAATTACCTAAAAAACGCAAACAATTGCATAAAATATAATCAAAAAACTTAGCCTTAAAAATAAAACATTATTAAATTAAATTGTATTTTATACTAGCTTATCCTGAGTTTTTATCTAACATTTTGACCACGAGCAGAGCTTTTTCATCGAAGTCTATAAACAAAGCTACTCCTTTGTCGAGAGGTAATATTTTTGATTGAAGGGACTCTAGTGTTAAATATTAGCATTTTGACATTTTTTAGTACGAAAAAAAAACAAAAAAAAATTATTTAAAACTTTCACTAAAATGACCTAAAAACCGAAAAATGCTCTAAAAATTAAAAAATGACAGTAAAATAACTTAAAAATCTCTAAAAATTACCAAAAAATGCCCTAAATCTAGTAAAAATGTCCTAAAAACTTTTTATATTTGGAATTTAGGAAACATAAATGGACGTTTTAAATAAGCAGGAAATGTCTTAGTAGCAGCAGAAAAAGATGACATGTCATCGAAATCCTAGCCCTACTTATTACATATCATCTTATGACTATTGACTTAACATAAAATCGTAAAAAACTCTCTTAAAACTATCTCTTTTCGTACAAAAGTCTATATGACACTGTTGCCAACTTAGTGCTTTTTCCCCACCAGATTTGGTACATGTTGAAAATTTTGGCGCAAGAAATATGAGGTTTGGTACTTGGTGCATTTTTTTAATTTTGGAGCCACCAAATGTGTCTTAGTTTGTGCCCTTATATATAATGGAAATTGATCTCAAAAAGTGCTTTAATGGTACAAGTATATAAAAACATTAGCAAATTTTTGTGTAAATTAGTTAAATTAGCTTAGTTTAAGTATTTTATGTTTGTGTAACCTGTGAGGTATATTATTTTATAAAAAATAAAATAACTGGTAGTTCAGAATATAATTTAGTTTTTGAATTAAATTTAGTGTTTTATAAAACCCAATAAATCTGGTGCATTTTTGAGAAATAAGCGCATTTTTCGCATTTTTGGTGCATTTTAGAATTGAAAAGTTGGCAGCACTGCTATATGACTAGTTGCTATGTTGCAATTAGATAATCATTTAGAGATTGGTTCATTATTACCATAGTTAGTTCTATGAAATCTTATATGAAATAAGTTTCTTTCTGTAATTGCTCTCGATGGAGCATAGAACGGAATAAGTTCAAGTAGTTCAGGCAACTCTATCTTGTTATCAACTATATCTAATATGTAAAAATTCATATTTGTTTGTTTGTTGGTTTGTTCGTATGTTATGTTATAAAGTATGTTATAAAGTTGTGATTAGACAAAGAGGAGGTGCCACGCCCATACAAAACAAAACTTTAAATCCTCATTTCTCAGGCAATGGTAGCCGTAGGGTGATTATATTTGGTACGTATGGTGTTGGTATCAAAAGAAGTCGCTTCATGTTAAAAGTGGGCGAAGCCATGCCCCTTTCTAGGAGAAGTAAAGACCTTCTTATCATGGCCGTAGCTGCAATATTTGAAAGTTACTACCGGCTTAAGCCCCATTTTCGATTTCGGCACATATTTTTATTAGATTTTAGGCAATAAAAAAAAAGGAGTGAGGAGCCCCGAACTGCAATTTTTTGACCTAATTTAGTATATAAAAATGAATGTTTGTTTGTTTGTTCGTTCGCTATGCGCTGCAATACCGTTCATCTGATTGCGATAGAACTTTGTCAACTTATTGCTTGCACTAACGCGAACAATATAGGCATATTTAAAATTTGCCACACCCCCTTTTACCGCTCAAAAATCAATAATAATGCTATATTTAAGACAGTTTTTGTCGTATTAAACTAAAATTTGATAATTAAGTTCGTATGATAACTATAGGTAACTATACTTAAAATGGGCGTGGTCCCACTATAGCTACGCTTACTTTTAAGTAAAAATAAAAAGACTTCGAAATTACTGGTCCGATCGAGCTAAAATTTTGGCAGTGGATTTGTTTCGAGTACGAAAAATTGCCACACCCCTTTTACCGCCCACAAAAATATAAAAAATTCGCGATATCAAATTGCTTTGGGGTTATGGGTCGCACAGCCTCGAAATTCGATATTCAACCACAATTTACACATGTCGTTCCACTGATGACATTTTATGGGAGTAAAACAAGGGGGAGTGGAACCTCCGATATAACCGAAACTTGCGATATCGAATAGTTTTTGAGTTACAGGTCACACAGCATCGGAATTCAGTATTCGACATCAATTTATGCATGCAGTTGCATTAAAAACATTTTACGGGCGTTGGAAACGGAGGAGTTTCACCTCCCCCCATACAGCCAAAATTTTTGCTATCGAATAGCTTTGAAGTAATCGGTCGCACAGCATCGAAATTCAGTAATCAACCTAAATTTACACATGCAGTTTTACTGAAAACACTTTATGACGTTGGACAAGTACAACCCAAACATGCAAAATCGAATAGCTTTAAAGTTATGGGTAACACAGCGTCAGAATTCAGTATTCGACCTCAATTCATACATACAGTTTCATTAATAACATTTTAAGGGCGTAGGAAAAGAGGGACTGGCATCTCCCATACAACCAAGATTTGTGCTATCGAATAGCTTTGGAATTATAGGTCGCAGAGCGTCGAAATTCAGTATTCGATACGAATTTACACATGCACTTTCATTGGTAACATTTTTTGGGCGTTGGACAAGGGAGAGTGACACCTCTCATACAACCCAAATTTGCGATATCGAATAGCTTCTGAGTTATTTGTCGCACAGCGTCGTGACTCAGTATTCGACCTAAATGTACACATGCCATTTCATTGATTAAATTTTATGGGCGTTTGCCAAGGGACCTCTTATTTGACCCAAATTTGCGATATCGAATTTCTTTGGAGTTATAGGTCGCACAGCGTCGGAATTCCATATTCGACCTTAACTTACACATTCAGTTTCATTGATCACATATAATGGGCGTTGGTCAAGGGGGCGTTGCACCTCCCATACAACCCAAATTTGGGATATCTAGCAGCTTTAGGTTTATAGGTAGCACAGCATCGAAATTCAGTATTCGACCTCAATTTACACATGCAAGGGAGCGGGGCAGCAACGCGCCGGGTTTCAGCTAGTCTTTTATAAAAATAAAACTCTGTACCTTTCTTCTCTGCGATAAGCTTTGAATATTTAGCAATTGGCAACACACGACTTTCGGGATTATATAAACGCCGTAAAGCAAAGAAGATGGAACAAGATGAAGATGAAACAAGTGTTAGATAAAAACTCAGGATATGCTAGTTTTTAAGAACTCTATTTTTATGCTCTACTAGCTGAAACCCGGCGCGTTGCTGCCACTCTCCCTATTCAAACGCCCATAAAATGTTATCAGTTAAACAGCATGTCTAAATTGAGGTCAAATACTGAACTCCGAGACTGTGCGACCTATATCAACAAAGCTATTCGATATAACAATTTTGGGTTGTATAGGAAGTGCCACGCCTTCTTGATCACCCCTCATAGAATGTAATCAATTAAACTGCATGTGTACATGGAGGTCGAATACCGAATACCAAAACTGTGCGACATATAACTCCAAATATATTTGATAACACAAATTTGGGTTGTATGGGAGGTGCCACTCCCCTTTTCCCTACGCCCGTACAATTTTACCAATGAAACTCCATGTGTAAATTGAGGTCGAATACTGAATTCCGAGGCTGACCTATAACTCCAAAACTATTCGATATCGCAAATTTCGGCTAAGTTGGAGGTGCCACGCCCCCCGACAAACTCTAAAAAATTTTATCAGTAAATCTGCATGCGTAAATTTTGGTCAAATACTGAATTCCGATGCTGTGCGACCTATAACTCCAAAGCTATTTGATAGCACAAAGTTGGGTTGTATGGGAAATGTCACTCCCCTTTTCCTTACGCCCATAAAATGTAAGAAATGAAAGTGCATGTATAAATTTAGGTCAAATACCGATTTCTTACGCTGTCAACCTATAACTTCAAAGCAATTCGATATTGCAAATTTGGGATGTAAGGGAGATGTCAGGCCTCCCTGTCCAACGCCCATAAAAAAAAATCATTGAAACTGCATGTGTAAATTGAGGTCAAAAACTGAATTCCAAAGCTGAATTCCTATAAATTCAAAGCTATTCGATATCACCAATTTGGATTGTATGAGAGGTGCCCCTCCCCCTTGTCCAACTCCCATAAAATTTCATCACTGAAACAGTACGTCTAAATTGTGGTCGAATACCGAATTTCTAAGCTGTGCAACCCATAACGCTCTTCGATAACACAAATTGTTTTTATATTAATGGGAGGTAAAAGAAGGTGTGGCATTTCTTCTTAAACCATCTCGTACTCAAAGCAAAGCCACTTACAAAATTTGAGCTCAATCGGACCAATAGTTTCGGAGTGTTGTGATATTTCCAAAAGTAGGCGTAGATGAAGTGTGACAACGCCCGTTTTTATTAAAGTTAGTGGCAGTCATCATAAGAACTTATTTACCAAATTTTAATTTAATACGACCGAAACCTTCTTAAATATGTATAGCATTTTTATTGATTTGTGGGCGATAAAAGGGGTGTGGCATTACTTTTTTCCTAAACCTTTGCGTAGCAGTTACGAACAAACCAGTAGAAGGAAGTATCCTTCTAAATAAATCACGATTCATTTTTTTATGTACAGATATTGATTTGTGGGCGCTAAAAGTGGGCGTGAAAACATTTATGTATCGTGACTGCCTCTTGGAGCACCTACACAGCAAGTTTCAGTATAAAAATGTGTAGAACTCCGGAATTGCCATAATTTCGAAAAAGTGGGCGTATATATATTGCGACGAAAAAGTGATTTTTGTACAGTTACTGACAGTTACCATCTGAACAAAATAATAATATCTTAGTTTTTACGATCGAAACCGTCTGATATTTAGCCCTTATTTGGTTTGTGGTCGATAGCGCAAATTTGGCTTGTATGGGAGGAACCACGCCCCCTCGTCCAAACGTTACCAAACCTCACAGGAACAATCTATCTCCTCGGCAAACGTTGTTCTGCCACAGACCGCCTTACTGCCATACACGAAAATGTCAAGAAATGTCAAATACATTCACCATTTTCAGTATAGCTGCCGAAAGTAGCCATGTGCACTAAATAACCACATTTTAGTCTAATACGATCAAAACCGTGCGAAATATAGCATTTTTGTTGTTTTGCAAGCGGTAAAAAGGGGTGCGGTAAAATATTTCCCTTAAGCCATCTCGTAATCGAAACAAATCGACTGCCCAAATTTCAGCTCAATTTAGGTTAAGCCATAATTTCGAAAAAGTGGGCGTATATATATTGCGACGAAAAAGTGATTTTTGTACAGTTACTGACAGTTACCATCTGAACAAAATAATAATATCTTAGTTTTTACGATCGAAACCGTCTGATATTTAGCCCTTATTTGGTTTGTGGTCGATAGCGCAAATTTGGCTTGTATGGGAGGAACCACGCCCCCTCGTCCAAACGTTACCAAACCTCACAGGAACAATCTATCTCCTCGGCAAACGTTGTTCTGCCACAGACCGCCTTACTGCCATACACGAAAATGTCAAGAAATGTCAAATACATTCACCATTTTCAGTATAGCTGCCGAAAGTAGCCATGTGCACTAAATAACCACATTTTAGTCTAATACGATCAAAACCGTGCGAAATATAGCATTTTTGTTGTTTTGCAAGCGGTAAAAAGGGGTGCGGTAAAATATTTCCCTTAAGCCATCTCGTAATCGAAACAAATCGACTGCCCAAATTTCAGCTCAATTTAGGTTAAGCCTGGCGCACTTTACTTCACTGGACGCTAACTCCCCGAAAAGTGAGTTTAACTAAAGTAGGGCAGGCCTATTTTTAGTGCACTTGCCGAGAGTAACCATATGTACTGAATTACAAAATTTTTGTCTAATACGACCCAAACCGTTGAATAAAACGTTTTCATTTGTTTGTGGGCGGTAAAAGGGGGGCGTGGAGACCAATTTTTAGTACAGTTGCTAACAGTAACCGTACAAACTAAGCCAACATTTTAGCTCAATCGACCCAGTAGTCAATTTCGATGGTTTCTTAATAAGTGGGTGTGGCTATATAGCGATGACGCCCTTTTTTAGTACAATTGCCGAAAGTAACCATACAAACTTAAGTATCATATGTTAGTCTCATACGGCCAAAACTGCATGAAATATAGCATTTTCACTGATTTGTGGGCGCAAAAGGGGGCGTGGAAACCAATTTTTCGTACAGTTACTGTCAGTAACTTCACAAACCAAAGTACCAAATTTAAGTCGGTTCAGTAGTTTAGAGTCTATAGACATCACACAGCCAGACACACATCGTTTTGCTTTATATATATATAGATATTGATTTGTGGGCGTTAAAAGTGGGCGTGAAAACATTTATAAATTGTGTTCGTCTCTTGGAGCACCTAAACAGCAAGTTTCACTGTAAAAATGTGCAGAACTCCGGAATTGCCATGATTTCGAAAAAGTGGGCGTATTTATACAACGACCACGTCCATTTTTTGTACAGTTACCGACAGTAACCATCTGAACAAAATCACCAAATCTTAGTTTTTTACGATTGAAACCGTGAGATATTTTTCTTTTTTTTTTTGTTTGTGATCGATGGAGCAAATTTGGCTTGCATTGGAGGTACCACGCCCCCTTCTTCAATCGTTACGAAACCTCACAGGAACACTCTCAAGATGTGGCTTTATTTTCCCTGAAAATTTCATAAAGATCGGTTCAGCGGTTTTGGAGTCTATACGTGATATAGCCACATACCCACCCACATACCCACATACCCACATACATACATCCATTTTTATATATATAGATTACCTAGAATATTATGGGGCACAAATTTTAATAGTATGAAATTAGAAGATGAAATTGTAAGGCAATCGACGTTCTTTCAATTTTAATAACTTAAAAATATACCCTGTAATATACTGTAACGCTATGTATAAAATTTACATAAAATAATTTTTATGTTCAGTAATGTTTTATTTTTGAAACTTTATTTTTTGTATATTTTTTATGTAGTTGTTTGCGTTTTTTATGCCATTTCAGGTAGTTTTCTGCATTTTTTAGGTAATTTTTGTTATATTTTTTAGGTAAATTTTTGCAGTTTTTTCGTTCATCAAAATCCAAGCCCTTATTATGACAATGAAACTGATATTTTTACAAAAATTTTATTTACTTTTATAAGCACCCTGTAAAAAAATTGTATTTATTCCTGCCGTTATTTTCAGTGAACAACCACCATGTTAATACGTTTATAAGCTAGTGCAATTAAAATTTCAAATTCCAATTGAAAATGAATAAAAAACACGTTTCAAAAAAACAATTCATAGAAAAACTAAATTAAAAGAAAAACAACTCAAGAGAACAAAAAAAAAAAATAAAAAACATGTGCGCCCAAGAAACACATGAACCCAAGTTGCATCATTACACATATGTATGTACATATGCATTTGACGCCCATTCCAGCTACATCTAATTCATCATCTGTTCTCATCTCATCTGTTTTCATTAGAATGCATTTATTTTTTATGAAATTCTATTGATTTTTTTTTGTAGTGAATTTTTTGTGTAAATTGTTTACATGGTGCGGCCTGCGGGATTTAATTGTTTACAAATGCATTACATAATTGGTGATGTTGTTGTTGCTACGGTGGCACATTTACTCTTTTTTATTTGGCATAAAATGTACAAATGTTTTTCTTTGTGTCCATCAAACCACCATCGTCTATTTGTCTATCTGTCTGTCAGACTTTATGCTGCCTGCTTGTCTGTCTGTATGTTTGTCTGTTTGTTTGTTTTGAAAATAACTTCACATCAAGCGAAATAATTAAAAAAGCACCGTAAAGCTATAAAAAACTCACATTTCTAGATAAAATATAACAAATTAAAGCACGATCAGTGCTCAGATCAGGGTTGCCACTTTTAAAAAAATTTAGTTACCAAAATTTGATCAAGAAGTTACCAAAATTAAATAAAAAATAATTACATAAACAAACATTTTTTAAAGTAAGAAAATCAATAAAATTATAATTTTTGTTAATTAAAAACATTTATTTAACATTAAAATACTTAAAATTAAAAAACAGAAATAGTGGTAAAATAAATTTAGTTAATATTATTAAGTATTACATTTTTCTTGTTTAAAACTTCTTATTTTTAATAACTAAAAACCACAAAATAAGTTGAATAAAAAAAAACAAAAACATGTATAGAAAAAGTACAACTTTTTCTTGTTTAAAATTTATTTATTATATTAATATAAAAATCACAAATAAGTAGTAAATTCAGGTAAACGTAATTTTGTCACAAAACAAAACAAAAAATTATAAATTCATGGTATAAAAATGAGATCCTTATCTTTTTTATTTGAAATAAGTAGGAACTAAAAAATATACCGCGTTCATTGGCAATGAATATTGATTTTAAGAAAGTAAATAAATAAATACAAAAATATGGCATTTGGATAATGCTTTAAAAAATTATCGGTTTCCTCAAGTTTAAATTTTCATAATTTTTTAATAACTAAAAATAAGAAATTACACAGCTCGTTTGTTTTATAGGACATTAATTCTTACGACGGGTACTGATTTTAAATAAAGGAAACGTTTTCACCATCACCTCAAGTTAAGGAGTTGTGAAAAAAATATGATAAACAGTTCTTTTTCCGATAACTGGTCCTAAGCGCAAACTATTTCAAAGTATTAAAAGCTTTTGCTGATATCTTTTTACGTTTTAGAAAAACATATTGTGAAAGAAACATATTGTGAATTTTATTAAATTTATTCAAAGCAATTTTAAGCGACTGGAAAACCCTAATTTTTCAGTAAGTTACTTTAGAAATTTTTACTATAAATTTTTTATGTCATCAATTTTCGTTATATCAAAATATATCTGCAATTATCCACAATAACTGCAAAGGTTAAATAAATGCTTACACTTCAAAGACAATGATTCAGACACTTCACGGTAGCAAATATGTTTATTATGAAAAAGTTTTAAAATTTATGATTTTCAAGGCCATTATCTTCAAAACAAAAGATGAAAAAGAATTTATTTACAAAAATGCTAAGACCTAATCAGCCCTATTATGAATAACTTTTCAAGTGGAATCGAAAAAAGAGTGTTTTCATTTTTAAGATAAACCTCAAGAACATTCAGGAAACTTAACAAAGAAAAAAACATTTAGGAAAAAATAACTTAAAAATGTCCAATATGTTCTAGAGCTTTATCTTAAAAATTAAAACTCCCTTTTCCGATTCCGCGTGAAAAATCAATCATGATAGGGCTGAATATTTGCTAATCAAAGCTGTCAAATACGATCGAAATCGACTGATGCAATTTAAAGATATTGTTCTGTTAGAACATAAGAGGTTTTTACATTTTTGCCTATAACTCAGAAACTAGAGCTGATGGCGAACAAAAATCTCAATTATAAATCTAAAAATCTTCTTCTGCACTAAAAAATATTTAATATAATAATAAATACAATTTTTGTACAAATCTTGCAAACAAACTGATTACTTTAAACTTTTTGGAAAGCTGAAGGAAAAAGTTACCAAAAGTATAAAAAAATTACCAAATTACCAAGTCAAAAATTTTCTACCAAATTTGGTAATTAATTACCAAACTGGCAACCCTGGCTCAGATACGAAAGGGTGACCGCGTGGGTAACTCGCTTGGATGCTCAGTAGCTTTTGAGCATTTTTTGAGCGGAAGGTCATTGAGATCATTTAGCGCGGGTTGCAGCAGTACAGTGAGAATGAGATGCCATGTAAAGAAGCAATTTTATTTCGCTCGCCGCTGTTTATTTTTATTGCGTTATAATAAATTAAATTTGGTTTTTCTCTTACTATCTAAGTTGTTGGCAGCTTTACGTGAAGTTGAGAATTTTATTGATTTTGCTTGATCGAATGCATTATTTTGTAAGAAAAATTTACGAAAACCAAAAGTTGTAATAGCTTTTTCGGAAAATTTTGGCATTAAAATTTATCGACAGTCAATATTTATAGTTTTATATTTTTAGCTCCATTCATTGTTGAAACACTTGTGATCAATATCGCATTCTATAATTTTTACCGATTGCCTGGCAGGAAAGCGTGAATGAAATTTTTTCTTAAATACGTTTTTTAATATTTTTTAAATGATTTATTTGTACTGGCATTGATTTGTTTTGGCACGTTTATTTGGCCAAAACAGCATATCACATGCAGCGTACTTAATCGTGCTGTTTCTGACTTTTATTTATAGTTTTAGTTTATTGATTTATTTTTTATTCAACTTAAAATTAAAAATTGTTGAGGTTAATTGTTTATAAAGCATTAAGATTAAATTATCTCTTAATCGACAAGAATTTTATACAAAACTCCGTTAATTCAAATCAAATATCAAAATCAAGTAGTCGAGTCGATTGGTGTGATTATAATTTTAATGATTTGTAATATCATTGAATAGAAAGTAAAGCCGAGTTGTTGATATAACAGTACAACTAAAAAAAAAATAATTACAGACTTCGACCAACGGATTCTGAAGATTATGTCTGAGTAATTTTTAAAGGTTTTAAGTTAACTCTAAATCGAAAAAAAAACAACATAAGGATTTACTACTAAATGTATATCTTTGACTTGGTATTTGCGTTCGCAGACCTACAATAATACTTTATGAGAAGTATTTTTGTGGAATACTTAAACACTCTAGCACCCGACGATGGGTCTGAAGCATGATTAAATTACGACAAATAGCACAGGAAATCTTTTGAACTAAAATCAATCCAAACATAATATTTTAACATATTTTCACATATTTGCACAGAGTCAAAACGACCTAATAATATAGAACAAAATCAATAAGATTTCCTTATGGATTTTATCCAAAAAGAGGGTCGTATTTAAACCACAGAGAAAATCTCTTTTTAAAAACTTACTTCTTACTCTAAATAGTTTTAAAAGGAACCTATTGATTTTTATCAGGAAATTTTTTAAAACTATAACAAAGTCTTATTAAAAATGTATGATTTTCTTTATAATTTTAAAAGTTAGTTTCTTGATACTTAACTGGGAAATCAAATCAGGAGGTGACCCTGGAAAATAGTGTATGTACATTTTATATCTGCCTTCTATGGTATTATGAAAAAAAGGTATTCAATCAAAAATTCGAAATTATCAAGGTGCGAAATGAGAACTTTCTTGTTTTTAAATTTATTTATTTTAACCTTTATCGGTCCCTTATTTCTAGAAATTAATAGATTACTTGTGTGTAAATTTTACACACATTTTTCAGGAGCAATATTTTCAACGATTAATGTAATGCATGCAATCTTCTCGTTTAAAGTAATTACTTATTCACTATTTTATTCAATATAAAAAAATATTTTCAAATCGATAAATCTAGTAAAAAAAAAATCCATATATATAAAAGTGGATGTATGTTAGGCTGGGTCAATTTGCAAACCTATGTTGCCTGGGCAATTGTCGGATCGGGCATGAAAGTTATTAAAACAAAAATGGGGCGATAGGGGAATTTTTTCTTAAGGAATTTTTTTAAAAAATTTTTGTATACAAATGTGCGCAGCTAAAGCAAAACTTATGCCAGAAATGAAATTCTTGTACCCGATTTAATCTTAAACCAGTCTCATATTTATACGGTTTTATACAAAAATTTATCGTAAAAAATTCGTAATAATCGGGTACAAGGATTTCATTTCTGGCATCAATTTTGCTCTAGCTGCGCACGTTTACATACAATTTTTTTTTTAAATTCCTTAAGAAAAAATTCCAAAAATTGAAGATGTGATAGGGTAAAGTGCACCCATATCACCCCTTTTTTTAAAAAAATTTTTAATGCCGGATCCGAAAATCGCCCAGGCAACATCCATTTTTTTTCCTCCATACAAATAGACCCAGTCAATGTATGTATATCACGTATAGACTCAAAAACCGCTGAACCGATCTTTATGAAATTTTCAGGGAAATTGAAGCAACATCTTGAGCGAGTACCAACTCGCTCCTGGGACGTTTGGTGTCGATTGGATAAGGAGGCGTGGTACTTCCCATACAACTAAAATTTACGCTATCGCCCACAAACCATAAAAAATGCTACATATCAGACGGTTTTGTTCTTAAAAAACTAAAATTTTGTTAAGATGGTTACTATAGGCAACTGTACTAGTAATGGGCGTGGTCACACTTTATCTACGATTAATTTTTCGAAATCATGCCAATTCCAGAGTTTTACAAGTTTTGATAGTGAACTATAAACATAAATATTGCCACGCCCATTTTACCGCCCACAAATCAATCAAACTTCTCTTTAAAAGGTGGTTTTGATCGAATAAAACTAATATTTGGTAGTTTAGTTTACATGTTTACTATGGTCGCAATATATCTACGCCCACTTTTGCTAATCATGCTAATTCCTGAGATGTTAACGTTTTGGTAGTTAAAATTGGTATGTGCGTGCAATGAGACCAAGTGGTGGTCACTATATATATAAATCTTGACACGCCTACTTTTCCGCCCACCCATCTTTATAAAAAAATTAGCTAAATTAATTAATTAAATTAAGAATGTTCTTGTGAAGTATGGTGCTGATTGAAAAAAGGGCCGTGGCACCTCAAATATACCCCAACATTTTCGATATCGGATAGCTTTAGAATAATAGGTCACACAGCATCGGAATTAGCTTTCGTGAAAATTTAGCAAATTAAAAAAACGCATACCAAGGATGGTTTTTGCATTATAAAAGGGGGCGTGGAGCCTCTTTAACAACCCAAATTTGCTACATCGAATAGCTTTGTAATTATAGAGCGCACAGCCTCGGAATTCAGTATTCGAACACAATTTTCACGTGCCGTTGCACTCATAACATTTTATGGGTATCGAACAAGGGGGTGTGATAGTAACGCACCGGGTTTCAGCTAGTTAAAACAAATAAAAATTGGGAAAATATCGAAACAGAAATTAACAATAAAGCAGAAGAACAGTGACATAAGCGCGCCAAGATTATAGTGTGTAAATTTTACACTCAAGAACCTATTAGGAACATTTTTTCTGTAGAGTAGCAGCGACACCTAGCGTGAAAAAAATGTCGAAACCATACGTTTTGTATACGGTTCTTACATTGAGCTAAAATCGTAGCTCTATTTGATGAACTTATATTAAAGAAATATCAGTTTGAAGTTGAAAAGTGTGTAAAATTTTCACATAGAACCGATTAAGGTTTACTGAGTGAGTGTGTTGCTACTCCTACCTAAGCTTCTTGATGGCGTAAATGACACAATTCGTGCATGATTTCCATACCTTTTTTTTATAAAATTCTTAATAAATACGTTCATATTTCATTCAAAAATGTATTACACTATGCGACAATTCAAGGGTCATGGAATCTAACGAAAAAGCGACCAACACAGATCGATGGTACTGATCTAGATGAACAAAACCCTAAAAAGGTTTTGCAAAGTTAGCTCGCTTTTAAAAGATATAGGCATTAAAAGTTTGCCTCTTGCAGAGTATTTTTTAACAATGAAGTGCTCATAAGGGCGTATCGAATTAAAAATTATTTCTTCAATTTCTCATTCTAAGAGGTCTCCAAAGTTCCATAAGGTGGTCTCCCAAAACAAGGATGTCTCCCTCTCCCGCAAGGACAAAGTTGTTTTTTGAGAAAAATTGTAAAAATTAACGAGCTATAAATGCTTTGATTTTTGTAAGATTTTTATATCTTAAAACAAAAGTAAATAAAGACTTTAAAAATATCTTTCCAAGCAAGATGCCACTCTTGATTTTTACTCACAGTGTCCTGTGTGAAGGATATTCAAATCATAAGGTATACTCAAAATAGCACAGAGCTTTTAATTGTTAACTGAATGTGTTTATTTAGTGGTATTTATTAAAGAGTTTACGTTTTCCTTATTTTTGGTGTATTTAAAATTTGCACATTTTTTGCCTATGCATTTACTGTTTTTGAGAAAAGCATACTTGAACGCAATTATACAAATTTTTGAAAAAAATTAATATAAGGCTTTATATCTTAGGCATCAGAAGTGGTAAAATAAATTTCGCTTTTTGAATTCTTCAGATATCTCCTTTAAAGTTATTACCTTTTTTTAAAAACACATCTTAAAAGCAATTGCTAAATCAATTGAGACTCATCAAATGGCAGGCTCAGAAACTCAAAATTTTAGTTTAACATTTTAGCAAATGATGAGGTGAGGTGTCTTGACGAAATAATAAATTTCATGCTAAGCAGAAAATTTTTTTAAAAAAATCGAAACACAAAAAAGACACTTTTCAGACAGTGTTTCGTTCAGAAATATTTTAAGAATCCAAATTCACAAAATTATCTTCGGTACCACTTCTGATGCCAAAAATATATAAAACATTATCTTAATTTTTTTGAAAAACTTATAAAATTGCATTCAAATTACATTCTTCGAAAACAAGAAAATGCATTTGCGAAAAATATGCAAATATTGAATACGCCAAATTTAAAGAAAACGTAAACACTTCAATCAATAACACCAACATTTAGACAATCAGATAACAATCAAAAGTTCTGTGCTATTTCGAGTGTACCTTTGGATTCGAGTATCTCTCACACAGGACAATGAGGGTAGATATCGAGAGTTGCATTTTGTTTGGCGAGATATTCTTATTTAAAGTCTGTATTTAATGTTGCTTTAAGATATATGTAGTTTTTCTTACAAAAATCAAAGCATTTATAGCTCGTTATTTTTTACTATTTTTCTCAAAAAATAACTTTGTCCTTGTGTAAGAGGAAGACATCCTTTTTTTTCTCTTTATTTTATTTTTGTAGATCTTGACCACCATGCAACTTTATGACCTCTTGTGAAATTCTAAAAAATTGTAGTTCGTTACGCCTTAATGAGCACTTTATTTTTAAAAAATACTCTGCAAGAGGCAAACTTTTAATGCCTATATCTTTCAAAAGCGAGCTAACTTTGCAAATTGCTTTTAGGGTTTTCTTACTATACACTAGTACTATCATTCTGTGTTATCCGCTCTTCCGTTAGAAAAATGTGTTGCACAGTGTTATTTAAAAAAGTTTTAATAAATCGTGTGCATAATTTAAATAACGAAGTATTTAAATTAATTTTAAATATATACATATTTATTTTAGGCAAATGCGTTATTGGTTCATAAAAACCATGTCTTTTTATGACATAAATATGTTCTTGCTTAAATATTTAATACTTTTTTCTGTTAGTGCAGTGTTATTATTAACATTAATTAAATCATTCACATTTTTTCGGCCCCGCTTATTTCAAACAATATTATTTCTTACCAATCATTTTTATTATCATATTTAGCATTAAAATTTGCTTAATGCAAGACAATTTCCTTTTTTATGAATTCAATAAGAACTTTAACATGATAACAAAAGGTATGCAGCAATTCCATTTTAAACGTACCGGAAAAATAAAAATTACGGAATGACCATCTCCGATTTGGATGAAATTTTGCATGGAATTTCTGAATCACTGACGGAAATAAAAAAAACTCAATTTGGAGGAAAAAAGTTTGGCGTAATTTTTGGCGGAGTTACTGGGTGCACAAAACGGAAAAAAATTGGCAAAAATGTATAAAATTTATTTTTACTAAAATTCTCAAACATTTCTTAACAAATTGTGTAATTTGAACTACCGTTGGAAAGGTTATGAAATTGTGGTGGTTGGTGGTTTCATCCCTTGTGGTTCCGTAGTTGATTACGATGTAGGGGTTAGAGGAACCCTTTGCGTTTACACCCCAATTTTTGTATTGTTGAAAAGGTAATTTTGCCAGTTTTAAGAAAAATATTAAATAAATAGTGTTCTGGGAACCCCTTCTTTGAAATCAATTACCTTACCGCAAGGGATGGAGACCCGAACCACCAAAACTTTCTCAAAACTATTTCTGGATTAAAGTCCGTTCAATTACCTTTCCAGCGGTAGTTCAAACCTAAAATTCGGTTAAGAAATTCGTTTGCTAATAAAATTTTTGCTCAAAATGTTAAAATGACCATATCTAATTTGCGTCTTCACTCTAATTTTTATATAGTTGGAAAGGTGATTTTGCCATTATTAGAAAAATCTTATTTAAATTTTTAAATGGTGCTTTGCGAACCTGTACATCAAAATCAATTACGTAACCGCAAGGGATAAGACCACCAAAATTTTTCAAAACTATGTTTAGATTAAAGTAAAAATTATTTCCTTTACAACGGCAGTTCAAACTCAAAAATCTTTTAAGAAATGTTTGACATATGAATTTTAGTAAAAATCAACTTTTGAAGTTTTTGCCGATTTTTTTAAAAATTTTGTGCATCCTGTAACTTCGCCAAAAATCACGCCAAACTTTTTTCTTCCAAATTAACTGCGTTATTCTTTATGACGAAGAAGCACACCAACGATGAGAAAGACACGAGAAGCATTACTTTTTGCCATATAAAATTGTATTGCTTCTCGTGTCTTTCTCATCGTTGGTGTGCTTCCTCGTGATACAGAATAATGCAGTAAGTTTTTTATTTCTGTCAGTGATGCAGGGTCGTAGCCAGAGTTGAATTTAAGATAGGGCAGTAGTAGGGCACAAGTAAAAATTGAGCTTTATCTGATCTGGTGAAACGATTTTCGCCGTACATGTATACATTCAGTACTTAATTGTTGGAACATTGATTTAATCACCATTGATCAATAATAATTACCAGGTATATAATAATAACCAGGTAATAATAAATATTATCAATATATTTTCATTTATAAAGGTTTATATTAGGCTCCAAAAAAAAGTTAAAATTACAGAATAAAAAAAATTTATAATAATAAGAAGTCTTGTCTTAACCCTTTCAGTGGACTTGCCCTATATATTGGACACGTCAGAAAGTTATTTTTATATTTATTAGGCAAAGCTTTTTTTTTAAATCAAATCGTTTGGTTCTATGAAAAAAAAATGAAAATAATATTAAGAGGGTTTAAAAAAAAACAAATATCTTAAGGGTTGAAAAATCTTCAAGGGATCACAAAAATAAAAATTTTGTGCCTAACAGGAGCAAAATAATTTTTTTCTCTGTACAAGCTTGCAAAACGTAAGTAGAGATGGTAAAAATCAAAGGTATGTTTTTTCAGCTTTTTAAGACCTAAATGATAGAAAAAGTACCTCAAAAAAATTATTTTGTTCCTAACTTAGCCTAGCCATTGAATGGGTTAAAACAATCAATTTTTTCGATTCGTCATATTATAAAAATTGGAGAAGCACCGCGATCAGAATTACCGAAGTCTTGTCGCCGATTTGATGGAAGTGTTTAACAAACTCAATGTTAGAATGTCGCTTAAAATAAACTTTCTGCACTATCTTGTATATAATCGAGCAGCGGATGAGGCGTTGTGAAGAGCACCAACATAAACACAATTCACAACATACACGCACGATTAAATATTCAAACAAAACTTGAACATTTATCCCAAAAAATTAATAAAACTTTTATTATTCGCAGTCATTATATATCGCCTTTTTTATTTTCTACAAAAATTATAATCGTAAAGTGTGGCATTTAATTTAATTTAATTCTAACAAGTCATAGATGACCAAAATCCGTTATCATTTGGTTAAATGAAAAGAAAAATCAATCAATATCGATTAAAAAAACACCTTAAAACTGCTGGCATATTTTCAATTTACAACCGATTTCAGTAATCTTAAATTTCCTAGAAAGTTGTTTTATAGTTTTAACTATTTCTGTGAAAATAGTCAAATATATTTATTGGTTACTATTTAAAAAAAAATAGAGAACCACTAACATTTGTGCAAAATTTATGAAAAATTGATTTCTCCATTGCGATAAGCACACTTTATACCATATTCTTTCCAAAAATTTTTTAGCACAGTTAGACTTAACATTCAATTTTATTGAACAAAAGCGCATTTTGCTTTTAAATTATACAAACATATTAAAAAAATATATTTTAAATCGGTCTATTAGTTTGTTTGCAGTAGAGTGGCCCGTTTTGAAAAAAAGTAAGCTTCGAGAAAAACATGTTTGAAGTTGCTCTGGTTAGTTAAAGTCACTCTGGCGTACCGGGTTTTAAGCTCTGTAGTATCTGTATCATAAGCGGAATTTATTTGAACATTTCTTACATATTCTTAGCTTAAATGTAAAAGAAATATATTTTCAAAAAATTGTTTCACTAAAACCTCCCTTAAGGTAGGGCAATGGTATTTGAAGGTATGGCATTGCCCCATGATGCCCCCCCTAGCTACGGCCCTGCAGTGATGCTTCATGCATTTTATTTCATTCAAATCGGAGATGGTCATTTCGGAGATGGTAAGGCCGGTACGTTCAAAATGAAATTGCGGTAAGCCAAAAATTTTTTTATAACAATAAACTTCCCAGTGGTTCCAGTCTTGAAGAAATCTCAAATGAATCATGAACGATTTTTCTTGATCCTTGACGAAACATGCTGATTTGGCCATACATTTCATTGACGAAAATTTCATATAAATGTTCCAAATTCATGCAAGACGCAATGCAGAAACGTCGGGATTTATCATGCACGAGCCCAATATCGAAATATTGATTAAGTTTCGTTAACGAAAAGTAGACAGAAATATAAAGAAAATTCGTCAAGGAATTAAAATCGAAACGTGTAATATAATTCGTGAAGGAATATTATACCGAAACGTTGAAGAAGTGAAAACGCTGTATTGTGCAATTTAGCATTTGAACGATTCGTCGAATTACAACAATCATGAATATCTTCAAGCTGTAATAGAGTGGAAAAAGTTAGGAGCTGGCAATCGCTGCTTTGCATTATATTTTGTATGAATTTTTTTTAAGTGCGGCAGCTCACTTCTTTCAAGAAATCATCACGAAAAGTTCGTCAATGATGCCGCGAACTACTGGGTTCTCAATAGAAGGTAATCTAGTTTTCACTGTGTACATGTGGTCGCCTTTGCTGGGCATACACATATGTATGCACGTGGTAAATGATTAATAAATAAAATTGACATTTCAATAACTACTCAAAATAATCAACTGATCAGAAAAACTAGACAATATGTTGTAATGAGTTTAACAGCAGGAAAGATAAAAATACGGGTTGAACACATCTCTCTCACACTCAAGTTAAGTCAGAGCCATAGCGGATCATTTATTAGATTGTAATAAAGGGTGGGCCATCTGATAGTTATGAAGACATCTGGCAACACTTCTGTTCTTTACGATAAGAAATGACCTCTTAACACTCATAAATGCTGACAGTATTGATTCAGTACACGGTGCTACAGTGAAAATGTACTTTTGAAGTGACATAGCACACGTCGTAGATCTGGTCGAGTATAACATAACACCATACTTAGAATTGTTAGCACCACCAAAATTTAGTTTTACCGTTAATAAACCGATTTTTAGGTACTTGACGCATTCAGCTATCATTAACTTATCAATTTTTTAAGCGATTTTCGATTTAAAAACTATGAAACAGAAACGACTCACTCATGCGGCACTTATACACATTCACAAAGATAAAACCGAAGAATTTAATTCGATGGAGGTGGTGAAAAAGTTTGTTTCTCGCAAGGACAGAAACAAACATTTTGGAATAATTTAAATTGATATAACTTTTTGTACCTTATTGCATTTAAACTATGTGAAGATATACCTAGTCTTGCTTTATAAAAGCAACAATTATTTCTTATATTTTCATATAACATGAAAGATCCTTTAAAAAATTATCTCAAATATCGAAATTGCAAACACGGTTGCCACTTTGTTACAATTGTACCAAAATTGGTAAATTTATTTTAACTTGGTACATTATTTTCCGAGTTGGTACTTAGTAAAAGATTTACAATTTAATAACTTGTTACAAAAAGCAAAATTTGGTAGCACTGGAGAAATGTTCAGACTTATGTTTAGACTTTCATTGCATTAAGTTCTAAAAGTTGAAAGCTTACATGCTGTTCTTGTCATATATATTAAAATTCACATTTTTTGAGACATTTTTTGAGACTTGAGGATTTTTTGTGAGAATTTCCACTAAAGCAGAAAAATATCTAAAATCAGAAAATTTTTCTCTTATTACCAAAGATATCCTAAAACAAATTAAAGACAGGTTCGACTTAGGTAAAGAAGATCTAAATGTTTTGAATATAATAACATCTTCACAAGTTATGTCAGAAAACCAAATTTCTTTATTGCCAAATTCAATAAATCATATTAAAATATCATCTCATAGAATGCTACCCTGACGTTATTGTGACTCAGAGGAATCTTGTTCAGGTTTCAAATATTAGTTTTTAAAATTGTAATGACGTTGGGAAAAAATTTGGGTATTT
Organism: Dichetophora obliterata; assembly: GCA_963920525.1. Taxonomy (NCBI): domain Eukaryota; kingdom Metazoa; phylum Arthropoda; class Insecta; order Diptera; family Sciomyzidae; genus Dichetophora; species Dichetophora obliterata. Next base: position 189,764,147 of record OY986438.1, read on the forward strand.
TGAGAAAAAGTCTGGGTCGTGAAGAATGAATTGGGGGAAATTTGTTTTAATGATTTTCTCAATTTTGTAAATAGTCTGATGTGCCTTCCACACAGCTCAGTAGCTGCTGAACCAATATTTTATTATTTCAGCCTGATTAAAACTAAGTTTAGAAATAAATTGGAATATAAAACACTTAAACACATATAGCTCTCTAAAAAAATTGTGTGTCGAACGCAATGAATCTAATTATATTTGGCCAGCAAAAGAACTATTTTGATGTATTTATTATTTTGTTAATAGCGTATAACATAACTTAATATTTTTGTTAAGTTTGGTATGTAAACAAATGTACTCCAGTGAATTCTAATAAATGTTATCAAATTATTACATTAAAAAATAATTGGTACATTTTTTACTATTTGGTACATTTTTTCGGAGAATTTGGTGCAACAAAATATAAGCAAGTGGCAACCGTGATTGCAAAAACTTTTAAAAATAATGAAATTTTAATATTCCTTATTTAGTTTTATATTTTTTTTTATTTTGAGACTAAAATAAAAAATTTGTTTATTCATGTTCAAGTTTCTTTTAAGAAATTTTGGTAATTTTTTTTGCACCCCCATTTGTACTGCCCCCCAGATGAAATTGGCTTCCGACGCCAATTACTCCGAAGACACAATTACTTAAATGCTATTAAAAAAACTATTTGATATTCCAGATTTTAAAAGAATTCATAAAAATATTCACATCATGAACTCTCCCAAGACCTATGGACCAATGAAGGCACAATTTCCTACTTATAAAGCAATTTAATAACTCAGTCAATTTTCATCCGATTTTCATAACAGAACATTAGTTCTATTCTTAATAAAGTGCACTTTCTGAAAATTATTAACTTTATAGTAGCTTTTGACAAAACTTTGGCAGTAAATAATCCTCAAATTTGAAAAAATTGAAAAACAGGTAAAAATGTTAGGTTTGGAAGATGATAACCCAAAAAGTTATTTCTATAGTTCTTAAGATATGTACATATTTTAAAAGTTTTATTTCTTGTCTTTTTAACACTATATTAAAATCGAAAATTGCTTCAAAAATGTCCGAGTTAGAAATAGTTTTAGAGTTGTAAAAATAGGTTTTATACTTTAAAAGTAAATGCGATTTTTTTTTGTAGCACCGTGTTATTTTCGATATTTTTGAAGTCAACCTCTTCTGAATGAAAAATCTTGCTTATTTTTTTTTTTTAAATTCAACACTAAATTTCAATATCAAGCCTGCGCATACCTAAGCCATTCCTTATTACAGTTTTTTTTTAATGTTTCGGCAACAGAAGACACTATTCATAGACATAAATTTGTTTGCTTATCTAGAGCTATTTTTGGTTTTTTTTTGTTTAATTCTTGGTGAAGCACTCACCAAAGAAAATTTCAAAAATCAATTTCCGTCAAGAATTATTCAATAAAGCTTAAGCTTTTTTTAGAGTTGATTTTTTGTTAGGTTTTTTTCTGCTCGATTTCGGCTTAAATCGTCATTAAGGCAACACACGCTGGGGCACTTATGAGCTATTAGCCTAAATTTTGCATGACACACAAATCAGCATCAGTAGTGGTAATTTTCACACACATACACAGTCCAAAATTACAGCATTTTTTGACGAAATCGCCGGCTTGCGTGAATGTTACAAGCTCTCGCAATCTGATTTCTTTTCCACCCTTTACTTCCGTTTTAGCTTCTAGTCGGTTCGACGGTCTGAGGCGGCAACCATTAATTTATTTTACAAGGATTGTATTTTTATTGTTGTTGTTGGTAGGTTTTACATATTTTTTTACCTTTGCTTGGACACTCCTTAAAGAATAACCAAGTTACGATGGAACTAGATAATATATCAAATTTAGTTCCGGCGCGAGAAAAAAAAAGCAAGCAGAAATGGTAAAAAGAGAAAAGGTTTGCCAACAACCAGTCTGAGACAGGTTAACAGCAAAAAATGTGTGTCAAAGGCATATGAAAAAAATATGAAAAAAAAAATAAATAATTCAAAGGATATTAAAGCTATTATGCTATGTTAAGTCGTATGACTTGTTGTTGATGAGACACAGACGCACAGAAAAATTACACTCAACACAAAAGAAGCCAACTCACATTTCAACAAATTTACACATTTTGTCTTTAAATTTGTGTTAAAGGAAAAGTTTTTCATAGGTAACTTTTAAAGCGAAAGTTATGCGTGTCCCTCTCCCTCTATCTATTAATGCAAATTTTCACTCACCTTGACCATCCTCTAAAAGCCATTAAAAATTACAAAATTGCGTGTTTCTCATTCTATGCTTTTATTATCTATCTAACGTGGCTTAAACGTTCTTCTTGTAATTTTATCATGTGAAACTTTTGTTCTATTATCACAGCGCGAGTGCGTGTGCATATGGGTGGAAGTGTATGTGCGTGTGTATGTGTTTTATTTTCAATAAAATTAAGTCATGCAGAATGTGTTTTACACGAAAGTGTAAAAAGTGTGTCAAAATGAACAAGATTCTCTAAGATAAAACACGTAATTATCCAACTGTTTGAACAGATTAAGGCTCATTAAATTGAAAAGCCACCATCGTTAGCTTAATTAAATCAAAAAGTTATAAAATTGAAAGCGATAAAAAATCTGACATTTCATGAAGCAACGAAAAATATTGCAATTCTCTTAGAGAATTTTGGTCTAAGGACTTTTAAAGGTTCCTTAAAGTCTTTATTGAAATGTGTTATATTGAGTTCTCACACGCTTAACTTGAAAAATCTTGCCCATTTATTTTCTTTGGCATGATTTCTTTGACAAATTCAATTTTTTCTAGACAGAATAAAAGGCAAGCACGCTGCTCCGTGCCCAATATCTCTCAAACTGTTCTCAAAAATGTTCAGCCTGAAAGTATGCACAGAAAATATATTTGATTCTTATCAGTGATAATATTGGGTTGTTATAATAGTACGTTTTTGATCTAACTACCTCTTTTTTTCATCCTTTTATAAAAAAGTTATGTTGAATTTAATGAAATTCTTTTAAGTCGATTTATGTCGATTGTACCAACAAATATAATTGTATTAGTATATGATGGTTGCAAGGCCAGTTTGTAAAGTTGTGTATAAATATGATTGTTACCAAACTTGGCGTTTTGCACTTTTACACTTGAACTAATTTTTCAACACTGCTTCAATACGTAAAGTGTTATTTCAAGTGGTACATTTGTATTTTGCAAAAACCAAGTAAATAAAAAAATCAAGCTTTAAAAAGAGAAAAAAGTACTCTCGAAAATGACTCCAAAAAGGCAGTGTGTGAAGGACCTGTCGTAGGACATGCTTTTATACTAGAAATAATATAAATGGCATAATTTTGTAAAATGTTCGCAATTATTCATGTGACAATTGTATTAGAAATTTCAGTGCAGAAAATAAATTGTTTTGGAATTAGTATCTGCTTCGATTAAATCAGCAACTAGTTCTGAAGGATTTTTCCTATGAGTCAATAAACACTAAAAACCATTATTTTTTATCAATAGATACATTGAACAATAGATCAATCCACTGTAATAATAAAACCAATTTATTTTATATTTTATTGCAGCAATGAAACTACTACTTTTCTCGGCGCTGCTAGCCATATCGCAGCTACAGGTGTTTGGTCTCAGTGATGACTATTGCTTTGGCAAAGATACAGAACGCACACAGACGAGGCATTTTACCTCCAAGACGGCCTATCAAATAATCAAGGGCACACACATAGAGAAGCAATACTTGGTGTCGGGTATGTCTTGAGCATAAAACTTGAGTAGAAATGAATGTTATCTTGTATTTTAACCAGGCTGTGTGGCACAGAAGATTTGGATATTACACAGACACGGTACAAGATTACCATCAAAGAGCACTATAGAAAAAGTGCCACGCTTAGAGCAGGTTTGTAAAGTTATTGTTAAAGAAATGGTTAAATAATGGTAACTCTATTTTTCTCAACTTTCTGTAGTTGCGTGATGAAATCGTGAAAAACTATAGAGTACGCAGAACAAAGCCGACTGAGGGTGGCCTCTGCTTGGAAGACTTGAGTGCACTACAAATGTGGAAATGGAATAATAGTATTACGCCGGATCATGAAAATTACTTAACTAGTCAGGTGTGTATGATGAAGTTTGAGTGGCTTCCAAGTGTTGCAAAAGATTTGGTCGCATACAATGTTTGTATTGATAACATATTATTATTACAACTTTATTAAGTACAATTTAAATTCTAATCTATACTCAATCAACACGAACTCGAGTACATTTGTTAAGTTGCAAATTTCTATGTCAATAACCACTTGATGTTAATGCCAAATACCGAAAAAAATCGTATTTTTTTATATCTAAGCCCTTATACCGTATCTTTTAATTTTAATATCGTGTTGATGAATGAAATTATTTTTTTTGTGAAACTGATTTCTATATTTATATGATACTATGTAAGTTTATAACTTTGTTAAATGTTGAAGTGTGTAATAACACGGTGTAACAGTAAAGAAAAACTTAGCACACGGAAAATTCATAAACTTTTAATGAAAGCTGTTCATTAAAATTTTTTTGACCATTTTATGAATAAATTCATTATTTTTAATGGTTTTTTCGTTAACTTATCGAAAATTTTCATTAAAGTTTATGAACGAGTTCACAAATTTTAATGAAAGCAATTCATAAATATTTCTTCTACTCAAATTTTCTACTCAAATTTCCATTAAAATTTAAAAAATTGGAATGAATTTCTTCATTAATTTTATGACCTTTTCATTAATTTTAATGAAATTATTCATTAAATTTTTTGAATTTTTCCATAAGTTTAGTGAAATTTTTCATTAAATTTTAACGAACATATTCATAAAGTTTAATGATTTTTTCATTTACTTTAATGATTTTATTCATTAAACTTTAGTGAAACTTTTCATTATATTATTCGTAATCATTAATTTTGTTCATTAAGTTTCAAATTTATAAATACCGTTCATTAAATTTTAACGAACGTATGCGTTGGTTCAAAAAGAACGAATATTTTCATTAAAACAACGCACAAAATCATTAATTTTATGCACGTTTTCCGTTCCGTGCATAAGACACAATTTGGGTTGTAGAGATACATAAAAATAAACTATTTTTGTGAGGTGCGTGTGAATTTATTAACACAAATCTGCTGTTAATAAATTAATTTAAAACCTGCAACAATTTTTTTAAAAACGAAAAGCAGACTTCTTACTTTATACTGATTCCAAAAGATTGCTTAACCCTTTCGACCCCAACATTTTCCTGTGGCACGAACAAATTTTGTACTTTTAATAATGTTGTATTTGTCCAAGAAGTGTATTAGCAAAATTTCAAGCTGCCACGCCCCAGAGTGCGTTGTCCCATTGACAAAAACAAAAATTTCTTATAATTTGACATCTAACAATAAGGGTTCACACCTAAGCATGTAACTGACCCATAAACATTGTGAACTTACATGTGTGCAAGCTGTCTGTCAAAATGTTTATGGGCGTGAGTTCACATCATTTCCGAGCCTATTTTGTAATGTAAACTAGCATGTAAATCTACGTGAGTGCATGAGGGTTGTCTTTGGTGCTAATCATTACATACCTAAACTGCCGTCCTAAGAAAGAAAGTCACAAACGCCCAAACTCTAAAACTGGGATAAGGGCAGGTTCGGAGCCGTTAATAGTTTCTGATTTTTGTGTTAAGCTAAGAATACCCACGTCCAACTGCATATGACTGAAAAACGATAAGTTAAACGGTAACATCTACTACTTCTAGTGTAAAAAAAAAACGTAAAAGCTGAATATTTAAAAACTACTAAAATAGAGATATGACTTTCTTTCTCAGGACGGTAATAAAGTACAATAGTTGATGTAAATACGTATACGTTTTATTTATTTTTCTATGTTAATAAAGGTTTTTAAAAGATTTAAAATTGAAAAAGGGTCATAATTTTATCGCAGCTGTTATTTTGTCGACATTTACGCTATTTATACTTTAAAGCTCATGAAAAGTTTAAATGCTATACATGTTTACATGCTTAGATGAAAACCCTTAATATTGGTATCAATCGATAGGTAATTGCATAGATAAGACAGCAACAAAATATTTAGGGGAAGACTCAGTTTTAGTTACGCTCTGACACTTCAAAGTTGAGGTATTTAAAAAAAATCATATTTTGTTCAATTCCTTTTGGGTTCAAAAAAATTATTGTCAAAAATTTTGTGTTTTAATTAAACACAGCCAAGTGAATTTTTTTATTATAAAAAAATATTTGAGTGAATAAATAGAATTAAGAAATATTAGAAAATATAAAATTTGATATACATTTCACTGGTTTTAATATGAAAATGAAAAATTTTAGAAATTGGCCAATTTCGATGAAAAAAAAAATCCTATAAAATTAAGCGCAATTTTTTTTTAATCAACTAGTATAGATCAGGGACCACCAATAACGATTATCGCTATCAATCAATCGCTATCAATCAATCAATTTTTTTAATCGATATTTTTTCGATCAGAAAGAAAAGTTATTTCTTGGTCGTTATTTTTTTCAATCAGAAATACAAGTTATTTCTTGGTCGTAATATTTTTCAATCAGAAATAAAAACTATTTCGTAGTCATTATTTTTTCCATCAGAAATAACAGTTATTTTTTTACCGTTATTTTTTTCAATCAGAAATACAAGTTATATCTTGGTCGTTATTTTTTCGATCAGAAATGCAAGTTATTTTTGACCGTTATTTTTTCGATCAGAAATCAGAGTTATTTTTTGATCGATTTTTTTCGAACAGAAGAAAAAAAATTATTTTTGACTGAAATAATTTCTATCAAAAAACTAACATTAGAGAAAATTTGCTTAAATTTTATATTGTAAGAGTGCTGGAAGCGAATATTTATTTGAATATTAACAAAAGTGGCAACAAAAATGATGAATGGCACTTAAAGTTGGAAAATGGTGACATAAGCTGAAAAATTTGAACGAAAGTTTGAATTTTATAAGTGTAATAAATACTCGTATAATACAAAATTTAATTCAATTTTTTCAGTTTTCTGTTTTTTCGGTCCTGAATGACAGTTTACATTTTTTTCTAGTTCAATAATATAAAAAAACTTATAAAAAGTCGTACTTTTTCGAAGGAAAAAATTTGTAATACTTTGTAAACAAAAAACTAAATAAGACTTTTTCACAAAACAATTATGTATAAGCAACAGTATTCCAGATTTAATAAGTTAAAAAAAAAATCATATATCGTGGGGGTTTTCTCACGTTTTCCCCTTACAAAAACAAAAATAGCTAGAGTGCTTAATTGTTTTGACAGCTGTTTGGCCTTTTCTATGTTTGTATTTCGTTTGTTTTTCAATAAGACAATCAGATTCATTTGCTTTGTTTCGTTGCAACTGCTGCATTGTAATTTCGCTAATAGAGATTATGTTATAAGAAGAGCTGAGTTGAGAAAAGTCATGAGTCTAATTGAAAAAATCGATCAAAACATAACTTTTATTTCTAATCGAAAAAAATAATGGTCAAAAAATGACTGTTGTTTCTGATCGAAAAATTATGACCAAGAAATAACTTTTATTTTTGATTGAAAAAAATATCGACCACGAAATATTTTTTATTTCTGATTGAAAAAAAATAACAAACAGGAAATAACTTTTATTTCTGATCGAAAAAATATCGATAAAAAATAGTTGGTTTGAGGTGATTTTTATCATTAAAATCATGAAAAAAATGATGAAAAAATGAAATCTCTAGCTCCCTAGCGTCACATTACTGCATTTAAAAGAATTGTACAACAACTTTTTATACATAATATTTTGATCTAAAATTTAAAAAATAATCGTTATTTTCGGTCCCTGGTATAGATTTTTTATAACCAGGGACTGCAAATAACTTTTCATACTTCAACCTACAAATATATATATTTTTTTTTGAAATGCCTGAAATGAAAATTGTACATACATCAAGTAAAAAATGAATATAGGTCCAAAGGAGGTACCTCTAGGGTCTAACTGATTTCGACAATTTTCAGTACACATCTATTACTCTATTTGAATACTCTTCTGACGAATTTTTGTTTTGATCGGATAACCTTTGTATATTCCTCAAACACAAAATAAAGTAAAAAAATTAATATAGGTGCAATGAAGGTACCCTTAGGGTCAAATTGATTTCGACTCTTTTCAGTACATATCTATTACTCTATTTGACTACCCTTTTGACGAATTTTTGTTAAGATCGGTCTACTTTTGTATGTACTTCTCATACAAAATCAAGTAAAAAATTAATACAGGTCCAAAGGAGGTACCCCTAGGGTCTAACCGATTTCGACTATTTTCAGTACACATCTATTACTCTATTTGACTACTCTTCTGAAGAATTTTTGTTCAGATCGGATAACTTTTGTATATTCCTCAAACACAAAATAAAGTAAAAAATTAATATAGGTCCAAGGGAGGTACCCTAGGAACCCTACGTCTAACCGATTTCAACCATTTTCAATACACTTCTATAACTCTATTTAACTGCTATTTTGACGAATTTTTGTTAAGATCGGCCATTTTTTGTATGTAGTTCCCATACAAAGTCAAGTAAAAAATTAATGTAGGTCCAAAGAAGGTCCCCTAGGGTCTAACCGATTTCGACTATTTTCAGTACACATCTATTACTCTATTTGAATACTCTTCTGACGAATTTTTGTTTTGATCGGATAGCCTTTGTATATTCCTCAAACACAAAATAAAGTAAAAAATTAATATAGGTCCCTTAGGATCAAACTGATTTCGACTCTTTTTAGTACATATCTATTACTCTTTTTGACTACTATTATGACGATTTTTTGTTAAGATCGGTCTCCTTTTGTAAATACCTCTCATACAAAATCAAGTAAAAAATTAATATAGGTCCAAAGGAGGTACCCTTAGGGTCAAACTGATTTCGACTCTTTTAAGTACATATCTATTTCTCTATTTGACTACCATTCTGACGAATTTTTGTTAAGATGGGTATCCTTTTGTAAATACCTCTCATACAAAATCAAGTAAAAAATTAATATAGGCCCAAAAGAGGTACACCTAGGGTCTAACCGATGTCGACTATTTCCAGTACACATCTATTACTCTATTTGCCATCCCTTGAATGTTCCTCAAACACAAAATAAAGAAAAAAAGCAATAAAGGTCCAAGGGAGGTACCGCTTTCGAAACCGATTTCGACCATTTTTGAAATTTTTCTCAATTGGCTTCATTGCAATCAGCACTCCTTCTATTTTGTAAGGGGACAACGCACTGTGCTCCCATCCGTTTGGGCGCTAGAACGAATTACTTTTACTATGAAAATCTTTTAAAAACGCAACTTTTAAAAATGTAACTTCGAAAAATAATCAATTACACCTTTGCTGAAAACTATGTCGTTTATTCATTTTTAATTTTTATTATTATTTATTAAAAAAAAATTCATATAAATTACGTTTTCCCAAATTTACAACAATATTTTGCCCGACATAGCTGTAGTCTATTGAAAATAACTTTGGTACATGATTCACAAATGAGTTTTTATTTGATCACACTTCATGTAGACACACATAAGTACCGTTAGCATTACGTTTTAGTAAACAAAAACAAATAGATCGCTGATCGTGTGCCTTCAAACAAACGTAATTGCTCCCTGGCAACGTTCATGTCGAAGGGGTTAATTTCGCTTCCAAAAACCGTTTAGTTTTTACAGTTGACTAACTTATACTTGCATTATTTAAACTAAAGTGAAAAAATAAATTTATTCAAACAAAAAAAAATATATCGTAGCTTACTTGTAGAAATGCTCTAAATTAATTTTTTAATTTTGCACTGGAAAAACAAATAACTGTATACAAATTTATTACATCCAGACCACTATTATTCAGCATTTTAAGATATATGTTAGCTTGATGGTTGCAAAATTAAACAATATTTCTATATTTATGAGTATATTTATATAGTCTTAAAGAAAAATATTCAACAAATCAAGGTCAAAGTTAAAAAATAAAAGAAAATTTGATATTTCTTAACATTTTGATATATGTATATCCAAATTTTTGGATGGATAAAAAAACCTCGTATGCAGTCTACCAGGTCTGCAAACTACACTATGTCATATGCCAAGTTTTTCGTATTTTTAACATTTTGCTACACCGTATTATTTTTCATTTTAAAATATTTACAGCTCTTTAGAACAGTTTTAGTGACTGGACAAACATAAATATATATGTATTTGGTAGTTGGGATCCATATCCAAATATAAATAATGACCGAAACTGAACTAGGCTGCACGCTTGCCTCAAAAATTATCATACAACGGAACAGTAAAACGATCAATAGTGCTGGTTCACACTCACAAAAAGAGAAGAGTAGAGAGCAACATGGAGTTTATTAAAATTCTTGCAACACAAACGCGTGCAAAGAAAACGATTAAGCATTGCGTGTTATCGGGGATGATTTCTTTATTATTAAAATTTCGAAAGGAACGTACCTCTAAAACGTGCTGTAGGAGCATTCCACAGTCACATACAGACAAATTCAACTATTTTTTAGCTTATTTTACTCCCAATTCTAAACTTACTCATTGGATATTAAGTCCTTTTGTCTGATTAAATAGATAACATTCTGTTTCTTGTTTGTACTTTGTATAAATTTTATTAAATGCAAGATAAAAAATAAGACATCTATTGTCACGTGTCGGACGGGTCCAGTCAACCAACGTTGCAAATCGTTGTGTTCGATTACAAATTTTAGCGAAAGTAACTATTTTAACGAAAGTAAAAGGGGTGAGGTACTTGAAAGCCAAATTTTTATTACACATAAACATGCTTTCGGCGTAAAAGATTTGAAATAAAGCCCACAGTTTATTTTAAAATACTTTATTTACATATTGTCACTTGGAGACAAATCACGCCACTTGTCTGACAATGTTGTGGTTAAATGGGGTAATTAATTAATAAGGTAGTTAGAAATATTGTTCTTTAATAATTAAAAACAAATTTAATATATTTTTCTTTCCTTGCCTCGACCATTTTTTCATTATTTTTAGCCAAAGCCTTCCATTTTTACAAAAACAAAAAAAATTTACGAAACATTTACTAAACATTTACGAAAAAGAAAAATTAAATTTGTGAAACAGTGCAGACGATTTGTTCATCATGGAAAATGAATTTATGTAAAAATTGCTTAAAATAATATAATAAAAATTTTTCTCTTAGATAATATCATATAATAATAAGTTTTTAATAAATTTTAATTTTTTGGTCACGGTAGACTTTTCTGTGGAATGCCCCTGAAGCGCAAATATGATATTGCAAAACTTTTTTCATTAAAGTCGGTCCAGTACTTTTGGAGTAAAATGCTAAATGTTAATTTGCACTTAAATTTTTTATAATAGAATAGATAGATATAGATATACCTATTAAGAAAGACTATAAAATATGGCACAATATGTCACAATATGGCACAATATGCCACAAAACACACAAAATTAAAATTACATAAAAATTAGTCAAAGCGTAAAAAAATTTTCCCCATCTTTAAAGGGTTAAGATGTATCATACATTATTAAGATGTATCATACAATGTCTTTTACATTATGACATTATTGAAGAAGACAGATGAAATGTACAATTTACACCTTTTTAAGAAATTAATTTTCTCACAAACCCTCTTTAGCAATTATATACACAATATATCTTTTTACAGGGTTATGATGATATGAGAGGAACTGCCAAGTTATATCAAAAACTTTACCCCGACATTATGCCAAGAGAGTATAACAGAGACACTTATCTGGTAAGTTTTCTAGAACAGAAAATATACGAGTTCTCTTTTATCTCATGGATTAATAAAACTTTCGTACCTCAACAGTTTCGTCACAGCGACACACAACGTACCACAGAGAGTTTCAAGGCCTTCACTGAGGGTCTGTTTGGTGCCAATCACAATGTTCAGCCCGAGCCAATACCGCAAAAGGACCTGTTTTTGCGTCCCTATGATTACTGTGATGCATGGAATGCGTTGGACTATAGCGGACCCGATTCACAAAATGCCAAATATAGACATTCCAATTTGTGGAATAATACAATAACTGAAATTTCTACACGTTTGGGGTGAGTGGGTCAACTAAAAGATGCGTCTTTAAACGTGAAAAGATTGTCTTAAAAAATATTTAAAATATGCTCTTTACAGCTTCCTTTATACCTTGGAATCCGCTGATGTGGAGCTGATGTTTGATATGTGCCGTTATGAGCAGGCCTGGCAGGTTGACCGCACTAGTGTTTGGTGTTCGGTAAGAGAATGAATCACTATAACTCTTAAATAAAAGCAGTCCATATCAATGCATACTCTTCCAACCAGGTATTTCTGCCCGATCAAGTCACCGTTTTCGAATACGACGACGACATGAAATACTTCTATAAATCTGGCTATGGCAATGAAATAAACGAGCGTATCAGTTGTCGCACCGTGCAGGACATGCTGAATCATTTGAGCAGTTCAACTTTTCCAAATGCCATTGTGAATATTGGACATTCCACCGCGATCCAAACATTCATCACTTCACTGGGTATAAACAAGGACGACATCAAACTGACTGCCACGAATTATAACGAACTCACTGATCGTCGCTGGAAGACGAGCAACATCGATCCATTTGCTGCTAACTTTGTTGCAGTCAAGTATCAGTGCGATAATGATCCAACTGACAAGGAGAAGGCGGTCTTCTTCCTCAATCAGAATGCGGTGGAGCTGGACTGGTGTCAGGTCGGTCTCTGCAACTGGTCAGATGTATTGAAAAAGTATGACAAATTCTACAAGGCCAATTGTGATGCATTCTATTGTGATGGCGATGCGGCGCCTTCGCTGGGCGTGTCCACCACCTCCCTAATGATAGCTGCCATTATTTACTTAATTTATTAAAATTCGCACATAAGGAAGTGGGAGAAAAAGAGAAAGAGAGCGCTACAAACTTTTTAGCCTAGTTAAATTTTATTTTTTTATTTGCAATAATGCTTAAATTTAGGACAGTGCAACAAATGCTGGTACAAAACCATTTTGTGACTTATATCAATTTAACAAAATATCTCTACTTTAAAACGTGACAGTAAGTTTTAATAACACGAACAAAATCTAAAATTTAAAAATACCAAAACTATTCACAATATCTGTATTAATTTTATTCTAATCAAGAGAGCATGTGTTTTTTGCCTAAGTAAGTAAGTAAGAAATAAAGAAAGAGACAAATCAATAGCTTTATAATTTATGAAAACAATTAATAAATATTAAAAACAAAAATATTTCACAGAGTTTTTTAAGTTTTCTTAATATTAAGAGGTAGTATTTTTTTATTAAACAATTTTTTATGATAAAAAATCTTCCAAGTCCCATAATAAAAATGTTATAAAAATTATTAAACTTTAAATGACTTAAATAAAAAATATGCTTGATTAAACGAAATTGGAGCCTGTATTTTTAATTTCTAATTTTGAAAAAAATTTATGCTTTGGTAATAGACAAAGGAAGTGTGGCACCTGCCATATAATTTGAATCGTTTTTGTGGCTTAGCTCTTGAACTATATATGATAGAGTATGAGAGTAACTATAATTTATTAACACCAACTTAAAAACTTAAAAAATGTATGAGCATTGCAAAAAGAGCAGAGACACCTCCCATACTACTTGAATAGTTTATTTGACTCAGCTTTTAAACTTTACATGATAGAGCATGAAAATTTAGAATAAACTAATTGACATTGAAAAATAAGCGTAGCATCTCCCATACAATTCGAATAGCTTAAATATCTTGTATTACTTATTATTTAAGCTGCAATCTCTCCAAATAAGTAAAGAAAATGTCGATATTTTTTTAAGCGTATTTTTTTCAGTGTATTTGCTATTTATCTTGAAGTCATCCTATAAATTAAAAAACAGGCCACTGCTTTTCGTGGCCTCGCCACGTAAGTTTTTTTTTTTATAAATCCCGATACATGTAACAGTAAAAAAAAACAATGTCTTCTTTGGTTTTGTTTTGTTTTGGAGCGCCGCACAGTGCGCTTTATCGATTTTAGGATGGAATTTGCATTATCTCAAAAACTATATAAGCTAGGGCCATGAAATTAATTTAAGTTTTAGCCAAAATTAAGTAACAGCACAAAATACTAAAATTCTAGGTCAACTGCATCGCCTACCTCCCATACAAACATATTTTTATTAATGAAAAAAAAACCCGCATAAAATTGCTTATTTATTTTTTTAAAGATTAAATTTAATTTATTTAACTTTACTTAGACGTCATGCTAAAAATATTTCGAATCGGATAACTTTTAGATATATCTCCTATAAAAAAAATTACCAAATTAACGAAATTAAAAATTTTTTTAAAAGAATGGTTGCTAATACAAAATAAGGTCCCAACTTGTTTTAAATTATTAATTCTATTTTATTTTTCTTTAAATTTAAGAGTACCTACAAATTGTCTTGGAAATCAGTGCATTTTGGGGCAAAATTTGATTTTTTGGTTTTTCTTAATAGCAGCTAGATGCAGCAGGTTTTTACAGAAACAGAAGGTAGAAGTACGATATTTTATGATTGTTATAGCCTTCGACTTTAATAATGCTTAGTTAGATATAAAGTTTTTTACTAAATTTTACTTAAATTTCTATTCCTTGAAAAATTTACAGTCATATTTCAACGGTTTTTATATTTTTATTTATTGACATTTCTTTATTGTATTTTATACTTAATTCAATGGCGATTAAGACATAAAAAAGTTCAAAAAACAAAACCTTAAAATATACTTTGTGCTCTAAGTTTTTATTGTTTAAACTTGACGTTATTTTTTGGATTTTTTTGAGCTTAGTTTTGTTAAAAAAGTTTCAATTTTGACGAATTTTGTAAAAAAAACCCATACAATACATCAAGTTTTTAATACCACATTCATAATACATGTTTTATAATCAGACGAATAAAACTATTTTTTTTATAAAATTAATAAAAAAACCCCATATGTCATCCTAAAATTAAAAAATGCACACTGTGCGCCGCTCTGCATTTATATGTATCTTACTTTTCGCCTTGCCTCGATCTCATCTGTTTTTTTTGTTGCGCTCTGCTGAGCGTAAAAAGAGAAAAGAAAAGAGCAAAATGAAGTTAAATGAAACTCTCGCAACCAGCGTTGCCGTTTGGATACAATTGTAGCCAATTGGCTACATTTAAAATGGAAAGCTACAACGCCTCTTAAATGGCTACATTTTTATATATTAAAAAATTTTTTTTTAATTTTCAATAGAAACTATTAGAAAAAGAACACTTTAAGAATGTGTTCATACCACAAAACATGTTCCTACTGGTACCCTGACAATCCCATGTGGCACAATCCCATTTTTAATTTTGACATAAGCCCAATTTTTTTACTTGGGGCAATGTCACTGCTTGTAAAGTGTCATAACCCCAATTGGGATAATGTCACTTTTGAGCCTAAAAATGCAAAATTTGGATAGACATTTTGAAATATTTCGTTTTTAGCCAAAATTAATTTTGTTGACTATTTTTTCGTGGAACGTATGTATGTTTGTATGTAGCTTTAAATTACAAATCTGTATAAATTAATGGCCGCTCTCATCTGGTTTAGAAGTTATAGGGGTCCAAATTAAAGAAAACGGGCTCGAAAAATTTGCTTTTTTTCTATTAATTGCATACTGTTATAAACTAAGCAAGAATATTTAAAGAAAAATTATGCCATACATGTTCAATAAGCTATTAACCATTAAATTCCATGCATTACTTTTCAAGATAGAACACTTTTATTACATATGTTAGTCCCAACTATTTTCAATAAACTAAACCAGTTTAGTTTTTTCTTTAATTTGCACTTCCAATATATCAAAAAATTTTAAAATTTTTTAAAAAATCGCGCGATTTTTGGGATTTCTGAATATATATGGTATGTATTCTGAAATATACTGAAAAAAGTAAAAATGTGCACTTTTATTACATACATATATATAGTAATTATAGTTATTTTAAATTGTTTCTGACTAATTTCCATTTGTAGTAAATGTGTTGTTGTTGCGTCTTCTTATGTGTAAAGGAATGGTATCGTGTTGTTGTGTTTAGCAAGTGCGGCATGTACGAATACATTTTCTACATTTACTAATAACGAAAAAAAATAATTCTATCTAAGCTAGGATTTCAACCACGGATTTTTAGATTACGGGCCACGTACTCTTTGAGTAGACTATGGCCACCTTACAATCATATATTTCCATATATTCAGTAATTGTTCACCAAACTAGGCTGAAAGATTTCGGTTGTCAATTTTTTTAACTCAACTAATACTTCGTACATTCTACGAATAATGCGTACCTACGAATGAAATTTTTCTACTAATAATAATTTTAATTCGTAAATAGTACGAAACCATTAGTAAATTTATTTTATTTAAAATAATGTAATGGAAGACATTACGAAGTAATTCGTACGAGAAATTGAGGAATGATAAGGAATAATACCTCTATTAGTCGAAGATCATTCTTCGGAGCAACAGATGGTAAGGGGCATTTAAGCAATTAACGCAGTAAAGATGATCCAATTTGGATAACTTTTTAATTTTTTGTAAACTTAATAAAAGTGCTTACAATCTTGCAGCATTTAAATTTGAGAAAATTGCAGCGATCTAGGCGAGGGTAAGCTTCTAATTCAAAAGCGAAAAAAATAAGGAAGTTCTGAATAAAGACGCTAATTTTACGTCAAGCACTAATTTCTAAAAAAATCTGATTGCGAATTCTTGTTAAGAAAACGCATTTGCATTAAAATATCTTACGGTCAAAAGTTTTTTATGACTAATATTAAAACAGGAAACTCGATTTGAAACATTTATTTTATACTTCTTCAAATTCACGTTTTTTAACAGACATCCACCGATTTTGAGAATTTTCTGGATTTTTTCACGTCCCAAGCCAAAAACCCTTTTGTACCAATTTATATATTTATTCATACGTTTTGAATAAAAAATTTTTTTAAAAATAATTCATACATATAATAGGTATATTTCCAAAATCGATTTTAGTAACTTGCATGCTGCTAGAACTGATGCGTGTTGAAAAGGAAATAAGTCAGTTGATATCCATGCGGGGAACATTTCAAGAAAAGCTATGGATTTTTACCTCCTAAGTCAAAATCTGATAAATTTCATATATAGCTTAATTCATATAAAAAAAAATTGGGAAATTTTTTATTCTTATTTGAAAAGAGGAAAACATGGGTGCTAAACAGTAATTAATTCAATTTTATTTAAGGAGAAAGGAGTCATAACATTATTTTACTAAATTACTGAGAATATTTGTTAAAAAATTTTGTTGAAATTACATGAAAAAAATTAAATTTGAAAATGTTTCGGGCATGATACAAGAATGATTTTTACCCCATCTTTTAAAATATATATAATTTTCTTATGTGTGCAAGCGTGTGTCAACCAGAGTATCAGGATAACAAAATTAGTACCAAAAATCTCAGAAAATAGAATTATATAGGTTACATTTTCTTTATGTGCATTCTAGTTTCCTTTATGCCTTTGCACCCCCCTCCCCCTACAATAAATCCTGCGGACGCCCTAGCATGGTCGTATTAGAAGTGCATTTTAACGAAAAAACCATAATTTCAAAAAATCTGAGATGTGCCTTTTTGTAAAAACACGATTGAATTATACTTAGTATTTTATACTTGTTAAATTAAAACTTTTCTCTTCAGTTTTATTTCAATATGTTTTCAATTAAAGTTTCAAATTTATTTATTAAAAATTAAATTTTTTTCATTTGAGTATAAATAACAAACAACAATAACGTCATCACAAATAGATACTAATAAATCTCACCAGAACTTCTTATCTAGTTGAAAAAGACTTCTTATCTAGATGAAAGCAATTGAATTTAATCGAGTTATTGGAGTTATTCAAGTATCTGAAATGTGTGGCAATAACAAAAATTTTGAATTTGGAAAAATCACGTATCACTTATAACACAAATCAGAAAATTGTCCTGGTAAGTGTTTCCATGGGTCAATAAAACCCATTAAAAATAATGAAAACCATCAAGGTTTTGAATATTCTTATAAACTCTGCTTTTGTTTTATGCTGTCCTTCAGTTTATTGTCTATCTTTTTGGAGCAATGAAACTACTACTTTTCTTAGCGCTGCTAGTTATAGCGCAGATACAGTTGTTTGGTCTCGGTAATGACTATTGCTTTAGCAAAGATACAGAACGCACACAGATACGACATTTTGCCTCTATGACAGCATATCAAATAATTAAGGGTACTCATATAGAGAAGCAATACCTAGTGGAGGGTAGGTCTTGAGTATAAAAGTTGCATTACAATTAATATTGGATTGTATTTTGTCCAGGCTGTGTGGCAAAAAAGATTTGGATATTACACAGACATGGTCCAACTCTACCATCAAAGAGCACTATAGCAAAAGTGCCACGCTTAGAGAAGGTTGGTAAAGTTAATGGCTAAAAAAATTGCGCAATTACTTAACTCAATTTAACTAAATTTCTGTAGTTGCGGGATCAAATTGTGAAAAACTATAGAATACGCAGATCACAGCCGTCTGAGGGTGCCCTGTGCTCTGAAGACTTTAATGCACTACGAATGTGGGAATGGAATAATAGTATTACGCCAGATCATGAGAATTACTTAGCTAGTCAGGTGAGTGAGAACAGGTAGGTGGAAGAGTATTGAAAGCAACAATGAAAGAGTGTGCACTTTCAAAAGAAATTACTTTTTTTTTAATTAAAACTAACCTCCCTCAACTTCAATATACTTATTCCAATGATCCTCCAATAATTTTATACCATCTTTGTTATGATTTTCCGGAAGCTTTTCATTTCCCGAAAAACGCTTTACTCGAAAGAATTATTTCAAGTTTCTGATATTTAATGGAATTACTGGGTGGAGTTATATTTCTATTGATCTTGACAGGTGTGCAGTCTAGACATGGGTAACGCTGCGCTGCGTTGCGCTATTGAGTTGAAGCACTTAAATGCGTTGCTGAGCTTGTTTTAAAAATAGTAACGCAATAGCGCAGTATTATAGAGGACACACCTCACAAAAAAAATTAGAAAATATTTATATAGAGAGCTAAAATTGAAAAAGTTGGACGACGCCTCAAATATTGCGATAGAATGTTCGAAACGAACATTGTTTGCTTATTTAAATATGGAAAAGCAGTTGCGGGAAAGATGCTGTTAAGCATTAAGCCTGAAGTACAATAGAGCGAGAGTGCGTTGCGAGACAACGTAAAAATCTCGCACGAGCTGTCGGAGGATTTTCATAAGCAGAGTTTTTATGTAGCAATTTATAATGCTTTGCGATGCGCTTGTGCGGTGCGAGGCATTTTCGAAAATTTCAAAAATGACGCATGCGATGCCCTGCTGTCATAAAAATTCTATTGAAAAATAATAAACAATTTGATTATTTAACAATTTTCTTAAAAAACTCAAATTCAAATAATAAAATATATTAAAATAGTCCTAGACTGATACATTTATTTCAATATAACCATATAAAACATTTCCGAGAAGGTGTTGCTAAAATGGAAGAACCAAACGCAATAATCCCGGTCTTGATAGATGGGTCGGACCCACTATCTTCTTGCTCGCTGGTTTCGACGCTTTCTTCATTTCGAGCTAAATATCCGGCCAAGCCAGCAACTTAAACTTCGCGAATATTATTTTTCTTCACATTTTAGGCACTACTCAGCAAAATATTATTTATATCCGACGCAACTCTGGTGCATTCAAAACTGGCATTTCTCATTGTACGTTATATACGAGGGCAATGCGAGCGAGATTTCGTTACACAATCTCATCGCATTCTCGCATCGCACTCTCGCTCTATTGTACTTCAGGCTTGAGTGTTTGATTATTATGATTGGGCGCGTTCTGCAGAAGTAATCGCTTACTGAGCGATTAGTGAGCGCTCTTTACTAAGCGATCAATTCTGCTGAACGCTGTACTATTAAAAACAGAAACAGCTGTTAAGAGTTCTATGCCGATTAAAATCGTCGGCGTAAAATGTAACAGTGTTCTAACGAAAAACGGCCAACTTCGCGGCATGAACAAAATAAATTTTGAGCGAAAACTAAACTTAAAAAATGGCAACAGGAGAATCATATGGTAAGAATTAAAGAAAATTTTGGTAAATTTAGTAAATGTATAGATATAATTTGCTGCTTTTTCAGTTGTTCAGGAAGATCCCAGTCCAAAGAGTGTGCTGCAGCTTTGGAGCCTGGAGAATAACAAAATGATGCTGCAACTGTATTTTGCACGCAAAGAAAAGTTTCGCGATCCCAGGTAAAAAAAAGCTTTATGGAACGAGATTTCGAAGGAGATGACAAATGCAGGGTGCCCTGGAATGACAGACGATATATTGGACAGAAAGATGAAGAAAAAATATAGGACAATTAAAGACAACAACACTAAAACTGGCCGAGGTCGCGTGTCCTGTGAGTATTTTGCAACAATGGAAGACATTTTTTCTGACGATAAAACCATCTTGGCATGCAAAAGAAATCCAAAAAGAACGAAACGATTTGCTTCAACAATTTCTAGACACATTTTGTTAATTCTTTGACCTAAAGAAGCTTTGTCCGTCCATGGATCTAATTACTGCATCCTTGAACGAGTGAAATCTATAAAATTTACGCTGTAAATCGGATAGATTTTACTCGATCAAGAATGTTTTAACTCTGCCCCAGTTTCTTAATAAATATCTGATTTCTGTTTACTTCATAATTTTTGTATTGAAAATGTAAATACTGACATTTATATATATAAATAAATTAAATAAATTATTCATTAATATAAGTTGTTCATTATTTCATTTCTTTTTCGCTAAAAACTAAATGAAATATTTAATTAGATTTTTAGTCTTTTCTTCAAAGAGCTTACAAACAAATTCAGCTGCATTTATGATAAGTAAGCGCACGTATCATTAAAATTGTTCGCTACCAAAAATAGCGAGCACTCACCGAACATGTTGCATGTACCAGCTCGTTCAGCAGAATTTTAGTCAACAGTTGTGCAACAGTTTTGTCTGCAGAACGCGCCCATTGTTTGCCATTCACGGAGTGTTTTTTTCTTTATGTATGACAATGTTTTGAACATGTTCAATTTTGAAAGTAAAAGCAAAAATCTTCTTGTTTAATTTTAAGCAGCACTTCTGTTTGTTTTTGCGTTGCGTTAATAAATAACACAGTAGCACACTGCAGCAATACATTTGCTTCATGATCATTTTTTTGTTTTTTTTAGATTTGCATGCTTTTAAGGTACCTAAAGGATGTTTTTTATAGAGTGATACAAGTTTAAATCGTAATAAAACATAGTAATATATTTTTAATATCAATGAAGCGAGCATTATTGGATAGCAAACTTTATGACATTAGTGTTTAAATATGATTTCGGCCATGTGGCTACCACAGCTGGCGCGTACAAGGCGCAATCTGGAACATTTGCGGCCGTATCTCGCCGATAATTCTTCGAATGTTGATTTCCAGGTGTTCAATTGCTTATGGCTTATCGACGTAGATAAGTGATTTTACATAACCCCAAAGAAAATAATCCAATGGGGTTGAATCACACGATCTTAGGGGCCAATTAATTGGGCTATTTCGTGACATTATTTTTTCGTTAAAAGTTTCCTTGAGTAAATCAATTGTAGCGCCCGCTGTGTGGCATGTGGCTCCGTCCTGTTGGAACCACATATCAGCAAGATTAATGCCAGCTAATTGAGGTACGAAAAAACTTCGAACCATGTTCCTATACCGCTCACCATTGACAGTAACATTCTGACCATCATCGTTTTTGAAGACATATGGGCCAATGACTCCGCCAGCCCATAAAGCGCACCAAACAGTAACATTTTGTGGATGTAATGGTGTTTCGAAAAAAGCTTGTGGATTTTCCTCACTCCAAATACGACAATTCTGTTTATTTACGTACCCATTCAACCAAAAATGGGCTTCATCAGAAAAAAAAATTTTCCATGGAAATTCAAAATCAATATCAATTTGTGCTTCAGCCCATTCACTGAATTGACGGCGCATACGATGGTCGTCTGGCTTTAATTCCTGCACAAGTTGAATCTTGAAAGGTTTTAAGTCAAGATCTTTTCGTAAAATCTTCCATAAAATGGAAGGACACAACCCTAGTTGCTGAGAACGGCGACGAATTGATTGATTTGGATCATCTTCAATGCTTTCCTGTACAGCGGCTATAGATTCTTTAGTGCGCACTGTTCGGCGTCTCACGGGATGCACATTATCAGTAACAGTAAATGTGGTCCAAAAACGATCTATTGTTCTTCGAATTAGCAGCTCTGAAGGACGATTATATACGTCATAAAATGGACGAAGTGCACGATAAGTTTGACGAACAGAACCATTATTTTGATTAAAAATTTCCACAATTTTCACGCATTGCTCTACAATAAGTCGATCTATAATAAAATGTCAAAGCAAACTAAACAAAAAACAACTATTAGCTATTAAATGAGTGGTCAAATAAAGCAGTGATGCCAAATCAAAGTTATACCACTCTGTAAAAAACACCCTTTACATGGAATCAAACTACATGGAATCATCCAACTTCCAACCTGTACAGCGTACCAGAAAAGTGTATTACTAACATTAATCTTAAACAGAATACAGAGCTGGTATGCTTGAATTATAAATTATTATAATGGAAGGGCTTATTGCAAGAACGTGATAAGCCACTTAAAAAATATTTTGAAATAATCAACTCTAAAGTTTTGAAAAAATTAATTTTTGTGTGAAGAAATGGAATTGAACACGGAAACTTTTACAACTAGGTTGGAAAATTAATAAGAAATAGTCAAAATCTCTTCAGTGGTCTTTGACAATGCATTGAGTCATGTATTCAGCTTAAAAAAATTGATTTTTAAGATCATGTGGCTTATCACGTTATTGCAATAAGCCATTATAAAATTCAATTACAAAGTTGGTTCATTTTTGGTGAATGCTTATAATATGGTATTTTCTCTGTAATGCTTCATATTTGATAATAACTTATTGTTTGAGTAATTTTAAACCAGTTAATGAGAAATATGCGTTCTTTAAATCAGATATATTGTTTTAGTATATTTCGTAGCAATTTAAACTACATCATGACGCACTTGCGTTAACGCACTACGCTGATACAGTAAATTGCACTTGGCTTGGTGTATCAGCGCAGCATTTTTGCTGCGTTACCCATATCTAGCGCAGTCACCATTTCAAAGTGTAAAAGCAATAAAGCTTCTCATCTAAGCATGTAACTGACCCGTAAACATTGCCTGCATTCAGCGGAAAGAACTGTTCCACAACTTTCGGGCTGAATGGTATGCTCTCACAGAACATGTTCCTTGAGATGTCACAATTTATATAGCGAAAATATTTTATGCTACTTCGCTACTTGAGCACTTTTTCGGCTAGAATGCGGCCATTGTAAACCTTGTGAACTTACATGCGCGTAAACGATCTGTCAAAATTTGTATGGGCGTGAGTTTACATCATTTCCGAGCCTATTTTGTAGTGTAAACTAGCATGTAAATCTACGTGTGTGAATGAGGGTTGTCTTTGGCGTTAATCATTAAATATTTAAAGTAGTTGAAGTAAATATGAACACGTTTTATGTATTTTTCTATGTTAATGAAGGTTTTTAAAAGATTTAAAATTTAAAAAAGTCATAATGTTGTCGCTGCCGCAGCTGTCATTTTGTCCACATTTACGCTATTTACACTTTATCGCTCATCAAAAGTTTAAATGCCTTACATGTTTACATGTTCACATGCTTAGATGAGAACCCTTAATGTTTTAATTTGTTGAAATTAATTTTTATATTTCATCTGTTAAACCAGTTCTAAAGCCTTCTTAGCAGTTCTTGTTGGATCAACTGCGATGCTTACAATTAAGATTCGGATGAGGCCAGTATTGCAGTGTCATCTGAATATGTTGCAACTAGTACGTTATTACAATTAGGACACAAGACACTTTCTTGAGGCACTTTTGATAGATACGACTTGTTAGTTAAATAGTACGGAGTGGATAAAAAAGTTGCTTAAGCTTAAGACGCTAATTCTTTTTTGGGCATATTAAATTTAGGAACCATGATTATTTTGGCATATTTTCACAGTTGGAAAGTTAGTCATTCTTAGAATTACGTTATAAATGTAAATTAATCTTTATTAGGCTTTGTACGTATGTCATCGTAGCTCGAGACTTACTGCATTAATCTGTATCACGAATAAGCACACCAACGATGAGAAAGACACGAGAAGCAATACAATTTTGTATGGAAGAAAGTATATCTTCTCGTGTCTTTCTCATCGTTGGTGTGCTTCTTCGTGATACAGAATTATGCAGTTAGTTTTGTTGAGAATTTTTGTTTCACTCATTTCCTCAGCAGGTGTTATATGTTCAACTGGATGCTCCATTTGACATGCTTCGTCAATATATTGTGTAATTGAAATTTCATCATCAGTGCTTAAACACATTCTCGAAGTGAGAGGCAAACGAGTCATTGAAAGAAATTCAAATTTCTTTTTATCAAATGTAGAATCCTTATTAAAAAGTATTTTCCTCAAAAACTTTTCTCTGATACAATAGGGCAGTTCACGATCTTGTTGCATCGTTGCAAATGCAAAATAAACAGCTTTTACAAAACAAAAAGCATATGTTTCAAAAGCTTTTCGATGCTTTTTGTTTTTGTAAAAGCTATTTATTTTGCATTTGCAACGATGCAACAAGATCGTGAACTGCCCTATTATATATGTAACCTATTTATACTATTTTTCAGGGTTATGTTGATATGAAAGGAACAGCTGAATTATATCAAAAACTCTACCCCGATATTATGCCGAAAGAATATAATAGCGAGACATATCTGGTAAACTTTTTAAAATAGAAAAATATGCAATTTCTTACTTAATCGCTCAGATCACTAAAACATTCGTACCTCAACAGTTTCGTCACAGTGATACACAATACGCAACCGAGAGTTTTAAGGCCTTCTCTGAGGGTCTTTTTGGTCCCAATGCAAAAAGTGTCAAGGCTGAGCCAACACCGGAAAAGGACATGCTTTTACGTGCCTATGATTACTGTGAAGCCTGGAGAGCTATAGACTATAATGGACCTAATTCAGAAAATGCCAAATATAGACAATCCAGTTTATGGAATGATACAATAGCTAATATTTCAACACGATTGGGGTAAGTGGGTAAACTGAGAGATGCTCCAAACCTACAGATTGTATTTAAAAACATTTAAATGTTCTCTATTCAGCTTCATTTATTCCTTGAAATCCGCTGATGTGGATATCATGTTTGACATGTGCCGATATGAGCAGGCCTGGAAGGTTAACAGCACCAGTGTTTGGTGCTCGGTAAGGGCATCACCACAGCTCCTAATCAAAAACACTACTGATCAATACTGACTCTTCTAACCAGGCATTTCTGGCCGATCAAGTCAATGTTTTCGAATACGACGACGACATGAAGAACTTCTATAAAGCTGGATATGGCAATGAAATTAACGAACGTATCAGTTGCTGCACGGTGCAGGACATGCTGAAGCACTTGAATAGCCCAACTCAGCCAAGAGCAATTGTAAATATTGGTCAGTCTACTGCGATGCAAACTTTCATCACTTCACTGGGTATAAACAAGGATGACCTCAAACTGACGGCCACGAACTACAACAACCTCACGAATCGTCGCTGGAAGACGAGCAACATCGATCCATTTGCTGCTAACTTTGTCGCAGTCAAGTTTGAGTGCGACAATGACACGACTGACAAGCAGAAGGTTGTCTTCTTCCTCAATCAGAACGCGGTGGAGCTGGACTGGTGTCAAGTTGGTCTCTGCAACTGGACAGATGTAATGAAGAAGTATGATAATTTATACAAAGCCAATTGCGATACAATGTATTGTGACAAGGATGCGGCATCATTGCTGGGTGTGTCCACCATCTCCTTGTTCATTGCTGCCATTGTTTACTTAATTTATTGAAATTCGAACACAAGAAAGATAGAAATTATTATTTTTATAATTAAATTATTTTATTTTTCTGACTTGTTGAATTTTTTTCTAATACCACCACGTTAACTGAGTTAGGTGTATACCAAACGGGCCGGCATGTCAGCATCTTCCTCCGAACAATGTTTACTTCTTTTCTACCATCCACTGAGAAACCGAGCGTTAATTGCGCCTTTGAAATTTGTGATCTTTCTCCTTAAAAGGATTACAACACAAAACTTTGAAATTAGACATTTAATGCTAATTGAAATTAAAGAAAACACTGAGGTCAAAGTTTAATATTTAAGCATTTCACTTGGAGTCACAGAACTGGCGATTATTGGGATTTGAAGCACGTTTGATAATTTTTGTTACGATTTTTATTTTTGTAGGTTTTTTCTTGAATGTGCTGCATGAATGTGTTGTGTGAGATTTAATGGTTATTTTTATTAGATGAGTTTATTTCGAAGAATTTAATCAACTCCGCTTAGCTTAGACCGAAGCACCGATCAACGAGTATAAATTATACCAAGAGATTGCTTCATCCAGCGTTCCAACTTCTTTCCAGACTATCAGCCATCCACCGACAGAAAAACCAAAACAATGACAACCAACGAGTTTTTGTACTCGTTATTGACGCATTGCTGTGAGTAAGAAGAAGTAAACATGAAAATGAATACGACAAGTAACGAAAGGAGAAGAAAACAATATTATAAGTATGTATGTGAATGAAAATGTAACTTCTATTTGCCACAACTTTTACAGCTTATTTTTTTGTGTTAATTTTTGGGATCTTCTTGTGTTTGACGAATTGATGTTGTTTCTAGCTGGACATTGTTGTTGCGATTTTATTCTAGCTAGATTTTGGTTGCATCTGCAAATAATAATTTTTTCATTAGCCGAATAAAAAGACGGAATTCAGATTCGGCTAAAGAAATAATTATTCTTTAATAAGAAGTTGCAAATATGTTTTTTTTTTTCATGAAGAGAAGAAAATTGCTTGTTACCCATTTGCTTTAATGTTGTTGAAATGGTTTTTATGTAGGTATTTTATTAAAAGATACCAAAGTTACAAGCAGTCATGATTTTATTTTAAGAAATTTATTTAAGAAAATGATTTTATTTTTTATTAAAATGTCAATTTTACGACAAAACCATTGATCGTAGATGCATGTATATATATATATATATATATATATAGTATAGAATAGTATAGATATATATTAATATTATATTTATTATTATATACACATATACTTATAATTTTATTACTATTCTTATTAGGTTATCTTAAACCACCAACAAAAATATACCTATCTGCCCAATCAGAAAACCCTGCAAGCATTATCAAAAGTATATTTTGATTCAATTGGAAAATATTTAAGAATTCCATTTCGTTATATTAAGATATTTATTTCAGATAGATTTTATGTTGAAATGTATATAACTAATCCGAGTAAAACAATTTCATTTAGAACATTTTATTTTTTTATATATTTTTATATTCTTTGTTTATCACGTAATTAAAATGCAATGATAAACTTTTTAACATTTATTAGAATAATTGTGTACAAATGTAATATTGTGACGAAATTTGTTGTGAGCATTTTTATCATGCATTTCTTAATTGGTTGGTTTTAAGCATTTTAAACATTTTAAAAATAAACAGTTTTAAACATAATATATATATACAGTTTTAAACATTCATAATATATATGAATTATTTCATATATATTACTTTTGAGTAAAATTTCATGTGAGTATAATTTATATAATTGTATAATAGCATATATTGAAACGATGTTATTTTTTTTTTTATTAAATATTTACAAGTTATTAGTTTATTTTATGAAGTTTAAGGTATTTATTTAATACAAAATGTGACTATTGTCTTCTGTACATGCTTTTATTGGGTAAATTTTGATGACCTTTTTTTGGTTTTTAAAGCATTATTAAAGCACAAGAGGTTTACATATTTTTATGTTTTTGTTCAATGTAAAAAGTGAACATTTCTGTATTTTATTACTATGTTTAGAGGTCAGTTATATGTAAATGCAGACGTATTAACCTCGTATATGATTATTGCCATTTTTTTAAAAGTTTGAAGAATACGATACTTTTGCATCATCGGGAGAATTAAATGGCAAGTTTCATAGTTCCGTATGGTTGATCAATGGATTTAATTGTTGCGATAAATGCCAATTTTCACAGTTCTGTAAGGTTGATCAATGAATTTAATTATTGCGATATTAAAACTGCAAGGACCCCAATTTCAGGAAGCGTCCTGTGTTTAGAAATTGCAACAAAATTGCTTTTATAAAGGAATTTATTGGCTTCTTGGAAACTCTTCAGCTTTCACAAAACAAAGTTAATAAGGTGCAATGCATCAATGGGTTCAAATATACCCTAAACTCAATGATTTTGCTTGTTGATGATCTCTTCGATCTTCGAACCAGGACTCTTTAGAGAATTTCTTCTCAGTCCTGAGATCGCAACTGGGGAGCAACACGGAACCATTAGTGAGAGAAGTGCAATACCTTTCTGCACAGATAATGTCCATGAAATTCCTGACCCATAATTTTCAGAGTCGCAGCAAAAATTGCGAAAATGACGATGATTTAATGCTAGAATGGAACTTTAACCCATCCGATGAAGACGAAAACACCAGTCCAAATTGTCCGTCCGAAAAAATTAATAAAATAACAGTGGAAGAGTTTGAAGAATCCAGTATGAACATACCACCCTTAACTCCTTTGGAAATTTCTGTGGGCGATATTTTGTAGGATATGGATTGAAGGCAAAATTTGGAAATAAAATAAAATGCGACGCTTGTCAAGAAAATCTCTTCAAGATGGAAAGTTATTCTTTTGACTCGGAGACTTTTCTTGAAAAGAAAAATTATAGTGACACTTGGCTTCTTTTAAAAAATCCGTCAGATGAATTTTTTAACATTTGCTCAAAACATTTTTCTATTTACAAATACCTATTTGAAAAAATTTGTCACGAAGCCAACTTAAAAAAGCAAATTATAGAAAGTTGCATACAGCAAACAAACATAACAAACGCTTTGTGGTTTGATAAAACACAAGAATGTTATGAATATCGACTGATTATTCTTGACCACCTCATCAAGGTTTTGATAAGAAAAAAATGTGAGGTGGTTAAAAGAAAAAATAGTTTCTGAAGAGTTTAAGAGAAAGGCAGATAACAGAGAAAGTAAAAGTAAAAAAAAAAAATGCAACGACTGTTAGAATAAGAAGTATGCTGTATGCAACTTTTTGTAGTACTCTTTTTTAGTTAAACAATTGATTTCTCAAAAAAGTATTTGTAAATAGAAAAATGTTTTGCGCAACTGTAAAAGACTTCATCTCATGATTTTTTAAATGTTCCGACTGTTACTATAGTTTTTGGTGCGTTTTGTTTTATTTATAATTTTCGCTCTAATGCCATACCGAACGAAAACTGACCCACTGTAGGTAATGGATGGCTTAAGGTACATTCTAACATAAAATTATCATCATTTTTGCAATTATTGTTCAGACATTTAAAAAAATGTGTCAAGGAACAAAATTACAAAATTCTTGAAGATAGGAATTGAACTTATTTTACGGACGTTTCTGTAATGTAACAGAGTTGCGATCGAATTGGTTTAATCTTCCAAATATTCAAAATTTTATGTCAGGCTCAAGAGGTCACCAACCAAGGCTGTCATGGTTTAGGGTAATAATTACAACATTGATACTTAAAAGCTTAATGATTTCTAATTAAACAATAAAATCTTAAATTTTTCGGT
This sequence comes from Dichetophora obliterata, assembly GCA_963920525.1. Classification (NCBI taxonomy): domain Eukaryota; kingdom Metazoa; phylum Arthropoda; class Insecta; order Diptera; family Sciomyzidae; genus Dichetophora; species Dichetophora obliterata. The sequence continues at coordinate 189,794,033 of OY986438.1, forward strand.
GCAATTAAATGTTTCTATATTGAAGGATGCTTAAATAAATTTGTGTCCCAAAGTCTTGATATCGCAATAATTTATAATCGTTGTAAGATTCTTGAAAAAAAATCAAATTCCAGATTTCTGAATATGCAGTCTTGTGTATATATGTATTAAAAACAATTTGGTGTATAAATTGTCCTTGTAGGATGTATGGTTTGGGAGTTATGACGGAAAAAGCACATGTTTTTGGCCAGCTTCCACTCCAAAAAGTGTTCTACAACTCCTAAACTACAAGAGATAGAGCAAACGGCATTTGGACAAAGGAGTATCCCTTCTTAAGGACGAGGACCTGGTGCTCATTTTAATGCATGAATCGTCCTTATCTGATATGTAGTTTTTATTTTAGAAAATAAATAAAAAAAATAAAAATTGACAAAAAAGGACACATGAAATTAACATGAAATCTAATTTTTAAAATTATTTTAAGGATACAGTCTTGTGAACAGTAGCTTAAGGAACATTTTGATGCATAAATCGTCCTTTTATGATGTATGGTTTAGAAGTTATGGCTAAAAAATCAAAAAAATCGCAAAAAACCACGTCAAAAACAATGATTCATGTAAAAAATTTTAACAAGATTCTTGAAAAAAAATCAAATTCCAGAAAACTTTTTTCTGAATATGCAGTCTTGTGTATATATGTATTAGAAACAATTTGGTGTATAAATCGTCCTTGTAGGATGTATGGTTTGGGAGTTATGACGGAAAAAGCACATGTTTTTGGCCAGCTTCCACTCCAAAAAGTGTTCTACATCTCCTAAACTACAAGAGGTAGAGCAAAATGCATTTGGACAAAGGAGTATCCCTTCTTAAGGACGACGACCTGGTGCTCATTTTAATGCATGAATCGTCCTTATCTGATATGTAGTTTTTATTTTAGAAAATAAATAAAAAAAATAAAAATTGACAAAAAAGGGCACATGAAATTAACATGAAATCTAATTTTTAAAATTATTTTAAGGATACAGTCTTGTGGGCAGTAGCTTAAGGAACATTTTGATGCATAAATCGTCCTTTTATGATGTATGGTTTAGAAGTTATGGCTAAAAAATCAAAAAAATCGCAAAAAACCACGTCAAAAACTATGATTCATGTAAAAAATTTTAACTAAGATTCTTGAAAAAAAATCAAATTCCAAAAAACTTTTTTCTGAATATGCAGTCTTGTGTATATATGTATTAGAAACAATTTGGTGTATAAATCGTCCTTGTAGGATGTATGGTTTGGGAGTTATGACGGAAAAAGAACATGTTTTTGGCCAGCTTCCACTCCAAAAAGTGTTCTACAACTCCTAAACTACAAGAGATAGAGCAAACGACATTTGGACAAAGGAGTATACCTTCTTAAGGACGAGGACCTGGTGCTCATTTTAATGCATGAATCGTCCTTATCTGATATGTAGTTTTTATTTTAGAAAATAAATAAAAAAAATAAAAATTGACAAAAAAGGGCACATGAAATTAACATGAAATCTAATTTTTACAATTATTTTAAGGATACAGTCTTGTGAACAGTAGCTTAAGGAACATTTTGATGCATAAATCGTCCTTTTATGATGTATGGTTTAGAAGTTATGGCTAAAAAATCAAAAAAATCGCAAAAAACCACGTCAAAAACTATGATTCATGTAAAAAATTTTAACAAGATTCTTGAAAAAAAAATCAAATTCCAGAAAACTTTTTTCTGAATATGCAGTCTTGTGTATATATGTATTAGAAACAATTTGGTGTATAAATCGTCCTTGTAGGATGTATGGTTTGGGAGTTATGACGGAAAAAGCACATGTTTTTGGCCAGCTTCCACTCCAAAAAGTGTTCTACAACTCCTAAACTACAAGAGATAGAGCAAACGGCATTTGGACAAAGGAGTATACCTTCTTTAGGACGAGGACCTGGTGCTCATTTTAATGCATGAATCGTCCTTATCTAATATGTAGTTTTTATTTTAGAAAATAAATAAAAAAAATTAAAATTGACAAAAAAGGCACATGAAATTAACATGAAATCTAATTTTTAAAATTATTTTAAGGATACAGTCTTGTGAACAGTAGCTTAAGGAACATTTTGATGCATAAATCGTCCTTTTATGATGTATGGTTTAGAAGTTATGGCTAAAAAATAAAAAAAATCGCAAAAAACCACGTCAAAAACTATGATTCATGTAAAAAATTTTAACTAAGATTCTTGAAAAAAAATCAAATTCCAGAAAACTTTTCTCTGAATATGCAGTCTTGTGTATATATGTATTAGAAACAATTTGGTGTATAAATCGTCCTTGTAGAATGTACAGTTTGGGAGTTATGACGGAAAAAGCACATGTTTTTGGCCAGCTACCACTCCAAAAAGTGTTCTACAACTCCTAACCTACAAGAGATAGAGCAAACGGCATTTGGAAAAAGGAGTATCCCTTCTTAAGGACGACGACCTGGTGCTCATTTTAATGCATGAATCGTCCTTATCTGATATGTAGTTTTTATTTTAGAAAATAAATAAAAAAAATAAAAATTGACAAAAAAGGGCACATGAAATTAACATGAAATCTAATTTTTAAAATTATTTTAAGGATACAGTCTTGTGGGCAGTAGCTTAAGGAACATTTTGATGCATAAATCGTCCTTTTATGATGTATGGTTTAGAAGTTATGGCTAAAAAATCAAAAAAATCGCAAAAAACCACGTCAAAAACTATGATTCATGTAAAAAATTTTAACTAAGATTCTTGAAAAAAAATCAAATTCCAAAAAACTTTTTTCTGAATATGCAGTCTTGTGTATATATGTATTAGAAACAATTTGGTGTATAAATCGTCCTTGTAGGATGTATGGTTTGGGAGTTATGACGGAAAAAGCACATGTTTTTGGCCAGCTTCCACTCCAAAAAGTGTTCTACATCTCCTAAACTACAAGAGATAGAGCAAAATGCATTTGGACAAAGGAGTATCCCTTCTTAAGGACGAGGACCTGGTGCTCATTTTAATGCATGAATCGTCCTTATCTGATATGTAGTTTTTATTTTAGAAAATAAATAAAAAAAATAAAAATTGACAAAAAAGGGCACATGAAATTAACATGAAATCTAATTTTCAAAATTATTTTAAGGATACAGTCTTATGGGCAGTAGCTTAAGGAACATTTTGATGCATAAATCGTCCTTTTATGATGTATGGTTTAGAAGTTATGGCTAAAAAATCAAAAAAATCGCAAAAAACCACGTCAAAAACTATGATTCATGTAAAAAATTTTAACAAGATTCTTGAAAAAAAAATCAAATTCCAGAAAACTTTTTTCTGAATATGCAGTCTTGTGTATATATGTATTAGAAACAATTTGGTGTATAAATCGTCCTTGTAGGATGTATGGTTTGGGAGTTATGACGGAAAAAGCACATGTTTTTGGCCAGCTTCCACTCCAAAAAGTGTTCTACAACTCCTAAACTACAAGAGATAGAGCAAACGGCATTTGGACAAAGGAGTATACCTTCTTTAGGACGAGGACCTGGTGCTCATTTTAATGCATGAATCGTCCTTATCTAATATGTAGTTTTTATTTTAGAAAATAAATAAAAAAAATTAAAATTGACAAAAAAGGCACATGAAATTAACATGAAATCTAATTTTTACAATTATTTTAAGGATACAGTCTTGTGAACAGTAGCTTAAGGAACATTTTGATGCATAAATCGTCCTTTTATGATGTATGGTTTAGAAGTTATGGCTAAAAAAATCAAAAAAATCGCAAAAAACCACGTCAAAAATTATGATTCATGTAAAAAATTTTAACTAAGATTCTTGAAAAAAAAAAATCAAATTCCAGAAAACTTTTTTCTGAATATGCAGTCTTGTGTATATATGTATTAGAAACAATTTGGTGTATAAATCGTCCTTGTAGAATGTACAGTTTGGGAGTTATGACGGAAAAAGCACATGTTTTTGGCCAGCTACCACTCCAAAAAGTGTTCTACAACTCCTAACCTACAAGAGATAGAGCAAAATGCATTTGGACAAAGGAGTATGCCTTCTTAAGGACGAGGACCTGGTGCTCATTTTAATGCATGAATCGTCCTTATCTGATATGTAGTTTTTATTTTAGAAAATAAATAAAAAAAATAAAAATTGACAAAAAAGGGCACATGAAATTAACATGAAATCTAATTTTCAAAATTATTTTAAGGATACAGTCTTGTGGACAGTAGCTTAAGGAACATTTTGATGCATAAATCGTCCTTTTATGATGTATGGTTTAGAAGTTATGGCTAAAAAATCAAAAAAATCGCAAAAAACCACGTCAAAAATTATGATTCATGTAAAAAATTTTAACTAAGATTCTTGAAAAAAAAAATCAAATTCCAGAAAACTTTTTTCTGAATATGCAGTCTTGTGTATATATGTATTAGAAACAATTTGGTGTATAAATCGTCCTTGTAGAATGTACAGTTTGGGAGTTATGACGGAAAAAGCACATGTTTTTGGCCAGCTACCACTCCAAAAAGTGTTCTACAACTCCTAACCTACAAGAGATAGAGCAAAATGCATTTGGACAAAGGAGTATTCCTTCTTAAGGACGAGGACCTGGTGCTCATTTTAATGCATGAATCGTCCTTATCTGATATGTAGTTTTTATTTTAGAAAATAAATAAAAAAAATAAAAATTGACAAAAAAGGGGCACATGAAATTAACATGAAATCTAATTTTTAAAATTATTTTAAGGATACAGTCTTATGGGCAGTAGCTTAAGGAACATTTTGATGCATAAATCGTCCTTTTATGATGTATGGTTTAAAAGTTATGGCTAAAAAATCAAAAAAATCGCAAAAAACCACGTCAAAAACTATGATTCATGTAAAAAATTTTAACAAGATTCTTGAAAAAAAATCAAATTCAAGAAAACTTTTTTCTGAATATGCAGTCTTGTGTATATATGTATTAGAAACAATTTGGTGTATAAATCGTCCTTGTAGGATGTATGGTTTGGGAGTTATGACGGAAAAAGCACATGTTTTTGGCCAGCTTCCACTCCAAAAAGTGTTCTACAACTCCTAAACTACAAGAGATAGAGCAAACGGTATTTGGGCAAAGGAGTATCCCTTCTTAAGGACGAGGACCTGGTGCTCATTTTAATGCATGAATCGTCCTTATCTGATATGTAGTTTTTATTTTAGAAAATAAATAAAAAAATAAAAATTGACAAAAAAGGGGCACATGAAATTAACATGAAATCTAATTTCTAAAATTATTTTAAGGATACAGTCTTATGGGCAGTAGCTTGAGGAACATTTTGATGCATAAATCGTCCTTTTATGATGTATGGTTTAGAAGTTATGGCTAAAAAATCAAAAAAATCGCAAAAAACCACGTCAAAAACTATGATTCATGTAAAAAATTTTAACAAGATTCTTGAAAAAAATCAAATTCCAGAAAACTTTTTTCTGAATATGCAGTCTTGTGTATATATGTACTAGAAACAATTTGGTGTATAAATCGTCCTTGTAGGATGTATGGTTTGGGAGTTATGACGGAAAAAGCACATGTTTTTGGCCAGCTTCCACTCCAAAAAGTGTTCTACAACTCCTAAACTACAAGAGATAGAGCAAACGGCATTTGGACAAAGGAGTATCCCTTCTTAAGGACGACGACCTGGTGCTCATTTTAATGCATGAATCGTCCTTATCTGATATGTAGTTTTTATTTTAGAAAATAAATAAAAAAAATAAAAATTGACAAAAAAGGGCACATAAAATTAACATGAAATCTAATTTTTAAAATTATTTTAAGGATACAGTCTTGTGAACAGTAGCTTAAGGAACATTTTGATGCATAAATCGTCCTTTTATGATGTATGGTTTAGAAGTTATGGCTAAAAAATCAAAAAAATCGCAAAAAACCACGTCAAAAACTATGATTCATGTAAAAAATTTTAACTAAGATTCTTGAAAAAAAATCAAATTCCAGAAAACTTTTTCCTGAATATGCAGTCTTGTGTATATATGTATTAAAAACAATTTGGTGTATAAATCGTCTTTGTAGGATGTATGGTTTGGGAGTTATGACGGCAAAAGCACATGTTTTTGGCCAGCTTCCACTCCAAAAAGTGTTCTACAACTCCTAAACTACAAGAGATAGAGCAAACGGCATTTGGACAAAGGAGTATACCTTCTTTAGGACGAGGACCTGGTGCTCATTTTAATGCATGAATCGTCCTTATCTGATATGTAGTTTTTATTTTAGAAAATAAATAAAAAAAATAAAAATTGATAAAACAGGGCACATGAAATTAACATGAAATCTAATTTTTAAAATTATTTTAAGGATACAGTCTTGTGAACAGTAGCTTAAGGAACATTTTGATGCATAAATCGTCCTTTTATGATGTATGGTTTAGAAGTTATGGCTAAAAAATCAAAAAAATCGCAAAAAACCACGTCAAAAACTATGATTCATGTAAAAAATTTTAACTAAGATTCTTGAAAAAAAATCAAATTCCAGAAAACTTTTTTCTGAATATGCAGTCTTGTGTATATATGTATTAGAAACAATGTGGTGTATAAATCGTCCTTGTAGGATGTATGGTTTGGGAGTTATGACGGAAAAAGCACATGTTTTTGGCCAGCTTCCACTCCAAAAAGTGTTCTACAACTCCTAAACTACAAGAGATAGAGCAAACGGCATTTGGACAAAGGAGTATCCCTTCTTAAGGACGAGGACCTGGTGCTCATTTTAATGCATGAATCGTTCTTATCTGATATGTAGTTTTTATTTTAGAAAATAAATAAAAAAAATAAAAATTGACAAAAAAGGGCACATGAAATTAACATGAAATCTAATTTTCAAAATTATTTTAAGGATACAGTCTTGTGGACAGTAGCTTAAGGAACATTTTGATGCATAAATCGTCCTTTTATGATGTATGGTTTAGAAGTTATGGCTAAAAAAATCAAAAAAATCGCAAAAAACCACGTCAAAAACTATGATTCATGTAAAAAATTTTAACTAAGATTCTTGAAAAAAAATCAAATTCCAAAAAACTTTTTTCTGAATATGCAGTCTTGTGTATATATGTATTAGAAACAATTTGGTGTATAAATCGTCCTTGTAGGATGTATGGTTTGGGAGTTATGACGGAAAAAGCACATGTTTTTGGCCAGCTTCCACTCCAAAAAAGTGTTCTACAACTCCTAAACTACAAGAGATAGAGCAAACGGCATTTGGACAAAGGAGTATCCCTTCTTAAGGACGAGGACCTGGTGCTCATTTTAATGCATGAATCGTCCTTATCTGATATGTAGTTTTTATTTTAGAAAATAAATAAAAAAAATAAAAATTGACCAAAAAGGGCACATGAAATTAACATGAAATCTAATTTTTAAAATTATTTTAGGGATACAGTCTTGTGAACAGTAGCTTAAGGAACATTTTGATGCATAAATCGTCCTTTTATGATGTATGGTTTAGAAGTTATGGCTAAAAAATAAAAAAAAAATCGCAAAAAACCACGTCAAAAACTATGATTCATGTAAAAAATTTTAACTAAGATTCTTGAAAAAAAATCAAATTCCAGAAAACTTTTTTCTGAATATGCAGTCTTGTGTATATATGTATTAGAAACAATTTGGTGTATAAATCGTCCTTGTAGGATGTATGGTTTGGGAGTTATGACGGAAAAAGCACATGTTTTGGCTCCAAAAAGTGTTCTACAACTCCTAAACTACAGTAGATAGAGCAAACGGCATTTGGACAAAGGAGTATCCCTTCTTAAGGACGAGGACCTGGTGCTCATTTTAATGCATGAATCGTCCTTATCTGATATGTAGTTTTTATTTTAGAAAATAAATAAAAAAAATAAAAATTGACAAAAATGGGCACATAAAATTAACATGAAATCTAATTTTTAAAATTATTTTAAGGATACAGTCTTGTGAACAGTAGCTTAAGGAACATTTTGATGCATAAATCGTCCTTTTATGATGTATGGTTTAGAAGTTATGGCTAAAAAATCAAAAAAATCGCAAAAAACCACGTCAAAAACTATGATTCATGTAAAAAATTTTAACTAAGATTCTTGAAAAAAAATCAAATTCCAGAAAACTTTTTCCTGAATATGCAGTCTTGTGTATATATGTATTAAAAACAATTTGGTGTATAAATCGTCTTTGTAGGATGTATGGTTTGGGAGTTATGACGGCAAAAGCACATGTTTTTGGCCAGCTTCCACTCCAAAAAGTGTTCTACAACTCCTAAACTTCAAGAGATAGAGCAAACGGCATTTGGACAAAGGAGTATACCTTCTTTAGGACGAGGACCTGGTGCTCATTTTAATGCATGAATCGTCCTTATCTGATATGTAGTTTTTATTTTAGAAAATAAATAAAAAAAATAAAAATTGATAAAAAAGGGCACATGAAATTAACATGAAATCTAATTTTTAAAATTATTTTAAGGATACAGTCTTGTGAACAGTAGCTTAAGGAACATTTTGATGCATAAATCGTCCTTTTATGATGTATGGTTTAGAAGTTATGGCTAAAAAATCAAAAAAATCGCAAAAAACCACGTCAAAAACTATGATTCATGTAAAAAATTTTAACTAAGATTCTTGAAAAAAAAATCAAATTCCAGAAAACTTTTTTCTGAATATGCAGTCTTGTGTATATATGTATTAGAAACAATGTGGTGTATAAATCGTCCTTGTAGGATGTATGGTTTGGGAGTTATGACGGAAAAAGCACATGTTTTTGGCCAGCTTCCACTCCAAAAAGTGTTCTACAACTCCTAAACTACAAGAGATAGAGCAAACGGCATTTGGACAAAGGAGTATCCCTTCTTAAGAACGAGGACCTGGTGCTCATTTTAATGCATGAATCGTCCTTATCTGATATGTAGTTTTTATTTTAGAAAATAAATAAAAAAAATAAAAATTGACAAAAAAGGGCACATGAAATTAACATGAAATCTAATTTTCAAAATTATTTTAAGGATACAGTCTTGTGGGCAGTAGCTTAAGGAACATTTTGATGCATAAATCGTCCTTTTATGATGTATGGTTTAGAAGTTATGGCTAAAAAATCAAAAAAATCGCAAAAAACCACGTCAAAAACTATGATTCATGTAAAAAATTTTAACTAAGATTCTTGAAAAAAAATCAAATTCCAGAAAACTTTTTTCTGAATATGCAGTCTTGTGTATATATGTATTAGAAACAATTTGGTGTATAAATCGTCCTTGTAGGATGTATGGTTTGGGAGTTATGACGGAAAAAGCACATGTTTTGGCTCCAAAAAGTGTTCTACAACTCCTAAACTACAGTAGATAGAGCAAACGGCATTTGGACAAAGGAGTATCCCTTCTTAAGGACGAGGACCTGGTGCTCATTTTAATGCATGAATCGTCCTTATCTGATATGTAGTTTTTATTTTAGAAAATAAATAAAAAAAATAAAAATTGACAAAAAAGGGCACATGAAATTAACATGAAATCTAATTTTTACAATTATTTTAAGGATACAGTCTTGTGAACAGTAGCTTAAGGAACATTTTGATGCATAAATCGTCCTTTTATGATGTATGGTTTAGAAGTTATGGCTAAAAAATCAAAAAAATCGCAAAAAACCACGTCAAAAACTATGATTCATGTAAAAAATTTTAACTAAGATTCTTGAAAAAAAATCAAATTCCAGAAAACTTTTTCCTGAATATGCAGTCTTGTGTATATATGTATTAGAAACAATTTGGTGTATAAATCGTCCTTGTAGGATGTATGGTTTGGGAGTTATGACGGAAAAAGCACATGTTTTGGCTCCAAAAAGTGTTCTACAACTCCTAAACTACAGTAGATAGAGCAAACGGCATTTGGACAAAGGAGTATCCCTTCTTAAGGACGAGGACCTGGTGCTCATTTTAATGCATGAATCGTCCTTATCTGATATGTAGTTTTTATTTTAGAAAATAAATAAAAAAAATAAAAATTGACAAAAAAGGGCACATAAAATTAACATGAAATCTAATTTTTAAAATTATTTTAAGGATACAGTCTTGTGAACAGTAGCTTAAGGAACATTTTGATGCATAAATCGTCCTTTTATGATGTATGGTTTAGAAGTTATGGCTAAAAAATCAAAAAAATCGCAAAAAACCACGTCAAAAACTATGATTCATGTAAAAAATTTTAACTAAGATTCTTGAAAAAAAATCAAATTCCAGAAAACTTTTTCCTGAATATGCAGTCTTGTGTATATATGTATTAAAAACAATTTGGTGTATAAATCGTCTTTGTAGGATGTATGGTTTGGGAGTTATGACGGCAAAAGCACATGTTTTTGGCCAGCTTCCACTCCAAAAAGTGTTCTACAACTCCTAAACTTCAAGAGATAGAGCAAACGGCATTTGGACAAAGGAGTATCCTTTGTTAAGGACGAGGACCTGGTGCTCATTTTAATGCATGAATCGTCCTTATCTGATATGTAGTTTTTATTTTAGAAAATAAATAAAAAAAATAAAAATTGATAAAAAAGGGCACATGAAATTAACATGAAATCTAATTTTTAAAATTATTTTAAGGATACAGTCTTGTGAACAGTAGCTTAAGGAACATTTTGATGCATAAATCGTCCTTTTATGATGTATGGTTTAGAAGTTATGGCTAAAAAATCAAAAAAATCGCAAAAAACCACGTCAAAAACTATGATTCATGTAAAAAATTTTAACTAAGATTCTTGAAAAAAAAATCAAATTCCAGAAAACTTTTTTCTGAATATGCAGTCTTGTGTATATATGTATTAGAAACAATGTGGTGTATAAATCGTCCTTGTAGGATGTATGGTTTGGGAGTTATGACGGAAAAAGCACATGTTTTTGGCCAGCTTCCACTCCAAAAAGTGTTCTACAACTCCTAAACTACAAGAGATAGAGCAAACGGCATTTGGACAAAGGAGTATCCCTTCTTAAGGACGAGGACCTGGTGCTCATTTTAATGCATGAATCGTCCTTATCTGATATGTAGTTTTTATTTTAGAAAATAAATAAAAAAAATAAAAATTGACAAAAAAGGGCACATGAAATTAACATGAAATCTAATTTTCAAAATTATTTTAAGGATACAGTCTTGTGGACAGTAGCTTAAGGAACATTTTGATGCATAAATCATCCTTTTATGATGTATGGTTTAGAAGTTATGGCTAAAAAATCAAAAAAATCGCAAAAAACCACGTCAAAAACTATGATTCATGTAAAAAATTTTAACTAAGATTCTTGAAAAAAAATCAAATTCCAAAAAACTTTTTTCTGAATATGCAGTCTTGTGTATATATGTATTAGAAACAATTTGGTGTATAAATCGTCCTTGTAGGATGTATGGTTTGGGAGTTATGACGGAAAAAGCACATGTTTTTGGCCAGCTTCCACTCCAAAAAGTGTTCTACAACTCCTAAACTACAAGAGATAGAGCAAACGGCATTTGGACAAAGGAGTATCCCTTCTTAAGGACGAGGACCTGGTGCTCATTTTAATGCATGAATCGTCCTTATCTGATATGTAGTTTTTATTTTAGAAAATAAATAAAAAAAATAAAAATTGACAAAAAAGGGCACATGAAATTAACATGAAATCTAATTTTCAAAATTATTTTAAGGATACAGTCTTGTGGACAGTAGCTTAAGGAACATTTTGATGCATAAATCATCCTTTTATGATGTATGGTTTAGAAGTTATGGCTAAAAAATCAAAAAAATCGCAAAAAACCACGTCAAAAACTATGATTCATGTAAAAAATTTTAACTAAGATTCTTGAAAAAAAATCAAATTCCAAAAAACTTTTTTCTGAATATGCAGTCTTGTGTATATATGTATTAGAAACAATTTGGTGTATAAATCGTCCTTGTAGGATGTATGGTTTGGGAGTTATGACGGAAAAAGCACATGTTTTGGCTCCAAAAAGTGTTCTACAACTCCTAAACTACAGTAGATAGAGCAAACGGCATTTGGACAAAGGAGTATCCCTTCTTAAGGACGAGGACCTGGTGCTCATTTTAATGCATGAATCGTCCTTATCTGATATGTAGTTTTTATTTTAGAAAATAAATAAAAAAAATAAAAATTGACAAAAAAGGGCACATGAAATTAACATGAAATCTAATTTTCAAAATTATTTTAAGGATACAGTCTTGTGGGCAGTAGCTTAAGAAACATTTTGATGCATAAATCGTCCTTTTATGATGTATGGTTTAGAAGTTATGGCTAAAAAATCAAAAAAATCGCAAAAAACCACGTCAAAAACTATGATTCATGTAAAAAATTATAACAAGATTCTTGAAAAAAAATCAAATCCAGAAAACTTTTTTCTGAATAAGCAGTCTTGTGTATATATGTATTAGAAACAATTTGGTGTATAAATCGTCCTTGTAGGATGTATGGTTTGGGAGTTATGACGGAAAAAGCACATGTTTTTGGCCAGCTTCCACTCCAAAAAGTGTTCTACAACTCCTAAACTACAAGAGATAGAGCAAACGGCATTTGGACAAAGGAGTATACCTTCTTGAGGACGACGACCTGGTGCTCATTTTAATGCATGAATCGTCCTTATCTGATATGTAGTTTTTATTTTAGAAAATAAATAAAAAAAATAAAAATTGACAAAAAAGGGCACATGAAATTAACATGAAATCTAATTTTCAAAATTATTTTAAGGATACAGTCTTGTGGGCAGTAGCTTAAGGAACATTTTGATGCATAAATCGTCCTTTTATGATGTATGGTTTAGAAGTTATGGCTAAAAAATCAAAAAATCGCAAAAAACCACGTCAAAAACTATGATTCATGTAAAAAATTTTAACTAAGATTCTTGAAAAAAAATCAAATTCCAAAAAACTTTTTTCTGAATAAGCAGTCTTGTGTATATATGTATTAGAAACAATTTGGTGTATAAATCGTCCTTGTAGGATGTATGGTTTGGGAGTTATGACGGAAAAAGCACATGTTTTTGGCCAGCTTCCACTCCAAAAAGTGTTCTACAACTCCTAAACTACAAGAGATAGAGCAAACGGCATTTGGACAAAGGAGTATCCCTTCTTAAGGACGAGGACCTGGTGCTCATTTTAATGCATGAATCGTCCTTATCTGATATGTAGTTTTTATTTTAGAAAATAAATAAAAAAAATAAAAATTGACAAAAAAGGGCACATGAAATTAACATGAAATCTAATTTTTACAATTATTTTAAGGATACAGTCTTGTGAACAGTAGCTTAAGGAACATTTTGATGCATAAATCGTCCTTTTATGATGTATGGTTTAGAAGTTATGGCTAAAAAATCAAAAAAATCGCAAAAAACCACGTCAAAAACTATGATTCATGTAAAAAATTTTAACTAAGATTCTTGAAAAAAAATCAAATTCCAGAAAACTTTTTGCTGAATATGCAGTCTTGTGTATATATGTATTAGAAACAATTTGGTGTATAAATCGCCCTTGTAAGATGTATGGTTTGGGAGTTATGACGGAAAAAGCACATGTTTTGGCTCCAAAAAGTGTTCTACAACTCCTAAACTACAAGAGATAGAGCAAACGGCATTTGGACAAAGGAGTATCCCTTCTTAAGGACGAGGACCTGGTGCTATTTTTAATGCATAAATCGTCCTTATCTGATATGTAGTTTTTATTTTAGAAAATAAATAAAAAAAATAAAAATTGACAAAAAAGGGCACATGAAATTAACATGAAATCTAATTTTAAAAATTATTTTAGGGATACAGTCTTGTGAACAGTAGCTTAAGGAACATTTTGATGCATAAATCGTCCTTTTATGATGTATGGTTTAGAAGTTATGGCTAAAACATCAAAAAAATCGCAAAAAACCACGTCAAAAACTATGATTCATGTAAAAAATTTTAACTAAGATTCTTGAAAAAAAATCAAATTCCAGAAAACTTTTTTCTGAATATGCAGTCTTGTGTATATATGTATTAGAAACAATTTGGTGTATAAATCGTCCTTGTAGGATGTATGGTTTGGGAGTTATGACGGAAAAAGCACATGTTTTTGGCCAGCTTCCACTCCAAAAAAGTGTTCTACAACTCCTAAACTACAAGAGATAGAGCAAACGGCATTTGGACAAAGGAGTATCCTTTCTTAAGGACGAGGACCTGGTGCTCATTTTAATGCATGAATCGTCCTTATCTGATATGTAGTTTTTATTTTAGAAAATAAATAAAAAAAATAAAAATTGACAAAAAAGGGCACATGAAATTAACATGAAATCTAATTTTCAAAATTATTTTAAGGATACAGTCTTGTGGGCAGTAGCTTAAGGAACATTTTGATGCATAAATCGTTCTTTTATGATGTATGGTTTAGAAGTTATGGCTAAAAAATCAAAAAAAATCGCAAAAAACCACGTCAAAAACTATGATTCATGTAAAAAAATTTAACTAAGATTCTTGAAAAAAAAATCAAATTCCAGAAAACTTTTTTCTGAATATGCAGTCTTGTGTATATATGTATTAGAAACAATTTGGTGTATAAATCGTCCTTGTAGGATGTATGGTTTGGGAGTTATGACGGAAAAAGCACATGTTTTTGGCCAGCTTCCACTCCAAAAAAGTGTTCTACAACTCCTAAACTACAAGAGATAGAGCAAACGGCATTTGGACAAAGGAGTATCCTTTCTTAAGGACGAGGACCTGGTGCTCATTTTAATGCATGAATCGTCCTTATCTGATATGTAGTTTTTATTTTAGAAAATAAATAAAAAAAATAAAAATTGACAAAAAAGGGCACATGAAATTAACATGAAATCTAATTTTCAAAATTATTTTAAGGATACAGTCTTGTGGGCAGTAGCTTAAGGAACATTTTGATGCATAAATCGTTCTTTTATGGTGTATGGTTTAGAAGTTATGGCTAAAAAATCAAAAAAAATCGCAAAAAACCACGTCAAAAACTATGATTCATGTAAAAAAATTTAACTAAGATTCTTGAAAAAAAAATCAAATTCCAGAAAACTTTT
Organism: Dichetophora obliterata; assembly: GCA_963920525.1. Classification (NCBI taxonomy): domain Eukaryota; kingdom Metazoa; phylum Arthropoda; class Insecta; order Diptera; family Sciomyzidae; genus Dichetophora; species Dichetophora obliterata. Next base: position 189,809,055 of record OY986438.1, read on the forward strand.
TTCTGAATATGCAGTCTTGTGTATATATGTATTAGAAACAATTTGGTGTATAAATCGTCCTTGTAGGATGTATGGTTTGGGAGTTATGACGGAAAAAGCACATGTTTTTGGCCAGCTTCCACTCCAAAAAGTGTTCTACAACTCCTAAACTACAAGAGATAGAGCAAACGGCATTTGGACAAAGGAGTATTCCTTCTTAAGGACGAGGACCTGGTGCTCATTTTAATGCATGAATCGTCCTTATCTGATATGTAGTTTTTATTTTAGAAAATAAATAAAAAAAATAAAAATTGACAAAAAAGGGCACATGAAATTAACATGAAATCTAATTTTAAAAATTATTTTAGGGATACAGTCTTGTGAACAGTAGCTTAAGGAACATTTTGATGCATAAATCGTCCTTTTATGATGTATGGTTTAGAAGTTATGGCTAAAAAATCAAAAAAAATCGCAAAAAACCACGTCAAAAACTATGATTCATGTAAAAAAATTTAACTAAGATTCTTGAAAAAAAAATCAAATTCCAGAAAACTTTTTTCTGAATATGCAGTCTTGTGTATATATGTATTAGAAACAATTTGGTGTATAAATCGTCCTTGTAGGATGTATGGTTTGGGAGTTATGACGGAAAAAGCACATGTTTTTGGCCAGCTTCCACTCCAAAAAAGTGTTCTACAACTCCTAAACTACAAGAGATAGAGCAAACGGCATTTGGACAAAGGAGTATTCCTTCTTAAGGACGAGGACCTGGTGCTCATTTTAATGCATGAATCGTCCTTATCTGATATGTAGTTTTTATTTTAGAAAATAAATAAAAAAATAAAAATTGACAAAAAAGGGGCACATGAAATTAACATGAAATCTAATTTCTAAAATTATTTTAAGGATACAGTCTTATGGGCAGTAGCTTGAGGAACATTTTGATGCATAAATCGTCCTTTTATGATGTATGGTTTAGAAGTTATGGCTAAAAAATCAAAAAAATCGCAAAAAACCACGTCAAAAACTATGATTCATGTAAAAAATTTTAACAAGATTCTTGAAAAAAATCAAATTCCAGAAAACTTTTTTCTGAATATGCAGTCTTGTGTATATATGTACTAGAAACAATTTGGTGTATAAATCGTCCTTGTAGGATGTATGGTTTGGGAGTTATGACGGAAAAAGCACATGTTTTTGGCCAGCTTCCACTCCAAAAAGTGTTCTACAACTCCTAAACTACAAGAGATAGAGCAAACGGCATTTGGACAAAGGAGTATCCCTTCTTAAGGACGACGACCTGGTGCTCATTTTAATGCATGAATCGTTCTTATCTGATATGTAGTTTTTATTTTAGAAAATAAATAAAAAAAATAAAAATTGACAAAAAAGGGCACATAAAATTAACATGAAATCTAATTTTTAAAATTATTTTAAGGATACAGTCTTTTGAACAGTAGCTTAAGGAACATTTTGATGCATAAATCGTCCTTTTATGATGTATGGTTTAGAAGTTATGGCTAAAAAATCAAAAAAATCGCTAAAAACCACGTCAAAAACTATGATTCATGTAAAAAATTTTAACTAAGATTCTTGAAAAAAAATCAAATTCCAAAAAACTTTTTTCTGAATATGCAGTCTTGTGTATATATGTATTAGAAACAATTTGGTGTATAAATCGTCCTTGTAGGATGTATGGTTTGGGAGTTATGACGGAAAAAGAACATGTTTTTGGCCAGCTTCCACTCCAAAAAGTGTTCTACAACTCCTAAACTACAAGAGATAGAGCAAACGACATTTGGACAAAGGAGTATCCCTTCTTAAGGACGAGGACCTGGTGCTCATTTTAATGCATGAATCGTCCTTATCTGATATGTAGTTTTTATTTTAGAAAATAAATAAAAAAAATAAAAATTGACAAAAAAGGGCACATGAAATTAACATGAAATCTAATTTTTACAATTATTTTAAGGATACAGTCTTGTGAACAGTAGCTTAAGGAACATTTTGATGCATAAATCGTCCTTTTATGATGTATGGTTTAGAAGTTATGGCTAAAAAAATCAAAAAAATCGCAAAAAACCACGTCAAAAATTATGATTCATGTAAAAAATTTTAACTAAGATTCTTGAAAAAAAAAATCAAATTCCAGAAAACTTTTTTCTGAATATGCAGTCTTGTGTATATATGTATTAGAAACAATTTGGTGTATAAATCGTCCTTGTAGAATGTACAGTTTGGGAGTTATGACGGAAAAAGCACATGTTTTTGGCCAGCTACCACTCCAAAAAGTGTTCTACAACTCCTAACCTACAAGAGATAGAGCAAAATGCATTTGGACAAAGGAGTATCCCTTCTTAAGGACGAGGACCTGGTGCTCATTTTAATGCATGAATCGTCCTTATCTGATATGTAGTTTTTATTTTAGAAAATAAATAAAAAAAATAAAAATTGACAAAAAAGGGGCACATGAAATTAACATGAAATCTAATTTTTAAAATTATTTTAAGGATACAGTCTTATGGGCAGTAGCTTAAGGAACATTTTGATGCATAAATCGTCCTTTTATGATGTATGGTTTAGAAGTTATGGCTAAAAAATCAAAAAAATCGCAAAAAACCACGTCAAAAACTATGATTCATGTAAAAAATTTTAACTAAGATTCTTGAAAAAAAATCAAATTCCAGAAAACTTTTTTCTGAATATGCAGTCTTGTGTATATATGCATTAGAAACAATTTGGTGTATAAATCGTCCTTGTAGGATGTATGGTTTAGGAGTTATGACGGAAAAAGCACATGTTTTGGCTCCAAAAAGTGTTCTACAACTCCTAAACTACAGTAGATAGAGCAAACGGCATTTGGACAAAGGAGTATCCCTTCTTAAGGACGAGGACCTGGTGCTCATTTTAATGCATGAATCGTCCTTATCTGATATGTAGTTTTTATTTTAGAAAATAAATAAAAAAAATAAAAATTGACAAAAAAGGGCACATGAAATTAACATGAAATCTAATTTTTACAATTATTTTAAGGATACAGTCTTGTGAACAGTAGCTTAAGGAACATTTTGATGCATAAATCGTCCTTTTATGATGTATGGTTTAGAAGTTATGGCTAAAAAATCAAAAAAATCGCAAAAAACCACGTCAAAAACTATGATTCATGTAAAAAATTTTAACTAAGATTCTTGAAAAAAAATCAAATTCCAAAAAACTTTTTTCTGAATATGCAGTCTTGTGTATATATGTATTAGAAACAATTTGGTGTAGAAATCGTCCTTGTAGGATGTATGGTTTGGGAGTTATGACGGAAAAAGCACATGTTTTTGGCCAGCTTCCACTCCAAAAAGTGTTCTACAACTCCTAAACTACAAGAGATAGAGCAAACGGCATTTGGACAAAGGAGTATCCCTTCTTAAGAACGAGGACCTGGTGCTCATTTTAATGCATGAATCGTCCTTATCTGATATGTAGTTTTTATTTTAGAAAATAAATAAAAAAAATAAAAATTGACAAAAAAGGGCACATGAAATTAACATGAAATCTAATTTTTAAAATTATTTTAGGGATACAGTCTTGTGAACAGTAGCTTAAGGAACATTTTGATGCATAAATCGTCCTTTTATGATGTATGGTTTAGAAGTTATGGCTAAAAAATCAAAAAAATCGCAAAAAACCACGTCAAAAACTATGATTCATGTAAAAAATTTTAACTAAGATTCTTGAAAAAAAAAATCAAATTCCAGAAAACTTTTTTCTGAATATGCAGTCTTGTGTATATATGTATTAGAAACAATTTGGTGTAGAAATCGTCCTTGTAGGATGTATGGTTTGGGAGTTATGACGGAAAAAGCACATGTTTTGGCACCAAAAAGTGTTCTACAACTCCTAAACTACAAGAGATAGAGCAAACGGCATTTGGACAAAGGAGTATACCTTCTTAAGGACGAGGACCTGGTGCTCATTTTAATGCATGAATCGTCTTTATCTGATATGTAGTTTTTATTTTAGAAAATAAACAAAAAAAAATAAAAATTGACAAAGAAGGGCACATGAAATTAACATGAAATCTAATTTTTAAAATTATTTTAAGGATACAGTCTTGTGAACAGTAGCTTAAGGAACATTTTGATGCATAAATCGTCCTTTTATGATGTATGGTTTAGAAGTTATGGCTAAAAAATCAAAAAAATCGCAAAAAACCACGTCAAAAACTATGATTCATGTAAAAAATTTTAACTAAGATTCTTGAAAAAAAATCAAATTCCAGAAAACTTTTTTCTGAATAAGCAGTCTTGTGTATATATGTATTAGAAACAATTTGGTGTATAAATCGTCCTTGTAGGATGTATGGTTTGGGAGTTATGACGGAAAAAGCACATGTTTTTGGCCAGCTTCCACTCCAAAAAGTGTTCTACAACTCCTAAACTACAAGAGATAGAGCAAACGGCATTTGGACAAAGGAGTATCCCTTCTTAAGGACGAGGACCTGGTGGTCATTTTAATGCATGAATCGTCCTTCTCTGATATGTAGTTTTTATTTTAGAAAATAAATAAAAAAAATAAAAATTGACAAAAAAGGGCACATGAAATTAACATGAAATCTAATTTTTACAATTATTTTAAGGATACAGTCTTGTGAACAGTAGCTTAAGGAACATTTTGATGCATAAATCGTCCTTTTATGATGTATGGTTTAGAAGTTATGGCTAAAAAATCAAAAAAATCGCAAAAAACCACGTCAAAAACTATGATTCATGTAAAAAATTTTAACTAAGATTCTTGAAAAAAAATCAAATTCCAGAAAACTTTTTCTGAATATGCAGTCTTGTGTATATATGTATTAGAAACAATTTGGTGTATAAATCGTCCTTGTAGGATGTATGGTTTGGGAGTTATGACGGAAAAAGCACATGTTTTGGCTCCAAAAAGTGTTCTACAACTCCTAAACTACAGTAGATAGAGCAAACGGCATTTGGACAAAGGAGTATCCCTTCTTAAGGACGAGGACCTGGTGCTCATTTTAATGCATGAATCGTCCTTATCTGATATGTAGTTTTTATTTTAGAAAATAAATAAAAAAAATAAAAATTGACAAAAAAGGGCACATAAAATTAACATGAAATCTAATTTTTAAAATTATTTTAAGGATACAGTCTTGTGAACAGTAGCTTAAGGAACATTTTGATGCATAAATCGTCCTTTTATGATGTATGGTTTAGAAGTTATGGCTAAAAAATCAAAAAAATCGCAAAAAACCACGTCAAAAACTATGATTCATGTAAAAAATTTTAACTAAGATTCTTGAAAAAAAATCAAATTCCAGAAAACTTTTTCCTGAATATGCAGTCTTGTGTATATATGTATTAAAAACAATTTGGTGTATAAATCGTCTTTGTAGGATGTATGGTTTGGGAGTTATGACGGCAAAAGCACATGTTTTTGGCCAGCTTCCACTCCAAAAAGTGTTCTACAACTCCTAAACTACAAGAGATAGAGCAAACGGCATTTGGACAAAGGAGTATCCCTTCTTAAGGACGAGGACCTGGTGCTCATTTAAATGCATGAATCGTCCTTATCTGATATGTAGTTTTTATTTTAGAAAATAAATAAAAAAAATAAAAATTGATAAAAAAGGGCACATGAAATTAACATGAAATCTAATTTTTAAAATTATTTTAAGGATACAGTCTTGTGAACAGTAGCTTAAGGAACATTTTGATGCATAAATCGTCCTTTTATGATGTATGGTTTAGAAGTTATGGCTAAAAAATCAAAAAAATCGCAAAAAACCACGTCAAAAACTATGATTCATGTAAAAAATTTTAACTAAGATTCTTGAAAAAAAAATCAAATTCCAGAAAACTTTTTTCTGAATATGCAGTCTTGTGTATATATGTATTAGAAACAATGTGGTGTATAAATCGTCCTTGTAGGATGTATGGTTTGGGAGTTATGACGGAAAAAGCACATGTTTTTGGCCAGCTTCCACTCCAAAAAGTGTTCTACAACTCCTAAACTACAAGAGATAGAGCAAACGGCATTTGGACAAAGGAGTATCCCTTCTTAAGGACGAGGACCTGGTGCTCATTTTAATGCATGAATCGTCCTTATCTGATATGTAGTTTTTATTTTAGAAAATAAATAAAAAAAATAAAAATTGACAAAAAAGGGCACATGAAATTAACATGAAATCTAATTTTCAAAATTATTTTAAGGATACAGTCTTGTGGACAGTAGCTTAAGGAACATTTTGATGCATAAATCGTCCTTTTATGATGTATGGTTTAGAAGTTATGGCTAAAAAATCAAAAAAATCGCAAAAAACCACGTCAAAAACTATGATTCATGTAAAAAATTTTAACTAAGATTCTTGAAAAAAAATCAAATTCCAGAAAACTTTTTCCTGAATATGCAGTCTTGTGTATATATGTATTAAAAACAATTTGGTGTATAAATCGTCTTTGTAGGATGTATGGTTTGGGAGTTATGACGGCAAAAGCACATGTTTTTGGCCAGCTTCCACTCCAAAAAGTGTTCTACAACTCCTAAACTTCAAGAGATAGAGCAAACGGCATTTGGACAAAGGAGTATACCTTCTTTAGGACGAGGACCTGGTGCTCATTTTAATGCATGAATCGTCCTTATCTGATATGTAGTTTTTATTTTAGAAAATAAATAAAAAAAATAAAAATTGATAAAAAAGGGCACATGAAATTAACATGAAATCTAATTTTTAAAATTATTTTAAGGATACAGTCTTGTGAACAGTAGCTTAAGGAACATTTTGATGCATAAATCGTCCTTTTATGATGTATGGTTTAGAAGTTATGGCTAAAAAATCAAAAAAATCGCAAAAAACCACGTCAAAAACTATGATTCATGTAAAAAATTTTAACTAAGATTCTTGAAAAAAAAATCAAATTCCAGAAAACTTTTTTCTGAATATGCAGTCTTGTGTATATATGTATTAGAAACAATGTGGTGTATAAATCGTCCTTGTAGGATGTATGGTTTGGGAGTTATGACGGAAAAAGCACATGTTTTTGGCCAGCTTCCACTCCAAAAAGTGTTCTACAACTCCTAAACTACAAGAGATAGAGCAAACGGCATTTGGACAAAGGAGTATCCCTTCTTAAGGACGAGGACCTGGTGCTATTTTTAATGCATAAATCGTCCTTATCTGATATGTAGTTTTTATTTTAGAAAATAAATAAAAAAAATAAAAATTGACAAAAAAGGGCACATGAAATTAACATGAAATCTAATTTTAAAAATTATTTTAGGGATACAGTCTTGTGAACAGTAGCTTAAGGAACATTTTGATGCATAAATCGTCCTTTTATGATGTATGGTTTAGAAGTTATGGCTAAAAAATCAAAAAAATCGCAAAAAACCACGTCAAAAACTATGATTCATGTAAAAAATTTTAACTAAGATTCTTGAAAAAAAATCAAATTCCAGAAAACTTTTTTCTGAATATGCAGTCTTGTGTATATATGTATTAGAAACAATTTGGTGTATAAATCGTCCTTGTAGGATGTATGGTTTGGGAGTTATGACGGAAAAAGCACATGTTTTTGGCCAGCTTCCACTCCAAAAAAGTGTTCTACAACTCCTAAACTACAAGAGATAGAGCAAACGGCATTTGGACAAAGGAGTATCCTTTCTTAAGGACGAGGACCTGGTGCTCATTTTAATGCATGAATCGTCCTTATCTGATATGTAGTTTTTATTTTAGAAAATAAATAAAAAAAATAAAAATTGACAAAAAAGGGCACATGAAATTAACATGAAATCTAATTTTCAAAATTATTTTAAGGATACAGTCTTGTGGGCAGTAGCTTAAGGAACATTTTGATGCATAAATCGTTCTTTTATGATGTATGGTTTAGAAGTTATGGCTAAAAAATCAAAAAAATCGCAAAAAACCACGTCAAAAACTATGATTCATGTAAAAAAATTTAACTAAGATTCTTGAAAAAAAAATCAAATTCCAGAAAACTTTTTTCTGAATATGCAGTCTTGTGTATATATGTATTAGAAACAATTTGGTGTATAAATCGTCCTTGTAGGATGTATGGTTTGGGAGTTATGACGGAAAAAGCACATGTTTTTGGCCAGCTTCCACTCCAAAAAGTGTTCTACAACTCCTAAACTACAAGAGATAGAGCAAACGGCATTTGGACAAAGGAGTATCCCTTCTTAAGGACGAGGACCTGGTGCTCATTTTAATGCATGAATCGTCCTTATCTGATATGTAGTTTTTATTTTAGAAAATAAATAAAAAAAATAAAAATTGACAAAAAAGGGCACATAAAATTAACATGAAATCTAATTTTTAAAATTATTTTAGGGTTACAGTCTTGTGAACAGTAGCTTAAGGAACATTTTGATGCATAAATCGTCCTTTTATGATGTATGGTTTAGAAGTTATGGCTAAAAAATCAAAAAAATCGCAAAAAACCACGTCAAAAACTATGATTCATGTAAAAAATTTTAACTAAGATTCTTGAAAAAAAATCAAATTCCAGAAAACTTTTTTCTGAATATGCAGTCTTGTGTATATATGCATTAGAAACAATTTGGTGTATAAATCGTCCTTGTAGGATGTATGGTTTAGGAGTTATGACGGAAAAAGCACATGTTTTGGCTCCAAAAAGTGTTCTACAACTCCTAAACTACAGTAGATAGAGCAAACGGCATTTGGACAAAGGAGTATCCCTTCTTAAGGACGAGGACCTGGTGCTCATTTTAATGCATGAATCGTCCTTATCTGATATGTAGTTTTTATTTTAGAAAATAAATAAAAAAAATAAAAATTGACAAAAAAGGGCACATGAAATTAACATGAAATCTAATTTTCAAAATTATTTTAAGGATACAGTCTTGTGGGCAGTAGCTTAAGGAACATTTTGATGCATAAATCGTCCTTTTATGATGTATGGTTTAGAAGTTATGGCTAAAAAATCAAAAAAATCGCAAAAAACCACGTCAAAAACTATGATTCATGTAAAAAATTTTAACTAAGATTCTTGAAAAAAAATCAAATTCCAAAAAACTTTTTTCTGAATATGCAGTCTTGTGTATATATGTATTAGAAACAATTTGGTGTATAAATCGTCCTTGTAGGATGTATGGTTTGGGAGTTATGACGGAAAAAGCACATGTTTTGGCACCAAAAAGTGTTCTACAACTCCTAAACTACAAGAGATAGAGCAAACGGCATTTGGACAAAGGAGTATACCTTCTTAAGGACGAGGACCTGGTGCTCATTTTAATGCATGAATCGTCTTTATCTGATATGTAGTTTTTATTTTAGAAAATAAATAAAAAAAATAAAAATTGACAAAGAAGGGCACATGAAATTAACATGAAATCTAATTTTTAAAATTATTTTAAGGATACAGTCTTGTGAACAGTAGCTTAAGGAACATTTTGATGCATAAATCGTCCTTTTATAATGTATGGTTTAGAAGTTATGGCTAAAAAATCAAAAAAATCGCAAAAAACCACGTCAAAAACTATGATTCATGTAAAAAATTTTAACTAAGATTCTTGAAAAAAAATCAAATTCCAGAAAACTTTTTTCTGAATATGCAGTCTTGTGTATATATGCATTAGAAACAATTTGGTGTATAAATCGTCCTTGTAGGATGTATGGTTTAGGAGTTATGACGGAAAAAGCACATGTTTTGGCTCCAAAAAGTGTTCTACAACTCCTAAACTACAGTAGATAGAGCAAACGGCATTTGGACAAAGGAGTATCCCTTCTTAAGGACGAGGACCTGGTGCTCATTTTAATGCATGAATCGTCCTTATCTGATATGTAGTTTTTATTTTAGAAAATAAATAAAAAAAATAAAAATTGACAAAAAAGGGCACATGAAATTAACATGAAATCTAATTTTTACAATTATTTTAAGGATACAGTCTTGTGAACAGTAGCTTAAGGAACATTTTGATGCATAAATCGTCCTTTTATGATGTATGGTTTAGAAGTTATGGCTAAAAAATCAAAAAAATCGCAAAAAACCACGTCAAAAACTATGATTCATGTAAAAAATTTTAACTAAGATTCTTGAAAAAAAATCAAATTCCAGAAAACTTTTTGCTGAATATGCAGTCTTGTGTATATATGTATTAGAAACAATTTGGTGTATAAATCGCCCTTGTAAGATGTATGGTTTGGGAGTTATGACGGAAAAAGCACATGTTTTGGCTCCAAAAAGTGTTCTACAACTCCTAAACTACAAGAGATAGAGCAAACGGCATTTGGACAAAGGAGTATCCCTTCTTAAGGACGAGGACCTGGTGCTATTTTTAATGCATAAATCGTCCTTATCTGATATGTAGTTTTTATTTTAGAAAATAAATAAAAAAAATAAAAATTGACAAAAAAGGGCACATGAAATTAACATGAAATCTAATTTTAAAAATTATTTTAGGGATACAGTCTTGTGAACAGTAGCTTAAGGAACATTTTGATGCATAAATCGTCCTTTTATGATGTATGGTTTAGAAGTTATGGCTAAAAAATCAAAAAAATCGCAAAAAACCACGTCAAAAACTATGATTCATGTAAAAAATTTTAACTAAGATTCTTGAAAAAAAATCAAATTCCAGAAAACTTTTTTCTGAATATGCAGTCTTGTGTATATATGTATTAGAAACAATTTGGTGTATAAATCGTCCTTGTAGGATGTATGGTTTGGGAGTTATGACGGAAAAAGCACATGTTTTTGGCCAGCTTCCACTCCAAAAAAGTGTTCTACAACTCCTAAACTACAAGAGATAGAGCAAACGGCATTTGGACAAAGGAGTATCCTTTCTTAAGGACGAGGACCTGGTGCTCATTTTAATGCATGAATCGTCCTTATCTGATATGTAGTTTTTATTTTAGAAAATAAATAAAAAAAATAAAAATTGACAAAAAAGGGCACATGAAATTAACATGAAATCTAATTTTCAAAATTATTTTAAGGATACAGTCTTGTGGGCAGTAGCTTAAGGAACATTTTGATGCATAAATCGTTCTTTTATGATGTATGGTTTAGAAGTTATGGCTAAAAAATCAAAAAAATCGCAAAAAACCACGTCAAAAACTATGATTCATGTAAAAAATTTTAACTAAGATTCTTGAAAAAAAAATCAAATTCCAAAAAACTTTTTTCTGAATATGCAGTCTTGTGTATATATGTATTAGAAACAATTTGGTGTAGAAATCGTCCTTGTAGGATGTATGGTTTGGGAGTTATGACGGAAAAAGCACATGTTTTGGCACCAAAAAGTGTTCTACAACTCCTAAACTACAAGAGATAGAGCAAACGGCATTTGGACAAAGGAGTATACCTTCTTAAGGACGAGGACCTGGTGCTCATTTTAATGCATGAATCGTCTTTATCTGATATGTAGTTTTTATTTTAGAAAATAAATAAAAAAAATAAAAATTGACAAAGAAGGGCACATGAAATTAACATGAAATCTAATTTTTAAAATTATTTTAAGGATACAGTCTTGTGAACAGTAGCTTAAGGAACATTTTGATGCATAAATCGTCCTTTTATAATGTATGGTTTAGAAGTTATGGCTAAAAAATCAAAAAAATCGCAAAAAACCACGTCAAAAACTATGATTCATGTAAAAAATTTTAACTAAGATTCTTGAAAAAAAAATCAAATTCCAGAAAACTTTTTTCTGAATATGCAGTCTTGTGTATATATGCATTAGAAACAATTTGGTGTACAAATCGTCCTTGTAGGATGTATGGTTTAGGAGTTATGACGGAAAAAGCACATGTTTTGGCTCCAAAAAGTGTTCTACAACTCCTAAACTACAGTAGATAGAGCAAACGGCATTTGGACAAAGGAGTATCCCTTCTTAAGGACGAGGACCTGGTGCTCATTTTAATGCATGAATCGTCCTTATCTGATATGTAGTTTTTATTTTAGAAAATAAATAAAAAAAATAAAAATTGACAAAAAAGGGCACATGAAATTAACATGAAATCTAATTTTCAAAATTATTTTAAGGATACAGTCTTGTGGGCAGTAGCTTAAGAAACATTTTGATGCATAAATCGTCCTTTTATGATGTATGGTTTAGAAGTTATGGCTAAAAAATCAAAAAAATCGCAAAAAACCACGTCAAAAACTATGATTCATGTAAAAAATTTTAACTAAGATTCTTGAAAAAAAATCAAATTCCAAAAAACTTTTTTCTGAATATGCAGTCTTGTGTATATATGTATTAGAAACAATTTGGTGTATAAATCGTCCTTGTAGGATGTATGGTTTGGGAGTTATGACGGAAAAAGCACATGTTTTTGGCCAGCTTCCACTCCAAAAAGTGTTCTACAACTCCTAAACTACAAGAGATAGAGCAAACGGCATTTGGACAAAGGAGTATCCCTTCTTAAGGACGAGGACCTGGTGCTCATTTTAATGCATGAATCGTCCTTATCTGATATGTAGTTTTTATTTTAGAAAATAAATAAAAAAAATAAAAATTGACAAAAAAGGGCACATGAAATTAACATGAAATCTAATTTTTACAATTATTTTAAGGATACAGTCTTGTGAACAGTAGCTTAAGAAACATTTTGATGCATAAATCGTCCTTTTATGATGTATGGTTTAGAAGTTATGGCTAAAAAATCAAAAAAATCGCAAAAAACCACGTCAAAAACTATGATTCATGTAAAAAATTTTAACTAAGATTCTTGAAAAAAAATCAAATTCCAGAAAACTTTTTGCTGAATATGCAGTCTTGTGTATATATGTATTAGAAACAATTTGGTGTATAAATCGTCCTTGTAAGATGTATGGTTTGGGAGTTATGACGGAAAAAGCACATGTTTTGGCTCCAAAAAGTGTTCTACAACTCCTAAACTACAAGAGATAGAGCAAACGGCATTTGGACAAAGGAGTATCCCTTCTTAAGGACGAGGACCTGGTGCTAATTTTAATGCATAAATCGTCCTTATCTGATATGTAGTTTTTATTTTAGAAAATAAATAAAAAAAATAAAAATTGACAAAAAAGGGCACATGAAATTAACATGAAATCTAATTTTAAAAATTATTTTAGGGATACAGTCTTGTGAACAGTAGCTTAAGGAACATTTTGATGCATAAATCGTCCTTTTATGATGTATGGTTTAGAAGTTATGGCTAAAAAATCAAAAAAATCGCAAAAAACCACGTCAAAAACTATGATTCATGTAAAAAATTTTAACTAAGATTCTTGAAAAAAATCAAATTCCAGAAAACTTTTTTCTGAATATGCAGTCTTGTGTATATATGTATTAGAAACAATTTGGTGTATAAATCGCCCTTGTAAGATGTATGGTTTGGGAGTTATGACGGAAAAAGCACATGTTTTGGCTCCAAAAAGTGTTCTACAACTCCTAAACTACAAGAGATAGAGCAAACGGCATTTGGACAAAGGAGTATCCCTTCTTAAGGACGAGGACCTGGTGCTATTTTTAATGCATAAATCGTCCTTATCTGATATGTAGTTTTTATTTTAGAAAATAAATAAAAAAAATAAAAATTGACAAAAAAGGGCACATGAAATTAACATGAAATCTAATTTTAAAAATTATTTTAGGGATACAGTCTTGTGAACAGTAGCTTAAGGAACATTTTGATGCATAAATCGTCCTTTTATGATGTATGGTTTAGAAGTTATGGCTAAAAAATCAAAAAAATCGCAAAAAACCACGTCAAAAACTATGATTCATGTAAAAAATTTTAACTAAGATTCTTGAAAAAAAATCAAATTCCAGAAAACTTTTTTCTGAATATGCAGTCTTGTGTATATATGTATTAGAAACAATTTGGTGTATAAATCGTCCTTGTAGGATGTATGGTTTGGGAGTTATGACGGAAAAAGCACATGTTTTTGGCCAGCTTCCACTCCAAAAAAGTGTTCTACAACTCCTAAACTACAAGAGATAGAGCAAACGGCATTTGGACAAAGGAGTATCCTTTCTTAAGGACGAGGACCTGGTGCTCATTTTAATGCATGAATCGTCCTTATCTGATATGTAGTTTTTATTTTAGAAAATAAATAAAAAAAATAAAAATTGACAAAAAAGGGCACATGAAATTAACATGAAATCTAATTTTCAAAATTATTTTAAGGATACAGTCTTGTGGGCAGTAGCTTAAGGAACATTTTGATGCATAAATCGTTCTTTTATGATGTATGGTTTAGAAGTTATGGCTAAAAAATCAAAAAAATCGCAAAAAACCACGTCAAAAACTATGATTCATGTAAAAAAATTTAACTAAGATTCTTGAAAAAAAAATCAAATTCCAGAAAACTTTTTTCTGAATATGCAGTCTTGTGTATATATGTATTAGAAACAATTTGGTGTATAAATCGTCCTTGTAGGATGTATGGTTTGGGAGTTATGACGGAAAAAGCACATGTTTTTGGCCAGCTTCCACTCCAAAAAGTGTTCTACAACTCCTAAACTACAAGAGATAGAGCAAACGGCATTTGGACAAAGGAGTATCCCTTCTTAAGGACGAGGACCTGGTGCTCATTTTAATGCATGAATCGTCCTTATCTGATATGTAGTTTTTATTTTAGAAAATAAATAAAAAAAATAAAAATTGACAAAAAAGGGCACATGAAATTAACATGAAATCTAATTTTTAAAATTATTTTAGGGATACAGTCTTGTGAACAGTAGCTTAAGGAACATTTTGATGCATAAATCGTCCTTTTATGATGTATGGTTTAGAAGTTATGGCTAAAAAATCAAAAAAATCGCAAAAAACCACGTCAAAAACTATGATTCATGTAAAAAATTTTAACTAAGATTCTTGAAAAAAAATCAAATTCCAGAAAACTTTTTTCTGAATATGCAGTCTTGTGTATATATGTATTAGAAACAATTTGGTGTATAAATCGTCCTTGTAGGATGTATGGTTTGGGAGTTATGACGGAAAAAGCACATGTTTTTGGCCAGCTTCCACTCCAAAAAGTGTTCTACAACTCCTAAACTACAAGAGATAGAGCAAACGGTATTTGGGCAAAGGAGTATCCCTTCTTAAGGACGAGGACCTGGTGCTCATTTTAATGCATGAATCGTCCTTATCTGATATGTAGTTTTTATTTTAGAAAATAAATAAAAAAATAAAAATTGACAAAAAAGGGGCACATGAAATTAACATGAAATCTAATTTCTAAAATTATTTTAAGGATACAGTCTTATGGGCAGTAGCTTGAGGAACATTTTGATGCATAAATCGTCCTTTTATGATGTATGGTTTAGAAGTTATGGCTAAAAAATCAAAAAAATCGCAAAAAACCACGTCAAAAACTATGATTCATGTAAAAAATTTTAACAAGATTCTTGAAAAAAATCAAATTCCAGAAAACTTTTTTCTGAATATGCAGTCTTGTGTATATATGTACTAGAAACAATTTGGTGTATAAATCGTCCTTGTAGGATGTATGGTTTGGGAGTTATGACGGAAAAAGCACATGTTTTTGGCCAGCTTCCACTCCAAAAAGTGTTCTACAACTCCTAAACTACAAGAGATAGAGCAAACGGCATTTGGACAAAGGAGTATCCCTTCTTAAGGACGACGACCTGGTGCTCATTTTAATGCATGAATCGTTCTTATCTGATATGTAGTTTTTATTTTAGAAAATAAATAAAAAAAATAAAAATTGACAAAAAAGGGCACATAAAATTAACATGAAATCTAATTTTTAAAATTATTTTAAGGATACAGTCTTTTGAACAGTAGCTTAAGGAACATTTTGATGCATAAATCGTCCTTTTATGATGTATGGTTTAGAAGTTATGGCTAAAAAATCAAAAAAATCGCAAAAAACCACGTCAAAAACTATGATTCATGTAAAAAATTTTAACTAAGATTCTTGAAAAAAAATCAAATTCCAAAAAACTTTTTTCTGAATATGCAGTCTTGTGTATATATGTATTAGAAACAATTTGGTGTATAAATCGTCCTTGTAGGATGTATGGTTTGGGAGTTATGACGGAAAAAGAACATGTTTTTGGCCAGCTTCCACTCCAAAAAGTGTTCTACAACTCCTAAACTACAAGAGATAGAGCAAACGACATTTGGACAAAGGAGTATCCCTTCTTAAGGACGAGGACCTGGTGCTCATTTTAATGCATGAATCGTCCTTATCTGATATGTAGTTTTTATTTTAGAAAATAAATAAAAAAAATAAAAATTGACAAAAAAGGGCACATGAAATTAACATGAAATCTAATTTTTACAATTATTTTAAGGATACAGTCTTGTGAACAGTAGCTTAAGGAACATTTTGATGCATAAATCGTCCTTTTATGATGTATGGTTTAGAAGTTATGGCTAAAAAAATCAAAAAAATCGCAAAAAACCACGTCAAAAATTATGATTCATGTAAAAAATTTTAACTAAGATTCTTGAAAAAAAAAATCAAATTCCAGAAAACTTTTTTCTGAATATGCAGTCTTGTGTATATATGTATTAGAAACAATTTGGTGTATAAATCGTCCTTGTAGAATGTACAGTTTGGGAGTTATGACGGAAAAAGCACATGTTTTTGGCCAGCTACCACTCCAAAAAGTGTTCTACAACTCCTAACCTACAAGAGATAGAGCAAAATGCATTTGGACAAAGGAGTATTTCTTCTTAAGGACGAGGACCTGGTGCTCATTTTAATGCATGAATCGTCCTTATCTGATATGTAGTTTTTATTTTAGAAAATAAATAAAAAAAATAAAAATTGACAAAAAAGGGGCACATGAAATTAACATGAAATCTAATTTTTAAAATTATTTTAAGGATACAGTCTTATGGGCAGTAGCTTAAGGAACATTTTGATGCATAAATCGTCCTTTTATGATGTATGGTTTAGAAGTTATGGCTAAAAAATCAAAAAAATCGCAAAAAACCACGTCAAAAACTATGATTCATGTAAAAAATTTTAACTAAGATTCTTGAAAAAAAATCAAATTCCAGAAAACTTTTTTCTGAATATGCAGTCTTGTGTATATATGTATTAGAAACAATTTGGTGTATAAATCGTCCTTGTAGGATGTATGGTTTGGGAGTTATGACGGAAAAAGCACATGTTTTGGCTCCAAAAAGTGTTCTACAACTCCTAAACTACAGTAGATAGAGCAAACGGCATTTGGACAAAGGAGTATCCCTTCTTAAGGACGAGGACCTGGTGCTCATTTTAATACATGAATCGTCCTTATCTGATATGTAGTTTTTATTTTAGAAAATAAATAAAAAAAATAAAAATTGACAAAAAAGGGCACATGAAATTAACATGAAATCTAATTTTCAAAATTATTTTAAGGATACAGTCTTGTGGGCAGTAGCTTAAGGAACATTTTGATGCATAAATCGTCCTTTTATGATGTATGGTTTAGAAGTTATGGCTAAAAAATCAAAAAAATCGCAAAAAACCACGTCAAAAACTATGATTCATGTAAAAAATTTTAACTAAGATTCTTGAAAAAAAAAATCAAATTCCAGAAAACTTTTTTCTGAATATGCAGTCTTGTGTATATATGTATTAGAAACAATTTGGTGTAGAAATCGTCCTTGTAGGATGTATGGTTTGGGAGTTATGACGGAAAAAGCACATGTTTTGGCACCAAAAAGTGTTCTACAACTCCTAAACTACAAGAGATAGAGCAAACGGCATTTGGACAAAGGAGTATACCTTCTTAAGGACGAGGACCTGGTGCTCATTTTAATGCATGAATCGTCTTTATCTGATATGTAGTTTTTATTTTAGAAAATAAACAAAAAAAAATAAAAATTGACAAAGAAGGGCACATGAAATTAACATGAAATCTAATTTTTAAAATTATTTTAAGGATACAGTCTTGTGAACAGTAGCTTAAGGAACATTTTGATGCATAAATCGTCCTTTTATGATGTATGGTTTAGAAGTTATGGCTAAAAAATCAAAAAAATCGCAAAAAACCACGTCAAAAACTATGATTCATGTAAAAAATTTTAACTAAGATTCTTGAAAAAAAATCAAATTCCAGAAAACTTTTTTCTGAATAAGCAGTCTTGTGTATATATGTATTAGAAACAATTTGGTGTATAAATCGTCCTTGTAGGATGTATGGTTTGGGAGTTATGACGGAAAAAGCACATGTTTTTGGCCAGCTTCCACTCCAAAAAGTGTTCTACAACTCCTAAACTACAAGAGATAGAGCAAACGGCATTTGGACAAAGGAGTATCCCTTCTTAAGGACGAGGACCTGGTGGTCATTTTAATGCATGAATCGTCCTTCTCTGATATGTAGTTTTTATTTTAGAAAATAAATAAAAAAAATAAAAATTGACAAAAAAGGGCACATGAAATTAACATGAAATCTAATTTTTACAATTATTTTAAGGATACAGTCTTGTGAACAGTAGCTTAAGGAACATTTTGATGCATAAATCGTCCTTTTATGATGTATGGTTTAGAAGTTATGGCTAAAAAATCAAAAAAATCGCAAAAAACCACGTCAAAAACTATGATTCATGTAAAAAATTTTAACTAAGATTCTTGAAAAAAAATCAAATTCCAGAAAACTTTTTCTGAATATGCAGTCTTGTGTATATATGTATTAGAAACAATTTGGTGTATAAATCGTCCTTGTAGGATGTATGGTTTGGGAGTTATGACGGAAAAAGCACATGTTTTGGCTCCAAAAAGTGTTCTACAACTCCTAAACTACAGTAGATAGAGCAAACGGCATTTGGACAAAGGAGTATCCCTTCTTAAGGACGAGGACCTGGTGCTCATTTTAATGCATGAATCGTCCTTATCTGATATGTAGTTTTTATTTTAGAAAATAAATAAAAAAAATAAAAATTGACAAAAAAGGGCACATAAAATTAACATGAAATCTAATTTTTAAAATTATTTTAAGGATACAGTCTTGTGAACAGTAGCTTAAGGAACATTTTGATGCATAAATCGTCCTTTTATGATGTATGGTTTAGAAGTTATGGCTAAAAAATCAAAAAAATCGCAAAAAACCACGTCAAAAACTATGATTCATGTAAAAAATTTTAACTAAGATTCTTGAAAAAAAATCAAATTCCAGAAAACTTTTTCCTGAATATGCAGTCTTGTGTATATATGTATTAAAAACAATTTGGTGTATAAATCGTCTTTGTAGGATGTATGGTTTGGGAGTTATGACGGCAAAAGCACATGTTTTTGGCCAGCTTCCACTCCAAAAAGTGTTCTACAACTCCTAAACTACAAGAGATAGAGCAAACGGCATTTGGACAAAGGAGTATCCCTTCTTAAGGACGAGGACCTGGTGCTCATTTTAATGCATGAATCGTCCTTATCTGATATGTAGTTTTTATTTTAGAAAATAAATAAAAAAAATAAAAATTGATAAAAAAGGGCACATGAAATTAACATGAAATCTAATTTTTAAAATTATTTTAAGGATACAGTCTTGTGAACAGTAGCTTAAGGAACATTTTGATGCATAAATCGTCCTTTTATGATGTATGGTTTAGAAGTTATGGCTAAAAAATCAAAAAAATCGCAAAAAACCACGTCAAAAACTATGATTCATGTAAAAAATTTTAACTAAGATTCTTGAAAAAAAAAATCAAATTCCAGAAAACTTTTTTCTGAATATGCAGTCTTGTGTATATATGTATTAGAAACAATGTGGTGTATAAATCGTCCTTGTAGGATGTATGGTTTGGGAGTTATGACGGAAAAAGCACATGTTTTTGGCCAGCTTCCACTCCAAAAAGTGTTCTACAACTCCTAAACTACAAGAGATAGAGCAAACGGCATTTGGACAAAGGAGTATCCCTTCTTAAGGACGAGGACCTGGTGCTCATTTTAATGCATGAATCGTCCTTATCTGATATGTAGTTTTTATTTTAGAAAATAAATAAAAAAAATAAAAATTGACAAAAAAGGGCACATGAAATTAACATGAAATCTAATTTTCAAAATTATTTTAAGGATACAGTCTTGTGGACAGTAGCTTAAGGAACATTTTGATGCATAAATCGTCCTTTTATGATGTATGGTTTAGAAGTTATGGCTAAAAAATCAAAAAAATCGCAAAAAACCACGTCAAAAACTATGATTCATGTAAAAAATTTTAACTAAGATTCTTGAAAAAAAATCAAATTCCAGAAAACTTTTTCCTGAATATGCAGTCTTGTGTATATATGTATTAAAAACAATTTGGTGTATAAATCGTCTTTGTAGGATGTATGGTTTGGGAGTTATGACGGCAAAAGCACATGTTTTTGGCCAGCTTCCACTCCAAAAAGTGTTCTACAACTCCTAAACTTCAAGAGATAGAGCAAACGGCATTTGGACAAAGGAGTATACCTTCTTTAGGACGAGGACCTGGTGCTCATTTTAATGCATGAATCGTCCTTATCTGATATGTAGTTTTTATTTTAGAAAATAAATAAAAAAAATAAAAATTGATAAAAAAGGGCACATGAAATTAACATGAAATCTAATTTTTAAAATTATTTTAAGGATACAGTCTTGTGAACAGTAGCTTAAGGAACATTTTGATGCATAAATCGTCCTTTTATGATGTATGGTTTAGAAGTTATGGCTAAAAAATCAAAAAAATCGCAAAAAACCACGTCAAAAACTATGATTCATGTAAAAAATTTTAACTAAGATTCTTGAAAAAAAAATCAAATTCCAGAAAACTTTTTTCTGAATATGCAGTCTTGTGTATATATGTATTAGAAACAATGTGGTGTATAAATCGTCCTTGTAGGATGTATGGTTTGGGAGTTATGACGGAAAAAGCACATGTTTTTGGCCAGCTTCCACTCCAAAAAGTGTTCTACAACTCCTAAACTACAAGAGATAGAGCAAACGGCATTTGGACAAAGGAGTATCCCTTCTTAAGGACGAGGACCTGGTGCTATTTTTAATGCATAAATCGTCCTTATCTGATATGTAGTTTTTATTTTAGAAAATAAATAAAAAAAATAAAAATTGACAAAAAAGGGCACATGAAATTAACATGAAATCTAATTTTAAAAATTATTTTAGGGATACAGTCTTGTGAACAGTAGCTTAAGGAACATTTTGATGCATAAATCGTCCTTTTATGATGTATGGTTTAGAAGTTATGGCTAAAAAATAAAAAAAAATCGCAAAAAACCACGTCAAAAACTATGATTCATGTAAAAAATTTTAACTAAGATTCTTGAAAAAAAATCAAATTCCAGAAAACTTTTTTCTGAATATGCAGTCTTGTGTATATATGTATTAGAAACAATTTGGTGTATAAATCGTCCTTGTAGGATGTATGGTTTGGGAGTTATGACGGAAAAAGCACATGTTTTTGGCCAGCTTCCACTCCAAAAAAGTGTTCTACAACTCCTAAACTACAAGAGATAGAGCAAACGGCATTTGGACAAAGGAGTATCCTTTCTTAAGGACGAGGACCTGGTGCTCATTTTAATGCATGAATCGTCCTTATCTGATATGTAGTTTTTATTTTAGAAAATAAATAAAAAAAATAAAAATTGACAAAAAAGGGCACATGAAATTAACATGAAATCTAATTTTCAAAATTATTTTAAGGATACAGTCTTGTGGGCAGTAGCTTAAGGAACATTTTGATGCATAAATCGTTCTTTTATGATGTATGGTTTAGAAGTTATGGCTAAAAAATCAAAAAAATCGCAAAAAACCACGTCAAAAACTATGATTCATGTAAAAAAATTTAACTAAGATTCTTGAAAAAAAAATCAAATTCCAGAAAACTTTTTTCTGAATATGCAGTCTTGTGTATATATGTATTAGAAACAATTTGGTGTATAAATCGTCCTTGTAGGATGTATGGTTTGGGAGTTATGACGGAAAAAGCACATGTTTTTGGCCAGCTTCCACTCCAAAAAGTGTTCTACAACTCCTAAACTACAAGAGATAGAGCAAACGGCATTTGGACAAAGGAGTATCCCTTCTTAAGGACGAGGACCTGGTGCTCATTTTAATGCATGAATCGTCCTTATCTGATATGTAGTTTTTATTTTAGAAAATAAATAAAAAAAATAAAAATTGACAAAAAAGGGCACATAAAATTAACATGAAATCTAATTTTTAAAATTATTTTAGGGTTACAGTCTTGTGAACAGTAGCTTAAGGAACATTTTGATGCATAAATCGTCCTTTTATGATGTATGGTTTAGAAGTTATGGCTAAAAAATCAAAAAAATCGCAAAAAACCACGTCAAAAACTATGATTCATGTAAAAAATTTTAACTAAGATTCTTGAAAAAAAATCAAATTCCAGAAAACTTTTTTCTGAATATGCAGTCTTGTGTATATATGCATTAGAAACAATTTGGTGTATAAATCGTCCTTGTAGGATGTATGGTTTAGGAGTTATGACGGAAAAAGCACATGTTTTGGCTCCAAAAAGTGTTCTACAACTCCTAAACTACAGTAGATAGAGCAAACGGCATTTGGACAAAGGAGTATCCCTTCTTAAGGACGAGGACCTGGTGCTCATTTTAATGCATGAATCGTCCTTATCTGATATGTAGTTTTTATTTTAGAAAATAAATAAAAAAAATAAAAATTGACAAAAAAGGGCACATGAAATTAACATGAAATCTAATTTTCAAAATTATTTTAAGGATACAGTCTTGTGGGCAGTAGCTTAAGGAACATTTTGATGCATAAATCGTCCTTTTATGATGTATGGTTTAGAAGTTATGGCTAAAAAATCAAAAAAATCGCAAAAAACCACGTCAAAAACTATGATTCATGTAAAAAATTTTAACTAAGATTCTTGAAAAAAAATCAAATTCCAAAAAACTTTTTTCTGAATATGCAGTCTTGTGTATATATGTATTAGAAACAATTTGGTGTATAAATCGTCCTTGTAGGATGTATGGTTTGGGAGTTATGACGGAAAAAGCACATGTTTTGGCACCAAAAAGTGTTCTACAACTCCTAAACTACAAGAGATAGAGCAAACGGCATTTGGACAAAGGAGTATACCTTCTTAAGGACGAGGACCTGGTGCTCATTTTAATGCATGAATCGTCTTTATCTGATATGTAGTTTTTATTTTAGAAAATAAATAAAAAAAATAAAAATTGACAAAGAAGGGCACATGAAATTAACATGAAATCTAATTTTTAAAATTATTTTAAGGATACAGTCTTGTGAACAGTAGCTTAAGGAACATTTTGATGCATAAATCGTCCTTTTATAATGTATGGTTTAGAAGTTATGGCTAAAAAATCAAAAAAATCGCAAAAAACCACGTCAAAAACTATGATTCATGTAAAAAATTTTAACTAAGATTCTTGAAAAAAAATCAAATTCCAGAAAACTTTTTTCTGAATATGCAGTCTTGTGTATATATGCATTAGAAACAATTTGGTGTATAAATCGTCCTTGTAGGATGTATGGTTTAGGAGTTATGACGGAAAAAGCACATGTTTTGGCTCCAAAAAGTGTTCTACAACTCCTAAACTACAGTAGATAGAGCAAACGGCATTTGGACAAAGGAGTATCCCTTCTTAAGGACGAGGACCTGGTGCTCATTTTAATGCATGAATCGTCCTTATCTGATATGTAGTTTTTATTTTAGAAAATAAATAAAAAAAATAAAAATTGACAAAAAAGGGCACATGAAATTAACATGAAATCTAATTTTTACAATTATTTTAAGGATACAGTCTTGTGAACAGTAGCTTAAGGAACATTTTGATGCATAAATCGTCCTTTTATGATGTATGGTTTAGAAGTTATGGCTAAAAAATCAAAAAAATCGCAAAAAACCACGTCAAAAACTATGATTCATGTAAAAAATTTTAACTAAGATTCTTGAAAAAAAATCAAATTCCAGAAAACTTTTTGCTGAATATGCAGTCTTGTGTATATATGTATTAGAAACAATTTGGTGTATAAATCGCCCTTGTAAGATGTATGGTTTGGGAGTTATGACGGAAAAAGCACATGTTTTGGCTCCAAAAAGTGTTCTACAACTCCTAAACTACAAGAGATAGAGCAAACGGCATTTGGACAAAGGAGTATCCCTTCTTAAGGACGAGGACCTGGTGCTATTTTTAATGCATAAATCGTCCTTATCTGATATGTAGTTTTTATTTTAGAAAATAAATAAAAAAAATAAAAATTGACAAAAAAGGGCACATGAAATTAACATGAAATCTAATTTTAAAAATTATTTTAGGGATACAGTCTTGTGAACAGTAGCTTAAGGAACATTTTGATGCATAAATCGTCCTTTTATGATGTATGGTTTAGAAGTTATGGCTAAAAAATCAAAAAAATCGCAAAAAACCACGTCAAAAACTATGATTCATGTAAAAAATTTTAACTAAGATTCTTGAAAAAAAATCAAATTCCAGAAAACTTTTTTCTGAATATGCAGTCTTGTGTATATATGTATTAGAAACAATTTGGTGTATAAATCGTCCTTGTAGGATGTATGGTTTGGGAGTTATGACGGAAAAAGCACATGTTTTTGGCCAGCTTCCACTCCAAAAAAGTGTTCTACAACTCCTAAACTACAAGAGATAGAGCAAACGGCATTTGGACAAAGGAGTATCCTTTCTTAAGGACGAGGACCTGGTGCTCATTTTAATGCATGAATCGTCCTTATCTGATATGTAGTTTTTATTTTAGAAAATAAATAAAAAAAATAAAAATTGACAAAAAAGGGCACATGAAATTAACATGAAATCTAATTTTCAAAATTATTTTAAGGATACAGTCTTGTGGGCAGTAGCTTAAGGAACATTTTGATGCATAAATCGTTCTTTTATGATGTATGGTTTAGAAGTTATGGCTAAAAAATCAAAAAAATCGCAAAAAACCACGTCAAAAACTATGATTCATGTAAAAAATTTTAACTAAGATTCTTGAAAAAAAAATCAAATTCCAAAAAACTTTTTTCTGAATATGCAGTCTTGTGTATATATGTATTAGAAACAATTTGGTGTAGAAATCGTCCTTGTAGGATGTATGGTTTGGGAGTTATGACGGAAAAAGCACATGTTTTGGCACCAAAAAGTGTTCTACAACTCCTAAACTACAAGAGATAGAGCAAACGGCATTTGGACAAAGGAGTATACCTTCTTAAGGACGAGGACCTGGTGCTCATTTTAATGCATGAATCGTCTTTATCTGATATGTAGTTTTTATTTTAGAAAATAAATAAAAAAAATAAAAATTGACAAAGAAGGGCACATGAAATTAACATGAAATCTAATTTTTAAAATTATTTTAAGGATACAGTCTTGTGAACAGTAGCTTAAGGAACATTTTGATGCATAAATCGTCCTTTTATAATGTATGGTTTAGAAGTTATGGCTAAAAAATCAAAAAAATCGCAAAAAACCACGTCAAAAACTATGATTCATGTAAAAAATTTTAACTAAGATTCTTGAAAAAAAAATCAAATTCCAGAAAACTTTTTTCTGAATATGCAGTCTTGTGTATATATGCATTAGAAACAATTTGGTGTACAAATCGTCCTTGTAGGATGTATGGTTTAGGAGTTATGACGGAAAAAGCACATGTTTTGGCTCCAAAAAGTGTTCTACAACTCCTAAACTACAGTAGATAGAGCAAACGGCATTTGGACAAAGGAGTATCCCTTCTTAAGGACGAGGACCTGGTGCTCATTTTAATGCATGAATCGTCCTTATCTGATATGTAGTTTTTATTTTAGAAAATAAATAAAAAAAATAAAAATTGACAAAAAAGGGCACATGAAATTAACATGAAATCTAATTTTCAAAATTATTTTAAGGATACAGTCTTGTGGGCAGTAGCTTAAGAAACATTTTGATGCATAAATCGTCCTTTTATGATGTATGGTTTAGAAGTTATGGCTAAAAAATCAAAAAAATCGCAAAAAACCACGTCAAAAACTATGATTCATGTAAAAAATTTTAACTAAGATTCTTGAAAAAAAATCAAATTCCAAAAAACTTTTTTCTGAATATGCAGTCTTGTGTATATATGTATTAGAAACAATTTGGTGTATAAATCGTCCTTGTAGGATGTATGGTTTGGGAGTTATGACGGAAAAAGCACATGTTTTTGGCCAGCTTCCACTCCAAAAAGTGTTCTACAACTCCTAAACTACAAGAGATAGAGCAAACGGCATTTGGACAAAGGAGTATCCCTTCTTAAGGACGAGGACCTGGTGCTCATTTTAATGCATGAATCGTCCTTATCTGATATGTAGTTTTTATTTTAGAAAATAAATAAAAAAAATAAAAATTGACAAAAAAGGGCACATGAAATTAACATGAAATCTAATTTTTACAATTATTTTAAGGATACAGTCTTGTGAACAGTAGCTTAAGAAACATTTTGATGCATAAATCGTCCTTTTATGATGTATGGTTTAGAAGTTATGGCTAAAAAATCAAAAAAATCGCAAAAAACCACGTCAAAAACTATGATTCATGTAAAAAATTTTAACTAAGATTCTTGAAAAAAAATCAAATTCCAGAAAACTTTTTGCTGAATATGCAGTCTTGTGTATATATGTATTAGAAACAATTTGGTGTATAAATCGTCCTTGTAAGATGTATGGTTTGGGAGTTATGACGGAAAAAGCACATGTTTTGGCTCCAAAAAGTGTTCTACAACTCCTAAACTACAAGAGATAGAGCAAACGGCATTTGGACAAAGGAGTATCCCTTCTTAAGGACGAGGACCTGGTGCTAATTTTAATGCATAAATCGTCCTTATCTGATATGTAGTTTTTATTTTAGAAAATAAATAAAAAAAATAAAAATTGACAAAAAAGGGCACATGAAATTAACATGAAATCTAATTTTAAAAATTATTTTAGGGATACAGTCTTGTGAACAGTAGCTTAAGGAACATTTTGATGCATAAATCGTCCTTTTATGATGTATGGTTTAGAAGTTATGGCTAAAAAATCAAAAAAATCGCAAAAAACCACGTCAAAAACTATGATTCATGTAAAAAATTTTAACTAAGATTCTTGAAAAAAATCAAATTCCAGAAAACTTTTTTCTGAATATGCAGTCTTGTGTATATATGTATTAGAAACAATTTGGTGTATAAATCGTCCTTGTAGGATGTATGGTTTGGGAGTTATGACGGAAAAAGCACATGTTTTTGGCCAGCTTCCACTCCAAAAAGTGTTCTACAACTCCTAAACTACAAGAGATAGAGCAAACGGCATTTGGACAAAGGAGTATTCCTTCTTAAGGACGAGGACCTGGTGCTCATTTTAATGCATGAATCGTCCTTATCTGATATGTAGTTTTTATTTTAGAAAATAAATAAAAAAAATAAAAATTGACAAAAAAGGGCACATGAAATTAACATGAAATCTAATTTTCAAAATTATTTTAAGGATACAGTCTTGTGGGCAGTAGCTTAAGGAACATTTTGATGCATAAATCGTTCTTTTATGATGTATGGTTTAGAAGTTATGGCTAAAAAATCAAAAAAATCGCAAAAAACCACGTCAAAAACTATGATTCATGTAAAAAAATTTAACTAAGATTCTTGAAAAAAAATCAAATTCCAGAAAACTTTTTTCTGAATATGCAGTCTTGTGTATATATGTATTAGAAACAATTTGGTGTATAAATCGTCCTTGTAGGATGTATGGTTTGGGAGTTATGACGGAAAAAGCACATGTTTTTGGCCAGCTTCCACTCCAAAAAGTGTTCTACAACTCCTAAACTACAAGAGATAGAGCAAACGGCATTTGGACAAAGGAGTATTCCTTCTTAAGGACGAGGACCTGGTGCTCATTTTAATGCATGAATCGTCCTTATCTGATATGTAGTTTTTATTTTAGAAAATAAATAAAAAAAATAAAAATTGACAAAAAAGGGCACATAAAATTAACATGAAATCTAATTTTTAAAATTATTTTAGGGTTACAGTCTTGTGAACAGTAGCTTAAGGAACATTTTGATGCATAAATCGTCCTTTTATGATGTATGGTTTAGAAGTTATGGCTAAAAAATCAAAAAAATCGCAAAAAACCACGTCAAAAACTATGATTCATGTAAAAAATTTTAACTAAGATTCTTGAAAAAAAATCAAATTCCAGAAAACTTTTTTCTGAATATGCAGTCTTGTGTATATATGCATTAGAAACAATTTGGTGTATAAATCGTCCTTGTAGGATGTATGGTTTAGGAGTTATGACGGAAAAAGCACATGTTTTGGCTCCAAAAAGTGTTCTACAACTCCTAAACTACAGTAGATAGAGCAAACGGCATTTGGACAAAGGAGTATCCCTTCTTAAGGACGAGGACCTTGTGCTCATTTTAATGCATGAATCGTCCTTATCTGATATGTAGTTTTTATTTTAGAAAATAAATAAAAAAAATAAAAATTGACAAAAAAGGGCACATGAAATTAACATGAAATCTAATTTTCAAAATTATTTTAAGGATACAGTCTTGTGAACAGTAGCTTAAGGAACATTTTGATGCATAAATCGTCCTTTTATGATGTATGGTTTAGAAGTTATGGCTAAAAAATCAAAAAAATCGCAAAAAACCACGTCAAAAACTATGATTCATGTAAAAAATTTTAACTAAGATTCTTGAAAAAAATCAAATTCCAAAAAACTTTTTTCTGAATATGCAGTCTTGTGTATATATGTATTAGAAACAATTTGGTGTAGAAATCGTCCTTGTAGGATGTATGGTTTGGGAGTTATGACGGAAAAAGCACATGTTTTTGGCCAGCTTCCACTCCAAAAAGTGTTCTACAACTCCTAAACTACAAGAGATAGAGCAAACGGCATTTGGACAAAGGAGTATCCCTTCTTAAGGACGAGGACCTGGTGCTCATTTTAATGCATGAATCGTCCTTATCTGATATGTAGTTTTTATTTTAGAAAATAAATAAAAAAAATAAAAATTGACAAAAAAGGGCACATGAAATTAACATGAAATCTAATTTTTAAAATTATTTTAGGGATACAGTCTTGTGAACAGTAGCTTAAGGAACATTTTGATGCATAAATCGTCCTTTTATGATGTATGGTTTAGAAGTTATGGCTAAAAAATCAAAAAAATCGCAAAAAACCACGTCAAAAACTATGATTCATGTAAAAAATTTTAACTAAGATTCTTGAAAAAAAATCAAATTCCAGAAAACTTTTTTCTGAATATGCAGTCTTGTGTATATATGTATTAGAAACAATTTGGTGTATAAATCGTCCTTGTAGGATGTATGGTTTGGGAGTTATGACGGAAAAAGCACATGTTTTGGCTCCAAAAAGTGTTCTACAACTCCTAAACTACAGTAGATAGAGCAAACGGCATTTGGACAAAGGAGTATCCCTTCTTAAGGACGAGGACCTGGTGCTCATTTTAATGCATGAATCGTCCTTATCTGATATGTAGTTTTTATTTTAGAAAATAAATAAAAAAAATAAAAATTGACAAAAAAGGGCACATGAAATTAACATGAAATCTAATTTTCAAAATTATTTTAAGGATACAGTCTTGTGGGCAGTAGCTTAAGAAACATTTTGATGCATAAATCGTCCTTTTATGATGTATGGTTTAGAAGTTATGGCTAAAAAATCAAAAAAATCGCAAAAAACCACGTCAAAAACTATGATTCATGTAAAAAATTATAACAAGATTCTTGAAAAAAAATCAAATTCCAGAAAACTTTTTTCTGAATAAGCAGTCTTGTGTATATATGTATTAGAAACAATTTGGTGTATAAATCGTCCTTGTAGGATGTATGGTTTGGGAGTTATGACGGA
The DNA here is from genome assembly GCA_963920525.1 of Dichetophora obliterata. NCBI lineage: Eukaryota > Metazoa > Arthropoda > Insecta > Diptera > Sciomyzidae > Dichetophora > Dichetophora obliterata. Next base: position 189,838,824 of record OY986438.1, read on the forward strand.
AAAAGCACATGTTTTTGGCCAGCTTCCACTCCAAAAAGTGTTCTACAACTCCTAAACTACAAGAGATAGAGCAAACGGCATTTGGACAAAGGAGTATACCTTCTTGAGGACGACGACCTGGTGCTCATTTTAATGCATGAATCGTCCTTATCTGATATGTAGTTTTTATTTTAGAAAATAAATAAAAAAAATAAAAATTGACAAAAAAGGGCACATGAAATTAACATGAAATCTAATTTTCAAAATTATTTTAAGGATACAGTCTTGTGGGCAGTAGCTTAAGGAACATTTTGATGCATAAATCGTCCTTTTATGATGTATGGTTTAGAAGTTATGGCTAAAAAATCAAAAAAATCGCAAAAAACCACGTCAAAAACTATGATTCATGTAAAAAATTTTAACTAAGATTCTTGAAAAAAAATCAAATTCCAAAAAACTTTTTTCTGAATATGCAGTCTTGTGTATATATGTATTAGAAACAATTTGGTGTAGAAATCGTCCTTGTAGGATGTATGGTTTGGGAGTTATGACGGAAAAAGCACATGTTTTGGCACCAAAAAGTGTTCTACAACTCCTAAACTACAAGAGATAGAGCAAACGGCATTTGGACAAAGGAGTATACCTTCTTAAGGACGAGGACCTGGTGCTCATTTTAATGCATGAATCGTCTTTATCTGATATGTAGTTTTTATTTTAGAAAATAAATAAAAAAAATAAAAATTGACAAAAAAGGGCACATGAAATTAACATGAAATCTAATTTTTATAATTATTTTAAGGATACAGTCTTGTGAACAGTAGCTTAAGGAACATTTTGATGCATAAATCGTCCTTTTATAATGTATGGTTTAGAAGTTATGGCTAAAAAATCAAAAAAATCGCAAAAAACCACGTCAAAAACTATGATTCAAAAAGATGTATGGTTTGGGAGTTATGACGGAAAAAGCACATGTTTTTGGCCAGCTTCCACTCCAAAAAAGTGTTCTACAACTCCTAAACTACAAGAGATAGAGCAAACGGCATTTGGACAAATGAGTATCCTTTCTTAAGGACGAGGACCTGGTGCTCATTTTAATGCATGAATCGTCCTTATCTGATATGTAGTTTTTATTTTAGAAAATAAATAAAAAAAAATAAAAATTGACAAAAAAGGGCACATGAAATTAACATGAAATCTAATTTTCAAAATTATTTTAAGGATACAGTCTTGTGGGCAGTAGCTTAAGGAACATTTTGATGCATAAATCGTCCTTTTATGATGTATGGTTTAGAAGTTATGGCTAAAAAATCAAAAAAATCGCAAAAAACCACGTCAAAAACTATGATTCATGTAAAAAATTTTAACTAAGATTCTTGAAAAAAAATCAAATTCCAGAAAACTTTTTTCTGAATATGCAGTCTTGTGTATATATGTATTAGAAACAATTTGGTGTATAAATCGTCCTTGTAAGATGTATGGTTTGGGAGTTATGACAGAAAAAGCACATGTTTTGGCTCCAAAAAGTGTTCTACAACTCCTAAACTACAGTAGATAGAGCAAACGGCATTTGGACAAAGGAGTATCCCTTCTTAAGGACGAGGACCTGGTGCTCATTTTAATGCATAAATCGTCCTTATCTGATATGTAGTTTTTATTTTAGAAAATAAATAAAAAAAATAAAAATTGACAAAAAAGGGCACATGAAATTAACATGAAATCTAATTTTAAAAATTATTTTAGGGATACAGTCTTGTGAACAGTAGCTTAAGGAACATTTTGATGCATAAATCGTCCTTTTATGATGTATGGTTTAGAAGTTATGGCTAAAAAATCAAAAAAATCGCAAAAAACCACGTCAAAAACTATGATTCATGTAAAAAATTTTAACTAAGATTCTTGAAAAAAAATCAAATTCCAGAAAACTTTTTTCTGAATATGCAGTCTTGTAAATATATGTATTAGAAACAATTTGGTGTATAAATCGTCTTTGTAGGATGTATGGTTTGGGAGTTATGACGGAAAAAGCACATGTTTTTGGCCAGCTTCCACTCCAAAAAAGTGTTCTACAACTCCTAAACTACAAGAGATAGAGCAAACGGCATTTGGACAAAGGAGTATCCTTTCTTAAGGACGAGGACCTGGTGCTCATTTTAATGCATGAATCGTCCTTATCTGATATGTAGTTTTTATTTTAGAAAATAAATAAAAAAAATAAAAATTGACAAAAAAGGGCACATGAAATTAACATGAAATCTAATTTTCAAAATTATTTAAAGGATACAGTCTTGTGAACAGTAGCTTAAGGAACATTTTGATGCATAAATCGTTCTTTTATGATGTATGGTTTAGAAGTTATGGCTAAAAAATCAAAAAAATCGCAAAAAACCACGTCAAAAACTATGATTCATGTAAAAAAATTTAACTAAGATTCTTGAAAAAAAAATCAAATTCCAGAAAACTTTTTTCTGAATATGCAGTCTTGTGTATATATGTATTAGAAACAATTTGGTGTATAAATTGTCCTTGTAGGATGTATGGTTTGGGAGTTATGACGGAAAAAGCACATGTTTTGGCTCCAAAAAGTGTTCTACAACTCCTAAACTACAAGAGATAGAGCAAACGGCATTTGGACAAAGGAGTATCCCTTCTTAAGGACGAGGACCTGGTGCTAATTTTAATGCATAAATCGTCCTTATCTGATATGTAGTTTTTATTTTAGAAAATAAATAAAAAAAATAAAAATTGACAAAAAAGGGCACATGAAATTAACATGAAATCTAATTTTAAAAATTATTTTAGGGATACAGTCTTGTGAACAGTAGCTTAAGGAACATTTTGATGCATAAATCGTCCTTTTATGATGTATGGTTTAGAAGTTATGGCTAAAAAATCAAAAAAATCGCAAAAAACCACGTCAAAAACTATGATTCATGTAAAAAATTTTAACTAAGATTCTTGAAAAAAAATCAAATTCCAGAAAACTTTTTTCTGAATATGCAGTCTTGTGTATATATGTATTAGAAACAATTTGGTGTATAAATCGTCCTTGTAGGATGTATGGTTTGGGAGTTATGACGGAAAAAGCACATGTTTTTGGCCAGCTTCCACTCCAAAAAAGTGTTCTACAACTCCTAAACTACAAGAGATAGAGCAAACGGCATTTGGACAAAGGAGTATCCTTTCTTAAGGACGAGGACCTGGTGCTCATTTTAATGCATGAATCGTCCTTATCTGATATGTAGTTTTTATTTTAGAAAATAAATAAAAAAAATAAAAATTGACAAAAAAGGGCACATGAAATTAACATGAAATCTAATTTTCAAAATTATTTTAAGGATACAGTCTTGTGGGCAGTAGCTTAAGGAACATTTTGATGCATAAATCGTTCTTTTATGATGTATGGTTTAGAAGTTATGGCTAAAAAATCAAAAAAATCGCAAAAAACCACGTCAAAAACTATGATTCATGTAAAAAAATTTAACTAAGATTCTTGAAAAAAAAAATCAAATTCCAGAAAACTTTTTTCTGAATATGCAGTCTTGTGTATATATGTATTAGAAACAATTTGGTGTATAAATCGTCCTTGTAGGATGTATGGTTTGGGAGTTATGACGGAAAAAGCACATGTTTTTGGCCAGCTTCCACTCCAAAAAGTGTTCTACAACTCCTAAACTACAAGAGATAGAGCAAACGGCATTTGGACAAAGGAGTATCCCTTCTTAAGGACGAGGACCTGGTGCTCATTTTAATGCATGAATCGTCCTTATCTGATATGTAGTTTTTATTTTAGAAAATAAATAAAAAAAATAAAAATTGACAAAAAAGGGCACATAAAATTAACATGAAATCTAATTTTTAAAATTATTTTAGGGATACAGTCTTGTGAACAGTAGCTTAAGGAACATTTTGATGCATAAATCGTCCTTTTATGATGTATGGTTTAGAAGTTATGGCTAAAAAATAAAAAAACTCGCAAAAAACCACGTCAAAAACTATGATTCATGTAAAAAATTTTAACTAAGATTCTTGAAAAAAAATCAAATTCCAGAAAACTTTTTTCTGAATATGCAGTCTTGTGTATATATGCATTAGAAACAATTTGGTGTATAAATCGTCCTTGTAGGATGTATGGTTTGGGAGTTATGACGGAAAAAGCACATGTTTTGGCTCCAAAAAGTGTTCTACAACTCCTAAACTACAGTAGATAGAGCAAACGGCATTTGGACAAAGGAGTATCCCTTCTTAAGGACGAGGACCTGGTGCTCATTTTAATGCATGAATCGTCCTTATCTGATATGTAGTTTTTATTTTAGAAAATAAATAAAAAAAATAAAAATTGACAAAAAAGGGCACATGAAATTAACATGAAATCTAATTTTCAAAATTATTTTAAGGATACAGTCTTGTGGGCAGTAGCTTAAGGAACATTTTGATGCATAAATCGTCCTTTTATGATGTATGGTTTAGAAGTTATGGCTAAAAAATCAAAAAAATCGCAAAAAACCACGTCAAAAACTATGATTCATGTAAAAAATTTTAACAAGATTCTTGAAAAAAATCAAATTCCAGAAAACTTTTTTCTGAATATGCAGTCTTGTGTATATATGTATTAGAAACAATTTGGTGTATAAATCGTCCTTGTAGGATGTATGGTTTGGGAGTTATGACGGAAAAAGCACATGTTTTTGGCCAGCTTCCACTCCAAAAAGTGTTCTACAACTCCTAAACTACAAGAGATAGAGCAAACGGCATTTGGACAAAGGAGTATCCCTTCTTAAGGACGAGGACCTGGTGCTCATTTTAATGCATGAATCGTCCTTATCTGATATGTAGTTTTTATTTTAGAAAATAAATAAAAAAATAAAAATTGACAAAAAAGGGCACATGAAATTAACATGAAATCTAATTTTCAAAATTATTTAAAGGATACAGTCTTGTGGGCAGTAGCTTAAGGAACATTTTGATGCATAAATCGTTCTTTTATGATGTATGGTTTAGAAGTTATGGCTAAAAAATCAAAAAAATCGCAAAAAACCACGTCAAAAACTATGATTCATGTAAAAAAATTTAACTAAGATTCTTGAAAAAAATCAAATTCCAGAAAACTTTTTTCTGAATATGCAGTCTTGTGTATATATGTATTAGAAACAATTTGGTGTATAAATCGTCCTTGTAGGATGTATGGTTTGGGAGTTATGACGGAAAAAGCACATGTTTTTGGCCAGCTTCCACTCCAAAAAAGTGTTCTACAACTCCTTAACTACAAGAGATAGAGCAAATGGCATTTGGACAAAGGAGTATCCTTTCTTAAGGACGAGGACCTGGTGCTCATTTTAATGCATGAATCGTCCATATCTGATATGTAGTTTTTATTTTAGAAAATAAATAAAAAAAATAAAAATTGACAAAAAAGGGCACATGAAATTAACATGAAATCTAATTTTCAAAATTATTTTAAGGATACAGTCTTGTGGGCAGTAGCTTAAGGAACATTTTGATGCATAAATCGTTCTTTTATGATGTATGGTTTAGAAGTTATGGCTAAAAAATCAAAAAAATCGCAAAAAACCACGTCAAAAACTATGATTCATGTAAAAAATTTTAACTAAGATTCTTGAAAAAAAATCAAATTCCAGAAAACTTTTTTCTGAATAAGCAGTCTTGTGTATATATGTATTAGAAACAATTTGGTGTATAAATCGTCCTTGTAGGATGTATGGTTTGGGAGTTATGACGGAAAAAGCACATGTTTTTGGCCAGCTTCCAATCCAAAAAGTGTTCTACAACTCCTAAACTACAAGAGATAGAGCAAACGGCATTTGGACAAAGGAGTATCCCTTCTTAAGGACGAGGACCTGGTGCTCATTTTAATGCATGAATCGTCCTTATCTGATATGTAGTTTTTATTTTAGAAAATAAATAAAAAAAATAAAAATTGACAAAAAAGGGCACATGAAATTAACATGAAATCTAATTTTTACAATTATTTTAAGGATACAGTCTTGTGGGCAGTAGCTTAAGGAACATTTTGATGCATAAATCGTCCTTTTATGATGTATGGTTTAGAAGTTATGGCTAAAAAATCAAAAAAATCGCAAAAAACCACGTCAAAAACTATGATTCATGTAAAAAATTTTAACTAAGATTCTTGAAAAAAAATCAAATTCCAGAAAACTTTTTTCTGAATATGCAGTCTTGTGTATATATGTATTAGAAACAATTTGGTGTATAAATCGTCCTTGTAAGATGTATGGTTTGGGAGTTATGACGGAAAAAGCACATGTTTTTGGCCAGCTTCCACTCCAAAAAAGTGTTCTACAACTCCTAAACTACAAGAGATAGAGCAAACGGCATTTGGACAAAGGAGTATCCTTTCTTAAGGACGAGGACCTGGTGCTCATTTTAATGCATGAATCGTCCTTATCTGATATGTAGTTTTTATTTTAGAAAATAAATAAAAAAAATAAAAATTGACAAAAAAGGGCACATGAAATTAACATGAAATCTAATTTTTACAATTATTTTAAGGATACAGTCTTGTGGGCAGTAGCTTAAGGAACATTTTGATGCATAAATCGTTCTTTTATGATGTATGGTTTAGAAGTTATGGCTAAAAAATCAAAAAAATCGCAAAAAACCACGTCAAAAACTATGATTCATGTAAAAAAATTTAACTAAGATTCTTGAAAAAAAAAATCAAATTCCAGAAAACTTTTTTCTGAATATGCAGTCTTGTGTATATATGTATTAGAAACAATTTGGTGTATAAATCGTCCTTGTAGGATGTATGGTTTGGGAGTTATGACGGAAAAAGCACATGTTTTTGGCCAGCTTCCACTCCAAAAAGTGTTCTACAACTCCTAAACTACAAGAGATAGAGCAAACGGCATTTGGACAAAGGAGTATCCCTTCTTAAGGACGAGGACCTGGTGCTCATTTTAATGCATGAATCGTCCTTATCTGATATGTAGTTTTTATTTTAGAAAATAAATAAAAAAAATAAAAATTGACAAAAAAGGGCACATAAAATTAACATGAAATCTAATTTTTAAAATTATTTTAGGGATACAGTCTTGTGAACAGTAGCTTAAGGAACATTTTGATGCATAAATCGTCCTTTTATGATGTATGGTTTAGAAGTTATGGCTAAAAAATAAAAAAACTCGCAAAAAACCACGTCAAAAACTATGATTCATGTAAAAAATTTTAACTAAGATTCTTGAAAAAAAATCAAATTCCAGAAAACTTTTTTCTGAATATGCAGTCTTGTGTATATATGCATTAGAAACAATTTGGTGTATAAATCGTCCTTGTAGGATGTATGGTTTGGGAGTTATGACGGAAAAAGCACATGTTTTGGCTCCAAAAAGTGTTCTACAACTCCTAAACTACAGTAGATAGAGCAAACGGCATTTGGACAAAGGAGTATCCCTTCTTAAGGACGAGGACCTGGTGCTCATTTTAATGCATGAATCGTCCTTATCTGATATGTAGTTTTTATTTTAGAAAATAAATAAAAAAAATAAAAATTGACAAAAAAGGGCACATGAAATTAACATGAAATCTAATTTTCAAAATTATTTTAAGGATACAGTCTTGTGGGCAGAAGCTTAAGGAACATTTTGATGCATAAATCGTCCTTTTATGATGTATGGTTTAGAAGTTATGGCTAAAAAATCAAAAAAATCGCAAAAAACCACGTCAAAAACTATGATTCATGTAAAAAATTTTAACAAGATTCTTGAAAAAAATCAAATTCCAGAAAACTTTTTTCTGAATATGCAGTCTTGTGTATATATGTATTAGAAACAATTTGGTGTATAAATCGTCCTTGTAGGATGTATGGTTTGGGAGTTATGACGGAAAAAGCACATGTTTTTGGCCAGCTTCCACTCCAAAAAGTGTTCTACAACTCCTAAACTACAAGAGATAGAGTAAACGGCATTTGGACAAAGGAGTATCCCTTCATAAGGACGAGGACCTGGTGCTCATTTTAATGCATGAATCGTCCTTATCTGATATGTAGTTTTTATTTTAGAAAATAAATAAAAATAAAAAAAAATAAAAATTGACAAAAAAGGGCACATGAAATTAACATGAAATCTAATTTTCAAAATTATTTAAAGGATACAGTCTTGTGGGCAGTAGCTTAAGGAACATTTTGATGCATAAATCGTTCTTTTATGATGTATGGTTTAGAAGTTATGGCTAAAAAATCAAAAAAATCGCAAAAAACCACGTCAAAAACTATGATTCATGTAAAAAAATTTAACTAAGATTCTTGAAAAAAATCAAATTCCAGAAAACTTTTTTCTGAATATGCAGTCTTGTGTATATATGTATTAGAAACAATTTGGTGTATAAATCGTCCTTGTAGGATGTATGGTTTGGGAGTTATGACGGAAAAAGCACATGTTTTTGGCCAGCTTCCACTCCAAAAAAGTGTTCTACAACTCCTTAACTACAAGAGATAGAGCAAACGGCATTTGGACAAAGGAGTATCCTTTCTTAAGGACGAGGACCTGGTGCTCATTTTAATGCATGAATCGTCCTTATCTGATATGTAGTTTTTATTTTAGAAAATAAATAAAAAAAATAAAAATTGACAAAAAAGGGCACATGAAATTAACATGAAATCTAATTTTCAAAATTATTTTAAGGATACAGTCTTGTGGGCAGTAGCTTAAGGAACATTTTGATGCATAAATCGTTCTTTTATGATGTATGGTTTAGAAGTTATGGCTAAAAAATCAAAAAAATCGCAAAAAACCACGTCAAAAACTATGATTCATGTAAAAAATTTTAACTAAGATTCTTGAAAAAAAATCAAATTCCAGAAAACTTTTTTCTGAATAAGCAGTCTTGTGTATATATGTATTAGAAACAATTTGGTGTATAAATCGTCCTTGTAGGATGTATGGTTTGGGAGTTATGACGGAAAAAGCACATGTTTTTGGCCAGCTTCCACTCCAAAAAGTGTTCTACAACTCCTAAACTACAAGAGATAGAGCAAACGGCATTTGGACAAAGGAGTATCCCTTCTTAAGGACGAGGACCTGGTGCTCATTTTAATGCATGAATCGTCCTTATCTGATATGTAGTTTTTATTTTAGAAAATAAATAAAAAAAATAAAAATTGACAAAAAAGGGCACATGAAAATAACATGAAATCTAATTTTTACAATTATTTTAAGGATACAGTCTTGTGGGCAGTAGCTTAAGGAACATTTTGATGCATAAATCGTCCTTTTATGATGTATGGTTTAGAAGTTATGGCTAAAAAATCAAAAAAATCGCAAAAAACCACGTCAAAAACTATGATTCATGTAAAAAATTTTAACTAAGATTCTTGAAAAAAAATCAAATTCCAGAAAACTTTTTTCTGAATATGCAGTCTTGTGTATATATGTATTAGAAACAATTTGGTGTATAAATCGTCCTTGTAAGATGTATGGTTTGGGAGTTATGACGGAAAAAGCACATGTTTTTGGCCAGCTTCCACTCCAAAAAAGTGTTCTACAACTCCTAAACTACAAGAGATAGAGCAAACGGCATTTGGACAAAGGAGTATCCTTTCTTAAGGACGAGGACCTGGTGCTCATTTTAATGCATGAATCGTCCTTATCTGATATGTAGTTTTTATTTTAGAAAATAAATAAAAAAAATAAAAATTGACAAAAAAGGGCACATGAAATTAACATGAAATCTAATTTTCAAAATTATTTAAAGGATACAGTCTTGTGGGCAGTAGCTTAAGGAACATTTTGATGCATAAATCGTTCTTTTATGATGTATGGTTTAGAAGTTATGGCTAAAAAATCAAAAAAATCGCAAAAAACCACGTCAAAAACTATGATTCATGTAAAAAAATTTAACTAAGATTCTTGAAAAAAAAATCAAATTCCAGAAAACTTTTTTCTGAATATGCAGTCTTGTGTATATATGTATTAGAAACAATTTGCTGTATAAATCGTCCTTGTAGGATGTATGGTTTGGGAGTTATGACGGAAAAAGCACATGTTTTGGCTCCAAAAAGTGTTCTACAACTCCTAAACTACAAGAGATAGAGCAAACGGCATTTGGACAAAGGAGTATCCCTTCTTAAGGACGAGGACCTGGTGCTCATTTTAATGCATGAATCGTCCTTATCTGATATGTAGTTTTTATTTTAGAAAATAAATAAAAAAAATAAAAATTGACAAAAAAGGGCACATGAAATTAACATGAAATCTAATTTTCAAAATTATTTTAAGGATACAGTCTTGTGGGCAGTAGCTTAAGAAACATTTTGATGCATAAATCGTCCTTTTATGATGTATGGTTTAGAAGTTATGGCTAAAAAATCAAAAAAATCGCAAAAAACCACGTCAAAAACTATGATTCATGTAAAAAATTATAACAAGATTCTTGAAAAAAAATCAAATTCCAGAAAACTTTTTTCTGAATATGCAGTCTTGTGTATATATGTATTAGAAACAATTTGGTGTATAAATCGTCCTTGTAGGATGTATGGTTTGGGAGTTATGACGGAAAAAGCACATGTTTTTGGCCAGCTTCCACTCCAAAAAGTGTTCTACAACTCCTAAACTACAAGAGATAGAGCAAACGGCATTTGGACAAAGGAGTATACCTTCTTGAGGACGACGACCTGGTGCTCATTTTAATGCATGAATCGTCCTTATCTGATATGTAGTTTTTATTTTAGAAAATAAATAAAAAAAATAAAAATTGACAAAAAAGGGCACATGAAATTAACATGAAATCTAATTTTCAAAATTATTTTAAGGATACAGTCTTGTGGGCAGTAGCTTAAGGAACATTTTGATGCATAAATCGTCCTTTTATGATGTATGGTTTAGAAGTTATGGCTAAAAAATCAAAAAAATCGCAAAAAACCACGTCAAAAACTATGATTCATGTAAAAAATTTTAACAAGATTCTTGAAAAAAAATCAAATTCCAGAAAACTTTTTTCTGAATATGCAGTCTTGTGTATATATGTATTAGAAACAATTTGGTGTATAAATCGTCCTTGTAAGATGTATGGTTTGGGAGTTATGACGGAAAAAGCACATGTTTTTGGCCAGCTTCCACTCCAAAAAAGTGTTCTACAACTCCTAAACTACAAGAGATAGAGCAAACGGCATTTGGACAAAGGAGTATCCTTTCTTAAGGACGAGGACCTGGTGCTCATTTTAATGCATGAATCGTCCTTATCTGATATGTAGTTTTTATTTTAGAAAATAAATAAAAAAAATAAAAATTGACAAAAAAGGGCACATGAAATTAACATGAAATCTAATTTTCAAAATTATTTAAAGGATACAGTCTTGTGGGCAGTAGCTTAAGGAACATTTTGATGCATAAATCGTTCTTTTATGATGTATGGTTTAGAAGTTATGGCTAAAAAATCAAAAAAATCGCAAAAAACCACGTCAAAAACTATGATTCATGTAAAAAATTTTAACTAAGATTCTTGAAAAAAAATCAAATTCCAGAAAACTTTTTTCTGAATATGCAGTCTTGTGTATATATGTATTAGAAACAATTTGGTGTATAAATCGTCCTTGTAGGATGTATGGTTTGGGAGTTATGACGGAAAAAGCACATGTTTTTGGCCAGCTTCCACTCCAAAAAAGTGTTCTACAACTCCTAAACTACAAGAGATAGAGCAAACGGCATTTGGACAAAGGAGTATCCTTTCTTAAGGACGAGGACCTGGTGCTCATTTTAATGCATGAATCGTCCTTATCTGATATGTAGTTTTTATTTTAGAAAATAAATAAAAAAAATAAAAATTGACAAAAAAGGGCACATGAAATTAACATGAAATCTAATTTTCAAAATTATTTAAAGGATACAGTCTTGTGGGCAGTAGCTTAAGGAACATTTTGATGCATAAATCGTTCTTTTATGATGTATGGTTTAGAAGTTATGGCTAAAAAATCAAAAAAATCGCAAAAAACCACGTCAAAAACTATGATTCATGTAAAAAAATTTAACTAAGATTCTTGAAAAAAAAATCAAATTCCAGAAAACTTTTTTCTGAATATGCAGTCTTGTGTATATATGTATTAGAAACAATTTGGTGTATAAATCGTCCTTGTAGGATGTATGGTTTGGGAGTTATGACGGAAAAAGCACATGTTTTTGGCCAGCTTCCACTCCAAAAAGTGTTCTACAACTCCTAAACTACAAGAGATAGAGCAAACGGCATTTGGACAAAGGAGTATCCCTTCTTAAGGACGAGGACCTGGTGCTCATTTTAATGCATGAATCGTCCTTATCTGATATGTAGTTTTTATTTTAGAAAATAAATAAAAAAATAAAAATTGACAAAAAAGGGCACATGAAATTAACATGAAATCTAATTTTTAAAATTATTTTAAGGATACAGTCTTGTGAACAGTAGCTTAAGGAACATTTTGATGCATAAATCGTCCTTTTATGATGTATGGTTTAGAAGTTATGGCTAAAAAATCAAAAAAATCGCAAAAAACCACGTCAAAAACTATGATTCATGTAAAAAATTTTAACTAAGATTCTTGAAAAAAAATCAAATTCCAGAAAACTTTTTTCTGAATATGCAGTCTTGTGTATATATGTATTAGAAACAATTTGGTGTATAAATCGTCCTTGTAGGATGTATGGTTTGGGAGTTATGACGGAAAAAGCACATGTTTTTGGCCAGCTTCCACTCCAAAAAAGTGTTCTACAACTCCTAAACTACAAGAGATAGAGCAAACGGCATTTGGACAAAGGAGTATCCTTTCTTAAGGACGAGGACCTGGTGCTCATTTTAATGCATGAATCGTCCTTATCTGATATGTAGTTTTTATTTTAGAAAATAAATAAAAAAAATAAAAATTGACAAAAAAGGGCACATGAAATTAACATGAAATCTAATTTTCAAAATTATTTAAAGGATACAGTCTTGTGGGCAGTAGCTTAAGGAACATTTTGATGCATAAATCGTTCTTTTATGATGTATGGTTTAGAAGTTATGGCTAAAAAATCAAAAAAATCGCAAAAAACCACGTCAAAAACTATGATTCATGTAAAAAAATTTAACTAAGATTCTTGAAAAAAAAATCAAATTCCAGAAAACTTTTTTCTGAATATGCAGTCTTGTGTATATATGTATTAGAAACAATTTGGTGTATAAATCGTCCTTGTAGGATGTATGGTTTGGGAGTTATGACGGAAAAAGCACATGTTTTTGGCCAGCTTCCACTCCAAAAAGTGTTCTACAACTCCTAAACTACAAGAGATAGAGCAAACGGCATTTGGACAAAGGAGTATCCCTTCTTAAGGACGAGGACCTGGTGCTCATTTTAATGCATGAATCGTCCTTATCTGATATGTAGTTTTTATTTTAGAAAATAAATAAAAAAATAAAAATTGACAAAAAAGGGCACATGAAATTAACATGAAATCTAATTTTTAAAATTATTTTAAGGATACAGTCTTGTGAACAGTAGCTTAAGGAACATTTTGATGCATAAATCGTCCTTTTATGATGTATGGTTTAGAAGTTATGGCTAAAAAATCAAAAAAATCGCAAAAAACCACGTCAAAAACTATGATTCATGTAAAAAATTTTAACTAAGATTCTTGAAAAAAAATCAAATTCCAGAAAACTTTTTTCTGAATATGCAGTCTGGTGTATATATGTATTAGAAACAATTTAATGTATAAATCGTCCTTGTAGGATGTATGGTTTGGGAGTTATGACGGAAAAAGCACATGTTTTTGGCCAGCTTCCACTCCAAAAAAGTGTTCTACAACTCCTAAACTACAAGAGATAGAGCAAACGGCATTTGGACAAAGGAGTATCCTTTCTTAAGGACGAGGACCTGGTGCTCATTTTAATGCATGAATCGTCCTTATCTGATATGTAGTTTTTATTTTAGAAAATAAATAAAAAAAATAAAAATTGACAAAAAAGGGCACATGAAATTAACATGAAATCTAATTTTCAAAATTATTTTAAGGATACAGTCTTGTGAACAGTAGCTTAAGGAACATTTTGATGCATAAATCGTTCTTTTATGATGTATGGTTTAGAAGTTATGGCTAAAAAATCAAAAAAATCGCAAAAAACCACGTCAAAAACTATGATTCATGTAAAAAAATTTAACTAAGATTCTTGAAAAAAAAATCAAATTCCAGAAAACTTTTTTCTGAATATGCAGTCTTGTGTATATATGTATTAGAAACAATTTGGTGTATAAATCGTCCTTGTAGGATGTATGGTTTGGGAGTTATGACGGAAAAAGCACATGTTTTTGGCCAGCTTCCACTCCAAAAAGTGTTCTACAACTCCTAAACTACAAGAGATAGAGCAAACGGCATTTGGACAAAGGAGTATCCCTTCTTAAGGACGAGGACCTGGTGCTCATTTTAATGCATGAATTGTCCTTATCTGATATGTAGTTTTTATTTTAGAAAATAAATAAAAAAAATAAAAATTGACAAAAAAGGGCACATGAAATTAACATGAAATCTAATTTTTAAAATTATTTTAAGGATACAGTCTTGTGAACAGTAGCTTAAGGAACATTTTGATGCATAAATCGTCCTTTTATGATGTATGGTTTAGAAGTTATGGCTAAAAAATCAAAAAAATCGCAAAAAACCACGTCAAAAACTATGATTCATGTAAAAAATTTTAACTAAGATTCTTGAAAAAAAATCAAATTCCAGGAAACTTTTTTCTGAATATGCAGTCTTGTGTATATATGTATTAGAAACAATTTGGTGTATAAATCGTCCTTGTAGGATGTATGGTTTGGGAGTTATGACGGAAAAAGCACATGTTTTTGGCCAGCTTCCACTCCAAAAAGTGTTCTACAACTCCTAAACTACAAGAGATAGAGCAAACGGCATTTGGACAAAGGAGTATCCCTTCTTAAGGACGAGGACCTGGTGCTCATTTTAATGCATGAATCGTCCTTATCTGATATGTAGTTTTTATTTTAGAAAATAAATAAAAAAAATAAAAATTGACAAAAAAGGGCACATGAAATTAACATGAAATCTAATTTTAAAAATTATTTTAGGGATACAGTCTTGTGAACAGTAGCTTAAGGAACATTTTGATGCATAAATCGTCCTTTTATGATGTATGGTTTAGAAGTTATGGCTAAAAAATCAAAAAAATCGCAAAAAACCACGTCAAAAACTATGATTCATGTAAAAAATTTTAACTAAGATTCTTGAAAAAAAATCAAATTCCAGAAAACTTTTTTCTGAATATGCAGTCTTGTGTATATATGTATTAGAAACAATTTAATGTATAAATCGTCCTTGTAGGATGTATGGTTTGGGAGTTATGACGGAAAAAGCACATGTTTTTGGCCAGCTTCCACTCCAAAAAAGTGTTCTACAACTCCTAAACTACAAGAGATAGAGCAAACGGCATTTGGACAAAGGAGTATCCTTTCTTAAGGACGAGGACCTGGTGCTCATTTTAATGCATGAATCGTCCTTATTTGATATGTAGTTTTTATTTTAGAAAATAAATAAAAAAAATAAAAATTGACAAAAAAGGGCACATGAAATTAACATGAAATCTAATTTTCAAAATTATTTTAAGGATACAGTCTTGTGGACAGTAGCTTAAGGAACATTTTGATGCATAAATCGTTCTTTTATGATGTATGGTTTAGAAGTTATGGCTAAAAAATCAAAAAAATCGCAAAAAACCACGTCAAAAACTATGATTCATGTAAAAAAATTTAACTAAGATTCTTGAAAAAAAAATCAAATTCCAGAAAACTTTTTTCTGAATATGCAGTCTTGTGTATATATGTATTAGAAACAATTTGGTGTATAAATCGTCCTTGTAGGATGTATGGTTTGGGAGTTATGACGGAAAAAGCACATGTTTTTGGCCAGCTTCCACTCCAAAAAATGTTCTACAACTCCTAAACTACAAGAGATAGAGCAAACGGCATTTGGACAAAGGAGTATCCCTTCTTAAGGACGAGGACCTGGTGCTCATTTTAATGCATGAATCGTCCTTATCTGATATGTAGTTTTTATTTTAGAAAATAAATAAAAAAAATAAAAATTGACAAAAAAGGGCACATGAAATTAACATGAAATCTAATTTTTAAAATTATTTTAAGGATACAGTCTTGTGAACAGTAGCTTAAGGAACATTTTGATGCATAAATCGTCCTTTTATGATGTATGGTTTAGAAGTTATGGCTAAAAAATCAAAAAAATCGCAAAAAACCACGTCAAAAACTATGGTTCATGTAAAAAATTTTAACTAAGATTCTTGAAAAAAAATCAAATTCCAGGAAACTTTTTTCTGAATATGCAGTCTTGTGTATATATGTATTAGAAACAATTTGGTGTATAAATCGTCCTTGTAGGATGTATGGTTTGGGAGTTATGACGGAAAAAGCACATGTTTTTGGCCAGCTTCCACTCCAAAAAGTGTTCTACAACTCCTAAACTACAAGAGATAGAGCAAACGGCATTTGGACAAAGGAGTATCCCTTCTTAAGGACGAGGACCTGGTGCTCATTTTAATGCATGAATCGTCCTTATCTGATATGTAGTTTTTATTTTAGAAAATAAATAAAAAAAATAAAAATTGACAAAAAAGGGCACATGAAATTAACATGAAATCTAATTTTTAAAATTATTTTAAGGATACAGTCTTGTGAACAGTAGCTTAAGGAACATTTTGATGCATAAATCGTCCTTTTATGATGTATGGTTTAGAAGTTATGGCTAAAAAATCAAAAAAATCGCAAAAAACCACGTCAAAAACTATGATTCATGTAAAAAATTTTAACTAAGATTCTTGAAAAAAAATCAAATTCCAGAAAACTTTTTTCTGAATATGCAGTCTTGTGTATATATGTATGAGAAACAATTTGGTGTATAAATCGTCCTTGTAGGATGTATGGTTTGGGAGTTATGACGGAAAAAGCACATGTTTTGGCTCCAAAAAGTGTTCTACAACTCCTAAACTACAAGAGATAGAGCAAACGGCATTTGGACAAAGGAGTATCCTTTCTTAAGGACGAGGACCTGGTGCTCATTTTAATGCATGAATCGTCCTTATCTGATATGTAGTTTTTATTTTAGAAAATAAATAAAAAAAATAAAAATTGACAAAAAAGGGCACATGAAATTAACATGAAATCTAATTTTTAAAATTATTTTAAGGATACAGTCTTGTGAACAGTAGCTTAAGGAACATTTTGATGCATAAATCGTCCTTTTATGATGTATGGTTTAGAAGTTATGGCTAAAAAATCAAAAAAATCGCAAAAAACATCGTCAAAAACTATGATATGTAAAAAATTTTAACTAAGATTCTTGAAAAAAAATCAAATTCCAGAAAACTTTTTTCTGAATATGCAGTCTTGTGTATATATGTATTAGAAACAATTTGGTGTATAAATCGTCCTTGTAAGATGTATGGTTTGGGAGTTATGACGGAAAAAGCACATGTTTTTGGCCAGCTACCACTCCAAAAAGTGTTCTACAACTCCTAAACTACAAGAGATAGAGCAAAATGCATTTGGACAAAGGAGAATCCCTTCTTAAGGACGAGGACCTGGTGCTCATTTTAATGCATGTAAAAAATTTTAACAAGATTCTTGAAAAAAAATCAAATTCCAGAAAACTTTTTTCTGAATATGCAGTCTTGTGTATATATGTATTAGAAACAATTTGGTGTATAAATCGTCCTTGTAGGATGTATGGTTTGGGAGTTATGACGGAAAAAGCACATGTTTTTGGCCAGCTTCCACTCCAAAAACTGTTCTACAACTCCTAAACTACAAGAGATAGAGCAAACGGCGTTTGGACAAAGGAGTATCCCTTCTTAAGGACGAGGACCTGGTGCTCATTTTAATGCATGAATCGTCCTTATCTGATATGCAGTTTTATTATTATTAAATTAATTATTATTAAATTATTATTATTAAATTAAATTCATTGATCAACCTTACAGAACTGTGAAAATTGGCATTTATCGCAACAATTAAATCCATTGATCAACCATACGGAACTATGAAACTTGCCATTTAATTCTCCCGATGATGCAAAAGTATCGTATTCTTCAAACTTTTAAAAAAATGGCAATAATCATATACGAGGTTAATACGTCTGCATTTACATATAACTGACCTCTAAACATAGTAATAAAATACAGAAATGTTCACTTTTTACATTGAACAAAAACATAAAAATATGTAAACTCGTTGGTTGTCATTGTTTTGGTTTTTCTGTCGGTGGATGGCTGATAGTCTGGAAAGAAGTTGGAACGCTGGATGAAGCAATCTCTTGGTATAATTTATACTCGTTGCACCGATGTCGCACTGTGCACATACACACACATATGGTCTTCTTTAGTGTGTGCAGTTCTTGTTGCTTTCTTGCAAGCTGATGTGTTGAGCATAAATTACCTTAAAATTTATGCTTCGAAATTTATTTTAGTTTACTTGTGCTTTAATAATGCTTTAAAACCCAAAAAAAGGTCATCAAAATTTACCCAATAAAAGCATGTACAGAAGACAATAGTCACATTTTGTATTAAATAAATACCTTAAACTTCATAAAATAAACTAATAACTTGTAAATATTTAATAAAAAAAAAAATATCATCGTTTCAATATATGCTATTATACAATTATATAAATTATACTCACATGAAATTTTACTCAAAAGTAATATATATGAAATAATTCATATATATTATGAATGTTTAAAACTGTTATATATATTATGTTTAAAACTGTTTATTTTTAAAATGTTTAAAATGCTTAAAACCAACCAATTAAGAAATGCATGATAAAAATGCTCACAACAAATTTCGTCACAATATTACATTTGTACACAATTATTCTAATAAATGTTAAAAATTTTATCATTGCATTTTAATTACGTGATAAACAAAGAATAAAAAAATATATAAAAAATAAAATGTTCTAAATGAAATTGTTTTACTCGGATTAGTTATATACATTTCAACATAAAATCTATCTGAAATAAATATCTTAATATAACGAAATGGAATTCTTAAATATTTTCCAATTGAATCAAAATATACTTTTGATTATGCTTGCAGGGTTTTCTGATTGGGCAGATAGGTATATTTTTGTTGGTGGTTTAAGATAACCTAATAAGAATAGTAATAAAATTATAAGTATATGTGTATATAATAATAAATATAATATTAATATATATCTATACTATTCTATACTATATATATATATATATATATACATGCATCTACGATCAATGGTTTTGTCGTAAAATTCACATTTTAATAAAAAATAAAATCATTTTCTTAAATAAATTTCTTAAAATAAAATCATGACTGCTTGTAACTTTGGTATCTTTTAATAAAATACCTACATAAAAACCATTTCAACAACATTAAAGCAAATGGGTAACAAGCAATTTTCTTCTCTTCATGAAAAAAAAAAACATATTTGCAACTCCTTATTAAAGAATAATTATTTCTTTAGCCGAATCTGAATTCCGTCTTTTTATTCGGCTAATGAAAAAATTATTATTTGCAGATGCAACCAAAATCTAGCTAGAATAAAATCGCAACAACAATGTCCAGCTAGAAACAACATCAATTCGTCAAACACAAGAAGATCCCAAAAATTAACACAAAAAAATAAGCTGTAAAAGTTGTGGCAAATAGAAGTTACATTTTCATTCACATACATACTTATAATATTGTTTTCTTCTCCTTTCGTTACTTGTCGTATTCATTTTCATGTTTACTTCTTCTTACTCACAGCAATGCGTCAATAACGAGTACAAAAACTCGTTGGTTGTCATTGTTTTGGTTTTTCTGTCGGTGGATGGCTGATAGTCTGGAAAGAAGTTGGAACGCTGGATGAAGCAATCTCTTGGTATAATTTATACTCGTTGTAAATTACCTTAAAATTTATGCTTCGAAATTTATTTTAGTTTACTTCGAAATTTATTTTAATAGTGTTCCCATTGTCATCTCATGCTACAATTTTGAGAGAACTTAGATAAACTATCATTAATTAATATATTTTTTTTCTAAAATTTAACGTTAAAAAAATAACGTTAATATTTTAGAAATTTTGCAGTTTTATTAAAAAAATAAGCCTTTTGAAAATATCTGTATTATGAATCTAAAATCGTTGCTCTATCTCAAACTTAACCGAAGTTATGATCAAATGAGAAACAGTCCTCAAGAAAAAACCTGACTTTTTTAAATTTTTGAGTACCCGTAACTCAGTAACCACTCGAAAAGAATAAAAATTACAAATTGATTTTCTAAATTGTAGCCAACACTACGTGTTTACAAAGTTTAAACCAAATCGGAGAGGGTCAGGTTGAGAATTTAATTTTTTTTGTCGAAAAGCAATGGAATCACTCTGAATAAAAAAATTCTGATTAATCAGAAAAATGATTAATCAGGAAGCTGATTAATCGCTTAATAAGCATTCTGATCAATCAGAAAACTGATTAATCGATTAATCAATTAATCTAAAATCTGATTACTCAGAAAATTAATTACTCGATTAATCGCACAGCCCTAATTTTTTCTACTGCCTTGCCAACTGACTTACCAACTGTCTGGACTCTTATTCACAAACACAAAGTTTGACAACTTATACGTTTTCACTGTCTTATGGTCCAGTTAGCCTCGCATGGCATAGCAGTGCATGGCCTTAACAAGCGTCACATCGAAATCTGTTTAATAGGATTTGTGTGTATCTGATTATGCACAACATGGCAACGCATGGCAATGCTCAGATAAAAACAGAAATGCATCTCTGACTACATAGATAAACATGGAAGATCTATTTCATTTTGATATCTGTGTATTCTTCTATGTATTTGACGTTTTGGCAAAACAGATGTGAAGTTGTAAAATTGTTTGATCAAGTGCGGTTAATTTATTAAAATAAAATCGTTGTATTCTTCTTTTTTATTGTTTTATTTTGACCATGTGACTATGCTTTGCATAATCACCATTTATTTAGCTGTGTGCTAGCTGCTTATCTGCGTTGCATGCGCTGCTGTGCCATGCGAGGCTAACTGGACCATTAACATTACTACCGCATGTAATCCCTGTGTTAGCCAGAAGATTAAAGTGTAGTTTCTTGATTTTACTGTGTTTTGATAAGAGTATACGAGTTATTTCTTTGTCTAAGGAAGCGGGTTTAAGTCTGTCTATGTTAATTGTTATGTTAGTGTTGTTTTTACAAATTGTGAAATATTGTATGGATCTTAAATCGATTTGCGAATTGTGTCATTACGGACGAACACAAAGTTACAAGTCCTTAGTGCTTGAGGTATATACTGTTTAAACTTGGTGTTGTGATGTAATATATTTTAATAATTTCTTTCGGCAACTTCCTTTAGTTTGGACAAGGTGTCTGACGAATTAAAAACCTGACTATTTTGTATCACCAGTTGTTGTGGTAATCAGAGTGTTTGACCAAAGACCATTTCTGCTGGTGAGCCCTTAGTGCCTTCTTTGACTGTAGATCTGAGCCCTAAAAGAATTAGTGGTAGCTCTGTGTACCAGTTTGTTTGGTTATTGCTCGCTATTATAGAAGTGATGAAAACGTTCTACAATACCGTTACTTTGTGGATGATAAGCAGTAGTTGTTATGTGTTTGCTTTCTAGACTTTTTACTAAATTTCTGAATACTGTCGATGCAAGTTGAGATCCTCGATCGAAAGTAATTTCCAGAGGAACTCCAAAACATGATACATATTCTCTTTGAAGTGTGTCTACGCTAGTATTCGTGTTGGTTTCCTTTATTGGATACGCCTTGGGCTAACGCGTGTTTCAGTCGTTTAAGGTAAGTAGATATATATAATTTTTTGATACCGGTAATGGACCAACTAGATCAACATGGACATGCTTCAAAAGGCAAACAATTACATTAAAAACAAACAAAATATAAAGCTATGAAAATAAAACGTTACTAAAATTAAAATTTATTTTATATAAATTATATATATAGCTTTAGAGTATATTACAAGGTACATTTTTAAGTTATTTAAATTGAAAGTACGTCGATTGTCTGGCAAAATGTTTGTAAACAGAAAAATTTCTTTCCCCCTTTGTACATAAAACTTTACCACCTAAAATTTAAGCAATAGACCATGTTAATGTTAATGTTATGTGGTGGAGATGCGTACTGCGACCTTAATTAGATCTATTGTACCTCCTTCTCAAAGCTCCGCTGGGTTTGCGGATTACAGAATTCCATCCAGCCCTATTTCTCTAATGAATTTGAGAAAATTCTTAGGTTCAAGGGATGAAACCTGCTCTAGACTCAGCTCATAGTTCCCCAGTGTTAGCTTACGTCTGCGAGCCACGGCGTCGCAGTTTGTGAGTAGGTGTATTGGAGTCTCCTCTGCTTCTTCACAGAAACGGCAGTTACTATCGGTTCCTATGCCCAATTTCATCAGGTGGTATTTGAGTTTACAGTGTCCTGTAAGGAACCCCATTAGAAACAT
The DNA here is from genome assembly GCA_963920525.1 of Dichetophora obliterata. NCBI lineage: Eukaryota > Metazoa > Arthropoda > Insecta > Diptera > Sciomyzidae > Dichetophora > Dichetophora obliterata. The sequence goes on from OY986438.1 coordinate 189,861,305, forward strand.
TAGATTCGGTTTGCCTAAGCTTATGCACAATTTTGCTCTCCGAGTGTTAAAATCTTTGAGGAGCAAGTTGGATTGTCTTAGCTTTGGGAGGCTTTTCCAGAGGTTTGAACGCTTATGCTTCTCCTCCCTTCTTAGTTCTTCTTTTATAGAATGTGTGCCCAATCCGCAGAATGGTTCTGGTCCTATAAATTTTGTGGCTGCACCCTGTCGCGCTAGACCTTCGGCTTCTTCGTTACCCTGTATACCTTTGTGTCCTGGGACCCAAAGTATAGTAACAGTGTTATTCTTGCCTAGTTCGTTGAGTTTTGTTAGGCATTCCCATGTTATTTTCGATGATATCTCACAGGAGACTAATGCTTTGATTGCTGCTTGGCTGTCTGACATTACAACTATATCCTGACCTTTGTATTTCCGGTCCAGATTGAATTGTGCACACAGCTGTATTGCTAGGATTTCTGCTTGGAAGATACTGGGTGTTGTCCCCATAGGTTCAGAGTGCTTGGTTCTTGGCCCGTACACACTTGCGCCTATACCTTCCAATGTCTTGGACCCGTTTGTATACCATGCTATACTATGTGGTTTCTTGACTTGCGATATCATCTCGCTGTCCCACTCTTTCTTGGTACTTAGCTTAATTCCGAAGTGTTTTTCGAAGTTATACCCTTTTACTATATCGTCTCTTGGTAGATCGATGTAGGCAGTGTGCTTTGCAATATCCTCCTTCTCTCTACTGCTGATAGTTTTACCTAAACCTGTCCCCTCTTTTGCAATGCACAACAGAGTTCGCTTGGCTACTCCCTCTATGACAAGGTGTAAGGGTGTTAGGTCCAGAATTAATTCTAGTGCTGCTGTAGGGCATGTTCTCATGGCCCCCGCAATAGACCATACAAACAGTGTTAATAAAAACTAGCATATCCTGAGTTTTTATTTGACACATGTTTCATCTTTCTACATACCTCGTCAGTTTCACGATGCGCAGAACTTTTTACTCATCGAGGTCTATAAACAAAGCTACTCCCTTTTCGAGAAGTAATGTTTTGACTAAAGTTAATCTATTGTTAAAGGAATATATTAAAAAATTTGCATTTTAACATTTTTCGTATGAAAAAATAGCAAAAAAAAAATTATTTAAAAATTATTGTAAAATGACAAAAAAAGCCGAAAAATGCTGTAAATAATAAAAATGTCCAAAAATGACAATAAAATAATTTTAACATAGCTAAAAATTACAAAAAAATGCCCTAAATCTCGTTAAAATTACATGAAAACTAAAACCGATAAAAAAAAACGATGAAAAAAACTTAGGGCCATTTTGTTCACAAAGGGCATAAATATGATTTAATTCGGGGATAACTATCTCTAGGTTAATTTATGCCAAGCGTATAAGTCGGGAGATAAAAAAGTGGTTTTGTTCACATTTTATCCCGGCTTTATGCTTAGAGTATAAATTCGCTCTCAGTTTATATCGATTTCCATTGGAATGTTAGAGTGTTGCTCATTAATTAAAAAATGTGTGGGGATTTTTGGTGTGTTGTTGCTGATTTGAGGGTTTTCACTCCAACTAGGTAAAATTGGGTCGCTGATTCCGAATCCGTTGTCAGGATTTCAAAACTCGAAAATTTTTCTACACATAGGGCTGCCACCTAAAAATGTTTTATTTTAAGAATTTTAAACATGAGGAAAGAGTACTGGGGGGTCGCTGATTTTGAATCTGAATTCAAAATTTTAAAATTCAAGATAGTGGATAGGGCTGCCACTTAAATTTTTTGTATTTTTATGAATTCGTGACTGGCAAAAAAATGCTACACCAAAAATGGGTCGCTGAATACGAATCCGTGGTCAGAATTTCAAAATTATAAAGTTTTGAAATAATAGGGTTGCCACCTAATAATATGTATTTTTAAGAACTTTAAACATTACTTAACAGTGTTAGGGAGTCACTGATTTCGAATCTGAGGTTAGAATTTTAAAATTCAAAATGGTGGATAGGGTTGCCAAAAAAAATGGTACACCAAAAATGGGTTGCTGAATACGAATCCATGGTCAGAATTTCAAAATTATAAGATTTTCAAATAATAGGGCTGCCACCTAATAATATGTATTTTTAAGAATTTTAAACATTATTTAACAGTGCTAGGGAGTCACTGATTTCGAATCTGAGGTCAGAGTTTTAAAATTCAAAATTAAGGATAGGGTTGCCACTTTAATTTCTTGTATTTTTATGAATTCGGGGCTGGCAAAAAAATGATATGCCAAAAATGGGTCGCTGAATCCAAATCCGTGGTCATTTTGAAATTCTGACCACGGATTCGGATTCAGCGACCAATTTTTACCTGTTAGTTCGCACCAGCCTCGAATTCATAAAAATAAAAAAATTAAGTTGGATGCCCTACTCACCATCTTGAATTTTAAAATTCTGACTCCAGATTCGAAATCAGTGACTCCATAACACTGTTAAATTATGTTTAAAATTCTAAAAAATACATATTATTAGGTGGCAGCCCTATTATTTCAAAACTTTATCATTTTGAAATTCTGGCCACGGATTCGGGTTCAGCGACCCATTTTTGGTATACCATTTTTTTGGCAGCCCCGAATTTGTAAAAATTTAAAAAATTAAGGTGGCAGCCCTATCCACCATCTTGAATTTAAAAATTTTGAGTTCAGATTCAAAATCAGTAACCCCCAATACTGTTCCCTCATGTTTAAAAATTCTTAAAATGAAACATTTTTAGGTGGCAACCCTATGTGTGGAAAAATTTTTAAATTCTGACAACGGATACGGATTCAGTGACCCATTTTTACCCTTTAGTTCGCGACAGCCCCGAATTCGTAAAAATAAGAAATTAAGGTGGCAACCTTATCCAACATCTTGAATTTTAAAATTCAGACACCAGATTCGAAATCAGTAGCCCCCAATACTGTTTCCCTATGTTTAAAAATCTGTATTTTCAATATTTTGACACCAAGTAAATAAAAAATATTAAAATAAGAGTGATGAGAGCGAATTAAAAATCTTAACTCACCAATTTTCACGAGTTTAATATTTCTGGGGTTAAGCTATCTCGCCACCATTTTTATCTCCAGCTTGAAGAGATAAAAGCTTAATTCACTGTGAACAAATGAAAACTGGAAAAATCATGGAATTAACTCGGGGATAAATTTATCTCTCTGTGAACAAATTGGCCCTTAAAAACTTTTCATATATAGGGAATAAAGGTAACATAAATGGACGTTCTAAATAATAAGGAAATGCCTAAGAAGCAGCAGAAAAAGTTGACAAGTCACCGAAATCCTAGCCCTGGTTATGACTAAAAAAAATTTAAGCTGTTGACTTCAAAAACACATTTTTTTGAAAAAACAATATTAAAAATCTTAAAATTTTTTATTTTATTTACCTAAAAGCATTATATAACAGCATATATTTCTAACAGCATTATAACAAACATGCTGAAACTTGAGTTTGGACCTGGAATCAAGTTAATTGTACACGCAATCTGAGCATAATGAGCAGCTGGACTAACTTTTATCTAGTTTCAATTGGAACAAATGATGCAGTCCTCCTTAAATTTTGAAGGACAGTAGAGTTTAGTTACAGCAGCATATGCCTATTTTTCTGAAATTTTTTTATTCAAAATACGTTTAAAAAATGAATTTAATATTGTGTTGCATATTAAATTAAAGCTGTTTATTTTACCTTTAAAATAGGCTATAAAACATCTACATACACTTCTTTGGATTGAAATTTACTATTGTTTTTTTTAAAAATGAAATTATTAAAAAAAAAATACAGTTTTGTGTAGAAACACAGGCACTACTTAAGAAAAAATAACTCAAATCTGAGGCATAAAATTTAGATGTTGGCTGATTTAATATCAAATGACCCTAATGTTAAATTCATTACAATTTATTAGCATAGATTTTTTGAAGAATAATGCGAGGAAATTTCGCCTATAAAAATAATAAAATGTAGTAAGTACGAGTAGTACAGAAAAATGTTAAGAATTTCACTTATTTGTAAAAAAATATTTCTCAGTTGGTTTTGAATGAGGTTTGGGTTACTTTATTATTAACCTTCTCATATTTTTTTCCATAATTAAAATATACGATTATTTCGAATTGAGGATGAATATTAAATTTACTAAAATTTTGTGTTTGTGAAGTTCCAGTTAGTCTATGTGTTTTAAATCTATTTCTTAGTTTTGTCATATTGACATCTACTTTGGAAATAGTTCTCTCAAAATTGTCAGAAGAGTTAGATAAGCAAATTTGCTCTTCAACATATGCTGTTAGCTAAGGAAATACCAAACTAGAATCCACTCTTAAAATTTCGACGTTTTCATATTTTAATAACTTAATTCTCGGAATTATTATCAATCAATATTTTGTAAATCATCTTTTAAGACTAAGTTTAGAAAAAGTAAATATGAGTACTAGACCAAAATATTTAACTTCTTGCTTTTGCAATTTTTTTGGGTTCAATGCAACAAGGAATTTAAAACTGGTTCAATTAAAACGAAGTAGTTTTTATTTAATTTATTCATCTATATTATTATCAGGACTAGGATTTCGATGAAATGTCATCTTTTTTATGCTGATTCTAAGACATTTCCTGGTTATCTAGAACGTCCATTTATGTTTTCTGAATTCTAAAAATGAAAAGTTTTTAGGTAATTTTACATCGTTTTTTATAGGTTTTAGTTTTAAGGCATTTTTTACTAGACTTAGGTAATTTTTAGCGATTTTTGGGTTATTTTATTGCAATTTTTTATTGCAAAGTTTTTTAGATCATTTCAGTGTAATTTTAATAGAATGTTTTGTTCTGTATTTTTCGTACAAAAAATATAAAAATGCAATTTTTTAAATAAGTCCTGATTATAATATTTATGAATAGTTTGCAACAATTTGTTATTTGCCTGATTTACCTGAAAACAATGACGATTGAAATCAGTTGAGCCTTTATTGCGTTAACTTGACGTATTTAGCGTCACTCTGGCAACGCTGCTTTTTGTTGAAAGCGATTTAAAGATACTGTAGCACAGTTGAAGGGTAACTGTTGTACTACTGTCAGAAGAAATTGGTTTGTGTCTTGAATATTTTTTGTTTAATTATGTTACAGTGCTTTTTAAGGATATTGTTATCTTAACCCTTGACTTGCCGATGATATAAAGAGTGATACAAAATTTTGCAGTCTATTATCCTTGCTTGTGACATTATTTTCTTAAGAGGGCGGTAATTTAATTAATTTTTTTTTCTATTTTAATGTTTGTGTTAACGTATTAATGTACAACATATAAAGAAAATTAAAAGTCGATTGGAGTTAAACTGAGGGACATATGGAGTTGTTAATGGTGATATGGATTCACACTGCTGGAAAGTTTTAAATTAAATTTTAAATTTACTGCACCGATCTTTTAAAAATGTTGAACACTCTTTCTCTATATAAATGACGATTTTTCTTCAATTTGAACGTATTTTATTACAACATAATTTCTGTTTTTTTTATGGAAAATCAGTATTTTGATTTCTGAGTGCTGTAAAAAACTAAAACAAATGAAAAAAAAAAAACAAAACAGCGTTTCTTGCAGAAGCTTATCCGCTAATGAAATTATATAATTTTTGTGTTTATATGATCACAACATTTATGATTGACAACACAATGATACTTTTTTTGAGACATCTGCGGAGACTCGGTGTCAATGGGTCATTTCTATATAGTTATTAATGAGAGTTTCACAGAACATTTATAAATTCTTTATTATGTAGCTTTACACGCTCTCGCTACGTAAGCGGTAGGAACCATCATATTTTGCACACATGTCTGAGCATTAAAATGTCAGCTTACTGATTATGCTGTCCAATCTGTGCTGGCTTGCTATGCACAAAGGTCGAATGCATCGGGATTATTTATTGAGTAGCAGTGTAAAAACAAAATAGCTCAACATAAACGCAAATTCCGAGCACGAGATGTCAAAGCAAATCCTGACACTGACAGTAGTAGTTGGTGTAATAATATTTATAACCCGTATATTTTGGACTTGCTATATTATTTGGCTCATATTTGCAAGGGTTGAATATTTATTGATAGCTCAAGTTTAATTGCTAGTTGCATCAAATATTGAGAAACTAATTAATTCAAAATCAAGGTGGCGGTTGAATAAGTATTTTGCTTTAGTTGTATATATTTGCAATGCGTTGCCACAACTGATTTCTCTGGAGTATAACATAACCGTAGTTTTATTACTTGTATGCTCTTGGAGTGTAACAGTTGCTGTTTTTGCTTAATAGTTTATTTACTAGATGGGAAATTGCTATTGTTTTCAAGGCAGTCATGCTTCCTTTGTTTCCGTTGGGATTAGTGGCAAATAATAAGAAATTAAATATAAATAAGAGCGCAAAGGAACAAACAGACACATAATATGGTCTATTTGTGGCATGAAATTGCCAATATGAGTACATGCTATATATGTATGTACAAATACTATGTTCCTAAAGGTAGAAATAAAATGTCACGGTTTAGTTGGGGTGTTAACTTGTTTTGGTATTTTTAGTTTAAATATAAAAGATTAGTAGGCATTTGATGTTACTAAAATATAAGAATTTTCATTCACAAAATAATTTGTGTGAAAAATTCAACTAAGAAAAGTATAATTCTTAGTTGAATATTAAGTTAACTTAAAAAATTATCACTTTAAAAAATTAGAAAACATATGAAATTAAATAAGACCGTTAGAAAAAAAGTCCAGAAGAAACTCATTCGTAAAAAGGTAAAAAATTTATTAAAGAAAAAATTTATACCTTAAAAAGTAAGCATTTTAAAAGGGTTAGTGTTCATAATTTGCTCTTATATTATTTTACTTTTATAATTATGTCTAATAAATCAAGGAGGTTAAAGTGATAATTACAATAACTGTCATGGAATCATATCATACCGTACCATAGCATCATAACTTACCATGATATTATACCATACCATAAATTTATAAGTTTTATATAATTTGTTGTCAAAAATAGTGGTAAAACATTACTACAAAAGAATAAAAAATAATGATAAAAATAGTAGTAAAAAAAAATATTAGAGATAGTTGTAGAAAAAGTTTTATAAGAAACCATGATAATATTACATGTCAGAAAATCATATCGCACTATATTAAAATACCATCATACCAAGTCCAACATATTATACCATTAAATACCATCATTCTATCATATCATAACTTATCATCATACAATACATGATAATTCAAGTCATACCATTATATCATTACAGTTTTTCATATCAATTCATACCATAATACCATGCATCATATGAAATCCATTATACCAAACACATTATACCATATCATACCATACCATAACACACTATCATCATACCATTATATTATATCCTACCGTCTATACCCAAGCCGAAAAAATGGCCGGACTTTGTACTTGTATTCCTCAGCTCATGTCAAATAAATGGGATCTTTCCTGCTTATTACACTCAAAAATTTTTGTGTGTAAATATTTTTAACAACTGTGAACCATGAGTAGCTGAAAACTATAAATAAAATTCGTAGAACCGACGTATATTAGTACATATATCGAATATTTTATTCGTATTAGTACAATAGCAAATTAATGCTGAATATAATATCTCTCATTTACTTCAAGACCGTCATAACTCAAAAAACGCGATTTTGCAAAAATAGTGTTTCAAGTTTTCAATTGCCTTGCTCTTGTATAAAAAGCAAGAGCCATATTCTCTTCTCACGCTGAGAGTATTTAAAATAAAAACATGAAATTTTTACACAATATGGAGCATGATTAACCTGCATCTGCATCATTAACCTAAAAATCGTGTTTCTTGAGTTATGACGGTCTTTAAGTAAATGAGCGATATAATAACGAAAAAAAAATATTCTGTCCGAGCTGAGGCTTGAACCTCGGCTACTAGCTTACGGGCCACGCACTCTACTAGTCGGCTACAGTCACTTTACAATCATATAAGGGCACTTCACGATCTTGTTGCATCGTTGCAAATGCAAAATAAACAGCTTTTACAAAAACAAAAAGCATTGAAAAGCTTTTGCTACATATGCTTTTTGTTTTTGTAAGAGATGTTTATTGTGCATTTGCAACGATGCAACAAGATCGTGAAGTGCCCTATAGTTCCTTATATTATGTAGTTGTTCGACAAACCAGGCAAAAAAAAACATTCTGTCTGAGCTGGGGTTTGAACCTCGGCTCTTTAGCTTTCGGGCCACGAACTCTGCCAGTAGTCTGCAGCCTCTTTACAATCATGCAATTTCTTGTATTCTGTAGTCGTGCGTCAAACAAGCAAAAAAAAAACCCTGTCTGAAATGGAGTTCGAACCTTGGCTCTTGAACTTATGGGCCACGCAATCTACCAGTAGGCTACAGCTACTTTACAATCATACAGTTCCTTATATTATGTAGTTGTTTGACACGCAAGGCAAAACTTAACGTCAGTTGATAGCTATTTGTATGTAGAACATGTGTATAAAATGTCGAAATTATCGGTTTTGTAGTTTTTTCGGAATTGTCGTCACCGACTTTAAAAATTACATGTTTGGGAAAATCAATTTAAAACTTTTTTACTTTAACTTTAAAAAGAAAATTTTTGATTTAAGAAAATATAAAATAGTCCTCTTTTGATCAAATCAAGCACTAAAAGATAATGTTGAGAAAAAATATTATGATGAGCATTTATATTTATTATTGAATAAAATAACCGTGCGATTTCACGGCATAAGGAAATTAATTGCTTGCATTATGCATAAAAATACACAGATAGTAAGAATTAGTTAGTTGAAAAATTGGCAGTGTTTTTGACCAAAAAGCCTTTGTTACGAAAAAAGTTACTAGAAAAAAATTGAGCATGGGAAATGTTAAACTAAAAATCCTTGAGAAAAACACAACACACAAAATCACGTGTGAGAGTTAAAGTCAAGTTGATGTTAAGAAAAACAAACAAAAAAAAAAAAACCGAATAACAATAACATATCTTTTACATTATCCTGCCACGTTATTGTCTGCCATTGAAGCACAACTATTCATAACCATACGGTATCGTTTCGATTTTGAGGTGATATCGTAAAGGTGATAATTTCTATCGATAACGATACACGAGACGATATCGTTATGATATCAAAAAGTACTGTTTTCGATACAAATTGACATATCGCAAACGATATCGAAAACATAGTAATTGCGATATCGAAATTTCAATGTCGTTTCGATATCGAGATGATATCGTAAAGATGATAAATTCTATCGTTTACGCTTCACGAGACGATATCGTTATGATATCGAAAAAAAACAGTTCTCGATAAAAATGGATGCATCCTTAACGATATCGAAAGCATATTAATCCTTGATATCAAAACGATATTGCAAATAATAACCATCCGGATGTTTGAACTGCGGCCGCGTACGTGTAAGTTCATCAGCTTATCCATTCAACCATCGCAATTGTTAATTAATCGTCGCTTAATTTGCTTCATTAAGAATGAAAGCTAGCCTTCGGTCGTGAGTTCAAACCCCAACCGGGAGAAAAATTTTTTTTTGCTGTTTTAATATGTAGATATTTCATATTGTACAATTTTTTTTACGAAAGTTCGAATTGTTATATTGTTATAGATTTTTTTAATTTATGTCAAAAAAAATTTTTTTGCTTAAAACATGTAATAATAACAGCGAACTTAAAATATATGATTTATTTTTAAAAAGGTTTTTAAAACAATTAATGCAAAGAAATTAAACACTGAATACGAGATATCGGACTCGTAGGCGAGCTCGAAACGAACACGAGCTCTCGGTTCCATAGAAAAATGTAGGAAAAGACAAAGGACCATTTTGTTCACAAAGGGCATAAATATGATTTAATTTGGGGATAACTATCTCTAGGTTAATTTTATACCAAGCGTATAAATCGGGAGATAAAAAAGTGGGTTTGTTCACATTTTATCCCGGCTTTATGCTTAGAGCATAAACTTGCTCTCAGTTTATATCGATTTCCATTGGAATGTTAGAGTGTTGCTCATTAATTAAAAAATGTGTGGGGATTTTTGGTTTATTTTTGCGAATTTGGGGGTTTGATCGAACACTATTGATTTTGCATCTGATGTCAGAATTTCAAAATTCTAAAATTTTCCTACACAGGGCTGCCAACTAAACATTTTTTTAAAAATTGTAAACATGAAGAAACAGTATTGCGGGTTACTTCTTTCGAATCTGGTGTCAGAATTTTTAAATACAAGATGGCGGATAAAGTTGCCACCTAATTTCTTGTTTATTTATGCGAATTCAACTCTGGAAGACACACTAGGTAAAATTGGGTCGCTGATTCCGAATCCGCTGTCAGAATTTCAAAACTCGAAAATTTTTCTACACATAAGGCTGCCACCTAAAATGTTTTATTTTAAGAATTTTAAACATGAAAAAAGAGTATTGGCAGTCGCTGAGTTCGAATCTGAAGTCAGAAATTTAAAATTCAGGATAGTGGATAGGGTTGCCGCCTTAATTTTTTGTATTTTTATGAATTCGGGACTGGCAAAAATTATGGTACACCAAATATGGGTCGCTGAGTACGAATCCATGGTCAGAATTTTAAAATTATAAAATTTTGAAATAATAGGGTTGCCATGGTCAGAATTTCATAATGATAAAATTTTATAATAATAGGGCTGCTGCCACCTAAGAATATGTATTTTCAAAGGTAAAAGCAACCCTATTATTTCAAAATTTTATAATTTTGAAATTCTGACTATGGATTCGGATTCAGCGACCCATATTTGGTGTACCATTTTTTTGCCAGTCTTGAATTCATAAAAATACAAAAAATCAGGGTGGCACCCCTATCCTCAATTTTGAATTTTATAATTATGACTTCAGATTCGAAATCAGTGACTCCCTAATTCTGTTAACTGATGTTTAAAATTCTAAAAAATACATATTATTAGGTGGCAACCCTATTATTTCAAAACTTTATCCTTTTGAAATTCTCGCTACGGATTCGGCTTCAGCGACCCATTTTTGGTATACCATTTTTATTTTGCCAGCCCCGAATTCATAAAAATACAAAAAATTAAGGTGGCAACCCTATCCACCATCTTGAATTTTTAATTTCTGACTTCAGATTCGATCTCAGCGACCCCCAATACTCTTTCTTCATGTTTAAAATTCTTAAAATAAAACATTTTTAGGTGGCACCCCTACGTGCAGAAAAATTTTCGAGTTTTAAAATTTTGACAACGGATTCGGATTCAGCGACCCATTTCTACCCTTTAGTTCGCGTCAGCCCCGAATTCGTAAAAATAAAAAAGTAAGGTGGCAACCTTATCCAAATTTTAAAATTCTGACATCAGATTCGAAATCAGTAATCCCAATACTGTTTCCCTATGTTTAAAAATCTGTATTTTCAATATATTGACACCAAGTAAATAAAAAATATTAAAATGAGAGTGATGAGAGTTAATTAAAAATCTTTACTCACCAATTTTCACGAGTTAAATATTTCTGGGGTTAAGCTATCTCGCCACCATGAGTTAAATGCTTAACTCACTGTGAACAAATGAAAAACTGGAAAAATTATGGAATTAACTCGGGGATAAATTTATCTCTCTGTGAACAAAATGACCCTAAGAATTTTTGTATATAAATGCCTTCATAGCAAATAATGATCATGATTTTATATAAAAAAGTCGTACTCGTAAACAAGCTCGAAATGAATCTATTGAATTATATGAAAACATTTTGCATTTTTTCATAAAAAAATTTTAAAATTTTTTCTTGGTTACTCATCATAATAATATAAGCGTACGTAAATAGGTAAGTCCTAGTTATGTTTTTTGAATCTAGTTATTGTTGCGATACCGCAGTGCAATCATATTAATACTATCGTGATGATATCGAGTACGTATTTATTATAGATATCGTTACTATATCGCAATGCTATCGTTATTATAATATCGTAATGATATATAGTAATTTTTAATATAGATAACGTTACGATATCGAAATGCTATCGTTATTATAAAGGGTGGTTAAATTTTAAGGGCCGATGTTGAATGTGAACCACACCTAAACGTAAAGTTTTTTCTGCATTTCATTTGACATTTCTCAATTTTAGACTAATTCAATTTGAACCGTGGAAAATACACAATCGAGCAACGCGTAAAAGTTATTCAGGCTTATTATGAAAATGGACGTTCAAATCAAAATGCATATTATTTCTTCGGTCAATTTAATCGTCCAAATGTGCGTACAATCGGAAAAATCGTGCAAAAATCTGAGCAAACCGGGTCTGTACAAGATGTGAAAACACCAGTGCATGCTCATACAGCTCGTACTGCTGCTAAAATATTGCTGCTGTTCGCCATAGTGTGGCTGAAGAGCCGTCTACCTCAACTCATCGTCGTGACCAACAATTGCAACTCTCACGCTCGCCGTTGATGAATATTATGCATAAAGACTTGCATTTACACGCTAACAAGGTGCAATGGACTCAAGAACTAAAGCCTCTTGATCATTTCAAGTGTCGTCAATGGTCAGAATGGTGGCAAGAAATGGCAACAGTGGATGATCAATTTTCGAAAAAATCATCTTCAGTGATGAGGCACATTTTCACCTCAGTGGATTCGTCAATAAGCAGAATTGCCGTATTTGGGCGAATTATAATCCAAGAGTGATTGTCGATAAACCAATGCACCCACAAAGAGTGACTGTTTGGGCTGGCGACATCATCGGGCCGTATGTTTTCCAAAATGAGGCCGGTCAGGCAGTTACTCTGAATGGTGTTCGCTATCGTGAGATGATAACGAACTTTTTATGACCCGAATTGGAAGATATAGATGTGGACGATATGTAGTTTCAACAGGACGGTGCTACTTGCCACACAGCTAACGAAACAATGGCTCTTTTGCGCGACAAATTCAATGGCCGTGTTATCTCACGTGGTGGCGATGTCAATTGGCCGCCAGGGTCATGTGATTTGACACCGTTGGACTTCTTTCTTTGGAGTTATTTGAAAAAAAAGGTGTAGATCGATAAGCCAGCAACAATTCAAGAGCTAAAGGATGAGATAATTCGGCACATTAACGGCATACAACCTCAATTATGTCTCAGCGTCATCGAAAATTTGATCCATCGGATGGAGGTGTGCCGCCGAGCTCGCGGCGGCTATTTGGCTGATATTTTGTACCATACATAATTGAACCATACCAATATGATCATAATAAAAATAAATGATAATAGTTTCTTAAATAATTTGTGTTTTATTCAAAATCAACATCGGCCCTTAAAATTTAACCACCCTTTACTATCATGAGGATATCTAGAAATTTGTTATATAGATACCGTTATGATATCGAAATACTATTGCCTACTGTGCTATCGAAGCGATATCGCGTCTTTGTGTGCTAAGATATTGTAACAATATCGTCAGACTATAATAAAATTTCTCTACCGAGACATGGTTTGCTGGGAAGTAATTGCTTGAAATCAGAATAAAATATTTGATACTAGAACCTGACACAAGACTTAAATCAAGAAAATATTTTCTTTATTTAAGCAAACGCAGAGTTGGTTATTAATAATAGCCGCGTTTTTTCCAACATCCAAATCCAAATTCCAAACAAACAAAATCCTGTTATGGATTTAGATTATGTGAACTTGTAGTTTAAAATATCACATCCAGGTGGCGTACAATGAAGAAAGTGATCGGTAAACGCATTCTTGACATTCTCATATTTGCATTCAACGCCATCTAGTTTTCGAATACTTTTCATGAGCAGCAAATCAAAATCCAAATCCAGGGGCCGAATTACAGCATCCGTGATCGAGCAAAGTTGTACAAGATTGATAGGCACTTGTCTCGTCGTGCTCTTCGTTATTTTGCTCGATCACAGATGCTGTAATTCGGCCCCAGATTTGAATGTTGGAAAAAACGCAGCTAATATTAATAAATTAATAACTTAATTGAAAACATTCCAGTATTAATAATATTGTTTTCTTGAATCAAGCAAACTGTTCTGAACTTAAGTAAGCAGTAACTTTTTCGAACCTTTGCTATTTACAAAGTAGTAGAAAAACATTCATTTGAAAGGCAAACAAATCCACAAATAGTTCGGTTTGGTTTAATCAGAAATTGTGCGTATAAGTTTATCAAAGTGGATAGACTGCAGAGACCACAGAAGACTACTTAAGAGTTGAGTAAGATGTAGCGATCAACAAAACAGTCTATCTTATCTGCTTGGTGTTTTGTTCTCCAAAAAACTTGTTGTTGTTGCAACCTGTTGCTTCATGAACTTATTTAACATTATGGTCCAATTATGTTCGCGTAACGCAACGCAAGGTGATCGTAGCAAATGGCGGATTGCACGTAGATAATTTCGTGTTGATTATGCAAACAGCATACAGCAGTTTTACAACAAGTAAGATGTTTTTAATTGGTGGCAAATTATATTTATAAGCAAATTTACCGCACTAAAAACAAAAGACAGAACAAAAAAAGAATTGTGGGTTAAAAGACACAATTTATCAGCAAATTTACCGCACATAAACTGTTGCTATGAAAATGGAGCTATCACCAGTGTTGTCACTTAAAAATTTTAAATAGTGTAGCATCCAAAAAAGTGGTAGACTTACCACGATTGTGATAGATTGACAACACTGGCTGTCACAAGACCGTAGATACGACGTAAGTTCAAAATTAAATTGAACTTTTTATTTGTTTTACGTTTATCTAAAGGTTGTGATTTAAGATTCTGTTTTTATCTATACTGTTCTAAGCTTCGTTACGTGGTGCATAACCAGATACACACAAAAACCATACAACAGAAATCCACGTGGCATTTGCTACGGCCACCTTGCGATGCGTTACGCGATCATTGGACTATTAAGCTCAAATACAGTTTTCAGTCAAGCAAATCTTTCTCAATTTAAGGAAAATAAATTTCTCAAATCAAGCAAATTATTCTTATTTTCAGCAAATTGTTTACATGATCGCCGATACACATTGACTGCAACAGGCGTCCACCGATAAAAAAAAATCTCCGTCAGAGAGAAATGCCGCAGTATTCTCGACGACTTGATTATAATGAACACAACAGCGACAGTCTGTATTTCACACAAAACATGAACAAAATCTTCTATGTTCGCTTTTGTCGTCTATCAAATTAGAAATAGATTGAAGTTTGCGGCAACAACAAATGTGGTCATTTTCTCTTTTTTGTCGCGCCGTCTTCAAAAAATACATCTTCATAAGAAAACATGCGTTTTATTTTTTGACAATTGGAGTTCGTCGCTTGTCGCAGTCAATGTGTATAGGCTATGATTCAAGCAAAGTTTTCTCACTTCAAGCAAATATCAGACTTAAATCTAGAAAAAATATTCCAGAGTTTTAAGCAAATGTTTCTTAAATTCAACTTTTTTCTTAATATCATGTGTTTTCAATTTGGTCAATTCTAGCAAAATAATGCGTATATGTTTCAGTAACCCATGTTTGCTTGCCCAAGTTTAACTTTCCGTTAGGCGCAGCCATGGTAGAACTAGTGAAGGTAAATGCATTTCAAACTGCTCTCTTTTTCTCATAGCCAAAATTGTCAAACTCAAGCATTTTGCTATTCTTGCCTATTTTTGCTTTCTTATCGCATTCTCATCGTTTTCAGATTTTGTATGAGCTGTCAACTTCGTTTTGACAGTTCCGGCAGTCTGTCTCTCCGAAATGCCTCTACCTTCTCTAATTCTACTATGGGCGCAGCTAATCAAGTTGATACAAGCGCCGTTTTTTATGTTTGTTGTCTCTTTTTCATTTAGATATGTGTTGTATCAATTCTTAATCTTTCTTTAGTACTAAGGCTGTGTGCCAATCGGAAATTATTCAGTCGGATGATCAAATTTTGACAGTTGGTAAAGCAATTTTTGGCATTTGTGAGGTGAATATAACTGTCAAAATTTGTGCTAGTCCCAGGGGCTACTACATATTTTGACAGTCGAAAGCGAACTTTTGACACACTCAAAACTAAAGAAAAAAACAGCACATCAATTTCCGTGACGTATTTAATTCGAGTGCTTGTACTTGCAACTTATTTCGAAAGCTTGTAATATTGTAAACTTTAAAAACTTAAAAAATAACAAAATAAATAAAATAAAAAAATAAAGTGCTTGCTTCCTCTAACTAAACTAAAGTCCTCCCTTGCCGCCACCAGCAACACAAGCAAGAGCAGTGCAAAATTTTTTGCTAGTAAACATTCTCCAAGTGTCATCACCAGCAGCACAAGCAAATGCAGCGCAAATTCTCCGCTTTCAATTTATTTAATTCACGCCGAAGTATAATGGCAGAAATTTGCCTCTGCGCTTGAGACATGCTGAAATGGTGCTTCTGAAATATTGGAGAGTTGACCAGTCAATTGAATTGTGCTGCACTTGCTGGTGCTGCTCGTGCCTACTCTCGGAGAACGTTGGCAAGCAAAAGAATCAGGAAATTTGCGCACCACTAACTTGTGCTGCACTTTCGTTTTTTTTATTATTATTACTTTCTTATTTTTTAAGTTTTTTAGGTTTACAGTATAAGAAGTTTACGAAATAAGTTGCACAAAAGACAAGTTTATCTCATCTCACACAAATTTTATTCCGCCTGATATTTTCTATCCTACCACGACTGAAAAGTTTCCTTTTGAAACACAGCCTAAGAGGCTGTTCAGACTTGCCTCAAATGAGGCGACTTACTTGCCTTATTTTGACATAAGTTAGCTATTAGGTGTTCACACACAAACTATTGCCTCACTTTGAGGCTGCATCATTTTGACGTTTATTGTTTTTTTTTTCGTTTGTTTTCTTTTGAATTATAAAATGCTCTAGTTTTCACTATTGAAAGAATATTAATTTGCAAACAACAATGTATAAACAAAATTAATTCGCGCCAGAACCAACTAATAAGAGCAAAAATTTCAACATAACAAACTTCATTCTTACGTACGTCAAAATGAGTCGCAAAATTTTTAAAATTTTTAAAATTCTTGCCTCACGTAACATGTCACCTTCCCGCTTTTCCCTTTGCCTGTACACGTCAAAATGAGGCAAGTGAGTCGCCTCATTTGAGGCAAGTCTGAACAGCCTCTAAGACTGTATGCCATTCGGAAACTTTTCACTTGGATGATGAATTTTTGACAGCCGGAAAGAGAATTTTTGACATCAGTGAGGTGAGTATGTTTGTCAAGAATTCATATAGTCCCAGGAAAGAGAATTTTTGACTGATGCGAAAGGGTTGTGTGTTGCTCTAACAAAAATGTTGGTATCAGTGTTTTGCTGTTCCTTTTTTCTAGAAAAAGTAGTTTTGGTATAGGTTTACGTATACACAAAAATGAAAGAAAACTAATTGTGCTCTGCTTTTGTTATTGAGAAAATATCTATTTTTAAAAGCTTAAAATGCAAGGCTTGAGCAGCAATTAGAAAGAATAGAGTAATTCTAGTCCAGTGTATGGTATAAGAATAGAGATAGCTGCAACACTGAATGCTCTATTTCCATACTGCCATGTCTGTCGAATGTGGCGAATGAAAACAAAAGAAAAAAAAAATAAAAAGTTTTGCTTCGTTTTGACATTTCCGGCAGTATGCTCTCATCTGGTGCATCCACCTGTATTCTTCTACCATGGTCCAGTGATGCACAGCGTGGGCAGAACTTCCAATACAAACGCCACATTTTTGTCTTATGCGTTCTTGACACGGTCAGTTATTTGACATCAAGCATGTGTACGTGTGGATTGATGCTATCACCTTACACACATCAATCATTACGTCAAATTTTCATTCTTCACTATTTTTCATGGAACACAGTCATGCGATGTGTTAAGCGGACGATTGTATTGCGTATATTACTATTCAAGTAATTATTAGTCACGCATTAAATAGCGTAAAAATAAAAGGAAGAGCCAATAAACTCTGCCTAAAATTGTTTATCATCTTAAATTTTTTGTTTAGAGCTTCTTTTTTCCTGCAGACTGCTTATCGCACTATGAAAACAGACGAACTGACGAAGTTTCTCCAAAAATTACTACAAATAATTTTCAAGATTTTTAAAAATTGAGCCAGTTTTAGGAGTTAAAGGGTAAAAATTTAATTGTTACGTTCAATTTGAAAGTTCATTACTTCTGACATATATGCAATGTATTAAGTTTTTCTTTACTGCTGTTAACTTGCAAAACTAATGCATTGAATAAACTTTTTGAATATATATAAACAGGGCCGATAAAGACTTAATACGTGTGCAAGGATTTTTTATGGTAAGCTGATTGATTGAATGAGTCAGTATTTTTTTTCGCATTAAAATCGATTGAGCTCAAAATTTGGCAGTAATAGTATTTTGGGTATTGCAAAGTTTAGGCATAGTCCGATTTATATCCGCACTGGCTTAGGTTTATGAAATTAAACACTGATACTGATTTAACTTCAGTATATATTATAAGTGAAATAAAATCTAAACATTTAACTTAAAAACATGTTTTCAATTTATTTAATCTCTAAGCTAATTACTTAAAATACGTATTAATAAAATGCCGGCCTTTGTAGTCTGTCGAGAGTGCGCTAGACTATCAACCCAGAAGTCCATGGTTCGAATCCGGGTTCGAGTATGGCACTTTACACTTTTTTGTTTTTTCCTACATTTAAGAATTATGGAAAACTAAAAATCCACAAATAAATTATGGAATTAAAGGAAAGGAACAACTAAGGGCTGGAAATGCTTGCCTAGGTTAAGGCATAACACTAGCCTCGGTTCAAAGCTATTCAAATTGTCTTTCACGGTTGTTTCGCCTAATCAATAATTCACGTATGATTTCAATCAAGTCCTCTAAATAAAGCTATCCCTTTCCTTTGAGGTCAAAGACTAAACTTTGTTTGTAAAGGGAACATGCCTTGGTTATTTGACCTTTTTTAAAAAAAAAAAAATCATGAGTAAAAACTGTTATTTTTCCTTTTGCAAACTTTTAATGTTTACAAATGTTTTGTTCTTATTTTAATTTTATGCAAAACAATTTAATTCCTTACAGCTCATAATATAAGTTTGATTAAAAAAATGAGTAGCAGAAAACGTAGCTGTCAAATGCGTCTTAGAAAAAGTATGATATCAAGACAACTGAGGTTTCATTCGCTGAAAAGACGTTGAAATTTCTGAATAATATTTTCATGTTATATTTGACACAGCAAAAATGACAATTCAATTTCAACAGATGGAAATTTTCTTCAACTCGGCATTTTCGTTTCTATCACTAGTGAAAAGTTTCCAAATGACACACAGATTCATATATTTTTCGGAAGATTTTTCTAAAATATTTTGAATTTTGTTTGTAAGATAAAGTACTGATATTTTTTTTTGAACATAACTGTATCTTTATTTATATCAATTTGGTGCATCGCGCCTAATCTCGGTAAAAACATTGTACCTGCTAAAAGGTAAAATTGATAAATCAAATAAATAAATGGAAAATTAGAGTGCTAATGTTCTGTTCTCTCAGAATTAAGACAGTCGCCTCGAAAATGTTTTACTTTGTTTATACTTGATGATATATCTGACCAAACTTTGGCCGAATTCACTGAACTATTCTATAACATGTCAAACACATGCTGAAAATTCGCCCTAGGCAGCTAAACACAAACGCAAAGACAAAAGCATACTAAGAAGATCTGAAATAAAATGAACAAAATTTACTACAGCAGGTACAAATAATAAACAGGCAGGTAAAAAGACAGACAGACAGACGTAAAGGCACTCATGCTATCAACAAAACATAAGTCACACAAATTAAGTCAAGCAGAGCCATCAAAGAAACACAAAAGTCACTTTGCCCCACTTCCTTTTACGTTTATTCCTCTTTACACGCTGATGGCCACTCATGTAGTTCATACATGCTTGTCTTTGGACGACCCCCTCCACCATCCTTTATGTCTTAAGCTCTAGGTCAAACGCATGAATAGATGCGTTGTAAGTCTGTCTGCTTGTCCGTTTGTTTGTCTATTCCTGTATGTCCTTGTCACGTTCTTCTTCACTAATGCATCCAATAAGAGACTCAATTTCTTCGGCAACGCAATATGTTGTTGAGCCAAAAGTTAAAAGGATTCCCTGAAGACATGAAAACAACAGGTAGGTAGAATGGCGAAAGTTGTTGGCTAAAGTTTCTTTCATGTTGCTTGCTCAAGCTGCTGGTCACGCAGCAGAATGACAGTAATTTGCCGAAAAATGAAGGAGGAGGCTTCATTCGACACACAAAATTTATAAATGCGGGGCTTAATAGCAACAGTTTGCTGCTTAAAAGATAAATTTATGTGGCTGTACAATTTGGATAAAGTTTCTTTTTTATCCAAGCTCTTAGAAATTTCATAAATATTACATACATATAAGCTATAGAAAAAAATTACATTGGACTGTTTTACACAAAATACATGCATTTCTCTTAGAGTATATAAAACGATTACTTATTAGACTCAAATTGCTTGAGTCATCTCATAATAGTAAAATTTTATTAATACATGAACGGTGTATCTTTGTCATATGTATCGGTCTCTAAGGTGTTGTTGCGCCACGTTACCTGTCTTCATTTCCATTGTTTTTCAAGTGTTCTGTTAAAGCGTATCTACAGCTAATGTTGTTGGAACAATGAAGTCAGTTTATTTGTAGTTATGGAATTTTCAAGCGGTTTTGATTTATTATTCATAAAAAAACTGCGTTGCTTTGCGCTGTCATGCTCCAGATATGGATGTGCTTTCATGAGACTTATTTTGAATAAAATGTAATTCAATGATTTTTTTTTGTGAAGTTAGAAACGCCAAAACACTTCCACAAATTAAAATATGGTGCTGTTATGCGCTTCAGTTGTGCTGTAATATTACAGAAATTAATTAAAAATGTTAGTATATTTGTGCATTTTAAGAAATTTGTCATATGATATGTAAAGAATGACAACACTACATCAAGTTTTAAGAAATAGAAAAACAGCAGCAAATGTGTGTAATACAGTGTAATCTTATGTTAGAATTTCAAAATGTCTTCTTTGTCACTAGGGAGGACCCGAAAAAATATAAATTTATTGATTTACACTCTTGTTAAGACGCTGATAGCTGATTTTGAATCTTATGATAGAATTAAAAAAAAAATTTGACACTAGGGTGGTCGCTGATTTCGAACCTGAAGTCAAAATTTAAAAACATTTTTTTTGCCACTAGGGTGGACTCTAAAAATGTTTTGTATTGTTTTATACGCTTGTATATGTGTTTTCAGCAAAAAACTTTTTGAAATTCTTACATCAGATTCAAAATCAGCGCCCAACGCATCAATAAATAGTATAAAGCAAAAACACATTTATAGGGTCCACCCTAGTATCAAAAAAGTTTTTAAATTCTTACATCAGGGGCACTAACAGTGAGTTTTAAAGTATACACAGGCTGTCAAACTCACTGCTTTTCAGTCGGTTAGTTCAGTCAGAAAAAGTGTACATTTTATAACTCACACTCAGAGAATAAGGCCACTGATGTAAGAATTTAAAAATTTTTTGATACTAGGGTGGACCCTAAAAATGTGTTTTTTGCTTTATACTCTTTGTAGATGCGTTGGCGCTGATTTTGAATCTGGTGTAAGAATTTCAAAAAGTTTTTTGCAACTAGGTTGGACGTTAAATATGTGTTTTATTGTATGATACTCTTGTGGATGCGCTGATCGGTGATTTTAAATCTTATATTATTTATCCTAAAAATCTGTTTTTTTATACTCATTGTATATGTGTTAGCAGTATTAGGGGTTGCTGATTTCAAACCTGATGTTAAAATTTCAAAAAGTTTTTCTTGACGCTAGGGTGGACCCTAAAAATTAGTCTTTTTTATATCTTTGTATATGTGCTGGCAGTATTAAGGGGTCACTGATATCGAATCTCAAGTTAGAATATAAAATTTTTTTTCGACACTGGGGTGGAGCCTATAAATGTCTTTTTGTTTTACACTCTTGAAGATGCGCTGGTCGCTTACTTTGAATTTGATGTAAGAGTTTCAAATAGTTTTCTGATGTAAGGGAGGACCCTAAAAATGTGTTTTTTATACTCTTAAGTAAGTCCAGTTATCAATCAAACTTTTCAATCAATTCAAGCTCTATACGAGGTACATGATACATTTTCAATGCTCACTCAACGCCTTGTTGCATCATGAAATAAACATCGCTGACAACGGTAATTGCCTATTTTCATCTTTCATAAGAATTTTACATCTTAATTTTCAATAAATAAATCTTTTTTTTCTAAAATATTATATTAAACTTTTTGATTCGATTGTTCATTTACATTACATGCCTTGAAAAAAAATATATTAAATAAAAGTAATAAAAAAAATAAAAATACACAGCTTTTATTTCGAATTACACTCGGAGTTGAGAAAAAGCATAAGGAACTTTGTTACAGAGTCCCCCGACCGCACCAGTTTTTTATTAAAATATTTTACTGAATTTCATTATAACAAAATACATTAGCATTTTATTGCAAGGTCATTGATTAATCAAGCACGTTTAACTTAAAGGGTATTGCTGCACAATTGCGTTATAGAGCCACTTTCATTAAAGCAAGTGTATCAACGCAGTAACGCAATTCGCTGATTTAACTCAATAATGCAACACAGCACGAAAATACCAAATATCTAAAAGGCTAAAAATTTATGTCATATTGAAATAAAAAAAAAAGCTAAAAGAAGTGGTATTTAATAATGTTTTAAAAATAACACCAATAAACTTTAGAGCGCAACTCAATACAAAGACAGCACAATGCAATTAGTTCTGAGGAAGCTTTTTTCACATTGTAAATGCGCTAATTCCCAGCAAAATTTTTGATACGTATGTAACATACATTCTTACGAACACTGCTTTCAGAAGACATTGTATGGATCCAATTGTGATTTTTCTTAGCCTTATCAAGAAGCGCTTTCAAAAGACGTTCTCATAAACTACTTCTAAAAGACATTCAAATAGCATTTAAATTAAATCAAAGTAAAAAACAATTATAAATAATTGTAATTAAAGTTTTAGATATTTTTCGTGGGATTTTTTAAACCCCTAACAAAACCAAACCACTTCCTTCCTCCAACATCAAAATGCCGTGAAAATCGAGAAAAAGGATATTTTACGTGGGATTTTATTACACCCCAACAAAACCCTAATGCTTCTAATTCCCAATACCAAAATCGCGAGAAAATCGTTAAAAGGTATATATATATATTCCGTGGGCTTTTTTTAAACTCCCACCCTAACCACAAAAACATTTCCATTCCATGGATTGCCTTTTTAAAGTTCTCCTGGAAAACACCTACTAGAATCCTTTTAATGAAGGGCTCAAAAAATCTTTCATTGAAAACATTCTGGAAGCACTTACAGAGAAGACTATGGAAAGCATTTCTTCCAATGGCATGTATATGTAAAAAGAATACCTTTTGGGTATGACAGTGGAAGGGATGAAATTCAAAACTTTCCCTTCCACTTTACCTTCTTTTGGAAGAACTTTTTTTGCTGGGTTCTTACATAAAAAAGTTTTCGAAAAAAATTATATTCAGTTAAGCAAATAATGCAAACATTGGGCATATTTCAACACACATATATATGTTTAGACAATTAAAATTGGCGAAACTCACTAATTTATTTTTAACTATTATTTTTAATAATGTTCTTAGCATCCCAGCGAAAAAAGTGGTTCCAAAAGACGGAAAATCTTGATTTCCATCCCTTCCACTTTCATACACAGAAGGCATTCTTTTAAAATAGGCATGTCATTGGTAGGAATGCTTTCTTTAGTCTTCTTTAGAAGTCCTTTCAGAATTTTTTCAATGCAAGATTTCTTTGAGCCTTTTAATGAAAGGATTCTAGCAGGTGTTTTTCAAAGAACTTTAAGAAGGCATTCTATGAAATGAAATAGTTTTTGTGATTACGGGGGGAGGGGAAGTAGGAAGTGGTTGGGTTTTGTTGGAGGTTTCTAAAATCCCATGGAAAATAGCTAAAATATATATTATTTTGTATGTATTTTTTTACTCTACAGCAATTCCATATGAAAGCGATCACCTTTTGGACGACCCCTCTCCGATTTTAAAATAAATAGTCTCATCCATTGCCCAGCAAAAAAAAATGTACCTACATATTTTTTTTTTTTTTAATAGTGACTGGTTTAGTGGTGGTGTACACCACTGTCATGTGACAAAATTGAAGAATTCTTCATAAGGGACCTCATTGAAAGTTGTTTTAAAAAAAAAATACTAAAGCGATCGCAACGAGTGATAGCTCGTTGGAAAGGTATTGAATCAGGCTAGTGCCCCTGATGTAAGAATTTAAAAATTTTTTGATACTAGGGTGGACCCTAAAAATGTGTTTTTTGCTTTATACTCTTTGTAGATGCGTTGGCGCTGATTTTGAATCTGGTGTAAGAATTTCAAAAAGTTTTTTGCAACTAGGTTGGACGTTAAATATGTGTTTTATTGTATGATACTCTTGTGGATGCGCTGATCGGTGATTTTAAATCTTATATTATTTATCCTAAAAATCTGTTTTTTTATACTCATTGTATATGTGTTAGCAGTATTAGGGGTTGCTGATTTCAAACCTGATGTTAAAATTTCAAAAAGTTTTTCTTGACGCTAGGGTGGACCCTAAAAATTAGTCTTTTTTATATCTTTGTATATGTGCTGGCAGTATTAAGGGGTCACTGATATCGAATCTCAAGTTAGAATATAAAATTTTTTTTCGACACTGGGGTGGAGCCTATAAATGTCTTTTTGTTTTACACTCTTGAAGATGCGCTGGTCGCTTACTTTGAATTTGATGTAAGAGTTTCAAATAGTTTTCTGATGTAAGGGAGGACCCTAAAAATGTGTTTTTTATACTCTTAAGTAAGTCCAGTTATCAATCAAACTTTTCAATCAATTCAAGCTCTATACGAGGTACATGATACATTTTCAATGCTCACTCAACGCCTTGTTGCATCATGAAATAAACATCGCTGACAACGGTAATTGCCTATTTTCATCTTTCATAAGAATTTTACATCTTAATTTTCAATAAATAAATCTTTTTTTTCTAAAATATTATATTAAACTTTTTGATTCGATTGTTCATTTACATTACATGCCTTGAAAAAAAATATATTAAATAAAAGTAATAAAAAAAATAAAAATACACAGCTTTTATTTCGAATTACACTCGGAGTTGAGAAAAAGCATAAGGAACTTTGTTACAGAGTCCCCCGACCGCACCAGTTTTTTATTAAAATATTTTACTGAATTTCATTATAACAAAATACATTAGCATTTTATTGCAAGGTCATTGATTAATCAAGCACGTTTAACTTAAAGGGTATTGCTGCACAATTGCGTTATAGAGCCACTTTCATTAAAGCAAGTGTATCAACGCAGTAACGCAATTCGCTGATTTAACTCAATAATGCAACACAGCACGAAAATACCAAATATCTAAAAGGCTAAAAATTTATGTCATATTGAAATAAAAAAAAAAGCTAAAAGAAGTGGTATTTAATAATGTTTTAAAAATAACACCAATAAACTTTAGAGCGCAACTCAATACAAAGACAGCACAATGCAATTAGTTCTGAGGAAGCTTTTTTCACATTGTAAATGCGCTAATTCCCAGCAAAATTTTTGATACGTATGTAACATACATTCTTACGAACACTGCTTTCAGAAGACATTGTATGGATCCAATTGTGATTTTTCTTAGCCTTATCAAGAAGCGCTTTCAAAAGACGTTCTCATAAACTACTTCTAAAAGACATTCAAATAGCATTTAAATTAAATCAAAGTAAAAAACAATTATAAATAATTGTAATTAAAGTTTTAGATATTTTTCGTGGGATTTTTTAAACCCCTAACAAAACCAAACCACTTCCTTCCTCCAACATCAAAATGCCGTGAAAATCGAGAAAAAGGATATTTTACGTGGGATTTTATTACACCCCAACAAAACCCTAATGCTTCTAATTCCCAATACCAAAATCGCGAGAAAATCGTTAAAAGGTATATATATATATTCCGTGGGCTTTTTTTAAACTCCCACCCTAACCACAAAAACATTTCCATTCCATGGATTGCCTTTTTAAAGTTCTCCTGGAAAACACCTACTAGAATCCTTTTAATGAAGGGCTCAAAAAATCTTTCATTGAAAACATTCTGGAAGCACTTACAGAGAAGACTATGGAAAGCATTTCTTCCAATGGCATGTATATGTAAAAAGAATACCTTTTGGGTATGACAGTGGAAGGGATGAAATTCAAAACTTTCCCTTCCACTTTACCTTCTTTTGGAAGAACTTTTTTTGCTGGGTTCTTACATAAAAAAGTTTTCGAAAAAAATTATATTCAGTTAAGCAAATAATGCAAACATTGGGCATATTTCAACACACATATATATGTTTAGACAATTAAAATTGGCGAAACTCACTAATTTATTTTTAACTATTATTTTTAATAATGTTCTTAGCATCCCAGCGAAAAAAGTGGTTCCAAAAGACGGAAAATCTTGATTTCCATCCCTTCCACTTTCATACACAGAAGGCATTCTTTTAAAATAGGCATGTCATTGGTAGGAATGCTTTCTTTAGTCTTCTTTAGAAGTCCTTTCAGAATTTTTTCAATGCAAGATTTCTTTGAGCCTTTTAATGAAAGGATTCTAGCAGGTGTTTTTCAAAGAACTTTAAGAAGGCATTCTATGAAATGAAATAGTTTTTGTGATTACGGGGGGAGGGGAAGTAGGAAGTGGTTGGGTTTTGTTGGAGGTTTCTAAAATCCCATGGAAAATAGCTAAAATATATATTATTTTGTATGTATTTTTTTACTCTACAGCAATTCCATATGAAAGCGATCACCTTTTGGACGACCCCTCTCCGATTTTAAAATAAATAGTCTCATCCATTGCCCAGCAAAAAAAAATGTACCTACATATTTTTTTTTTTTTTAATAGTGACTGGTTTAGTGGTGGTGTACACCACTGTCATGTGACAAAATTGAAGAATTCTTCATAAGGGACCTCATTGAAAGTTGTTTTAAAAAAAAAATACTAAAGCGATCGCAACGAGTGATAGCTCGTTGGAAAGGTATTGAATCAGGCTAGTGCCCCTGATGTAAGAATTTAAAAATTTTTTGATACTAGGGTGGACCCTAAAAATGTGTTTTTTGCTTTATACTCTTTGTAGATGCGTTGGCGCTGATTTTGAATCTGGTGTAAGAATTTCAAAAAGTTTTTTGCAACTAGGTTGGACGTTAAATATGTGTTTTATTGTATGATACTCTTGTGGATGCGCTGATCGGTGATTTTAAATCTTATATTATTTATCCTAAAAATCTGTTTTTTTATACTCATTGTATATGTGTTAGCAGTATTAGGGGTTGCTGATTTCAAACCTGATGTTAAAATTTCAAAAAGTTTTTCTTGACGCTAGGGTGGACCCTAAAAATTAGTCTTTTTTATATCTTTGTATATGTGCTGGCAGTATTAAGGGGTCACTGATATCGAATCTCAAGTTAGAATATAAAATTTTTTTTCGACACTGGGGTGGAGCCTATAAATGTCTTTTTGTTTTACACTCTTGAAGATGCGCTGGTCGCTTACTTTGAATTTGATGTAAGAGTTTCAAATAGTTTTCTGATGTAAGGGAGGACCCTAAAAATGTGTTTTTTATACTCTTAAGTAAGTCCAGTTATCAATCAAACTTTTCAATCAATTCAAGCTCTATACGAGGTACATGATACATTTTCAATGCTCACTCAACGCCTTGTTGCATCATGAAATAAACATCGCTGACAACGGTAATTGCCTATTTTCATCTTTCATAAGAATTTTACATCTTAATTTTCAATAAATAAATCTTTTTTTTCTAAAATATTATATTAAACTTTTTGATTCGATTGTTCATTTACATTACATGCCTTGAAAAAAAATATATTAAATAAAAGTAATAAAAAAAATAAAAATACACAGCTTTTATTTCGAATTACACTCGGAGTTGAGAAAAAGCATAAGGAACTTTGTTACAGAGTCCCCCGACCGCACCAGTTTTTTATTAAAATATTTTACTGAATTTCATTATAACAAAATACATTAGCATTTTATTGCAAGGTCATTGATTAATCAAGCACGTTTAACTTAAAGGGTATTGCTGCACAATTGCGTTATAGAGCCACTTTCATTAAAGCAAGTGTATCAACGCAGTAACGCAATTCGCTGATTTAACTCAATAATGCAACACAGCACGAAAATACCAAATATCTAAAAGGCTAAAAATTTATGTCATATTGAAATAAAAAAAAAAGCTAAAAGAAGTGGTATTTAATAATGTTTTAAAAATAACACCAATAAACTTTAGAGCGCAACTCAATACAAAGACAGCACAATGCAATTAGTTCTGAGGAAGCTTTTTTCACATTGTAAATGCGCTAATTCCCAGCAAAATTTTTGATACGTATGTAACATACATTCTTACGAACACTGCTTTCAGAAGACATTGTATGGATCCAATTGTGATTTTTCTTAGCCTTATCAAGAAGCGCTTTCAAAAGACGTTCTCATAAACTACTTCTAAAAGACATTCAAATAGCATTTAAATTAAATCAAAGTAAAAAACAATTATAAATAATTGTAATTAAAGTTTTAGATATTTTTCGTGGGATTTTTTAAACCCCTAACAAAACCAAACCACTTCCTTCCTCCAACATCAAAATGCCGTGAAAATCGAGAAAAAGGATATTTTACGTGGGATTTTATTACACCCCAACAAAACCCTAATGCTTCTAATTCCCAATACCAAAATCGCGAGAAAATCGTTAAAAGGTATATATATATATTCCGTGGGCTTTTTTTAAACTCCCACCCTAACCACAAAAACATTTCCATTCCATGGATTGCCTTTTTAAAGTTCTCCTGGAAAACACCTACTAGAATCCTTTTAATGAAGGGCTCAAAAAATCTTTCATTGAAAACATTCTGGAAGCACTTACAGAGAAGACTATGGAAAGCATTTCTTCCAATGGCATGTATATGTAAAAAGAATACCTTTTGGGTATGACAGTGGAAGGGATGAAATTCAAAACTTTCCCTTCCACTTTACCTTCTTTTGGAAGAACTTTTTTTGCTGGGTTCTTACATAAAAAAGTTTTCGAAAAAAATTATATTCAGTTAAGCAAATAATGCAAACATTGGGCATATTTCAACACACATATATATGTTTAGACAATTAAAATTGGCGAAACTCACTAATTTATTTTTAACTATTATTTTTAATAATGTTCTTAGCATCCCAGCGAAAAAAGTGGTTCCAAAAGACGGAAAATCTTGATTTCCATCCCTTCCACTTTCATACACAGAAGGCATTCTTTTAAAATAGGCATGTCATTGGTAGGAATGCTTTCTTTAGTCTTCTTTAGAAGTCCTTTCAGAATTTTTTCAATGCAAGATTTCTTTGAGCCTTTTAATGAAAGGATTCTAGCAGGTGTTTTTCAAAGAACTTTAAGAAGGCATTCTATGAAATGAAATAGTTTTTGTGATTACGGGGGGAGGGGAAGTAGGAAGTGGTTGGGTTTTGTTGGAGGTTTCTAAAATCCCATGGAAAATAGCTAAAATATATATTATTTTGTATGTATTTTTTTACTCTACAGCAATTCCATATGAAAGCGATCACCTTTTGGACGACCCCTCTCCGATTTTAAAATAAATAGTCTCATCCATTGCCCAGCAAAAAAAAATGTACCTACATATTTTTTTTTTTTTTAATAGTGACTGGTTTAGTGGTGGTGTACACCACTGTCATGTGACAAAATTGAAGAATTCTTCATAAGGGACCTCATTGAAAGTTGTTTTAAAAAAAAAATACTAAAGCGATCGCAACGAGTGATAGCTCGTTGGAAAGGTATTGAATCAGGCTAGTGCCCCTGATGTAAGAATTTAAAAATTTTTTGATACTAGGGTGGACCCTAAAAATGTGTTTTTTGCTTTATACTCTTTGTAGATGCGTTGGCGCTGATTTTGAATCTGGTGTAAGAATTTCAAAAAGTTTTTTGCAACTAGGTTGGACGTTAAATATGTGTTTTATTGTATGATACTCTTGTGGATGCGCTGATCGGTGATTTTAAATCTTATATTATTTATCCTAAAAATCTGTTTTTTTATACTCATTGTATATGTGTTAGCAGTATTAGGGGTTGCTGATTTCAAACCTGATGTTAAAATTTCAAAAAGTTTTTCTTGACGCTAGGGTGGACCCTAAAAATTAGTCTTTTTTATATCTTTGTATATGTGCTGGCAGTATTAAGGGGTCACTGATATCGAATCTCAAGTTAGAATATAAAATTTTTTTTCGACACTGGGGTGGAGCCTATAAATGTCTTTTTGTTTTACACTCTTGAAGATGCGCTGGTCGCTTACTTTGAATTTGATGTAAGAGTTTCAAATAGTTTTCTGATGTAAGGGAGGACCCTAAAAATGTGTTTTTTATACTCTTAAGTAAGTCCAGTTATCAATCAAACTTTTCAATCAATTCAAGCTCTATACGAGGTACATGATACATTTTCAATGCTCACTCAACGCCTTGTTGCATCATGAAATAAACATCGCTGACAACGGTAATTG
Source organism: Dichetophora obliterata (assembly GCA_963920525.1). Taxonomy (NCBI): domain Eukaryota; kingdom Metazoa; phylum Arthropoda; class Insecta; order Diptera; family Sciomyzidae; genus Dichetophora; species Dichetophora obliterata. Next base: position 189,891,946 of record OY986438.1, read on the forward strand.
CCTATTTTCATCTTTCATAAGAATTTTACATCTTAATTTTCAATAAATAAATCTTTTTTTTCTAAAATATTATATTAAACTTTTTGATTCGATTGTTCATTTACATTACATGCCTTGAAAAAAAATATATTAAATAAAAGTAATAAAAAAAATAAAAATACACAGCTTTTATTTCGAATTACACTCGGAGTTGAGAAAAAGCATAAGGAACTTTGTTACAGAGTCCCCCGACCGCACCAGTTTTTTATTAAAATATTTTACTGAATTTCATTATAACAAAATACATTAGCATTTTATTGCAAGGTCATTGATTAATCAAGCACGTTTAACTTAAAGGGTATTGCTGCACAATTGCGTTATAGAGCCACTTTCATTAAAGCAAGTGTATCAACGCAGTAACGCAATTCGCTGATTTAACTCAATAATGCAACACAGCACGAAAATACCAAATATCTAAAAGGCTAAAAATTTATGTCATATTGAAATAAAAAAAAAAGCTAAAAGAAGTGGTATTTAATAATGTTTTAAAAATAACACCAATAAACTTTAGAGCGCAACTCAATACAAAGACAGCACAATGCAATTAGTTCTGAGGAAGCTTTTTTCACATTGTAAATGCGCTAATTCCCAGCAAAATTTTTGATACGTATGTAACATACATTCTTACGAACACTGCTTTCAGAAGACATTGTATGGATCCAATTGTGATTTTTCTTAGCCTTATCAAGAAGCGCTTTCAAAAGACGTTCTCATAAACTACTTCTAAAAGACATTCAAATAGCATTTAAATTAAATCAAAGTAAAAAACAATTATAAATAATTGTAATTAAAGTTTTAGATATTTTTCGTGGGATTTTTTAAACCCCTAACAAAACCAAACCACTTCCTTCCTCCAACATCAAAATGCCGTGAAAATCGAGAAAAAGGATATTTTACGTGGGATTTTATTACACCCCAACAAAACCCTAATGCTTCTAATTCCCAATACCAAAATCGCGAGAAAATCGTTAAAAGGTATATATATATATTCCGTGGGCTTTTTTTAAACTCCCACCCTAACCACAAAAACATTTCCATTCCATGGATTGCCTTTTTAAAGTTCTCCTGGAAAACACCTACTAGAATCCTTTTAATGAAGGGCTCAAAAAATCTTTCATTGAAAACATTCTGGAAGCACTTACAGAGAAGACTATGGAAAGCATTTCTTCCAATGGCATGTATATGTAAAAAGAATACCTTTTGGGTATGACAGTGGAAGGGATGAAATTCAAAACTTTCCCTTCCACTTTACCTTCTTTTGGAAGAACTTTTTTTGCTGGGTTCTTACATAAAAAAGTTTTCGAAAAAAATTATATTCAGTTAAGCAAATAATGCAAACATTGGGCATATTTCAACACACATATATATGTTTAGACAATTAAAATTGGCGAAACTCACTAATTTATTTTTAACTATTATTTTTAATAATGTTCTTAGCATCCCAGCGAAAAAAGTGGTTCCAAAAGACGGAAAATCTTGATTTCCATCCCTTCCACTTTCATACACAGAAGGCATTCTTTTAAAATAGGCATGTCATTGGTAGGAATGCTTTCTTTAGTCTTCTTTAGAAGTCCTTTCAGAATTTTTTCAATGCAAGATTTCTTTGAGCCTTTTAATGAAAGGATTCTAGCAGGTGTTTTTCAAAGAACTTTAAGAAGGCATTCTATGAAATGAAATAGTTTTTGTGATTACGGGGGGAGGGGAAGTAGGAAGTGGTTGGGTTTTGTTGGAGGTTTCTAAAATCCCATGGAAAATAGCTAAAATATATATTATTTTGTATGTATTTTTTTACTCTACAGCAATTCCATATGAAAGCGATCACCTTTTGGACGACCCCTCTCCGATTTTAAAATAAATAGTCTCATCCATTGCCCAGCAAAAAAAAATGTACCTACATATTTTTTTTTTTTTTAATAGTGACTGGTTTAGTGGTGGTGTACACCACTGTCATGTGACAAAATTGAAGAATTCTTCATAAGGGACCTCATTGAAAGTTGTTTTAAAAAAAAAATACTAAAGCGATCGCAACGAGTGATAGCTCGTTGGAAAGGTATTGAATCAGGCTTTAATTGAAAAATAAAATTTTCCTAATTTTTCTCAGAAATTTACCTTTTTTCCCATGAAAATTAAATTTTCCCATGAAAATTAAATTTTCCGATTTTCCACAGAAGCTCCTAAATTTTCCGGTTAATTTTATTTTTTTTGGATTCCTCATAATTTTTGCTTTAAGAATCAGCAATAAAAAAATGGGCCCCGACTCCTTGTTTGGACAGGAGAAGAGCATTTAAGAGACCAAAGTAAGAGAGTAAAGTAAAGAGTACCAAAAAATAAATATAAATACTTCACACACACTGAGTCAAATTTCAGTTGAATACTAAACGTGAAAGTGTTAAAGTGTTTTTTTTTTTTAAAGTAAAGAGTGAAGCTGTAAAGACAATTTAAAGTAAAATGAATAAATTTTGCTGCAATCCGTTTAACAAGAGTGGACATCGTTCGAAAAAGTTAAAAGTATTAAAATTAACTTGTGTTTCGAAGCGATACATGAATGAATTAAATATACAATACGGTGAAGAAGCAGAATTCATTTGCCCCAAGTGTAAAATCGATTTGTCTCAACAAGCAAATGCATTGAAACAAATGCAACCACAATCCGAGAGTGAAATGACAATTGAACAAAATGTTTCATCTGATAGTGAGGCAGACATTCCGATGGTCAATATGTCTTTGAGTCCTTTGAATGAGGCTATTACCACTTTCTGTGAAACGCCTATTAGAAAAAGAAAGTTGCGAAGTGAAAAATACAGGAAAGAGAAAAAAGGCAAGGTTATGAGTGCAATCGCGACAATATTTGATGAAGGCTATGATAACGAATGCAGTCAAGCAGATGACGTTGATGACGGCAAACAAATGATTGAGCAGTTGAAAAGAAAATTCAATTTAGCGACCACTTTTCCGGAGAAATATCTCATTTTATATGTGCTGCCTCAATCATGGTCTATACGCAAGATTTCTAAACAGTTTCAAACATCTTTTTACATCGCGAGAAGAAGCAAAGAATTAGTTCGACAGAAGGGCATATTGGCGACTCCCACCAAGAAATTTGGCTCAAGGACCCTCAGCGAAGCAACGGTGAAATTGATTCAAGATTTTTACTGCAATGATGACAACAGCCGCGCCTGCCCAGGTACACGTGACTATGTTATCACACGTGATGATGGAGAAAAAATACACAAGCAGCGCAGATTATTATTATGTAATCTATCCGAAGCATACCATCAGTTCAAAGAGAAATACCCAGCAGAAAAAGTGGGATTTTCTAAGTTTGCCATCCTACGACCAAAAGAATGCGTGCTGGCATTAGACAGGCACGGAACGCATTCAGTCTGCGTTTGCATGTTTCATCAAAACATCAAACTAATGTTCTTTCCATGCAAGAAATTGAAAGTATTTCACGGTGAAATTGAAACATATAGGGACCTCCTGTCGAAGTCGTTGTGCGCATACCCCACGGAAAATTGTCATCTGTCCAAATGCGACAATTGTCCGAAGATTGACGAGCTAGAGCAATATTTGGCGGAAAAGTTTGAACAGCTGTTAATTCAGGAGGTGCATTTCAAACAGTGGATAATTAGCAGCGGCAGATGTTCCCTTGAGACCGTGGTAAAGCAGATTCCGGAATTCATCGAGGAATTCGGATTCAAGTTGAATGAACTGAAGGCGCACCATTTCATATCCGAGATGCAATCGAAATTTCTAAAGGAAAGTAAGGAGAAATTAGCCCAAAATGAATTCATTGTGATAAGCGACTTTGCCGAGAATTACACTTTTCTCATTCAGGATGAAATTCAGGCTTATCACTGGGCAAACGACCAGTGCACGGTGCATCCTTTTTGCATTTATTTCAAAAACGAAGATAACGAACTACAGACCGTAAGCCTTGTTGTTGTCGCGGAGAGTTTAGCTCATAATTATGTGTCCGTTTATTTATTTCAAATGAAACTGTTTGAATTCTTAAGATCAAAATTCGATGCAATCGACAAAGTAACGTTTTTCTCAGACGGCGCGGCTTCTCAGTACAAGAATAAAAAAAAATTTTACAATCTTTGCATAATTGAAGAAGAACAAAACTGCAAGGTCGAGTGGCACTTTTTTGCGACGTCCCACGGTAAGGGCCCATGCGATGCGTTAGGGGGAACCCTAAAACGCATGGCGACTAAGGCAAGTTTGCAAAGGCCATACACTGACCAGATCTTAAATGTACAACATTTGTTTTCGTGGATTCAAAGCAAGGAAATTGCCATTAACACAGTTTTATGCACTCAAAAAGAACACGATGCCATGGAGCGACGAATTCAAAACAGATATAATAATGTCAAAACTATAACTGGAACGCAAAAGTTTCATTGCTTCGTACCAAATATTTCTGATATGTCAATTAATGTAAAGCGGTACTCTTCGTCTGCCGACGTGCTAAATTTAAAGTTACTTTAATTTTATAATGATGCCAAGACAATTGAAATTTTTAATAAATATTGTAATTAAGTATAAGCAGCAAAATAAGAAAGATTTTTTCTTCATAAATGTATTTTTAACTGTAAAATAATTTTTAAAATGTATTTTTAATAAAAAAATAAAATAATGTTAAATAATTAAAAATAATTCAATTATAAAAAATATAAAAACAATGAGAACAAGGTGGTCTCTTAAATGCTCTTCTCCTGTACAAACAAGGAGTCGGTGCCCATTTTTTTATTGCTGATTCTTAAAGCAAAAATTATGAGGAATCCAAAAAAAATAAAATTAGCCGGAAAATTTAGGAGCTTCTGTGGAAAATCGGAAAATTTAATTTTCATGGGAAAATTTAATTTTCATGGGAAAAAAGGTAAATTTCTGAGAAAAATTAGGAAAATTTAATTTTTCAATTAAAGCCTGATTCAATACCTTTCCAACGAGCTATCACTCGTTGCGATCGCTTTAGTATTTTTTTTTTAAAACAACTTTCAATGAGGTCCCTTATGAAGAATTCTTCAATTTTGTCACATGACAGTGGTGTACACCACCACTAAATCAGTCACTATTAAAAAAAAAAAAATATGTAGGTACATTATTTTTTGCTGGGCAATCGATTGAGACTATTTATTTTAAAATTGGAGAGGGGTCGTCCAAAAATTTGCCAATTTTGATCGTTTTCATATGGAATTGCTCTCTAATTGAACTGAAATGCTATTGGAATATCTTTCAGAAGTATCTTATGAGAATGTCTCTTAAAAGATCTTCTCGATAAGGCTAAAAAGAAGCACAATTGGATCTATAGAATGTATTCTAGAAGCAGTGTCCGTTAGAATGTATGTCACATTTGTATCAAAAATTTTTCTGGGATGTTATCAGTCCAAAGTAACTTAAAATATTTCTTAAAACATATATTAGTACAAATTCAAAACATTTTTATAGACTTGTTGATAAATTTATTTTAATATTCTATTTTGCATTATCTTCTCCTGTTGCTTACCATTCTTGTTTGTCGTTGCAGTTCAGGTGAAAAGATTAATGTAGCAAAAAATTAAATAAATATGGCAGCATCATAACGTGTCATGGCTTGCATTGCATTGCGAAAGCATAAAACAATGCCAACGCGTAAATATAATATAAGAATATTTCATAAAAATTCGCGCTCAAAAGAAAGCAAGACTTCATGTAACGCAATCATTTGCAAAATCCTTGCTACACTGTTGTGTGCAGTAATAAAAAAAAGAGACAATAAAAGAGATCATAATTTAATAGTGCACAGCAATTTGAATAACTTCTGTGTGTTAACAGATGCAGGATTTTTTGTTCATATGTTAAATTTTTTTGTGGGAGAAGAACTTGATATGCAGCAAAAACCAGAAGAGCATCAAAACAATATTTTTGTGATGTTATATTTTTTTGTTTCAATGCCAAATATCAAATATAATAAAACAAATTTCGTCATCATTTTTCTTAAATAATAAAAAGAAAAACTGATGCATTTCAACCTAAAATATTAAAACATTATTAAAGTGAAATTTGTTATGGCTCATTTTATATAATGAAATGGACTACAATTTGGAAAAAAGAAAATCTTCTTGAATATCATGAAGCTACAGGACATTTTGGAATAGGAATATGTTGTTATATCAAGACGAAATTTTGAACAGATGCTTCTCTACCAAATATAAATTGATCCATTTCATACTTATTGCGTAGAAATAAATAAAACATGTATTATTTTCAAGGACTCTCGGGAGTAGACAATTGAGCTAAGATCAAAATTAAATTTTATAAAAATTAAGAATATCCAATCATCAGCAGATTAAGCCCATATGGGCATTTGCACAGAAAAGTCAACCATGACCAAAAACTTAAAACTTATTAAAAACTTTCTATTTTATGATATTATTAAGAGAAACATTTTATTTTATTAATTTAAGAAATTTCTATATAAATTCATTAACCATGACGATCAAATTGTCTGCATTGTTTCGCAAATGTAAGTTCCTTTTGCGTAAATCCTTAGTAAATGTTTCGTAAACTTTTTGTTTTAGTAAAAATGGAAGGCATTTATAGATAATATAGTTATTACTCCATCTTCTCCATCTGTTTCTCCCCCGGCTAGAAATGACATAACTAATGAGCGCAATAGTTCATTAAATTTAAGAGCTTTGTCGAGAAAAAAAAGATTTTCATTTCACGTCTTCAGCCCGAAACAACAAGTGAAAATGTATTGACGTTTGTTAAACACAACCAATTAGTAAGTCAGGCTGCTTTCTGCTCATGCAAGAAAATTGGCAATAAACCGTCCCACGCATCATTTATTCTCACAGTAGCTGCTGAAGAGTTTGCAACTGTTCTGAGCTCTAATCTGTGGGCTGATAATATCTTTGTTTCTGAGTTTAAGCCTAAACACAGCTCTAGAAGGACGAATAATATCACCAGTCAGACCCAAAAAAACTAAATAGGCTTTCCCTTTACTATCAAAATGTAAGGGGATTGCGTTCAAAGACGCGCGACATTTTTTTGTCAACTCAGAATTTTTCTGAAGATATTATCGCGTTAACTGAAACTTGGTTGAACGGAGGAATTACTGACTTAGAACTGTTTGACAATAGTTTTGAAGTATATAGGAAGGACAGACATGCTGACAATAATTCTGCAGTTGGTGGTGGTGTCCTATTAGCTGTAAGGAACTCCTGTGTTAGTTCCTTTATTGATATTCCCTGCTCTGCTAATATCGAACTTATATGCGTTAAGGTTGTACATTGCAATTCTAATGTATTTGTTATTAATGCATACGTTCCTCCCAAGAGCAGTGTAGAGGTCTATGCAAGCCTTGCGGATTGCATAGAATTTATATTAAATTTACTTGACGTTAATGACGACATTTTATTGTTGGGCGATTTTAATTTGCCTGACTTAAAATGGCATTCTTCTGACGATGAAACACATTTTTGTGCATCTAATTCGAAGACACGCCAAGAACATATATTTGTTGACAATATATGTTCTGACTTACAACAAGTTAGTTGTATTTATAATAGTCTGGAAAGGCTGCTTGACCTAGTCTTAACTACAGACAGTAACAATGTCATTGTTCAGAAGGCACTTCATGCTTTGACTACTATTGATAATTACCATCCACCTTTGAGTATTTGGTATAAATCCGATAGGGAGAATATGGTAAATTCAAGCTCTGTTGACACAGTTTATGAATTCAATTTAAAAAAAGCTGACTTTTTGGGGTTGAATCATTTACTTTATAGTAATTTAAATATAATTACAGAATACATAAATAATAATAATCTTAACAGTTCAATAAATTATTTCTATACGGAGCTCTTTGCCATGTTTTCTCAGTCTGTACCATATAGTCTCAAATTTGCGAAAAATTCTGCGTACACAAAGGTACACAAAGGATTTAAAGACTCTTCGCAACAATAGAAATAGGGCATGGAAGAAATATGTTTGTAGTTTTGACTCAAATGACCTAGAAGCATACAAACGTTTGTTTCTGGAATTTGAGAATTGCTCAGCTGCATTATATAATGAGTATTTGGATAATATGAAGCTGAGTATTTTGTCTGATCCAAAGAAAATTTTGGGGATTTATTAATGTTAAGAAGAAGACTGATAGATTTCCTTCTTCTTTAAAATTTCAGGATGGACTTACTGACAATTCCACCATTATTTGTGGCTTATTTGCCAATCTTTTTAAAGAATAATTCTGTTCAGATTCTTTTAATCCTGATTTAGCGTATTTTGATTATATGAACAACGCATCCAGAGTTTCTTTGGGGCAAATATCTTTTACCTCAGAGGATATTTTTAAGTATATTGAATCAATCGATGAGGATTTTAGCGCTGAACCAGATGGAATTCCTGCCGCAGTGTTAAAACAATGCGGCTCCGTTTTGTGTCAGCCTCTCTCGTTACTTTTTAATAAATCAATTAATGAAAGTAATTTTCCTCTTTTTTGGAAAAAATCTTATATCAGACCTATTTACAAAAAAGGTTGCAGGAACGACGTCACTAATTATAGGCCTATCGCTAAATTGTCTTCGATTCCTAAACTTTTTGAGCGAATAGTGTACGATCGAGTGAAAATTCACTGTGGGCAAGTCATGACAACTCGTCAGCATGGTTTTGTTACTGGCAGATCCACTGTGTCTAATCTCCTTGATTTCACTACATTCTGCTTAAAATCTATTGATTCTGGTAGCCAGGTCGATTGTATTTACACTGATATAAGCAAAGCTTTTGATAAATTACCACATAATCTAATTTTATTTAAACTTAAATTAATGGGATTTCCACAATATTTTGTAAACTGGATCAAATCGTATTTGATGGAGCGATCTTATCAAATACGGTTCCGAGGCGTGTTGTCTTCTGAATTTGTTGCAGAATCGGGTGTTCCTCAAGGAAGCCACCTGGGCCCACTTCTGTTTATTTTGGCAATTAATGATGTTACCCACGTCATTAAACACTCTCATTTGCTTATTTATGCAGATGATATGAAAATATACAGAACAATTGATTCTAATGACAATTCAGACCTGCTCCAGTCAGACTTGAACTCCTTTGAGGTTTGGTGTTCTAAAAATAACATGTTTTTAAATCCAGATAAATGCCAAACTATGACCTTTTCGCGTAAAAGGAACAATTTTATTTTTGATTACAAAATTAAAGATACTGCTTTAAGTCGTGTAACTACCGTCAAAGACCTTGGTATATGCATGGATTCTAAATTGTCGTTTAACATGCATATTGATACAATTTGTAAAAAAGCGTCTTCTATGCTTGGTTTTATAAAACGGTGGGCCAAAGAGTTTGATAGCTTAATAACAACTACAACTCTGTATTATTCAATCGTGCGTCCTCACTCTGAGTACGCAAGTCAAGTATGGTCCCCACATTACAATGTGCATGTTGATCGTATAGAAAGAATTCAAAAACGTTTTGTTCGGTTTGCTCTAAGAGGCTTGAGTGGAACTGACACATTTAACCTTCCTCCATATCAGGATCGTTTGAAATTATTAAAAATGCAATCTTTAAGTGAGAGAAGAAAATCTGCTGATATCGTCTACTTACACCAACTCATTACTGGTGTATTCGACTCTCCAGAGCTTCTTTCTTTTATAAATTTTAACACTAACCGTAGAAGCAGCAGAAACTCTAACAACTTGATTTATTTACCATTTAGTAGAACAAATTATATGCTAACTGCTCCATTAAATCGCATGAGTAAATTTGTTAACAACTGTAACGTGTTTGATGTTAACTTGTCGAAAGGTCAACTCAAAAGTAGATTGAAAACTAATGTATGATTAGATCTATGTAAACGCATGGTTAGTTGTTATGTCTTGTGTTGTCCCTGAGCCCAACCCATATTATGGTGGATAAATTTTTCTCCCTTTTGGTTTTTTATTGGACCACTTTTATCGATATCTTTGAGTTATTTCAATGATATTGGATTGGTTCTTAAAATGATCTATTGCGGAGAAAGTGTGAAAAAGCTGTAGTAGCTGAACTCTATTGTTATTGCAAGGCATTGGCTAAAGATAACAGAAAAATAAATAAGTCAAGAAGAGGACAATATATTAAATTTGCTTGTTAATAACAACATTAAATTTGGCTAAGTATCTGCCACTTCAGCTCAAAATCATTGCTAAATAATTGTTCTTTATAATTTCAGTAAATATTATATTATAATTATCATCATTATTATTATTATTATTATTTTTATTATTACTATCATTATTATTATTATTATTATTAATATTATTATTATTATTATTATTATTATTATTATTATTATTATTATTATTATTATTATTATTATTATTATTATTATTATTATTATTATTATTATTATTATTATTATTATTATTATTATTATTATTATTATTATTATTATTATTATTATTATTATTATTATTATTATTATTATTATTATTATTATTATTATTATTATTATTATTATTATTATTATTATTATTATTATTATTATTATTATTATTATTATTATTATTATTATTATTATTATTATTATTATTATTATTATTATTATTATTATTATTATTATTATTATTATTATTATTATTATTATTATTATTATTATTATTATTATTATTATTATTATTATTATTATTATTATTATAATTATCATTATTTATTATATTTATTATTATTATTTTTTCATTATTATTATTTTTATTAGTATTAATATTATGATAAGTATTATTATTAATTCTTCTTCTTCTTTTTCTTATTATTATTGCCATTTTTTATATTATTATTATTGCTTTTATTATCATTTTTATTTAGTATTATAATCATTTTTATTATTATTATTTTTATTATTAAACTCAACTACACGCTGTCGATTACAGCAAAAAAAAAAAGCAACAATAATATGCAAGCTGTATTACAGATATAACATGCCACTACAAAAAACATATACAACTAAAATAAAAACCTAAAAAGGAACAGTGAAAACGTTTTATATTCGTTTTACCAAAGCCAGAACGTGTTTCCGGAGAACACGAGCAACTAGCTTCCGGTTGTTTTCGCTTTAAAAGCAGATGAGTGGTGATACTAAAAGTGGTTGAGTTTTAAAAAAGTCCCAGTGGTAGCAGGAACTCATGGCAACTCGGATGTGTGCCAACCGAATAACCGGCGAACACCAAAAACTCACAACCAAGGCTCAAAGCTATATAAACGTTATTATTAGTGATAAACTGAAATGATTATTAAGAGAAGTGTGCAAGAGTTCCTTGTGGGTGTGTGTGTATGTTTATGAGTAAGTGCGTGTGTGGTTGTTTGATACCCTATAGGAACAAACTAACTTCTTTTTTAAAAACAGCTAATTAAAAAACTAATTTTAAATAAACTAGTTTATGAACTAATTTGAATTATATTAACGGAGCATCTACTTCAATTTTGAATAGGTTTTATTGCATTATTTGTATTTATTTGTATTTATTTAAGGATAAATTAGTACTGTAAGATACAAAAAGATCTTTAAGAAGTACAACGGTGAAACATAAATAATCAACTTATAGCATATAATAGTTATAGACTTAAACAATAAAGAATTTATAGTTTAGAACAAAAGTAGAAATAAAAATAGAAAGTATATGATCAACTCATGACACTAGTAAAATTAAAAGATAAATAATTGATTACTAATTTATAATTTTTTTTTTCAGAGCATTTGTTACATATATATTGCATTGATTAAATGATAAAAAACAGTTAAATAGTGAAAACTTTTAGTCGATTGCTTTAGTCGTTTGAGAAATATAATAAAACAGATAGCTTGAATTTGTTCGTACTAGCGATTGATTTAATATTAACTGGTAGTGAATTCCATAGTTTAATGGCATTGACGAAGAAAAGACGTTTAGATTGCAAATTTAGGTATGATAAGATTCCCAGTTCGGTTGGAAACAGAGAAGCGCAATTTTTGAAAAAGGTATGATGGAGTCCTGTAGATAATGAGCTTATGCAGAAAAATACAATTTCTCGCTTTCAGATAGTTAATTATGCTAAAACCCAAAATGTTCTTACTGAAAGATGAGATATGGTCAAACCGGCTCAATCCGTAAACATATCTGGTCGCATCATTAAAGGCAACAAGTATTTTGTGCGCTGAGTGTGAATCTAAATTACTATATACTAGTTCTGAGTATGTGATATAAGGCACAATTAGTTGTATGACGAGTCTCTTTTTAGTTTCAATTGGTGTAAACCTAGCACATAGCCGTAGGCAATGCAGCGTGAAATAGATTCTTTTGATGATATTATTGATGTGGTCGGAACATGACAGTTTTGAATTGATAAAAAACCCTAGATTTTTAACTTTATTTACCATTTGCAGGTTGTTGGTATTTAAAAATATAGGCGGTATCTCTAGGTCGTCAAGTTTTTTCTTAAAGGTAGGCAGAACATATGACTTATTTGCATTAAGGCAGAGATTATTGTCAGATGCCCACCTAAAAATTGCACTTAGATCATCATTCAACCTGCAGCACAAGTCGTCGAGTAGTCCTATACGGTTTGACAAATACAACTGAATGTCGTCAGCATAAACGTGCATAATCACATCATTGCATACGGTGAAAATGTCACTAATGAAGACACTGAACAGTAAGGGCCCCAGAATTGATCCTTGTGGCACACCAGTTACAATATGTTTCAATTCGGAAAATATATTTTTAATATGAACCCTTTGTTTTCTACCATCAAGATAGTTGGCTATTAGATTAACAGCAGCATTGTTGAAGCCAAAAAGGAGCCTAAGCTTCTGACACAGAATGGAGTGATTGACACAGTCAAAGGCTTTGGAAAAATCTAATAAACAGAGCAGTGTTATATGACCTGCATCAAATGAAGTCCGGATATCATCAACGACTTTAAGCATGGCCGTCGCACAGCTATGCCCAGCTCTGAATCCAGATTGGCATGGAGATAGAAGGTTATGAGCATCTAAATGATTATTTATTTGTTTAGCCATGAGGGACTCACATATTTTTGAAAATACAGACAGAATGCTTATAGGTCTAAACTCATTCATAGTAGAAGCATTAGTGACTTTTGCAATCGGAATAACAGTCGCAATTTTCCACGATTCAGGAAAACATGAAGTAGTGAAGCAATGATTAACAATATGTGTCAAAGGTTCAATTATGTAGGGTAAGATTAACTTTATAAAACGTAAGGAAATACCATCCTCTCCAACAGCATTAGATTTAATGTTCATAATCGCTTTAGTGACGTCATTTATGTCAACATTAGAAAATGAAAATTTATCATATTCCTCAAATACACGAACATTACATTGAAGTGTATTATTGCCTAATGAATTATTGGAAAGAAAGAAATCATTTAGATTATTAGGGTCAATGTCACACTGATCATTATCCTTGTTGCTGATACCGAGCTTACGTATATTTTTCCAAAGAACTTTGGAAGAAAGTGAACTGTCAAGTTTTCTGTGAAAGTATAATGTCTTGGAGTGTCTTATTACAGAGACAGCTTCATTGCGAGCAAGCTTATACAAATTCCAATTCACATCAATGCGATGTTTTTTCCATCTATTATAAAGTTTATTTCTTTTCTTTATCACTGCTTTAACGTGCGAGGTATACCATGGACAGGACTTATTTTCAACAGTCACGGCACGAAGAGGCACAAAATTCTCAAAAGCATATCTAACGTGCGATGCAAAAACATTCAACTTATCATCAACAGTAGCACAAAACCAACATTCGTCCCAACAAATTTGAGAAAGGAAAGAGGACGAATCACAAAATGAATTAAAGTTTATAGAGCAGAAAAGATTATATATAAAGTAATTGAAAAACAACTTTAAAAGAGGTGGCTTCAAAACTATTGAATTATATTAAGGCGGCAACTACTCTGATTTTGACATGTTTTTATTGCAAATTTTTATTAGATTACAAGTTTATATATATTTAACTATGCTATTTCATCCAATACTATTAACTTTAGGCTTTCACTTTTATGAATTGATGTATTTTTTTTTCCAAAACATCGCTTTGATGTATAGAAAATTACAATTTCTTTTTTTTAAATTCATCTATAGCAAGTGGAATATTAACTAGTTTTCAATTAATTTATTCTAAAGTAATTAAAAAAATAATTTAAATTTAACTAGTTTAACAAGTAGTTAAAAATATATGGGGTTTTTAGTTGATTTATTTTAAAGTAGTTTAAAAAATAATTTAAATTCAACTAATGTAACAAGTAGTTGAAAACATATGCAGACGTAAGTCCATTGACTTATTTAGCGGACATCGCTATACAAAATATGTTAGTTCGTTTTATGGAAAAAAGTAAGAATTTCAACTAGTTGTGGTTGATAAAAAACGACTTTTTCAACTACTTTTAAATTCGTTGATTTTCCTACAGGGTATTGAATAAGTTTTTGTTTGTTTGTTTTTCTTACAAGCAAAATACGAAAAAAGTACGCTTCTGTTGAGTGGCTATCTATTGTTGTCTTTGTTGTTATTGTTGTCTTGGTTTTTGTAACGTCACCCAACGACCAGGCATAACAAAAGCATGCAACAAAAGGTAGAATAAATAACTACTAACGCAAGAATTTAATGAAATTATAACATGTAGACAATCACACACATACAAACTAATTGATTATGTTATCGTCTACATGCAAACCTTAGTAAATGTGAAAATTGAAACTGAAACGGAAATGCTTATTATGAGCAACTGAATGTTGTTTCAGTTTCTCTTTACGTCTTTTTTGCTACTGTATCCTATCATTTCTGCATATATAAAACTGGCACTGGCGTGAGTTAAGTTTTTACCATGTAAGTGAGTGTTGATATTTGTTGGTAACTCTATCACACAATAATTACTAAAACGCCGTTGAACACAAGCTGCTTCGTTAACAATATTTATAGAGTAACCAGGCGACCCGGTTAACTGGCATAAGTTAATTTCCGCTCTTAATTTGCTATTTCCTCTTCTGACATAAAAAGCCTCCCTTCTGAGTGGAAATTTTGCTTACTGCACTTTATTGCAGCATCTCAAAGGCAAATGCACATTCATTATACTAAACTAGCAATTACCTGCTGCTTTGTCTGCGGTAAATATATTTAAGACCATTTCAAAACAATATAAATGACATGAGTAGACATTAAACAAATAAAGACAATAGCAGCGGAAAATGTGAAAAGTGTTAAAAAATTTGTTTAAAATATAAGTTTCTCCTGAAGATGGTCAGCGATAAAAAACCAGAAAATTTTGCAATAGTGAATGAAATATTTATTTGAAACGAGATGTCAGTGCCTGCCATTTACTTTTTAAGGATTATTTCACGTAAATTTTGCTCGCGGCTACGTCTAAGGTCCATCCGTAAGCTCAAATTTTGGCATACTTTTCCAGCATACGGTATCTCACCAATAGCAGCTGTAATGTTGTTTTCTTGGGCTGAAATTGTGGCTGGCTTGTTTTTGTACACGAGAAACATAGCACAGTCCCACAAAAAATAGTCTAGTGGGGTTAAATAGCATGATCTTGGTGGCTAATGAACTGCTTCAAAACGTGAGATTAATTGGTCATAAAACTCGCCTCTTAATAACTAGGTCCATGAAACTGCGTGCCGTGCGGCATGTGGCACCGCCTTGTTAAAATCACATGTCAACCAAGTTCAACTTTTCCATTTTGTGCAAAAGAAGTCGGTAATCAGCGCACGGTGTATTGCTTCATTGACTGTAACTTTGCAATTTTCATTATTTTTGAAAAAGTTTGGTCCAATGATACCGCCTACTCACAAACCGCACCAAACAGTGAATTTTTCAGGGTGCATTGGCAGTTTTTGAATTGTCTCTGGCTGCTCTTGAGACCAATTTCGTCAATTCTGTTTTTTAACGTACCCATTGAGCCAAAAAAGAGCTTCCAAAAAAGTTGATTTTCAACATTTCTCAAAGGGCAAATTTTGAATTTTGATAAAAAGATTCAATGATTCGCAAGCGCTGTTCGTTTGTTAGTATATTTATGGTAAAATAACAAACCTTACTCAGCATTTCTGGCCTTGCCACATGTTACAAATCACGCGTGAGGTTTCAAAAAATGTACACTGAAAAAACAAACAGCAAACAAATGACCCTTTGCTTAAAAGATTTTAGTTCTCAATTACTTTTCCTTACTAGGGACTCTCTATTTTATTTCTATAAAGATATTTTATTCAATTTCTATGAACTCTGTTTTTTCTCTTACTTTAGTACTCTTTTTTTATGTATTTAGTAGGATTCACTTGACCACCACTTGACCACATGACCACCTTCATTCAGTAAGTTTTTTAAGTATTTTTTATGTAAAGTTTGCGCTTTATCTCTGTCTACACTCTATGAGAGAGTAACAGTGGCGTAAAAAGCGGGCCCGCAGAGCCCGCGTTGCGGGCGTGCGCAACTAAGCTAGGGGCGCCCTCAAGTACCTTGAT
This sequence comes from Dichetophora obliterata, assembly GCA_963920525.1. Classification (NCBI taxonomy): domain Eukaryota; kingdom Metazoa; phylum Arthropoda; class Insecta; order Diptera; family Sciomyzidae; genus Dichetophora; species Dichetophora obliterata. The sequence goes on from OY986438.1 coordinate 189,908,486, forward strand.
GAAATTGATAACTTAAGTGGAGAACGAAGCACAGTGTAAAATAAGCGGCCAAAAACCTAATATATGGACTTTTGAATTTTTCCAAATTTTTATAGCTTTCAATAGGAAATATCTTGGGCGAAAAAATCAAAATGAATTTTTTTAATAGTAGCAATCGTATCGTTAGGACGAGCCCTCAAAGTTGCATTTTTGAAAATACAATTTTTTCTTGTTATTGAAATTATATATTTTTTTTTATCAAAATAAAGTTTAAAATTTCTTATATCTGGCAACATTACTGTTTTTGTTTAAATTTTGAACATATGGTTTTAAGCTTATCATAAAAGTAAACATTAAATGCGGGATACACATTTCTAAATACTTAATTTTTAAAAGTGCTAAAAAAATAATTTTGAGAAAGATTCAAATCCAAAAAAAAATCTTGCTAACACTTGCTAATGCGGTAGATATACATTTTTTATGGTGACCTGTTAAGTTAAAATTTGAGATATATTTGATGTATGGCAGCTGATTATTTTTCAAACATTTGACTTATTTACATACACAAAAAAACTCAATTTTTAAAATTTCCTTGCTGTAATCAAAAATCGTACAAATATAAACAAAAACGTACTTAATTTGAGTGGGTGGTTTTTTCCAAGGCTGAGCTAATTTTTAATTTTAATTCTTAAGTAGTTTGTTGTTACATAACTCATAAATGTGTTAACGTATAAATGTGTTATTACTTGTTGTTATCTATTTTTCAATTTCAATTTTAATTCAATTTTTATTACAATTTTAATTCTAATTTTTAATTTTAATTCTTAAGCGTTTTGTTGTTATACATATATTCTTATATGCAGCATGCACAAGAAATCTTTTCTTATATGCTAACATACCTGCTCAATAAATACAAATACAAATACTAAAATATAATTAATCACAAAAGAAATTTATGTAGCAAACTTCGTTGTTTTGAAACAAGACTGAAGTTTTATGCAAAAATGGGTTTCGTTTATATGGGAAGTGGATGCGGCAGAGGTCGGGTTTTTATAACTTTTTCAAGATTTCTTAATTTTGTCATGAAAGACATTCGTTCCAATTTTCATAGCTCTACGATAACTCCTTCTTTTTTTTGGCCAAGAATGGGGACGTTACACTGTGCGACGTTTGTGCTGAAATAAAATTTAAGTCCCATACATACGATTTAGCAGGGTGCAATAATCGACGTCAAAAAAACCGACTATTTTGAGCAAAAGTCGTCTTTGTTTGGTAAAATTCGATTATGGTCGGAGTCGATTAGCCCGTTTGCTTTCATATTTTCATCAAGTCAGCAACTGATGTTATTTTAATCACTCAGTTAGTCATATTTTGTGACGTTAGCAAACTCTTTAGTTAACAGGTAACGTCAAATACAAAACATCTAAGCTCAACATCTTAAACTTATCATTTCACTAATAAAAAAATTATTGATCCCATTAATTCAAACTTTAAGATTGTTTTCTTTTTAAATAATTAATATGCGATGTTTTCTTTTTTTACCTACTTTGTGATAACATCTTACAAATTTTATTGTATGATATTATAAAAAGTATTTCTAACGTTATTGATTTTTTTAACAAATTGTATTAAAATAAAATATAACTTTATTTAGAAAATAAGATATTTTAAAAATGTAACTGTTGTAATAAATGATGATCATCATATGACCATTGAATTAAAAAAGCCTCTTTTTGTTCTTTTTTTTTTGTCAAGAGCTCTCTTGTTTTCTCCTACGCTTCTAGTAATCTAGTTATAACAGCAGGGCGCTTTTAGAAACCTGCGGGCGGGCGCACAAAATATAGTTACGCTACTGGAGAGTAACAAAAACTTTCTGCACTGTATTTGACTTGATGATCTATATTTCAATTTACCAAAGAAGTAAAATATAAGGAAGTGGTGTAATAGCAGAAAAGTGTGGTATTTTCTATATTGGTGTTGGTTCGCACAAATACAGAAACAATCACAAAGGGCCGTATTCGGTTGTATCGTAAAAGAAGGCCCAAACTGTTAAAGTTTGTTTTTATGCATTAAAATTTTAGAAACACTTCAAGAATAGCAACAACTCTAATTATTTAAAAAATTTTTGATCGCTCGCAATTGGCTTAGAAGTTATAGGCATCCAACGTTGGAAAAAGTTGACTAAAAATTTAGCTGATTTTTTAAGTTTTCCAACAAAACTAAACTTTATGGGTATCAAAAGAGAGATAAAACAAGTATCTATTCAACAAGATATCAAACATAAAAATACATGCATTTAAGATACAACCTTTTTTACTTAAAATCGTGAGGTTTTTCCAAATTTAATAAAAAAAAAATAAATGTATCAAAAGGAGGCCTTCGGATGCTGCTTAGGGTTTACAAACCTCAGTAAGTACCACACAGGCTTCTCTGTCTACAGCAGTTCTGAATATAGTTATCTTTTTAATAATTCTCTTTTTAATGTTTTGCTTTCGTAAAAGAGAAACCACTAGTCTTTCAGACAAATTCTAATTATAAAAAATTATATCTTAATGAATTCTTATGGAATTCTAAATTTGACACCTCGTTGAATAGATACGCACATTACCTTTGTTTTAATGCCCATAAAGCTTAGTTTTGTTGAAAAACTAGAAAAACTGCAAGATTTTTAGGTAATTTTTCTATATTTGAAGGCCTATAAATTCTAAACTTCAACTTTAATTACAAATTATATTAGGTTAATTTTTTAAAATCCTTATTTTTTGGGTGTTTCTGCCTAGTTGTTGCGTAAAAATCAGAAAAATTTAACAAACAGGTACTAAATCTGATTCACTATGCTGAAAACAAGAGCGCCCCAAACATGTATTCAACTGCGAAAAATGACTGCGCCCCTGAAGCAGTGTTTGTGTTTTGACAGATGTGGTTTGATCAAACTGGCGGAAAATCAACGGGGTCTAAATTGCATATTTAAACCATTTTTAATAAGAAATATATACATTTCTAACACAAATAAGTTAAAAAAATATCGTTAGAAACTAAATAAAGCACTTTTGTTAAAGGAATTTAAACCGTGTGGACATATTTACCTGTGGAACGAATGCGCATTGTTTTTAAGTTTTCGGGAACTATTACAATTCTTAACCGCACAACTCATATTGCATTTGTTTTAGTGGTTTTTTTTCTTTAATTTTGTTGCTTTTTAAGCAGTGAAAAATGCTTAAAATTAAATTGTTTTCAACTATTTTGCTGAGGAGTCTTCCAATCAGATGCCAGGGTTCTCAAAAATGTCAAAAAACACACTCTTTCTTGCTCGCACAATTTACGAATGGTGCGACAGTTCACGTAAAGTGTATGTGTAAGCAACACCATTTCCTTATATTTTACTTCTTTGCAATTTACTTACTGAATATTTTTGCGTAGAGTTGCCAGAATGGAGTTTCTTGAGTTTAAATTGTAATAATTTATTTTTTTAATTTTCAAAATGAAGAAGCAATACTGAATATGACAAAGAACAACAGAAAACTTGCTATAAGTCTTACCTGTCAGTGAATCGACCTGCGGTACACTCTCACAGAAAGAGCAAGGAAGCGATCGTAAAAAACTTGCTGAAGGTGGTCAGTGCATTCTCCTAAATAATATCAAACGTAAACATTGTTTAATGTTATGTAGTTTTTTGTTGTTATTTATTTTGTATTTTTCGAGCTCTCAAAAGATTTTAGTATCTTATCTTCCAACAGTATATCCTAATAAATAAATGATTTGTTTTGCGAAAAAAACTTGCCTCAAGCGTTGTTTATGTGTCAGGGTGTTTTTTTTTTCTAAAACAGCCGTTTTCTGAATCCTTTTTTGGTGATAAATATTACTCTATCTTCCAACCAGAGACGTAAGGAACCTACTTGTTAAGTTTGAGGAAAATCCAATCAGTAGTTTTCACGTGTTACGTGTACAAACAGACAGACAGACAGACAGACAGACAGGCAGACAAAAATTTTAAAAATTAGCTTTCTAGTAGAAGGAAAAAACTCTCACAACCTAATGGGGTATTTCGGCCAATTCGTTGAACTCCAAAGAATTATAGTGAAAAGAAAGAGGCAACTAAAAAAACAGACAAAAACCTTAGTAGAGCTTTGAGCTTTGTGATCTAAAAATAGTTTTATTGCTTTAACGTCATATGAAAATGTTGTAAGAAAAAATTCTTGCGATCTCATCCAAGGAAATTTATTCAAACAAGTGTCAAAACATATAAGACTTAAACAGTGGGTTGGTCACAGCTTAACCACTCAATACCACTGAAAATGGAAGTGTAGCTCCTTCCGAAGCAGTCTGTCTAGTCTACTGTGTGATTGAATCTATACAGAGTGCGTTGTTGTTGCCTTCTTCAACACTAACTTTAGCTCAATAGCTTATAATTACAATTATGTATTAATTCAAAAAAATAGATCACAGTTCATTTATAAAAATTAACAATTTATTTAATCAGCATCCTTCAAAATTTTCAAAACGAAAAGAATTTGGAAAAAATATTCAATGCACAATTTTTTTACCGTTTTATTATGTGAATAGATTAGATAGTATTATATAATAACCAGGGAAGACAGAAATATGCACGAAAAAATCTAAAATAAGTATGCTAATATGCTCTAAAAAATGGCAAAAATATGCCATCAAATAAGCACGAAAAATGTCGAAGTCGGAGTTTTATTATTCAAAATTTTATTGAATAGTTAATAAAAAAAAAAACAAAACAATAGCCCTTTCAAGGCGTAAAAGTAAATATTTCAGTTTAAATAAATTATAATTTTAATTATAAAGTAAAAATTTAATTCTATTTTAATCATTTAATGAATATTTTGTTTGGTAGCTCGAAGCCAATGCCAAAAGTCTCCTTCCGGACGAAGTCCATTATTTTATATGGTGCTTATAGCAAAAACAGTGTATTGCATTCAGCGATTACACTGAACAATTAAATGCATTTTTATATTATCAAAAAGAAATTTTCTACGACTTTCAGCCAACAATGTTTTGTATTGTGAGAAAGACCGCTCGACATCGCAGGATGTAGTTGGGCACCATTTAAAATAAGGGACTTCGTTCGGAAGGAGACTTTCGGCGTATGGATCCATTGTCTGTGAGTTTTTAAACAAAATATTTTTTATACATATATAATACAATATCTCTTTATAAATATATATAATATCAAAGAAATTAAAATGTTGCCAGATATGAAGGAAGTATCAAAATTTGCCCGATTAAAAGCTAAAATCTGTTCGAAAAGTTAAAAATATGTAAAAATATGCACAAATAAGCACAATCGTTAAAAATATGCAAAATTATTAACAAAACGTCCAAATATGCAAAAGCATATATTATATGCTTTGACGTCCAAATATGCAAAAGCATATATTATATGCATTTGCATATAATTGTCTTCCCTGATAATAACATATATCGATTGTTGCACATTCAGGACAAATGATTTCTACAGCAATATCTCACCATGCTTTGATTTTTACATCTCTGAAATATTTTGTACCTCGCAAAGAAGATGTTATAGTATTTCGAAATTATAATAAAATAAATCTTGAAGCTCTATCTTCTTATTTTAATTCCTTTGATTTTCGTGATATGTACTCTACCAATGAGGTCGATGAGCAACTCTTGATTCTAAATAATGCTATAACGGATGGTATTTCTTTTGTGCCTCTTACTAGGTATAAAAAAAAGAAAATGGAAAACTGGATAAATTCTAATCCTATAAGGTTTGCTAGATCTTTGCGAGATCTAGCTTTCAAGGCGTATTTGCAAAATGGCACGGTAGCAAACTGGAAAATTTTTTGTAAGTACCGAAATAGAGCTAAAAATGCAATTCGGAAAGAAAAAAGACACATTGGAAGTCGTGTATTTAATAACATGGATAATAAGCAAATATGGAACACGTTACGTAATAGTGGTTGCACTGACTCCAACACTGAAATGGTAGATTGTGATGTAAATACAAAAAATGAACATTTTAATCAAACGGTTAGTACACATCCTCCATTTGGCTTTAATCCTTACCAGGATACTGGAAATTGCTTTTCATTCAAAAACAAAGTATCTTTAAAGGATAAGTATCTTTAAAAGTATATTTTAAAGGATCAAATAATGTGTTACATAAACCACTTTCAGCTTATTAGTGACTGCCAGTCGGGCTTTCGGAATGGTCATAGCACTGCATCTCTTCTTCTTGGCCTCACAGATATTACATTAGAGAAAATATGAATAGGAAAAAAATTACCATTATGGTTTCATTGGACCTCAGTAAAGCCTTCGACACTGTCAATCATTCTAATCTTCTTTATAAACTCAAACTGATGTTCAACTTTTCAAATGCTGCTTGCAAACTAATGTGGTCATATTTGTGTGGTCGTAATCAATTTGTATCTTATAATGGAGATAAATCTAACTTCCTTAATACTGTTTCGGGTGTTCCTGAAGGGTTTGTTCTGGGACCACTGCTGTTTATGTTATACATAAATGATATTGCTAACCATGTTGACTCTGATTTATGTAGACCATTTATCTTTGCTGATGATGTTCAGCTCTTGTTATCTGGGGAATGCCAATTTGCTGACGTGCTGGAATCGGTAATTAACTCTTATTTATCTAACATTCAATCATGGATGTCAACTAATTATTTTAATGTCAACCCTAGTAAAACTAAAGCGATGCAATTTAACCCATCTAGATCCGTGTTCGAATATTTAAATATTCAAATGAATAATGAGCAAATCCTAGTTGTAGAGAGAGTAAGATGTCTTGGTATAATAATTGATAGCAACCTTGTTTTTGATTCTCAGATTGATACTCTGAGTTGTAGAATTAACTATAAATTAAAAAAATTGTATAGCATGCATATATTTCTACCTCTTCATATAAAACTTAGAATTGCTCACCTTTTACTAATGCCAAATATAACTTATTGTCTTGAGGTTTATTCGGGCACGGTTATAACATCAAAAAAAAATTGAAGTAGTTTTCAACAAAGTTGTTCGCTTTGTTTATGGAGTCCGTTGGCGTGAACATATATCGCCACATATTTTAAAGTTTTTAAAATGTTCATTGCGTTACTTTATAAAAATAAATTAACTACTTTACTTTTACAAATTGATAAAAACTAGGATCCCCTCATATTCATTGCATCTGTTTCTTTTCTCACGTTCGTCTAGAAATACCCAAATTATTATACCAAAAATTTCTTCCTCCGTGTTTGAGCGGTAATTTCTTATAAGAACTGCACGTTGTTGGAACAAACTTCCATTAAGTTTACGATGTTTTTCTGATTCTCTTCCTATATTTAAGAGGAAACTCCTTGAATACTCTTTAACAAACCCACTTTAGTTTAAGACTCCTTAAAGCGCTAACTTAGCATGCTTAATGTGCTTAGCTACTAATTACTTATACATCCTTTTTTCCTTTGTCGCTGCAATATGGGATTAATGAAATTCGACCTCTTATTTTCTATAGCGTTTCTTGTCTTTTATTAGGAAGGCTGATATGAGTTTGTGCATCATCTATATAAAGGGTGTTTTTTTAGAGGTATAGAACTTAGAATTGAAATAAAATACAAAAAAATCGTTTTAATGTCCATCAATTTGACTTTATTGGAAGGATAATTTTATGGCATTAATGTTTAAATATGATTTCGGGCATGTGGCCGCCACGGCTGGCTCGAATAAAGCCAATTCTACAGGTCCAATTTTCAACCACTTTTTCGAGCATATGGGGCCGTATGTCGGCAATAACGCCACGAATGTTGGCTTCCAAGTCCCCTAACGTTTCTGGTTTGTTGACGTAGACGAGCGACTTCACATATCCCCAAAGAAAATAATCCAATGGTGTCAAATCACACGATCTTGGTGGCCAATTGACAGGTCCATTCCGCGAAATTATGCGCTCATCGAATGTTTCCTTCAATAAATCGATTGTGACGTGCGCTGTGTGGCATGTAGCGCCGTCTTGTTGGAACCACAACTCATCCACATTCATGCCATCCAATTCGGGAACAAAATAGTCGGTTATCATGGCTCTATACCGGTCTCCATTAACGGTAACTGACTCTCCAGCATTATTTCGGAAGAAGTATGGCCCAATGACTCCACCAGCCCATAGAGCACACCAAACAGTCAGTTTTTGTGGATGTAATGGCGTCTCAAGGGTCTCATGTGGATTCTCTTCACTCCAAATGCGGCAATTTCGCTTGTTGACGTAGCCATTCAACCAAAAATGAGCCTCATCACTGAACAAAATTTTGCGATGAAAATCAGCATCGAGATCAATCTCATTTTCGGCCCATACACCAAAATCACGACGCATTGCATGGTCTCGCGGCTTCAATTCTTGCACAAGCTGGATCTTGTAAGGTCGCAAGCCAAGATCTTTGCGCAAAATCTTCCATAAAGTTGATGGACAAAGCTCCAATTGCTGTGCACGGTGGCGAATCGATTCATTCGGGTCCTCTTCAACATTTTGGTCTACAACGGCAATTGTTTCTTCAGTGCGCACTGTTCGACGTCTCTGCGGATGCGTATTATCACATAGAGTAAACGTAGTGCGAAAACGACCCATGGTTAACCGAATTAATTGCACTGATGGACGATTATGTCAACCATAAAATGGACGGAGCTTGCGGTAAACTTCGCGAACTGAACCATTATATTCGAAATAAATTTGCACGATTTGCAAGCGTTGTTCTTTTGTCAAGCTGATCATGATGAAATGGCAAACCAAACTGAACATAAATAACATTAGAGTTGCCAGATTTGACCACAACATGCTAGTTTTATCTCTATTCGAAAAACAAACCTCTAAAAAAACACCCTGTATATAAAATGGAATGTGTGTTTGTTTATTTGTTTGTTTGTTTGTTTGTACCTTATAGGAGACCAAACCTCTGGACCGATCTTCCTGAAATTTTCACAGCATTTAACTGGGACTCTGGCATGATTAATAGGGTATTTTTTCGACCACGCCCACTTTTACGCCCACATTTTAAAAATTATGTAATTGCTCCCATATAGTTTTTAACAGATTTACTTCAAATTGTATACACATTATACTCCAGGCGAGGTAGAAATAAACATTTCTTACGCCACGCCCCCTTTCACGCCCCTTTTCACGCCAAATTTAAGTTTTAAACTTTTTGTTCTCTGTACAAATTTGTTCCTTCCAACGGATTATTTTTTATTTGGTAGTATATTGCTCTTAATACTGTTAACGTCGCCATATTACTATGAACCACGCCCACTTCACCGCCCCCTTTTTTAATTCAGATACTTACTTATACCACTAACAATGTTTGCTATACAAAATACTTTTTTTGTAATATGTATTAACTTAAAGTTTTATATACTTTTTATCTACAGGTAAGGTAGCCATAGATTTTTTTATTACCAAATCCCCCTTTTTCGCCCCATTTTACTTTAATTATAATTAATCTGCTTTCAATCTATATATATAAAAATGAGTGTCTGTCGGTCTGTTTGTTTGTTTGTGCTTTATAGGAGGCCAAACCCTTCGACCGATCTTCCTGAAACTTTCACAGCATTTTACTATGACTCTGGAAAGAATAATAGGCTATATGAAGTTTTTATTGGACAAAGGGCGTGGCACTGCCCATATAACCCAAAAATTTAAATCGCATTTTTTGACCTACGTTGATGCTATTTGGTACACATGGTATTGGTATAATTAGGAATACGTACCAGGAGAAAAGTGGGTGGGACCACACCCCTTTTTAGGAAAATTAATAATCGCAATATAGTCTTAACTACTGGATCGATCGTCATTAAATTTTCACAATAGGATATTCTTACGAAATAATAAATTCTTGACCCATATAACCCAAAATCTAAAAACGTCATATCTTGGGCATTTTTTGACCAACGGCGGCAGTATTTGCTACATATGATATTGGCATGAATAGAAATACGTACCAAAAGAAAAGTAGGCGGAGCACGCCCCTTTGTTTGCGATATATTGGAGGCTGGACCTGATAACCAATCTTAAATTTTCACAGCGTTCAGTTTTGACTCAGGAATACTTATTACATTATAATATTTTTCGACCATGCACACTTCTGCACCTACTTTTTTACTACGTTTATTAACGGCTTTACCACAAATTTAAAATACATATTAATTAAAATAGTGGGGTAGCCCCATTCTCTTTCTTCCACCACTGTCTTCAAAACAGCTAATTTTATAATACGTGTTAATTAAAATAGAGAGTGGGGTAGCCCCATTCTCATTCTCCCACAACTGACTGCGAAACAGCTGATTGTGTAATTGCTGCTTTTTGATTGGTCTAAAAATAAAAAGGGAGAGCATGAAGCAAATTAAATGCGATTCAGTGCTGAATTCTAATTGGTTTACAACAAAAAAAGAGGCGAAACATTGCTATAATTAAATTAAATAAATAAATTTTTGTAAATATATAAATACTTTTAATTTTATTTTATACGAGGGGGGTAGCAAAGCACACCGGGTTCAGCTTGTATATTATATAAAAGTATTTATTTGAAGTTGTTTTTTTACATAAATATTACATTGAATTTTTTTGTTTGTTTAGTTTACTCAACTAGTACTTATACTTGTAATATTTTTAAATTGGCCAATAGGCTTTGGTATTACACATGTATTAATAAAAATAAATAAATAAATAAATATATGACTTAATTTACAAAATAAAAAGCATATTTGTATACTATACAACAAATGTTTACTAAAACTAACCAAAAGCTATAATTAATGATTTCATAACAAACATAAGAACATAAAAACTTTCTTTTGCAACTTAAAAGCAATTGTTAATGTAGCAAACAAATTTAATATTTTTCGTCAAAATATATTGTGAACTTTCGTTAAAGATAATCTTTAAAATAAAAATTAGGTAAAAAAATATTCTCTGTAACCTCTGATCTTACCTCAAACCTTTGCTTATTTATTCTTCAAATAAATTCTTTACAAAATTTTAACCGAATTAAAAAAATTCTTTTTAAAAGAACTGTATTTAATGTTTAACTTATCTTTATATGCATAAACTTGAATATCAAAGGTTTCGAGCAAGATTGCATGTGATCAGAAAAATCATTAAAAAAACAAAAAACCAAAAAAAAAAAAATATTAAGAATTAATACAATAAAATGCTAACAACTTTTTGGCGACCGTAGGCAAGTGGGTAGAGTGCGTGGCCCCTAAGCTAAAAAGAACCCCGGTATCCTGGGTTCAATTCCAGCTCAAACAGAAAGTTTTTTCAATTGAATTAATTTTTCTGTTCGGTCGTCACCTCTCTGCAGACAATGGCAAAGCTCAGAGAGTAAAAATTGCCATGTAAAGCTTCTTGAGAACATAAGCCGTTCGGAGTCGGCATTAAACACGTAGTTCCAATTCTCGGTCATTTGTGATTAAACATTTCATAACACGCACAACACAATTGATCAATAGAAGCTAGGTGAAAGTCCTTCCAAGGACTATTTAACAAATTTTCCGGTTAATGGAAATAACTGAACTTCTTTGACATTAAAGACAAGCTTATTAAACATTGCATTTTGCTTGCTGCAACAAAATTGATAAGACAAAAAAAAATGATTAGCAGTTTGATCACAAAATTTGTTTTAAAATATAAAAAAAGTTTGTTAATCATGTGCTGCTTTAAGCAGTGTCTTGACATGAATACATGGCATAAATTACACAGTTGCTGCCTAAATGCATTCAATAAAAACTTCAGAGCAGTCTGCAGGAAGAAAACAAAATTATAAATAAACATTACAAAGCGCTACAAAAGGGCGCAAAATTTTGATTAAATTTTAATGTGGCTACATTGAAAAGTGCAAAAAAAACAGCAACAATATTTTTAATAATATTAATAACATTTCTAAGAAGCAAGACAAACATGAAAGGCACTTTTTGAGGTTTTATAATATTTTTTCTTTCCCTGCTCTAAGGGTAAAGTGATTGCGGTGCATGAAAAAAAAAAATTTGTGATTCCACTCGAAAAAAATTTAAATTGAGTATTTGCCCCCCTTCTTTTTCATGTTTTTCTGCAACACTGACTCAGCAAGAAAAACGATGAATTTATGTTATAAAAAAGAAGAAAAAAAAAATAAACAAAGAACACTTAATGAAAATTTTATTATTTAACCCGCAGCAAAACGATAACGTTTGTCAACACAAGCGCGAGAAAATAAGGTGATGTAAGATTTGGCAGGTTTTCGTATTTTTTTAGTATATATACTCGTAAAAAGCAGCATATAAAACCATTATATTTGTTTAACATATAAAACAGCAATTAATTTGCACAAATACTTTCAGTTTACTCTCAATTAAATAATAGCCCTTTTTGCTGTTGGCAACCCTTTTCTTAAATGACTTGCAATAATATACGACTCTGAGTTAATGGCTTTAAAGAAGACATTCTTTGAAATGGAATTTTTAAGAGTTTTCTTTTTATGTTCTATGGACAATAATATTATTGTTGTTATTGTGGTTTCTTACACATGGCAACACTGGAATATCGTAAATAAATTTAAATTGCTACATAAATAAACGAAGACTTACTAATGTTAGTGTTGAATAAGGAAGTAGCTTTCAAAAGCAAATGGAAATGGGAAAATTGCAAGAGTTTACTGCAAAGAAATATGAAAAAAAGTCAAAGCATAAATATGTCGTAAATTAGATTTGAAGGTTTTCTTTTATTATCATTTCATTTCCATGGTCATTAAATTAAACATAAGAGTTCGGTACTTCGACAGCACAGGTGTTACAGCTACAATGGTATTTTTAAAATGATGGTAATGAGTTTTTATTTTAAATGAAGAACTAGATAATTTTCAATGGCACTTGGAACAATTTTAAGAAGATAATATTTCAATTCGTTGGTTATAGAGAAATGGTAAATATTGCGGAACAAAAATACTGTGATTCAGATAAATTTTTAAAAATATTTTGAGTGTGATTTAATTAGTTTAAAAAAGTAGGTTTACCGAAAGTATGGCACTTATCTACATGTACACGTGAGTAACCACAAAAATACAAACAAAATTGTTGGTAAGAGTAATCTGTTCAAAAACCGTTCAACAATAATATTTTTATATAAAATGGTACAACTTTGACACCGCTATTAATTCCATATCAAAAAACGAGCCTAAATGACAACATATCTTTATCCTTGAAGCAGTCGCGTGAACAAACCGATTGAAGTCTAGATGTCTCAATCTTTATCTTAGTGATTGTTCTTATACTTACACTAGTCTTCGTCCCACTCATTATTTTAATCTTTGTCTTAATAGTTGACCCAATTGATATCCTATCCCTGTCGCAATACTTATCCTAGTTCCTGTAAAAATCTTTGTCCTAATAATTTTTCTAATTTTTGCTCTAAGCCTTTTTCCAATCTTTGTCCCAATCCAATTTTAAATCTGGTCCCAATCCTTATCCAAATTCATGCAAGAATCGTTTTCCTTAATACTGAAAGAAGACTTTTCCGTTTTTGTCTTTATCTTTGTCCTAATCTGTGAACTAATCTTTTCATTAGCACATGTCGAAACCATTGTGCAAACCCATGTCCTAATCCTATTCCTAATTCCTGTAAAAGTCTTTTTAATAATCTATTACATATCCCTATCCAAGACCATGTCCTAATTCTTGCCCCAAACCCTTTTCAATTCTTGTTAATACCCTTGTCTCAGTCTTTAACTTTGTTCTTATCCTTGTTATTGTCCAAATCTTTCTTCCAATCATTTTTCAATATATGTCCTAAACTTTGTCCTAATTCTTGTCCAAAACTCTGTCATAATCCTTGCCCAAATCTTAGTTCTAATCACTGTCCAAATTTTTGTTATAGAGTCTATGTCAAAACTGTTTTCCTAATTCTGGCCCCAAACCATTTTCCAATCCTTGCCCTAGTATTTATCTTTTTTCAAATCCTTGTCCCAATCATTTTATAATCTATAACCTAGGTTTTGTCCAAATCCTTGTCATGATCCTTGCCCAAATTTTTGTTCTAAACACTGTCCAAATCCTTGTAATATCCTTATCATACTCCATGTTCAAATCCTTGTCCTAATTCTTGGCCAAACCCCTTTCCCCAATCCTTGTCTATATCATTTCCTAGTCCTTATCCTTGTTGTTATCATTGTCCAAATCCTTGTCCCAATAATTTTTTCCAAGCCATGTCCTAGTTTTTGTCCAAATCCTTCTCATAATTCTTGCTCAAATCTTTGTCCTAATAACTGTCCAAATCCTTGAAATATTTTTATCCTCCACGTTCAAACCCTTGTCCTAATTGTTGGCCAAACCCCTGTACCAGTCCTTGTCCATATCGGTGTCCTTGTATATATTATTGTCCTTAACCTTGTCCAAATCCTTGTCCCAGTATTTGTCTCAATTATTTTTCCGATCCACGTCCTATTTTTGTACTAATCCGTGGCCAAATCTATGTCATAATCCTTGCTAAGATCTTTGTCCTAATCACTGTCCCAAATCCTTGTTATATCCTTATCCTATTCCATGGTTAAACCCTTGTCCTAATTATTGGCCCAACCTCTTTCCCAATTTTTGTCCACATCGTATTCGTGGTCCTTATCATTGTCCTAATATTTATCCCAATCCTTGTTCCAATCATTCTTCCAAGCCATGTCCTAGTCTTTTTCCAAATCCTTGTTCAAATCTATGTCATAATCTTTACTAAAATCTTTCTCCTAATCACTTTCCACTTGTCCATATCGTTGTCCTAGTCTTATCCTTGTCTTTATCCTTGACCAATCCTTATACCAATGATTTTTCCAATCCATGCTCTACTCTTTGTCCAAATCTAAGTCATAATCCTTGCTCAAATCTTTGTCCTAATCTCTGTCCAATTACTTGAAATATCTTTATCCTAGTCCATGTCCAAACCCTTGTCCTAATTCTTGGCCCAACACCTTTCCCAATCCTTGTCCATATTTTTGCCCTAGTCCTTATCCTTGTACTTATCCTTGTCCTTGTTCTCATCCTTGTCCTTATTCTTGTCCTTATCCTTGTCCTTATCCTTGACCTTATCTTTGTCCTAAGTCTTGGTCTTATCCTTGTCCAATTCTTGTCCCAATCATTTTTCCAATCCATGTCCTAACCTTTGTCTTAATCCTTGACCAAACCTATGTTATAATCCTTGCTCAAATCTTTGTCCTTATCTCTGTCCAATTACTTGTAATATCTTTATCCTAGTCCATGTCCTAGTCCTTGTCCAAACCCTTGTCCTAATTCTTGGCCCAACACCTTTCCCAATACTTGTCCATATTTTTACCCTTGTCTTTATCCTTGCACTTATCCTTGTCCTTATCCTTGTCCTTGTTCTTATCCTTGTCTTATCCTTGTCCCAATTATTTTTCCAATCCATGTCCTAACCTGTGTCTTAATCCTTGTCCAAACCTATGTTATAAACCTTACTCAAATCTTTGTCCTTATCACTGTCCAATTCCTTGTAATATCTTTATCCTAGTCCATGTCCATACCCTTGTCCTAATTTTTGGCCCAATCTCTTTCCCAATCCTTGTCCATATCGTTCTCCTAGTCCTTTTCCTTGTCTTTATTCTTGTCCTTATCCTTGTCCTCATCCTTGTCTAATCCATGTCAAAATAATTTTTTCCAATCTATGTCCTAATCTTTTTCCTAATTCTTGTCCAAATCTTTAACATAATCCTTGCTCAAATCTTTGTTTTAAACACTGTCCAAACCCTTGTCATATCCTTATTCTAGTCCATGTCGAAGCCCTTGTCCTAATTTTTGGTGAAACCCCTTCACCAATCCTTGTCCATATCGTTGTCCAAGTCCTTATCCTTGTCCAAATTCTTGTCCTAATCATTTTTCAATCCGTGTCCTTATCTTTGTCCTAATCCTTGTAAAATTTTTTATCCATGTTTAAATCTTTGTCCCATTAATTTTTCCAATCCATGTCAAATCTTTGTCCTAATTCTTGTTTTTTCCTCGTCCTTAAACATTTCCCAATGCATGTCCTAACCCTTATCCCAATCCAAGTATTAATTTATGTTTAAATTCTTGTCATAATCTTTGCCCAAATCTTTCTTGTCACAATCTCTGTCTAAATCCTTATCTTAATTCTTATCTGTATCTTTGTCCTAAACATGTGTTAGTCCACATCCAAATCCTTGTATCACTTCGTATTTTAACACGTGTCCTAACAATTGTCCTAATTTTTAAAATGAAACGTTTTCAGTTCCTGTAATTTCTTTCTATTAATACAAGTCATAGCCCTTGTCCAAATCCGTGACCCAATCCTTGTCGTAGTCCTATCATTTGTGGTAATTCTTGTTCTTACCCCTTTTTCAAGCTATGTCCATATCCTTGTCTTAACAATTCCTTGCTCTTATTCTTGTCCTTATCCTTATTCTTATTCTTATTCTTATCCTAAGCCTTGCCCATGCCGATCCTTGTCGCAACCACTTTTCTCTCAATGGTACGCTTCTCAATAATTGTCCCAATCCATGTTCTAATCGTAGTTGCAACGTTTTGCATTTTTGTTGCATTAAGTGTATTCTGACTCAATCTCAGGACATCTTTAAATTTTGTAATTATTTTTATCAGAAGAATATAGGAACGACCTTTACTGTCGTATTGCAAATTTTTCCGTAGCACCTATACTCAGCGAGTAATAATTCCATGTAACGATATTACATTTTTGTTGCATAAGCTGCTATTCTTGCAACCTGCTGACGTCAATTTTACTATTATTTTTGGCGTGAGGTCACGTACCCATTCTTCGTTTTCCTTTCATAATATTTACCGTGGGGCATTCACTTACCGAGTAATAATTTCATACAACGCCTTGACGCTCTCTATTTGCATCTTAGATCTAGAAGAGGCACTCTTTGTGGTCTCATTATGTCATAAAAAACTTTTTTGTCCATTTTTGTGTGGAGGGCATAAAAGCAAAGTTGACTAGCTTGCAATAGGACCTATACACAGCGAGTAAAACGTCGTTCGTAAATGTGAATTTCGTGAATGCGCATTTAGCTCTCAATGTGAACATGGTATAAGAATGGCATGTAACAAATTTTCATTTTTGTTGCATAAGCATTCTTTTCTTCCGAGTCGTGATGACGTCATTACATGTTTTTATTTCTCATGAGGTCAGAGAACGAGCATTTACAGCTGTATATTGACTTTTCTCGTAGCTCCTGCACTTAACGTGTTATAATTGCATGCAATGCCGTGATGTTTTTAGCTTTTAATTTTTTGGAAATTGCAAGGTAAGACGTAACGTTGTCATGTAAAAATTATTAAGCGGATGTTTTTGTAAAAACCTCTAATAAAGCCAACAGCTGCTTTTGCCAAATCAAACTCATCGCGCTTACTATCGGAAAGGTCATAACAACATCTACTGAGTTTTTGCTTTTAAACTTTAAAATTAATAAAGAATTTTTTATTAAAATTTCTAAGAAAATTATTTTCACACGTGATCACAAAACACTTTAAAACTATAAAATATCTGAAGGAAAAATCTAAAATCTATAACGCTTCACCGTTCGATAATGATAGCCATCATCAGCTAGTATGGAGCTCTCTGCAGGACCCTCAACAACAATGGCTTCAGCATCTTCCACAACAGGTGGCAGGTAAGCCGCAACATCTATAAGTTTCAGTTGGGGTGGTTCAGCAGCTGGCTGTTTGTAGTGATAACCATCCTCAGCCAAGACAGCGGTTTCCTCTGGGGCTTGTTTTATTTTTGCTACTTCTGTGTCTGCCTCCTTTTCCACGGCAGGAGCTTCGGTATCCTGCTCTTCAATAATGGCAGGTGACTCAGTTTCAGCCATCTCAGCAGCTTGTGGTAGATATACGTCGGCCAATTTTGGTTCAGCTGGCAGCACTGCAGATGCTGTTTTTGATTCTACTGGTGGCAGATATTCGTTGCTGGGTGGCAGATACTGAGTTTGAGGCAAATGCGAGACATCGCGTTTGGTGCGATAACGATATTTCAGACGACGCACCGTTTTGTACTCATAACCGTTGTTGCTCAGGATGGCACTATTTTGCAATTGTTGTGATGCTTCTGGCACTGTTGTCGGTTCTTCAGTCAGCCTAAGCATGGGTGGCAAATAGTGATAGCTGGGTGCGCTCAACTCTGAAACATCGCGACGTTGACGCAGCAGCGTTGCTGAGGAATGAGAGGGGATAGTCGTTGCTGCTATCACAAAAAGACAGGCAAATGCAAAGGTTTTCTGAAAGGAGAGGAAAGAAGATTAAAAACTTATTCTGAAAAAAGATTCAATATTTTCTTTTAATATGTGTTGATCCTTACCATTTTTCTTGATGATATTCTGACTGCGTAACTCTAAACACGAGTTGTGTGAAAAAGTTTTAACTGTTGAATGATGATTTCTTTGCTGCTATTTGCAATATTTATATCAAACTATTTTGCCTTCCATCCAATTGAATGTCAATAAAAATCTCTTTAACTTGAGACAAAGTCAGTTCACTTTCATGTTTAGTTTTTTTTGCTCATCATGATTAATTTTTGTTGCTTATAATTCAGTGTGATATTCATCTGTCTATCTGTGCATTCATTCACTTTGACCCTGTCTTGTTCATCTTTCCAACAACATCTGGCGTTTGTTTGTGCACTTAAGCTCAAGTGTTTGCAACAAGTGGTCCTTCTCTTCACATGAGTTGATCACTTCACTACGAAAGTGTTGCTGGTGTGTTTATTTTGTGTGTTGCCATGCGATGTTTTACTATACATATTCATAGTGCACACTCACGAATTTCCGTGTATTTTATTTGGTCAGCTTTTATTGTTTGTCAATCATTTGGCGCATGTCTTTTATTACTTCTTTGTTTATGGCGCTCATTGAACTTGAAACATATGCCACGTTATGATCTCAACGGTGATATTAATGATAATGGCAATGATGATGATACACTAAGTGTTGTTTTTGATGTTCAGCAATGTCAAGTGCAGCGGAACATCAGGTGCTTCCGAAGGTCAAGTATATTGGTAATCTTTCAAGTTTTTGCTGTTATTTTGTGCTCTTATTCAGTGTATTTTATTTGCAGCAAAGCTTGGCACCATAATTTTATTCGTTATTTGAATAATTTTGTTTATTTTAATATTTTATTTGATATTTTGTATTTTATTAAATTGTTTAATAATAATAAAATGCTTAATTGGTTTTTCGAAAATAAAGAGAACATTAAGAAAAGTTTTTGGGGTTGTAATTTGTCTAAGGAGGTAATGTTTTTTTAATTTGAAAAGCTTTGAAATGAATTCTTTGCAATATTTTTTATCAACCTTACATTTAAATGGGTCTTCATTGATCCTTTTTAAACAAAGTTTCAAAAAAAAGCCTTAAAAATTGTCATAATATGTTAAAATGGTGCATAAAAATTTTCCCCGTAAAAATGCTATAAAAACTTTGAGAAAACAAAATGAACTCCTTAAAATAAGTTGATTCTTAAAAATCATATAAGAATCTAAAAATTATAATTATTTACTCTTATAATAGTAAAAATTATTACTCTAATAAAATTATAACTACAGAACATTTACCAACTCTGGCCAAAAAAGAAAAAAGTATGAACATAAGAAACTATAATGCTTGCTGTTGTTATTGTTATTGCTGTAGCGTACTACAAAAAGTTACACAACCATACACACACACACGCACACACACACACATATTTACAATTATCTACAGAAAAACATGTAAGTACCGCATAAATGCTTGTTATTGTAATTGTGCGCATAAAATTTAATCCAAAGCTATAAATCTAAATAAAGCAACGGAATATTAAAGCTTTACCCGGAAAAAGGTTGCCAGAGCAGCATGAAAACTGTTGTTGCTTTAAATACATGTATATTCAATGAACATTACATGTGACTAATTTCAAGAAAATTAACTATTTAGCAGCTATGAAAAATGGTAGGTATGCATTAACATTATTGATCATAGCACAATTTTCATATTATGTTAATAACATTGAAGCCGTTATTAATCAACTTTAAGTTATAGCTTAAATAGTGGCTGCTAAATGACAGCATTTGGTTAAATATTCATGTTTATTTAAATAAAAATAATAATTTTAAAAACTATTTTTAATTTCCGCTTTGAAGATTCAATCAACAATCGTTGAGCCAGTTAACGTAGAATTAAATATTTATTTACAGTTTTAATATTGACAGAGTCAATAAAAATAAAACAAAAAGCTTGGGCTTAAAATAAACACGACAAGCCTTAAATAAATATTTGGCGTAAGCAATTTTTGTTTAATTATGTTTGATGCCAATTTTTTTGTGGACTAATACACTTTTTTTATATTAACCCTCTACTGCACACGAAGCCATATATAGACTTTAATTTTCAAATTCAAATTTCCAACGAAAAAGAACAGTTATTAAAATGCGTTAGTAGACACTTTTTAATGTGTGGTGAATGTTGTTGTCTCTTTTTTTTACACAGCTGCTAAGAAAATCTCAGTTTATTTTATGAGTGCATGTGGTTTTTTGTTTTTAATTCAGAAAACCAAAGAATTCAGAAAATGAAACATTGCTGTTTCTAAGTTAGGTGTAAGTAAGTTTACTTATATAATTTTTTTATAGATTTTATAGCCTACTGATTAAAATTTATGTGATTGTTTTTCAATTGTACATGTAAAACTCATGAAATCACGCATTCCTTCGAACAGCCAAAAATGACTTCTAAAGGAAATGGAACTACTTTTTTGAAAAAATTTTCTTTGCGTATCTAATTAGTCCATTTCAAACATAAATTCAACAAAAAAATTATTTTTTCTATCTAGATCATAATGCGTGCAGTAGAGGGTTAAAATTTTTATTTTATTATTTTGATGGAGTGAATAAGGCTGCACAACTAATATGAGCAAAACAAAAAAAAAAAAAAATATATTTATGTCAGTCCTGTAGTCAAGGAGGAGTTTTTGGAAATTAATTCTCCCCTAGGAATAGTGTGGGATTTGATCAACCTAGGAGGATAAATGTAAAAAATTTTTTTTTCGAAAGCAAGGACACACATGAAGCCATGTCAAAAGTTAAAAAATTATTGCTGTATCCGATATACCAAAAACGGTTGTCATAAAACGGTGCATTTTGTGTTTTTTAAAATTATTTCGAACTCTAAGTTAGTAATTTTAATATTATTATTCATTAGTTATTATTATATTATAATTTTGATTAAAGTTGTTAACTTTTAAACTTATTTTGCTATGGAAAACCTTTCTGATGGTATGAACATAAGTTTACAATAAAATTAGTAGCTTCATAAATCTAGGTGTTATTTAAAGTAGCGATTAAAATTATAGCATAGATAAAAGAACTAAAAATTAAGCTAGAACTTTGATGGACTGCCAAAAATTTTGTTCAAAAGGACCACTAGCAGCAATAAATTATTTTTTTTAAAAACACATGAACACAACTATGAAAAATTTAAAAATGAAAAATTTTGGAATTTGCTTTTGCTACCAATGTTAAGCATGTCTAGGACAAATTTTTACAAAAATGTTGGAAAGCAAGGAACATTCTTTGCTTTAATAACTCAAATCTTATACAAGCGGAGATAAGAAATTTCAACCGTTGCTTATAAATATAACAATTTATTTTGAATAGTTTTATGTATAAAATTCATGCCGAAAATTCACACAAAATATCTAGAAGTCGTCCCGAACAGCATGCTGATATGGAGAATTAATGTAGAAAAAAGGGTGAAGAAAGCCACCCATGCGCTATACGCATCCAAGAAGATGCTAGGCACACGGTTAAAAATCTTGCGATAAATTTTAGTCCAGCTAAAATACTACTGCATATTTTTTAACCTTGAGCCTTAAAATTTAAACTTTCACGAATACTAACCCATAATTAAAACTTTTCTGTTCTACAATTTAAACCAAAGAAATATTGCAATGCTGAAACTGAATATTAGGCTATTAGGCTCTTATGCTTGTTTATTAATTTTGTTTCGTATAGCGCAATAGCCCATTCACAGATAATATAATAGAAAGATGTGCCACCGCCATACAAGCAAGTGGCACAGTAAAATTTGAAGGTGGATTTATCATAAATCCACACAAAAGCTTTATGAGAGTCAGCGAGCGAACGATATAAAGCTTTTGAGAGAGAGAGAATAAATAAGCGACAATGTGAGCAAATGTGAGCATAATATTGAAAAGCAATAGAAATGATACATGATACAAAGAACTACAGATAAAGTATTGCGCATGGCCGCCATCTTTGTTGTGACGTAGTTTGAGCTTGTCAAAGTGGCTAAATAAAAACGTAGTCACAATATATTTAAAGGGGATAATTTGTTTATAGCGATGAAGAAATATCGACATTTTCTTATTGAAACTTGGTTTATTGAAATGAATTAAATTACATTATATATATATTTATAAATAAATTTAGGCAAATTTATTTTTCAGTACTATTATTGAAAAGAAATGCATATGTAATAGGGGTGTTTTCTCCCATTTGTTCTCCTACACAAAAAAATAGCTACGTTACTTGATGTGTTTGACAGCACTTTGATTGCTTCTTTGTTTTCATTTTCTTGTTCTTCTCGTTTGTTGAAAAACTTGTAAATTCATTTTATGGTCCGAATTAAAATCGTTGTTATTCTCATCAAAGGCATCTAAAACTTTAGTACTAATTTTAATTACATAAAATATAATTGAAAATTATAATTTACGCGTACTATAAGTGCACAATATTAGAAATTGAATTAAATGAATGAAATATTTCTTAAATGCTTGCAATTGTGCTGCTTGCTGCTTGTGTTTGCTTTTTGCTTTTTCACATTTTCTTTTGTATGTATGCACCACGTGTTACAGCTGACAAGCTCGAGTGACGTAGTGCGCAGAAGATTTCATTTTTTGCGCACGGAGTAAGCTATCTGTATATCTTTGTTTCATGGAAATGATATGTAAAGATTTGATGCACGAAGCAGCTGAATAGACGATGTAGCAGCCAACAAAATGTAGCAGAATTTTATTAGGTTTTACTTAAAAAATGTAGGCAATTTTTTTACTAAACTACCCTACAAGCATTATATAATTTAAAGTTATTATATTTTTTGCATTATATCTTAGTAATAGTAATATAATTTCAAGAATATAATATCATAAAGATGTCATAATCTAGGTATATTTTGTGTGTTGACTTGGTTTTTTTTGCCGTTTTGCCACATAATATTTGTAGTGTTATATTATTGTAAGGGCGATTGCTTAGCCGCGAATAATGTTGTAAGCAATATTTTTAAGTTATTTTTTTGTAAAAAAATATTTTATTTAACTACTTTTATATATTTTTATTATATTATTGCAAATACATGCTTAACTATATGAAAAGTACTCAGAAATGCAGTTTTCAATTATTCTTATTTATACAACAAAAACATTTTTTTAATAATTTTTTTAGAAAAAATTCAATATTTTGGACCGGTTTTGAAAAAAAAGAAGGATTTATTCACTGACCTAACGCTACAGTTGAAACTATTTTTGTAAAGTGCTTTTATTAAAACTTTGATTAAAAAAAATTTTAATTAAATATATTTAAAAATTGTAACGTGACGTTACAAATATTACCTATACTTTTATACACTAGATAATCCATAATACTACATAAGTTGTATATATTATATTCATATTATATCACTTAATATTACTTTACTTAATTTCTTAATTCATATTCCTACTTAGTACTATAAAAACGTCACAAATATTATATTATATATATATATTTTTATTAACTTAAATATTTCTATTGATGATTAATAAAGCAGCAATAACACACAACCACACCACGACATAAGACCATAGAAACAAACACATGCTACATACCTACTTAATAAAACTAAAACAAACACATGCTACATACCTACTTAATAAAACTAACTGGCAACACCCAACCGCACTACGGCATGAGCCTCTAATTAATACACACACTACCCATGCATAGCCAGGCAGGCCAAAGACAACACACTACCACACTAATGTATAAGCCGCTAATTCATACCCATACTGCCTATCTATGAATAGCCAGACAGGCCAAAGACAAAACTAAACATATAATTCCCAACTGGTTTTCTGTCCAAATCGAATAAAAGGGCGACACAAAACCAACCAAAGCAGCATTACTTCAGGTAAGCTTGACGTAGTAACTCTATGGCGAGTCAGCTTGCTGGCTCTTCCCATACCGTTTCTACTTGAGATGTCGCACTTGCGGTGAGAACTAATACTTGGTTCGTCCAACGCAGTCGGCATACTCTGCATTTTTGGTCGCAGTGACTCAATGGCGAGCTAGCTTGCTGGTTCTTCCCTTTGAGTCTCTGTGGGAGGTGTCGCACCGGCGGTGAGAACCATCTTTGGTTCGTCCACCGCAGTCGGCATACTCTACGGGGGGGTTTGCTTGGGTTTTGGTGCTGGGACTAGATGGCGAGCCAGCTCGCTGGTTCTTCCCTT
The DNA here is from genome assembly GCA_963920525.1 of Dichetophora obliterata. Lineage (NCBI taxonomy): Eukaryota > Metazoa > Arthropoda > Insecta > Diptera > Sciomyzidae > Dichetophora > Dichetophora obliterata. The sequence continues at coordinate 189,932,968 of OY986438.1, forward strand.
TTAGTCTCTATTCGAAACGTCGCACTTGCGGTGAGAACTAGTCTCTGGTTCGTCCAACGCAGTCGACATACTTAAATGGGGGTTGTTTGGATTTGGTCACAGTAGCTCAATGGCGAGCCAGCTTGCTGGTTCTTCCCTTTGAGTACCTGTTTTAGACGTCGCACTTGCGGTGAGAACCTGTCTTTGGTTCGTCCAACGCAGTCGGCATACTTTTATTAAATTGTTTATTGATTATATATATTTGCATGGTGCGAACTTCATAGAGGTTTTCCACCATGATTGTCTCTAAAAATATTAAATGTGAGCATTACTTCAGATTCTTTTAGGATACGAACCCCTGGCAACAATCAACCACCGACTACCGCTCAACCGATTACTGAACTACTGATTGCTAATCTACCGATTACCGAAATACCGATTGCTAATCCACCGATTTACCGAATACCGATTTTGCCGTCAACTGGACTCACAACCTCCGACCGCCTACAACTGACCGCCTACATTCACTTTTACCCAAGCTACTGACGTCACGCTGCATTAAGTATTTTTAAGAAGAATATATCAATAAAATACAAAATTATAATATTAAATCAACACCGACTGCGTTCTTATTTAAGGGAAGTTTGTGGATCTTCCACTTGATCCTGGCAAGGCTGAGCTGACCTCAGCCAGAAGATAAAACCACTGTTACAAAATAGCGAATATATTTGCATCGAAAGTCAAAGTTTTGGTTTTCATGCCGTTTTTCTCATTCTTGGAGAACGATGTTTTATGTTGTACCAAAAATTTCTGAAATTCTAAAGATATTTGCAAAAAAAAATTTGCAAAAAAATTTTTTCAAGAAAGATTTTCAATATCAAAATTTACGTAAGTGAAAATGGATGGAATGAGCGTGATCAAAACTAAGTATGTAACAATCTAATCTAGGATGCACACAGTATGTGTACTCAAATTGAGCGAAGTCCGTTAAGCCATTTAGATTTGTATAAATGTCAATTAAATAAACAAACCAGAAAATAAGTTTTATTAATATAGACTTTGTGTTAAATTGTATGAGTATTATAGAACGAATGCAATTCGAAAAGAATTGAAGAATTTTCAAAGATTTTTCGATTTTTTTAAGTTTTGAAAAATATGTCCCCAGTTATGATCCTATAACTTCAAAAGTATTTTTTCATATTAAAAAATTTATACATGTTTTCAAATAAGACGCTTATATGTTTCATTTAAGCTGTCATTTGTATTGATCTAATGATCCTATAACTTCAAAAGTATTTTTTCATATTAAAAAATTTATACATGTTTTCAAATAAGACGTTTATATCTTTCATTTAAGCTATCATTTATATTGATCTAATGATTTTTGTATAAATTTTCCAAATACTACATTTGTGAAAGAGTTTAAAAAATATGGTTAATACTCAAAATTACCTCCTATATAAGCCAAATATACGATATCTGATAGCTTTATAATTATATTTGGCAAAGTCTCAGAATTCGGTATTCGACCACAATTTAAACGTTTCACTGATAACATTTTATGGGCGTTAGGCAAGAGAGCGTGACTCCTCCCACACAACTGAAATTTTTGATATTGAATAGCTTTGGAGTTATATGTGGCCGCACAGCCTCGGAATTCGGTACTCGACCACAATTTACTCGTGTCGTTTCACTGCTAGCATGTTATGGGCGTTTGGTAATGGGGGCGTGGTAGCAACACACAGTGTCTCAGCTAGTTATTTATAGAAGCGCGAAGATTTCGTTGTTTTGTTTTGATTGCGTTATTTCTGTTATTTTACTCATTTCAAAGAGTTTACAGTATTGCAAATCCTATTATAACGTAAAATTGCGGTTTAGGGATTTTTATATTTAGCTAAAAACGCTAAGAACATTGTTTGTAAACAAAATCTTAAGGTTCATATATGATAATTGGGTTTTTAAAGTCTGAAGAATTTGTTTAGTACGAACTCACCACGTCCACTTTGATGGAGGTAGTTTTGAGTATTTTTACTAAAACCGAAATACGTAAATATCCAACCTGCTACAATAATACTTTTTACCTTAATATTTTCGTTGAAATATTTTTTTAACAACAAAGTAAAAATAAATCCAAAATATATATCGAAGTCATATTTTTGCACACTTTAATATGGGAGAAATGTTAAATAAACGCTATATTTTAAACTCTTTCACAAATGTAGTATTCAGAAAATGTCGACAAAAATCGTACAAATAATCGTATAAACAATAGCTTTAATAAAAGGTATAAATGTCTCATTTGTAAATATTTATAAATCTTGTAAAATAAATCAATACTTTTGGATTTATAGGATCATAAGTGGGGATATTATTTTTAAAAACTCAAAAAAGTCGAAAATTCTTCTAAAAAAAATTCGAACCAACCTGGAAAAGTCTTAATGATTTCTATTATCTAGAAAAATACTTTATCGAACTAGCAATGTCGTTTTCATCGCGCAAACTTTTTTATCAAATTGTTCACCACTGTTATTAATTTGTTATTAACTTTTAAATAAAAAATACAATGAATAAAACATTTTGTTATTCACTACTATTTTATGAATTAAGTGTTCGATATGAATTTTTTATTCATTATTATTTTTTATTCATTATTAATTTTTTAATCATTATAAATTTCGTATTAATTTCTAAGTTTTCATTAACTTTTGAATAATAACTAAAATGAAAAAAAAATCTCACATTTGAATAATGAACCAAATTAATAATAAATAAAAAATTAATAATGACTATAAAATTGATAATGAATAACACATGAATAGGCAATGAATCAAGAAATAATAATGCAAAAAAAATTAGTTATTGAAAAATTTGAAATTATTTTTGAATTGCATTCGTTGTAAATGACATTCATATAAATAAAAAAATAATTAATTATACTGAATAACGAAAAAAAAAAATTGAAATTAATTAGTAATCAATTTTTTAAATATCAATGTGAATTAAAAATTTTATTTATAAACAATTTTGAATTCATTGGATGGATTTGTATGTCTTTATTCAGTTTTCCTTAAGATTCTGAATGTATATGCAGATTTTACTGCTCTGGCTGATTCAATCAAAAATAGTCAATATTAATAGCAAGCAGTGAATAAGAAAATCTGCTTCGCACAAAATAAGGAAATCATCATGAAAATAATGCAAACAAACAAAAACATTTGTTGCTGTCAAGCAGAGATCACAATTGCTTGGTTCCAACAACAACAATGGAAAAAACAATTACAACATAAAATTTCTCGACTCTCGCTAGCTATGAGAAACCATGCAGTGGTGATCTATGCTGTGAAGCATTGTGGAGTGACGAGAGAAAGAGCATTGCAGAGAGAATATGCATGCAAACGTTGGAAACTTTTCTCTCAAGAAAGCTTTTTCATCGCGCTCACAAAAGCTTACGGATTGATCTGAAAAATATTTGTTACTTTTTAATGTTCTACGTGGCACATCTTTATACTATATAATCTTTGGCCCAGTGGTTAACGTAGTAAGCTAACAGATTGTATGTCCCTGGATCGAATCTCACTGTGTTTGTATTTTTTTTCAAGCTTGTACTTAAATTTAAAACAAAGCTGTACTAAAACGATTTTTTAGTATTTTGCAAAAACTAGATTTTAAACCAAAGCTGGTGTGGTCATTAGACCGGTTCATAAGTGTATAGGGAAAAATATGAGTCGTTTTTTCTTCGGTGCGCGTCCATTTTCTGAAAGTTCTATACTTTTATTTATTTTAATACCTAAAAAAAAGTGACCTCTAGGGGTTCTGCAAACAGCTTAAAGGTCATTTTAGAGCAATGTGGGACTTAAACCATTTTAAAAAATGTCGTGTCTAAACGGAAAAACAATTGAAATGTATTTTGATAGGGAACAATTATTAATAGTTCAGTCTTATTAATTTTTTTTTTTAAAAATATGCATCTGGTAATTTTTGCTAAAATTTATTAAAAAAAATTATCGTTTTTCCATAAAATTTTTTTTTTCTTAATTTGGTCTAGCGACATTTTTTTTTGTAATTTTGTATTTTTGTGTAAAACTAAGGCTTTCCTGTGGTGCAACACGTTTTACAGTTTATTTCACAACAACCTCGACAACAACCTTTTTCTCACGAGCCACGGTCAAGAAATGTCAAACAAAAGAAAACTGAAAAGAAGAGCGTCCAATCGTGGTTTTTTTTTCTATCAACGTAGAAACAGAATTTAATAATTCAATAACTTCTAATGAAGATAAAAAACAATATTTGCTGCAAGTAGTTGATAAGCACAGAAAAAATTTAAATGCAACACAAAAAATCATATTTTTAATAAATAAATATTAGAAATAATAAATAAATGTAGTATTTTTAATTTTTTTGCAAGTTAAAGTCAAGAAACTGCAAATTATGTTGCATCACAAGAAAGCCTAAGTTTCACACAAAAATACAAAATTACAAAAAGAAAAAAAAATATCGCTAGAACAAAATAAGAAAAAAATTTTGTATGGAAAAACGACAATTACTCGTTGAGAGTAAAATTGCATGTTTGAAACTCCGCCAAAAATTACCTGATGCATATTTAAAAAAAAAAATTTAATAAGACTGAACTATTGAATACTACAAGTCCGCAACCAAACTCATGATTTTTCGCATGACAGCTGTAGTAGATATCGCAGAATGTATGTCGATTGCAAACCTGTCCCTTCCATCGCATGTCTTGGATAGCAATGATATCAGCTTTATTTCTTTCAAGACATCAGTCAGTTATTCCAGGTGCATATAGGTAAGCCATTATCAGTTTTTCGTTTGTGGTATCCGTCATCAGATTTGAAGATTAATTGTCTTATTTTCTTATATTTTTTAATTGAAATCGATTTTTAAGGGTGGGCTTCAAACCCGACGCATAGCCTGTTTTAAGCCTAGGGAGCCTGGGTCTTGGTGGCCTCGCCAGGTTGAGACAGTGAAACACGTCACCATGTGAAGGCTCGCCCCCGGTTTCCCTGGAATGCTTTACTTCGTAGATTAAGAGAAATTAATGGGAGAGGTAGTTTTGGGCGCTCTTTCTTATCTTTATTCTCTATTTCATTGTTTGTTAACTCAATTTTACTTAATTTTTTATATTCTTTAGTCTTTATTTATAATTCTTAAAATAAAATTTTAAATAAGATTTCATTTAGCATTTAAAATATTTCATAGTTATTACAAGCTTTCTTTTTTAAAATGCTACGTAACTGTATGTGTATATTTTTGATTATGACTGTACAGTATAATTTATTTTTTTCAAGCCAATGCTTACATCGTAATATAAAAGAATCTAGTGCTTATTGTACCTACATGTTCTCTACATAAATAAATAATATAAATAAATATAACTTCTCGAGTAACACCGGCTGGTATATCAGCTGGTGTATTCACTGGTATATCTTTAAATTCTACTATAAACCAGCAATATTTCTACATATTCCTCAAGTATTGCGTTCAAGTAAGGCCTTTTCACAAGCAGCAATTGAAATGTGATGCAACTGCAACAAAAGTTGCTAACCAATGTATTTATACCGAAGCCTTCACTTGAAACAACTTGTACTCAACAAGTTGGCAACACATTCGCAACCAGTTCCATGCAACACGGCTTGCTGCAATTTGAATCGGCGATTTGTTACATTTGCGATGTGTGTTGTGTGCTACAAAAATGATTAATCAGTTAATAAATATGAAATAAGTGCAGGAAGTGGAGAAATTCCTTTTTTTGTCCTCAATTTAACAAAGCTCCAATTAAATAAGTATTCGTGTTGATGTGAGTTTTTCAATGTTGCGTTGCGACGTGACTTGCTCATCTGAAAGCGTAGGTTGATATTCAATTTAAAATTGAAGTGGTTTGCAACTTTTTAAGCTGTTGCGTTGCAGTCGCATTACTTCTCAATTGCTCCATGTGAAAAAGGCCTAAGTATTAATTTTTTGTTACCAAAAATAATTCATAAAAATTACTCTATAGCTAAAAGTATTAACTACATGTTCCTCTTTTGATAAACTGTGTTAAAAGGAAACATTGGCATCTTATTGTTAAAGTCATTAAGATCAAACTGTTATTTAATTTATAAATAACAATTTATCTAGCCATCAATGTCTACTTTCGCTGTATAAAGAAATCACTTAAGCCTTATAAATACTATAAAGCTGTTCTGACTTTGTCTGTTTGTGTCTGTGTGTTATGATGATTAATCAATCTAGTAATAGCCCACATCTTCCAAAATTGAATGCATTATTTATAAGCGCTGAATGAGCACAATTATCCGCATAGCAGAATTCTCACAAAACCTTTAGCCAAGCCAGGTTAAAAGATTACTTTTATTGACGGCAATGTTCTCAATATTTAGGGTAAAAATTAATAATCTTTGGCAGTTTTTGGCAGGATAATATTTTAATATTTATGAACAAATCGTCTCATAATGTACAAGGAAAGTCTTCAAGTTCACAAAAACAAGCATCTGCTAAAACAAATGTGCAGCATGCTTTGAATAAGACCCCCTACAAAAAATTGCAAACAATTTAAGTGATCTAAAACATAAAACTCAAAAGCAATCTTATTTAAAAGTACCTCTCCAAAGGCTCTTAATATCAATATTACTCATATTTTCAACATAAAAAATTACAAGTGTATTTTAAAGTGAACTTTTCTGGTAAAAAATGTGTTAAAAGTGTAAAGGATAAACTATGATATAAATGACAAGCTTTTAGAAATAGAATTTACACAGAACTGTGGCCTGTGAACATCATTTACATAATTGCCTAAAAATGTGAAGTCAATATAAATTAACGACATTGGATATCTTTTTTTACAATCGCTGAAACTGTTTTTAAAATAACTAATTGTCCAATTAACAAAAAATTAATTTAATTTATTGAAAATTAAAATGCAAACATGGTGTAAAAACAACAAAAAATTTCGCAAGCTACATAAATAAAATAAAAAAGCACACCAAAAACGTGCGCATTATTAAATAAAAACGTGCCATCCTCGCGGGCATTCAGCATGAATATTTTTAAAAGTGATTCTAAGAAAATTTTGAAGTCACCTTCATTTTGGGTTAATCTGCGCAGCTAGTAATTCCAACGGCATCAAGCTGTTATTGTTACGAAGTCAGCAGCGAAAATAAATAACTACAGCACACGAGAATCCAGGAATCAAAAATGCACATAAAAAAATGAAGTGGGCAAAGCTTATAATTAATACTTCATTAATGTTTCAGAGCTTCAGCATAGTCTCCAGTTTATTCACTAGGTAACAATTTTATTATTTCTACTAACAACTGCACAGAAAATTTTTGGAAATGTTATAATTGAATTTACTCTGTCTTCCGGTGCAGCCTGATTTTTAAGCTATGGCAAGGGTGGTACATGAAAAAAGTAGCTTCTAATGAAAGCAGCAAAAATGTGCCTGCTACACAACTACTACCTGTTGTATGTGTGCGTGTGAGCCTTGCGTTTCAGTCAAACATATTTAAAGTACTTAAATTTTATAATTAAGTTGTTAATTCGTGTGGAATAATTAAATTTTGTGTAAGCTGTGAGTAAATTTAAAGAATTAATATTAGAATTAATGAAGTAGCAAAAAGTGGAGCACTGTTTTTGAACATGAATTAAAGAGAGTATTAAATAATAAAAAAAATATTTCATTTAAAGCTTATGTATTGAAATTTTTAAAAAATACGAATTTAGGTTTTATTAATATTTTTATTTGCATTCTTAATATTTGTTTGTTACATTTTTTGTCTCTCTTTTTCATTGCTAAACATACGAGTAATTTCTGAAATATGCTGCTCTTGGTTCCCTCTTCAGCTGCATTTGTGTCAATCTTAGTTGCGGCTTCACTTTATTTCCGAGCAAATATGCATTGCCGAAATACCACACAACACTGAAAAACAACATTAAAAGTGATGCATAAACAAGCACGTCCATATAAACACACGCAACACTCACGCATACTTACACATTTTCATGAGCTCGAACAGCGAATAAATTTGGCGTTCTGTAGTTTGCATTTTAGTGCTGAGCATAAAACTACAACTCAAATGTATATCAACAAAATTTGCTTACACAGTGTTTGGTGTGTTTTTGGCTGATTTTGTGAGTGTCGATGTGTGCGTCGATGTGTATGTGTGAATGTAATTATTTCTATTTTCGTTGTTTATTATGTTTCTATTTGCGTTGGCGGCAACAAAAATTACATAAAATGCGCAACGGCAGAATTAAATAAATTTTGTGTGCATCACGTCGTATGATGAACATTAATTTCCAGAATAAAGTTCCAATTAAACGTTGCTCATACGTTACGAGAAACAAAAACTATGGTTTCAAACAAAACGATTTTGACGCTGTGTGTGGGTGATCTAATACCTTAGAAGTAAGCTACCTCCACCAGATGGATATTGTCTATATTAAAATCAAATTAAAATTTAGAGGCTTCGGTAATCAAGTGAAAGCGTGCTTTGACTGTTAGCCGGGTCAAAATCCTACATTTATTTGCTTATTTTCTGTCAAATGAATTTAAAAAACATATATATATTTACGAAGTTAAAGTTGTAGTTGGTGGTTGGGAAGTTCTCATAGTACATAATTTGTTTTACTGGTATAGATGCACAACACTTGTCTCAGATTCATTAAGACATGGTTCTTCAGATGTTTGCCACACTTTAAACATTTTGCAAGAGTTTCGTTTGATTGTAGTCTTCTTTCCCGCTAGTCTTTTATCCAATTCGAGAGAGACATATCCTATCTTCGGTGGATATGTGCAACACCTGAAATTCTTGGTTTGAAGATAAAACCATGCTAAATAAGTTTAAGTCTAGGTTTAAATATTAACTTCAAGTCAATTTAAAAATTTGCTTTGAGCAAACTCAATTATAGTAAATTCTTAATTCAATGGAAGTGAATTGAAAGTCAACTTCATATGAATTTGAGATATGGGTTGTTCTCAGTAAACAGATACTGCTTGTCCTCTTGGAATATTAATTATAAACTAAACATATTCTTTACATGCAACACGTGGATGAGCTGCGAACAGTGTTTTACTTATAATTCAACATGGATTCAGAGAAAAAAACCATATTTTGGCCAATGCAACGCATAATGCACCCCAAATGTCGCTACAGCAACATTTCCCAAATTTTAAGTTGACCAGCATTTCATTCGGATTCAACTTTAATGTTAAACGTTATGTACATTTTGTTAAAATTGTTTAGTAGTATAATAGTTTTTAGAAGTGAAAATTAATAAGGGTCTTTGTTACATTGTTCTCCTCAAGTAAGGACACCTGGTTTGTCTTAGAGCAATTGAACGATTTTTCTCACAAGTTTTTTAGGTCTGTTGTGTTTTTTTTTACGGGAGCCCCTTTAAGGTTTCGAGGTAGAGCGTAAAAGTGTACAGATAAAGTGTTGGAAGAAAAATATTGGGGCTCGATCATGGAACTCAACTCTTTATGGACACTTTGGCATTAGTAGGGGCCACAATTTTCCAAATATGTTTATTAATAAAAATACGGAATTTTATATGTATACTAGTATAACAGCCTGTCCTACGACAGGTCCTTCGCACACTTCCTTTTTGTAGCCATTTGCTGGAAGCACTTTTTTCTCTTTTTAAAGCTTGCTTTTTTATTCAAATGATTTTTTTAAAAATACAAATGTACCTCTTTAAATAACACTTTATGTATTGAAGCAGTGTTAAAAGTGCAAAAAATCGAGTTCGGTAACAATCATATTCATACACAACTTAACAAACTGGCCTTGAAACCATCATATAGGTAGCAACTGAGGTGTCCTTTCGCGTCTGATACAATTATATTTTTTAGTAAAATTGACTCAAATCGAATCAAAAGAATTTCATTAAATTCGTCATAACTGTTTTAAAAAAGGATGAAAAAAAGAGATAGTTAGATCAAATACCCAAAATTGTCACTGATAAGTATAAAACACATTTTCTGTGCATACTTTCAGGTTGAACATTTTTGAGAACAGTATGTTTTGTAGTAGTACTTTAATGTCAAAAATTTATTACAGTTTGAGAAATACTGCGTGCGGAGCAAAATGCTTGCCTTTTATGTATTAAGATGTGCATACTTTCGGGCTGAACAGTTTGAGAGATAGTGGGCACGGAGTAGCGTGCTTGCCTTTTATATATTAAGATTTTTAAGATAAAAATTAAGATAAAAATATATTTTTTGCCACGTCCCACAAAGTAGAGCGAACGGACAATTAAATTGATTTGAAAAAATATTTTTGTTTAGATGTTTAAATAAGTATATTTCATGAACCCATTGAGTCCCAACCTTAATTTTTATATTGCTAAACCTTTATGTGCTCAGGACTGTAAACTTGCGTAGGTGGTCGGATCTCTTCCTTTGTAGCAAGCATGCATTTATATGGGAAACCTTGTCAACATATGAAAAAACTTTTTTATGCACATTTTAACATATTTATTTGAAACTTTAGTTTTTAATAAAAACTGAGGGGAAAAAGGGGAAACAGCATTTACGTAAAGTATATGTGACGCACACTGTTTTTTACATAAACTGCAAATCTTTTATTTAGTCGCTTTCCGATTTAACATGGATACATGTGCTATTTTTCATCAGAAATATCAGAAAAGCTCTGCAAAATAGTGGCAGAACCAGAAGAAGGACAGCAACCTAGTGCCATTTCAATAGGTCTGCGCCCAATCAAAGCAAAACTGATCGCTGCACTGTACCTCTCTCCATTTTTTTGAAAATATGAAATAAAGTCACATGGGCATCAGAGAACAGCGAGTGCATTCAAATGGCGTTTCGATTGTCTCGTCAATAAACGAGCACCGAATGTGCTTCCTGCATTTAAATTAATGCGCAAATGCATGTTACCATTCGCTGTTGATACGAATGCCTAGAGTGTGAGCGCTAGCGATTACGAACGTCTGCGATACAAGAATGGCAAACAAGGCAAGACATGTGGAACAATCGCCAAAAGCAAGAAAAATCCATGCTTTTATGCTCATTCGCACAAAGGAAAAATATTAGTTGCAGTGTTGCATTTTTTTATTCTGCGAATGTTGTTACCAGACACAAAAAATTGCAATATTATAAAATAAGATGTTAATTAGAGTTTTTATGGCACAAGTATACTAATTCGACTGCGAGGTGGATAGCAGGAATTGAATACGATTAATGTAAAAATGACTTTTATTAATATAGCCAATGGTATAAAAAAATTTGTTTGAAGCCATAACCTTTGATTGGAAAGCGATATTGGGGTTATTTTTTTATGTAAATTATTTTTGAGACATTAAATATAAAAACAACACTTTGGTATATTGTAAATTAATTTCGTCCAAAAAAATCATAGGGCAAAAAAAAAGGACAAAAACAGTTCAACAATTTTTGCCAAAACTGGAAAATTTTTTGCAAAAGAATGCTGTGTCATATAAAAGGTAGTCAGTAATTTTATATAATAGTATAGATGATTCCCCAAATATTTCGGCTGTAGCGATAGCCATCTGTGAGCTGGAATGGTTTAAAATCACCTCTAAAAATCAAGTTTTTTGTAAAAATATTGGCTGGTAGTTTAAAAAATATAAACGGTCAGAAATAATAGTTATGAAAAAATTCTTCCAATCCGCATCAACAAATGTTAAATTTTTGTATTCGGATTAATGAAAATGCTGTTTTTCGTGCATTTATTAATTATTTAATTACTTATCAATTATTTTTAATTGCATGCAAAAAACATAATTATTTCAAATGCTATTCTTACTTTCAAGATATCGTTGGGAAAGTTTTGAGTGGCTGCAATTGATTGATTGATTCCTGGTCAGAATTCCATATATTGATGCTTATTAAAACTTAAATATAAATTATAAAATAAGCACATACTGAAAAATATTGTAGGATATTAAAAAACAAAATACAACTTATGAAGATATTTTAATTTTAAAAGTTTTGTATAAATCACATGAATTAAATTGCGAGCTTTAGATCAAGTAAGTTTTGTATTAATATTTTGAAATAAAATATATCAAAAATATGTATGAAAAAAAGCATTATATTTTAGCCGATTGCATACATTTCAATTGTTGATGCAGATAGGAAAAGTTTTTCACCATATAATTTCTGGCAGTTTATTTCTTAAAACTATTACACTAACCAATATTTTGACAAAAAACTTTATTTTTAGAGGCTGTTTTAAACCATTCCATCACACGAATGGCTATCACTAGAATCGAAATATATGAGGAACCTTCATAAATGCTATTGCAACCAAGGATTTTTTTGAGGAACTGACGACACAAACAACTTTATCTTCAGCCTTTAATATTCATCGCACAAAAAAAAAAATATATATATATATCTAAAAAAATATAATGAGTTATGTGGCGAAATAAACGAATATTTTATTAAATATTCTTATAAAATATTTAATATAATTTTTTTTTACAAGATATTTATATTGTATCTTAAATGTTATTTTATTTTTTCTTATTATGTATTAAAAAATATTTTTATTATAGAAACAATAAAACAGTTTTATATCATAGAAAAAATATAATAAATATATTAATAACCAGAGCTCGCAGTTTGGTGACCTAAGTGTGACTGACATAAGTGACATAAAAAACAATTATATAAAAAAATAAAGAAACAAAAGCCTTAAAAATAATACATTACTTAACACGTATTGCTGTAAGAAACTTAAGTAAGTTTGCAGAATAAAGTTTCTATTAGTTTTAGGGAGGTGACGTGAAAAATCTGACTAAACTAACGTATACGTGTGATTTCACAAGTAGGGTGGATTACACCAATGTAGTAGCACTACATTCAGAATTATTCTAAGCATAGAATTATTGAATGAAATTAATAAAAAAACTATTTATATTTAATAAAAAAGGTTTAACTAATTACCAATTTAAAAATTTTTAAGATTTATACACTTGAGTCCTTATAATTGTGAGTTTCATTTACGGGTGTTTTCATAGAATAGTAATCAAGGGTTAAGCTGACTCTTTTATATATTAAACTAATTTTTATTTTCAGTTTTACTGCATATACTATTAAACATAACCAATTTTAATTTAAATGTAACATAATTTTAAATTGTCCATATTCGCCGCTTTTGATAAATATCACAGACACCTATATTTTGGATCAAATCATATTCTACGCCATTCTTGGACTTTTCTAAACATATTCTGGCACCAAGTTCTTATAGAAATTTCGCAGTTCTTACACCCGAAATTAGAGGTATTTAATTAAATGAATCAAAATTAAGGACTGAAGTGTTTTTATCAGTTCGACTACACAACATAACCTAAAATTTTAGCCATTCTTTGACAAATTAACAGTTGTACAAAATTTGTTTTATCAATTAATACCTGCTCGTTTTGAAAAACTCCATACATTTGGGTTGAAACTCATTTTTCTAAGCTTTTTCTGTAAAATTGTTAAATAAAACTTTGCAGCTCACCTCGCTTCTTTACAACAGTTGTCAGAAGGATCTCTTTCTAACTTACACAACTTAGCTCAGCTCGTGACATTTGCTAAACCTGCACTTTCTCACATTAAAAAAAAAATCAAACTAATGACAAGTTTGTGTTGGTTTTCATCAAACATTTTTTAATTGTGTTGGAGCTTTGGTTACGCTTGTCTTGAAGGGATAGAGAATGTCCATTGAAAGCAAAACATTGTTGTTATTTTACCGCCAAACTTTCAATAATAGTTTGTTTACTAATTTAGGTCGCTTTCAAGATTAACTTTCATGCACTCTTGGTCCAAATTTTAGCTCAGGTTACTTTAAAAATGTACTGTCATAAAACTTGCTACTGGCAATACTGATTGCTCCACAGTAGATAAAAGAAAACAATAAACTAAAAGGAAACAAGCAGCACAAAGAAGAACGCGCTACTAGAGAAGGTCAGAGAAGTATGGAAACAACAAAAATTTATGCAGCAGCTGACACTCGAGTTTAAAGCGAAGCATCCGAATGATCTCGTGGTCTGGAGGCTGCCTTTGCATCAATTCGCAATCGTGACAAAGAGTGCTTTGCAGCAATCGTTGTTTACGAATTCGAGCGGTATATATGCATTTTTTCTTGTGTGCGATTACGGCTGACGACGATTGTTACTCGAGTGGCAAAAACTGACGAATGGTCTCATGCAAATCTCTGATGGGCATTTCCGTGGTCACGCACGTAACGTTCGTAAGCCTTTTTTGTTGTATAAAATTAAAAATAGCAAAGAAAATTTAAAAATTTTTTTGTTCGGTTTTAATTTTTGGACAGTACTCTAGTAATGCTATATTAAGAGTAAAAGGTGGAAGCAATCGAAAGTATAGTCCAACGATTTAAGCAAACAAAAAGGGACACGTTACGGAAATTTTAAGTGGTTTTTGTCTACATCAATATATTTTGGAATTAATTTTAAAGGTTTTTTTTCGGTTTTTGAGCATTTATTTAGAAACAACGGTACAATGTATATTATTCAAAGTATTGTCCATCGTTAGCTACAACATTTTCCCATCTTTCTGGCAGCATATGGATACCGCGCCGGAAGAACGATTCGTCTTTTGAGGCAATCCACGAATCGACCCATTTTTTGGTATCCTCGTAAGAAGTGAAGCGCTGCTCAGCCAAGCCATGCGTCATCGATCTGAATAGGTGGTAGTCAGAAGGGGCTATGTCTGGGCTATAAGGCGGGTGGGGTAGCACATCCCTATTCAGCGCCTCCAACGTTTCCTTGACGGTTCTTGCAACATGTGGCCGTGCGTTGTCATGTTGAAAAACCACTTTGTCGTGTCTTTTGGCATATTCCGGCCGTTTAACCTTTAATGCTCGGCTCAATTGCATCAATTGTTGTTGGTAGCGTTCCTCAGTGATGCTTTCGTTAGGTTTTAGCAGCTCATAGTACACGACACCCTTCTGATCCCACCAAATACACAGCATAAGCTTGGCGCCATGAATATTCGGCTTGGCCCTCGATGTTGATGCATGGCCGGGTGGTCCCCACGATTTTTTTCGCTTAGGATTATCGTAATGGATCCACTTTTCACCGCCAGTGACAATACGATGCAAAAAACTCTTCCTTTTATGCCGTTGAAGCAGTTGTTCGCACATGCAAAATCGCCGTTCAACGTCTCTCGGCTTCAACTGGTACGGCACCCAATTTCCTTGCTTTTGAATCATTCCCATGGCCTTCAAGCGTTTGCCGACCGTTGATAAGTCGATTCCCAATGATTCTAACAATTCTTGAAGGGTTTGACACGGGTCTTCATCGAGCAAAGCCTCCAATTCCTCATCTTCAAACTTTTTCGGCTGGCCCGGACGCTCTTTGTCTTCCGTATCAAAATCACCACTTTTAAACCGACGGAACCAGTACTCACAAGTAGAAATCGATGGAGCATAGTCCCCGTAAGCCTCAGTAAGCGTGCGTTGTGCTTCAACCGCTTTTTTCTTCAAATGGAAGCACAAAAGTAAACCTTCCCGCAAATTGCGTTTTGTTGGAACGAAAGTCGACATGTTCACAGAGAAAAAAATATATGTTGTTTACATTTCAGTGGAATGACACATACTAAAAAATTAAGCTTAGACAATGTGCTTTGAAATGAATATAGTCACAGGTGTGCCCGATGCGATCTATTGATAGTTACGCCATCTCTTAGAAAACCTTTAAAACTAATTCCAACCCCCAATAAACGAAAAAAATCTTTTTTTATCATAGTTATTTTAATATAATAACAAATAATGTTGCTATATATTCATAAATGTTTCGTTGACAAATCTTTTTTAATAATTTTAATACAAGCTATAATAAGAAATAAGTGGCGGCCGTAGCCTAGTGGGTAGAGTGCGTGGCTCCTAAGCTAAAGAACCGCGGTAGCCCGGGTTCAATTCCAGCTCAGACAGAAAGTTTTTTTCAATTGAAATAATTTTTCTGTTCGGTCGTCACCTCTCTGCAGACAATGGCAAACCTCAGAGAGTAAAAATTGCCATGTAAAGCTTCTGGAGAACATAAGCCGTTCGGAGTCGGCATAAAACACGTAGGTCCAGTTCTCGGTCATTTGTGATCAAACATTTAATAACACGCACAACACAATTGATCAATAGAAGCTAGGTCAAAGTCCTTCCAAGGGCTGAAATGGCCAGTTTATTTTTATTTTTATAATAAGAAAACTATAATAAGAAAGATGATACATAAGTTAAAGGTAAGATAAAAAAGGTATGCATTATTTATAATTTTATTTATTTAATTGAACAGAAAAAACATATAACGTGTAATTTAGGACCGCAACAATCGGAAACTGAAAAAATTTAGTTACACTTTGTGTTATACGAGTATAATAAATACTCGTATAATAAATACTTTGAAAATTCCAACTTTAGTTAAAATATATCAACTTTTGTCACAATTTTTTAACTTTTGTCGCCGTTCACCATGTTTGATGGTATTTTTTAAAAAATTCAAATTGAAATCAGCTTTCAGTACTCTCAAAATATGTATAAATTTAAAGATTTGTTCTCTATTACGAAGGTTTAAAAAATTGTCAGTAACATTTTATTTTTCGGTCGCGGTAGTCCTTTTGGTAGAAATGCCCATATGCAAGTGAATACACGCTCTCACATACGCGCATAAGAAAGCACAGAATAGCAAAAATGACTTGTTTCGACACGCTGAAATCAAAAATTTTTTATTGTGTAAAAAGTTATATGACTTTTCATACTTTTTATATGATGACTACATTTATAGACACCTAGCCAGGAAAAGGTCAATTTTAGGAGTAGGGTCTGGAGGTAACGTACAATTTTTATAATGCTATTAGTGGCCAAAACTGCTAAGAAATTATTTTTGGGAAGCTATTTAAAACCTCGATGTCTATTGTTGTCAGTTTTTTTTAATCAGTTTTTTAGGCAAAAATGCTACAAATGTAGACAACCGACCACATGAACGTTAAAAGGTAGTTTTTACCTGCATTAAGAAAAAATTTATTTCGAATTTTTAAATGATGCTCTACAAACCAATACTTTGAAATCAGTTACCTTACCACAGGGGACGGAACCACCAACAACCAAAATTTTTTAAAATATTTTCGTAAAAATCTATTTCGAAGTTTTTGCCGATTTTTATGCAAAATTGGACCCAAATCGGATATAGTAATTCCGTAAGGCCACTACGTTTAAAATGGAATTGCTGAATACTTGTAGTAAGAAGGAACAGAAAAATTTTAATAAACGTTTAGTTATTAAGCTTAGTTATTAAGTTATTAAGACCCAAATATTGTAATGTGTTATCTTCGACAAGTAAAATCTTAATTTACGACTGGCCCTGATAAAATTCCAAGCTGTATTTTAAAGCAATGTGCTACAAACCTGTGAACTCCTCTAGCCAACATTTATAGTGGTTATTTTCCTATTATATGGAAGGATTCTTATATTATACCCCTTCATAAATCTGGCTCCAAGATAGATGTTTTTAACTATCGAGGAATTGCAAAATTAAATGCAATCCCTATGTTATTCGAGAAAATCATAACTGATCAATTAACCCACTCCGTGTCTTCCACCATTTCTGTCTTTCAACATGGTTTTCTGAAGGGTAAGATCTTTAAGTCCTGTAAATCTAAATCTATTTAGTTTGGAGTTTGCTGCTGTAGGTGAGAGTGATGTTGCTAGTTGCGTTAATAGAATAAAGTCGAATGCCTTGGGTGAAGATGGAATATCCATTAAATTCATTAAAATTATCTTACCTCATATATTAAGCTCATTAAACCACATTATAAATCACTGTTTCACAAGCTCTTGCTTTCCTGATGTTTGGAAAGCAGCAAAAATTGTTCCCATAGCTAAAAAATCCAACGCTCATGAACCATCTGATTTTCGTCCTGTAAGTCTACTTTCACCTCTATCAAAAGTAGTTGAGTCTCTCATGGCTGCACAAATCTCGGAGCACATAAAAAATATGACTTTATGACTCCACTTCAGTCTGGTTTTAGACCAGGCCACAGCTGCGCTACAGCTATGCTAAAAATTCTCGATGACATTAGAATTACATATGATTTGGATCACATTAATCTTCTTTGCCTGCTAGATTTTTCTAAGGCTTTTGACTCTGTTGACCATTCTATATTGTGCCAAAAACTTGAAGATAATTTTAAGTTTTCCAGCATGGCAGTCCGTCTGTTATATAGTTACTTAGTTGGAAGAACTCAAAGAGTGAGGGTGGGTAATAGTCTGTCCGCTTTTCGTAATTTAAATTGTGGGGTTCCTCAAGGCTCTGTACTTGGTCCGCTTTTATTCTCTATGTTTATTAATGATATTTTTAGCAAATGCAGGCATGTTACAATGCATGCATATGCTGATGATCTGCAACTGTACTTGTCTAGACCTCTTAACCTTGTTGATGACTTATGTATTAAAATGAATGATGACTTAAATAAAATTTCAGAATGGGCTCAAACTAATAAGCTCAAGCTCAACCCCCAGAAATCATATGTCTTACCGATTTTTAAATCTAAGGTCTCGTTCGATAATATACCTGCCATTTATCTAAATAGTGTTCAACTAAATTTTGTTGACAAGATAAAAAATCTTGGTTACCACATTGACTCTTCACTCTTTGCGAAAACCATATCAATACTGTTGTATGTAAGGTTTACTATGTGTTGCGGAACTTGAGGTGGGCTGCGTCATTTGTTCCTCTTGAAACTAGAAAGAAGTTAGTCCAACAGCTCATAGTGCCAATCATCTCCTACTCAGATGTCGTGTACAGTAAACTTGATTCCAGGTCCAGGATGAAGCTGGAGCTGGCATTTAATAATGCTGTGAGGTACGTTTATGGCCTTAGAAAATTTGATCACATCAGTCACTTGAGCAATAAAATTCTGGGCTGTAATATTTTGAGTTATTTAAATGCTAGAAACTGTATTTTTTTACACAATTTAATATATTCACAAACACCTAATTACTTATTTGTGAAACTCCAATGCTGCAGATCTAATAGAAATTTCAACCTTAAAATACCAGTTTATAATTATTTGAATTCCAATAGATTATTTTTTGTGAACGCCATCAGATTGTGGAATACGTTGCCTTATGGAATCAAAATAATTCGAAATAAACATATCTTTAAGCATGAAATTCTCAAATTCTTTTCTTAAATCTCTTGTCTATCACTTTTAATCTAAATAAAATATAATTAGCAGCTAAGTCTACATTTTATTCATTTATAATACATTGTTAAGTTAGCTTTAATTTTCATTCATGGTATTAAAAACTGTTGTTATCATGTCATACTTAGTGCATTTATAAGACTCTGTCTTACATGTCGACATTGTTCCTTTAAATAAATAAAATAAAATAAACTGTAAGTCCACTACAACAAACCTCTTAGAGTTTACTACGCGTGTTATAAATGGTTTTACTATGGGACTGCAGACTGATGTTATTTATACGGACCTTAGCAAAGCTTTCGACAGTGTTAATCATAATCTTCTTTTGAAAAAACTCCACCTTATTGGGTTTCGTGTCACATTATTAAATTGGATAAATTTGTATTTATCTAGACGTACTCAAAAGGTTTTATATAGTACACGCTCAGAAATCTTGGACTAAATTCTAATAAAAACTGTATTGTATATATGACCACACCATAATTGCATTAGAATCTAATATATGTCAAATATTAAAATTGAATTCTAATTCCATAATACTAAATTCTAATACAGAATTGGAATAGAAACTAAGTTTAGAACAACACTGTTCTGGTTTATATTTTAATACATTTGTAATCAAGTGTAATACTTCAGTTATTTACAAGTAATACGAATAAAAAAAAATTGTATTAAATATTAATACAAATTGTATTAAATAGTAATACAAATTGTATCAAATTGTATTTAATAGTAATACAGATTGTATTAAATAGTAATAAGAGATGTATAACATTTAATACATATTGTCCTGAAAAGGTGAAAGGAAAAAATCAACATTTATGGAATAAATTTATGGAACATTTATGGAATAAAGCTAAAAATCTTTTATATGTTTACTTACTTTTAAAATTCCAAGTGAAATAAAAAGAAAATATTTGGTCAACCAAAAACAAAAATTTTATTCATTTAAAGTTTCTTTTATAACATACGGTTTTTCGTTAACAAAAACTATTTCTTTAGGTTTTATTTTGACAATGCACAATGGACGCGCTGAACACTTTTTCTGGCCAAAACTCTGAAAAGTTCTATAAGGGGGTTTTCGAGGTCGCTGATTTCGAATTCGATGTCAAAAATTAAAAATTCAAAATGGTGGATCCAATATGGCGGTCAAAATTTCAAAATTTCATTGTATCCGTATGAAACGTTGTGTAAAGGGATTTTGGGGGTCGCTGGCTTTGAAGTTAATGTCAAAATTTAAAAATTTTAAATAATGACTTCAGTGTGGTATACGGCATTTTGAGTCATATTTGATTAACTACTTTAAGATTGCGAAATTTGATATTAAAATTGAAATCAGCGACTTCCCCCTTACACAAAGTTTTTTAGACTTGCAAGGCATTTTGCTTTCGAATGAGAGACTATATTTGCTAAAATTAAGATGGAATTCATCCCTTTTGATATAAAAAAATAAATTAATTTAATGCTTTTTTTTAATTTATTTAAGATTTAAAATTAAAGTATTTTGATTAAAAATTAAAATAGATTATCTAATTCATTTTCTAAAATCAAGTTTTCCTTTTCAAAATCTTCTTCATCGTCGTCATCTGTACTATCATTTGAGTCTTCGTGCTGTTCAAGCACATATGCTTCATTAAAACCCTCACAACTTAGTAAATCGATAACTTCTGGTGGAAGCGTTGCACGTTTTCGTTTGTGTACGCGTGTACTTAAACGCAGAGATGATATAAGTGGATCTGAAGAATCCATAGCCCTATTAAAAACATCGAACATGTTATCAGTGCGGCTCGTTTTGCGGGCGTGATGTAATCTATCAGCTTTATAAAATTTATGTCGGGATTCAGCAGCGTCCTCACCAAAGCAGCCAACTGGAAGTATTGTATTTTGCATTATTTGTTTAGAGTGAATAAGCTCTTTGTGAACAGTAGCTGTCATGGGTAGCCAAGAGTATTTATTTTGAATAAGATCAGCCGTTTGGAAGCAATATATTTCAAACTTCTCTAAATTCAAAGGAAACTGACATGACAAACATACTAATATAGTTTTAAGACGAAATATTAATTCTTGGCCAACTCCAGTAATTTTTGAAAACACATCATATTTTGTAAATGCACGACGAGAAGTATTGCCGTCGTTCGTGGTACCGAAACCACCAATTTTTGGAAGATCCACGCGTAAGCCAAGCTCGGTCCAAAATGCTTTTTGAATTTCTTCTTTTTTTATTGAAACTGCTTTTTTATCTTCTTCAGACCTTATCTGCCATTTTTTTATATCACATTTGTAGCCTAAGTGTAGAATAAATTCAAAAAACCTTATCCAGCAGTGCAAGAGACTAATACCATATTTTAAGCTACCCTCGATAGGCTCAAATTTTTCAGAGTTATAATTTGTAATATTCAAGAAATCCTTTGGAGTAGCACCACATATAGGACAAGCTTGATACGATTTAGTTCCGGTCAGAGCATTCAATACTTTTCCATCGATTACTGTTAGGAACAATTTAAAAGTTATTTCAACAGTCTTATCTCCTGCGAGTTTTATCTGCAATTTTTCAAGCCCTTCAATTTGTTTTTTTAAGTCAGCTTCTTCATTTTTAATAACTTCAATTGTTTCTTTAACGAATTCTAATTTTAACGGCCGACAAAACCTTGTCGATTGCGGAGTTTGATTATTCCAAAGGGGCTTTCCTGAGGAATGTAAAAGTCTCAAGGGAATTACAGTTGTTGCCAGAAGTGACGAGTCCGCATTACGAGATGTGCTTGGCTCAAGAAAAGTTTGTTTAAACTGAGCTTGACCTGAGCTGCTATCGAATCCATAACTTAAAATCAATTCAGTTGATATGCAGTTGCTTTGATCAGAATTCATAACTTGTACAATAACTTCATTTTGCATCTCAATTATCCTTGTTGCTGTGTGCTTTAAAAGCATTTTTAATGGAACCTTTGCAATTGTTTCACTTACAGTTATACCCTCAGGTCTGCACTTACCTTTCGCAGCACTTACTTTCATGTAAGATGGAAAAATGTCGGAATTTCTTAGCTTGCTCTCAAAACGTATATTACAATACTGCTGCTTTGTAAAATTGTTTTCCAGAAGAAATGCTAACGCCTCATCTTCTGAAGCGACAATAGGCTTTTTTACATCTTGGAAACATATTTTTCGGATTTTAGACGGTCTTGTTGGGCTTTCCATCGTTTCTTTAAGAACGGCGGCCAAATGAACTCTTCCTTGTTTACGAGCTGATGTTGCTGCTGCTTGAACCAGTAGACTCGTCTCGTTTCCTTTAGATGCCGAAAGTTCCGCTGCTTCCCTTCTCTTACCCCGATCTGACTTTTCTGGATATGACAGTCTTGGACGCCCACCTCCTGACGTACTTGGTTCTTCTGGACTTGCTTTTACCGCGTTTTCTTCCTTTTCAAATGTAAACACTGTTGTGGTGGTAGGCCAAGCAGCATTTTGCGCTTGAAAAACATCCATCTTTCTATGACACTTTTCCCATTTTACCGATAATTTTTGACAAAGTTTACGCACTTTTTCTAAAAAATATTTTAAACCATCATCAGAAATGTTTTCATCACCAATTTTTTGTAGCAGATAGTTGGTAACAGAGGCCTTTTTTTGATCGTTTTGCCAAACTTGAAAAATATCGTTATTTTTGAAGCAGAAGTTGTCTGGAAAAAAGTGTTTTTCTTAAAAATCGCAAAAAATCGCAATACAAAACATGATAAAACAGAATTATTACATCCCAAATTATTATTTGTTTTTTATTTTAGGCTGGGCAAACTTGGGCAAAATTTTGCAAGCCTACACAAACATAAGAATTAAAAAAACACAATAATTTTATAGGTTGCATTAAAAAACTAATTTTTTTCACCGCACCAGAACTTTTTTTTAACTTTTATATACATAATTTGAAGTACTTACTACCACTGTTATTTTCCATGTTTTACTTTTTTTTATTTTAATTTTTTTATAATGTGGAATAATATTTTAATAAACTTAAAAAATGCCCGCACGCATTTGCACTTACAATTTTACTTAGAAAGCTCAACTTTGATGGTTTGCTGTGGAACGGTAAATTAGTATTTACAACAACAAAATGCATTTTTGTTTGTTTTGAAGCATTCTCTATTAGATAACAACAACAAAAAAACAATAACAGAGAGTGATAAAAGTAGGTTTTGGCCAGCAATAGTGATCTGCGAGCCCATTGTGCAATGTCAGATTTCAGAATCAGAATGACAATTTGACAGATGCTTGATAGATATTTGTATTATATTTTAAGACAATTTGTATTATAAATTGTATATAATAAAATTTTTATTATACTTCAATATAGATAACATTAAATCAATTTTTTAATATACTTGAAGGTATAAGTTTTAATCAAAAATATATTAAAAAATGCATGATTCCAACGTTTGGCTTAAAATTAATTCCAAGATTTCTGAGAGTGTAAGAATTCTCTTTCAAAAAGTATTTCGGTCACTTCTGGCGTTTCTCAGGGCAACAAAACACTGTAACGTCTTAATGTACGGTGACGACGTAAAACTTTTCTTTGTTACAATCACCCGAAGAACGACATCTTTTACAATCTGATCTAAATAGACTTGTGGACTGGTGTAGCTTAAATATATTAAATCTCAACTTAAAAAAATGTAAGCAAATGACATTCTCACGAAGATCTGCTAATAACATAAATTACACTATAAATAACACAATAACACAGTTTTCTCGATCTTGGTATTATTATGGATTCAATACTTCGCTTCAATCTCCACGTTAATATGGTGATAAATAAGGCAAGAGGAGTCCTTAGTTTCATTAAAAGATGGACTAAAGAATTCAGTGATCCCTTTACTACTAAATTATTATATACCTCTCTTGTAAGGCCAATTCTTGAATATGCATCAGTTGTATGGAACCCACAATATAATGTCTACATCGACGCCATAGAATCCGTTCAAAAACAGTTTTTACTTTTTGCTTTACGTCATAGTCGTTGGAACCCCAATATTATGCTTCTATCGTATGAAATACGCCTTAAAATTATTTTACTACCTTCCCTAAGAAGCAGAAGAATGATGCTTAATGTCATGTTTCTGTATAAATTACTTCGTGGCGAGATTTATTCGGAATATCTCATCTCAGCTCTAAATTTTAACATCCCAAGGAGAGGAACTAGACATTTTCTGTTTTTCAAGTTGAGTCAGTGCAGTTCTAATTACGCTCTTCATGAACCTTTACGATGTATGTGCAGTGATTTCAATGATAACTTCAACATGATTAATTTTTCTGATTCGGTAGACGTCTTGTTTTTGCTTGTCGAAATTAAATGCTTCACTTCCCTCAAAGGTACTGTGGAGGAACTTGAAAGCTATGGGGGTTGGTGAGAAACGTACTGATGAATGTAATATTGACCCAGATATTTTAAATAATTACTTTCTTTCTAACTCTGTACTTACTCCTAGCAACCACATGGATTTCTCTGAATATGCTGTCCATGAAAATTTTCAATTCTCCGCAGTTAGTGTGAATGATGTGAGAAAGTCGATAGCAAAAATTAAGTCAAATGCAATAGGTGAAGACCTTATATCATTAAAATTCTTAAAGCTTATTCTCTTGCAAGTCCTTAGCCCCCTTACACACATTGTAAATCATTGTATTACCACGTCTTCGTTTCCGTCTTCATGGAAAGTTGCTCTTGTTGTGCCGGTAGCAAAAAAATCAACTGCAAATGGGCCTAATGATTATAGGCCTATCAGCATTCTGTCTTGCCTGGCCAAAGTGTGTGAAGCACTTATGGCATATCAAATAGTAAATTTTTTTAATGATAGCAATTTATTATCTCCAATGCAATCTGGCTTCAGGGCTTTTCACAGCTGTGCCACTGCCACTGTTAAAATACTTGATGATATAAGAGCTTTTTATGATGAAGGACATATTACCCTTCCTTGCTTGCTAGACTTCTCAAAAGCATTTGATACTGTGGATCATTCTTTGTTGTGCTCGAAACTAAAGTTTATGTATGGTTTTAGTAGTAGTGCTATACGACTCTTGAATAGCTATTTGTCAAACCGTGTTCAAAGAGTCAAGGTTGGTAATAAATATTCTGAATACAAATTTGTATCTAGTGGCGTTCCCCAGGGTTCAGTTCTTGGTCCCCTGCTGTTTGTAATTTTTATCAATGATATATTTAGAGTCTGCAAACATTCAACAATGCATGCCTATGCAGATGACGTGCAAATATATCTTTCTAATAGAGTTGGTCTTCTAGATGACTTAGTGTATAGACTAAATGAGGATCTAGACTCTATAAATAAATGGGCAATTCGTAATTGTCTTAAGCTCAATCCTCTGAAATCAGTTGTGCTCCCTATAGCGAAAGACAAAGTTTTTCATGAAGATTTTCCTGGTTTTTTTTAGGTACTGAAAAGCTAAAATTAACAAGCAGTGCAAAAAGTCTTGGTTTTTATATAAATTCCTCTCTGACATGCTCTGATCATATTAATAGTGTGGTCCGAAAAATTTATTATGTGTTACGCAATCTTAGAGTGACAGCTGATTTCACACCCACTTGCACCAGAAGAAAACTAGTAGTTCAACTTATTGTTCCCATAATCTCCTATTCAGAGCTAGTTTACAGTAAGCTGGATTCTAGCTCGCAGCTAAAGCTACAGCTGGCATTCAATCATGCCATTCGATACGTATATGGACTTCGTAAGTTTGACCATATATCTGAATTCAACAAAAGCATCCTTGGTTGTGACCTAGTAAACTATATAAATTTCAGAAACTGCATTTTCTTACACAAGCTGATACATTCGAGAACACCATCCTATTTATATGAAAAGTTACAGTTTAGTCAACTGCAAAGAAGTCGTATGCTTATTATACCTAAATTTAACTATTTGAATTCATCAAGATTATTTTTCGTTAATGCCATAAGATTGTGGAATAGTTTGCCAAGTAGTATTAAATCTATTCCTGAAGTAAGAATGTTTAGACAAGTCATTTTTTCCTATTTTTCAAATTAATATACTTTGTAACCATTTTCTCACCTTTCTCTGGTTTTATTACTTTATATCTTTCTATGTCTCCTATATTTTCCCTCTATCCTTTTTCCTTACGCTTTTCCCCCCTTGTTTTTCTTTACTTGAAGTTGAGTTTTTTTTAGCTTAAAGTTTTTATTTTATAAGCATTAAACTTTGTTAGATTTTTAAGTTTAAATTTAAGTTTATTTCGCTTCCTTTTTTACCTTCCAAACTATGATGTATTATAAAAGAACTTGTTTTTATTATACAAATAATGCTAAAATCAAATATACTTTTTTTTTAAATATCGTCTTAAAACGGAAAATTATATTACATTTAAGTAATTAAATCAATTTAACTTCATCCTATTATACCTAACGCAGTTTTATAACAATGTAATATTCGGTAATTGAGATTGTTCTGTTTCTCCTTTTTGTCTCGGTTTTATGTTTTATTAAGTAAGCACCATCAAACATGAATCGTTTTTAAAACTTACTTTTTGATTATTCAATATTTTAATTTAAAATCGAATTGTGATTTACGTGCTCACGTGGTTTCCTGATTTGAAATTGGACTGAACTCACACTATCACCTGGATTGGTGTGCCAGAGTATATCTCTTTTCCACACAAGTTTATGCCTGCGTTGGCCCAAATGCATATCCAACTAATTGGGATTTTGATTTGGCGGGTATGAGATTTATCTCATTTCCACGTAGGTCCTTGGGTTGGACAATGGCCGCCAGTTAAAATGAGTTTAGTGTTTTTGATTGTATTCGGGTACCTTAAATTGATATTTACTATTATTTAATTCGATGTTGCTTATTTATATAGAGTCAAGTTTATTTAAATACGCGTTTTATATATATTCAATTTTTAAATTCCGCTGAAAAGCCAATTAATGTGCTTAGTGGAAAATCCTAATTGCCAATAGGGGGTATGTTTAAGTACTTAGGTGCATTCTGTCTGTCCCGGCTGATTCGGGCAGATTTTAGAATGTAAATTGTGCATGCGTATAGGACGGGTATACGCATCTTTGGAAGATTTCATACCTCCGGGCGAATCAAAAAAAAAAAAAAGATGATCTTAAAAATGCACTATTTATTGAATATTCAAATAAATAATATTTTCAACGACATTAATCGTATTTTAGATCTTATTTTTATTAACAATGATTTTAAATACGAGCTTAATAAATGTGATATGCCTTTAGTAAATGACTCTTTTTATCATAAGGCACTTGTTCTTAAATTCAATTTTTATATTTTCAATAACAACCAGCAAACTGAACGAATTCTCTCATACGACTTCGGGAAAGCAAACTATGAAGCTCTGAATAAATTTTTTGGTTCGATAAATTGGAACTTGTTATTCGAGTTCAAGGACTTACACAACATGTGCTTTTCTTTCAAAAAGGTAACTGAAGAAGGCCTGTTTTTATATGTACCTACTAAGGCACAAAAAGCTTGCTTTAAGCATCCTTGGTATAATAGAAGACTTATTCACCTAAAAAACCTTAGAAATAAGGCACATTCAAAATTTAAAAAAACTGGTCTTCTAAATGATCAATT
The DNA here is from genome assembly GCA_963920525.1 of Dichetophora obliterata. Lineage (NCBI taxonomy): Eukaryota > Metazoa > Arthropoda > Insecta > Diptera > Sciomyzidae > Dichetophora > Dichetophora obliterata. The sequence continues at coordinate 189,960,751 of OY986438.1, forward strand.
CATTTTTAACCTTCGCAGACGCGAATTTGAATTTCTTTCGACATTTTTGTACAAGAATTATATATCTTCTATGGAATCAGATATCAAATCAAATCCAAAATCTTTCTGGATTTTCTTTAATTCAAAAAGAAAAACATCTGGCCTTCCTTATTCTATGGAATTAAATGAAATCACTGCAGATAACCCATCGGATATTAGCGAATTATTCGCTAATTATTTTGGAAGTGTGTTCAAACGTACAAATTTACAAGAACATCTAGATGATTTTTCCAGTCTTCAACAGTTGGCTGATATACACATTTTAGCAATTTCAGAAGGAGATGTGTTATCGCTCTTATCGCTCTGGACTGCAAAAAAGGTGCTGGTTTTGACCTTCTTCCCCCCATATTTCCAAAAAAGTTTGCTGAAACTCTACACACAGCTTTGAGTAAAATTTTTAATAAGTCCCTTTTGGAAGGGCAGTTTCTTAAAGAATGGAAGACAGCATATGTTACACCAATTTTCAAATCAGGACAAAAACATTTAATCGAAAGCTATAGGCCTTTAGTAAAACTGTCGGTTATACCCAAAATTTTTGACAAAATTGTGAACAAATTGTTATTTGGTGAAGTGCGTAACATGATCTCAACTAAGCAACATGGTTTTTTTTCCGGTAGATCTACGAACACAAATCTCGCTGTATTTTCAAATTTTTGTCTGAGTAGCATCGAAAGCGGCTTGCAAGTCGATGTATTATACACAGACTTTTCTAAAGCTTTCGATAGCGTTCAACACGAAATACTACTATTGAAACTTGAGAAGTTAGGATTTCACTCTCAGCTCTTAAAATGGATTCGATCCTATCTATCGGACAGATTTATGTTCGTTAAGATTGGTCAGTATTTATCTAGCCCTATTGTAGTCAAATCGGGCGTGCTACAGGGGAGTCATTTGGGTCCGTTACTTTTTATTTTATTTATTAATGACTTACCGCAAAAACTTAAGAATAGTAACAGCTTACTATACGCAGATGATTTGAAAATATACCAGAAAATCGGCAACTATAACGACTGCATAAACTTACAAATTGACATAAATTGTCTTCTTATTTGGTGTAAAAGCAATCACTTAGACTTAAATTTTTCAAAGTGTAAAGTTCTTACTTTTTCTCGGAAAAATTTTCCAATTGAGTTCGACTACGTTTATGACTCCAATGAAAATTTTGCAAGAGTCTCCCAAATTAAAGACCTTGGTGTCTACTTTTCTTCTAATTTTTCTTTTGAAACACACCTTGACTATCTTGTTTCTAAAACTAACTCTCAATTTGGGTTTTTGAAAAGGAACTCGAGAGAATTTTTAGATCCATTTACACCAAAGGCAATTTTTGTAAGCTTAGTGAGATCAGTGTTGGAATTTGGCAGTGTAATTTGGGAGCCATTTTATAATAATTCGATTAATAGAATCGAGAACATTCAGAAACGTTTCACAAGGTTTGCTTTACGTCGTATGTACTCGTGGGAAAATATGCCTAATTATTTGGTGCGGTGTCATCTGTTAAGTGTTTGTAGTTTGGCTCAAAGACGAGTAATGTCAAATATAATGTTTATACAAGACATAATTGATGGAAGAATAAGCTCTCCGGAGCTATTAGCCCTAACTCCGTTTCATATCCCAATTCGTTCTCTGAGAGAAAATCAATTATTCTATACTCCTCGACATAGAACTAATTACGGACTCAATGAACCAATAACGAGGTGTCTATCTCAATTCAACTCTTTTGCGAACCAAATTGATATCTGTACAGAAAGATATATATTCAAAAGACAGTTGGAGGAAATTATTTCAATTAATATTTAAATCTTGTTCAAAACTGCTTTAAAATATTTTTTAGAATCGAAGAAATTTAAATTTCGTTGTTTAGGATTAAGTACTAAAGTATATGTTAAGTTTTGGTAATCTGTAAGGGTATAAACCCGGTAGATGGAAATAAAATAAATAAATAAATAAATAAATATTTAAATATATTTTTCATGTCATTAGTTGCTAAAATATGTTTCTATTAATTCTAAGCAAATTGTTTACTTTCTTTATACAACTGCAATCATATTTCTTAAATCATATTCGAGGTTTAAGCATCTTTCATTAAAATAAAATTTTTCTAGAAATTTCTCGTTAAGCTCGCCACCTTTTGGAGCGGATAAGTGGAAACGTTAAAAATCGTATTTTCTATTTGTTTTTCACAAGATCTTACACGTATGTTTAAATGAAAAATACAAACTTTAGCTGCATAAGTTTGCATCTTCAAAATATAAAGTTTTTTTTTTAAAATGCTCTTTTTACATACTTCACCTGAACAGGTCAGAAGAGATTAATATTTTGTGTATGCTTTTAATGATGGTTTTATTTTAAAGAAGTCAAGAAAAGTATATGTATATATATTCTTAATCAGCATAAACTTATGTCTGCCTGTGTGTTGCCTGTATACATAGGATAAGGAAAAGGATACAGATGTCTATTATGGATATAGATGTTTATTTGCACCCAAGAGTGTGCACTTTTGAATTTTTTTGGAATCCTCTTACTGTCCGATGTAGTGGGCGTGACACACTAGAGTTTAAACTCAATAAAATGCCTTAACACTAAAGCTTAACCTTAAGATTTAAAAAACTTTAAGGACTTTAAATCCGAAAAATTTAAGGCAAAAGAGAAAAATTTGAAATTTGGAATTAGACCACGTCATTATTGGATTAGATTCCTTGAGTTTGTTTTACATGCGGACTATAAAATTGGCGTAAATAAATGACAAGTAAAAAACTTGTCCGATAAAGAAAAAGTGGCAAAGAAAAAGGAAAACATACAAAATCTCCTTTGGGAAAATCTTGGCTTGCGGGTAGATAAACCAAAAACTGGTGGATTCGGCAGCAGTAACGATGGAAATACTGCACGGCGTGCATTTGAGAATCATATCTTATTTTCTGAAGTAACGGGATGCAATTATCTGCAATAATTTTCTGAGAATGCAGATAATGCAGATAAGACGAAATACTTGGTGTCAACTAACAAACAGTCCCAGCGTCTTGGAACCCACGTTACAGTTGACAATACCTTCCTCGAGGTTGTGCAGGACTTCGTTTATCTGGGATCCAGCATAAACTCAACCAACGACATCAGCATGGAGATCAAACGAAGAATAGCTCTTGCCAACAGGTGTTACTTTCAGTAGGCAATTGAGAAGCAGAGGCCTCTCTCGACGAACGAAAATCACGCTCTATAAATCGCTCATCATGCCCGTTCTTCTTTATACATCACAAACCTGGACGCTGAGCAGTATAGATGAAAATACTCTGCGCGTATTCGAGAGCAAAATTCTTCGTAAGATCTACGGACCGATTTGCGTCAATGGCGAGTACCGAATACGGTGGAATGATGAACTGTATGAGCTGTACGCTGACATCGACATAGTCAAGCGCATTAAAATCGAGCGGCTTCGCTGGCTTGGTCATGTTCAGCGCATGAAAGACGATGCTCCAGTAAAGAAAACATTCGATTCGGTACCCAGCTGCGGTCAACGCAGAAGAGGATGACCGCATCTTCGTTGGAAAAACCAAGTAGAGGACAACCTGACGAAGCTTGGAATTTCCAACTGGTGCCAGCAAGCGAAAGACAGAAATGGTTGGCGCAAATTCTTAGATGAGGCCAAGACCGACATAAGGTTGTAGCGCCAACTAAGTAAGTAAGTAAGTAACGGGAGCAAGCGCGTCGGAAGCTAATTTCATCAGGGGGGGGGGGCAGTACAAATGGGGGGCAGTACAAATGGTGGTGCAAAAAAAGTTCACCAAAATTTCTTCAAAGAAACATGAATGTGAATAAACAAATTTTTTATTTTAGTTTAAAATAAAAAAAATATAAAAATATATAAAAAATATTAAAATTTCATTATTTTTAAAAGTTCTTCCAATTTCAATATTAGAGATCATTCTTTAAAGGATCTTTCATATGGTAATATGAAAATATAAAAAATAATGGTTGCTTTTATAAAGCATGACTAGGTATATCTTTACATGGTTTAAATGCAATTAGGTACAAGAAGTTATATCAATTTAAATTATTCCAAAATGTTTCCTTCTGTCCTTGCGAGAAACAAACTCTTTCACCAATTCCATCGAATTCAATTCTTCGGTTTTATCTTTGTGAATGTGTATAAGTGCCGCATGAGTGAGTCGTTTCTGTGTCACAGTTGCTCGAAGATACGTTTTAAGTCGTCTTAGTGCACTAAAATAACACTCAGATGAAGCTGCTGATGCAGGCACAGTCAAAAGCAAAGCAATAAGTTTTTCAACTTCATTTAATAGTTTTTTACAGTATCTGAATTTTTTGCAAATTGGGATACATTGCCACTACAATTTCAAGGTGTTTGGCCAGGCAATTGCTTCAGCAATTTAAGTTGCGCGTGGAGGTCGCTCACATCAAAGTCATCTGCATAAAGATCTAGTTTTGTGTTTAGATTTTGTTCAGAAGGCACTTTTCCGTTGAAGGCTTCGATTGCAATATTTTCCAACGATTCTAGAGTGTCAAGATCTGTTTAAATGTACAATAAGATTTAAAAAGTGCCAGTTTACACTAGCTTCACTCAACCGACTCACCGAATGTTAAATCAAAGTGAGTCGGTTAAGTGAAGCTGGTGTAAACATGCAAAATTAAAAAAAAGTAAAATATCAACCTGTTTAATCAAATCTAGCCGTTATCTCATTTGAGAGAAGATCTAAAATTTCGAAATAATCTTTTCGTAGACTATCATATAATGGCAACTGTACTGAAGGAACTGGATTTGATGTTTGTTCAAAGCGTCGAGGTGGATTTTCATCAGCTAATTCACAGTAGGAGCTTTCGCATGGTCCAAAATATTGGACCAACATGTCAGATTGTACAACATGTAGTACCATGCGTAAGCTAAAACGATAGTTGAAATTTTTGGTTTTTTGCTGCCGATTGTACAATATTGTACAACTATGTAAAATTACTGCTCAATTGTTAGGGCATCTAAAAGTTGCTTAGCTATTATCCGGATGTGTTCTGCTCGAGAGCTTATAATTAATGATGTTGATTTACAAGTTGGATCGTTCGAACGCTCAATCAAATAGTCGCATTAGTTTTCCATCTAACTTATCATACAACATGTCGTCCAATATGGAAAGCCCCTAAGAGCATGCCAAATTTTTTCTTACCAGAGTTGCAAAATGAACAAGCATTTAGCTACATACTTAAGGGTGCTTTTTAACTGAAGTGGTGGGCTTGCAGTAGAAACTCTACATTTTGTTCTATCTTTTTGCAAACACAGAGAAAGGAAATGGATATCCGCAAGCATGCTTATGAAAAAGAGAGATAGAAGAGAAGAACATATACAAAAAATATTATTGTTGTAAGAAAAACTGATATTTTGAATAACTTTTGAAGTTTTCCTGTTAAATTGTTTATCTAGCTAAAAAAGTAGGGTGGCGACTGCCCCCCTTTACCCCCGCTTCCGACGCCAATGAACGGGAGTGAATGTTGATTTAATTTTTCATTTGAAAATTATTCTTATATGCCTGTCAATTTCCTTTGCATCTAGATCAATTCGAAAAATATTGCTTTGAAACGGCCCAAATAATAATAGAAATCTATCCTTGGCTTCCCATGACAGCTACTGTTCATAAAGTCCTGATTCATTCAAGGCAAATAATGGAGCATTTAGTACTTCCAGTTGGCTGTTTCGGAGGAGATGCATCTGAATCTAGAAATAAAATTTATAAGGCTGATAGGCTGCACCATGCTAGGAGGAGTAGTCGCAAAGACAACTTGGTAGATAGTTTCGATCAAGACTTAGATACTTCAGATCCAGTTTTATCAAGCATTTCTTTAAAAAAAACGAATCGAACAACGCAAACGATTAAACCTACTACCTGAGGTTATATCATTCTTTATTTGTCAACCTAATGAAGTAGTCGAAGCATCAACCTCAAACTCTACAGCAATTTTAGATACATCGGCAGATACTGATTCTGATGAATGATTAAGTGCTGAAGATGGATCTTTGGAAATGAATGGCCTTTATATTTCTTTTTTGGATCTTTTAGAATTAGATAATGCTATCTCACTTATTTCGTATTTTATATATTAAAGCTGTTTCATTAAATTTTTGTAAATATAAAACGCTTTGTGATTATTTGAAAATAAAACAATAACCCAATTGAAATGCATAATATAGTTGTTAGAAAAGTAATAGTAGTTTGGCCGCCATTTTGAGGCCAACATTTTGAATTTCAAATTTTTTACTTCAGATTCATGATCAGCAACTCTGAAAACTTTCGGGGCACCAAATTTAAAATACATAATATAGTTATTATAACAGTTGGCATTTTCATGGCCGCCAGTTTTAAGTCGCCATTTTCAATTTCGAATTTTTGAATTCAAATTCATGATCAGTGACCCCGAAAACTTTCGGGGCATCAAATTTGAAATGCATAATATAGTTATTATAAAAGTTGGCGTATTCATGGCTGCCATTTTTAAGCCGCCATTTTGAATTCCAAATTTTTCACTTCAGATTCGTGATCAGCCACCCCAAAAACCTACATGTCAACATTTTTATGCAGATCTTGGAATTTTGAATTCCAAATTTTTGACTTCAGATTCGTGATCAGCCACCCCAAAAACCTACATGTCAACATTTTTATGCATTCCTTGAGGTCTTGGCCGACTTTTTTTGATTTGGAATCATTGTGCATACCATCCCAGTAGCGGATGGAATATATTCCGAATATATGAAGCATCAATTACCTTGTAATGACCACTACTTCCGACTATATTACCTTACTATGCATAAAAGGCCTTACATTTAACATTGAATGAGACAGGAGGTATGTGATCGCCTCCCTTCAGCATTACCTAGAAGTTATGGAGTAACATACTACTTGTATTAAGGTATAAAAATCACTGCATTACTTTTTCTTGTATGCTACATTACAGGTAATGAGGTATGAGTTAATTACTTCTGCTATATGCAGACGCATTACTTTTTGAAAAAAGTAATGCTTCCTTACCTGGTAATTTATTCTGTATTAGTTCTATGGTAGCCACTGGCAAATCCGCTGCTGGGATTATACCATAGCATACCATCATAACAAGTCATCCTATTATGCCATCATACAATAACTTAATTCCATCCGTAGTAGTAGAAAATATTAATATTTGTCTAAGCAAATAGTAAAAACAGTAGTAAAAATACTTTTTAAATTAGTAGTAAAAAAAATAGTGAAATATTTAAAATACCAATTTAAACTAGGAACCATACCCATAACATATTTCGCCTTTTTGCTTTTGCTCATTTACTTTTGCTTATAATCGTTTGCTTCTGCTCGTTTGATTTTGCTGTTTTTATTTTGCTTTTGTTTATTTGCTTGTGCTTATTATCTTTTCCTCATTAGGTTTTGTTTTTGAATTTGCTCATGCTTTTGATTGTTTGCGTTTGATCGTTTGCTTTTGCTGTATTTATTTTAATTTTGCTTATGTATTTTTTTTGGAGCTTTAAGCTTTTGTGTATTTGCTTTTGCTCATTTGCTCTTGATATTGTTTTTGTTTCCTTTTGCTCCTTTAAGTTTGTTTGCTTTTGCTTTTTTTTATATATTCTATTAGCTTTTGCTTTCTGTGTTTGCTTTTAGTATTGCCTTTTCTTCTTCTTATTCTTTCTGTTTCTGTTTTTTTATTCCTTTGTGCGCTTGAGTTTTATTATACCGAGTGTAACTAATATTTTTTTATTAATATACATAAGTTACCTTAAGATGCTGCATTATCAGCCTGATGACGTAATAATTTATTTTTATTTTTGCCATAAACCATAAAACTCCGTCTTTACTTTTGCACTATAAAATTTACCGTATTGCCTATAGTCACGGACATATTTTTACATTTTTGTTGCAGGCCTCTGCCGTCACAATCTCATGACGCCGTAAATAAATATATTTTCTTATCAAAAGAACAAAGAACTTACATTTGCAGACGTATAATAATTTTAACGGAAGGACCTAAGCTCTGCGAGTAATAATTCCGTGTAACGATATTGAATTTACGTTGCATAACTTGCTAGCTCTGCGATCTGATGAAATCATATTTATTTTTTTTTAATTTTGACGTGGGCTACGTATCCATTCATTGTTTTCCTTTTATTTATGTATTGCTGCAAAGCATATACTTACCAAATTAAAATTACATAAATCGCCTTAATGTGCTTATTTCACCTTCGATCTAGAAGGGTATCTTTATTTATTGCAGGCGGCTGTCGTCGCAATCTCATGACGTCATAAATTGTTCGTCTATTTTTATGAGAAGGTTTTATATTTCTACTTTTAAAGATGCAACTTCACTGGTGTAGAATAGTTTTTGAGGTTTGAATTTGTAATTTTTGTTTCATAAGCGTCCGCGTTCTGATGACTTCATAACTTAATTTTCACCATAAGGTTCTTTTCTTACCATAAATTTTATCGTAGCTCTTATACTTTGTGAGATATAATTGCGTGTCAACCAACGTTTTCGAATTTTAATGTTTTAAAACTACTCTAAGAAAAAAAATATATGTTTAGATTATATACCTTTATTTTGCAATGTCAAAAATTGTTTTCAGGCAAAAAATTGTATTGAAAAATTTAACAGTTTGCAGAAACTCATATATTCGTGTTATTTTATTTCACAAAATTAAAACTTATATTCGGTACGATGTTTGAAATTAGACCTTATTTAGTACTCAAAAGAGTTTATTTTTTATATAATAATAGCTAACCTTGACTCTGAGTTTTAACTTTTCGTAAATGTGAAAAAAGTGGTAAGTATGCAGCGCAGAATTATTCTTAAAAAATTTATGCATTGAATTATATACTTGTCAAAAAATTACATTAACTTCTTGATCGATTGTGAACCAGCAACTTTTAAATAAAACAATTAAAGCACTTCTCTTAACTCTTCAAGTTTTAATATGATTCAAAATCTTGCTGGATATAATTTTGATACTAAGAAAACACATCTCTTTTTCAGAACATACTAAATTTTTTCCGTATTTAATTTTATTGATTTTCATTTTATAAAATTTGAAGAAGCACTGGTTTTGTTTTATTTTTATTTTTTGACTTTGTTACTCTGCTAACTTTTTTTGAATCTTATTGCGTCACTTGGCTACTGCAGTGAATTGTGACAAGCGTTCGCTTTCACGTAGTGTAAACATTTTTTTCTTGTCAAAAAATATGGCTGGTTTAGCTGCTGGCTTAACTTTTCTAAGCTTTGTCTGGTTTTTTTTTGCTGCCATAAAATAGAAGATGGCTAGGCTAATATGTACGTCATATAAGAAGAATAAGGCAGAAATGTCTGAAAATAAATATTATATCCATCCATTCACAGTTACGCAAAGATATTTTTATTTTCATTTTTGATACAACTTTAATGGTATTTTGAACGTTTTTTTGACTAAAACCTTCAAGCTGCTGCTTCCTTTGTAAAATGAGTTTTTAATTTATATTGTAATTTTAAGATTATTGTGTGAATTTCTAATGCATATTTCATTAGCTAAAATATAAAAGAGCGCGTATTTTAGGGTGGCCTTGAAGTGGCACTGCATAAAAGTTACTCATACGTCCCGTTATCTTAAAAGGCAAATCTTGAATAAATCATATAAGGCAAAGGAGGACTTTTCTAAGAGATATTTTAGGACTTCAACTTTTTCTAAAACCCAAAAGTAAGCCCGCACCTACACCCGCATCTTGACAATTTGTAAGCTAATTAGTTTTAAGTTTTAAACCCATATCTTAAGTGGAACTATTTTAAGTTGATTCTTCTAAGAAGTATTTAAATTAATTTTAGTTAAGTATCGAAGATAAATTTCACAAGTGCTGCTCAAAAAAGCCCGAAAATCTAAGGTTTGTTTTCTCCAAGAAAATCTTTGCCTTATGAGTCATTGCGTATGAGTGATTTTTAATTAATATTAATGTATTCAGTAGCATAACTTCAAACCAAAACGTGCATAAATCAACATAATAGCCATCAATTCATTTTAAGAATACATTAATTTTGTTTTTAAGAATTTGTTGGGCACAGTCAAAAAAATTTAAGAAAATACGAGAAACGTATTTAAAATTTGACAAGCTCAAAGTAAAAATCTTTAATTTGTAATTTTATGAGGTAGTAAAAGATCTGTTTTTACGGTAAATAGATGCTCGTAAAAGTTTTAATGTCAACACATAAACAATAGAATGGCATAACGGCTGCAGACGAGTACCTACAAGTAGCCAGAAATACAGAGAAAACCAAAAAATTTTCAAATACACGCACTCACACACGCACTCACACACACACTCACTCTAATATACACAAAATGTGTTAGAAACGCAAAAAATAATGTTAGTAGAAAAAAGTACAGCCGCAACATGAAATGAATTATATTCAAATCCTGGTTTGACTGCCGGAAAAGCTACAATAACTTTTATTTTTTGTTTTCATACTAACCACAAAACAAACAACTTGTTGCTTTTGTACGCCTTTTTTGTTTTTTTGTTGGTTAAAAAAAAAGTAAAAAAGCATAAAAATTGGCAAGTGAAAAATAAGCTTAAGCTGTTGACGGAAAAGCAAAGCACAGATTGTTGCTATTTGTGTGTGTGTGTGTGTGTGTGTTTGTGTCTTTGCGGGAGTCTTATGTGTGTCGTTTACTTGTTTGTTTATAGTAATGTTTGTCGAAGCATATAATGGTGCAACAACTTTACACACATCCTCACATGTATGCTTACAAACACAAGCGCATACACATGTTTTAGATATGAATAATGCTTTTCAAAATTTATGTAAAGAATTTCTTGTACATTCTTTCATTGCTAAAAATAAATCAATATTAATTTTTATCATGCCTTGTGCCTTTCTTTTTGTATGCTTTCGTGTTTTGTTGCTTTTGATTTATTGATCCTTGTATTAATAAAGTCGCAGTGTGCATATATGTTTGTATTTGTAGTGTTGTTGAAAAACTTTGTTGTGGTATTTCTACCCAATTTGTAATGTAATTCAACACCAAGCAAAATTTGGACATACTATTTTGTATAAATTCAACAAATTTTATGAACGTTATTATTGCAATGGTTGCAATGTTATATGTACGAACAGTTGTTAAAAAAAAGGAAAAAAAATGTAAATATTTATCAACCAACATTTATTGTATGAAAACATAATAGCTTAAAATTTCAAGAATTCACAATTATTTTCATTACTAAATTGAAAAATATTCATTTTAGTTGCTGTTGCCATTTTCAAAAACTTACTTGATCTAAAGCTCGCAATTAAAATTCATCAAAATTACTTCTATTTCAGAATTTATTTACTGCATTATTCTGTATCACGAAGAAGTACACCGACGATGAGAAAGACACGAGAAGCAATACTTTCTTCCATACAAAATTGTATTGCTTCTCGTGTCTTTCTCATCGTTGGTGTGCTTGTTCGTGATACAGAATAATGCACTAAATTTTTTAATTTTGTTGATTGCTTTTTCTCTGCAATTTTTGATAGACGAGAATCAGACGAGATTGAAATGTATTCAATTTAAATTAATTCTGAAAATTTTTTTGACCTTTACGTTTAAAAGAAAAGATTTCATTTACATGCCGAAGTTATAGTGAATAACAACAAAAGTAAATAAAAATTAGTTATTATTCCAAAGTATAAACTTACAAATAAATGAACAAGATTTGTCGTAGTTACTGTACCAAGCGTTAGTATAATAGGTTATTATATAACTTAAAGAAAAAATTGTTCTTGTATAGTTAGCTGTAAAAGTTGTAGCATTGTAGTAAATAATAGAAGTAGAAATATACATACATATTATTCAAAACCATCATTCCATACGTTGTTAAAATAGACGTAGGAATAAAAGTTGATAATAAATAGTAAATTATTAGTACAACTAATAATGCCACATATTACTTTTTCAGATGTTGTCTATAGTCAGCTTGATTCCCAATCGCAGCATAAGCTCCTTGTGGCGTTTAACAATGCGGCAAGGTATATTTTTTAAAATCCAACGTTTTGACCATATTTCGTTGAGAAGTAAAGATATTCTTGGGTGTGGTTTGGTTCAATACTTGAATATGCGTAATATTATTTTTTTGCACAGACTTATTAATACACAATGCCCAGGGTATCTTTATGAGAAATAACAATTTTTTCAATCAGTCGGTCTACCAACATCATTGTTCCTAGACACAACTACCTCAATAGCAGTAGATTTTTCTTCATAAGCACCATTAGACTTTGGAATTCATTACCCAACTATTTGAAACAATTAACTTTTAGAAGCAGCTTTGAACATGCAGTTTATAATTACTTTTGTTCTATTGATGGATAATTCAATCTTTAAATTTATTCTTTCTCTATTTTCCTTATTGTCATATCTTTCAAACGTTTTCTTCTTATTATATTTTGTTTATAATTTTTTTCCACTTTACTTATTTCTTTAAAATAATCTTCAATCAAGTAATTATTAAGTTATCTTATTCTTAATTCTTTTTTTTTTTTTTAAAATTTTAATGTTCAATTTAATTAAACTTAACCTAAATGCAAAATCTTAATTCCTTTTTATATTCTAAATTCACATAGTTATTAGACAAATGTTAATTATTCAATAAGTAAAAATTATATAAATGTGATTCACTTCTATTGATGTACTACTAAAGACCAAGTCTTATTGTACAAATAATAATAAATTAAATAAAATAAATAAATAAAATAGTAGTAAAAATAAAAGACAAAATAGTAGTAGAAAATAGTAGTAGAAAAAGTAGAAGAAAACAGTAGTAGAAATAGGTAGTAGAAAATAGAAGTAAAAAAAGTTGCAGGAAATAGTAATAGAAACAAATATAATTAGAGTATTCTCAAGGTGTGCTATCATGTCATATCTTGCCGTCCTAAGAAAGAAAGTCACAAATCCAAAATGCCAAAATTGAGATAAAGGCTGATTCGGAACCGTGAATAAGTTTCTGATTTTTGTGTTAAGCTAAGATTACCTATTTTCAACTGAAGATGACTAAAAAACGTTAAGAGAAATGGTCATTTTAGTGTGTTTCTTTAAAAGATAAAAAAGAAAAAGCTGAATATCACAAAACTACTCAAATGGAGATATGACTTTATTTGTTAGGAGTGCAGTATTGTCATATTGTCCTAAAAATTTGCAACTAAAATTTACAAGATAAATAAATGCAAATAAGAAACAGCTGTTTGATTATGACACTTCAATAAACAAAGCTTTCAGAGTTGTAATATATAGGTACTTTTTGTGTATGGCAACAATAAAATGTTTAAAATCTTAGGATAATGTGACATTATGACATGATAGCACACCTTGTGAATACCCTAAAAATAACCTTACCATCACACCAATGCCACACCATTATACCATACCATCTTATTACCATCATTCATTAACTTTATAATTTGCATTTTAGCAAATAGTAGTAGAAAAACAGAAAAAACAGATTTTAAGTAAACCGAAGATAACTTTGTTTTTTTTTTTAAAAAGGATAGGATTTCTTGAATGTGTCAACATAAATTTGAGTAAAAATGGTAGTCCCAAAAATATATTTCCTAAACCTTGATCTCATTGGAATCTCAAGAGGATATTTTCAAACGGTTAAAAATATCCACTTTGTGCTATATTTTAAATTTGAATTTTCTTTTACAATAACACGGTGTTACAGTGAAAAAAAAACTCGGGTCGAGACAAAGTACAGGTTGTAGGTCTGTTTGAACATAAGATAACAGCATACTTAGTTTTTTAAATATACCCTAAAAATCGGGATTTGTGGTAGAAAAATCGATTTTTGGTAGGTGCATGTATAGTTTGTTTTGCAACTCCGTTTTGTCTAGCTCCATTTTATAAAATTAAATAATGGAAGAAAATATGAAAATAAAACTTTAAAACAGTGTATACACCGTTTTTTTACCTAACAAATTGACAAAGTAACAGGTAAAATCATTTGAAAATTTCTCGTTTTTTTTTAATTTTTTTAATTTTAACAACGTTTTGTCGAATAATTTTATTTTGTGGCAGCATTAATTTTGATAAGATTTTAAAAGCCTGTTTAATTTTGGGTGCAAAAAGCTATCATTTACTTCACTATGTAAAATGTAAAATGAAATGTGAATGCACTAGCAAATTTTTAGTAATCGTAATAAAACGCAAAAATTTTTTTTCTATGTTCTATCTAGTGAAAGCAAAACACTTGTTCGTTATAACATAGAAAAAAATTATGTTTCCATAGTGACGGGTAATCATGGCGGGTAGTTTCAAAAAATTTTGAATGCCAAAAATTTCAGCTATATTTATTGCAATATAAAATCTAGTGAAGACTTGTTTAAACAAAGAAAAAAAAAAAAAAACGGAAGAACAAACAGGAAATAAAATTATCTCTGAGTCAAGAAAGTGTCAAGCGGGAGTGCCAAAGCGCAAAGTGTAAGTTGCCCAGAATAGGTGCATGTTCCGATCTTATTTCCATTTTTTTTAAAGATTCAAAAACGAAGATCCATTTTGTGCAAAATTTAAGAAGTCTTGCAATCACAAACAAGCGAGTATGTTCTGTTGATCCTCGTTGGATATTAATCAGGTCATCAAGAATAAAAAAAGACTCTTTAAAATGGAGAATAAGATTGACCAGAATCAGTTTTTAACGTGCCTTCTATCTCCATATGAACCGCAGAGAAGGGGAAGCTATGTGGCAAAACATGCAAGCATGAACCGTTCCATGAGTGTTAGATTTTTTCTTTACAATTTTAGAAACAAACGCATGGTAACTATTTGTAAAAAATTTTTCTTAGCTACATTTGCAATAAGTAAAACTTGCGTAAATCTAAAGCTAAAACAATATTTCGAGGAAATATTCCAAGGGAAAGAAGAGGTAGATACAATAAATCTTTCAAGTCAATCTTCTTCTATATATATAAAATAGGATGTGTGTATGTATGTAACGTATGGACTCCAAAACGGCTGGGCCGATTTTGATGAAATTTTCAGGTAATGTTCATCTTGGTACGGTGGGTGACATAGGCTATATTTGGACCCGATAGGTGGACTTGTATCGAAAATTTGAATTTATGGACCAATTTAACTGAAATTCAGAATGTATGTTTGTTTGATCATAAGAAAATAATTTGTGTATAAATGAACACGGTACGTGGCGCTGGGGTGGACTTATTTCGAAAATTCGATGGCGTGAAAAATATATAAATACTTTTTATTTTATTTAATAACGAGGGGAGTAGCGAAGCACACCGGGTTCAGCTAGTTGAAAATAAAAATAGTGTTCGAAAGTTTTTCCAGCTACAGAGTCTCACTAAAATCGAATGAAAAATAAATGTATACACCTTTCCTTTGACTTAAATTAAAGAAAACTCTTTGACAGCTGCAATTTTTCGGTACCACATGAGTTTAATGTATCACGAATAATTTTCAGTAAAAAATTTTATCATAAACACAATATTGGGTTCGATGCCTGTAATGTTTGCTCATTGTAAGTCAACAAAATAAAAATGGAAAAAGACGCTCTAAAAACCAACAAGCCGTTGCTGAAAAACGAATCCATAAGTTACGTGCTAACTCTTTCTATGATTTAATGAATAAACAAATCTTCAATTCGGAGTCATTCTGCTTTGGCCTTCAACAACAGCCCCTTCCGAAAACTTCCTTTCAAGACGCTTTTCCCAGTCGACAAATTTCACTGAAAAATTACTGTGTTATGCCGGTTGGAAAAACTCACACAAAACCCACTTTGTATATATGGAATGAAACTGAAGCTGATAGAGGAGCTTCTGAGATTGGTTTGGCGTTATGCAATTTTTTATGTTTTTGATTCCCAGAAAATTTTTAAAATATTACATGCAAATTGGTCCGCAAATTCTGTAACGGCTGTGGTAGACAGAATAAAAATAGCTACATCGCTCAACTTTAAGTATTTTGGCTTTGCAAAAAAGCTCAAAAAAATATAATAGAAATACAGCTACATTTTCCACTAAGAGGCAATTCATTTTTACCGGCGGATAGAGTATTTAGGAGAATAGAAAAAGACCTAAAAAAGAAACCCGTTATGACAACCATTGAAGATTATGTTGAAGTTTTTGAGAAACATGGAAACGTAAAAAGATTTGGAAATGATTGGGAACTTTTGGACGTGAAGAGTTTAGATTTTCATTTTAAAAATTTTTAAAATATACAATCACTTAAGAAAATATCTATAAAAAATATGTTGCAAAGATGCTTTAGTTGGAGGGTTGCAACATTATAAATACGTCAGTAAGGAAGACGAACAGTTAGCTTTCTTACTCAAAAGAAGAGAGTGTTTGCCTACTAAAAGAATGAAGTAACGCCGATTGGGACTTACAATTGCAAAAAAAAAGACGTCACGAATCCTTTATACAAGAAATTTGGAGAGGATTGGGTAAATTTCGAGCCCTTGCAAGGGTATCGAACCATTTTATTCAATTTCAAAACATTGCAAAATTCACATGACCATGAAGTCGTTCAAGGTGACGAAATATGCATTTGTTCTGAGCCAGATGCTGATGCTGATGATCAAAGTTTAGATTTGTCACGTAATTATGAAATGTACACACTGTGTACACACTATTAATATATAAAACTACTTTAAATATAAATAAAGGACATTCCAAGCATAACGCAAAACGGGTCCGTGTCATGGCTTTCGATTTGTTTTATTTTTGGACTAGAGGTTCCTATTAAAATTCTTAGAGCATAAGTTCATTTATTTTTTTTTATCGCCATTTCAATTGGCATTTTTGGTATTTTTCAATTCTGCAAATCGTACGAAAACGCCAGAATTGGAAAATTTTTAATTAATTGTATCTACGTCAGTTTTAGTCCAATTTTTATAAATGAGGTACCGTTAGAAAGGTATTAGAAAGCAGTTTCTGGAAAAAATATATAATTTTAAAATTTTGGATGTTAGGGTTGCCATCATATTAAAAAAAAAATTTATTTGCTAATTTCTCAAAAAACGCGTAATTTTTTTGCGATTTTTTATTTTTTAAATTCGAAGAAGAATGTTGCCTTTCAGTCAAAAACCACTTTATGATGGAGCTTTTATGTGTTTTTTTCGCAATTTCAATTTTTGTGCACATACCTTATCATTTTGAGGCAATTTATCGCCTATAAATTTCATAACGGTAAAGATATTTGCAAAATTTAATCTGCAAAATGGTTTGTCTTATAAGGACCAACAGTTTTTCATAAGTTTCGATGACCTTACACTAGACCTTGGTAGAGAAAACTGGTAAATACCAAAAAAAATACTTTTCTTATTTTTTACTTATATTTGTAAAAAAGTAAACAAAATATTGATTGCCATTTTGAAGATTATTAAATTCTAACAGATTTTGTTCCAAAAAGTTTTAAAATCGGTCTCAAAGCAAAAAAGTTATGATGGTTTGATCAGCTGATATATTAAAAAGTCCTCTGAAGCTGAATATTGTCGAGTTTTAATCTCCCTATTATTGATGTTAATAAAACTGTGTAACTTTTGTGTGCCGGTTATAGCTTGCACATTTTTAAATTTTGACATCAACTCAGCTTCGACATTTTCAAAAGACTCTTTTTATGTGTTTTTATATCGGATTTCACCAAATAAGTTGATTTGCTAGTACCACACGATTTCATCGGTAAAAAACAAGCGGATTATTTAAAAATGCAGAAGGAAGTATTGAAAACAGGAGAATTTGTTGTAATATGTGATTTTTCAGAAAATTACAGTTTTGCCATTCAGGTGAAACTAACGTTAACCCCACAATTCCTTAAATACTTGGTCTGCAGTAGAAAAATATTTTTTGTAAAACTTTTTTTTTATACTTTTAATATTTTATACTAATAGACCAACAATATTGGTCTCATGATCAATGCACTATACATCCGTTCTCCATTTATTTCAAGGATGACAGCAATGATGTTGGAAATCTTAGCGTTATCAAAATAGCCGAAAGTTTGACCCACATTTTCAGTGCGGTGTTTCAATTTCAAATAGAATTGCTACTGGTCTTACGAGCTCGATTTAACGACATCAAAAGAATTAGTTTTTTTTTCCGATGGAGCTGCATCGCAGTATAAGAATAGAATAAATATCTACCAGCTTTGCCAGTGGAAAGAAGAAGAAGAATATTTTGACGCTGAGTGGCATTTCTTTGCCACATCGCATGGTAAGGGGCCGTTTGATGGCATCGGTGAAGCTTTTAAACGAAATGCCATGAGAGCCAGTCTTCAAAAACCATTTGAAAACCAATTAACAAACGCGAGAGAGTTTTACGAATGGGCTATAACAAAGGAGTCGACAATATGTTTTCGGCTCAAAAGAGGGTTTTGAAAATGTTGAAGCTGAGTTGATGTCAAAATATAAAAATGTGCAAGCTATAACCGGCACACAAAAGTTACACAGTTTTATTCCCATCAATAATAGGGAGATTAAAAATCGACGATATTCAGCTTCAGAGTACTGTTTGATATATCAGCTGATCAAACCGTCATAACTTTTTTGTTTTGAGACCGATTTTAAAACTTTTTGGAACAAGATCTGTAAGAATTTAACAATGTTCAATATGGCAATCAAAATTTTGTTCACCTTTTTACATATATAAGTAAAAAAATATGAAAAGTATTTTTTTTCGGTATTTACCAGTTTTCTCTACCAAGGTCATCGAAACGAATGAAAAAAATGTTGGTCCCTATAAGACAAACCATCAGTTATGAAATTTATAGGCGATAAATTGCCTCAAAATGATAAGGTATGTGCACAAAAATTGAAATTGCTAAAAAAAATATATAAAAGCTCCATCATAAAATTGTTTTTGACTGAAAGGCAACATTCTTCTTCAAATTTAAAAAATAAAACATCGCAAAAAATTACGCGTTTTTTCAGAAATTGGCATATAATTTTTTTTTTAATATGTTGGCAACCCTAATATCCAAAATTTTAAAATTAGGTATTTTTTTTTAAAAACTGCTTTCTAATACCTTTTTAACAGTACCTCATTTATAAAAATTGGTTTTAAACTGACGTAGATACAATTATTTAAAAATTTTCCAATTCTGGCGTTTTCGGGCGATATGCAGAATTGAAAGGTGGAGCTCTTAACTTTTCAATGAATGGCGATAAAAAAAAAATTAATAAACTTATGTTCTTAGAATTTAAATAAGAACCTATAGCCAAAAAATAAGACAAATCGAAAGCCATGAGGTCAATTTTTTTAAAATATAAGTGCATTAAGTTTTACTCATTACTATTTGGACTGAACAAATGTGTCTATTTACTGAAAGATTTGATCAAAACTGTCTATTTTCAAATTTAACGCTGGTCTCACTTGATGGTGGTGTAGTGTCATAGCACTGCCAGCTAACGGTACGCTACTTATTAACAACAAAAGATGTTTTGTATTTCGTTTTTCTTTCATTTCACAAACAATGTTTGTTGAATGGCATTAGGTCATGACTACATTTCGTCATAACCAAATGTAAAAAAATGCGCTCACTGGCCAGCTAACCTAATTAGCAGCTCAAGTGCAAGCACAAGTGCAAGCGCAGCATAAATTATCAATATTGAATCAATGAGGAAGTGAATGAAAAGCAAACACCAATTAAAAATTAAGTGACCAAATATTGCAGTTGAAACGATGTGAAAATAAAGTAGTGGGGAGGAGTTAAGAATTTATTGTAATAATTAATAGTGATATTTTTGATTTATATATAAGTATGTTTTGAAAATAAAGAACAGAATTAATTAAGTCTTCAAAACAAATCTATGACTTTAATTTTTTTAAGTACGGCACATTGGCTATCTCTTTTAGCAGCCTTATCTCCGGCAATAACATTTTATCCAACAAAAATTATACTTTGATAGGCCAAATTATACATGGACTAAATTTATTACAGTGGTAGATCTTTTGAAATATTTTTTTTTTTATATCGTCTAAGCTATCTATAGTAATAAAACTCATTTTCTGTTTGTTTGTTTGTTTGTTTGACCTTTATACAAATCTTAACAGCTCAACGGATTTTGCTTAAACTAAGTATACATATTAAGTGTATTCCAACTTAAAATGTTGCATACTTAGTTTTTTGCCACGCCCCCTCTGAAATTTTTCAACTAACGGTAATTTTTTTATTATAAAACTTTTTACGGATGGAGATTTTTGTGTATTTAATTTTAAAAAATTTTTGTTATTTTGACATCAAAAACATTCACATATCTTCAAAATTGGAGAAATTTTCAGTACAACGACTTTTTCATAAAATATCGTTGCCTAAGAATGAGAAAAAAACGACATGAAAATCAAAGTTTGGTCTTTCGATGCCAATATCTCCGCTGTCCATTAATATATTTCACTCAAATATTTTTTGTTTAAAAGTTCAATAAAATCACTTTACAAAAATAGGTTGAACTGTACCATTAAGTTAGTATATATATGTTTTATGATTATGTCAAAAAAGGTCCAAAATATTCACTTTTTACTCAAAAAATGACTCAAAAATTGTTATTGTTGTAAAACTGAAATCAATTAAAAATTTAACATCTGACTACCTATCATATGACATAGCATTTATTTGCAAAAATTCTTCCAGCTAAGCGCAAAAATTATTTTACTGTTTTTGTTACCAAAAAAAAAAAAAAAATTTTCGCGAAATTTATTTTTTCCAAAATGTTGTTTTTATATTTTTTTACAAAAAATTCAAGTCTCAAAAATAATTTATGTGAAAAAATTACCCCAATATCTCCTTCCAATCAAAAGTTATGGCTTAAAATTTATTTTTTCATACCAGACTTTTAATAAAACTGAGTTTTGTTTTCAAATTCTCTATATTTATAATTTGAGCGTACTCATTTATCTCTAAGAATGATGTTGTGTGTCTAGAGTATTTAAAAAATCTTCCTAATAGTAATCTTCTTACTATTTACCTCCCCACTCCCCGCCCCCCTCCTGTTAAATTTGTTTTGTTGTGATTTGTCATTTTTCTCACTATTGTTTCACCGTTGTCACTCAGTTCTTTATCAATGGTACTTTAAATGTTCTATATATATCACTATGTCATCGAAAAGATGACTGTGAATAAGAGTGCTGAAAAAATTGATTTTTTTCATGTTTAATGTGTTATTTGAACAATATTGTTGAAAGCCAAATTTCCTCGCAAATTAAATGTACCGACAGCGAAATTTTGATATTTTAATTCTCCAATCATGGTTGTAAGCTTGGCTGCATTGAAAAAATTTTTCGGTTCAATTGCGTACTAACCGAAAGTATGCTGAAAAATATGCTGGTAAATATTATAAATTAGAAATAAGTACTGCATTACCGACACGATTCCAATATTTTAGAAAAGTCGGTAACTGTTACTCAATTAAGGCTGTGTGCGAATTTATCTGAATGCTACCTAAACTAAATAGTGTCGATAAAGCAGTGGTTCCTTATTTAGGAAGCATTTATGTAGCTCGATAATTCCTAAAACATTTAGGAAGCGCTGCCTTATCGACCCAATTTAGTTTAGGTCGCATTTAGATCAATTCGCACACAGCTTTAGTTCTTTTCGCACACAGCGTAAACTTGCAGCAAATAACATAATGGCACCAAAGAGGATAAATTTTTGAGCTCGGAAAATTTTTTAGCTAATATTTTTGTAGTGGTCTCAAACTGAAATTCAACACGTTTTTACAAAATTCCAAAATTTACAAAAACATTTAATCGAAAAGTGTATGTTATGTTTATATAAAAGACTCTCAAGTAACACCGGGTATATCAGCTAGTCTTATATAAATTCGACCACATATTTCAATTTCATTTTGTACTTTGGTATATCAGTTTTTGCTGTTTTTTGAAAACTTTTTTATAATGTAAATAGCCAGTTTTGAACAGTCACTCCTTATTTGTAAAATATTAATAACTTATGAATTCAAAATGTAAAATATTGCTACTTTTTACCTTAAAAGAACATACATAGTTTTAAGTGTACTAACATTATAAAAAAATATATTAACAATAAATAAATGAGAATACATTTTAAAAATAAAGACAATGCGATAGAAAAAAAAAATTATTTTTCAAATAATAAAAATCAATATTAAAGTGAGCTAAGAACAAATTTGCTCACCTTCCTGTGTTTATTATTACTTGTTGTATTTTTATTTGTTTTGTTGGCCTTGTTGTTGTTGTGTGTTGTAGTTGAATAAACTGCTCAAATTGTTTAATAAATTTTTGCCGCATTCATTTGCATACGTTAAGGTATGTTACTCCGTGTAACAGGTGGAAATTTAAGCAGTATCAAAAAGCAAAACATGACACAAAATGAAACCTAAAAACTTGATTGTGCTACAAGCGTAACCCATGTCAAATAATGGCACTTCCATAATAAACAATTGGGGTGGATCTATAAAAAACCGACAATAACTGCAGCATTAATTCAGTTCAGTGTGTTTGTACATTTATAAATAGCGGTTTACCTAAACAAATAAAATAGTTTGAATAAATTCATGCTAGGAATGCGAAAAGATATTGTTGTTGTTGTTATTTGCATTTGCAACTTATTTGGGTACATTTGAATTTTAACATAGATCACAATCAAACAAATACATCTTCATGCCAATATATTGACAAACAGAGACACCCCGACAGACCTACAGACAGTCTAATAAATTTTAACATCAAAACTCACTTTATTTGTACCATTATTTATCATTGACAATTCTGCGGCAAGGATATGTAAATTATGCGGGCAGTTTTTATACAGTGGAGCTTTTACACTGTTATTTGAATAGAATTCGGTTGTTTTAGTCGAAATGTGGTTTTGTTAAGGAATTTCCTACAAACTTAGTAACAATAAAATTAGGGCCAAAAAAGGTTTAAGCCACGAATATGATGTATATATGAAATAAAGCTGTTACTTAATTAAAACACAGTTCACATTAACATATGCTCAAGTGTCATCCTGAAATGCTTTAATTGTAGCACTTTTATGTTTTCAACAGAAATTCCTAGAAAATAATTAATTACTTTGATAAATGGAGCAGCCTACACGGTGGAAAATTTTAGTTTAAATTTAAAACTTTTAAAGTGGAAAAAAAAGAAAAAGGCTCCGTTTTAAAGACAATAAAACATAGGTACATTAAATTTCTTTTTGTAAGTGACAACGGTAAAACAGTAGTGAGAAAAATTAAAAATCACAACAAAACAAATTTAACAGGAGGGGGTGGGGAGGCAAAAAAGTAAGTCGATTGCTATAAGGCAGATTTATATAAACCAAAATGTTTATAATTACTCTAGACACACAGCTTCATTCATAGAGATAAATGGGGACGTTCAAACTATATAGAGAATTTTAACACAAAACTTAGTTTTATTAATAGTCTAGTATGAAAAAATAGATTTTTAGCCATAACTTTTGATTGGAAAGAGATATTGGGGTAATTTTTTCACATAAATTATTTTTGAGACTTGACTTTTTTGTAAAAAATATAAAAACAACATTTTGGAAAAAATAAATTTCGAGAAAAAAATCAAAGGGGGTCGGTCCCTTGTTGTTTTGATGACAAAAACAGTAAAATAATTTTTGCGCTTAGCTGGAAGAATTTCTGCAAATGAATGCTATGTCATATGAAAGATAGCCAGATGTACAGTTTTTAATTGATTTCATTTTTAACACAACAACAATTTTTGAGTCATTTTTTGAGTAAAAAGTCAACATTTTGGACCTTTTTTGACATAATCATAAAACATATATACATTAACTTAACGTTATAGTTCAACCTACTTTTGTGAAGTGATTTTATTGAACTTTTGAACAAAAACAATTTGAATGAAATATATTAATGGACAGCGGAGATATTTGCATCGAAAGACCAAACTTTGATTTTCATGTCGTTTTTTTCTCATTCTTAGGTAACGATGTTTTATGAAAAAGTCGTTGTACAGAAAATTTCTCCAATTTTGAAGATATGTAAATGTTTTTGATGTCGAAATAACAAAAAAATTTTAAAATTAAATAAACAAAAATCTCCGATCTGAAAATTTTTATAATAACAAAATTACCGTTAATTGAAAAATTTCAGAGGGGGCTTGGTAAAAACTAAGTATGCAACATTTTAAGTTGAGATCCACTTAATGTGTATACCTAGTATGAGCAAAACCCGTTGAGCCGTTTAGATTTGTATTAAGGCCAAACAAACAAACAAACAGAAAATGAGTTTTATTACTATAGATCATTTAGTTTGAAACCTACTTCTATGTAAATGTTTTTTAATTATTCTCTCACCCAGATTTTATGCACAAACATCACTTCGAGTTAATTTTGCTAAAATATTAAACATTTTCAGCTAAAAATGAACTCATTTCAAGCTGCAAAACTTCAAGTAAACTAACAAAAATAACAACTAAAAAAACAATAACAGCAAAACTTAAAACAAACTTTTGACAACAACAGCAAAAACACCACCAACAACACCACGTGTTATGCTGTTTATCTTCTGCGTGTGTAATTAAAATCCACGCCATTTTAAATAGCAGCATATGGCCCAAAATACCCCTCGCTACCAAGAATGAGTTCAGAGTTTACCGAGTTCGGGAATTAAAATGTTGACGCTGAGAGTTAAAAATCCTAAAAATATCTCAAGGCGGTGAAAAGTAAAAGCGTATGTGTTAACTACGTTGCAAGTTTTATGTGCGAAATAATGAGAAAAGTTTATAGCTAGTTGTTTGTTCTTCCTTTTTTGTAATCTTCACAGACTCTTATAGATGAAAGTGTCATTCATGTGGCTGGATTTTATGAATTTGTGTTGCAAGAAAAAGGTGACAATATTCAAAAGAACTTAATTTGATAATTTTTTAAAATATACGATAATTGGCGATTCTGTAAACTATGGTTTGAATAATTCGTCGAGAACGAGTTCCAAATTTTCCAAAAAATAATTCGATTCGATTCCGGATCTACACCTAAGCTCAAAATCAATAATAGAAATCGTTTAATATTTTTTAGTCCAATAAAGATTCTATAGTTTTTTTTGAGGGGAATTTGCTGAAAAATCGGGAATTTTGAGAACCATTGCGGGGAAAACCATGAAATTAGTTGGCAACCCTGCACCTCATGGTTCAGCATTTTTCGGAAAGCAAAATTTAATTTTTTCTTAACGCTTATATTTCGGATCATAGGTCACCACTCCAAATTTGTTTTTTCTCATATGTGTATTCATCCATTTATAATAAAAACTAAAAGATGTACCACAGCTTTTGCTCTTAGCGTACGTATTGTAATAAAATAAAAGGATGTAGATGTGATGAAATGTTATGAAAATATATATTTATTTATAGCTTTTGATTGGTAAGAGATAATAAGAACATTTGTTCACTGAAATTATTTTTTAAACTAGATTATTTAATTTAAAATTTAAAAACTACATTTTGAAAAAAATTAATTTTCGTCAAAAAAAAATCGGGTACAGCGCCCATGATTATTAATGATAAAAGCAGCTTATTGAGTTTTGTGTCAAATCGAATGAACGAGTGTGTAAAATTAAAAAAAACAATTTAAACAAAATAACATTTTTGACCTCGTTTTTGAGCGAACATGAATACTTTAGAGCAAAGGTGTCCAAACTACGGCCCGCGGGCCAAACCCGGCCCGGCAGGCGATTTTATCCAGCCCGCCAAGGATTTTGAAAAATTTCGTAAAATATAAATTCTTCAAACTTACAAACTTCAACAACGTACACAAAAATATTCTAGCCATAGACATCAGAAAGAGCTTATGTGTGTGTTAAGGCTATGCATAAAAAACCGCGCCGTGAAATGTTAAAAACCCACGCAAAACAATAACAACTTCTCGCTCCAAAATTCCGGACCGAAATTCATCAAAATTGTTATTGTAATCCGTGTATTTCGGTTCGGCGCGAGAATGCGAAGAAACAAAAACAAATACATAGGTTTTGCTATTAGCTCGTGCCGATCCGCTCGATGCACCCAATTCATCTGTGAGGTTTTGTTTGAAATGAAATTTGTTTTGCACTGCACTGCCTGCAAAGCTACGAGATTGTCCACAACAAACCAAAAATTCGTCGGCCGCGGAGCTTATTTACATTCTTTACAGTTGATATATTGTAAATTGGTATGTTTAGATTTATATTGAAAATATTATAACTTCATTATTATGTTAATATTATTTTTTAAAGTTGAACATGGAAACAAAAAGAAGAAAAGTAGATGGCGAGTGCCGCGTTTTTAAAGAAGAATGGGGATTCAAATATTTCTTTGCGCAATCGCAGTCAAAGAATGGCAAAGCTATATGTGTAATTTGCAATGACACTGTTGCTGTAATGAAGGAATACAATGTACGTCGACATTATGAAACCCAACATGCTTCATCTTACTCACAATTTAAGGACAAGCAGCGTACTGAAAAATTTGAAAAAATGAGTCGTAGTTTGTCTTCTCAGCAAAATTTATTTAGCAAGGCAAACTCGAAAAATGAATCATTGACTTTAGTTAGCACGAAAGTTGCTTATTTGTTGGCGAAAAAAGGGAAACCCTTTATGGATGGAAACATCGTTAAAGAGTGTATGATGGAAGCTGTTGGGGTATTATGTCCGGAAAAGGTGCAACTTTTCAAATCGATAAGTCTTTCCCGCAATACTGTTGCTCGACGAATTGACGATATTGGCAATAATATACTCCACCAGATTTCTGGGAAAGCACAGCGTTTCACTCACTATTCTATCGCGATTGATGAATCGACCGATGTTAGTGACACCTCACAACTTTTAGTATTTGTTCGTGGAGTTGACGACGATCTTATTGTCACCCAAGAATTAGCATCGGTTAACAGCATGCATGGCACTACAACTGGAGCAGATATTTTTAAGGAACTACAACAGACGTTGACCAAATATAACTTGGACTGGAATCGACTCCAAGGTGTGACAATTGACGAAGGAAGAAACATGTCTGGTGGAAATATTGGGGTGGTTGGGCTAATAAGAAAAGCTTGTGAAAGCGCAGGAACAACAGTACCAATTTTTATGCACTGTATCATCCACCAACAAGCCCTATGTGTAAAACATGTCGACATGAGCTGCGTTTTGAAACCAGTTGTTTCTGTAGTAAACTTTATTCGATCACGTGCACTCAATCATCGCCAATTTCGATCTTTCCTCGAAGAAATTGAATATGAGTCTGTTGACTTGTCGTATTATACAGCAGTTCGATGGCTTAGCTGTGGAAAAGTGTTATTGCAATTCTTCAAGCTCAGAAAGGAAATTAAAATTTTTCTTGCGGAAAAGAATCACCCTGAACCGCTTTTATCGGATGCAGAGTGGCTCTGGAAGTTGGCAATTTTTGCAGATGTCGTGACACACGTTAATAACTTGAATTTAAAGCTCCAAGGTAAAAACAACTTAATTTGTGATTTATTCGAGCAAATCAAAGCATTCAGAGCCAAGCTGATATTGCTCGAAAGTCATATGAATGCATGTAATTTTTCTCATTTCACGTGCTGTGAAAAATTTAGTACAGAAACTGACGAAAGATTTCCCACCATATTTGCAGTAAAAGTAATCGCGGATTTAATACTAGAATTTCAAAAGCGTTTTTCTGATCTTGACATAAATTCAAGGGAAATTCGGCTGTTTCAAAATCCATATGACTGCAACGTTGGCGACGTTTCAAGTCAGTTTCAAATGGAAATAATTGATCTTCAAGCTAGCGATCAAATCAAGAACAAATACAAGGAAGGAAACTTGATCGATTTTTACAAATTTTTGGACGCAAAAGAGTTTCCAAATTTAAAGCAATTGGCTGGTAAATTTATTTCTATGTATGGCACTACCTATATGTGCGAACAAACTTTTTCCAGGATGAAGTATGTGAAATCTAAATATAGGGCAAATTTATCGGATGATCATTTGCAATCATTGCTAATAATTGGTGTTTCCGATTTGAATCCCAACTTTGAAGAAATTCTCCAGGAAAAAATCCAGTTCCACCATTCCCATTAAAAATTGCATGAAATAATTTTATAATAATATAATTTAGACATGTTTGTTTAGTATTGCTATATCTGTAATTTACTATAAAAAATAAAATTCAATGCTGCTTTACTTGCAATAAGGTTTTTTAATTCACATATTTACAATGCTTGGCCCCCTCTAATGAATTTAAATACCAAACTGGCCCTCGCAGCAAAAAGTTTGGACGCCTCTGCTTTAGAGGTTTTTTAAAACAATACATAATATCAAATTGGTGAAGTAACGGTAAATTTTTTCCATTTTTATATAGTGACTTAATTTAATTTTTAGTCAAAGAAAATTTAAGGGAATCGATTAAAATCGACTGAGATATTTATTTGCAACTCAAAACTTGAAATTTCAATAGTTTTTTTTCTCATCCTCAGGCGATGGACCTTACACATAACATATACTAACAAAATACACACAGCACAAGAAACTTTTAATCTTTCAAGCAAGCTATTAAAGATGCCATGCAAATTTTTTTTTATGCTGTCGCAGCACAATGCTCCGACGAAGTCAAGTCTTCAAATTACAACATACACAGAAATATTGAAGTTGTAAGTGAGCGAAATTCGAGTTTTGGAGATGAATATGCATAAAAGTCTTTCTCATACAAATGAGATTTCGGTTCGAGTTGAAGAAAAATTCGAGTAAGGAAAATTCGACTTATAGATATAAAAATATAAGGAAAATGTCTTGAGAAAGCAAAAAGCACAAGTACTACTTCGAGTTGTGGAGAATTTCGAGATACGGAAGTTCGAGTTAGAGAAGTTTCACTGTATCTGTATAAAATTTACCCAAAAAAAAAAAATGTTCATAAAAAATACGTTGTACTGAGAAAATCTATAGTTTTTGAGATCTCGAAATAGTTTTGATATCAAAATAACGGGAATTTTTCATTATTTACTTTTTTTAAGAAATGTCACCATCACAATATATTATACTAGCAAGCCCGTATGGTGTTAAAATGCCAAAATCAAACATACCTAGATTTTATTTTAAGCTATTGAACAGATTTACAAGTGATCAAGATTGGAACGAAATTAATTTTGGCCTTTTTGCAATATACGCGGTATTTCTTACTAATTTTTTATGTAAATTTTTAAAAATGAAAAAATTTTTCGATCAACAGCTTAGAAATCTTTTTTCAACTGCAAGAAATCATTCCAGTGCCACCTTGATATTGAATATGGTCATTTCCAGAAAAAGTCTACCGCGACAAAAAAATTAAGACTTATTAAAAACTTATTATTTTATTATATCATTTAAGAGAAAAATTTTAGTTTTATTAGTTTCAGCAATATCTACATAAATTCCTTAACCAAGATGATCACATCGTCTGCACTGTTTACAAATGTAGTTTTTCTTTTTCGTAAATGTTTCGTAAATGTTTCGTAATATTATTTTTAGCAAAAATGGTAGGTATTGGCTAGAGATAATGAAGAAATGGTTGAGGCAAGGAAAAGACAATACATTAAATTTGTTTTTTAATTACTTAATTACATAATTACTTAACCCTCTAACCCGTAAGAGTGCCTCAAGGCACGCTTCGCTTTACTCAACTGTACTCAACAAGTGAAAACATTTTTGGTTGACAACTATAACGGTACTATGGCCAACATATTTGCTTACATTTTTCGTGAAGGTTTAACTGCATTTTTTTCGCTTGGTTTAGTTTCTATCAAGCTTTTGGTGCAACAAGTCGAACAGCGATAGAAAAATATTGTATGCAAATTTTTTTATTTTCAAAGTTAATTTAAACGGTCTTATAGTTTTTTGATCTAAGTGAAATAATTTTTTTTGGAAAGGTAAGTTATTCTAGTTTCTATTTGTTTATTAGTGAAAGTGAAAAATTTATAATTTGTGTGTTTAGAAGCAAAATACTGAGGAGTGCCTGAGGGCACTGCTGCGAGATATAGTGTAATTTTTTCCTCTTTATATTTTATTATTGGTTTTTTTGTTTTATGTACCTAAACTAAGGCTGCCCGCATAGTAAACGCCGAAGCAGGCTGGCAGGCAGGCAGGCCCTGCGAAGAAACGAGACAGAAATAACTTTTTTCTCTCTTGTTCACATAGTTTTCCTGTGCCTGTCTGCCTGCCTGTCTGCTTCGGCGCTTACTCTGCGGGCAACCTAAAAGATATGACAGCAAGAAATCGAGTAATTAAATTTGACGCTTTGACTGAAGATGAGTTGCCTCAACTTATGGACTCTATTGATGACGAGCTTGTGGAGTCAATGGGAGAAGGGTCAGATTCTTGTGATGATGACGTAAATTACCAAAATATTGTGCTGAATCAAATCTGTGAAGAAAACGAAGAACTTGGAGGGATTAAACTAAACCAGAACAGTGTCTTCCAAATGCAGTCACCAACGAACATAAGTACACTTGACGAACTTTTGGCTTCATCAAGTTTGATTCCGATTGAAGATAGCGAAAATGTTGAAGTAGTAGAAATTTTGTCTGGGAGAGACTTGATATCGGCAGTTATTGATGAGCCTGTTCCTTCCACTTCAAAATCAGGCAAAAGACCTCGATCTCCGCTTCCATTAATGGAAGGAGGTGGTCCAACAATTGAACCCTCAGCGGGTGGGTTCATTGGTAAAGGTAGGAGTAGAAAGTAAATATCAATTGAAATAAAACTACATACGTTTTTGTTTTACAGGTCTCGAATCAATACAAAAACATGCAAATGATTTCTCAAACATCACATGGCGAAAAAAATCTATGCAACTGCACGTTAATGACGTAGTTTTCCGAGGCAACACATCACTTTCTTCAGAAGTAAAAGCGTTGCATACAACTATGGAAATTTTTTGTTATTTTTTTGGAAACGATGTAATGCAAATCATCGTTAGAGAGACAAACAGAGCAGCTATCACCGAAGACATCGACACGAAGTTCTACGTAGACATTGCGGAACTTTACCATTATATTGGGATTCTAATATATATGTCAGTCTACCGTTACCCGAACTTGGAGAGTTATTGGAGCAGAAATGCGTTTGACCCTATACAAAAAGCAATGAGTTGAAGACGGTTCGAATTAATAAAAAAATATTTAATATTCCGAAATGAAAGCGAGAGGATCAGAAAAGGACAGCCTGGTTACGACTCATTGTTCCGAATTCGAAATTTAGCCAACAAGCTCAACGATCGATTTGATTCTGTGGCAAAGACAGCTCGCTTGTGTATAGATGAGCAGATGTGCAGCACAAAAATAAAACACCATCTCCGGCAATATATGCCGAATAAGCCACATAAATGGGGAATAAAATTATTCGTTTTATGCGATTCTTTTGGCTACGCTTACCGCTTCGAGATCTACAATGGTGCTGGCGATAATGTTGTGCTACCTGGCGCACCTGATCTTGGAGCCACTGCGAATGTTGTTGTGCGTTTGACAAACACTGTGGCGAACTTTGTACACCATGTAATTTATTTCGATAACTTTTACACGTCGCTTCCGTTGTTGATTTATTTGCTTGCACGTGGAATTTACAGTTTGGGCACAGTGCGAATGAACCGAATTCCGAACTGTAAACTTCCTACAGATAATGCCATTAAGGACAAACCCAGAGGTTTCGCAACAGAGTTCGTTGGTACTGCTCTTGGTGTAGAAATCTCCAATGTGTTGTGGAAAGACAATAAATGTGTGCGATTAGCTTCCACATACGTCGGCATTGAACCATTTTCACGTACAGGCACCGAAACTCATGCACAAAAGGTTACCCGTTATGACAGAAAAGAAAAAAAAATATGTAGAAGTCGATTGCCCACACATTATCAAGGAATACAATAGGCACATGGGTGGCGTGGATTTAATGGATGGACTAATGGGACGTTATCACATTCGAGCGAAGACACGTGATGCAATGATGCGGCTCTTTTATCATTTTATTGATATGGCAGCGACAAACGCTGACGTATTATACCGACGCATACGCGCTGAAAAATGTTATGATGGTGAAGCTTATGAAGAAAAATTGCTTCAATTACCACAATTTCGGAAAGAAATTGCAGCTAGTCTTGTGGTCTATACCAAAAAACGCGTGGCAGGACGCCCCAAAATTCAGACAAATTTATCCCGTTCAGAAAGTCCACAAGCGTCCCAACCCTGCAACTCAAAAGCTGGAGACAGAGCGAAACAGCCTGTTGATGATATACGTTGTGATAATATTGGGCACTTTCCAAAGTGGTTACATAAAGAAGGTGGCAAAAGGTGGTGCAAATTATGCAAAAAATCGCAAACGCAGTGCGTTTGCTCTAAATGTCATCTGCATTTGTGCTGTTCAAATGCAAAAAACTGCTTCTTTGAGTATCATCACAGAAAATAAAATTTAATCTCTGAGTTTCTTTTGCTTTTTTCAAAGCTTTTTGCTCTTTTCGTTATATTTTTTGAATAAAAATTTAAAACAACTTACTCGACTTTTGTATGCCTAAGCCCCCAACAGTGCCCTGAGGCACTACTCCCCTTTTTCCACCCCAGTTAATATCCTTATTACAAAATAATGCTAAAGTGATTGATTTCAGCCCACGAGCTTATTTTCAATTGAAAAAAAATTATTTGACTTGTTTTTAACTATATTTAAAAATTTGCGGGTTAGAGGGTTATCTACTTAGCTACTTAAATACCCAATTAAACAGCAATGGAAATTTTAGTAACGTAACGCCAGATCAAAAATCCTACTAAAAGAAAAACCAGAAAAGATTTTAAAATTTGATCAATTGGAAAATAAACTCATGTTTATGCACACGTGGAAATGCCCATATATCAATTCATAGTTTTAGCCAGTGGTGTCAATTACGTATTTCTACGGATATTTAAGCCTTGCACAGATAAACGGACAACAGCGGCAAAATAAAGCAAATCTACGGATTTTATAGAATATCACACAGAATTTTCGTAGATTTCGCTTTTTTTCACCAAATTTTATGTCAAAAATTTTGCAATGCCACAAAAATGTACTTATCACTAAAAAATTTATTAACATAATTTCTTAAAACTTTGCGCTCATCAAAACTTGCAAATAAAAAAACTTTTTTAAGGAATCTTATTTCAAAGTGAACCAGTTGGCAGCCTCATTTGAGGCGAGTGTATACAGATTAACCCATTAATGCTCACCGCCAGAACTCGTTGAGTTTATTTTTAGAAATTTTCGGCATTAGTTTGTATTAATGTTAGACGGAAAACTCTGAAGTTTAAGAAAAAATTCAAAGGATTTGGGTGTGGCGAAGTGTGTAAACTTTTAAGATCATAAACGTATAAGGGGTATGTAAGTTAAAAAAAAAAAAAATTGGAAAATTTTCATTTCGTAGCGCAGCCGTTCAATTCTAGCTATAATTTTTTAAATTATATTTTCTTTCTTCTTGATGTTTATTAAAAATAAAATAACTCACCTGAGTTGAATTTTTTACTTTCTTTGAAATACTGCACTTAAAAAAGGCTGGAAAAATAAACAAAAAGGCTGTAAAGGTAAATTTTAGAATTTTTATGGAAAAATCATAATTTTGGCCTTCATTCACTGTTGAAAGCAAAAGCTTTACAGAGACTGCGAGTTTTTGAAAAATGCTTTCATCGCGTATGACATATCATACGTTGTCATTAATGGGTTAAAACAATCTTAAAGTGCCTGTAAAATGAAATTCAATGCTATTTATTTATAATGATTACAAATTTAAAAAATCGAATGTTCCTTTAAAATAAAATACGCATTATGTTTTTAAGTTTTAGTTATAGTAACATAACTAAAAGTAATAGTTATTAACTATTTTTACTTTTATTTATGTTTTACGTTGTTTGTAACTTTTATAAGTTTAATGCAAATTTTATAAAAAAAAATCAATTATACAAAAAATTTGTAAAAAACTATTAATGACTTCAATTGAGTAAATTTATTAGCTGTTAGTTAGAAATGAAAAAAAAAAAAATATATATATATAAATATGTTAACACGTATTTACACGGATTTTTATGTTGCATTTGAGCATTTTTACTCTCCTCGGGTTTGCATCAGTGGTTTTAGCTGTAAAATTATAAAAGATTATTCGTCAGTATAACAGTTTCATAGCGGTGGCGATAGATACCTCACATATTTTTAGGCATATGCTGATACTAAGTAGAGAAAAAGCAACATAACAACAACAATTACAAGCAAACTTTAACTCGCTATAAATTAATATATATAAATTTTTAAAAAAATAAGAAGTCCAGTTTGCACATCTACATGTCTAAACCTACCAAAACATACTAAATTTATTAAGATTGGACTTGTACTTAAAAAGCCTTACTTACTACTTACTTAGTTGGCGCTACAACCGTATGTCGGTCTTGGCCTCATCTAAGAATTTGCGCCAGCCATTTCTGTCTTTCGCTTGCTGGCGCCAGTTGGAAATTCCAAGCTTCGTCAGGTTGTCCTCTACTTGGTCTTTCCAACGAAGATGCGGTCGTCCTCTTCTGCGTTGACCGCCGCTGGGTACCGAATCGAATGTTTTCTTCACTGGAGCATCGTCTTTCATGCGCTGAACATGACCAAGCCAGCGAAGCCGCTCGATTTTAATGCGCTTGACTATGTCGATGTCAGCGTACAGCTCATACAGTTCATCATTCCACCGTATTCGGTACTCGCCATTGACGCAGATTGGTCCGTAGATCTTACGAAGAATCTTTCTCTCGAATGCTCCTAAATTCTTTTCATCTAAACTGCTCAGCGTCCAGGTTTGTGATGCGTAAAGTAGGACGGGCATGATGAGCGATTTGTAGAGCGTGATTTTCGTTCGTCGAGAGAGGGCTCTGCTTCTCAATTGCCTACTGTTATTCTTCGTATGATCTCAATGCTGATGTCGTTGGTTGAATAAATGCTGGATCCCAGATAAACGAAGTTCTTCACAACCTCGAATGATGTATTGTCAACGGTAACGTGGGTTCCAAGACGCTGGGACTGTTTGTTTGTTGACACCAAGTATTTCGTCTTATCTGCATTCACTGACAGACCCATTCGACTTGACTCTCTTTCTATTATGGCCAATGATATCGATGTCATCAGCATACGCAAGCAGCATAACACTCTTGTAGAATATTGTGCCACTACGTCTCAGATCAGCAGCTCGGATGATCTTTTCCATCATTAGGTTGAAAAAGTCACACGATAAGGAATCACCTTGTCTGAAACCTCGTTTGGTAATAAATGGTGGGGAGAGGTCCTTCCCGATTTTAACTGCGCTGCTGGTGTTGCTCAGTGTCATCTTGCAAAGTCGTATTAGTTTTGCAGGAATACCAAATTCAGACATGGTGGAGTACAGGTGCTTCCTTATTGGGCTGTCGAAGGCGGCTTTGTAGTCGACAAAAAGATGGTGGGTGTCGACTTGTTTTTCTTGAGTCTTCTCCAAGATTTGTCGTAGCGTGAAAATCTGGTCGATGGTGGACTTTCCAGGTCTGAAGCCACACTGATAAGGTCCGATCAGTTCGTTTACAATGGGCTTCAATCTTTCACATAAAACGCTCGACAGGACCTAATATGCGATATTAAGAAGGCTTATCCCACGGTAATTGGCACAGATAGTGGGATCGCCTTTCTTGTGGATTGGGCAGAGCACACTGAGATTCCAATCGTTCGGAATGCATTCTTCCGACCATATTCTGCATAGAAGCTCGTGAATGCATTTAAGTAGAGCTTCGCCTCCGTTCTTAAACAGCTCAGCAGGTAAGCCATCAGCTCCCGCGGCTTTGTTATTTTTAAGCCGAGCTATAGCTGTCAGAACTTCATCATAGTCGGGCAGCGGAACCTCGACGCTGTCATCCGCAATTGGGGTTTCCGGAATATCATCTCTATTGGCGGGATTGTTGTCAGCGTCGCCATTTAGAAGCTTAGAGAAGTGTTCCCTCCATAACGTCAGTGTACTCTGGACATCTGTCACTAGATTCCCGTTTTCATCCTTGCAGGAAGAGGCCCCGGTTTTAAAACCATCGGCAAGGCGTCTTATTTTTTCGAAAAATTTTCGGGCCTCATTCCTGTCACCATACATCTCAATCTTCTCCTGCTCACGCTTTTCTGCCTCTCTTTTTTTCCGCCTGAAAATATGTCTCTCTTCCCTCCTCTTTTCTTTGTATCGCTCCTTAGCAGCGCGCGTTACAACCGACTGCAGGGTGGCTTTGTAGGCGGCGTCTTTCTCTGCAGTGGCGTCGCGACACTCCTGGTCGTACCACTGGTTTCGGCGAGGGCGTTGGTAGCCAATCACCTCTTCAGCAGCCGCACGCATGGAGTTGGAAATGTGTGTCCACTGCGCGCATATATCATCGATTGGAGGAGTGCTTTGAAGCAGGAGTGAGAGTCGAGTGGCGAAAGCATCGGCTGTCTGTTTCGATTGCAGCTTGTCGACGTCTAGCTTTCTCCATGTAGGGTTGCGTGTTTTCTTAGCTGCGCACAGACGTGTACGGATCTTGGCTGCAACAAGATAGTGATCCGAGTCAATGTTTGCACCACGGATCGTGCGTACATCCAATACACTGGAAGAGTGCCTTCCGTCGATCAAAACGTGATCAATTTGACTTTTTGTTTTTTGATCAGGGGACATCCAGGTGGCTTTATGAATCTAGTGCTACTTACGACCATGTTTCGTGCTGCGGCGAAGTCAATCAGCCTCATTCCGTTATCGGAGGTGTTGTCGTGGAGGCTGAACTTTCCGACTGTTGGACCAAAAATATTTTCCTTGCCCACCTTAGCGTTGAAGTCACCAAGCACGATTTTTACGTCGTGACGGGGGCAGCGCTCGTAAGCATTTTCAAGGCGCTCGTAGAAAATTTCCTTGATCTCATCGTCCTTGTCTTCTGTCGGAGCGTGTGCACATATTAGGCTTATATTGAAAAATCTAACCTTGATGCGGATTATGGCAAGTCGTTCGTTCACAGGTGTGAATCGCAGGACGTGGGGCCGTAGTCTCTTGCCAACTACAAATCCGCATCCAAACTCGTGCTTCTCCGCATGGCCGCTGTAGTAGATATCACAGGGTGCATGCCGAATGCAACCCTGTCCCTTCCATCGCATTTCTTGGATAGCAGTGATATCAGCTTTGTATCTTTCCAAGACATCAGTCAGTTGGATAGAGGCACCTTCCCAATTAAGGGTTCGGACATTCCAGGTGCATATCCGTAAATCATTATCAGTTTTTCGTTTGCGGTAGTCGTCATCAGATTTGGGGATCATTTTTCTTCTTTTCTTATTTGTTTTCATTGAAATTTGTTTTTACGGGTGGGCTTCAAACCCGACGCACAACCTATTTTAAGCCTAGGGAGGCCCGCCACTCAGATTAGCCGCCAAACTAACGGTTGTCAGTTTTGACGTTGCCCAGGAAACACCACGTGGAGGTTTGAGTCGACTTGAGACGATTTCACAAAGATTATGCTGGCCTCGCCAGGTTGAGACAGTCAGACATGTTACATTGTTCCATCGCCCCCAGTTTCCCTTAAAAAGCCTTACGCTGTACAATATTTGCGTTTGCGTAATATATATATAAGATTATATATAACACTTGCTATATAAAAAAATGCTTATTGTAGGGTATCCGTAAGTGATGGAGACTTGTTGCACATATTATCAATGTCTAAAATTCAATCTTACATCTCTTATAGTTTAGCCGTCATTTAAGAAAAGCTCTTTTCACGAATATGTTTCAGGTCAAAGGTCACTAATCTAAAATTTAATTATATTGTGCAAGCCTCCTCATTTAGACTGGAATCCCTTACTAAATTGAAAATATACGTTCAACGCTCATATTTCGGGTGCAGTACCTTTCGAATGATATACGCTTCATTATCCTTCTTCCAAAATATACAGAGTTGTCAATATTCGAAGCGCCCTTCTGGCAACACTGTAACATCACTGGCAGTGATGCCAAATCGACTAATGACATACCGCGTTTGAAGCGTCATTCCAAGCAAATGTTTACAATGGAACAGTACACGCCACGCGAACGCTCTAAAATTGTTGAAATTTACATTCAACAAAACAAGTCAATAGTGAAAACTCAACTCAATGAGCGATAAAGCTCATTTTCAGTTGAACGGAACGGTAAACAAACAAAATTGGCGTATTTATGCCACTGAAAATCCACAAGAGATTCAAGAGGTACCTCTTCACGATGCAAAAGTCACTGTTTGGTGCGGCGTTTGTGCTAAAATGCTCATTGGGCCGTTCTTTTTCGATGATGATAATGGCCACAGAGTTACTGTCAATCAGGAGCGTTATCGCGATATGATAAACAATTTTTTCGTCGAAAGCGTATCAGGCACTACTGGTTTCAACAAGACGGCGCGCCACCACACACAAGCCGCACTACAATCGATTTTTTGAAGCAATTGTTCCATGGCCGTTTGATGTCAAAAAATGGTGATTTCGATTGGCCGCCAAGATCACCAGATTTAACGCCTCCAGACTTCTTTTTGTGGGGTTATTTGAAATCAAAGGTTTACGTCAACAAGCCAAAGACCCTTGAAGAGCTGAAAACCAACATCCGTCAAGAAATAACCGCCATTCCCATCGAAATGTTGAAGAAAACCATGGAAAATGCTGCAAAACGGGCACAATATGTCGTAGAGGCCAATGGCGACCATTTACGAGATATTATATTCAAGAAATAATGTCAGCAAATCTACTTGAACCCAATTAAATGATATTCATGACGAACAGACAAAAAATTGTGGTTTCTTTGATTTATTTAAAAATAAAATGGGCGCTTCGAATATTGGCAACCCTGTATATTAAAAAGACATATTAAACTTGTGATGTTCACGTACTTATACAGGGTCCGCCAAATAACTTTTTTTTTTTAAAAATTCTATAAAAAAAAACCACAGAATATTTTCTCTGGTTAATAATGAAAAGTACAATTCTTCCGGTTAATAATGAAAAATAATTTCACTCAAATGGCTGCCTCGGCTGGCCATGCAGTAGCCTACACGATCGGTCCAATTTTTAAGCACATTATCGATTGTGTGCAGCTGTATTTCGCCAATGGCTTCACGAATATTGTCCTTTAAAGCGTCAATTGTCTCTGGCTTGTCGGCGTAACATTTATCTTCGAGGGCACCCCACAAATAATAGTCCAACGGTGTCAAATTGCAGCTCCGAGGTGGCCAAACGACATCAGCTCTGCGGCTGATAATGCTATCTTCAAAAACAGGGCGCAAAACATCGAGTGTAGCTTCGGCTGTGTGGCACGTAGCGCCGTCCTGTTGAAACCAAATGTTGCCAATAGCCTCCTCTTCAATTTTTGTGAACAAAAATTCGTTCAACATGGCCCGATAACGATCGCCATTGACTCTAACGGCCACTCCTTGCTCATTTTCGAAGAAAAATGGTCCAATTATGCCTCTGGACCAAAATCCGCACCAAACAGTGAGTCGTTTTGGGTGCAGTGGCTTTTCAATGTATGTGTGCGGGTTTTCTGTGCCCCAAATGGGACAATTTTGCTTGTTTACATACCCGTCAAGATCAAAATGAGCTTCATCTGAAAAGATGATTTTTTTGGCAAAATCGGCATCTTCTGTAAGTCGATCGCAGGCCCACTTAGCGAAGCGAAAATGCATTAGATGGTCAGTTGGCTTCAACTCCTAAACCAATTGGACTTTCTATGGCGTCATACTAAGGTCTTTATGCAAAAT
The DNA here is from genome assembly GCA_963920525.1 of Dichetophora obliterata. NCBI lineage: Eukaryota > Metazoa > Arthropoda > Insecta > Diptera > Sciomyzidae > Dichetophora > Dichetophora obliterata. The sequence continues at coordinate 190,000,478 of OY986438.1, forward strand.
TCGTCTCAATGATCTCTCCGAAATGTTCAATTGTTGAGAACGACGGTGAATTGATGTTGATGGCGCTTCACGCACACTTTCTGCCACAGCAGCAATATTCTCGGGTGTACGCACTGCTTTTGGCTTTTCACGCTTTGGTTTATCGATGAGGATGCCAGTTTCTTTCACTTTTTTCACAAGATAACGAACTTACGGAGCTAACGGTGCTTCTCTTCTTCCAAAATCTGTACGCAATTTTCGCACACATTCTGCAACATAACCATGATTTTCAAAGTAATGTCGCAATATTTCCCAGCGTTGTTCAAGCGTATACACAACCATATTTGTTTAGCGGAAGGATAAAACTAATTATTTGTCAAATCAAACATGAGCTAAATGTTACCATTCACGAAATAAGCACTAGTTGAAAAAACAAAATGTTAGGTGGTGGACCCATATAAGAACAAAGCTTTTGTCTGATGCAATACTTAAATTTACAAAGCAATACAAATATCAACATTGGCTCAATAAATCTGCGTTCTATTTTTAAATTAAAACAAGCACTTTTATTTTTTAAGTATAAATTTCATGCGAATGTGTTGTTTAAAAGTTGATAAAAAGGGGGCTAAAGAGTCGTGCTTGCGTAATAATATATAGATAAATGTTACTTAAAAAACAACTTGATACAAAAATATATTTTAATTTGTTTTAATAAAACATAAAATCTTTTAATTAAATTTTCATCTACTCCAGTGATTTATGTACTTATTTTGTAATCAGAAAAAGCCTTCGATAGTCCTAATTATTATTCAAACTAAAAAAAAAACTACTTGATAATGTTATTAGAAAGATAACATGAAAAGATTGACAGGATCCTATCCACCGCATTCTCAGCATCGCTAAAACCCAAATCTTTCAAAGCATTAAAAACACCACGGTTAGTTTTTAGATTTTCCATCGCATTTATTATGTTTTTTCTACTGAACTTAGGATATAATTTACTTAGACACTTGACGCACTTTAACTTTTCAAATATATTTCGTCTAAATTACACATTTAAACAGCATTTTTGTGCTGCGACACTGACATCACTAGTTTGATTAAGTATTTTTCTCTAGATAATAAAAATCACTAAGACTTTTGCAATTTGGTGCGAAATTTGTTTTTAGAGGTATTTTTCGAAATTTTTTATGTTTTGAAAAATATGTCCCCAGTTATGATCGTGTAACTAAAAAAGTATTTATTTATATTACAAAATTTATACACGTCTAGAAATGAGACAGACATTTATACCTTTCTATTAAGCTATCATCTGTATTGATCTAACGATTTTTTAAATATTATATTTTTGAAAGAGTTTAGAAAAGATGTTTTCTTAGCTATGCTTTTGTTTAATTTTGATTATCAATAAATAACGTTTAGTAAAATATTTTTACTCCAAGTTTCTTCTTACATTTTCATTTCTGAAACTATTGAGAAAGTGCTTCAAAATACCTGCCCGACTTTCGTTGTGAGCCACTGTATGTTTAAGCAAACAATTTAAAAAGCCTATAATTTTTATATTATTACAAAATATCCACTTTAAGGCTTTATAACAAAAAAGAGAACAACTTTTTTACAAATATTATTCAGAATTAAAATAAACCAAAGGCTGGTCCAATTAATAATTTTTGCTCCAAGCTCTTTAAATAAGTCAAAAATCATTTCCTTTCAAAAACAATGTCCCCAAAATACATACGCTACAAGACTTTATTAATTCGCTGCTTTTGCTTGAAGTATTTAATTAATTCAAATGCTTGAGTAAAGTCTGTGTTAAGCCTTTTGTCGATTTATTTTATTTTGTCTTAAATCTTTTAATCTTTACATTATTGCGCCTGCAGGTGTTTTATAACGAGTGAAAGTGCATTCAACCAGCCAGAAAATTGAGCCTGGTCGCAAACAGCAGCAGTGGCAACCTAAAGGAAAAACAACCACAGTGTTACAACAACAACAACAACTTTAACAACACTTTTTGAATAGACAACGTCCCGCCAGACTGCCAAAAAAAAACTGCTTAACGAAGTGAGTTCATTATTATTTTTGAAAATGTTGTAAATTACTTTAGTAAAGTTAACACCAGACAGCATCGTAAAATAACGCGGCCATCATTTAGTGCGCAGTAAAAATGGCGATTTCAAGCGCTCGAATAACGAATAAGTTAAAGAAGACTAACGCAACTCAGGCATGAAAGGCGTTAAAGAGTTCAGACGATGTTATTTAAAAGGATAAATAATAGGTGGCAATTGTGTGGAATTTTATGGAAGTTAAATATAATGATAAATTATTTTTAAGGACTACCAAAGAGTGAAGAAGAATAAAAACAATACTCATTATCTTGTAGAAATGGGTTCGAAAGAATTTAAGCAGTTTGTTGGACCGAAAGCAAAACCATTCTACTGAGCACATGATTAAAATTCCTTTCACTCGTTGCTGATTTTTTTGTAATAGAATTTATATGGCTGAGCGCAGTTTATGCAGTTTACTTAAGTGCATTTGAGGTACTCCACTGGCTGTGTTTTTGCACAACAACATTACACGTGAGTGATTTATTCTGATTAGGTTTTACAGAGAGAAACGCACTGAATTTGACGTTAATACAGCGAAAACAACAGAGCCAAACATTTTTGCCAGTAGTTCTAACTCAGGCTTTAAGCAAATGACCCGGAGATAGATTATTGCATTTACAAATACAAGCACACAACTATAGAGTCGTACATATACACACACACGACACAACTAGTTACCATGTAGATTTTACAAAAACACTTTGAATCCAGTTGAAATTGAAATTGCAACAACGTAGAGCAACATCCTGAGCGCCCTGATTAATCCTTGACTGATAAAGCAACAGAATTTGTGTCGTACCTTGTTTGTGTGTTGTCAGGCAAGGAAAAACCAATTGCAAGCGAAAATGTGTGTTGGTCTCGCTCTTTTTTGAAGGATGCTATGCTTCAACAACGCTACAGAAGCAGTTGCTGAAAGTTCCCATGGCGCGTAGATAACAACAACAACTACGACGCATAGTGTAACACTTTCATATAAGCTTCGGCCAAAACTATAAAGAGTTGGCGTAATGTTATTTGGCATAGACTATTATAAGTAAAGATTAAGAAATTTTGTGGAAATTACTGTATTCTTATAGCTCCTATATAAAAATGGATATGGTTGATTGAAATACATACCCGAAAGTATTTTAAAAAACTATTTGTTTAAATCCTTGTGTTAGTTTTTGAACTAATCCCTGTACAATTCTTATCTAAGTCCTTGTCTAAGTACTGATCCTAAACCTTGTAGCAATCTTTGTGCAATTACTTGTCCGACTCCTTATCTAAATCTTTTTAAAAGTGATTGTCAACAACATTGTCCTAGTATTTGTCTAAAGTTTTGTATTACATACATAGTAGAAAAATGCACTTGCAATAAAAGTAGAAAATAGTAGTAGAGAATAGTAGAAGAAATATAAGTTGAGAATAGTTGTGTCAATTAAAGTATATATTATTATATAAGTAGTAGAAAGATTTGTTAAAAGGAGTATGGATATTAGTAGAAAATATTCATAGAAAATAGTAGTAGTAATAGTAGTAGAGAAAGTATTATCAAATACTAGAAGAAATATACATTTCATGTACGGTTTAGTATGAATTTAGCAAGTACCATATAATTTAGTAAGTACCATCATAACATTACACCATTCCATCAGATCACACCATCATACAATAGCTTTATTTTTCCATACGTAGTAGAAAATAATTAGGAGTGAAAGTCGAAAGCAGAGGTCGAAATTAGTAGTAGTCACATTCGAATAAAAAGAAGTTCAATAGTAGAAAAAACAGTTTTAAAAAAGTAGTCAATAAATATGGTAGAAAAAAGTAGTAAGAAATTAAAGTAAAAATATACATATCATACTTTACCATCATACCGCACCCATCATCTTATATCACCATGCCTTAGCATCACATAACACTATCATACATTACCATCATTGCATACGTTGTATAAAGTAGAAGTAGAAATAAAAGTCAAAAAGTAAAATAAATAAAATAAACTGGCCATTTCAGCCCTTGAAAGGACTTTGACCAAGCTTCTATTGATCAATTGTGTTTTGCGTGTTATTAAATGTGTGATCACATATGATCAAGAACTGGACCTACGTGTTTTATGCCGACTCCGAACGGCTTATGTTCTCAAGAAGCTTTCCAAGTCCAAAAAGTAGTGCAAATATATTAGAAATTGTAGTAGAAATATATGGTGGTAAAAAAGTTATTAAAATGGTAGTAGAAATAGTTGTAGGAAATACTAGTAGAAACAGTAGAGACGTCAATATAAGTTAGAAACCAAACCGTTACCATTATTATTAGTTTACTTTTGTTTTTGTTTATTTGTACTTGCTTTTGCTGCTGCTTTTGATTTGATTCATTTGTAATGCTTTTGCTCATGTGCACTGGCTTTTTCTTCTTTTTATGCTATCATTTCTGCTTTTTGCTTTTGTTTTTGCTTATTTGTAATTTGGCTTTATTCATATATATTGTTTTATTAGTGCACAAGAAATAGTTATTCTATTGGGTACAATTTGTACAGTTTGTACAATCTTTTGTTTTTGTTTTTGATTTTGCTTATTTGCTTTTAAGTTTGGTTTTGATTTTATTTCTTGCTCTGCTTTTGCGATTCCTCTTGCTTTAGAGGAAATAGTAGTAAAATTACTTAAAATATAAGTAGAAATAATAGTAAAAGATAGTAGTAGAAAATTTTAGTATAAATAGTATAAACGTCAATGTAAAGTAGGAACCATACCTTCACCATATTTTACTTGTTTTTTTTTTGCTTCTCTTCATTTGCATCTGCTTTTGCTCATTTGCATTTGATTTTTTCTTTACTTTTACTGCTATTTTTGATTGGACTAACTTTTACTTGCTTTTAAATTTACTTTTCATTTTACTTTTGATGCTGCTTTTGATTGTATTAATTTGTTTTTGTTTTATCTATTGCTTTTCCTGCTACTTTTGATTTGATTCATTTGTGTTTGCTTTTGCTCTTTGAATTTTTTTTGTTTCTATTTATATTTTTGATTTGGTTTTAATTTTTGCCATTTTGCTTCTATTTTTACTTATTTGCTTTTCCTTTTGCTCTTGTGTTTGATTTAGCTTATTTATATTAAATAGTTTGCTTTTGCTTCTTAGTTTACCCGTTTCGTTTTGCTTTTGATTTTACTTCTTGTTCTGTTTACGTGATTCCTCTTGCTTTTTAGAAGGAATAGTAGTAAAATTACTAAAAATGTTAGAAGAAAATAGTAGTAGAAAATTGTAGTATAAATAGTAAAAAAAAAAAAAAATAAACTGGCCATTTCAGCCCTTGGAAGGACTTTGACCTAGCTTCTATTGATCAATTGTGTTGTGCGTGTTATTAAATGTTTGATCACAAATGACCGAGAACTGGACCTACCAATTGAAAAAATTTTCTGTCTGAGCTGGAATCGAACCCGTGCTACCGCGGTTCTTTAGCTTTGGGGCCACGCACTCTACCCACTAGGCTACGGTCGCCACAATGTATAAATAGTAGAAACCTCAATTTAAAGTAGAAACCATACCTTCACCATATTTTACTTGTTTTCCTTTGCTTTTCTTCATTTGTATCTGATTTTGTTCATTAGCATTTGATTTTTCTTTTACTTTTACTGCTATTTTTGATTGGATTAATTTTTATTTGCTTTTGAATTTACTTTTTATTTTACTTTTGATGCTGCTTTTGATTGGATTTATTTGTTTTTGCTTTTACTCATTTGAATTTGTTTGTGCTTTTGTTCTTGTGCTTGATTTTGCTTATATATTATGAAAAATTTGCTTTTGCTTCTTAGTTTTCCCATTTCGTTTTGCTTTTGATTTTACTTCTTGTTCGGTTTAAGTGATTCCTTTTGCTTTGTAGTAAGAATAGTAGTAAAATTACTAATGCTATTAGAAAATAGTAGTAGAAAATTTTAATATTAATAGTAGAAACGTCAATATAAAGTAAGAACCATACCTTCACCTTATTTAACTTGTTTTCTTTTGCTTTTCTTCATTTGCATCTGCTTTTCCTCATTTGCATTTGATTTTTCTTTTAATTTTGCTGCTATTTTTGATTGGATTAATTTATATTTGCCTTCAACTTTACTTTTTATTTTGCTTTTGATGCTGCTTTTGATTTGATTCATTTGTGCTTGCTTTTGCTCATTTTCATTTGCTTTTGCTTTAATTACTGCTTTTGATTTGGCCTTAACTTTTGGCTTTTTGCTTCTGTTTTTACCTTTTTGCTTTTCCTCTTGCGTTTGAGTTTGATTTCGCTTATTTTTTTGAATAATTTGCGTCAAATAGTAGTAAAAATACGTCAAATGATAATAGAAAATATATGTAGAAATAGTAAAAACGCCAATTTAAAGTAGGAACCATGGTTACACCTTATCTCACTTGTTGGCTTTTGTTTTTGTTCAATTGTATTTGCTTTTGCTTATTTGCATTTGTATTTGATTTACTTTTACTCATTTCCTTTTACTCATTGTGTTCATGTGCTATTGCATTTGCTTTCGCTTTATCTTTTGCTTTTGATTTGGCTTCTTCTTTTTCTTTTGTTTCTGCTTATTTGCTTTAGCTCATGTGCGCGATTATGCGCATTGAATTTTTTAATTTGGTTTTACTTTCAAGTTTGCTCTCTTAGTATTGCTTTCAATTTTGCTTCTTCATCTGCTTTTGGCATTGCGCTTGCTGTTTTTTAGTTTTTAACATACTTGATTCTGTATTTGATTTTTTTACTTCCGAGGTCTAGCTACCAACTTTTATTATGGTACATCAGCATTTAACTTAGAGTAATTGAAATGAGTGCTTAACCAGTTTTAGTGAGTTATTATTGCAACGAGTGCTTAAGTAAAGTGAATTTTAAAATGATGCTTTCATTAGAAAAAAGCCTATAATTCTAGCATTTTACAAAAATAAAATAAGCAAACGTCAAATTGCTAAGAATTGTAAGCAATGTGATAAAGAATTATGCAAAAGTTGGATCCATGACCCGTAAAAAAGGGAGCGGATGACCAAAAAAGACAACGGAAAGAGATGAAGAGAGACTTCGGGTCTAAGATGTTGAACTAAACGTTTCACACTATAAATAAAAAAAAAAAATTTGTGACTAAACAGTTCAGAGGCGGCTTGACAGCATAGGGCTCAGAGTGTGACACCCACCCAAGAAAACCTTGCTTGTTTCTCGAATAAAAAAACAAAGCCTGTAATGGGCTTAAGTTCATAAAAATTGGTCTGAAATGGACTGCGGACAAGTCGTATTCTCAGATGAGTCGAAATATAATATCTTTGTAGCAGACGGAAATGCGTCGCAGAAAGAGAGAACGATTTCTGAAAAATGTGTATTGCCTACAGTAAGACATTATCCTTATATAATGGTCTGGGGAGCGATAACCAAATAGGGTTTCGGTGAAATGACCATGCTGGAAGGTTTCGTAAATCCTGCTAAATATATAGAAATCTTTAATTAAGGCGTTATTCCTACCTGAGAGCAACTTTCCGAATATCGAGCTATTATCCATTTTCAGGACAATTCGGCGCCGTGCCGCAGGGTGAAAACTGTAAGTTTTAAATTTTTTTGAAGACTAGTTTTTTATAATCTTATGTTTCGTTATAATTAAAGGTGTCAAATTATAAAAATTCAAAGGAATTGTATCTTTACTTTGGCCAGAAAATAGCTCTGACCTTAACCCTATTGAAAACTGTTGACATTATAAGGGCATTAAAAATTCGGGAAAGCAGCCCATCTCTCTAATTGCCTTAAACCAGATTTTATCTGATGCATGGTTCCAAGAAATAGATGAAGACTATTTAAAATTTTTATTTTGACTTAAAGCCAATTTTAGGAGGTCATCAAGAATAGCAGCGGTAATACCAAATTTTGAGGTATTTAGTGTCAGTACTACCAACTTTTATTTTTTGTATGCTTCATTTTGTATTAATTACAAATTAATTTAACTTAATTTACAAAAAAAAAATTAATTTTTGAATGAAAATTAAATTTGTAAAAAAATAGAAATCTAAAAAAAATCTGTTTTAGGGGCACCATTTTTCAAATGTTTGTAAAATTTTGAAAAAAAAAAATTATGTTTTAAGACATAGTTTACACATTTTAATAATGTAAATGGCTTCTACAATCATTACCTTTAATTTTGCTTTATTATCTTACATAAAACATGCATTTATAAGATATTTTCTGAGGCGGCGAGTGAATATCAACTTGTGAATGCATTTCTTAACTTGTGATTCATGGATTATAAATGTAGGTCTACAAATTAATAAAAGACTTTATTTAAATTTTAATTCTTCATTTTATAATGGTTCTTTTATCATTCAATTAAAGTTTGTATTTCAAAAGAAACTAACAAGATAAAAATAGACCAAATAATTTTACGCAAACGTCAGTTATTTTCGATTGATGTCGATACTCTACTCGTTGGCTTATTGTTCCTTTTCAAATTGGTCATTGATTTCAGTAAGTCTGTCTGTTTTTGTCTCAGTCTATGTTGCCCAAATCCTACATAAATTTACCTTGACCATTGTTTGAAATGCAAATAAATAGATAATATTTAGTGAATAACTGAAAAATAGTTTTTTTTTAAATGCGAAACTCAAAATTTTTCAGATTAAAATTGTTCTGAGCAAACTTTGACTTTGCTTTGCTAGCCTTCAATAGCATTTAACAGTAGAAAATAAAGTTATAAATAAAATATTGTGTTTTAAAAAGGGTAATACATTTTCTTAAATTCAAACAGACAGAATTATTTGTCGATCTTTAGATTTCATTCGAGAAATTGTGTGATGGTTGTCTGCCAATAATCTTCTTGGTAAGAAAATCTACCATGCTATGTCAAAACATAAGCACGAAAGCGATAACATCCCTGTTATCATAACTAAACAAACTAAACTAAACATATACCTACATTCTTTTACAAAACCCAAGCTTAAAGCTTTAAAAGATATATAAAAAAAAAATTACATACTTCCGGAAGAAAAAAGAATATTCCGTCTCTTCTTATCTAGATCTGGTGCCGACAACTCTATTGCTAAGTGCAGCTAAAGTTTAGTAATAGTTTGGACAAAAGTAAACTATCTAGTTTATAATAGTAATAAAAACAAAAATGAAAAAGATTTTAATTAAAGTATTAATTAAATATCTTCAAAATTAAACAAGCAGTTTTCACTTATGTATTCTCACCAGTAAGAATAATTTTATATAATTTCCTGCTTGGGATTACTATAGTTCAATTCAACTTTAAACTATAATTTAATCCACTCATCAATTGGATTAACTCTCAAACGGGAGACGTTTCGCCAGAGATTCACCGTTTGACCAAAGTCCACGACGACTTAAACAAGCTAATTTAGTTTATCGCGCCGCTCACAAGTATAGCCACGAGGTTTTGGTCTACATAAAATTGTGTTTAACTTAAAATAAACGAAAAATATTAAAATATTTTAAAAGAGTTGTTAAAGTTACAATATAAGTATATGAAAGAAGATACTTTTATAAGTAAAAAGTAATTATTTGATTAAAATAAGTGTAAGAAAAAAAAGTAGTTATACCATAAGGTATATCATTATGTATATAAAGCAAATATGTATATAGCTGTCTTTATGTACATATATTAAGTATGTACATATATACAATGTAAATAATATATATATATTATGTGCATATATACAACGACCAAAGAAAAAAAAAACATAAAAAGTGTTAGAAATGAAGTTATAAATTTAAAGGTAAAATAATAAATAATCTTAAATTTAAAGTTTCATAGCATATAGAACACATACACATAAACATGCATACTCCACGTCATACACAGCAGCAGGGCTGGATGCAGCTTATGACTTGGTAAGTCTCTTTTTTTTATTACAAAAACACTTATCTTATTAAACTATTATTCTACCTTAAAATGAGATAAAACTACATTAAATTACTCAAATATAATTTTCAATAACGTAACTACTAAAATATTGCATATTAAAGACTTATTCATCTAACTAAAACTAAAAAAGTGTATATGTTTTTATCTAAAAGATTCTTAAATAAATATAAATTTGTTACAGTAAGCAGCTACTCAAATACAGACAATAAACTAAACTCAATATATACGTAAACATATAGACAGTAAACATATGAATTTGTAATATATGTATAAATACTAATATTTTCTATAACTAGCTCTTAATAATTTTGTCAAACTTTTCTAAGTAACGCTCATTGATATTGCCGATGGTGCTCTTATTTAGTTAGTTCTTAGCATGCTCCATGCATCATGTTAAATTTGAGAGCGCTGCAAATATTGTAATGGTAATGTTAATCTCATTTACATTTTCTCTTATAATTAGACCTTGAACTTGAAATAAAAATGTTAAAATGAACTTGAAGTAAAGTTTTTTATTTGTTAACTTAGCCAAAGCAACTCATAAAAACCATCAGAGGTTCCCAAATCAAAATGTTAGAGTATGATATTTGGGGACATGGTTGGGTAAAGGGTATATTGAGATTAAACATCTAAATCTCGGGTAGTATATAAAAATTGGTTGTGATGCTTTTAGTGACTTTATTTTAGATTCTTTCTTTTCCTCTATCTTCTTAAAATCTATCATTATGCTTAATATATAAGCACGTATTTCTTATGTGAATGGGAATTTTTAGAGTAAGTGTAGAAAGATCCCCCCCCATCCGGCGAGTCCTAGCCTAACCTATTTACGTGCTGACCAGTACACTGAAATAAATAAAATAAAAAACTTTTTAATACCGAAGCACCACCTTCATTACAATTGTTGAACTTTTTTTCTTTAATGGCCTCAAACGTCACACTGTGCAACGTTGCCAGGAGTTCACAAATTGCAAGAGTGAAAATGTGTCAAAAGAAGCGATAACAAGTCAGATACTTTGAAACGAATATTTCTCTGCCGCATGAATTGACTTTGCTTGGCTTACTTAAAGGCCTACTGTTTTGTTTTTGCATACCCACGAAAGAAGGTAGTAAATCAAAAGATTGTAGCCTAAAATTTTGAGTTCCATCTAAATGTTTGAAATGGTAATAAATTTGTTAAAGTCAACCAAGCGCACAGAGTTTAAAGTTGGCTTTTACTTTTAAATGCAAAAACATAAAAAAAACTCAAAATACGATTAATATTTAAGTCAATATTGAACCCAGTAAAAATGATTAAAAGTGTTCAAATAAATATAATGCAAGTTTGCAAGATTTAACTTTGAGATCATGGCTAAGTAAGTTATGCCAACAGACTGGACAGAATTTTTTGAATGGTGCTTTCTTTCCACCTCTAGTAGCCTTAAGTGATAAGGCTATTTAACCAACACGCTTTTTGCATTTCACTTGTTTTGACAACTATTTGTATAAACTCCTTTTTTTCGTCGTTAAACGTGGATAGCATCGTTGATGCAGCTAGAGCTTTTATCAGATCACAGGTGTTGAACTTATACAGTGAGTGAAAATTGCTTCGCCGCACATGATTTTACAACAATCAGACCTATAAAGTACTAAGTATATACTTTATTCAGTACCGTGTAAGTACAAGTACCTAGCTACTTAAAAAATAATTACTAAGTTCAAAAGTTTTACTTATTTTTACGGGTCTGACAACAAATGTGATGGATCAATAAATTTTAAGAGTAATCACGCAAAACATCACTCTTTTGCTAATATCTTAAATGCAGCTAAGAAACTTCACTGACTGCATTAAGACCCAACCAAGTTATGCTTAAGCAAACAAAAGTCTCAGAGAAAAGTTGACGAAAAGTATGATTAAGTTGAAAAGTTGTCCAAGTTGGCAGATTTCATGCTTAACAAAATGTCAAACGTTCACAAAATCTTGACAAAAATATATTAAAAACGTTAAAAAGTTCTTTGAAAAATTTGTTGAAGTAGTGACTGTCAGCTTTTTCACATATGCTTTTATGTTTTTGGACACTTTATAATAAAGTTTTTCAACAAAATTGGTATCTGCATTAATTTGGAATCAATAAATTAACTTTTTTTTTTTCAATTGACAGATAAAAAAAAGTGTGTATACTTATGTTAAAAAGGGTTGCCATCAGCTAACACAAAAAATATGTTTATTGCGCTGATTGGCTCATAAGCTGTGGTAAACGAAAAATTTCACAGCAAAAAGATACAAAATTTCCATAATTTGCTTAAATAGATACAAACAAAACAAAAACATTATTTTTAATTGAAAAATTTGACATACAAATAAAAACATTTTAATTAAACACATTCTCAATACTGCTAGCAACCCTATTCCGCTTAGCTAACTACGGTGTCAAGCGCTCTCTCTCAAGTTTCAAAAAGTAAACGAAAATTGAAAAACTGAACGAAAGGAATGCTTAGACAAAACTTGGGCGACTTCATATATTGCTGTGTAAGTCCGTGCTTTTGCTCTCAAACTTTTGTTTGCTTAAGCATAACTTGGTTGGGCCTTTAGGGTTTGTGGTTGTGCTCTAATCTAAACAAGGGCTATTAAAATTCTGAAAAACCTTACATGGATTCTTTGTATAACGCTAAGCATTTTTATTCCATTCAAAATTTTTCTTAAAAGTCAATAATTTTTGGCATTATTGTCATATTTTTACCATATTTCTTTTATGACTGCGCTAAAATTTCTATTCAGATAAGCCTCTAGAAAAAAAAATCAGCTATAAAAAAAATTAACAGAACAGAAAAAATTGGAAGGGAAAAAGCTAAAATTTTCTATAAAATGCAAAAAAAAAATAGAAATTTTTTTGTTAAATCCAGAAGCAAAATAAGAAAAGCATCTTTGATTTCTGTACAGATTTTTTAAATGAAAATAATACAGAAAAAATCCTTCATATGAACGAAAGTATTACGTTACTATTCTGTTAAATTGATGAATGCACAGAATACGTTTTATTATTTCTTCTGAAGTTGAACAATATTTGCAGTGAAGTGAATCATATAAAAAGATTCAAGCTCAAGAGAGAAGAAGAACAAGGTAAATGTCACTCTCTTTTGTATTACAATTACCCGAAACTAGCTTGAACTTTACTTGAAAAATTTCTTCGAGCACGAATCTTCTTCTTCCTATTGCTTCAATTTATTGTCAATCACCTGTCAGCAGCAACTTCTGTTCTCCTCGAAACTGGCTTGAAGTCGTTTTCGCACTTTTTTGCATATTCTCATATTTTGACAGATAATTAAGTTACTCTCACAGATTTAACTTTACTCCAACTTTGCTTGAAGTTCGTACAAAAACAGACCTATTTTGAACATTCAAGTGAAAGCAACATTTTCAAAAAGGCATTTAAAACGTCCAGTTCATTTAAAGAAAAAAATGTTTCTTTGGAAAAATTCGTCAGAACAATTAATTGTTCTAACTTTGACCTTAAGCTCAATAAACGATTTTAAACTATCAAACAACTAGAATTTGTATTTAAAATCAAGTATGATTTAAATTATCAAACATTTAGAATTTGTATTTAAATCATATAAATTCAACAAAAAATAAATTTTTACAAGTGACATAATGAAAATATTTTTGTCGAAAAAAAGGAGCTTTATTTCAAATGTCTGCAAAAATATTATAAAGTTTTACCCGTAGCTCCTCATTTCTATTTGTATTATTTTTTCCAGAAATGGTCTAAAAAATTTACTTTTCTCTCAAAAAGGAGGCCAAAAGTTTTTTGTTGTAAAAAAAATGTATATAGAAACTTTCGTTTCTTAAACTCTTTCGTATGCTCTTTAAAATTTTATATCAACACCTTTACTACACTTACCATAGTTTATTTTAATACTATTGAAATTATTTCGGTGTGAGCTCACATTTGTTTGCATTAGAAGCATAGGGTTAATTCGCAGTCTCCGGTATTCAAGAGAGGAACACGCTGATATTGTGCAATAGCCCAGTAGGGAAAAGTTTTAGCATTATAGCGCATTGACACAAATTTTGATATTTATTTTTACCAAAAATATCCACCAGACACCAAAAAAATCCACTGTAACTCAAAGTATATTTTTAAACTTTTATTACTATTTTCTGAGTAAAACAGTGTCAGTGTAATTTTAATATATTTTTTATGATAAACCTTTTTTTTATCTTAAATAGAGATAAAAAAACAAAAAAAATTCATTAAATTAAATTCCTTCATTATATTAAATGCAAAAATGAAGTCAGTGGAAAAATTTTTTGAGGTACATATAATATGACAATTCCACGTATTATGCAAACAGTGGTTGACCTCATGCCTTTTTATTTCTTGGCATGAGGCATTATCTTAACCTCTTGAAATCTTGGCTATAAGTTCCAATTGATATTATAAAATCTGCGCAGAGTTATCGAAATGCAAACTTTAACTTAATGTGAAAATCGTTAAAATGACAATTTAAAAAAATCATATCTCCATTATCTTTTATCCGAATTCAATGAATTGGAGGTATTATTAGAAAGAAATTTAAGAGAAAATTTAAAAAAATGTGAAATTGTTTGCTTTTCAATTTGGATTATTATTTTTTAATTTTACTTTTTCCGCAAAAATTTATTTTTACCTTATTATCTTATTTTGTATAGTTTTAAAAGCTTTAAAAAAAATTAGTATAAAGAAACAAGGTGTTTTACTTTCTAAATTTTTGCTCAAATTTATTGCACTTATCGCTGGCAAGTCTAACGTAAAAAAATATAATAAATAAAGTCTAATTCCTTGTCAAACTCGCTTCGTTTTTCGTCATAACTCGCAAACCATACATCCTACAGGTACGATTTATGCACCAAAATAATTCTAATACATACAGTGTTGCGCAAAACAATAGCAACAAAATCAGTACGCTGTTACAAAATCGTGTATCTTTTTAAATATTAGGTACACACAAAAATGATTACAGGAACCAAAACATATATTCATACATCATATTAAAAACAAATCATATTCAAATTTAGTTTTGTTTTCTTTATTAAATTTAAAATTAATGTGACTGCATTCAGTTTGTCTGAGAACAAAACAAAAGCAACATTATTAATATTTGGTGTAAGATTCATTATTCTTGATAACCGCTGTACATCTGAGCGGCATCGACTCTTTTAAATTAGATATGTTGACATTAGGTATATGTTCCCAATTAAGTTTCAAGGCTTCATACAGTGCAGTCTTATTGGAAAACCTTTGACCAAAAACTTTTACGTTCAAAATCCAAAAAAGATTTTCAATGGGATTCAAGTCATTGTGTCTGTGCCGGCCAATCAAGAACTTGAATCCCATTGCCTCTAATGTAATCTTTGATGAGCTTTGAAGTGTGTTTTGGGTCGTTGTCGGGCTGAAACGTTCACTGAAGCGACATATTCCATTCTGAATGTGGTCGCATCTTGCTTTCTAAAATGTCATTATATACAAATTGATCCATAATTCCATCGATTTTTTGAAATGGTTCAACTTCATTATAGGAAAAACAAGTCCAGACCATAATGGCACCGTCTCCATGTTTAAAATTTATTTTGCAGTTTCGGTCTTTAAGTCGTGCACCTGGGTGGTGCCGTACCGTGCACATCTCATCTGAATTAATCAAGTTACACTTTGATTCATCGCTAAAAAAACGGTTTTCGATTTTTTAACGGTCCAATTTAGGTGCTCTTTTACAAGACTAAGTCTATAAAACTATAAATTGCAACTTGTTGTTACAATTTCAGACAGAATTGTTTAAATTGTAACACCTCACCTTGTTTTTTATGCTTAGCTGTAAGAAAAGGTTTCTCTGCCGGTCTGTAACTTCTTTAATCGTTCTCAACGGCTTGTCTTCAAACAGTGATGTGATGGATATCTAAATCAAGTGTCCGAACAACCTCTTTGGATGTGACAAATGCATTTCGTTTAAACACGCCACAAATGTTCCTATCATCACGCAGCGATGTCTTCTGCGGCCGCCCTCTTTAATGCACCGTTGTTACGTCTTTTGTGATGGTATATTTTTTTATTAATCTGCAAACTATTGACCGATTAATATCAAACTGTTTCTCGTTAGATATTTGCTATTTTCCATTTTTATATTCGGAATTAATTTGAAATTTAAGAGCTTCACAGTATTTTAAACATGCCATTATACAATAAATGGAGCAGCCAATGTCACAACTAGCGCGAAAACAAAACTAAACTTAAATGTTTATGTCTAACAAGCAACACGTGCTTTACAATAACGGAACTTTTACCGGTAATTCTTGGAACTTCTATTCTCTTTTTACATTTTTCGAGTTTTGTTGCTTTTGTTTTGCTCTCAGACAAATTGAATGCAGCCACATTAATTTTAAATTTAATAAAAAAAACAAAACCAAATTTGAATTTGATTTGTTTTTTATATGATGTATGAGTACATGCCTTGATTCCTTTAATCATTTTTGTGTGTCCTCAATATTAAAAAAGATACACGATTTTGTTGCAGCGCACTTATTTTGTTGCTATTGTTTTGCGCAACACTGTACATACACAAGACTGCATTTTTAGAAAAAAAGTTTTTTTTTTCAAGAATCTTAGTTTTCTACGTCATTTTTGGTGGTTTTCTAGTTTTGACTGCATCCTTGGAAGACTTTTAAAAATTCTAGATTTGAATTGAATTTTAGATTTCATGTTAATTTCATATGTCCTTTTTTGTGAATTTTTATTTTTTTCTTATTTTTTTGCCATAAATTCGCCTTAAAATCCAAACTACATATCAAATAAGGACGATTTATGCATTAAAATGAGCACCATGTCTTTGTCCTTAAGGCGGGTTACTTCTGTCGAAATGCATTTTGCTCTATCTCTTATAGTTTAGGAGTTGTAGAACACTTTTTGGAGTGGTAGTTGGCCTAAAACATGTGTTTTTTTTCGTCATAACTCGCAAACCATACATCCTACAAAGACGATTTATGCACCAAAATGTTTATAATACATATATACACAAGTCTGCATTTTTAGAAAAAAAAATATTTTTTTTTCAAGAATCTTAGTTTTCTACGTCATTTTTGGTGATTTTCTAGTTTTTTCGATTTTTCAGCCATAACTCCTAAACCGTATATCATAAAAGGACGATTTATGTACCAAAATGTTTGTTAAGCCTCTGCCTTTCCAACGATACCAACGATACGAATCACTGAAACAAAAAAACAGATGGTAAAAATATGATTACACTAAAGGAAAGAAATCAAAAATTTGACCACAGGCAAGCGCGGAAATCTTAAAAGGATACTAATACCTAATATTAATATATACTAATACTAATACCTTAAAAGGACCTAATATGCGACGCAACCAAATTCATTGTACAACTATGGTGTAGTTATTTTAATAATAATTATAATTATAATAATTATAAGAAATCATAAGTATAGAGCTCGACCCAAAAAGTCCTGCAAACCCCCGTTGTACGGCCACCGTTTGACTTTTATTTAGCTTCGGTACGATCTGAGTTAAAAAATTTATTTTTACTCGGGATTGAAAAATAAAATTTAAAAAAAAAAAAATAACAAAAACGAATGAAAAACTACAAATTGTCTCCAATTTTATATTAAAATATTACTACCTGTGTTAAAATTCTAAAATTTCAAGCAACAAAATAATTATTCTACATGCGAGGAATTTAAGAATTCTTTGAATTTTGCGTTAAATACAATTTGTTTCCAAATATTAAAAACAGAAATTAATGCTGATTTGTAACATTCGGAAATTGATCAAAGGTCTTCAGTAAATGAAAACACTTAAAATCATAGCAAATTGCAACTAAAATTTCTGTTTCTTTATGTATACATTTTTAAATCACTGTCAAAAATTAGGCATACAGGCTCTAAAAGTACACTCAGATATTAAAAAAAATAACACGTGTTCACCTACTTATTCGCCACCGATATGCTCCACTGTGAAATAACTCAAGTGCAAACAACCGATAATTAAGCGAATCAAGTCATAAGTTAAACTCAGTCGCACACTTTAATCGCTTGGCTTGTGTTGTTCTTACAGTCGAGTAAGTTCATTTGCTTTGTTTTTCGCCTGCTTAAGAAAAACGCAAAGCTGATAACATGAACAAAAGGGTGGTGGTTGTTCTTGTTGTTGTGGGAGTTGTAGAAAAAACAAAGATGCAAAGCTTAGAATAAAAGAAGTCAAACAATTGATTGAGTTGGTTGGCTGGCTGGCAACTGATGCGTGTAAAGAAAAAAAAAACCATACATTTGAGTGAGTTTGCAGCAATTATTTGAAGGCAATAAAATCACGTATACGTCATGTTGTACACAAAAACTGAAATTTATTGGCAGCCATGTTTCACGCTGGCTGATCTAGGCCGACTTTCAATCTATTCTGCTGAGCCTTTTTTGTAAGAGCTATGGACTAGAGGTTGACATGTGATGTCGACACAAAATGCCAAAAATATAAAAACACAAGTAGGAAAAAAACAAATCACAAACAATAGTACGAATTCAATAAAAAGCAATAAAACAACATAATCCCGAATATCCGGTGTTCTAATAATATGATTAGCTATGTTTTTGCTGGTGTATGTGAGCGCTAGTTGTTAGTTGTTATAACTGCTTTTGTTGTTGCTTTAATAATATGATTGCTTTTGTTGCTGTGGTGATGTAGCAGATAACACAACATGTAAAACAACTATAACAAAAACAAAAACTGCAACTAAGGCTCTTAACGTTTTGAGGATTATTTATTGAAAATTGAAAAAGTTTTAACTTGTTTTGTTTGGCTTATTTTGTATGCTGGTTGTAATGACTGTTGTTTTGATTGTGCTTGTTGTTATAACAACTGTCGTTTTGCAGAGCTTTACTAGCAATCAAAAGCGTGATATATATATTTTTTTTAAACTTATGTTGTACATTTATCGTGTGCTTGTGTGTCAACTTTGGCACTTAAATTGATTTCTTATGCTAACAGCTTAAAAACTTATACTGAATAGTTTGACGTATTTGTATGTATATATATACCAAGAGCTAATATTTTGGGTGTTACTTCTCAGTGTTTTAAATATTTTTATTTTTAAACCATCAACAACTAGAACAACAACAAACGAGTCAGTTTCTGCTAGCATCTCTTTTTTGTTTTGGTATCTAACGCGTTCTCTTTGTTTTGCTCTGCTTCCGGCATGTTAGCATTCAATTAACCTGCTTGTAACCGGATTTTGTACAAATTACAATGTTGCATGTTCGACTTATTTTTCCTTCTTTGTGTTGCAGCTTTGCTTGAATGTTTGCTTGTTTGTTGGTTCAGCTGAAATACTGACCTGACCCAACGATCAGTATGTTTAATACACGTGCTACGAAGTTGCAAAAATTCCGTTGCATACTCTAAGGCGTGCAAGTAAATCAAGCCAGTGTACATACGTAATTAAAAGCTGTGGCGAATAAGAAAAGAAATGGGTGTTGAAACTGGCTTCCAGGACTAATCAGAATGAAGTGCTGGAGAAAGATTTAATCAAATGATACAAAAAGATGTATTTTCAATAATTTAAGAGCAGTTTGCAGCAACATGCGATATTTAGAGAGGGCAGAAGACAAATCACTAAGGACTGCTGCTGTGTTGGTGTAGTAGCCAATGCAACAGTTTAGCAGCTGAAATATTTATTGAGCATAGTTGAAATTCTATACGTAAAAAAAGTAACAGTATAGCGTGTATACAGTACAGAAGTGCACGTTCTTAAAATTAAGGATAATAATTCAAAGTTTGAATAACAAAATATTCTGTTTATTTATCATTTACACTGTCATTGGTTGGTGTTTAATTATTAATATTGATTTTTATGGTTTGTGATAACTAAAATATGCGATTTTTTTTTATTTTTGACGTGAGAAAATTGCATCTATTGTATGGGGGATCTATTTTGAAGGTCCCCTTAAAAAACTACAAAATATAGAACCAAATGTCTATTATAGATAGTTCTTATCAAAAAATCTATGACCCTTAGGGAGGTAATTATCGTATTTATTTTCCCCTATCTATTATAGTTCATATTAAAAAATCTTTGACCCCCAGGAAGGTCAAACGTATGAGGTAGTCTTATTTACTTTTCCGTCTCAACATTTCTTCTGAACACATCTAATCTCTATGTGCCACCCTTCTGGGGGTCCCCATAGAAGACTAGGGAAGTCAATCCCGGGATCCCGGACAGCTTAAGCCCTTTAAATTCAGGGAGTTCCTTTCCGGCATCCCGGGATTATCAAATAAAAAACTTATACAACCAATATTCGTGTAAATGCAGCCATTTTAATTAAAGTTGATAAAGAATAAGAAAACCTTTTATTGGAGCTGAAAAATATTGTAAGGATAATGATTGTGAATCACTGGAGCAAAAACTTTGCAGAACCTGCAACATCTCAGGGAAGTCAGCTAAGTATTTAAAAATTGTCAGATATTCTGAATTATAAAATTAATTTGTTTTGTGGTGGGGCAATCGTGGTCGGAACTTAAAGACTTCTTGCGATTATCGTTCAACTATTTCTCCAAATAGCATAGAATCAGAAGAGTGGTTCTCAGCATGGGGTCATATTTGTAACTAGCTGATATACCCGTTGTTACTCGAGAGTCATTTATATAAACATTTCAACATACACTTCTCGATTAAATGTTTTTTAAAATCTGGAATAATGAAAGACATGTTGAATTTTATTTGTAAGCTACCGTTAAAAAGGTAATTGAACGAACATTAATCCAAAAAAGTTTTTTAAAATTTTTGTTGTTGGTGGTTCCATCTCTTGCGGTAAGCTAATTGAATTCAAAGAAGGGGTACGAAACACATATTTTAAAAATTGAAAAGAATTTTTATATTTACTTAATCTTAAAGCAAGCACAATTACCTTTTCAACAAAATAAAAATTATGGTGGGACTTAATGCGTCCTTGAGATATGGACATTTTAACGTCTAAACAAAGATTTATATGAAAAAACATATTGAACTTTTTAACAAAAACAATTTTAATGAAATATATTAAAAACAGCGGAGTTATTGGCATTAAAAGTAAAAACTTTGATTTTCATATAATTTTTTTCTCATTGTAAGCTATCAATGTTTTATGAAAATTCGTTGTACTAAAAATGATTGTACCTACTAAAATTTCTATTAGCTGCGTTTTGACGTAGAATTACGTCTTACAGCGCGGTTTGTAAGGGGGTCATTTTCACGAATTTTTTCAAAGTGATATTTGACACTTTGGGGTATACTTACAGCCTTTAATATTAATCGTACAAAGAAAAAAAAAAATGCCAAAATATCAGTTTTAGTGGGAATAAAACGAATATCTAAAAAAATAGCAAAATATAAGAAGATGAAAAATTCATATATTCGTATGAGAAATGCACAAGCTGCTTATGCTGTTTTTAAGGTTGTTGTTGTTGTTGTGTTTGCTTGTTTGGTTCGTAATCACGTCGTTTGTTGTTGTGCTGCTTTTTTTGTTGTTGTTGTTATTTTTTATTAATATGTATGTAAAACATACATATATAAACACTCATCAGTTGCTTTCATTTTTTTGTATTACCCAGAAAGCCAATCGGCTCGGTTGAAAACGGTGTGCACTTTTAAAAGCACTGAAGCGGACCGTTTCGATGTCAGCAAACTATGCAATGTGTGTTTCATATAAGCGCACCATATATTGAGTTGTATATTAATGTTGATTTGCTATGATATAATACAAATTCTAAATGTTTAATAGTTTAAATCATTCTTGATTTAAGATACAAATGCTAGTTGTTTGATACTTTAAAATCGTTGAAATACCAAATAAAATTGAGCTTTAGATCAGGTTAAAACAATTAATTGCTCTTACGAATTTTTTCCAAAGAAACAACAATAACAACATTTTCAATATGAAAAAGAAAACATCACTAGCTGATTAATTAGTTATCTGTTTGATTAATTAGTTAGAGCAGTTTATTGTTCTTACCTGACCTAAAGCTCAATAAACGATTTGAAACTATCAAACAACTAGAATTTGTATTTAAAATCAAGAATGATTTAAACTATCAGACAATTAGAATTTATATTTAAATCAAAGAAAATCAACATAATAAATAACAAGGTCATAAAGAAAACTTTAAGTTGCATATTAATTTTATTTGTTGGTAAACAATTGTTACCTTTTTTTAAAATAGTTTTTATTAAGTTGCAACAATAAACTAAAGAATAAACGGCAACTCAACTGAACCAATGCATATTTCAGAGTTTTTTGGCGAACGGGTAAAAAAAAAAGGGGAAAAACGACAAGAACAAACGACATATAAAGCGAATATGGCATAAATTTAAATTCGAATCTTGATAAATATAAAAAAGGACTTTACAATTGTATAGAGAACGGTTTAAAGGTACAAAAACATGTCGTTTTCATACCACCAAATCAGACGCTGGCGTTTTTAGTACCGTTTAGCTGGAACAGTCACATTCATGGCTTGCTGGGTTATAATAGAGAATACAGATACATGTAGCTAAAATTTATTACTATAAGCCAAGGTTGCCAGTTAAAATTTGAAACAATTCCGAAAAAAAGTTACTTTTTCACATTAACATAAATTAAATACAACAAAAATTACCATGATAAAGATAAACAAAAAAGTTTCCATCGCAATATAAAAATATAAAAAAAAATCCCAGGATCATTAAAAATTATTACAAAAATTCCACGCGTTTTAAAAATACCACCAAAAATTCCATATACATATAAAATTACCACAAAAATATCATTTGCATTAAAAAATACCACAATAAGTCCCATATGCAAAAACAATTTAAAAATGTTGTTTCTTTGGGATAATTCGTTAGAGCAATTAGTTATTCTAACCTGACCTTAAGCTGCTCAGTAAACGATTTTAAACTATCAAAAAACTAGAATTTGTATTTAAATCATAGAAAATCAACATAATTAAAAACAAGGTCATATAAATAACTTTCAACTGTAATTTAAAAAAAATTTAGAAATACCACAAAGAAATTTTGCTTACTAAAACAAAAAAAAATTTTAAGAAGAATATTAACAAACTCCCACGGAAATAAAAAAATACCCAGCTGAATTCCCACGCCAATTAAAAAATACCACGCTGAATTAAAAAATTTAATAGGAATTCCCAAAAACAGAAATTCCTAGAGGGAATCAAAAATTACCACGAATGGGATTTTTCCAACATAACTGGCAACGTTGCTACTAGCTGCTGATAAATATTTTCCTGCATTCTATCAAAGATTGGCAATGAAGGAAATGCCATATAGCTTTTTTTACGATATTTTGAGTTTATATATATATATATATATATATATATATTAGGGCGGGTCAATTTGTATGGACGAATTTTTTGGAGGTCTGGCTCAGCGAAATTCGTAAAATACATGTAATTTCAAGACTTTTTCTCCACTACAGCGTATACAAATTCTGAAAAAAAGCTGTGCGGACTTTCGTAAATAGATTTTGTTCTCAATTATAAAATATGAATGTATGAATAAAAAATATATATATAAAATAATTTATTGATGTAAACTGTTTAAAAAATATAACGCTTGTGATATGTGATATTTTTTATCATATATATATATATATATGTAGCCTTCTCAATATAAAACAAACACTTTCTTTTGGGTTGCTTCGATTAAGTTTAGATTTATTAATAATTTATTCTTAGTTATTATGTTATTTATTAACAATATTTGAGTGTTTTCAACTTCTATACTTTTTATATTATATCCGTTCACGTCTGATCGTTCGAATTGAATCGCTCGGCTTCCTCAATTTATGTACGCTTCGTCAATTTATGTATGCTTCGTCAATTTATGTACGCTTCGTCAATTTATGTTCGTTTTTTCCATTCGTTTGGTCAGTGTTGTCCTCTAATAATTTCGTCCGCTTCTTGTAGTCCGTGTGGCATGTAGTACATCAGTCCCGTCCAAAGTCCGTGAAATAAGTCCGTCGACTTGGCCTATTCCCACATCCGGCCATCCTGCAGCAACATTCGCCTCGGATGTTGGTGTCCATCTTTTCATTTGATCTGCCACAGTGTAGCTTCTTCGTGGTCCATCTCCGTTACCAACTCTTTCCACGTAGTAACGACCATGCCTCAGTTTCTTACAAATTTTGTATGGTCCAAGAAAGTTTGGTTTAAGTTTTAATCCAGGTCCAAACTGTGTACGTTTTATGGCAACCAATTCATTTAATTCGTAGTTTTCCTCTGGTTTTCGTTTTTTATCGTAGTAGCTTTTGTTTTCCGCCTGAATTTTTGAAATATTTTCTCGAGCTTCTTCACGAACCATATCCCTTTCCTTGTCAAACTCACCAACGGCATGTTCGATTAATAATTCCCGAAAATCATTATTGTTTTTAGTTCTCATCTCGATACCTGTTAAAACTCGAAATGGTGTCATTTTTGTACTTCGAGGTGGAGTGTTATTAATGATTTGTTGAACTTGACCGACGTACTTGTACCAGTTCTGTGGATTTTGCACGCAAAGTTTCGTGAGCATTGGTATAATCACCCGGTGGATTCTTTCTACTTGGCCGTTACCTCTCGGCACTCCTGTTGCTATTAGTAAATGCTGTATACCTTCGTCTTTACAGTATTCTTCGAAAGCATGTGATGTAAACGCCGTTCCTCTATCAGATATGATCCTCTCTGGATTTCCGAATATGTTCGCTTGTTTCTTTAAATTTTCGATTACCTCTTCCGAGCCGGTACTTTTAGTGGGGTAAAGCCAAACAAATTTTGAAAAACCATCGATTACAACGAATAGGTGATTGTACCGCTTTCTAGTATCTTCCATGGGTCCCAAATGATCAATGTGGTATGTCCCTAGTGGCGTGTCTGCTTTGTCAATCGGTTGAAGCATTCCCTCCCGTTTTCCGTTTTTTGCTTCCGCCAATATGCACTCGACACAGCTCTTCACAACGCTTTTAACTTTGTTGTCCAGATTCGAAATAAAAAACGATTTTTTGACAAGATCCGCAGTCTTTTTTGCCGCAAAATGCCCCTGTCTGTGCGCAATTTGTATTATTTCTCTTTCCATTTCTGTTGGTATGACAATTAGTTCTAGATCAGGGTTCTTATGCAACAGGCCATATTTCATATAAAAATCCTCATAACTAGTATTTTCTAAGACTTTCCTGACCGCCTTTATCCATTCATCTCGTATCTGTGCCTGTTCTATTCGGTGTTTTGTTGAATCTTCTATCATAAGACAAGACATTCTGCTAAGGGCGTCTACATGCCGCATTTTTGATCCTGACCGGTGCTCAATTTCATAATCGAATTCTTGTAAAAACATAGCCCATCTGGCAACTCTAAGAGGTACATCTTTCTTTCTCATGGTCATAGAGAATGCATTACAGTCCGTCACGATTTTTACTCTAATGCCCAGTACATACACACGCCACTTTTTTAAGGCTTCAATAATGGCCAACACTTCGTGTTCATATGAGTGATATTTTTGTTCAAACTCGTTGGTTTTTTTACTCATGTATTGGATCGGGTGAAGCTGTTGATCTTCAGAGTCTAATTGTAGAAGTACAGCGCCATAGCCGTACATACAGGCGTCTGTGTGTATTTCGGTAGGAGCTTTTGGATCATATAATCTTAGAATTGGTGAATGTATCAAAGCAGACTTCAGTTGTTGGATCGCCGCAACTTCCTCATCTTCGATTTTAAAAGTCTTATTCTGCGCCAGTAAGCTTGTCAGTGGTCGTGCAATAAGAGCATAGTTCGGCACGAAGCGACGAAAATACGAAGTCAAGCCTAAAAATCTTTGTAGTGCTTTTTTGTTAACTGGCAATGGAAACTCTTTTACAGCTCGCACTTTATCTTCGGATGGCGTTATCGTAGAGTTTTCGATAACATATCCTAAAAAGGTTACCTTTTTCCGAAGAAATTGACATTTTTCCCACTTTATACGGAGTCCAAAAGAACTTGCCAGATTCAAAACTTTTTCAAACTTTTCTATACCCTCTTGTTCATCTATCGATGGAATTATTATATCGTCCATATAGATGACGATCATTCCACTTTGTATCATCTCTCGAAAAACTGTATAGATAAATCTTGAAAAAACTGCTGGGGAATTCGAGATTCCAAACGGTACATAAAGAAACTCATACTGCCCGTTATGTGTAACAAATGATGTATATTTTCGAGATTTTTCGGCCATAGGGACATGGAAAAATCCATTACGTAAGTCAAGTGTTGTATAAACCTTCGCCTGCTGCAATCGCTGCAATACATCATCAATCATTACCATCGGAAAATGGTCTTTAATAATTTTATCATTAAGTTTACGATAGTCGCAACATAATCTTTTTGTTCCGTCTTTTTTCGCTGCAAGTACTACAGGTGATGAGTATTCCGATGTGCTTGGCTGAATTATTCCCTCCTTGAGCCATTCTTCAACTTGCTCCTCAACTACGCGTTGGTCAACATATGGCAACCGTCTAGGTCTTTGAAATATTGGTATCTCATCAGCTAAAATTATACTCATTTCTATTGGAGATCTTTTCATTTGGATAGGATTGTAGTTTTTAATCAAATTTTCCATTTTTATTTGATGCTCTCGACTTAGATGGCATACATCTGGTGTAAGTTTGGGATACACTTCATCGAACAAAGTAGACATCCGCAAACACTCGTATTCCCGAAAAAGTTCTGAAGAATTATTTTCTTCCATAATTTTTTCCGTGGGGTTTGATTGTATTTTTTCTTGTTTTTCAAAGAACGTGGCACCATTACCATCAATTAATAAATTAAAAGTCCGTAAAACATTGTTCCCTATAACCGCCGGGTATAATATGTCTTTGTTTTTGGCTACGTAGAATTGGATATCCAGTTCAATGTCATCGATTTTTGTGTGTGCTGTGAAAGATCCAATTGTTGTGAATTCACCTTCTCCTATTCCGACAAAACTATGAGTATCAGGCTTTAGTTCGACTTCACCTATTTTTTTGAAGGTATCATTTGTAATTGCACAAATATCGCTCCCAGTGTCGATCAGAGCTGATATTTGTACTCCATCTATGTAAATATCCTTAAAAATTCTTTTAGACATTGGTACAAAATTTGTGATTTTCTTTTGGTTCAAGGAATGTAAAACATTATGTTCTTTCTTTATATCTTTCTTTAAAGTTGTACATTCATAAGATCGATGCCCAAATTGCTGGCACTTAAAACATTTGTAATCAGCATTTTTACAATTCTTTGCTAAGTGGTTGGCTTCGCCACATTTAAAACATTTTTTCTCGTTTTCTCGTCCAGTGTCTTGAGTATTTGTCAAAGCCTGTTTGGTCTGTGTTTTGTTGAAGTATGTTGCTTGATGCTGCCTCTTATCGCGAATTTTCTCATAGATAACAATTTGAGTCTTAAGTTCGTCTATAGATTTGGCTTGATACAGGTTACTTTTGTTGGTGTTAGAATCAGGAACACCGTCCACGAAGTACTCTAGGAGACTCTGTTCGTCAAGATCTACTGGCTTACCAAGCTCCATCAGTGAGTAAAGATATTCCCTTAAAGTTTCGTTCTGCTTTTTTCGACGGTTTCGAAGCAATCTGTGAACTTCCACAGCAGACAACTGGGTTCCAAATTCTTTAATCAAAGCTCCTTTCAAGCATTTCCAATCTTGAATACCAACTTGACTACGAATAAACATCTTGGCCGGGCCCTTCAACAACTGCTTGGCATAAATAAACTTTTGTAGCGGGTTCCACTGAACCGCCATTGCGTTCTCTTCAAATTCTTCCAGCCATTGCTCAACACGTGGATGACCAGATCCAGTAAAAGACGTTATAGAATCCTCAATATCTCGCAGTGTGAAAGTTGACCTCGGAGTGTACAATTCAGATGCAAGCTGCCTATTTGAGGCAACATCTTCATATTCAGAGTCCTCGTCACTGCTTTGGGTTAAGCCGAAGTGGGTCATCAGCCTGTCCTGCAAAGTCACCTTTCGTCCCGTTACGGATAAATTTAACCCCACCAATTTATCTTTTAATTCTTTTACCGATAGTCCTAAAATAGTCTCTTTGTCCATCGTCAATAGTTTTATCAATATATAATATCAAAGAATATAAATATCAATATAGAGTATAAAATTTTTGTATGTAGTAAATTATTATAAATTATTTTTATAATTTTTTATTGTGCTTGCAAGAATGACCATTTACAATAAGCTGATATTATTATTTTTCGCCAGTTTCAAATATTTCGTTCTCAATTATTACATATAAATTCAATCGGTTATTTTATTTTCCTTTTTTATTGAGTTTTTACTCTATATTTAAAATTAAAATTGTTTAAAATTATTGCTTACTTCAAACTTAAATGATTTGTCAATACAAAACAGAATGAAAACTAAAAGATTAATTAAGTTAAATTCATGTAAAAAGATTAATTTTATAATTAATAAGTGTTATTATGGATTTTATTCTATAATAAAGCAGTTAAAATAGTTATAGCATGCATCATAAAATATTATTTTCTTTAGTTTTTGTTAGAAAAAAAAAAATAATTATTATTAAAAGTAGTAGTTAAATTTCTTAACGTACAAATTTTTGTTAACTTTCCAAAGCCAAACAATGTTTAAAAAAAAAATAACGTCATATTAATCCAACTTTAACAAATTGTTTTGAACAAAAGGTTTTATTAAGCGCACTTAATATTTAAATATTTTCTTTTAAATGTCTTTTAAATTCATAAAGTATTTGTTTACAAAATATAATAAATTTTCTCTGATAATTACTTGCAAACAAAATTTATTTGTCCCACTGTTTCTAACATACGAGCAACATAAACAATTCTCTACTCACATTGAAATACATTCTACTCATCTTATCTAATTGTTTTGCCTATTTTCTGCTGCGCTCAATGAACATCGCTTTCTATGCTGCTTTTCCTTTTTGACACGTTGCATCTTTCCTCTTTGGCACGTTCCCTGTTCTTTCGCTTCTTTTGATGTTATCAAGTTTTGCTCAATTCAAAATATTTTGTAGCAAATTTTTTTCGCAGTTTTCAATGAAGTTGAATTTTTTATTATTCTACTATAAGTTTTGCTTTGCTTGTGTTTTATGTTTTCTTATGTAGCAATGTTTTGTTTTGTTTTTTTTTTATGCATTAAAGTAATTTGCGAGCAACAAATTCACTTCATTTTATTTTTTCTTTAATTTTCTGTAGCATAGCTTCTATTTTTCACTCACTGCTTTCTTATTTTTATCTTCTCATGAAGCACTCAGTTTTTGGTTCTGTATTGATGTGGCTTTTCTCAAATTTCTTTTTTCGTCTAGCAAAACTTCCACTCACTTCTTTTACATTACAAAGGCACTAAAATGTTCTTTCGCTTTGTTGTTCTTCACTTCAATTGATGTTTTCTTTACATAGCTAATTTTTTACTCACTTCTTACTTATTTTTATCTTCTCATTAAGCACTCAGTTTTCTTTTCTGTATTAATGTGGCTTTGCTCAAGTTTCTTTTTCGTGTAGCAAAACTTTCACTCACTTCTTTTACTTTACAAAGGCAATCAATTGTTCTTTCGCTTGATCTTTGCTGTTCTTCACTTCAATTTATGTTTTCTATACTTTTCTGTAGAATAGCTTCTTTTTCACTCACTTAACTCTTTACTACTCTTTGTTTTTATCTTCTCATAAAGCACTGTTTTCTTTTTTGTGTAGCAAAACTTTCACTCACTTCTTTTACTTTACAAAGGCAATAAATTGTTCTTTCGTTAATCGTTGCTGTTCTTTATTTCAATTTATGTTATAAATTTTACAAATTTAACAAAATTGTTTCGGATGAGCCCCCAAAATGTAGCCTTCTCAATATAAAACAAACACTTTCTTTTGGGTTGCTTCGATTAAGTTTAGATTTATTAATAATTTATTCTTAGTTATTATGTTATTTATTAACAATATTTGAGTGTTTTCAACTTCTATACTTTTTATATTATATCCGTTCACGTCTGATCGTTCGAATTGAATCGCTCGGCTTCCTCAATTTATGTACGCTTCGTCAATTTATGTATGCTTCGTCAATTTATGTACGCTTCGTCAATTTATGTTCGTTTTTTCCATTCGTTTGGTCAGTGTTGTCCTCTAATAATTTCGTCCGCTTCTTGTAGTCCGTGTGGCATGTAGTACATCAGTCCCGTCCAAAGTCCGTGAAATAAGTCCGTCGACTTGGCCTATTCCCACATATATATATATATATATATATATAAATATACATATACATACATAAGCTTTCAATTTATTCAATTAACTTTATGTTCATACATATGAATGATATATTTCCGTTATGGTACCACTTTTACTAAAAACAAATCGTTGTAATAATAATATATATATATATATATATATATATATATATATATATATATATATATAATAAACTGAATTAAACTATTTAAATATGTCATACTTCGATTGTCATATGCTACCAAATTTCCAAATATGTCATATGCTTGACTGTAGCTACCAAATTTCCAAAGAAGAAATTCAGAATATCTATAAAAAAAACATAGTTTAGATAGTATCGTAAGTACAGGGTTGCCAATATTCGAAGCGCCCATCTGGCAACACTGTAACTTTCCGCAGTGATGCCAAATCGACTAATGACATACCGCGTTTGAAGCGTCATTCCAAGCAAATGTTTACAATGGAACAGTACACGCCACGCGAACGCTCTAAAATTGTTGAAATTTAGAAAGTGCGCCTTCCAAGAAAACAATTTATCGTTTGTATGAAAGATTTACAACTGGTAATACTCTTGGTAACCCAAAGAGGCCAAATAAAAAGCGACCAAGGCGATCGGATGAGAATATTGCAGCCGATCGAGCCAGTATTGAGCAGTCACCAACAACATCCCAAAATCGCCGTTCTCAGCAGCTCGGCATTCCCCAATCCACTTTACAACGCATTTTACGTGTTGATTTGAATTTGTTTCCGTACAAAATTCAATTGGTAAACAAATTGTTGCCTTCCAATAAGCCACGTCGATTGGAATGGGCCCAAAGAGTCATCGAAATGGCTGAAGAAGACGAGCAATTTTGGCATAAAATTATCATGAGCGATGAAGCTCATTTTCAGTTGAACGGAACGGTAAACAAACAAAATTGCCGTATTTATGCCACTGAAAATCCATAAGAGATTCAAGAGGTACCTCTTCACGATGCAAAAGTTCACGGGCCGTTCTTTTTCGAAGATGATAATGGCCACAAAGTTACTGTCAATCAGGAGCGTTATCGCGATATGATAAACAATTTTTTCATGCCAATCGTTCGTCGAAAGCGTATCAGGCACTACTGGTTTCAACAAGACGGCGCGCCACCACAAACAAGCCGCACTACAATCGATTTTTTGAAGCAATTGTTCCCTGGCCGTTTGATGTCAAAAAATGGTGATTTCGACTGGCCGCCAAGATCACCAGATTTAACGCCTCCAGACTTATTTTTGTGGGATTATTTGAAATCAAAGGTTTACGTCAACAATCCAAAGACCCTAGAAGAGCTGAAAACCAACATCCGTCAAGAAATAACCGCCATTCCCATCGAAATGTTGAAGAAAACCATGGAAAATGCTGCAAAACGGGCACAATATGTCGTAGAGGCCAATGGCGACCATTTACGAGATATCATATTCAAGAAATAATGTAAGCAAATCTACTTGAACCCAATTAAATGATATTCATAACGAACAGACAAAAAATTGTGGTTTCTTTGATTTATTTAAAAATAAAAAAAATTTATTTAAAAATAATCGAATATTGGCAACCCTGTATAAACGTAGGATTCCTTTTTATATAGTAATAGAAAAAAAATTCTGATTTTTTTTCATTTATATTTTTCAAAACTATTTTAAAACATTTCATCTTCTAAATAAAAATTATTCAGAAACATATTTGTTGCTATTGTTCTTCTTTAAACTTACTTGATCTAATTAAATTCATGTAAAAATTTGATTTGTTTTATAAAAAGTTTTCGTTAGATATTTTTAGTGATGAATTTGTTCTTAATTTGTTATGTTGGTTAAAAGTAAATATAATTCAAAGTAATGTTTAATAAATGGAAATAAATATCTGAAATGTTTGAATTATTTATTTTTCCTGTAGTAAAGAGCATAAACATATATAATATATATATCGAACGAAAACTTTTTATAAAGCAAAACAAATTTTAACATGAATTTAATTGTGAGCTTTTTTGATCAAGAAAGTTTGAAGAAGGCAATAACAACAACAAATTCGTTTTTGAATAATTTTTATTTAGAAGATGAAATATTTTTAAATAGTTTTGAAAAATATAAATAAAAAAAACCAGAATTTTTCTCTATTACTGTAGAAAAAGGAATTCTACGTCTGTACTTACGATACTATCGAAACTGTGTCTTTTTTCATTGGAGATCAGGATCATATAATCGCATCTGCAAGCAAAGCAAAAACAACAAAAAGTACAGCAAGTGAGCTGGACATTTAAATTGATCCAATTCTATGTTATTAAGTGCTGACGATGCTAGATGACGCTGCGACTGAAAAAACTGGCAGCACTGCATTATTTTACTTTTTAAAAGTTTGGTAGCAATAGCATTTTCGCAAAATATTGGGGGTTGGAATTAGTTTTAAAGGTTTTCTAAGAGATGGCGTAAATATCAATAGATCGCATCGGGCACACCTGTGACTATATTCATTTCAAAGCACATTGTCTAAGCTTCATTTTTCAGTATGTGTCATTCCACTGAAGTGTAAACAACATATATTTTTTTCTCTGTGAACATGTCGACTTTCGTTCCAACAAAACGCAATTTGCGGGAAGGTTTACTTTTGTGCTTCCATTTGAAGAAAAAAGCGATTGAAGCACAACGCACGCTTAAAAGTGGTGATTTTGATACGGAAGACAAAGAGCGTCCGGGCCAGCCGAAAAAGTTTGAAGATGAGGAATTGGAGGCTTTGCTCGATGAAGACCCGTGTCAAACCCTTTAAGAATTGTCAGAATCATTGGGAGTCGACTTATCAACGGTCGGCAAACGCTTGAAGGCCATGGGAATGATTCAAAAGCAAGGAAATTGGGTGCCGTACCAGTTGAAGCCGAGAGACGTTGAACGGCGATTTTGCATGTGCGAACAACTGCTTCAACGGCATAAAAGGAAGAGTTTTTTGCATCGTATTGTCACTGGCGATGAAAAGTGGATCCATTACGATAATCCTAAGCGAAAAAAATCGTGGGGACCACCCGGCCATGCATCAACATCGAGGGCCAAGCCGAATATTCATGGCGCCAAGCTTATGCTGTGTATTTGGTGGGATCAGAAGGGTGTCGTGTACTATGAGCTGCTAAAACCTAACGAAAGCATCACTGAGGAACGCTACCAACAACAATTGATGCAATTGAGCCGAGCATTAAAGGTTAAACGGCCGGAATATGCCAAAAGACACGACAAAGTGGTTTTTCAACATGACAACGCACGGCCACATGTTGCAAGAACCGTCAAGGAAACGTTGGAGGCGCTGAATAGGGATGTGCTATCCCACCCGCCTTATAGCCCAGACATAGCCCCTTCTGACTACCACCTATTCAGATCGATGACGCATGGCTTGGCTGAGCAGCGCTTCACTTCTTACGAGGATACCAAAAAATGGGTCGATTCGTGGATTGCCTCAAAAGACGAATCGTTCTTCCGGCGCGGAATCCATATGCTGCCAGAAAGATGGGAAAATGTTGTAGCTAACGATGGAAAATACTTTGAATAATATACATTGCACCGTTGTTTCTAAATAAATGCTCAAAAACCGAAAAAAAACCTTTAAAATTAATTCCAACCCCCATATTTGGCAAAAGTTATCTGCTAGCTGCATAAGAACATCAGATATTCTTCTGTAAGCAGAAAATAGCGCCACCTGTCTGTAATCCCAAAGGTGTGGGTTTAAATTTGAAGACACTTTTGAAAAAACATTATTCAGTTATTCACCGCAAGGTGTATGTATAGTTTGTACCCACAGTTCTTACAAATGTGGCGCCATCTATCTGCGAATTTAACGCACAGATCAAAAATAATGCAATAATTGTGCTGACCAGATGCGCATATGTTTTATTATATCGCCATATAGCTGAAACTGATTACATGAAAATATTAACTTTTACAGCATTCTTATTCACAGTCATCTTTTCGATAAAATTGCGATATATATACAACGTTTAAAGTACGATTGATAAAGAACTAAGTGACAACGGTGACACAATAGAGAGAAAAAATAGAGCCATCACAACAAAAATAATTAAACAGGAGGGGCGGAGGAAGCGGATGGTGGTGGATGGTGGTGGATGGGGGCGGATGGTGGTGGATGGGGCGGGGTGGGGAGGCAAAAAACTAAGTAAGATTACTATAAGGAAACTTTTATATAATCCAAAGTGTTCGTAATTACTTTAGCCACACAACTTCATTTATAGAGATTAATGGGGATGTTCAAACTATATAGAGAATTTAAGCACAAAACTATGTTTTATTAATAGTCTGGTATGAAAAAATAGATTTTTAGCCATAACTTTTGATTGGAAAGAGATATTAAGGTAATTTTTTCACATAAATTATTTTTGAGACTTGACTTTTTTGTAAAAAATATAAAAACAACATTTTGGAAAAAATAAATTTCGCAAAAAAAAAAAACCAAAGGGGGTGGTACCCTTGTTGTTTTGATGACAAAACGAAACTTCCTCAATATTTCGATATTGGGTTCGTGCATGATAAATCCCGACGTTTCTGCATTGCGTCTTGCACGAATTTGGAACATTTATATGAAATTTTCGTCAATGAAATGTATGGCCAAATTAGCATGTTTCGCCAAGGATGAAGAAAAATCGTACATGATTCGTTTGAGATTTCTTGAGGACTGGAACTGCTGGGGTATAAAAGAAAACTAAAAAAGCCATTTTTGGTTTTGAATATTTTTTCAACAACAAATATTTTTACCAAAATTTTTTTGCGAAATAAAGTAAGTCGTCAGGGTTTTTTTTGAAGAATTATAAAAATTAGAAGGGAAACGAAAATGAAAAAGCTTAAAACACGATTGGACGGACAATTAATCAAAATTAAAAGAAAAATGAATGCAATCCTTTGTAATATAACCGAGTCATTCACTTTCAAAGCCAGCACTTTCACTTTTGATTGATTTTTTTTTTCTATTTCAGCAAAAAATAAAACTAGTACTAAAAAATTTTTGTGTATTTCAGATATGAAAGTTTTTGTGGATGTTATGCAATTACCAAATTACAAAAATATGACTTTGAAAATTCTTGCATGGCAGTTAATTTAAACATGTAAGGTGTTTGATGAATTTAAGGACCTTAGTATGTTTGGCGATGACAAAAAAGGTCAAAAATTTGGGATAAAGATATATAACTTCTCGATTAACACAGTATATATCAGCTAGTATATAATTATATTTATATTATTATTACAACCGAATATTAGTTTAATAAGAACTAAGTTCTTTTGCAGTACAACATAAATACATTCAATATATTTTTATATAATAGCAACTAAATATAATAATAACTTTTAAAGGAATAATATCACATTACACAATATCGTTAGTACTCTTAAGTAAAAAATATTTTTTTTTAGTCAAAGTAAAACTTTTATGAACTAAGCCCTTTGACATAAAAACTATTTTAAATTTATTTCAGAACTGACATAAAATCATAAAAAGATGTCTATAACAATTACATTTAGAAAATATAGAAAAAATTTAAAAAACACAAAGTTTTTAAAAGGTAAAAAAGCGTGTCTCATGCATGACAAGCCCAAAAACTTAAGCTATAATCAGAGCAAACTAAGAGCTGCCATTCGTATAGAAGCTCTTTGCTGTGCAGCTGTGCAAATAAAATCATTCTAATGGTTATTTAAATATTGATACTATTTCTGCTATTAGACAAACTATATCGAAAAATAAAAACTCTAACAACAATAAGATGAAGCAAACTTCGCTTATTGACTTAAGTTAAAACCAATAAACTTAAACCAAATAAGATGTCTCAAGAAGATGATAGAAAAATCAAACAAAATTCAAATCAAACGTGCCAAAAATAATTTTTTTCAAAGTGACCGCTATCAATAAGCATAAATGTAGATGAAAATTTAGTGAAGTGAAAATAAGTTTTATGTCTCGCAACTCAAACAAGCAGCTGCGCTCGTGTTCGAAGTAATCATTTGGTTTGAGTAATCATCTGCTTTGCACTGGTATAAAAGGTGTTGAGTGGCTCTTGAGATGAGCTGCTGGCGCTGCTGCTACCGAGATGGTTGCGTCTGCATTGGCGTTGGCTATTTTAAGGTGTTAATTTTTTCTATAAATACCAAAACTCATTACAACATCGATATCATTTAGAGTGCTACAGTTTAAGACCAAACAAGCAATAGCACTGAAATAATCGTATTTATAAGTATAAGCAAGTTAAAAATAAATTCAAAACACAGTGAAAAATGGTGAGGCTAGAAATAAAAAAACAAAATTAAAAACTATTTATTTTAGATAAGTGTGTATTTAAATGAATTCACTTTATCTAGCAAACGTCTGTGTTTATTTTGTTAATTGTTGCAACTGGCGCCACAGCAGCACCACTGGACGACCCACAACTAGTTACACCATCCGAAATCAACTACCTGCCACCAGACTCAAACTATCTGCCACCAGAAGCAGCAAAAAATATTGCAGAAACAACAGCAAATCCAGAGTTTATCGCAGATGTGCCACTTACAAGCATCAAAAATCTTGAACTAGCTACAGCGCAGGAAGTGCCGGAGGAGGTGTTGCAAGAAACAGCGGTGCTCAATGATGACGGTTATGCATACAAGACGGTGCGTCAGCTACGCTTGCGCTATCGCAATCGACGTGATGTTTCACACTTGAACTTGGCATATCTGCCACCCTCCCAAGAGTATCTGCCACCTCTTGAAACTGATGCAACTGAACAGCCAGAAGCAGCAACACCAAAAATCAGTCTGGATTACTTGCCACCAGTGGAGAAGCAACAGGCACTAATTGTGGCTGAGGAGGAGGAGAAGGAGGCGGCAGAACCAGTGGCTACTCAGTCACCTCAGGCTGATACTGAAGCACCACAGGATACCGCTGTGTTGAAAGCTGATGGTTACCACTACAAACAGCCAGAGGTGGCGGCAGACTTATCAAATGCCGTTGTACTCACACCTGTGACACGTGAGTACTTGCCACCACCTGTAGAAGTGGAAGTCGTTGTGACTGAAGATGAACCTGCGGCGAAAAGCGTCGAACTGACTGATGCTGGCTATCATTATGTAGCCACCAAGAGATTCCGTCAGTAGGTGGAATATTAGGAATGTTTATTGTTTTTTAGCTGTTATGTGAAATAAATATCATGAGAAATATAAATGTTGTTAAAGAGCTGGACAAAGTAACGATTATTCTATGCTAAATAAAAATAGAGTTTTATTTTTTGTCGCCTTCAATTATTGCACAATCACAAGCTTGATTTCATTTCAATTATTTGCTCTCATCTCATGAAATCATAGTTATTTCTTTTTTGAATTTCCCCTACACACACAAACACACACACACACACTTACATCCATTCATTTATACAATATCCTTAATCGATTATCCTTAATATTATTGGGTAATCCAGTAACTTACATCATTGCTGCTATTCTTCTGCATCTTTATCTTTTTATTATTCTACTGCTTCTTTTTCCTCTCTTTCCCTTTCTGAGTCCGTAGTTTTGAGTAGGGATGGATTTTTGTTACCGTTATGTATGAATGTTATATGTATGTGTACGTAACACCTTGGCTTCCGTTATCATTGCGGAAATTGTAGCAGCTGCCAGACATGAAGGGTTTCTAGCAACATTATTGTCAGTGGCGAAGTAAGGTTACAGACAGCAGGGCCACATTCAATTTTGCGCCAATCAGATTAAATCAATTCTTAAATATTGCGAACATTTTTTTATTTTATTTTTTAATTCTTAGCCACTAAAAAGTTAAAACGTCCTAGTAGAGAATTTTTGAACTGAACTGTAGCGGAAATACAAAATTACTCATCACCAAGTAAGTTGGTACTATTTTAACTTATAAGAAAGTGCCACAAAGTAATGTCTCTTCATGAAGTTTCAACGGAGCTGATGGCAGTACAAAGCTTTTTCAAAAAGTAAAATGTAATTTGAATAAAAGTAAGTAACCATGTTTTTTTGACATTTTCCTCTGTCAAGATTTGTTATTTTTCTATTACAAAGCCAAAATTGTGAATAACGTTTTAATTATTTATTTACCAAACAAGGTATTCAAACTTATCAAAGCTTGTCATATCTTAACACTTTCGCGGAAAGCTGCAGATCAGTAAGAGTTCGCTTTTTGACATTTACATTTTTTTAACACCTCCGGAAAAACCGGGGCATATGGTAGCCCTACCGTAGGGGTATTTTAGCATCGGTTGAGTCTAATATAATTCCGTACTAGTTTTCTTGAAACGCACTTCTATTTAAATGCGTGTTCTATTCTAGTGTATCCTAGAATGTAAATTTACGTGTGTGAATAAGGGGTTAACTTTGGCGCTATTCATGACATACTCACAGTAGTTGAAGTAAATACAAATATTTCCTTTTATGTTAATAAAGGTTTCTAAGAGATTTAAAATGTAATAAGGGTTTTCGGCAACCCTAACCGCAGCGGTCATTTTGTCGACATTTACGCTTTTTACTCTTAATCACTCATAAAAAGTTTAAATGTTTTACATGTTTACATGTTTAGATGAGAACCCTTAATAACACTGGTTTGCAGCCATAATGTACAATGAATGCCACTATCCACTTCTAATGTGAAATGGGTCGGTGCTTCCGAAAAGGTAATTTTTTTCTGTCACTCCGTTTTCGACATGTTGCCCACTGTAGTTTTTTTACAAAAAATGTTAGTTCCACTTAATAGTATGTATCTCCAGAACCAACTTCAATAATCAAACAAATAATATGTCAAGTAAGAGCTAATTAAATTTCCTACAAATAATAATAACATTATTTTTTGATTCAACTTTAAGTTTCAGCGAAATAAATTAAATTTTTGAGGATTTTTCGTGTATTTCAGACTAACTTAAAAAAAAACTAATTGAAATTTTTTTTAAGAAATCAATATATTTTGTAAGTTTTAAATCTTGTATTTTTCCAAAAAAATAAGATATTCTTGAAGAAAATCTATTGAGAAATGGAAAAGTTGTGCTTAATTGAACGTAAGCACCCAAATTGAGTGATTTTCTATTTATGCATTTCGTCATATTTTATTGTGTATATACATAACAAGTAAGAGTTGTAGTAGGTAAAATACATTTTTTTAAAATTTGTATTCTTCATAAGGCATAAGATTCAAATCAGGTGTTTTGGGAAAGAACACAAAAGATACAAACAAACATGAACAATTAAACCAGGCTCACGACATAGAGCACGACTGCCGAAACGGAATACATTAGTTTGCTTGATACAATAAAACCAGGTAGACTCATGACTGAGAGTGCAACCGCCGATATTGTCAAAACGAAATAGAATACATTAGTTTGCATGGTACAATGCAACTAAGGTAGGCTCACGACTGAGCGTGCAACCACCGGTACTGTAAAAACAAAAAGGAGTTCATATGTATGAATGCTACAATAAAACCAGGTAGGCACACGACTGAGAGCGCAACCGCCGAAGCCATCAAAGCGAAACGCCTAATTTTTTCACTAATGACTATGAGATGGAGAGCAGAATCAGTCGTGAGCTTACCTGCTTTTATTGTACCATGTCTTTAGTGCTGTCGAGTTGTATTACAGAAAAAGATGGAAAAACATTCTAGTATTCTTGCAAAAAACGTTGCAAACAAAAGAATGGCACAAATTGTAACGAAAGAAAGAATATAATAAAAATTTAACCAAATTGCAATAAAATCAGCAAGTGATTTTTTCCTTTTCATATTGAAAAAAACTTTGTTGTTGTTGTTGTTGTTTCTTTGGAAAGATTTGTGAGAACAATTAATTGTTCTAACTTTGACCTTAAGCTCAATAAACGATTTTAAACTATCAAACAACTAGAATTTGTATTTAATATCAAGTATGATTTAAATTATCAAACATTTAGAATTTGTATTTAAATCATATAAAATCAACATAATTTAAATTTACAAAAATTAAAATTAAAATTTCAAACGATCCAAATATTTTCTGCTACGTGAGCGGTGAATTTACTTTCGAAAATAATCGACCCAATTTTCGAATTTTCTGCAAACGTCATGTCTTCATTATTTTGGTATTGATAATGAGAATATTTATGAACCATGGACGCCAAGAATTTTATGTCAATTGTGCAAATTAACACAAAAATTAATTAATTATTTAATTAAAATTAAATTAAATTAATATTTATATATATGTATATATATATATATTTATATTAATTATATATATATATATATACATAACAAGTATATATATATATATATATATATATATATATATATATATATATATTAGGGCGGGTCGATTTGTAGGGAGTGAAAAATTCACCAATTTCCCTATGATTTCCGTATTCTATGGGTTATTCCATGAAAATTTGCCGAAGGAACCATACCTCTATCGTTAAAATCGAGTCCCCTACTTTTTGTTGGTAAAAAGTTCAAAAGTTACGGGCATTTTTGTCCAAATTTTGGACCATTTTTCCATTTTTTTCATGATTTTGTCCAAGAATATTACTTTTATGGCCAATTTTTTGGCTCAATCCATTATTTAATTCAATTTACAATTCAAAACGAAGAGTTTAAGCCCAAATTTATCGAATTCGTTTGATTAATTCATGCGATATCGCTAAAACAAAATAACACATAAAACCAACTTTTTGATTTTTTTCCCTTTTTATTTTTTTTTTCTACAAAAATTCAAATTAAGAGATAATAAAGTATCTATCAACCTATTATAAAAAAAAAAATATTCAATTTGAGTGTAGTAAAAGACAAAATGTGAAAAACAACATTATTTTTTCTGAAAGTCTTGTTTGCTTTCAAGTCTTGGTGTTTTCGTACGGCTCTCTAATGTCGTCGCCATAGCGCCTTCTACATTCTTTCCTGCAACTCGTTTAGTAGTGGCAGCCAGCAATTGGACATGTCTTTCCGTTCCTTGAATGTGTAAAGGAATTTGTGGATCATCGAACGGTGGCACTTCGTAATTTAAATATCCCTCCAAATGTTCATACGAATAACTTTGCGTAAACGGTGGTACGAATAAAATGGTATCGTCATTTAAATCAATCATATTTGTATATTCCGTACAATTAAAGTTTATAAGAGATTTTTTATAAACTCTAAGTTCCGTTGGGTCGACAATATCTCTTCGGTAATGTAAAATCTTCTTTATAGCAATGTTTCGTTTTTCCATTCTATCATCAAACAACATAGATAGCAAGATATTTTCTGAGTGTGCAAAATATGGATTATCTTGAATTACTTTATTTACAACTCCAAGCAAATTCGGTGGTAAAGATCGTGTCCAAGTAATAAATTTAAAAAGTAATGTACTACCGTATGCGGCAGAGCTATAATACTTAACATTGAAATACATTGGCGTGTATACTTTTATTATATAGTTAGCCAGAATTTTAAAATTTTCAGTTGGATTATTAGTTGTCACATACAACCGTAATAATCTATTGGCTTTGGTCAGCCAACGAGAATGTGCAATTGGCCCTGGTTTTATGTGAGACAAATCCGCAGGAACCACACCATTAGAAATTGCATTGGCCATTAACATCAAATACCTCGAATCGGTAGATAATTCTTCTGGATTTAAATCATCAGGAGGCATATTTTCCAAAGTGATTTCCTCAAAATCGGTTACCACCTGAAAAGAAAACATAAAAGCTAAAAAATAGAATGAAAAATGGTAAAGAATCAGCTATAAAAATTACATACCGGAAGATTCTCACAATCAGCAATTTTTGAGCTCAACTTTCCGGTAGTTGATCGTGGTCCAGTGGTGGTTGATTTGTCTAAAGTGTCAAACAAATGTCTAAACGGAAGCTCGTTAAAGTGCAGAAGACACACAAACCAGTGCACTGGTCTCTTTAACTGTTTTTCGAATAGTCGCAAAATTCCACCGTGTACGCCAGTATTTGTTGGTTCACCATCAGCGCATATGGCAATTAATGAATCGAGAGACAATTCTTTTTCTTGGAAGAATTCGATCAATTTGTTGACTTTGCTTGCCGCATTTTCACTTTCTAGTTTTGTGTAGCCTATCAATTGAGATTTTGGTTTCCTCAAAACAACTAGATGAGATTCTTTAACCATCCTTGGATGCAACTTCTCATCAATTTTTTCTACAGTTAGAGCATAATTTTTCCTGCCGTCGAATGAAAATGATATCAAATTCGAGCCATCATACCGCTTACGAAGTGCGTCTTGTCTCCATTTTTCTCTTTCTCTACGAAGTTTACTTTTATCCATGATGACAAGATTGTCATGAGCATCTTTTACGCCCAGGTCTTCCATCAGAGCTGTTGCCAATGCTGATCCCATTCTGTCATGCACACCACATCTGTCACACATCATTGCATAGTTTTTAGTATTGTATCTGGGAGTGTATGTTTGTGGTGGTAGAACTAAATCTGAACCTCCTCTCACATGAACTTCCATTTCGTCATAATGTGGTTCGTATGTAGGATCGTTGCTCACTGGGATTGTTGGTATCGTCGTTGGTATCGTCTCTTCACTTCCACTATCGTGTTCCGGTATCGTTTGTATTCTGTCATTATATTGATCGCGCATGAAATCTTTTAAATTTTCTGGGATAGATCCACATGAGCAGTCGTTTTCTTTCAAGTTGCATTTACATTTTCCAATGTTGAATAATTGGTTTGTTGATTCTACGAATTTTTTGAATTCTGTTGCGTGTTTTACTCGTTGTTTATCTGCATTACTATATGCGTCAAGCAAATTATTCAATTTTCTAATGATGCTACCTTTGAGTATAAGTTCAATATTAAGTTGATTCCAAATTTCTTACAATCTGTCTGCTACTTGGGGAGTAAATGTTTTATAGGAAAACATTTTGCTTTGGGCTTTTGAACGTTCGGCCAAGAAAAAATAGTACTTCAATATATCTCGTTTAGTTGACAGATTAATATCAGGTAATTCACAGGCCACGCCAAAAGAAAAAACCATCATGAGAGACCAAATGTTGCAAACTACTGCGTTGGGTATCTGTTGGATTTTGCGATGAACCAGGCTCTGAATCCATTTTTTAAACCGTCACTAAAAGAATTAAATATGTTTTTCATAGAATAATATTATAACTATTAACTATAACAGTTAGCAATGTTTTTACACTTACCTTTAAATCTTTTCTAAATTTTAAAATAGTTTGATTATTTGTTAGTTATTTCAAGTAACACTTCACTGAAATGACGCTCAAACAAAACTAGCATACACTGGAATATTATAAACAAACAAAAATAAAGAAGTCTATAAAGAAACTAAAAACAAAAAGAAATAAACAAACATAACACAGGGTGTGCAC
This sequence comes from Dichetophora obliterata, assembly GCA_963920525.1. Classification (NCBI taxonomy): domain Eukaryota; kingdom Metazoa; phylum Arthropoda; class Insecta; order Diptera; family Sciomyzidae; genus Dichetophora; species Dichetophora obliterata. The sequence continues at coordinate 190,044,034 of OY986438.1, forward strand.
CCTGTGAAAATATATGCCAATAATGTAAAGCGCAAATCAGTCCAGTCGTAACGTAAGGTTCGTAAGCTTCGTAACTCAAAAAAATTGAGCCCAAAAAATGGCCATGAAAGTAATATTCTTGGACAAAATCATGAAAAAAATGGAAAAATGCTCCAAAATTTGGACAAAAATGCCCGTAAATTTGTAAATTGATCAAAATAAGCTCACTTTTCCAACGCGCCTACTGGCGATTAAACCCAATCGTTAGTTTTTGAGTTATGGATGTGAACAAGTAGGTAATATTTCATACGAACGTCAATTTGGGAAAAAATCTACCAACAAAAAGTAGGGGACTCGATTTTAACGATAGAGGTATGGTTCCTTTGGCAAATTTTCATGGAATAACCCATAGAATACGGAAATCATAGGGAAATTGTCGAAAAATAAATCGACCCGCCTTAATATATATATATATATTGTAACGAAATACGAAAAATAACGAAAAAATAAAAAATACATATACAATGTAAAACACAATAGTGGTATTCTCTGTGTCTAGGATACGGTCATTGCACGGTGCAAGAATAGGAAATATATAATCCGTGCACCGCCGCAACAACAAAATACAAGTTAAAAAACCGTGCAATATATCCTTTGTATGCTACACTGAAACCCATGTTTACGGCGATGCTATGAAGAATAGTTTATGAGATACAACTCTGTGATTGAAATGAGAGAAAAAAGAATGAGAGAGCAATCAAAAAGAAGGTGGAATGAGCATGAAGTGCAGCTCATCATATAGTTCTTTAAGCTCTTGATTTTACTATGCTACTCTTGCACATTAGGGCGCTTTCGATCCATTGGATATTTTTGTATAGAATTGTTACAATCCGTGCACTCATGCAATTATGCTAGACATAGAGAATACCTCTAATATCGAAATAGATAATAAAGAAATAGATTTATTAAAAATTAAAAAAAAAACATTATATATATATAGCATTCTTTACTTGTTATTCATTTATATGACAATAAATCACTCAATTTGGCTGCTTTCATTCAATTAAACACAAATTCTCTTTTTCTCAATAGATTTGCTTCAACAATTAATTATTTTTTTCGAAAAAGTACAAGGTTGAAGCAAAAAGTATCAAAATTAACAAAATATTTTGATTTCTTAGTAATATTTGCAATTAGTTTTGCTTTTTTTATGTTAATTTTTCTAAAAAACACGACAAATCCTCAGAAATTTAATTTATTTCGCTGAAACTAAAAGTTAAATCAAAAATAATGTTGGCATTGTTTGTAGGGAATTATATTAGCTTTAACTTAATCAAACTACTTGTTTGATTATTGTAGGTGGTTCTGGAGATATGTACTATTAAGTGGAACCAACTTTTTTTTTGTAAAAAATAATACAGTGGGTAATATCTCGAAAACGGAGTGACAGAAAAATAATGACATTTTCGGAATCACCGATCGATTTTACATTGAAAATAGATAGTGGCATTCATTGTACAAACAACTGTACCAGTGTATTTATTCATATGAATATAGTTTCACATAAAACACAATAATTTTTTATGATTTTAATTGTGAGGTATCTAGATCAAGTAAGATTAAAGAAGGCAACAACAACAACATCAACTCTGTAAAGAGTCAATCAAATAGCAGACTAGACAACCTGTTACGGAAATCGCTACATTTCCTCTTCAGTAGTCTTTAGTGATTCAGCTGTGACCAACCAATTGTTTAAGTCTTATATGATTTGACACCTGTTTGAATAAACTTATAAAAGTGTATTGTCTCATTGGCCCTTTTTATTATACGACGATTAAAGTAGTTAGTATTTTAGATCAAACCTAAGACTCTAGCAGGAACCCAGCAAAAAAAGTGCTTCCAGAAGAAGGTTAAGTGGAAGGAAAAGTCTTGAATTTCAGCCCTTGCACTTTCATACCCAGAAGGCATTCTTTTAACATATGCATGTCATTGGGAGGAATGCTTTCCTAAGTCTTCTTTAGAAATGCTTCCAGAATTTTTTCAATGGAAAATATCTTTGAGGCCTTCAATAAAGGGAATCTAATAGCTGTTTTCCAGGAGAAATTCAAGAAGGCATGTGGTTAAAAAAAGTATTGGAAATGAGAAGTGTTTGAACTTTGATGGGGGTTTAAAAAATTCCACTTAGAATATCACTTTTCACGATTTCACAGCAGTTTGGTGTTGAAAGTAAAAAGTGGATGGGTTTTGTTGGAGGCTTAAAAATCCCACTGAAGTATTGGGATTTCTGAATTCCAGAAGTAGTTTGTGAGAATACCTTTTTAAAGCCCTCTTTCAATACCTCTTTCAATAAGGCTAAGAAGAGCACAATTGGATCTATAAAATATCTTCTGGAAGCAGTGTCCCTAAGAATGCATGTAACATTTTATCAAAAATTTTGCTGGGAATTGTGTGTCTGTTGCAGTTGCTTTTTATATGTTTCGCTATTCACTTGGGCTCGATGAGTTTGCCGAAATACACCATAGAATTGGTACGAGTTTTTCTGCTTCGCTAGAAGCTAGTGTTTAACTGCAAGGTAGTTCTTTGCGCAATCAAATATTCAATTATTTATGACCTTAATCGAAATCGATTAATTATTTTAGATGTAATTAGTTTGACATTAATTAAACTTAGTTGGTCTGGCTCTACCATAGATTTTGATAATAAATAGTGAGATACTCTTCGAAATTAAAGTTTTTTCTTAATGACCTTGTTATATATTATGTTGATTTTATATGATTTAAATACAAATTCTGAATGTTAATTTTGAATGTAATTGTTTTAACGAAACTTTCCAAAGAAACCACAAGGTTTTTTCAATATGAAAAGGAAAAAATCACTAGCTGATTTTATTGCAATTTTGGCCCTGCTACAGGCTTCATCAGAAATCTTTGTGATACCCGTGCAAGCGCGCACTGGCGCACTGCACCAAAGAGGCGATGAGATTTTTAGTGTCAATTTCTTAGTTTTCCCTCCCATTTCATATTTTCAATAAACGGTTTTAAACTATCAAACAACTAGAATTTGTATTTAAAATAAAGTACGATTTAAACTATCAAACATTTAGAATTTGTATTTAAATCATATAAGAACATATCATATAAGAAGTTTGAAGAAGTAATCACTCAAAGCTACTGAAGAGGATATGTAGCGATTTCCGAAACAGGCTATCTAGTCTGCTGTGTGATTGATTCTATACAGAGTTGTTGTTGTTGTTGTTGTTGTTGCCTTCTTCAAACTTACTTGATTTAAATAGCTCACAATTAAAACCATGTAAAATTTCAAAAAATAGCAGCCCTATTCTGGCAAATTAACAAATTTTTAACCAGTATTTTGAATATTTCTATGTGCTTGTTGTTTTCAATAAAGCTAAAAAAAAACAAAATTTTTTAATGAAATTATCAATAACTGAAAAGCAGTTGACAATTTTTATCAAATTTTTTTATTTTTGAGCTTTAAATTTTGTTTTGTTATACAAAAATTACAACAAACACATAGAAATATTCAAAATATTGGTTAACAATTGAAGCATAATCGCGAATAACGTTGTAAATGACATTTTTCAGTGCTTTTTTTTGGCGAATACCTGTTAAATTCACTCTCTTATATCCCTGTAGGAAAATCAACTAATTTAAAAGTAGTTAAAAAAGTAATTTTTTGTCAACCACAACTAGTTGAAATTCTGACTTTTTTCCTTAAAACGAACTAACATATTTTGTATGGTGATGTCCGCTTTATAAGTCAATTGATTTTCGTCTGCATATTTTTAACTACTTGTTAAATTATTTGGATTTAAATTATTTTTTTTTTACTACTTTAAAATAAATTAATTGAAAACCGCATATATTTTCAACTACTTGCTAAATTAGTTAAATTTAAATAATTTTTTAATTACTCTAAAATAAACCAATTGAAAACTAGTTTATATTCCACTTACTGAAGTTGAATTTAAAAGCATAAACATTTTAAATTTCTATACATCAAAGAGATAATTTATTTTATTATTTTGAAAAAAAAAAAAATATACAAATTCATATTAGTGAAAGCCTAAAGTTAATTATATTTGATGAAATAGCATGGTTAAATATATATAAACTTGTAACCTAATAAAAATTTGCAATAAAAACATGTCAAAATCAGAGTAGTCGCCGCCTTAATATAATTCAAAGTAGTTTTTAAACCAATTGTTTTAAAGTAGTTTTTCAATTACTTCATATATAATGCAATAAAAACTATTCAAAATTGTAGTGGATGCTGCCTTAATATAATTCAAAGTAGTTTTTAAACCAATTGTTTTAAATTAGTTTTTTAATAAGTTAATTTTAAAAACAAGTCAGTTTGTTCCTATAGGGATTATATACAAACAGAACTGAGTAACCAGTTGAGCAGTTTGGGGTATTTTTATCGCATAAAAAAAAAAAAAAAATAATATAAATTAATAAAAGTGCTTGTAAAATGAATAAAAGTGAACAATTACAATTTTGTCGTTTACAACGTTATTCACGAGAACGCTTCAATTGTTTATTTGTCAGAATAGGGCTGTAGATCACAATTAATTATTGAAAACTATAAATGTTGTTTAGTGTACATGGCGCCCCCAAGTTGTCATCTTCAATCAAATATTTTTTTTTACCTTTTGGTAAATACGGACCTGTTTAGTGCTGCTGGATTTATAACTCTTCAATATTTATATTCTTTGTAAATGTTTTTCTGTTGCTTTTCCATTAAAATTAAATCTGGAAATTTTTTCTCTCTTTCTCAGTCTCGTCATCCGTTTCTATCTCTCTGTCTCTCACATTCTCATTTTCTTCTTCTTTCTATCTCTTACAAGGCCTGGTGTTTGCGTCTATGCTCAGTATTAGTGCACGTGATGTATTTGCTTGTTTTTGTGTTGTATCTCGAGCAAACAGTCGTAGTAAACTGTATTCTACAGATGTGGTTACTTGTCTCATCACCGAAAATCCATTCAATCTGACTGAATTGTTAGTAAACATTAAATGATAATTTTGCCGAAATTCCGAAATATAAGAATTTTTTTCATTCGTTCAAATCTCTTAAAGCTCAAACGTAGACAGTGGCCAAGCTCATGGTGCAGTTACTTGATAGGCCTAGACTTCTGTAGCTGCTCCATCGAATAGTTTTCCAACAACAAAACTGTGAGGTTCATAAACGTAAAATGATGAGGGCAACAACAACAATAAGAAAAATTTAATTCGAGCGTATGACTTCGAGCTCACCTTTTACTGCAATCAAGGTCTACTTCGTTATTCTACTATGGTCAAGATTGATTGGAAAAACAAAAAGAAAAATCAGAAAAACTGCATAAACACTTTTAAGTAATTTAAAAGATCATAAAACAAAATCAGTTCGCACCAATTCGAAATTATTGCCATTGCTAACCGCACAGTAACCGAAGCCATTCTTAAAAACGCACGTCTACAAACAGAAACACAAACTCAAACATTCATAAATATACACATGTCAGCACTCTGGATAACTCTTGCACCTTGACCAGGATCGAGTGCGAGTTCATAAAAAAAAAACAAAAATATGTTCATGCATGTAATTCATAACATGAGTTGCTTGCGTATGAGTAAGTGTTCTTCTCGAGTGTATGCATGTGTGAGTGCATGTGTGTTTATATTTGCTTGGTGGTGTAAGTTCCCCGCCCATGTTTGTGTTTACCTTCATTTAAATTTTTAATTTAATTATTTTTAACAAAACACAGAAGTAGCTGTGCTGAATATTAAGTAATGCATAATTAATAACATTGGTACGATGCTATAACCCACAAAACAACAGCGACAACAACAACAAATCCACAATATAAACAAGATCAACAACAACAAAACTAATTAGTACAACAACCGCAACTGTTCCGAGTTCCTAATGTTTTTAATTCCTTTTTTATTTTTTTCACGTGCGACATTATAAATTAATGTGCTAACGCATGCATTCACACGTACACACAAGCATAAATATGCGTGTAATCAAGTGAGTATAAATACATGTGTTTTTTATAAGCATATATTATACAAATTAGTTACACGATTGTTCGACTTCATTTCGGTTGAAATGTGAAAATCATTTTCACTGAAAGTAAAATTATGTACTACTTTGGAATACAGTGCTTTTTTGGTTAGGAATAGGTCAAAGGATATATCTGTGTCGATAAGCAATAACAGCTTAAGTCCGATTTCAAAGTTTCGAGAAATATGGCTTTAAAATTTACAAATTTTCAGAAGAAGTGGAAAAAACTGATTTTTACATGTAAACAAATTATTTTAATAAAAATAGTAAGTCACTGTCAAGAAAGACCATGCAGGAGTAAGTATTTATGTTGTTCCGTTCTTTTTATCCATATTATATAGTACACTGAGAAAAAAGACATATTTTAAAATTAAACAAAAATTTTAAAATTTAAATTTAACTCATTTGCGTTTCTACAAAACAAAATTTAAAACAAGCGTGTTTAATTTTCAACTTTTGTTTAATTTTCTCTTATTATTTCCTTTCAATAACAAAAAATACGTCACTATCAGAGACTGAATTAAAAATTATGTGCAGTAGAATCATTGAAAATTAGTGCGAGACAACTGAGACCCCGATTTTACTTTTAATTGATTGAAAATATTTTTGAATTATGCCCCGACTAGGTAAAACGAAGCCTTCGTGACAAGCTTCGTTCGTTTTCCGACGTGATCGTCCTAAATTGGGTCTTTGTAATTTTTTCTTGCGTCGTCGTCCAACATTACGTTGCTTACGTTTTTTAAATACTCCAACGTCAGTACTTGTCAAAAACATTATTGCCAGATTGTAAAAAATCAGCATTTAGCGTAAAACTGACAAAAATCTTGAAAATTGTATGCATATTACTAGCATTTTTTAATAGGTGGCAATACTTTTTGCATCAGCTGTTTTGGTTATTGAATTGTTGATTTTTGGTCGAAATGAAACTGTTTTTTAATTGATTGTGATAGCTTCTGCTCTCAAATAGATTGTGTGCACTTCTTTGAGGAGGACCGTAGAAGTTTACTTTAGCTGATGGCATTCCATTTTTCATCTGCTTTTGATCTACTAGCTCCATATCTGTTAGTAGCAACTTCCATTTTCAGAACGATAATAATTTTGCTCTCGTCAGATTGTGGCGATTCGTTCGGATTTTTTTGCTTACAAAGACACAACTTTATACAGAGGTTACGTCTTCGTTCGTTACTGAGTCAGCTGTGTTCGTTTGTGTCTGACAATATTCATACATGGATCCAAAACAGCTGATTGCCGCCTGTTGGACGATGCGTTCGTGAAATAGACGCATCGTTTGTTTTACCTAAACAGGGCATTAGTCTTACAAATATTGAACATAATGAACATGATATAAAAACTAATTAATTATTTTTATATTTAAAATATTTCAAGCCGCCGTAAAACGCAAACTTCATCAAATGAAGTCAGAGAAATTTGTTATTCGGGGGTCCCAGGCGTCGCTCATCACGAATCTTACTGCAAAAACTCGAAAAAGTTAAAAAAATGGCGGTTTAATTTATTTGTTTTTAATTTAATAACAATTTTTTAAAATTTTGTTTTAAAATATTTGTTTTAAATATTAAATTTTTTGCTTTAAATTTTTCTTTTAAATAAATGTGTTTAAACTTAAAATTTTTACAATGAAAGTTTATTTAAAAACATTGTTTTGAAAACAAAAATTTTTGTTTTAAATTAAACTTTAAAAATATTTGTGTTTAACTTAAATGAAATTGTTTCAAGCTCTATTTCAAAAACAAATTAATTTAATATGAACACAATTTCATTTAATTTTAACACATATTTCCCTCAGTGTAGAAAAAAAAATCAAATATAAAGAAATTATTTTATTCAACGCGTGAGTTATGTATAACGTTAATTCCGAAGATAAAAATGATATCTTCATAAAAAAACTAAAGAACGAAATAGACCGGAAACTGTGTCGAAATTCATAAGAGTTCTTAAGAATTTCGACACCTTTTTAAATAATTCAAAATTAAGTTTTTATTTGTTTCCCAGATAAACGAAAATGCATGCTTGCATTTTCAGGTCGATTACCTGTCGCGATATTCAAGCATAAATATATACTTGTAGGCATGTATGTGTGTAAAACATGTGTATATTGCACAGCTAGTATCAAATATTAAGATATGCAAACAGTTAGTCTGGTTTTATTCGCGTAACAAAAAACAAGATAACTTCTTCGCTCTCCCGCTACTGAAAATAAAAGTTCAAACTCCAAAATTAAATAAATTTAGTTTTTTTTTAAAAAGGTTATCCTGAAAGAGGATAACATAATTCGTGCGTCTTATTTTATGTTGTCCCTTTTTAACTGAAAATGCTTTACTTTATTATTTTTTGCAAAAAGCTCAGTATCAGAACTATTTTTTTAAATTTTAACTAAAAAATTATTACTTTTTCTTTGCAATTGTTATGTTTTCTCTGACTCTTGTGTGAAGGAGTACCTATATTTTTTTGTGTAATTGGTTTAATTTGGCTAGCTATAAATTCCCTTTGATTTTGTTAATTGGTAGAATCCTAAGTCTTAAAATATTTGAAAACACATCGATTCTGGTATACGCTTTTGCATTGAAAGCGGCACTTTTCTAGGCAAGGCGGAAGCATTCTCTTCTTATTAACAATTTTTTTTTACGAGATTAAAATATAAGATAATCCAGTGTTTCTTATAAGTTTTTGTTTCTTATTATTTGATTTAAAAAGAGAACTTTTTTTTTTCAATCAGTCTTCATAATCTCTAGTTCTTTAGAGGAACTGCTGTCAGTAATTCCTGATGGATAAAAGTTGTCTTCAGAGTGATTGGAGTATATCTATGCTACCGTCATCGCTATGAATAGACGGAGAGTATTTTTTTATTTAAATTATCACTTATATTCGGATACATTTTTTATAAATTTCGCAAATTTTATTAACAGTTTTTCAATTAAGATAAACCTGGTTAAATAGCTCTTCATGAGTATAATTCACAATAATTATAACATCCTGCAACCTACCGCAGTTTACCTAAAATTTGTTCTTTTTTTCGAGCATTTGGGCGTTACAAAGAAAGACTAACAGTTGTAAGACTAACATTTGAACTTAGAATATTTTTGCGAAACGGTCGATTGCACCTCAAAAATCTTAAAGAAACCAGCAACGAGTGCAAATGATTATTCATTTACCTTCTACACACAGTTTTCAACTGTTGCAAACAACACTAGGTATTTTTGGTTATAGCTGCATTTTATAGAGTTTTTATAAGAACACTTGTAAAACCTAGACTTTAGAATAAGACTTTACCTGCATGCTATTAACTTTCATTTAATTTTATTTCAATATTTTATTAAAAACAATTCGAATAAAGAAAAACTCGCTACAAAAGGAACAAAGAAAAAAAAAGGAAATATATTTAAAGGGCTTATTGCAAGAACATGATAAGCCACATATACAATATTTTGAAATAATCGACTGTAAGGTTTTGAAAAAATTTAATTTTGTGAGTAGAATTGGAATTGAACACGGAAACATTTACGAATAGGTTCGAAATTTTATAAGAAATAGCCAAAATCTCTTCAGTGGTTGTTGGTAATGCATTGATTAATATATCGAACGTAAAAAAATGAATGTTTAGATCATTCAAGCTTATCAAGTTATTGCAATAAGACCTTCATTTCTAACGGCGCTTAGCATTTGTTTGGCTGTTGTTACCATATTAAATATAAAACTGATTGTTTGTATCAAAAGTGATTGATGTATGATATGGCAACTGTCATCGAATATTATAAAAACGATTTTGATTTTTTATTTGGATATATGTGAGTGCGAATGTCGTGAAAACTTTTGCAAAGGGATATTCTTCTATTTAATATAACGTTATTTAAAAAAAATTTGCCAGTAACTGAGAAATTTGGTTTGAAATAAAAACAAATACAAATTGTTTGTATTGGTAAAAGTTATTTTATAATTCATGGAATTGCAATGAAAACATGTTGCTTTTAATGTTGATTTTGTCGTAACTCTATTGTGTGTTTTATTGTACAAATGAAGCAAATGTCGCCAACAGCTGCCAAAAATAGTAGCAATTCAACACATAAAAAATTTGTTTAATATTAATTTGATTTTCAGTAACAAAACATTTACTTTTACTTTATTTGTTTTATCAATAAAATATGCATAAAAAAAGATAAACAAATTTAAGTAAATCAAATTTCATATTGAAACAAAAACAATGCGTGTGTACTTAACCCTCCGATGAGTGACAGTTCTGAACTTCACGGCCGTGCAAAAGGTCCCTACGGACCTTTTTTGTAAATCATGTTTTTTTCATATAAAAATTTTTTTTTATTTTTATTGTTTATAACTAAATTCTACATACAAAAATAATTTTTTCAATTTTTTTAATTTTTTTTTGCTTGAATTTTCTTAAGACTATTATAAAAAAGTTTAAAAATTATTGTTGTTGAGCGTGTACTTCTTGTCCCCCGCCCTGTGCGCAAGTGTTGCAGCGATGTAAAAGTGTGCCATGTTCTCCGCAAACAGCGTTGCCGCAGCCGAAGCAGTATGCCCGCGTTTTCCGCTGCCGCCCGTACTCAGAACGGCAAAGGCGACATGACGGTCTACTTGACCTAGCCGCAAACGACGGTGCATTGTTTTCCATCGGTCTTGATAATACCTGAAATGAAAAGAAAAATAAAAGACAAATAACTATATATTCTATTCTTCGAATGCTTCCATCTAACATCGAATGCTTCCATCGCATTGCGTATCCTTGGATATGAGGTTTTATGGTTGTTCAGGGCACGTTCTTCGATATTTGGTGTGGCCAATTGTTTCGTTAGCAGTAACAAGAACGACCGCCGTCTGTCACTCCTTTTTATAGGCTTCATTTCGTTGTAAATCGTAAAAGCAGCCAATGCAGCGACGTCCAGCATATTATAAAACATGGCCAACGGCCATCGTCGTGTTGCTCTTTTGCAGCTGTAAGTGCCTAGCATTTGATCCATGCCATCAACGCCGCATTTGTTGGCGTTGTAATCTAATATGGCATAGGGCTTCCGCTTCTCGGTTTGCTCGTCAACGAGGCAGGTGTAGTGCATTGTGGAGAGCACGTTCACCACTTTATTTTGTTCCGGCACGTATGAGCATAACGCTATATCCCCTTCGTTGAACCCAAATAATGTAGTATTGATGGTGCGCTTCGGGTTCTTCTTGAACTCCTGTGGAATGAATGTTTTGTTGTAGCGCACTGTACCAACATATGCGGTCTTCCTCCTCAACAAAATACGCGCCAAGTCAAGAGTGGTAAAGAAATTATCCGCGTATATAGTACGGCCAGCATCTAAATATTTTTCCACAAGATCCAGCACTACGTTCTGCCCTTGGTTTATCTCCCGTTGTTGGTTTGGCAGTTTTCCAGAATATATCATTCCCTTCACAGGATAATAACTCTGTGAGTCGCATAACCACCATACTTGCAAACAATACTTAGCTGGCTTTGACGGAATATATTGTGTGAAGCGGGTGCGGCCTCTGTAAGGGAACAACTGCTCATCAACAGTTAGTGCTTCATGAGTAGTGTAAGCTGCTGCCAAGTTATGTTGCAACATTTGCCAAATATCGTCAATAGCCGCAGTTTTGCTGTTGATGAGTCGCTGTTGTCGAGTATTTCCATTGTCGAATCGAATAAAGTGCTTTATACACATGAAGCGATCGTACGACAACGCAGCTTTGTATATTGGGCAATGCGTCGCTCCCCATAATTCCATAGCTGGTTCATGGTTTGATCTTGTGAGTCCAGCATACAAAAGAATAGCTACAAAGGCGTCAAACTCTTTCACTGTCACTGGCTTCCACTCCTTTTTCTTCGTGGGATTCGCCTAATTCCATGCAGCTGTAACCTCCCTGCCTTTACGATTTGTTTCACGTAGCACTTAGTGTATTATTTCCTTTGTCATGATTGAACGCATTATTGTATAGGGGTCGTGTATATTTCCTGTTGGTCCTGGTTTCTTTCTTGTGAAGTCGACCACATTATGATTACGAATGCGTGATGTTGGTGGTGCTTTTTTACTCCATTGGGTGCCATCTTTACCAATATAGTAACTTTCATTCGTTTCCTGTCCATCATTTTCTTCCTCTTCATCATCGTTGTCATCAGTATCTTCATTTAGCTCGACGTATCCTTCAGTTTCGGCATCTGACTCTTCAGCAGGTTGGTATGTGCGATCTTCATCATCCTCAACTTCATAATTATCAATTGCAGCAATATCAATTTCTTCATCCATGCCTTCGTCCATAAAATCAGCAAATCTACTATCAGCTGCACGCCTTTCATCCGCAGTCATTTGCTGGTAACGTGTACTACGGCGTACAACAATTTCAGCAACGTCCAAATTACTTGCATCTGCCATATTTATAGTTTTGTTTCTATCACACACGATTTTACTCTTCGCTGTCTAAACTTTGACTGATTTGGTTTACGAAACTACAACTTCTTTTACACTCTTTCGTACGTCTACCTAAACCCAAAGACATTAGAGCCCAAACAGAACCAAGGCGGATGTCGGATGGCGGGCCTCTCTGTGCGAAATCCGCTGAGAACACGTCCAGAATATGAGCGGTTGTCGGTTGTCGGATCACGGTTGCATTTTATATTGGGAATGATACAAATTATTTTATATTATGCTTTGAATTCACATGAATGCAACACAGGCACAAAAACAGAATGTCAGAATGTCAGTAAAAACTAAGAAAATAACACTGAACGTACCCAATCTTTAGCAAAAATATGGCAACATTTAAGTCACTCAGAGAGAGATCCGACACCCGTCAGAGAGAAATTAGAATAGATTCTATTGTGGCGTTTTCCCGTCATGCATTTCTACGGCGATTTCATTTTTGGCGGCTGCATATATTTTCATGTAATTTGTAGCACGGCGAATCCGACAACCGACATCCGCCTTAGTTCTGTTCGGGCTCTTAGGGCTGATGATAAAAACAAAAATTTCTAAGAAAAAATTCTAAGAACAAAAATATTAAGAACAAAAAATGCTAAGAACAAAATACTAAGAACAAAAATTCTAAGAACTGGTTTATTGCTAGTAGTATAAAATTAGAATATTGTGCCTTTCCTTGAAAGCAATAAAGTTCATGTCTTCGAATTTTTCTTAGAAATTTTTGTTTTTATCATCATCCCTAATATCTTTGAGTTTAGGTCTTTGTGTTCAGAACAAGTAAATTATGTGTTGAAATAATAAAAAAATTATAATGATGCCCAAAAACATGCATTTATTAGTGAAATTCAGTACAAGGTCCATACGGACCTATTCACACGTCCGCGTACTATTCTCATTAAAACCTCAATAACTCCTAAAGTAATGATTCGATCGGCTTGATTTTTTTTTCAAAAGATGCGCAACAAAATACTCTTGGAACACAGAGTAACTTTGGGGGGGGGGGGTTGTAGTGGCCGAAGTAGGAGTAATTTCAGGTTGAAAAGGCAAAAAGGTACCTAGGGACCTTCTCACTCATCGGAGGGTTAAATATAAAACTGATTGTTTGTATCAAAAGTGATTGATGTATGATATGGCAACTGTCATCGAATGTTATAAATACGATTTTGATTTTTTATTTGGATGTATGTGAGTGCGAATGTCGTGAAAACTTTTGTAAAGGGATATTCTTCTATTTAATATAACGCTATTTAAAAAAAATTTGCCAGTAAAATTTGGTTTGAAATAAAAACAAATACAAATTGTTTGTATTTGTACGGCTGCCAAAAATAGTAGCAATTCAACACATAAAAAATTTGTTTAATATTAATTTGGTTTTCAGTAACAAAACATTTACTTTTACTTTATTTGTTTTATCAATAAAATATGTATAAAAAAAGATAAACAAATTTAAGTAAATCAAATTTCATATTGAAACAAAAACAATGCGTGTGTATTTAAATAAAAAAAAAGTAGAATAAAAACATTTAAACAAAAAAGTGCAACATAATATTCAAGAGCAATTGACTTGAATATTCAATAACATAGCTTAAATTTTTTTATGTGATATTTAAAAAACAACAAATCCAGAGAACAATGGAAACTTAGTGTCCGAGAGCGAGAATAAAGGAAAGAGAGTTAGCGAGAGGAAACGAAGTTCTTTCGTTAAGAAAGCAAAAAATGTTATAAAAATAAAAACAGAAGACGCACACAAACAAAAGTAATCAACAAGTGGTTACAAAGAGACAACACAATCAACAACGTATGCACCCAAACACATATAACACACACACTATCATACGCAATCACACACATACATATACCGCACGTACTTAACAACTAACTGCCACTTAGAGCAAAGTCGAAGAAAATTATTTTGGTCCTTGCACTTGCGATATCCGGCAACACCAGCAGCAGCTGATGCTGTGCTTAAAACAAAAAAACAGAAACATGTTGCAAGTGGGTGGCAGCAGCGTATTGAATGAACTGACATGCATTTGAAGAAAGTTTTAATATATTTAGTTGCTTTGCTTCTGCTAACAGGAATAGAAAACATTGAACTCTGTGCAAAAAGGCAAAAAAGTGCGCTCAGACTAACGAAGAGAGCAAACAAATGAGTGAGCGCAAGCATGAGCTTATAAAGCTTAACGAAATTTTCCTGGCATTTCAATATTGAACGAAAGTTTTGCGTGTTGCTATAAAAACGACGCACCGAGGAAAATTCAAACAGTTGCGGACTTTTCTTCGTGAGCTTCGTTGGTGGGAATAAATAAAGCGGGCGATAAAACGGCATTTAATGGCTTCAAATTGAAAATTGAATAAAACCTATGTAAAAATTATCTGTCGCTGTGTGTGTGTTTGTGTGCATTGATGGGGAAACAATAAACAAACAATAAAAAAAAATAAGGTATTAAAGTTATAACGACGTGCTGTTGTTTCCTGACCAGCTCTTTGTTGTTAAATTGCTGCATCCACGATCGGTAGTAAAAATATTTATTGCAACAGCAGGGATTTAATTAACTAAAAATGAGACTAAATAAAAGTGTTTATTTCGTTTAAAAGCAGCGTGTGTGTTTATTTTGTTACTGCTGCTGCTGTTGAATTAGTGCATGTGTGTGGGTTTTTTTTTACAATGCAGTTTTCCCCACACATAACAATAATACGCAATTATTTATGTTTTTAAAATGTAATTTTATTGTATGTATTTATTGCTAAGACTGTTTTTAATAAAAGCACAGAGCATCTGCAGCAGCAATCACAATAAAGCTTGTGTAATTACTTTTTTTTGCAACAATAATTACAGCAGTTATTTATTATTTATATTTTAAAGCTGTAAACAAAAGCTGTAAAGGTTTATTAAAAATATTTTGATTGCTTTGCTTTGTTCCATTGTCGCTCTATTTATTTGCTGCTTTATTTGTATGTTTAACCGGCTGCAACGTGCACTTCCGGCTATGCATTTTTGTGCATATACACACACACTGATACAACTACTACTGCCATAAATATAACTGTCTTACTTCGTACTTCTATTTCCGTTTCCGCTTCATACACTCATTGCTACGTTTGTGTTGTGTTGCATTAAAAAAAATGCCTTTTGCTTCATTTTGCTGCAGCTTTGCTTTTAATTGAAGTTTTCATCAGCGTTGTTTTGAATTTCACACTTTTTGTGGGCTTTTGTTTCACTTTTGTTTTCATCCTGTTATTTTTAGCTGTGCAGTCTATTCCACTTGATTGGGCTTATTGTCTATTTGTGAGCTTTTGTTCATGCTTTATCCTTTTACTCGCATCTATATTATCTTCCTCGTCGTCCTGTGTCCAGCCATCCATTGTTGCTGCTTTGCTAATAATGCGGTTTGTAGCGGTTGCTGCTTGATTTTGATTTACCGTTGTGCTGTTTGCGGTTCTGCGGACATTATTATCCTGATTGCCGCTATTGTTTTCGTTTGCCGTTTTTGTTGTTGTAAAAGCACTTCTCTGATTATTGCCTTGCGTGCAATTTGTGATTTTCTGTTTATTTTTTTTGCTAAAAGCGAGCCAGTCGTGCTGATCAAACTCGGCTTAATAGTAATGGTTTTATTATATGACATGCATTCTTAGGGAAACTGCTTCCAGAAGACATTCTATAGATCCAATTGTGCTTCTTCTAAGCCTTATCAAGAAGTGCTTTCAAGACGCATTCTCATAAACCACTTCTCAAAGACATTCAAATAGCATTTAATTTCAATAATTTTTTTTGATGTATTTTTTAATTTTCTGTGGGATTTTTCAAACATCCAACAAAACGCAAACACTTCTTGCTTCAAATGGGAAAAGGGATATTTTACGTAAATTTTTTTTAAACCCCTTACAAAATCCAAACACTTCTTATTTCCAACACTCAAATCGCGAGAAAATTGGGAAAAAGGATATTTTTCGTAGAATTTATTAAGCCCCCTTAATAACAAAAACCATTTCATTCCATGGAATGCCTTCTTAAAGTTCTTCTGGTAAACACCAATTAGAATCCTTTCATTGAAGGCCTCAAAGAAATCTTCTATTGAAAAAGTTCTGGAAACACTTCTAGAGAAGACAAAGGAAAGCATTCCTCCCAATGACATGCATATGTTTAAATAATGCCTTCTGGGTATGAAAGTGGAAGGGATGGAATGGAAGACTTTCGCGTCCACTTTACCTTATTTTGGAAGCACTTTTTTTGCTGGGAAATTGCAAAAAAAAAATTGTGATAACAAAAATCTCATTTTATTGATTGTCAAAGCCAGAGATTTTCAAGAGTCATAAAAAATTCACAAAAAAAATTAAATTTCTATGCACATGTAAGTGTGTAAAATAAAAATAAAAAACTTAAAAAAATTAAAAACTTAAAATTTACTTAAACTTAAATTTCAACTCCTTTAATTTGAAGGCTTTATGAGAAGAAAAAAAAATGCTTCATGATTTTTTACTGAAAGATCAACTTTACAATCATTTTTGGAGCTTTATTTTCGGAATTTTTGGTTTTTACAATTCATTGGAACAAAAAACTAGCTCATATAAAACGTGCTTTTTTCCCAAAAAAGGCGCTTTTTAAGAAGAATTTTAGCAAGTCAAAGGGTTAGCACATTGATAAATTCTTCCGAGGAGGGTACCGCAATAAGCCAAGGAATATTTTAGACCGAGTTTATCAAACACTTTTTTTTTGTATGAAGACCGACCTGGCCTAATACAAATAGGGCATTCCATACAAAATTTGCCACCAACATTTTTTTCCATAAAAATTTATTTGCTGGTTCATTAGTAAAAAAATATTTTATAGGTATTTTTTTATTTCAATATAAAACAAGGAGTTTTCGAACAAAATCTTATTTTATAGTTTTACGTTTCTAAGAAAGGACCTTTTTTAATAGCTTATACTTACGCTACCATTATTTTCAAAACAAAAAAGCAAAAACAAAAAGACACACAAAAAAAAAACAATAAATAAAACATAGTAACAAAACACATTAATTAAAAAAATAATAATTTATTCAAAAATATTAAAATCTTTCATTCAATAAATATTACAGAAAATTATCTTAGATATTTTTATACAAAACATTAATTATATAGAAATGAAATGAGATCATGTAAACAAACAATGTCTTAAGCGCTTAAATAATAAAAAAAAACATAAATGACTAGTAACTAACTTAATGTTTTATACGTGTTTATATGTACATTAGACCGGTTTATTTAACAAAACTGTTAAAATACTTTAGTGCGTGTTAACTTTCTAAAAGTTCAATCCTAAATGAACACAGAAATACTTTCAGACCAAAGAAATTTTGCACACTGACTTTTGCAGAAATCGCTTAAAGGTAATTTTGAAAATATACAGGACCTGAACCACCTCATAAAATATGGTGTCGAAACCAAAACAAATATTAAATTTATTTTAAAGGCATATTTTGGACTTATTTTAGTTGTATTTTTCTTTTTAAAAAACCGTTCTGTTTATTTTTGGTGAAATTTTTATCCTGACATTTTTTATAAAATTTTTTTTTATTTTTTATCATCAAATTTTTTTCTTATTTTGCTCCACCGATATTATGTTTTAATTTTATTTTTTGGACAAAGCCTTAGCTTTACTGCAGTATGTCATATTTTTTTTTGGTGATCGAGAAGTTTTTTAAAAAAAGTTAAAACTTAATATATAAGTTTTATTCAAATTTTTATTTTTTAAAAATAGTAATTTTTTTAATATCTTTTAAAGTTTTCCTGAGATTATCTAACACTTGCAGCAAACGTAGTTTTTGCTCCTCATTTGCTGCAATTGAATTGTTGAATTCGGTAATCAAAGCTACAGCTCTATCTGCATAGTCATTAACTACTTTAAGGTGTGTGACTATTTTTAGAGCACTTAGATAAGCTGAGTTATTAGGCCACTCTGCAGGGTCATTTTGTAAAAACTCATAAGAAATATTTAGTTTTTTGAAAGAGTAGAGTATTCTGTGTGACAAAGTCCCAATTATTCAAATTGGCACTTGAATAATTGTTTATTTATTATTTATGGGTAAAGCCTTCCTCAAATAAGTATTGGTTCTTGGTCTGGTTATTGCCTCTGCCATTTTTTTGTGGGTGTTTGTAATCAAAGTTTGATCAAAGAATGCTAAACCAACCAGCTCTTCTCTAAGGTACCACAAACTTTTTGAGCACAACTTCTGCTGTATGCGAACTTACACGATTGAAGCTTTGTAAGAAAAAAATTATTCACCAAAAAAGTTTAGCCAAAAGAAATTTAATTTGATTACCTATCTAAGTTTTTAAATAATTGTATTTTGCCATTTTGGGAGTTTTTTTGTTAGGGCGATTTGTAGTGTTTTTAAAGTTTATTCGTGTGCTGGTCCCCCAAAATTCACAATATGTTATATCGTAAGAAAGCTAAATTTTTGTTCAAAAATACAAAATTATAGAAAAAATATCGGTGGAGCAAAATAAGAAAAAAATTTGTTGATAAAAAATGAAAAATTTTTTTTTGTAAAAAATTTCAGGATTAAAATTTCACCAAAAATAATCAGAACGGTGTTTAAAAAAAAAAAAAAATAAATAAAATAAGTCCAAAATATTCCTTAAAAATATGCCATTAAAATAAATTTAATATTTGTTTTGGTTTCGACACCATATTTTATAAGGTGGTTCAGGTCCCGTATATTTTCAAAATTAACTTTACGCGTTTCTGAAAAGGTCAGGGGTTCACTTTTTTTTTGGTCTGAAGGTATTTCTGTGCTTATTTAGGATTGAACTTTTAGAAAGTTGACGCGCACCTAAGACAATAAGATGTTTAATTTTTCCATATAATTTGGAACCGGCCTAATGTTCATGTTACTATGTCAATAATACAGTGTTTTTATGTTAATGTTTTAATTTTTTTTTAAGACTTATGTGGACTTTTATGGAACACTTTGCGGCAGCAAAAAGAGTAAATTCTTTATGGAATAATATATTTGGACATTGGAGAAGTAGCAGTTAAAAGTAATAACCTTTGAATCTATTTTAATTTCCAAGTGTTTTAACTTCAAAATTTAACTTCAAAATGGACTGACAGAATTTAAAGTATGTTAAGAAAAAAATTAACAGATCTTTTACAAAAATATTCTAACGAAAAGTATTCGTAATTTAAGGAAAACATTTTTATTTTTGGTTAAGCACTCTGTACAGTCCATTTGGAAGTTATACTTAGTAATTAATATAAATTCTGAAATAGTTACTTTTTACCGTGACTTCTGCGATGTCCAAATATTATTACTTAAAAAAAATAATCTTTCTGTTGGCGGACAGACTTAAAATAAACACAACAAGCTTAAGTATATTTTTGCATTCAATATGTTTTTCAAAAAAGTGACTACAAATTTTTACCCATTTCGAGTCTGTTGAGGTTGCATCGTTTGATTTTGCATCTATATAATTTTCAACTTAAAATACTTTATCAAATAAATCTTTATTATTAATCAATATATCATCCCTTTAATATTTTTATGTAAGCTTAACTCTTTTCAATAGACTGCTAACATGGGACACTTCGTAAAAGGACCCATAAAAGCTTGTTACTTTTCTTTTTATAATTCTTTAAAACTTGTGTTTAACTTTTACGGCCAAAGCATGCGAAATACAATGATACAATATATATAAAAAGGTCGATAACATGGATTTTAAAATCTTTTTATATAAAATCTTTAATTAAAGTTTTTTCTAAATGACCTTGTTATTTATTATGTTGATTTTACTTGATTTTAATACAAATTCTGAATGTTTGATAGTTTAAATCATATTTGATTTTAAATACAAGTTCTAGTTGTTTGATAGTTCAAAATCGTTTATTGAGCTTAAGGTCAAAGTGAGAACAATTAACTGTTCTAACGAATCTTTCCAAAGAAACAACAATTTTTTTTTTTTCAATATGAAAAGGAAAAAATCACTAGCTGATTTTATTGCAATTTCGGCCTTGTTAAAAGCTTCATCAGAAATCTTTGTGAACACCGTGCAAGCGCGCACTGCGCCACAGAGGCGATGATATTTTAAATGCCAATTTCCCAGTTTTTCTCCCATTTAATATTCTCACATTTGTTGTTGTATTTTTGCTTTACTTTAGTGTTTATATTTATTTTATATTAATTGTTCTAACTTTGACCTTAAGCTCAATTAACGATTTTAAACTATCAAACAACTAAAATTTGTATTTAAAATCAAGTATGATTTAAACTATCAAACATTAAGAATTTGTATTTAAATCATATAAAATCAACATAATAAAATCTTTAATATTTTTTTAAACGTGAAAAATCTACAAATTTATAAAAAACAAAAATACCAACTCAAAAGAAACAGCTTTCAAAAAACTTTCAAAATAGCGTTTTTCAATGCTGTGAAGTCCAGCTCCTTTTCGCTTATTTACGTGTGCTGCCAAAATAAAAAAAAAAAATATAGTAGTGATTCTACATTAACATGCAAACTTAAAGCTAAAAATAATTAAATATTAAAAAAAGAGGACAATTCTAAGAAATGAGGACAACATAAAGAAAATTTTTTCACCATGGCACGAGACTAAAAAGGAGGACTATACTCTCTAAAAGAGGACGGATGGTTACCGTACATACACTGCAATAACTCATGATGATAGAAAAAATTGTGCAAAAGAAGACAGGTGTTAATTATGTTACTAATAAATGCACTTGCTGTAGAAATGCTTCATACAGTTTTGAAAAAATAAGTAATTTTTGCGTTAAATCAACATTATTACAACATTTCTTTTTGTAGCACCTAAAAAAATGTTTGTGTATTGTAATTGTAACAAATACAGTACCGAGTTAGGAACATAGATGCAACTAAGTTGCTTTATGTTTATATTAAGTTATATCAATGTCACAACAACAAAATGTTCAAAATTTCGGTTTGAAAATGTTTTTATTAAGTTATAGTGAAGTCACTACAACTAAATGTTTCCAATTTTGCTGTGACGCACTAGAATGCCTTAAGCAAAATATAAATTATATTGTTCACAAAAAATTCTGTGTTGCTTGTCAAATTCTTTGTGTAGGCTACCATGTAATCTACTACCATGTAATCCTTTTTTGTTTTATTTCAGCGTTCAACGAGACTACCAAATTGAACAAATTTTTCGTTGAATGACAATGAATCATTGTGAAATTATGAGAATTTGTTTTGTTGCAAGAATGTTGAAATGAGGTGTTTCTTCAGTTACAAGAACATTGGAAATAGTCATTACAACCTTATCCTATATTGAGGTTATTATTTAGTTGCTACATCTTTAAGACACATTATTATAACTCAAAAAATGTAGTTAGGAAAAAAAAAAAACGTTGAATTGAGGTTTTTATTAAGTTGCAAGAACATTGAAAATAATTGTTGCAAGCTTGTGCTGTATTAAGGTTATTCTTGAGTTGATGCAAGTTTAAAAAATATAATTGTAACTTATAAAATTTTGCTTGATATAAGAACGATATATTGAGGTATTTATTCTGTTGCAATAACTTTAGAAAAAATCATTGCAACTTATGCAATGTAATTAGTTACATGAACGTTGTATTGGAGTTATAATTTAGTTGCAAGAAGTTTTGAATAAAAATGCTGCAAGTAAATGCTGCATTAAGGTTATTATTCAGTTGCAACAACTTTAAAAAAATATTTGTAGCTTTTGATATTTAGTTAGTTGCAAGAACTATGTATTGAGGTTATTATTCAGTTGCAAGAACTTTGGAGAGTGTCTAAGAAACTCATTTATGCTATATTTGATTTTTTCTACACTATGCATTTTGATTGGAATAATTTTAAATACGATTTTCTTTAGTATTTATTATTTTCTTTTAGAATTTTCAGAGCAATATAACACTAGGAACTAAAAAAATATATTATGCTATAAATCCAAAATAAATGTAACTACGTGGAAATTAAGAACTCGAAATATTTCATATTTCCAAATTATTTTAAAAAGTGTTATTTTTTGGGTGGCGCGTGAGTTTTCTAGAGGTAAAACACAAACATTCATCGACACAATAGACTTTGTTGTAAAATTTTAGTGTATAACTAACTCTTCATATTTTCAATTTAATTTCACATCTTTTTATTACATTTCAAACTGTCTTTGACCTTTAAAATACACTCCAAAAAATTATCAGTTGTTTATTGAAAATTATATTAAGAAATTGTGTATGCAAAACATTTTAAAACTTTTTAAGAATTTCTTTTGTTTTTCAATCAGGAATATTTATGTCATCAGTATTCTTTCCTTGTTAAAAATCTGTCATTATAACAATAAATAGCTTCAATAAAACAAAAAATTTGTTACGTACACGTTATTTTACTAGAATTGTAACGTAAAAATAACACAATAAAAACTTTTTTTGGATGTTTCATGTATGTTTCATCTTGTGGCGTGCAACTTAAGTTTGTACCAACAACTGATTTATAATAGTATTATAACACATTTTTTGCCAAATTGAAACCTAATTTGTTACAAAATAAACGTAAAATATATGCTTTTTCAGTTGTAATTACGTTACAATTACGATTTATA
Organism: Dichetophora obliterata; assembly: GCA_963920525.1. Lineage (NCBI taxonomy): Eukaryota > Metazoa > Arthropoda > Insecta > Diptera > Sciomyzidae > Dichetophora > Dichetophora obliterata. The sequence continues at coordinate 190,067,107 of OY986438.1, forward strand.
TCAGTATTGGCGACACTTTTACAACCTTTTTGTGCTAGCTGGGATGTTATCTTTTTTGTTAGCTTTCAAATAATGTTGACTAAAACTCAATCGTATTATTTTTTTTATTGCGAAAAATAGAGAAATGCAGCAAATTGGTTTTTTTTTTAATTTGGATCTAATTTTTTATTTGTTAAAAATTAATAATTTCCGTTTCGAACCCAGGTTCGGGCATAATTCTTTTCGCTATCTTTGTTCTTTACTATATTTAGTAACTATTGAAACAAAAAATCCACAACTAAATTGTGTGAAATGTGGAATTAAAAGACAAGATGCTTTCCGAGGTTTAGGCATAACCCTAGCCTCGGCTATAAGCAATTCAAATTGTTTTTCACGTTTGCTCCTACTAATCAATAATTTTCGTATGGTTTCAATGAATTCTTTCTCTAATAATATGTGCCGTTCCTTTCAGGTCAAAGGCCAAACGTTGTTTATATAAGGTGCATGCTTTGATTCTTCGACTTTTTGTTAAAATTCTTGTACAAAAGAGTTTTAATTATGAGTTAGTATTTGCAAAGTTTAAATTTTAAATAGCAAGGTTTAAAAAATGTAATATTTTAGCTTTACTAAAATTTAGTTCAAGATTTTTAAACTCCACCACAGAGTTCTAGCTCTTACGTCAGAAATTACTGAAATGAAAAATATAGCATAGAAATGTTATTGAGTTGAGATAATTTTTGAGCAATAATTGCGGATTTCACTTATATGGGCTGAGTGTATTTAGTTTAGCTTTACCTTTTTTGGATGTACAAAAAGAATTTTGTGTGCCAAGTGTTATATATTTAAGATAATTCTTGAAAAATATACCTGATTAGCGATTTTGGTTATAAGGGATGTGGGCGTGTTATTAATTTTTTACAAATTTGACTACGGATTAAACAGTCATGTACATCATATTTAATTGATGTAGAATAATTTCGACTAGATACTACAATTACAATAGATATACAATTCCGGGTACATGGGAGGTGAACGTGTTAGTCGTCTGATTTGCTTCATCTTTACATCAAATATTTCTTGCTAAAAAAAAAACACATTTGTACTAAAGCTTATGTCTTAGTGATAAGTTTTTTGGGAAATATGTCAGATTACCGGTAGGTGAGATTTACAATTATATGGTAGGAGTTTCATTGAAACTTATTCTTGCAAAACATCTTCGTTTTCTATTTCTGCCCATTCGCTTTATGAGCGCTCTGCACTAAAGAAGTCAGTGCGCATTTTCATGGAAAAATGCCTTATTAATAAGGCGTCATAAAGCCCTTATTTTAAAGTTTCAGCAAAGAAAATACTCGGAATGCGTCAGTGGCGGATCCAGACACTTCATTTGGAGGGGGAGAAGGGAGAGGTGGTGTGATCCAAAATATGTGACTTCGTAGAAGTTGCAGATATTGGCGATAGTAGCCAATATTTCGTGGTAAGCATACGAAAAAAAGATTAAAAAGAATATTTCCGTGTATTAAAATTCAATTCACTAAATAAAAATTGCAATCTTATTCAAAATCTAATTTAAATTTTACAAAATATAAAAACAGGTTTCTTAATATCACAAATATGGCCATTCAAACTTTTTTCTGTTGTCGTAGATTATGTTTCAAATAGTGGTGGGAACTTTCGAATAAAACTATTCAAATTATTCATTCATTCAAATAATTATTCATTCGATAGTTTTTCGGATTTATTACAAAAAGATCAAAGAATCAAGGCATGCGCCTTATACAAACAAGGTTTGGTCTTTTACATGAAAGGAAAGGGATAGATTTATTAAGAGGACTTGATTGGAGCCATATGTGAAATATTGATTAGCCAAAGCAGCTGTGACAGAATTGCTTGTAACCGAGGCTAGTGTTATGCTTTAACCTCGGCAATCATTAGCAGCCCTTAGTTGTTTCTGTTTTTTAATTCCACATTTTCTACAATTCAGTTGTAAATTTTTAGTTTTCCGTTATTCTTAAATGTAGGAAAGAACAAAGAAAGTGAAAAGAACCATGCCCGAGCCCGAATTCGAACCAGGGACCTCTAGGTTGATAGTTTAGTGCACTCTCCACTGTACTATAAAGGCCGACACCGGTTGCTTACCTTCAACTGATTGAACGCATTGTGATTGGAGCAAATTTAATTGAAAAAGTACGTTTAATAACACTGCTCGATGAAAATTATTATGAAATCACCCTAGTTAATAGCTAGTTAGAAGTTTTTAAGTTGAATTAATGATTGCTAGAACTGATAGCAAACATCATTTTATAGTTCTTTGTACTAGCTACTATTTTTATAATTCGAATGAATGAATAATTTATTCAATAGTCAAAACCGTACAACAATTCTTTGTTTTAGTTAATATTTTTTAATTCGAATGAATGAGTAAATTATTCGATACTTTAATCATTTGATAGCTTTATGCACTATTTACATTTTTTCAAAGTAAATGAATGACCGAAATATTCGAACAAATTGTTCGATAATTGAAATCATTCGATAGTTAACTGACGATAGTTGTAATCATTCGATAGTGTCCATCACAAGTTACGAATATGTCTTAATTCTTGAGAAAATTCAGTTTATCCACTTAAAGGCAATTTTATTAAAATCTTAAAAAGACTTTAAAGAAGAGGATACCAGCATCGCAGCAGTCAAATAAGTGTACAGTAGGGTGGCTCGAAGTATATAGGAAAATAAAATGTAATACGAAATAATTATATGGGAAAGTATGTCAAAAAGCACACTCAATTTCTGAACCTTTGGAATTAAAAACTAAGATATCCTGAATTTGAAGAAAATCGTTTGAGTTTCTAGCCACCGGAAATGCCGATGGATTTAAATTTGTTTTTTTTTTAATTTGGGACCAATACATTAATTTCTAAATTAATTTAATAATTCTTATTTACTTATTTAATCGATATCTTAGATTCTATCTAAGATCTTAGATCTTCACAAGACCTTTCCAATGAACCCCTTTTCATCAAAATTGAACAATATATGCGCAAATTTGAGAGATTTCCGAAAAACAGATTATACGGGAAGCAAATGATTGAATGAATACAAATTTTTTGTTGTTTTCCAGCTAAAAAAAATTAACTCTCTGCGATAGCGAAAATCAGCTACGAGCGTAATCATAATTTTGATGACGCTTAAGACCAGTATCAATCAAAGAGAATAAAAAAAGGTGATGAACTTCATAATTTGATGCTTATCTGAACTCTGCTATTGGGAAAAAACTATGACTTAAACATTTTTTTGCACTACTTATGAAAGCCAATCAAAATGATTTTTTTATGAATCACGTGGCTCTACTTGAATCTCAATTACCACAAACAGTTTAGGTTAGTTTGTGCGTGTTTTTAAAATTATGATCAAATATATACATGAAAAAAGACGACTTTGGAGACACATTTATCGGTATTTCCGGTGGCTAGAGACTTAAACGATTTTCCTCAAATTCAGAATATCCTGATTTTCAAGAATGAGTCGGCCGAGTGTATAGCACTAGTATTTGAAACATACCTTTCTTTTTTGACATTTCATCTAAAGCCTCTGGAGATTCTTTGAAGATCATCGAAAATCTGTTATATAGTTTTCTTACATCTTGTGTGGATAATGAAATGTTTTCCAGGTAACAGAATAAGGATACAGTTATAAAAACATATTAGTTTCCAAAGTTGTCGTGCAAAATCAACTACTTAAATCTATTATCACATTATTAAGGAATTTACAAAGCATTTTCAAGAAGCTTTGCGGCGATCGTCCCAGCGTGGATCCACGCTTGGAATGCGTTGAGAAGAAGTTTTTTCAGATTTATGAAAATTTAAATAAAGCATTTCTTTTTTTATCATAATGTCTTCATAATGAAGATTGCAACAATGGATTCCTAAAATGTATAAATTGCATCAAAGCAAAAGAAAGGTTGAATCTCAATGATCTTAATGTAGACCATGACTGCAGAGATAGTACCTGCAGCACTCTACAGAGAAAATTGAGAATAGAAGCTGAAAAAGTAATGCATTAGCAATCAAATTTGAAGTGCCTTAGCTTGAATATTGGAGGGATTCGTACAAATATAAATCAACTTGAAATAATAGTCGCCGAAAATAACTGGGATTTTATTTGTGTAACTGAAATGCATTTGACAGAATACATACTTGACTCAGAAGTACAATTAAAGAGTTACAATTTGGTAAGGTGTGATAGTATATCAAATCACACTGGTGGAGTGGCCTTCTACATTAAGCAGGAATGGCATACGCAGGCATTAGAAGTTATTTCAGTTGGAAAAATGATCTGGTGGCTAGTGATAAAAGTAAGCCTGAAAAACATAAATTTAGTACTAGTGGCGGTATACAGATCCCCCGATAAACAAAAATCTCCGAAGAGTACCTTTTGTGAATTTTTTAAATCTAAAATGGAAGAATGTGCGTCTTTAAGCGATCGCGTGTTAGTTATGGGTGATTTTAATGTTGACTGGTTTGAAAATAATATCTATAAAAGAAAAATTGAGCAAGTAATTAATGATAATTCCTTCAAACAAAGCGTTACCGAACCAACAAGAATACGAGAACTTCATCTACTCTAATTGATTATGTGCTTTCCAATAATTCATGTGTTAAAGCAAATACAAAAAAAGAATTTAAAGTGAGTGACCATGAATCAATTGATATTGATATTAAAATCAACGCAAGGGATGAAAAAAAAAAGAAAATCATTCGGACTGTGCATTATAACCAAGAGATTTTCTGTAGTGAACTAGTTCAAAGAGGTTTTGCAATGGTGAATTATTCTATAAGTTGCAACCAGTCGGCAAATGTTTTTAGTCGCATCATAAGTGATTCTTTAAATAGAATGGTAATTACAAGAGAAATCACAGGAGGAAATCAGTGTAACGCATGGTTCAACTCAAATCTTTATAATTTAAAAAAACAAAAAATTCAATCATATCAGCTTGCAGTATGGACAAACAACGTAAATGATTGGGACATCTACAAATGTTCTAGAAACAAATACGTATCCGAGCTAGCTTTAGCAAAGAACCGTTATACAGCAAGAAAAGTAGACCAGGCAGTAGACCAAAAATCAATGTGGAGATCAATTAAAACATTAGTTCTTAACGAAGAGAAAAATTAAATAAATAAAATTGTGATAAATGGAAGAACTATAATAAACAAACAAGGAATCGCAAACGTTTTAAACAAATTCTTTGTGGACAGTGTTGAGTGTATAAATGTAAATATTCCTTATGTACAATATAAAAATCTACTTGAAAGAAGTGAAAATAATTTTAAATTTCAGTTGTTAAATTTAAATGACTTAAAAACTATAATGAAAAAAATGAATAACAAAAAAGACTTTAAATTTCTTTCCGTGAGGATGTTGTCTAGCGCGTTTGAGATAATTGGACCAACATTTCTTCAAATTATAAATGAATCTTTACGTTCTGGAATTTTTCCAGATTGCTGGAAAGAATCCACAGTGGTACCGATTGAGAAAGTGAAAAATGCTGCAACCCCAGCAAAACTTCAGACCCATCAATATGTTAATGACAGAAAGCAAAATTATTGAAAAAATTGTTCATTCACAAGTAGAGGATTATATGGAATCGCACTCGTTGCTCTCTGACTACCAATCTGGATTTAGAAAACAACATAATTGTGAAGCGCTGTTGAATCTTGTTGTTGCACAGTGGAAGTCGGAAACACAAGATAAAAAAGTCATAGCAGCCGTTTTTCTTGATCTACAAAGAGCCTTTGAAACTATTGACAGAAATATACTACTACAGAAGCTGCATATGTGCGGTATAAGAGAAAACGAACTTAATTGGTTTAAAAGTAATCTTTCGGGAAGAACTCAAAAAACAAAAGTAGCAGAATATGTTTCTGAACCAGCGGCAGTTACTTTGGGTATACCGCAGGGTGCAGTTTTGGGTACACTTCACTTCATCATTTACATAAAACGATATGAAAAAGGTTTTAAATAAATCGAAGATATGCATGTTTGCCGATGATACCTTATTGTATGTGACAGGTGACTCTGCCAAAGAGTGCATTAGTCATCTTAACTCTGATTTAGAAAACGTTGGAAAGTACCTTAAAATGAACAAACTTAAACTTAATACAAATAAAACAAAAGCTATTATAATAAATGGCGAATCTAGCAATAAAATTGTTGTAAACGGCGAAGAAATTGAATATGTAAAAGAAATTAAATACTTGGGTATTATGCTAGATAATCAGTTGAGATTTGATGTACATATTAATTACATATGCAAGAAGATAGCCAAAAAAATTGGATTTTTCCAAAGAATCCGCAAAAAAATATCATTCAGAAGTGCAATACAAATCTATAATGTTATGATTAAGCCACATTTTGAATATTGTTCAACAATTTTGTTTTTAGGGTCATTGCAAATGACAGAAAGACTACAGAAACTGCAAAATAGAGGAATGAGATGTATATTAAGATGTGGTTTTTTAACACATATAAGGTATTTGTTAGATATTTTATGCTGACAACCAGATAAATCAAAGAACTTTGATGAATGTGATATTATTTATATTTAAAATGAAACATAATTTGCTTCCAAAATATTTAAGTTGTCAGATAGTTTATGTTGCGGATGTACAACCCTATAATTTAAGGAATAATTCAGATTTCCGAGTAGGATACTTTCCAACGAGTAGAGCACAAAACAGTTTGTGGCATAAAGGTTTAAACTTATTTAACAGTTTGCCCAAAAGCTTAAAAAATGAGGTAAATAGTAATATATTTAAGAGAAAACTTATAATTTATATAAAGAATAATTATGATTAAGAAAATAAAAATATGATAGTATGTAAGTTCCTTTTTCTTCTTTTCTTCTCTTCTCCCCTTTTCCTTTTGACGTGTTCTTGAATTCATGTCAATCAGGTGGGCGGATTACGCCCACTTTGAATTCCATATCTTCAAACACCAAAACAAGGAAAGGATGAGGAGGAAAAAAAAATTAAATAAACCCTGTTAGAATAAGTTTAGTTTATGTAAAAAATGTACTGTTTCTTTAAATAGCGAAGAAGCTAAATAAATAAATAAATAAAAAATGACTTTCAAACTTTGGGGAAAAATTTTACTACCTTTATACAAGTTTAACCAAAAAAGATTGCTCTAAAAAAATTGCCATTAAGTCCTTAGTTTTTAGATTCGGCAAACCATATATTAGGAAAGTGTTCAGAAAGAGTTTCTCTCAGACATATCACAAAAAAAAATCCCTTTTTATTTGATATTGTCTTTTAAGCTTTGCAGAAAAAAATTTTAAATTACTTTTTCTAAATGTGCACATTTTTGTTGAAACAAGCTTTCGAAAAGTGTCCCTAAGGCCCTCATTTAAGTTTTTTGGCAAAATAAATTTTATAACACAAAAAAAAAAAAAAAAACCCTTTTCTTTGTAACATGTCAAAGTTTGCGTTTGAGTGCATTTAAAGATTTTTACAAATAAAATTTTCTTTTTATTTTAGTTATTGTATTACTTTATATTAGGACATAAGAAACAGTTCTTAAAAAAATGCTATCAAAAGGTAAGCATTGTTGAAAAAAATTCAAAGCCAAACTGCAAAAAAATTAATTTCATTATATTTTAAAGTCCAACCACAATTATCTTATATTCACATAAAAAAGACTGCAAACCATGATTCTGTGAATTTAGTTCTTCAAATTTACTCTTCAAATTTACATATTTTTTTCAAATACTTCATTTGTTTTTACTTCATATTTTTTAAGCTACATTTTTTCTTTAGCTTGCCTAGTGGCAATACACTGAGTGTCGTCTCTACAGAAAAAAATTGACCTCTATTCTTAAAGTAAAAGGAAGAAAAAAATGGTCCTTTTAACAAAGCCTCTCGGCGTTGAAGTGATTTGTGCATTCAAAAAAAAAAAAAGGTCAAATTTATTTTTAGCAACTTATAGGAACTCAATTGTGTTCTAGGTTGTCTAAGGTTGTGTCTTACTTATCCAAGTTAAAGAAATATATTGCTTTATTTTTGGTGCTGAAATTTTTTTAACATATTCAGAGCTTAAGAGAGAGCTTTATTTTTTTTTTATTTGGCACAAAAATGTCACTTTATCCAGTACATGTATGTATGTTCCCTAAGGTATATAACTGAACTTTGGTTATCAATCAAAATAATGGCAAAATATAAAAGAAAAACAAAAATTTTCATTTTATTTTGAAATTATTGAAGTAAGCATCAGAGACATTAGTCAAACAAAGTTTTTTTTTCCCAATTGAACTTGATTTCTCAAGTCAGATTTAAGCAAAATGCTTTATAGTGCTCTATTTTTTATGCGCTTTCATAAAAAACCATGAGATTTATGAATTGTCCATGATATAATTACAAAGAAAGACTTTTATGTGCTGTCAAAATATAATGCTGCCTATATCTATAGTAATAAAACTCATTTTCTGTTTGTTTGTTTGTTTGTTTGGCCTTTATACAAATCTAAACGGCTCAACAGATTTTGCTCAAACTAGGTATACATATTAAGTACATCCCAACTTAAAATGTTACATACTTAGTTTTTGCCACGCCCCCTCTGAAATTCTTCAACTAACGGTAATTTCGTTATCATAAAACTTTTTACCATCGGAGATTTTTTTGTATTTAATTTTAAAAAATGTTTGTTATTTTGACATCAAAAACATTCACATATCTTCAAAATTGGGGAAATTTTCAGTATAACGACTTTTTCATAAAACATCGTTGCCTAAGAATGAGAAAAAAACGACATGAAAATCAAAGTTTGGTCTGTCGATGCAAATATCTCCGCTGTCCATTAATATATTTCATTCAAATTTTTTTGTTCAAAAGTTCAATAAAATCACTTCACAAAAATAGGTTGAACTGTACCGTTAAGTCAGTGTATATATGTTTTATGATTATGTCAAAAAAGGTCCAAAATATTGACTTTTTACTCAAAAAATGACTCAAAAATTGTTGTTGTGTTAAAAATGAAATCAATTAAAAACTGCACATCTGGCTATCTTTCATATGACATAGCATTCATTTGCAAAAATTCTTCCAGCTAAGCGCAAAAATTATTTTACTGTTTCTGTCATCAAAACAACAAGGGTACCCCCTTTGATTTTTTTCGCGAAATTTATTTTTTCCAAAATGTTGTTTTTATATTTTTTACAAAAAAGTCAAGTCCCAAAAATAATTTATGTGAAAAAATTAATGGCTAAAAATCTATTTTTCATACCAGACTATTAATAAAACTTAGTTTTGTGTTAAAATTCTCTATATAGTTTGAACGTCCCCATATATCTCTAAGAATGCAGTTGTGTGTCTAAAGTAATTACGAACATTTTGGATTATACAAAATTTTCTTTATAGTGATCATCTACTTATATTTTCAAGTTTCTTCAAATTTAACCCCACACGATTGGGATTACAGACAGGTGGCGCTATTTTCTGCTTACAGAAGAATATCTGATGTTCTTATGCAGCTAGCAGATAAGTTTTGCGAAATATTTTGCGAAAATGCTATTGCTACCAAACTTTTAAAAAGTAAAATAATGCAGTACTGCCAGTTTTTTTTAGAAATTTTAGTAGGTACAATCATTTTTAGCACAACGAATTTTCATAAAACATTGATAGCTAATAATGAGAAAAAAATTATATGAAAATCAAAGTATTGTATTTACTTTTAATGCCAATAACTCTGCTGTTTTTAATATATTTCATTAACATTTTTTTTTGTTAAAAAGTTCAATATGTTTTTTAATAGTAATCTTTGTTTAGACGTTAAAATGTCCATATCTCAAGGACACATTGAGTCCCATCATAATTTTTATTTTGTTGAAAAGATATTTGTGCTTGCTTTAACATTGAGTAAATATAAAAATTCTTTTTAATTTTTAAAATTTGTTTTTCGTACCGTTTCTTTGAATTCAATTAGCTCACCGCAAGAGATGGAACCACCAACAACAAAAATTTTCCTAAACTTTTTTGGATCAATGTTCGTTCAATTACCTAGCAAACGGTGGATAAATAAAATTAAATAAAATAAAATTCAAATAAAATTCAACATGTTTTTCATTATTCCTGATTTTAAAAAACATTTAATCGAGAAGTGTATGTTAAAATGTTTATATAAATGACTCTCGAGTAACACCGGGTATATCAGCTAGTCTACAAATAAAAATGCAATCTATCGAATAACAAAATTTATTCTGCTGTGAAGGCATTAGACTAGGGTGAAGTTTTATAATGATAATAGCCCTTTTAAAATATTTCTACGAAAAACCAATTATTTTTGTTTTATGTTCTGTACTTAATAAAGTGAGGTTTTAGAAATTCATACAAACAAGCAATCACATTGTTAATCAATTAAATCGCAATTTTAATATTGAACTTTATAAGATCGAAAAAACAAAAACATACAAAGTTCTTTTAACCCTCCGATGCCTGAGAAGGTCCCCTAGCATCTAAGCAGTTTTCAACGATTTTGCATATCCGTATGATTTGACCAAAAAGCCGCTGCCTTTCTGACTTTCTTAAATGGGATGTACGAAAGCTAATGAAATTAGATACGATACAATTTCGTAATAATTTTCATTATAATGGCCGGGTTGAAGTCAATTATGGCTGTCTTGCTCTACAAGGTTCACAGGGACCTTGTATGGGCTTTTATACAAAACGCGTAAGGCTTTAATTTTTGCTGGATTTTTCCTGTTAGTTATTTGTTTTTATAGCAATAATAACTTAAATCCGGCGTATTACTGCCGCGCACCCGTTATCAGTGAACTGTGTGTTTCCGAGACTGTGCGACCTATAACTCAGAAGCTATTCAATTGCTAAAAACAAGTTTGTATCGGAGGTGCCACGCCCCATTCAAAACGACCTTAAAACGCTATCATTGATACTGAATGTGTAAATAGTGGTCGAATACCGAATTCCAAGACTGTACTTCTTATAATTTATTTATTTATTTCTATTTTAACTATCAACAATCGTTTAACAGTTTGAGTAATTACATATAAATTATAACAACAATATGATATAAAACTAATAAAATGTAAACATAATTATATTAAAGAATATTACACTTTTATAAATTCATTTTAAACAATCTTAATTAATTTTGTTTAAAAGTTTGTCTATTCAGAGTGAGATCTATTTGAGCACTTATGGAATTGAACGCTAAGCACGTATTATTAATAGGATCATTACGGCCATAGTTTGTCCTTATACGGAATGTAAAAAAAATCTCTTTGCTTAAAATATCTCTCAGGCGCATATATTCTTAAAAGAGCGAGGAGTGGTGGGCAGTCTACATGTGACATAATTATATCGCGAACAAAAATAACAAGAAAAAATTTACGTCTGGAGGCTAAGGTGTTAAGACCTAGAAGGGCACACCTAGATACGTACGTTGGCATAAAATTCCAATTTAATTTAAACATTATGTAACGAGTGAAACGTTTTTGTATTCTTTCCAATCGCAAAAAATCTACCTCGTAATATGGATCCCAGATCACACATCCATATTCCAAGATAGACCTTACTAAAGATAAAAATAACGTTCTAAGGGTATATGAATCCTTAAATTCCTTCAAATTACGCCACAAAAAACCCATCATTGCATTAGCCTTAGTAATTATGCCATCATAATGGTTGGAAAAATAAATTTTTCTATCAAATAGAATTCCCAGATCAGATGTAGACTCGACACGTGAAAGACCACTATTTGCGATTGAGTATTAAAAAAATTTGGTTCTTTTTTCATACAAAAAGACATAATGTTGCATTTGGCAACATTTAAATGAAGTCTATTAACTGAACACCATTTAATCATATTGTTTAAATCAATTTAAAGAAGTCGATGGTTGGAAGGAGAAAAAACCGAATTAAACAGTTTAACATCAAAGAGTTAGTATGCTGTAAAAAGTTTGGGAGATCGTTGATGAACAAGACAAAGAATAGAGGTCCCAGGTGGCTTCCTTGGGGCACACCAGAATGGTTGGTAATAGATTTTGAGTAGCAGTTACCAATACGGACAACTTGATATCTATCAGAAAGGTAATTCCTCAGCCAGGATAACAAAGAGGAATGAAACCCCATTAGGGAAAGTTTTTTAACCATAATGGAGTGCTGAACTCTATCAAAGGCTTTGGCGAAATCAGTAAAAGTGACCTCAATTTTATTGCCTTTTTCCATTTCAGTTTTAATGAAGTGAGAGAACAGTGTTAGGTCTGTAGAAGTAGATTTACCACTAACAAAACCGAGTTGGAATTCAGAGATGGAGTTTTTAATTCTAGCATAAATGTGTTTTTTGACAATTGACTCAAATAATTTAGGGATCAAGGGCAATTTTGACATCGGTCGATAGTTCGCTATATTTTGCCTAGAGCCAGACTTAGGGATAGGGACTATAATGGATTCTTTCCAAATATTCAAAAGCTGCCCTGTCTTTAAAGATAAATTAAATAAAAGCGCTAATGGCTGGGCTAGCACAGCTGCGCAGTTTTTTAGAAATATTGGGGGAATATTATCTGGACCAGTTCCCTTATTAATGTCTAGAGTGAGCAAATCTTGTAAGACATCATCATCAGAAAGAACTAATGAACCCATATCAATAATAGGGTTGTCATTATAATAAAAAGGGCAGTTCACGTCATCTCCGTCGTCTAATAAAAAATTCGATTGAAAATAATCAGCAATATGATTTGTGACGTCTGAAGGACTACTTGCAGTTTTTTCGTTAAAAAACATATTTTAAGGGAAACCCTTCGTGTTCCTTTTTTTATTTAAAAAATTCCAAAAGTTCTTCGGATTTTCTCTAATATCAGACTCCAGCTTATTAAGGTGAGATTTGTAGAGTGATTCTTTAAGAGATGCGTATTCACTATGCGCCTGTAAATAGTTTTGACGAAAAGATATATTTATTTTACTTTTTTTGAACAATTTGTTCATACGGTTTTTTAATTTTGAAAGACTTTTATTGAACCACTCCGGCTTTCTTCGATATCGCAAATTTGGGTTGTTTGGGAGGTGCCACGCCCCTTTTTTGAATGCCCATAAAATGTTATCAGTGAAACGGCACGTGTAAATTCTTTTTGAATATCGAATTCCGAGGCTGTTCGACCTATAATTCCAAAGCTATTCGATATCACGTCCGAATTGAACTGAAAAACGAAATATGCGCCTACAGCGCCACCTGTTGAGAATTTTTCGACTTTTATTTTTTCTTAAACCTAAGGTTGTAATTACGAACAAGCCCGCGGAAACATGTATTTAATTTGGTCCAGTCGTTTTCAAGTTTAAAGCATCCGAACAAACTACGAACTATTTTTAACCGACTACGGCGAAGCAAAAGGAGAGGTATATGTGTTTGACCGGTATGTTTGTTTGTATGTATGTATTAAGGAAGTCAATCCCGGGATCCCGGCCGATTTAAGCTCTTTCAAATCCCGGGATTGTCTTTCCTGGATCCCGGGATTTTTAAATAAAAAAAATTTCTATTACAAATATTCATGTAAAGGCAAAAATTTCATTTTAAGTTGATATGAATAAATAATTAGAAAAAACTTTTATTGAGGCTGAAAAAGATTGTTAGGACGATGAGTGTGAATGACTGGAGCAAAGATTTTGCAAAGTTTTAGAAGAATTTGCAACATCGGGAAGTCAGCTATGTATTTAAAAATTGTCAGGTATTCTGACTTAGGAAATAATTTTGTTTTATGGTGAAGGCAATCGTGATCAAAACTTACAAATAGCTTACGACTATTGTACAACTATTTCTCCAACTAGCATAGAATTAGAACGGTGCTTCTCATCAGCTGAAACTGCATGTGTAAATTAAGGTCAAAAACTGAATTCCAAAGCTTGGTTGTATGGGAGGTGCCCCTCCCCCTTGTCCAACTCGGTACGTCTAAATTGTGGCCGAATACCGAATTTCTAAGCTGTGCGACCCATAACTCTAACGCTATTCGATAACACAAATTTTGTATATATTTGTGGGAGGTAAAAGAGGGTGTGGCATTTCTTCTTAAACCATCTCGAACTCAAAGCAAAGCCACTTACAAAATTTGAGCTCAATCGGACCAATAGTTTCGAAGTATTTTGATATTTTCTTAAAAGTAGGCGTAGATGAAGTGTGACCCCGCCCGTTTTTATTACAGTTAATGATAGTTATCGTACGAACTTATTTACCAAATTTTAATTCAATACGACCGAAACCGTTTTAAATATAGCATTTTTGTTTAATTTTTGGGCGATAAAAGGGGTTGTGGCATTATTTTTTTCCTAAGCTTTTGCGTAGCAGTTACAAACAAACCCGTAGAAGGAAGTATCCAATTTGGTCCAGTCGTTTTCAAGTTATAAGCATTCGAACAAATTACGATTCATTTCAATATATACAGATATTGATTTGTGGGCGGTACAAGTGGGCGTAAAAACATTTATGTATCGTGACTGCCTCTTGGAGCACCTACACAGCAAGTTTCACTGTAAAAATGTGTAGAACTCCGGGATTGCCATGATTTCGAAAAGTGGGCGTATTTATATTACGACCCCACCCATTTTTTGTACAGTTACCGACAATAACCATCTGAACAAAATTACCAAATCTTAGTTTTTTACGATTGAAACCGTCTGATATATATCCTTTTTTTGGTTTGTGATCGATAGCGCAAATTTGGCTTGTATGGGAGGTACCACGCCCCCTCGTCCAATCGTTACCTAACCTCACAGGAACACTCTCAAGATGTGGTTTCAGTTTTCCTGAAAATTTCATAAAGATCGGTTCAGCGGTTTTAGAGTCTATACGTGATATAGCCACATACCCACATACCCACATACATACATCCATTTTTATATATATATAGATGCCTTAAACTGTGTTGTAATTTATTTTTTTATACTTATTGTTCTTTAAATTAATCTGATTTTCAAGTCATCAATATTATTTAATATAATATAATATAATAATAATAATATAATATATAATTAAATATATATAATTTTATTTGTGTTTATTAACAATGCGGGTATTCACAATTTTGTGGTAGTGTGGTTTTTTTTGCCATAGTTGAAAACCGCAATTATGAGCTCTCTTTAAAATAGAATTTGTGGTTTGAAACCTCACACTATAGCTTTTCGTTACTATGCAAATAAATTAACTATCCAATTTGAAATATTTTATTAATATATGGCATAAAAAGTTTAACTTGCATTTTGAGCTTCTTTAATTTTTGCAATTAGAAAACTGGCAATCGATCAGTTGTTTATGGAACTTTAAAAACCACGTTCATTAAACATATCATTGGGCTTCTTAAAATTACCACACTTTTGGTTTTTAGAGATTTCATGTAAAACAAGAAAAAATATAAAAAACACTCGGTAAAGTGTGGTACAACACCACGAGGTTTTTTAACTAAACTGAAAACCACGCAATTGTGAATATCCTTAATATGTTTTGTTTTGTTTTTGTTACTTTATAAATGAATTAATTTAAATTTTTTAGTTTCAAGTAATAAATAACAAAAAATTGTATTAAAAACGTTTTGAATTACTTACTACTTTAAATTTTCAATCCCGAACTAATTCCGGGATCCCGAGATTGAGATTTTCAATCCCGATAATACCGGGATCGAAAAAAGCTTCCGGAATCGGACTCCCTAGTATGTATGTATGTATGTATGTATGTGTGTTTGTTCATCTGTTCAGCTCTCACTTCTGAACTACTTATCATAATTTGACAAATGAGGTACCGTTGAAAGCGTTTTGATAGTTTTCTGGTTAATGACTATGTGATGTCACATTTAATTTAATATAGCGCCCCCTAGCGGACATAAAGTCATGAGAAAATTTTTTTTTTAGTGACATAAGCAAATGAGGTATCGTTAGAAGCGTTTGGATTGTCCGATGAAGAAAAGTTATGTGACATCAAGTTTAATATAGCGTCCTCTAGAGGACAAAAAGTCAACTAAACCCCTAACTTCTAAACTACCCCAACTTCTAAAAAACTAATCATAATTTGACAAATGAGGTATCGTTAGAAGCGTTTTCACACTGCGCTGGTTAAGCCTAGCCCTAACTTCTAAACTACATATCGTAATTTGACAAATGAGATATCGTTGGAAGCGTTTTGATCGTCCGCTGGCTAAAGGCCATGTGACATTACTTAAAATTTAATTTACGTCTTCTGGAGGACAGAAAATCAACTAAACCCTTAACTTCTAAACTACTTAGCAGAATTTAACAAATGAGGTATCGTTGGAAACGTTTTGATTATCCGCTGGTTATAGGTTATGTAACGTAACATACAATTCAATATAACAACGTCTACAGGACATAAATTAAACTAAGCCACTAACTTCTAAACTACTTATCATTCACTATTTCACTATTTTGACAAATGAGGTATCGTTGGAAGCGTTTCCTCGTCCGTTGGATAAAGGCTATGTGACTTAAAATTTAATTAAATATGGCGCCCTCTAGAGTACAGAAAGTGAACTAAACAACTAACTTCTAAAATACTTATCATATTTTGACAACTGAGGTATTGTTGAAAGCATTTTCCACCTCTGCTCATTAAAGGCTATGTTATGCCACATTAAATAGAATAAAGCGTCCTCTAGAGGACAGAAAATTAACTAAACTCCTATCTTCTAAATCACATATCTTAATTCGATAAATCAGGTATCGTTGGAAGGGTTTTTTTTTAGTCCGCTTATTATAGACTTTGTGACGTCACATTAATTTGAATGTGGCGCCTTCTATAGGACATAAAGTCATGCACTAAAATAAAATTGTAAGTGCCATAGTAAGCATCTTTTTTTTATAAATTGATCATCAAATAATTAATAAGTAGTTAATACTTTTGATTATATAAAAATTGTATCCCCAAAATAATTAAAAAACAAAAAAGTCCAAAAAAATTAAACCCGACTACTAAAAATCACGCTCTTAAAAGAATGAAATAAGAAAATTTTCTCGTCTGAAATTGTTATGTTTAAATTATTTAATATTTTTTGTTTATTAAATAAACAACTTACACATAATATATTTTATTGTATTTTATACATATTCATAGTGATATTCAGAAGATATCCGTGGTTGCATGCCACCTTTCCTGTGGCTGTGTTGTAACAGTGATCATGATGAAACAACGATAAATTGCAAGCGTTTATTTTAACTCCTTATGTGAAGGTGAATTAAAAGAAATTGTTGTTGCTATTGAAAAAGAGCCAACGAAAAGCACTGAATATCTACTAAAAGTCCTGCTCGGTAGTCTAAAAAGAATGGATCATATCAATTCATCGGAGTTACTTCAATCGAAGTTCTTGTTGAAGTTAAATGCATGCATGGCAGATAACGCAGCGACATCTAGAGCTTTCAATAAATGCCTGAAAGGAAGCTGAAATGCAGCCCATAATGTAACAAAAGATATGGTAGCAAAACTTGATGAGGTTTTCGATAGTTTCAGTACTAAAATTAAAACCATTACTGGTTTCATGAATTCAAAAAATGCTGCTTATCACCCAATAGCGGTAGATTTTTTAAACTTCCAGTCGAATAAAAAAATTGTTCATCCTAACACGTTGAATGATGTGCAAGGACACAGATTTATGTTTTTGGTTGATATTGCTTTTCAGATTATTCAGTTGAGCGATTTGCAGATTGAATTTGCAGATCATACTTAACACTATTAACAAAGAATTCATCGATCAATTAAAATTATGTGTTGCCTTGAATTCGATTTGTGTTGAACCGATTAAAATCGTTACGAGCAGTGCAATTATTGACACTGAAAAACATTCGGAATTTAAAGATGTGTTAAAAAAAATAATTGAAACTTTAGCTGAAGAAACTATACAATCCAACACTATTTATGAAAATATACCTGCTTATTTTAAATTTGCATTTTGCATGCAAAAATATCAATGATTGATGTTGCAAAAATATCTATCGTCTACAGGGTTGCCCATATTCGACGGACCCATGTTTTTTTTAAAAAGATCAAAGAAAAAAATAAAAATTTGGAGGTTGGCAATCTTAATCATTTAATTTGTTCCAAGTAGATTTGTTTACATCAATTTTTGAATATGATATCTCTCAAATGGCCGCCTCTGGCGTTGATGGCGTATTGTGCCCTTTTTGCAGCATTTTCCATCGTTTTCGCCAACATTTCGGCCGGAATAGCGGCTTTTTCTTCACGAATGTTGTCCTTGAGCTCTTCTACGGTCCTTGGCTTGTTAACGTCAACCTTTGACTTCAAATATCCCCACAAATCGGGCGAACGCGGTGGCCAGTCCAAATCACCACTTTTCGACATCAAACGGCCCGGAAACAAATTCTTCAGAAAATCGATTGTTATGCGACTTGTGTGCGGTGGAGCGCCGTCTTGTTGAAACCAGAACTGCCTCATACGCTTTCGACGAATAATTGGCATCACAAAATTGGTCATCATGTCGCGATAACGCTCCTGGTTGATGGCAACAGCATGGCCATTTTCATTTTGGAAGAAAAACGGCCCAATGACCGTTTTCGCACTAACGCCGCACCAAACTGTGACTTTTTCGTCATGAAGAGGCACTTCTTGAATCTCCTGAGGATTTTCAGTGGCGTAAATACGGCAATTTTGCTTATTTACGGTCCCATTCAATGTGCACTTCTCACATTTTTTAATCTTTTAAAAGCACGTTGAGTTTTCACAATTGACTTCTTCTGTTGAATGTAAATTTCAACTATTTCAGAGCGCTTGCGTGGCATGTATTGTTCCATGGTAAAAATCTGCTTGGACTGACGCTTCAAACGCGGTATGTCATTAAGCGATCTGACATCTCTGTCAAAAGTTATGGCGTTGCCAGATGGGTCCGTCGAATATGGGCAACCCTGTATAAACGATATCTTAACATACCATTAGATAGTGCCAAATCTTCCTGCAGTAATAGAAATCTGGAACGCGTTTTTGCGATGGTGAAGAGGAATGAGGATATGACTACAAACAAAGGAATTTATACAAGATGTCAACAGGTAAAAGGCCGATGCAATCGCTCTATTTCTTACCTCACTGACAAAACAATTTTGCAGAATAAAATAATTTCCGAGGTAAATGATGAAGTTAAATTTTTAAAAAGTTCTTATTATGAAAATAACAATTGGAATTCTGAAGAAAGAGTTAAGAGATTAGAAAAACTAAACATTGAGTGTGTTAGAAAAAACGAAGAAGCGATTCAAAATTGTTATTTACTTCCCTAATGTGTCAAAAAACTGCGTAAATCTATACAGACCTCGAGGAAAAATTGTTTGAACTGGAAATAAAAGCTGACCGAATGAAAGTTATGAGGAGATAAATTGATTTATTGAAGAAATCCGTCATAACTTTTAAAGATCCAAAGAAATGGAACGGGAAAGAAATAACTGAGGAAGATCAGCTTAGGTTAAAACTAAAAAAAATCTTCATTCAAATGCGATAGTACTTATTTGAATAATTGACAAAATGTAAATATTTCAGAAAACTATTTCTGATGTAAAAGTAGGGTCACGCCCCCTAGTTAAAAGTTTTTGAAAAATGTCGGAACAAAAGTTATTATTATTATTATTACAGAAATTAGAATAATAATAAAAATTAATATCTTATTATAAATAAGAAAATAAAAATATGCAGCAATGGCAACAATGGCAACAATGGCCTTCAGCTGTTTATAGGTATATTATGAATAGTTATGTACTTTGTTTATTTTTAAATTAAATTATATATACTACAGTTTTTAAAAAATTTATTGTTTTGCTGAGGATTTATTTTATTTTTATTGCAAGGAGAAGGATTGCGAAGAAGTGATGAGAGGTTTGAATTAGGGAATAAAAAATTTCTTTGCATTAAGAAGATGGGACAATCGAAGAGATGGTGGGATAGTATGTAGCTGGAAGGTTGAATGTTGCAGTTGCAGATGGGATCGGCATTTAAGCCCATTAAATGACTGTGGGAGAGTTTGGAATATCCTAGGCGTAGACGCAGAATTTTTATTGTGTCTATGTTGTCTGTTTATTGGTTTTTGTTTTTGGATGAGATAATTATGGATAGAGAGTTTATCCGGGTTACACTCTTTGTACCAGTTGGAGGTACAGTTCCAAATTGATTTATTTTTAGTGAAGTGGAAGGTTTTTCAAAAGCGTTTAATATCATTAAAGTTGATGTTTGGAGTTCTTGTTAGTGGAGCTGAGAGAGCGTATTTAGCTGCACAGTCGGCATATTCATTTCCTTCAATATTAACATGACCTGGGATCCAGACGAGACTAGTTTGAGAGAACTTAGCAATTAAAGTATTTCTTATTGATTTGTGATAGTAGTCGTTTTTATGAATGTTGGATATTACGCTGAGAGATGCGAGAGAGTCTGTACAGATGACAAAATGACAGTGTCTGTTTTCAATGTGGTTCAATGCCTCATGGATGGCGATAATTTCTGCAGAAAATATACTGCTATATTGAGGGAGTTGAGAGACCTTAAGGCCCTATTCTCTTTCAGCAAAAAATTTTTTTCGACTTTTTTTTGCATTTTTTTATAGCTTGGACATTTAAGAATATAACCCTAAAAGGGTTTTTTGAAATTCGAAATACTTTAGAAGATATGGCCATTTTTGTGGGGTCATGTCTTCGCTAAAATGAGTAGTTTTTATGTTGCTTAGTTTTTGAACGCAACGGCATCAATTAACCACCGAATTCCGTTGAATAGTTAATGGACAGGCAAAAACAGGTTTGAATACACATTTGCAGAAACATATGAATGAATATGAAATCAAAGCCGCATTTAGTTTAGTTTCGATTGAGTTGAATAGCGGACGCACGCTTGAGCTTACGGTTTGCGGAAAAGTACAGTTTTGAAAAAAATTTATTTTTGTGCGGTAAAATGGATAAAAAAAGTAATAAAATACGTCAAAAACCCGTAAACAAAGTGAACTATGTTCGCGCCGGTCGAATTAAAAAACGCAAATTTCGTGGAAATAAATTTGATAGAGTAGAGGACACTGAGTTTGCGAGTACTTCAGCCAAAAAATTCAAAAATAATCCCACGGAGGATATTGTCATCGAAAACAATTTGGAGAATTGCATCTTGGACTTCTATTCAGTATTCACAACACTTGCTACTTTCGTCATTTGTGCCACATGCAACGAAAAATTGGAATTCAAAAAAGCATCGCCGAATGGAGTTGCATTCAAAATCGCTGTGAACTGCGCTTGCCCAACCAGACTTATTCCTTCATCACGTTTCGCCGGCAAATCGTATGAAATAAATCGCCGCTTGGTTGTTGCCATGAGACTTTTGGGCATTGGTCCCAAAGGCATAGATATGTTTTGTGGCATTATGGACATAGGAGTAGGTCTGAGCAGCAATTTGTTCTACAGCAGCCTTCAAAATTTGCATTCAGCTGCAGAGGCCGTTTATAATTTCGTTATTTCCAAGGCCGTTCGTGAAGAAAAAGAAGCCACCATGGAAGAAAATGAAGGGTGCGATCCAACGCTATTGACTGTGTCGGGCGATGGCACGTGGAAAAAACGCGGCTTCGCATCTTTCTATGGTATAACGACATTGATCGGCAAGTACACCAAAAAAGTTGTTGACTCTGTGGTCAAGTCTGCTATTTGCAATAGCTGCAAATATTGGGAATCCCAGCAATATATCCATCCAGAGGGTTTCGAAGCTTGGAAGGAGTTGCACGAAGAGGAATGCCGTAAAAATCATGAAGGCAGCGCAGGAAAAATGGAAGTCGATGCGGTTAAGGAGATGTTTGCAAGATCAATGGAAAAACACGGCGTCAAGTATGAAAAATATATCGGCGACGGCGATTCTAAAACTTTCAAAGCAATTCTCACCGAAGACCCCTACGATGGCGACCCCACTGTGGTAAAAAAAGAATGCGTTGGCCACGTTCAAAAAAGAATGGGGTCCAGGCTGCGCAAAGTCAAAAAGGAGAACAAAGGTATAGGTGGCAAGGGCGCTGGAAAGCTGACAGATAAGCTTATAAGTGAACTGACAACCTACTACGGTTTGGCGATTCGCCGTCATCCGAAATCCCTAGAAGAGATGAAGAAGGCGGTTTGGGCTACGTATTTTCACAAAGTATCTACCGACGAAAATCCCCAACACCAAAATTGCCCGACCGGTGAGTCAAGCTGATGCACGTATCAAAAGGCCGTGGCGCAGGGTAACGTGGATGACTTTAAACATAATTACGATCCGCTCAACCCAAAGGTCGCCGAAGCGATAAAACCCGTCTACGAAGCGCTGTCATCGGACGAGTTTTTGAGTAGATGCTTCGGGTCTGAGACTCAAAACAGCAATGAAGGTTTCAACAGTATCGCCTGGACCTTTGCACCAAAACATATGCACGCTGGAGCGCGGACAGTGAGATCGCAAATTACATGGCAACCGCCATTTTCAACGATGGTTTTCAGCCAATACTCAAAATTATGAGGTTGATGGGAATCGCCATTGGAAACCAAGCCTACAATTTTGCGTTATCACGTGATGAACTTCGCCTCAACCGCTCGGAAGCTTACGCTGTGGATGCATCAAAGGAGGGCAGAATTGCTCGCAGAGCTCAAAGAGCCAAAGATCAAAGCTTTTTTGAAGAAGAAGAAGGTGGTTTATATGGACCTGGCATCGCTAAATAATTTGGGTAAGTATTCCAAAAACAGTTTTTTTCTTTCATAAAAGAGTGAGTTTTGTTTTGTCCAAATCGCGTCTTTCCAACTATCAAGCCACTTTTCTCCGGTTCTACTGAACCGATTTTGATAAAATAATTTTTTTTTTCGAAAAATAAACTTCAAACTTTGAACGCGTTTATCTCGAAACCACGTTTTTCGAGCTGGCGGCCACGATTCCGCCAGTTTTACTGAACCGATTTGGATGAAACAAAGTTTAATCGACGTAGAATTGTCACCATTCTGGCTCGTAGCAAAATAAATAATAAATTTTGCGATTTTTTTTACTATTTTTTTTTTAAAACTAAACTACAAAAAAATGGGTCCAAATTCGATTTGTCAATTTCAAGTGGCCGCCTTTTTGTCAAAAAAAATCGCAAAATTTTTATTTTACTACGGGCCAGAATTACATCTATGCTGATCATAACCCTATATTTTTTTTTCAGACGCTCCTGAGGGCCGGAATCGTGGCCGCCAGCACCATGCCTTTTTTTTTGAGGGCCAACTTTGACGGTGCCATCATCTATGGACAGCCCCTATATCGCGGCGAAAAAAATTTTTTTATTTTCTTTCATTCATTACTAATTCAATAAAAAAAAACAAAATTCAAATATCTTTTTGCGTTTTCAAATGAGAATTTTTTCAAAAAGGGTCCAAAAACAGCAAGCTGAAGGAGAATAGGGCCTTAATAGTTTTGGTGCACGAAGTGACGCTGTAGCTAGTGTTGCTGTTCGATTTGGAGCCGTCAATATAGATAAAAGTGTGGTTTTTTAAATGTTCTTTTATTTCTAAAAATAGTGTTCGGAAGTGTTGAGGATTTTTTTTGGAATTAATTTATTCATGAAGTGATGTACTGATAGCTAGTTTATGACGAAGCCAAGGGGGTGAGTTAATACTCGCATTATTTGTTGTTAATATTGGTATATGCGGGATGTCGATATCATGGCAGCTACGAATTATTCTTGTTATTGTAGGGAAAACTTTTGGTTCTTTATTACTACTTGGGAAAGTTTTAATCACCTTAAAAAGGGGGTTATCTTGGCAAGAGTGTATGGATTTGAATTGGTTGGCTAATAGTAGGTCCCTTTGGTTTTCTAAAGTAAGAATATTTGCTTCGAAGAGCATGTTGTTGATTGGGGTTGACCTGAAAGCTACGAGGGAAGTTCTTATCGCAGAATTGAAAGCAGTTTTTATTTTGTTAAGAACAGACTTCGGTGCAAAACCATACAGAATTAAACCATAGTTTATTTTTGATATAACTAGAGATTTCACTACTTGTATCAATGAATAAGTACTGCAGTTAAATTTGGGGCTAGAAAGGCATTTGATAACGTTAAGTTGCTTACATAAGGTGGAAGTATTTTTTGTTAATTAGTATGCCAAGAATTTTTATGGATTCGCATTCTTTGAGCTGAAAATTGTTAACAATTATAGTGCACAGCAGCTGTGTTTGCGACACATATGAATAGACTTGCATTTTGCTGGAGAAATTTTTGCTCCAGAGTAGTTGCACCAGTTCATTATGTCTCCAAACAGGGGATTGAGGTCGATTATAGGGTTTTTGTTTTTATTTGACTTAATTAATTAGATTGAAGTCATCTGCTTACGCACAGAAATTGATTTCTTTATGAAGTGATATGATGCTGCTTAGTTTATTATAAGCGATTAGAGATCACTATCACTGAGAGTGGGGACCCTTGTAGAATGCCGTTATATAATGGCTGAGGATCAGATGTAAAGTTGCCTATTCGGATGATTATTTTCCTATTAGACATAAAATTCTTTACATAATTCATTATGTTGGAACCGAGCTTCTAAGCTAACAGTTGCTCTATAACTGTGTGTATGCCTATTTTGTCAAAAGCTTTTTCAAAATCCAGTGAAAATATTGATAAATGTTTTTTTTTTTTACAGACAATTCGCAACCAGGTAGTCCACATAGAGCAGAGTATCCGCTGTGAATTTCCCTTTTCTAAATCCCATTTGGTGACTTTTGATTAGTTTGTTGGTATTAACAAACCACCATAGCCGAGTGGCAATAATTTTTTCCAGAACTTTTGACATACAAAGGTTAAGCGATATAGGTCTGTAGGATTTCACAAGGATTTTGTCGCTGAATTGTTTTAAAATTGGTATAATAAGACTAAATTTATATTGTTGCGGTATATTATTGCAAAAAATTTGTTGTTGAAAAAGTTTAAAATTCTGTGTTGAAGAACGACAGAGGCATTGCGAATCATGGAATAATTGATTCCAAGGTCTAATCGGAACAAAAGTTGTTGGCTAAAATTATATCTATCGTAATCTGAAATAAAATTAACTTTAAAAAAAAATTTTATATAAAGATAGGGCCACGCCCCTAACTTGAAATTTTTTAAAATCGTCAGAACAAAAATTGTTGGCTAAGAACTGCAATAAAATTAACATTAAAAAAATGTTTTTATAAAGGTCGGGTCACGCCTCCAAATTGCAAATATTTGCAAAATGCTACAACAAAAGTTGCTGGCTATGATCATATCTATTATGAACCGCAAAAAATATACGATTTTTAAAAGAAGCTATATTTGATACCTTGCTATTTATACCACACACTCCTTTACCACATTTATCCCTCTAACTCATGTAGAAGTTGATGTTTAGCGTTTTAACGATTTTCGACTACATGGTAGGTGGGTTGATGTCCGTGGATTGCAAAAATGACTGATGGGCGTACGAATATGTCTATATACCCTTAAGAAGTGATTTTGATCAAAAATATACATACTTTCCTATACCAGCCACGATATTTTCCTCAGGTGGCAGCATAGTCGTGTGGATAGGATGTGGAATATCTAAATGTTGTAATATCTGAATGCAGAACCAAGATTTTTCTGTCATGCGTATACAATACCAATCGAAGCTGTAGCTTAGATCCACTATTCACAGAACTTTCAAATTGTGCTATAGACTTCCAGCATTTTATTCTATGCGATGATTTTAACCAGGGCTGTGGAGTCGGAGTCGGAGTCATGGAGTCGGAGTCGCGGTGTTTTTGCCGGAGTCGGAGTCGTTAAAAAAACTCGCGACTCCGACTCCGCAAAAGAATTTTTCAAATATTTTCCAAAATAAAAATTCTTTCAAATTTTTTTTCTTCAATATTTTCAATTTTCAAATATTTGCCTTTTTTTACAGAAGTTGACTAAACCTTTTGTAATGAATTGTTTTTTAGTTTATTTAATTTGAATTATTTATTTTGTTGATTTTTGTTGTGTTTTTTATTGAATAAAAACATTAAAAATGTGCGACTTTTGTGCGACTTTTCGTTTTTGAAAAAACGGCTTTTTTCCTCCTTTTTCAAAATTTTCAAGTCACCCTGATTGTCATTCATAAACTTGTGCTTACATTTTCTCACGATTAAGAAGAAAATGAAGCAAACAAAAGCATTAACGTTCTCTCACAAGTAAAAGCAATTTTGATAAGTCACTACAAAAAAGAAAAAACTTCGCTACAAGCGTCGTCATGTTCATTTTAAATGCAATTACTGTTTTCATATTTTCTCTATCGTGTGAATACTCTCTATGTATGTACATAGTATGTACACTCTTTCGTTAGAAATGTGTATTGATAAAATCATTGCATTCATTCTTTCATGAAAGGAAACCAGTGCTGCCAGTTTAGGAGATTTTACCCTAGATTTAGGCTATTTTTTTTTTATTTAGGGTACATTTTAGGGGTAAATATTTGTTATCACTATAATAGAACTCCAGATATACAATTATTAATTTTCACTTCAATTTCCTAAAGTAAGCTAATTAGCTCCTCGTTACTGGCTCTTCCATTTTCAAATGCATCGGTTGAAAGTGAATTTTCAATGTTTAACTTTGTAAAACATGAGTTGAGTAATACAATATATAGAATGGAAATTTCATTAACATGTGTATAATAAATTATTAATTTAAATAAAATTCTGCTCTTGAGAATTTCTTTTTTACATAAATTGACTAAATTTAGGAGGTTTTTATTTTTGTCTTTGGTCGTAGTCGGAGTCAGAGTAAGAGTCGGAGTCGCAGTCGCAGTCGGAGTCGGAGTCGGAGTCGGAGTCGGAGTCGGAGTCGGAGTCGGAGTCGGAGTCGGAGTCGGAGTCGGAGTCGGAGTCGGAGTCGGAGTCGGAGTCGGAGTCGGAGTCGGAGTCGGAGTCGGAGTCGCAGTCGGAGTCGGAGTCGGAGTCGGAGTCGGAGTCGGAGTCGGAGTCGGAGTTGGAGTCGGAGTCGGTGTCGGTGTCGGTGTCGGTGTCGGAGTCGGAGTCGGAGTCGGAGTCGGAGTCGGAGTCGGAATCGGAGTAGGAGTAGGAGTAGGAGTCGGAGTCAAAATCGGAGGCGGAGTCGGAGTCGTACTTTAAAAATTTCGGCGGTTGGAGTCGGAGCCGCAACTAATTTTTGACGACTCCACAGCCCTGATTTTAACGTAAATCTTTTAGCTCATGACCACCTATCTCATAAGTTTCATGATGATTTATCTGCAGTAGGACTGAATTTGGTTAATACAACAATGCCAACTCGGTTTGCAAACAATGCCTATCCAAGCTTGTTGGACGTTTTTGTTGTATCGGACCTGTCGTCTATTATGCTGTTTGACCAAATTTTGTTTATTTCTGATCATGATCTCATTTTTGGCACCTTAAACATAAATCTAACAAAACTTGCCACTAAAACTTCATTTCTATATCGTGACTACAGGTCGATTGATTACACATCTTTGTACCACAATTTGACGCGAATAAATTGGTCAGACTGTTGGCTTCTTGAATCAGTCGACGAGAAGTTAAAGTTTTTTATAGATAAAATTACAAATCTGTTTGATAATCATGTACCCCTGCGTACTCGTCACGTAGCCAATAATTCTTGCCCTTGGTTTACACATTTTGTAGAATCGCTTCTAAAAAAACGGAACAAAGTCTACACTAAGTGGAAACGAAATCCTACTGCACAAAACTGGCAGCATTATAGGCAAGTTAGGAATGAAGCTACAAACGCCATCAGAATCTCAAAAAAGAGGTTTTTTTCATCAAAACTAAATCCTAAACTACCATCAAAACAGCTCTGGAACAATTTAAAGGGCTTAGTAATATGCAGCAAGGAATCTGAAGCGTGCCACATTGATCCTAACATATTAAACGACTTTTTTGTTGCTAATTCTACACCTATAGACATGCTTTATTATGGCGAGCATGTTTCTCATAACTTGCCATTTGAATTTAAGTTTAATATAGTTAGCGAGTTGGATGTAGCACGCTGCATAAAAAATATTAAATCAAATGCTACTGGTGTTGAAGGTATCTCCGTAAAATTTCTGAAATACATATTGCCTTATGTACTAAGTCCACTTGTACACATAATAAACCACTGCTTTACAACTTCGAGATACCCTGAGATATGAAAAGTGGCGACAGTCATTCCTATTGCGAAAAAATCAAATGCTTCGGAACCATTCTATTTTCGACCGATTAGCCTATTGTCTTCAGTTTCTAAAGTATGTGAATCTCTCATGACTGAACAAATTTCTCGTCATATAACTACTTTTGGCCTGATGTCTAAGCTGCAGTTAGGCTTTCGGCCTGGACATAGCTGCTCCTTTGCTTTAGTAAAAATTCTAGATGATATAAAATTGCCATATGATAGGGGTCATCTGAGTTTGCTTTGTCTATTAGACTATTCTAAAGCATTTGATACTGTAGACCACACTTTACTCTGTAAAAAACTTAATATTTACTTCGGATTTTCCAATGCTTCGGTTCGGTTTTTGCATAGCTTCTTGGATGGCAGGTCTCAAAGGGTCAGGGTAGGGAACAATTTCTCGCTTTACAAAAGAACCACGAGTGGAGTCCCACAAGGCTCTGTTCTTGGCCCACTTCTTTTCACCATGTTTATAAATGATATCTTCAGTAAATGCCATCATGTAACCATGCATGCGTATACTGACGACTTACAACTGTATTTGTCCAGGCCACTTGAACCTGTTGAAGATTTAATTGAAAAAGTAAATTAAGATTTAAAAATAGTGGCAGAATGGGTGAATCTTAATAAACTGATGCTTAACTCTCTCAAATCGTATGTCCTACCGGTTTCAAAGACTGCATTTGAAAATCTAGATATTTCACCGATTCTCCTTAGTAACGTGCAGCTAAAACTCGTATGTAAGGCCATAAATCTTGGTTATAAAATAAATTCTTCTTAGTCTTGCGATGACCATGCTAACTCCTGCGTCAGTAAAATTTACTACGTCTTAAGAAATCTTTGAGTGACTGCAGATTTTGTACCTGTTGACATCAAAATTTTGTTACTGTTACATACGCGGAAGTATAGCAAAATGGACTCGAGATCTTTGCAAAAACTACAAGTTGCTTTTAAAAACACTGCACACTAGGTTTACGGAATTAAAAGGTATGATCACATTTCACACTTTACTTATCAGTTATTAGGCCGTAGCTTAACCAACTATCTTGAGGCAAGAAACTGCATTTTCCTGCATAGGATCATCCACTCGCGATGCCCAGACTATCTTTTTGAGAAGCTTAAATTTTGTAGATCTTAAATCTTAACTCTGTTAAGATTTTTTATGAACTGAGAAAGCAATTTAAAATATTTACATTTAATATCTCAATATATATTTATCATTAATATTTTTCTTGTTCAAAAACTAATGTATGCTAAAATTTGATTTTAATTTGATATTAATATTTGTTTAAATAGTTCTGTATTTTTTATAATTCTATATTTTGTCTTTCTAATGTAAAATTTTAATATGATATATAATATTTGTTTAAATAATTCGGTATTTTTTTATAATTCTATATATTGTCTTTCTAATGAAAAATAATTCACAAAAAATTTTAATCTTATAAGTTGTAACTAAATAAATACAAATAAATAAATACAAAATAAAAAATAGGTCTGGCCAGAACGTTCCGTTGAGAAGAGGGTATAAATTTTAAATCCTTGTTGTAAATTCTATATCCTTGTTTTCCTTAGAAGAATCTATACATACTAACTTTTTCCGACTCTAATATAAGAAATGCATCGTTTTACAAGGCCAGAAAATTACTTTTCTATGAAAAAATCAGTTTTATAGTTCGAAAAGGTCTGGCTAGACCTTTCCGTTGACAAAAAGTTTTCATTTTCAATTTCGAAATATTTGAGGAGAACATTGACCAGGCTTAAGTGGAATATTATAAATGCAAGTAACACATTAAAGCAAAGTATTAAAATGGTTATATATAACTTTGTCAATGAATTCAGAGTATTTCTTCAGTATCTGCTTAAACTTTGTTCCACATACTAATTCAAATTGCATTATTTTTTGGCAACATTACATTTTTATTGTTAAGCATTGTGACAAACGTTTTGTCTGCCAAACTTTTTAAATTGAATCAATGTAATGTAAAACGTCGACCTTAAATAGAAAAAGCAATCAGAAAAGTATTCATCATCTTCCTCGATGCAATTTAATTACAACAAATGCCATTATAGTAGTTTTTGTGTAATTTGTTGTATCTTTTGTCAAAACTAAACTAAACAAAATTCACAAAAACCATAAACTTAATTTAAATATAATTTAAACATCTTCTTGATACTCGAACTTTGAGGCAAGTTTGCACAATTCAATTTCACGCCAAAAGAGCACAGTTGTGTATGCTATCCACTTATCGTTTACCATTTACCCTATTTTTCTTTAAGATATAGTTTAAGAGTCCTTTAAATGGGTTTTCAAACATTTTACATGCTTGCAAAACCAATGAGGCAACATTAAATGGGTTTTTTATACATTTTTTTTGTCTCGAACTCGAAGCTTAGGGAAGCGAGTAAGGAAACAAAGCCTAAACACAAATGTTGGCATTGTAAATCTGTGGAGTAGGAGAGAAAAACATTATATTAACGAAGAAATACGTATAATAATCAAGAGCAGCATTAAAGATATCAAATATCAAAACAAAAACCGACAACCCAAAAACAAAAAAACCCAATAAAATTCAATAAAAATAAATATCCACAAATAAAAAATGTGCAATAACAGAAAAAAAAACTTTAAAATACCGTATTTATTTAACCCACACTTAATGAGAAAGAATGGCTAAAAGACCCTCATAAATAAATAAACCAGCAAGTAAAGCAAAAAGGTGTTGAATAGAAATCACTGAAGCAAATGCTACGTTAAATTTAAAAAAAAAGTGAAAATAACATTATTTAGTGGCTTGAGTGGAAGCAATGCAAAGACATTTTTATGCAAATTAAAAGACACTGAATTAGAGAAGTGAAAAAAATATATGAATTTTTGTGATTGCGAAAATATGGGAGAAAATAAGAGAGATAATTAAATTAGTTTTTAAGCAATTTTGCAGCTAAACAACTTCCATAACCAACGGCTATACAATAACAAGCGAAAGTGAGAAGTCAAAAATAAAAGAAAAAATAAAAAAATTTCCACAGCATCTTCGCCTAAAGATTTGAGTAGAAACTTTTGCAAAGTTTTCTTCATGTTGCGCATTGTTGAACGCGCTATTTACCATAGAAAATAATTGATTTTGAGTAAAAATATTTAAAAATGTTTTCAACAACTTAGTTCTACGTAGTTTTTAACTCTCCATTTTTGTTCAACTCAATGCTCCACAGCATTGACCTTCATGTTGTCAAGGGAACTACGACAGCAGAAAGAACAAAAAAAAAACGCCGCTGAAAATTAATACACCGGGCATTCAATACAACTTAGGCAAAAAAAGCCTAAAATAAGCAGCTAAAAAGTAAACAAAAAGTAAGACGCCATAATATAAAGCATAATATTCCAAAATCGTGCATAAAATTTAACAAATTTTGATCGTATCTTTAAAAAGTTTCAAGTAGAAGCAAAGAAAAAGTTAAAAAAAAAAATAAGAAAAAAATAAATGTTAACAAATTGTTAAACAACAAATCTGAAAAATGTGTTGATAATTTATATAAAAATTTGGCAGCACTTGAAAAATCATTTGCCAGCAACCGCTTTAAATGCTAAGTAGCTAAAGATAGCGCGGCAGGCTGCTAAAAAGTTTGTTGAAAGCTTACTAAGAAAAAAAATTAAGCAATTTTAAACAAGCATCTTCGTCAGCGCGCCACCGGAAGTGCTCGATATCTGTTGATTTTCAGCTTGTTAGTGCTTAATAGCTGTTGCTGTAACTGTCTGTTGGAGGCTGTCTAATTCGAGTTAAGGGTTGAGCAAAATAAATGCAAAACTAGGTGAGTTCTTAAGCATATTCGCATTTTCCACTTGATTTCATTCCATCTAATCTGTACTGCTGTTGTTTTTGTAATTTTTTGCTTAAACTGTTGTTGTTTTGTTTTTGTCTGTTTTCGCTTATAGCTAGGTATCGGATTTTTATGCAAAACGTTTAAAAAATTAATGCCAAAAGTCTGAGATAGACAAATTTTATGCAAAATTTAAACACATTTGTATCAAATATGTACATTTTTTCAATATTTTTAGAAAAAACATATATTTTGCTATCCCATCTTTACACAAGAATTGATTTAAAAATGATTTTTCATAAAAATCCAATCCCTAGTTATAACTATTTGTAATTTTGGCTTAATATTTTAATCGGTAAATTTTTTAATTTTTTATGTTGCTCATTGCTTCAAAAATATGCTAGCTTTTTAGCCACTCGAGCTAGGTTTAATGCAAATAGGTTGAAAATATTTCCATCACGATTTAATCTGGCTTATTGTTTTCTTGGCTGATTGTTGGAGAGTTGTATATATTTAAGCTGTCTTAAAAGCTTATGAAATAGCAAGGTATTAAAATTGTCTTAGTTGCTTTTAATATACAATCATCTAAAAAGCTATATGAATAATCAATTTTTGGTGTAACTAGGTATCTTTGCCTACTGCAGATTCTTAGATTCTGGCTAAGCAGCTTATGTTCATTGAGTTTTAAATGCATACTATAAATATCGTAAGCTTCTTTTGGGCTTAAGCTGTTTTTTAGAGAGTTTTGTGTTTAATTTCGAAATTTTGTTTATTTTATTGAATTTTTTTCTAGCATTATCTCTTCAATTCTGTTTGGATAAATCTTACCAATTTTTGTCAAGCATTTTCTCTTCTATTCTGTTTGCATAAATCTTGCCAATACTCAATTGTTGTTGAAGTTTTCAATACAAACCAAGAGAGAGAGAGAGATCCTTATTTATTTAATAGACAGAAAGTTTTCACATACATTTTACATGGAAAGATTTCGAGAAAATAGTATATATTATGGTTAACTTCTTCTAAGCAGGAGTGTAAGTTTTTTTTTTAAATATTAAGTAAAAATGAGTAAGAAATATGACACATTTTGTTTATTTTTAAAGCTTTTGTCCCAGCTAGCACAGACTTCGTTTTGTAACAAAAATATTTTATAATTCGTTGGTATTCCAAATATAGTCACAAATGGGTTGTATTAAAGTTTCAAATAAGTAATTTGTAACAAATCATTCGTTTTGTTGCAAATAAGTTAAACAACGGTGTTAATTATGTTACGAATAAATGCACTTGTTGTTAAAATGTTGCATAAAGTTTTGAAAAAATAAGTGATTTTTGCGTTAAATTTATATTATTACAACATTTATTTTTTAGCACCTATAAAAAATGTTTGTGTATTGTAATTGTAACTAATACAGTAACGAGTTAGCAACCAAGATGCGACTTAGTTGGTTTATGTTTATATTAAGTTATGCCCAATGTCACAACAACTAAATGTTCGAAACTTTGGTTTGAAAATGTTTTTATTGAGTTATAGGAAAGTCTAAATGTTTCCAGTTTGGCTGTGATGCACTAAAATGCCATTAGCAAAATATAAATTTTATTGTTCACAAAAAATTCTGTGTTGCTTATCAATTTCTTGTGTAGGCTTCTACTACCATGTAATCCATTTTTTTTTTATTTTTTCACTGAATGTATCAGAATGTATGAGAATTTACTTTGTTGCAGGAAGGTTGAAATGAGGTTATTATTCAGTTACAAAAACATTGGAAATAGTTATTGCAACCTTAATCCTGTATTGAGGTTATTATTCAGTTGCTACAATTTTAGGATATATTATGGTAACTCAAAAAATGTAGTTAGAAAAAATAACGTTGAATTGAGGTTTTCATTAAGTTGCAAGAACATTGAAAATAATCATTGCAAACTTGTGCTGTAATAAGGTTGTTATTTAGTTGATGCAAGTTTAAAAAACATAATTATAGCTTATAAAATTTTGCTTGATATAAGAACGATGTAGTGAGGTTATTATACTGTTGCAATAACTTTACAAAAAATCATTGCAACTTATATAATGTAATTAGTTGAATAAGCGTTGAATTGGAGTTATAATTCAGTTGCAAGACGTTTTGAATGAAATTATTGTAAGTTAATGCTGCATTTAGGTTATTATTCAGTTGCAACAACTTTAAAAAAAATATTTGTTACTTCTGATATTAATTTAGTTGCAAGAACTTTGTATTGAGGTTATTATTCACTTGCAAGAACTTTGGAAAAAAGAGTCTAAAAACTTCATACATGCTATATTTGATTTTTTCTGCGCTATGAATTTTGATTGGAATAAATTTAGATACGATTTTCTTTAGTATATATTATTTGCTTTTAGAATTTTCAGTGCAAAATGACACTAGAAACTTACAAAAATGTATTTAGCTACGTATTAAAAATTATCACGCGGAAATTAAAAACTTGAAATATTTATTATTTCCAATTTAATTTAAAAATTTTTATTTTTGGGTGGCGCTTGAGTTTTCTAGTGGTAAAACACAAACATTCATCGACACAATAGATTTTGTTGTAAAATTTTATTGTATAACTCTTCATATTTTTAATTTAATTTCACATATTTTTATTTCATTCTAATTTGTTTTTGGCTTTTAAAATACACTCCAAAAAATTATCGCTGTTTTAATATACATTATAGGGAATATTAAGGAATTGTGCATGCAAAACATTTTAAAACTTTTTAAGAACTTATTTTTTTCAATCTGGAATATTTATGTCGTCAGTACTATTTCCTTGTTAAAAAATTTGTCACTATAACAAAAAAAAAAAAAAAAAAAAAAAAAAAAAAAAAAAACCTAAAACCATTCACGTTATTTTACCTGAATTGTAACGTAAGAATAACACAATAAAAACTTTTTGATGTTTCAAGTATGTTACATATTGTGGCGGGCAACTCAAGTTTGTACCAACAACACATTTATAACATTATTATAACACATTTTTCGACTAATTGCAACCAAAGTTGTTACAAAATAAGCGTCAAATATCTGCTTTTTAGTTGTAATTACTTTACAATTACGATTTATATCTATATTGGCGACTCTTTTGCGACACTTTTACAAATTTTTTGTGCTAACTAGGTAGTATGCTATACTGAGTGACAGGCCCGTAAGAGCTAAGGCTACAAAATACGGGCCCCTAAACATTTTTTTAACACAAAAAAAAAGTGTAACTACAAAGGAACAAAAAGGGAACAAGCTTTTGCCAGATCGATGCGAAATTTATTATTTAGTTCTTATTTACAGATCATAGTGATCCTTAAGTCATGCACCCTGACAATCAAAAGATATCCTATTGTCTGTGTTGTTTCTATTAAATGTCACTACCTTACGACAACTTTTTTATGTGACATTCCGAATATTCAAAACCTGCTGATGATTTTCCTTACTATGCAAATTTTTTTATTATTTTTTAAAATTATTTCTATTTATTGCCAACTTCTGATTTTTGAAAGCTTTAAAAACTATTGCTTTTGGCACAAATTTAAAATATTTATATTTTTAGTGAAATTGGCGATTAAAATTTGAAAGTGAAAGTGTCAATTCGGCACATAAACACCCTATGAGGGATATTTCAGCTGTATTTACATCTATTGTAGTTTTTTTTTGTCAAAAAAAAGTTACACTTGGTTTTTACTCTGAACATAAAAATAGTGTCAAACTAACTCTAACATAATTTGAAGATAAATAATCATCATCACTAACAAATTTTACTGATTATATACACAAATATCTTCATTAATTTCAAAGGAGATCCAGCAAAATTTCTACGATCAGAATTATTCAAGGATTTTTTAAATACTTTATAATATTCAGAATATTATTGGACATCTTCAAAGAAGTTAAGAAAAAAACCTAACTTGTATTATTTCGCAATTAAATTAATGTCGATATTTTTGTATAAAGTATAAATATAGAAAAAACTTACCTGTGAATAAACGAAAGGTGGTTTTGAAACGAAATTATTTGATTTTTCGATAATTTCCTTGTCAGCACAGCACGAATAGTTAGTAGAACTAACTCTTCCCGATTTTCGATTGGAATAACTCTATTTTTCAAATATCTCAAAGTAGGTTAAACTGGAGTTATTTTTCCTCGAGTATATCAGATTTTTCTTTTATTCAAAGTGATATCTGTATTTTCTTGCATGTTCTCATATTCACTTGCATTTTTATATACCCAGCGGAAAGAAAGGCCAGTAATACATGAACATTTTTTTGAAAATCGAAATTTTCAAACATCAATAAACTACTTCAGAAACATCTTAATAATATGCTACTAAAACTTAAAAGTTCAATTTGAAGCTGTTTGAAAGTTTAAGGTTTTGAAAGTTTGAAAGCTGAAGACGGCTTCCATCAAAAACTTATTATTTTTAAAATAATTTTTAGTTCTCTTTTCGAAAAGTTTATGATTTTCCTTGTTAAGCGCTTTTTTTTCGAAAACAACATTTTTCGAAAACAGGACTCTGGCATATTCAAGAGAATACATATAACGTAGATATAAAAAATGTTCGCTTTGTTTCATATGAATAAAGTCGACGCTAGGCTG
This sequence comes from Dichetophora obliterata, assembly GCA_963920525.1. NCBI lineage: Eukaryota > Metazoa > Arthropoda > Insecta > Diptera > Sciomyzidae > Dichetophora > Dichetophora obliterata. The sequence continues at coordinate 190,103,671 of OY986438.1, forward strand.
CACGCCAATTCTGAGATCTGTCCTTACACTCTACACTTTTACTATGCTATACTAAACCTCTATACAAATGCACTCGTTTTTTCTACAACAGTAGAGCCAACAGTGTCGAGTTTAAAGCAGAACAGAACTCTGTTAGTCAAGCAGAAAATAACCGATTCATTAAAACGACAAGAAACGAGCACTGTAGAGCACTCGTCGGCTTCAACTTAACCAGAACACGATGTTATTCCTCCTATAAAAAAATAATCGATAACAGCGAAAAAAGCATCGATCACTTAACGTGGTAGAACATTGGCAAAGTGATTAATTGCTAGGAATTTTTTGCAAATGCAAGTTCTTATTGGGCATCTTACAGCGCAAATGGTACAGTTATCTTTGCTTATCATGAAAATTTCTTCTAAATGGCATTTAATAGTTAGTGCATATTTTTAAATATTTTACTATAAATGCATGGTTTTGCATATCTTACAAAAAATGCCTATTTTTGCATATTTATTGCGTATATTTTTTATACAATAAATGCATGTGGTTTTTGCATATTTTGCTTTTTTTCATTTGCAACCATATAAATTTCATACGCAATATTTTAAAAAAAGAAAACTTCGAATTATTGGGTACTTTTAAGTTCACTTTATTTTTTTTTTGATAAAGTAATTTTATATGTATTTAAAAAGGAATTGTTTTTTTTTTGTTAATTAAATGCAATATTTATTTTTTAACCGATAATAAAATATAAGAAAAATATTTTGAATTGTATATTTTACCTTGTTTTAGCGCATATTTTAGAGTTTTAAGTGCATATTATATGCGCATATTTTCGATTTTTCTGTCCAAATCGTGATATTTTGCATATTTTAGTATTATTTTATGTGATTTCGGAGGGTACTTTTTCAATCATTTTAAACCGAATTTTTTAGATATATTTAATTTACTTCTAAAATAACGCCAGTATTTTATGCCAGGGTCGTAGTCAGGATTTACCCATGGGAGTGAAGGTTTTGATGACATTTTTTGTAAATTATAATATAGGTACAATTATTTGTTTCATTAAATTTTTACTTTAAGTTTGCAAAAACTATTACACCAGCTAATATATTTACGAAAAATATGATTTTTAGATTTTTTTACAAAATGGCTTAGCTCACTGACGATTAGCGTAACAGCTTAAATATTTTTTTGAATCGTTATAAAATAGACTAAGGTTAATTTTTCGAGGGGTAAAAATATAACTTTTTTCCCCATACAAGTCGAGGCACCTTTATATGCATTGTATATAATATTTAAAAAACTAAACGTAAAATTGAAATGAAACAAATCATTGTACCTATTATCACAACCCGCCCAAGAATAAATCCTGACTACGGCCCTGGCATAAAATACTGGCGTTATTTTTCAATTACATTAAATATTTCTAAAAAATTGAAATGATTGAAAAAATACCCTCCGAAATCGCATTTTTCTAGTAGATCATTCAGTTTTACTAAGATCTATTACAAAATAATAACAATGAAAAATATAAACATCACCGCAATAGACCAACAACAAGACCAACTCCAATACTACCATAAACAACAACGCCAACAACAAACGTAATCACATCATTACAACAACAATAACAACAATCCAACATCATAACAATCCAAGATACAATAATCAACCAAAAGCACCACCAATAGTAAAAGTAAAAAATTAATTAATTTTATTGTTGTTACTTAAAAAATATACTTACTTTAAATTCTTTAATAACTTTTCTTGAATTAAATATTATGACAGTTCAAAAGCAGCCAATGCAAACTGAAAAATGCTCTATTTTGTTAGGTTTGTACTTTTCAAAAATAATGAAAATTGCAAAGTTACACTCAATAGAGCAAGGTACCGTGCGATGGCTACCCACTTTTTTTACCGAAAATAAAAAAATTCGACTTGTTTGACATGTGGTTTCAACAAGAAGATGCTACATGTCACCAGGCACGCAAAACCATGGACCTATTGAGGGGCGAGTTTGGTAAGCATTTAATCTCACGTTTGTGAGCAGTCCATTGGCCGCTTAGATCATGCGATTTTACCTAATTTTTCGTGGGGCTAAGTGATGTCTCTCGCGTAAAGGGACAAAACAGCCACAATTGCAGCCCTGGAAGACAACAAAGTGATACCGGGCGAAATGCTGGAAAAAGTATGCCATAAAAGTATGACTCTTTAAAAAATAAATGGCAGGCATTGATATATAACTCCAAAAAATATTTTATTCATTAATGCAAATATTCTGTTTATTTTTTTTTAAAAAACCGACCTTTGTAGTCTAGTGGAGAGTGCGCTAGATTATTAACCCAAAGGTCCCTGGTTCGAATCCGAGCTCGAGCATAGTTCTTTTCAACTTCTTTGTTCTTCCCTACATTTTAGAATTATATAAAAATATAAACTGGCCATTTCAGCCCTTGGAAGGACTTTAACCTAGCTTCTATTGATCAATTGTGTTGTGCGTGTTATTAAATGTTTGATCACAAATGACCGAGAACTGGACCTACGTGTTTAATGCCGACTCCGAACGGCTTATATTCTCAGAAGCTTAAAATGGAAATTTTTACTCTCTGAGGTTTGCCATTGTCTGCAGAGAGATGACCGAACAGAAAAATTAATTCAATTGAAAAACTTCCTGTCTGAACTGGAATTGAACTCGGGCTACAAAGATTCTTTAGCATAGGGGTCAGCACTCTACCCACTAGGATACGGCCGCCACAATTTAAGAATTATGGAAAACTAAAAATCTACAACTTAATTGTGGAAAGTGTGGAATTAAAGGACAGGAACCACTAAGATCTGGAAATGCTTGCCGAAGATAAGGCATAACACTAGCCTCGGTTAAAAGCAATTCAAATTGTCTTTAACGTTTGTTTCGCCTAATCAATAATTCACGTATGTTTCCAATCAACTCCTCTAAATAATCTATCACTTTCCTTTCAGGTCAAAGACCAAACCTTGTTTGTATAAGGCGCATGTCTTGGTTCTTTGATTTTTTTTTTAAAAGAAACCCTAAGAAATCACCCTTTATAATCTACTCTATCTTTCAAGTCTGTTTAAAGTTTAAACTCCAGTAAATTTAGTTTTAATCATGACTTCAGAATACCTTAAAAACTCGTATTTCATTCATTCAACAGATCTAATAAAGATAGAAACAATTTGTTGCAAACTTAAATCCATTGGCTACATTATTGTAAAAACTTAAATTTTTCTTATACACCGTTTTATTTAAGAATATGTTGGCATAAAAAGATATTGTATTGAGATCAAATTTAAATATGCACTTTTCTATCTTAAAATTATTGTTCCTTATAAAGGATAAAAAAAGGCAGATGCACTAGGGTGGCCCAAAAAAAGATCATGTTTTGTGTCTTCCACTTCCATTTGAACTTAGGAACACCCGCCGTGAAGTGCATCTCCATTACGCATTAAAGCACTAAAGTGTTGAATTTTTGAAGCGAAGCTTTTTACGCCTCATTTTCTTATTTGCTTGAGTGAAATCTCAAAAACGACTCTTTTTTCCATACGCATTTTTCTTAGAATTGTTGTTGTTTTCTGCTTGCGTCTGTTACAACAAGATAATATAAAATTTAAAATATATTTCCTAGTATGGAGTGAGAATCGAAAACGTAACCCTTCGATTGATAGTCCCATACACTTCTAACTAATCCCATACTCTTCGTTGCGTTGGTTGGTTTATTCGATATTAAGTATTTACTGAAGATATGTTGCACCAGATAGCATCTTAGCAGTGTGACCAGAAGATTTTTGAAAAAATATGCTTTTTGTTAAAAAAATATGCTAAATATTCCACTTTCAATTTTTATATTCCACAAAAATATTCCACTTTCAATTTCAAAGATATATTTAGAAATAAGTCTAAATATGCATATAAAAAAAACACAGAATCAAGTTTAAAAACATTTATTTATTTGATTACTATCGCACTTAAATTTATTCTTCTCCTATAAAAAATTATAAACATTGTTATGGTTTTTTAAATTTTAAGTAACGATACATAATATACAAAACTAAAATTCAGGCACATCTTCGAGGTCAATTCTTAAATTGTTGCTTGTATTATTATCATAGAAATTCGCATTTCTAAATTTTTTATTAAGCTATCTGGTATTTGATAGGCATTTCAACAATTTTTTTGAGCATGCAGCCATGTATTTACATTCAACAAATTATTTAAGAGTTTTTCTTGCATTCTATTTCGAAGTTTCGTTTAAATAAGAAAGATTCATATGACTAAAAATGTTCTCAACCTCAGCATTGCTAAATGGTAAGCTAAGCGAGAAAAGCACAAATTTTGATAAATCTTCAGATTCCGAACTTTGATCAATAACTTTTTTTTCTGCTTTATTGTTTTGAATCCACATTTTAAAATAGTTAAAAGAAATAGCTATTGTTAGCAATAATAGTGGTATTCACTATGTGGTCCATTTGTGATAAATTTTTGCAAAATTTACAATACTTACAATTATTGTGATCGAACCTTCAGTAAAGTATATATTGTATTTTTAAAGTCAATTATATTAATTTTTATTAAATAAACTCACAGCGTAGCCTTTAGCTTGCTCCATGCTGAGTAGAAATGCTTTTACAATCAGCTGATCTAATACACAACTTTTATATTTTCCACAGGGTTTTTTTTTGAAAACTGCATTTTGTTTTTGTTATATTACAAAATTTACTACAAATATCAAATTTATCAAAAATACGCAATACAAGGGAAAATACAACACATCGTGAATACCTCTAATGTTTTCTTAAGTAAATTACTTACTGCTCTAACATAATCCATAAAAAAATCTAACCAAACAAACATATAAGCAAATTTACTTCACTTTTTAAGCTGCGTGAAGTTATTAAATGAATTGCAATAAAATCGACAACGAAGAAGTTAACCACACAATTAATTCCTTATATTGCGTTTTACAAGGTGGTGCAGAGATAAAAAAAATGTCGATAGCCAAAAAACAACCATTTAGGAACCAAATAGACATTTTTTTATTGCAACTTTTGTGAACTTTGAAAAATATAATCATACAAAAAATATTCCACTTTTTATGCTGCATATTTTTATAAAAAAAAATATGCTTCCCGAAGCTAAAATATGCCAAAGTGGAATATAATATTCCACTCTGGTCACACTGCATCTTAGTGTTTGTATGCACAGCCATCCGGCGTGGAAGACATGGCAAAGAATAGCCTTGCAAGTCAGTTGGCTTATTTGTTCGAAATGGTCTTCGAGCACAGCTATAGGATTGGAGCGATCTGTCCTCGAAGACTGAGGATGATGAGGATGAGGATCTGTCTTCGAATATGGATGCATTATTTCTGCACTGGGAATTATTTGAAACTAAGTGGATACAATAAAAATATCTAGAATTTTTTTAAATTAATTCAAAATTTTGTTAAAAGTAACGAAACAAGACAAAAAGATAAAAACAAGACAAAAAGACAAGACAAAGTCAGATAAATATAATTTTGATAAATATATTACCTTTAATTCCCTTTTATTTGTACGACCAAGCAAAGTGCTTCCTTTTTTCCCTTTAAGCTCACAAGACGATTGAAAAATCCCTCAAAAAGGGAAATTACCCTCAATCTGGCATCACTGACTCCATACACGAGCAGGCTCCGTTAAACTGGGCGAAACTTAGGACAAGATAACAATTGTTTGAATGTTCACAGGCACTTAAAATAATCATATTTTTTTTTGATAAATATAATTTACGAATGATAAGCGATCCAAATATTTGTACAATTCGATTAAGGACATCTATTGATGCAATATTTGCTAGATATATCGACGATATGTAATATAAGTTTGCTATTTTAGATATCAAAACTAACAATTCCATTAATAAATTTCCATAATAATAATTCAAAAATAATTCAAAATAATATAACATGTAATCAAGTAAAATAATAATGTAATGTAATAAAATGTACTGGTGTGAATTATTAACGTGTATTTTTTGTTTGTTAAATTTTTGACATCTGAAGTTTTTGAATTTAAAAATTATTTTATTAAAAAACCATTAAATTATCAAATCTTTTAAAATGCGAAAAAGCTTCGCTTCACTCAATGAGTGAATGAGTTCGGACGTGTGTCCAACGACGCGTTTGTTTTTTTTAAGTTAGTGATGGATTTTAATCGTTTGAGTGTTTGCCAATGTAGTTGTTTTTCTTTTATGAGACCACTAATCCACTAGGGTATAGTGCCTTTATTTTCAAAGACATTTTTTCAGGCGGAAAAAAAGAGAGGCAGAAAAGTGAGATCAGGAGAAGATTGAGATGTATGGTGACAGGAATGAGGCCCGAAAATTTTACCAAAAAATAAAATGCCTTGCCGATGGTTTTAAAACCGGGGCCAATTCCTGCAAGGATGAAAACGGGAATCTAGTGACAAATGTCCAGAGTACACTGACGTTATGGAGGGAACACATCTCTAAGCTTCTAAATGGCGACGCTGACAACAATCCCGCCAATAGAGATGATATTCCGGAAACCCCAATTACGGATGTAAGCGTCGAGGTTCCGCTGCCCGACTATGGTGAAGTTCTGACAGCTATAGCTCGGCTTAAAAATAACAAAGCCGCGGGAGCTGATGGCTTACCTGCTGAGCTGTTTAAGAACGGAGGCGAAGCTCTACTTAAATGCATTCACGAGCTTCTATGCAGAATATGGTCGGAAGAATGCATTCTGAACGATTGGAATCTCAGTGTGCTCTGCCCAATCCACAAGAAAAGCGATCCCAATATTTGTGCCAATTACCGTGAGATAAGCCTTCTTAATATCGCATATAAGATCCTGTCGAGTGTTTAATGTGAAAGATTAAAGCCCATTGTAAACAAACTGATCGGAACTTATCAGTGTGGCTTCAGACCTGGAAAGTCCACTATCAACCAGATTTTCACGCTACGACAAATCTTGGAGAAGACTCAAGAAAAACAAGTCGACACCCATCATCTTTTTGTCGACTACAAAGCCGCCTTCGACAGCCCAATAAGGAAGCACCTGTACTTCACCATGTCTGAATTTGGTATTCCTGCACAACTAATACGACTTTGCAGGATGACACTGAGCAACACCAGCAGTGCAATTAAAATCGGGAAGGACCTCTCCCCACCATTTATTACCAAACGAGGTTTCAGACAAGGTGATTCCTTATCGTGCGACTTTTTCAACCTAATGATGGAAAAGATCATCCGAGCTGCTGATCTGAGACGTAGTGGCACAATATTCTACAAGAGTGTTATGCTGCTTGCGTATGCTGATGACATCGATATCATTGGCCATAATACGCGCGAAATCAGTGCAGCATTTTCCAGATTAGAAAGAGAGTCAAGTCGAATGGGTCTGGCAGTGAATGCAGATAAGACGAAATACTTAGTGTCAACAAACAAATAGTCCCAGCGTCTTGGAACCCACGTTACCGTTGACAATACCTCCTTCGAGGTTGTGAAGAACTTCGTTTATCTGGGATCCAGCATTAATTCAACCAACGACATCAGCATTGAGATCAAACGAAAAATAACTCTTGCCAACAGGTGTTACTTTGGGTTCAGTAGGCAATTGAGAAGCAGAGCCCTCTCTCGACGAACGAAAATCACGCTCTATAAATCGCTCATCATGCCCGTCCTACTTTACGCATCACAAACCTGGACGCTGAGCAGTTTAGATGAAAAGACTTTAGGAGCATTCGAGAGAAAGATTCTTCATAAGATCTACGGACCAATCTGCGTCAATGGCGAGTACTGAAAACGGTGGAATGATGAACTGTATGAGCTGTACGCTGACATCGACATAGTCAAGCGCATTAAAATCGAGCGGCTTCGCTGGCTTGGTCATGTTCAGCGCATGAAAGACGATGCTCCAGTGAAGAAAACATTCGATTCGGTACCCAGCGGCGGTCAACGCAGAATAGGACGACCGCATCTTCGTTGGAAAGACCAAGTAGAGGACAACCTGACGAAGCTTGGTATTTCCAACTGGCGCCAGCAAGCGAGAGACAGAAATGGCTGGCGCAAATTCTAAGATGAGGCCAAGACCGACATACGATTGTAGCGCCAACTAAGTAAGTAAGTAAGTATAGTGCCTTTAGCAAAAACCTATTTCATTTGTGGAATAGCAATATCTGCAGCAGTTTTTACAATTTTTACCAAATTAGCAGCATCTTTCTCAAAGTCGTATCCTTATAGTACCCATCTCTACTGTATTTAGCACTATTTTGCTCGCAAATTTTTGAAATTTAAGGATATTAAAGCTATTTTTAAAGATAAGGACTAAAATATTATAGTTTATTTAATTTACTATCATATTTTAGAAATTCTTATTTCGAAAGTTGAATTTGAAGAGTACGAGGACAATTTGATACGTCTGTGAATTTTTAAATGAATTTTTTTCCGGCAAAAAAACTCATTCTTAAAAAACTTATTTCTCATTATATGTAGTTTTCGCTGGATCGATACATTAACCATCCAGTGTTTTTTCAATATTTTTATTCTTTCCAAATAACAGGCGTTTGCTTAAGTGATAACCTCTTCATTCGACCCAAATTGTTTACCGCCCAGGCATTTTTTCAGTTTTTGAAACAGGAAATAGACACAGAGGGCTAAACGTGGAGAGCGGAATGGATGAGGTAGCAATGCGTAGCCAAATTTATGAATTTCTGCTATGGCGACTACAGACGAGTGCATTAGCATGGTGGAAGAGAACTTTTTAATCTATTAAAATCTGTCCAACAGCTGTGAATAATATTCGCCGGTGATCGTTTTACCCTTTTCAAGTTAATGGATGTGAATGACTCTGCATGCATTGCAAAAAACTGTCTTTTTAAAATACTTTTAAAATACTTTTTTAACCCAACTTATTCATATCTCATTTTTCTTGTTTTATCTTTAATCGACTTTGTCATTTTCTTTCCACATTTTACATAAATAACTTTTAAAACTTATTTTATAGCTTATATTTTACTTTTTTATTTTAAGCATTTTATCATATAAAATAAGTTTAAGTGCTTAAGTTGTATCTCTTAAATTTTGCTTGTGTGACTTTGTTTCTTAAAAGTTTTTCTCATTGCTTATTTAAACATTGAACGAGTTCCTTAACTCACCTGCTAATTTTTCTGTAAAGTATCAAAACGAATGCTTTTTATCCATTTTCTATATTTAGATAAATGAAATTTTTATTAAAAATCGTAAAAATCTAAATGTGTGCAAGTGATGCTGAATAAAGGACGAATCTTTTTTTACGTTGATTTTAGGTTCTTACATAGAAACAAATTTTATGAGCCATTCTCTGAATCATGCAGAGATGTTTTGTAAAGTTCGATTACGAAAACTGTATCTCGCAACAGAGATGAACAAGCATCATGAGTGAACAATTTTGTGGTCGTAAAAAATGTTATTTTTAAAGAATGCAGATAAGTGAGACTTACACTAAAAATTTACGTAACAAACCGTGTTAATAAGTGTGTCATTACATAATAAATTTTAAAGCAATGGTAAGCATTTCGAACGAATTGTTAATTACACAAAAAAGATCAAAAAGTTAATAACATAGTGCAATACGAATATTAGCTAAGGAAGTTTGATGAAACTTTTGTGATCTAGATGCATCCTGAAGCAAAATTGATCTTCCAATTTATGGACTGGTTGCTCTGAATTAAGTCTCAATAGAAGACTATATTTTTGGCAAATAACACCAAGAAAAAAGGGTCAATTCTACGAATGTGAATACTTTAACCGAACTTGAGATTAAGCTATGAGGAATATTTTTGCTTAGCAACGCGAGCTTGTATCTCATTTAATCAGTGGTGATTTTAAAGTGTGTTTTTAGCGAGTGTTATTAAAGTGATGATTTGAAAGTACGGTAATCATATAAAATGCCTATTTTTTACCAAGAAGCCTGCGAGCTATCAAGTTTTCAAAGAAAAGTTCCCCTCAAAGGTCTGGTTTTCAAGTAATTGCTCAGTAAAGTTAGATATCATGATAGAATTTTTGTATCTTACATATTCCGTTAAAAATCTATGGCTCTGAAAAGATCACGTATTAAGAATAAAATTTAAATAAAATATGAAGGATAATTTTTATTGATAAAAAAGTACGAAAAAATGGTATTTTTAAAAATTTACAATTGGTTAAAAACATGCATTAAATAAAATCAACCTATCTGCATTTGTCAAATGACACTTAAGTAGAGTAGATACAAGATTGCAATATAAAGCTAAAATATTCCTTAAAGCTTAATCCAAAATCCATTCTAAGTCATTACATGCGTAGGAATGACCTTTTTCCTGAAATTCTTTGCTGAAGTTATAGTCTTCTAGATGGGTCATTCTTTTACAAATCGAACACCATTCTGGCCGCCACATTTTTGATTTGTCCTAAAATTTGTTTACGGGTTCTATATCAAAAAAAAAAAAAAAAAGAAAAAAGAGGCATGATTTCGAGTATTTTTTTTTTTTAAAAGAGGGCGTTATAAGTTTGAGATTTTCGTGATTTTTGCCTTGGAGACTAATTTTCAAAATTTCGTAACTTCGGTTCTTTTTAAGCTAGAGACAAATTTTTCGTTTCATTTCAAAGATAAAAAAAATAATTTCAAAAAATTTTATGAAAAATTTTATATTGTTAAACACAATTTTAATGTTGAAATAAATTTTTAACAACCTTACCCACCACTTAACGTGTTTTAAACACAACCATCGTATTTTACGTTAAATTTTACATAAAAAATATTTTTTTTTGTCGATGAAGAAATGGTTATTACTATTACAAAAAATTAAATAAACTCGCGGGATATCTGACGTCGTTGCGCATGCTGCAAAGTACACCTCATATTATCGCCTCATACCTTTGTTCTCTGTATTATATGACCAATAGTATGTATATTAGGGCGGGTCAAATTCTGGCTCAGCGAAATTCGTAAAATACATGTAATTTCAAGACTTTTTCTCCACTACAGCATATACAAATTCTGAAAAAAAGCTGTGCGGACTTTCGTAAATAGATTCATACACATACATTCATACATTCATATTTTATAATTGAGAACAAAATCTATTTACGAAAGTCCGCACAGCTTTTTTTCAGAATTTGTATATGCTGTAGTGAAGAAAAAGTCTTGAAATTACATGTATTTTACGAATTTCGCTGAGCCAGACCTCCAAAAAATTCGTCCATACAAATTGACCCGCCCTAATGTATATATATATTAAGGTGGATCGTTTTGTTCAACGGTAAAAAACACTTTTTTCGACACTCGTATTCTGGGAGCTGGATTCAAGTAGATCTTAAATCCAAAAGAATATCGAAATCGATGGAACCGTCATTCAGCGGTTTTGATTTAAAAAAACCACTTCTCGCCAAAAATCAGCGTTTTTTGGTCGTAAGTTTCTATAAATCTAAAATAACTACCTAAAAGTTGGGTGCAAATGAAAGGATTTGGAACCCTAATGTTGTCAGTAAGAAGATTTTTAGGTTCGAGAAATTTTTTAGTGCAACTGCGTTCAAAATTCGGTAAAAATTTTGGATATTTTTCACAAAAACGCTATAAATTTGCCATTTTTTAGTAAAATTGGAAAAATTAAGTATTGTTACAAAAGCCTAGCTGTTATCCCTTGATATATAAAAAAATTCAAAATAGTGGAATCTATATTCTTAATTAGTTTTCATTGAAAAATCCTTGAACTGCAATCTTTTCGTGATTCAATCACATTGTAGCGTTCTCGTGAACCCAATGTACTCATAATGTGACCTTGACGTTGCTCTTCTGTAACAGTTCTACACGAATGTCTTACAGGTACACGAGCCTTTCGGTATTTTGCGAATGGCAAGTAAAATCTGAAATATATAACAAACTCCTTAAAATAATGTCTTTTGAAATATTTCAAAAATACTTTTCAATAAAAATTAAAAAAAATCAACTATTTTGATTTTTTTATTTTATATATCAAGAGTTTACAGCAAGTCTTAATAGATTTTCCCAAATTACTGAAAAATGGCAAATTTATAGCGATTTTTGTGAAAAATACCCAAAATTTTGACCGAATTCTGAAAACTGTTGCACTAAAAAATTTCTCGAATATAACAATCTTAGTGTTTACAACTTTGGGGTCCCAGATACCTTTAATTTACACCCAACTTTTAGGTAGTTATTTAAGATTGATAAAAACGTACTGCGAAAAAATTGGTGATTTTTTAAATCAAAACCGCTGGATGACGGTTCCACCGATTTCAATATCCTTTTGGATGTACAACCTACTTGAATCGAGCTCCCAGAATATGAGTGTCGAAAAAAGTTTTTTTTGTGATATATATATATATATATATCAAACTAAATATAGTATGTTTTACATTTTTAATTGAACAATATTATTTATTAATAAATGAGACTTTATAAAAAATTGGGGCAAACTTTAATAAACAATAACATTATTTCAGCAAATAAAGTGATGTATTACGATTTCTATTCATTAGTATTCTACACGTACATTTTTTTGTCTCAATAAAGTAATAGTTTTTACAATATTTTTTTTCATAAAAAAAGAATTGCTTTGCTTCCAATTCTTGAAGTGAGATTGGAATCATTCAATGACATTTTCAAATTCCTTTAACCATTATAGTTTTTCAGCGCCAGGAATCAGAGATTTTTTTCAATAACTCTTTAACTACCGGTATTTTCACTGCATGTTATTGACTTGCATTAACTTTTCGCAATTTTAGTGCTTTTTTTCTCGAATGTTTTGTTAAATTGAAAGAATTGAAACAAGCATCATTATGAATACTTTTGCCTTGTGATCTTTTAGACTGATTTGCAGGCATGGTTTTATGTTTTTTGTCGGCATCTTACTAATAGTGAGATTGATGGCATGGATTGGTGAGAGACAGTGTACAACTGCTGCAACAGCTAAAGTAAGGAATAGATGGATTTTATAATAAATAATATTTTCTAATTAAATAATAATTAAATTATACCTTTACAGTCCCGACAATCCTGGGATTATAAGGGCTAAAATTCCGAAATTTTGAAGATCCCGGGATTGCCTTCAAATTGCAAAAAGATAACAGTTTAATTTGACATTCGGGCAAAAACTATTAAAAAAATTTAAATTTACTTCAAATAAAAATATATTTAAATGGTGGCACTCTTTGTAATCTGCCACAAAAAGCATATGATATGATTGATAAAAATTCCACCTACTAGTGTTGAGTCCGAGAGATGTTTCTATTCTGCTGGAAATTTAGCTACCAAAGAATTCACCTTTCAAAAACTTTAGTGATCACAAAAAATGTACCTTTTTTATGTTAGTATTATTATGCCAGAAAATATGACTTTTATGAATTATACTATAGATATATATAATAAATTATATATTTTCGTCATTTCTATATATAAAAAAACAAAATAAAATAACTTTTTATAAAAAATTTAAGTAAACTGTTTTTTTTAATTCCTTTGGACCATTGCTTATTAAAAAAATATCCTAACTTTCATACCTTGCACATGATTTATTTTTTTGTTAAATAAATGACTTTTTATCTGTTTTTCAAATCCCGGGATCCTCAGGTTCTTTATTAGTAATTCAAAAATCCCGAAATCGCTTTTGAGTGCCGAAATTGGAAGCCCTAGACACCATATAATTTATATTATACTACATTACAGAGAACAACGGTATGAGGCGAGAATATGAGGTGTACTTTGCAACTGTAATAATCAATTCTTCATCGATAAGAAAAGCATTTTCTATGTAAAATTTGACGTAGAATATGATGGTTATATTTAAAACACGCTAAGTGGTGGGTAAGATTGGTTAAAATTTATTTAAAAATTGTGATATGAAATTTTTCATAAATTTTTTTGAAATTATTTCTTTTATTAAAATTATTTTTTATCTTCAAAATGAAACAAAAAAGTTGTCTCTAGCTTAAAAAACCGAAGTTATGAATTTTTAAAAATTAGTCTCTACGGCAAAAATCAAGAAAATCTCAAATATTTAACACCCTCTATTTTTTTTTTTAAAATCCTCGAACACGTGTCTCTTTTTTTTCAATATAGAACCCGTAAATTCATGCAAATAAAAAATGGGTCGGTAATTTTTTGTTCAAATCTGTACGATTTGTAAAAGAATGACCCATATGGGCTCTCATGCCGCATAACTCTTAGCTCTGACCAACGAGGCCATAACTTGTTGGGATGGCAATTTTTCGTTAAGATGAATGCAAATTACAAAAAAAATATACACAAATCGATATAACTAAGAACTGCACTTTGTTATAAATCCTTTATTTTGGCACTCTGTAAGCCTTTTTCTATTTTGATATTGTGAAGTTTTATTATTTAACCCTTTCCGTGGATTGGTCGAATATATTTGACAATTCAATAAGGTATTCTTTGAACATCACTGACTAACGGTTTATTTGATCTTTATGCTTTGTTTTTCTTTCATACTCATTTCCAAACATTGTTGTTTATAAAATTGAAAGCGCAGTTAGTTGGAGTTTAAGCTTAGTATTGTTTTTGCAAGAGTTAGTGCAGTTGACTTTAGGAAGCTAAAAACTCTCAACTTTTAAACTCTACATTTTAATTTTATAGCCTTGAAATCACTTGGAAAAAAATAGTGAGTATTTATACACATGTTATAAGTCATTTTATGAAAAAAAAGAAGTGTGAATATAAAATGGTTAGATTTGATGACTCATTTATAGTTGTCGAATATATTCGACGTTGACACGCAGAGGTAGTACACATTTTATTTTACATTGCAGCTATTGATAACTAATTTTCGCGAAAAATGTCGAGGGCAAAACTTTTAACAGAAGATGAGATCATAGGGATTTTGGATGCTGACTCCGACATTGACGAGGACATATTAGATGAATTACAAATCGAATATGAAGTGCCACAGGTCCAGTGTAAGGATACTACAGCTGGTGAACATCAAGTGACCTCTGATCTTGAGGTTATGGATTTATTAGTTCCGCACGCCGATGATATTCCGTCTTCAAGTAATTTTCTAGGGACTGACCAAATGCGTTGCACTCCGAAGAAAAACATTAGTTGGAGAAGACTTCGATCTGGAGAAATTCCAGATGAGATAATTTCTGAACCAGTTATAATGACTGAAGATTTCGAAATTGGTACTCCGTTTTCATATTTTCAAAGATATTTTTCCAACGATTTTTTTCACTGACGCTGCATTTTACACGAATGTTTATGCCCAAAGCAAGGGAAATATTTCGTTCAAACCATGCTCTGTAGATGAAGTACGTGTTGTTTTTGCACACCACATAATGATGGGTGTATTAAAATTTCCTCGAGTAGAAATGTTCTACGAGCCTGCAATTGGAATGACATTTTTCACCGAAAATATGACACTTAAACGCTTCTTTGCTATTCGCAACAATTTGCACCTTGTTGATGAAAACGCTAGGGGAAAAGAATGCAAAGATCGCCTATTCAAAGTGAGACCTATTATTGAGCTTGTTCGAACCCATCTTTTAGAGTTACCATTGGAGGAAAACCTGTGTATCGATGAGCAAATCATTCCATACAAAGGCAAATTTACTGCAAAGCAATACATAAAATGTAAGCCGTGTCCATGGGGTATAAAGGTTTTTTTTTATTTGCGGCAAAAGCGGTATGCCATATGATTTCATTATTTATCAGGGGTCTACTACACCTATTCAGCTGTCGTACTGCACCTGGCCCAACGCATACCTGAAACTGAAACCGGCCACAAATTGTTTTTTGATAATTACTTTCCATCATACCAGCTATTTGAAGTTCTAAAGCAAAGAAAAATATGTGCGGCTGGAACAATAAGAGTTAACCGATTCGCCAATCCCCGATTACCAGACGAAAAAGAAATGAAAAAGCAAGGTAGAGGATCATCTGCCGAATGTATCAGCTCCGATGGAAATGTTATAGTAACTCGCTGGTATGACAATAAAGTCATTAATCTTGGTTCCAATTTTGTTGGAGTTGGCGTGGAAGACCAAGCTAAACGTTGGGATAAGGATAAAGCTGACTATGTTTTAATAAACCGACCTCAAGTTGTTAGAATGTACAATGAAAGCATGGGTGGTGTTGACTTGTTGGACCAATTCATACAATATTATAGAATAAATATTCGCACCGTAAAGTGGACATTACGAATTATCATGCATTTTGTTGATTTGGCCTTAACAGCAGCTTGGATGGAGTATCGAAAAGATTGCATCGCTAAAGGAATCGCAAAAAATAAAATTACTGATTCGATGAATTTCCGCATTAGTGTTGCTCGATCTCTGATCGCTGTCCAGCAAAACGAAGCTGCAAATCCAACTAAACGCAAACGAGGAAGACCGAGTAAAGTTAATGTTGGCATTGGCAAGCGCTCTACGGTGTCTGGTATTAGCGAAAGCGACTCTTCCGATGACTCAGACTACGACGATCCAAAACCACAATGCTCAAGAAAGAAGGTTTATTAAAAACCGCCACCAAAAGAAGTTCGACAGGATCAAAAAATGCACTTACCATGTTTTTTAGATTCTAAGAGTGCTGGTCGATGCAAAATGGCGGGATGCAACAAAAGTTCATTTGTAATATGTAAAAAATGCAAAGTAAACCTCTGTGTAAAGCGAGGAAGTAATTGTTTTGAGCAATTTCATACTGAGTCCTAATAACTTTATTTAAAACAATGTTTATTTTTCATCAAAAACAGTTAAAAATAAATCCAAAATTTTAATAGACCTGCATTTTTTTTGCATACTTTATATGGTAACAATACAAATTTGTACATCCATTGAGATGCTTTGTCGAATATATTTGACAAATCGTAGCACCAAAACGACAAATTTCCACCAAAAAAAATATTTTTCCTAGAATCAGAGATCCCAAATTAGCTTATGTACAAATTTTCAGTTTTTTAGCGCACCTAAAAATATTTTTTCCACGGAAAGGGTTAAGCGAATTTTGATTTAAAATAAAAAAATGCAATCAGAATTTTAAAAAGGTATTGATAAAAAAAGCTGACAAAATTTGCATAGAAATTGCAACAATAATATTTTCTATTTTTTTAAACCGTTTTCACTAACAACACAGCAAGCAAGCTATTCGTTGATATTTTAGATACTTAAAGAAATTTTATTTTTTAGGGCCTCTGAACAACAAAAAAAAAGCAATTTAAATATAATTTCAGCATAAAATGCACAAACTACAACTAAACTAAAAAACTGCTAATAAAAATATTCCTAATTGAAAATAAACAAATACTTCAACATTATTTAGATGGAACAGAATAAATGTTTGTTTATTTAAACATAGGCAAAAATGGAAATAAATAAAATACATATATACACACACACACACACACACATTGCAATAGCAACAACAATAAGAAGAACAAATCTAACAAATAAAATCTAAGCAAGCACGGAAATCGAAAAAAAAAAAATTCGCCGGCCGGAGAAATGTGCAATAAATGCCATTTATAGTAATGAAAATCTATCTATGCGTGCCAAAAAAGTTAAAGAAACAGAAAATAAAAGTAAGAAATATAAAAACAAGAAAAATAAAAACAAGAAAAATGTTATAACCGGCCCGAAAAATTTAATTAAGTGCTCAAAGTGAATGAATATATAAGACTTTACTTCTAGAATGTGTGCGTGCTTAGGCTCTGATGTTATTTTTCATCTTCTTCCTGAGCCCATTGCACGCATTTTTTGTCTATTTTTAGCCAAGACATTGAAAAGACATAATTTTGTTGAGCTTTTTTCATATAAATAACAGCTCCACCCAGTGTTTGCACAGCCGACTAGAAAAATTTATTGCTTTCTACTTTTTAAAAATTTTAACTTCCTCTCCACACAAACAACTTTCCACACCACTTTTATGTTAAATTAGTCGCTTGTAGTTACTTAAAGTGAGAAAAAAGTAAGCGAAAATTAAACAACTTTTGATGCTTATTTATTCTAGCGTTCCAACATAAAGAGAACTTAAGAACAGGACAGCATTTTTTTTTGTCATATAAAACAGACAAAAAAAAAAAAAGAAATAATATTTTTATCTAAATTCTCTATAGCTGAGTTTTCGGAAGTTTTATTTGCTTCCATTCAAACTTTGACTAGGTAGTAGCTCAAGCAACTTAATTAGGAATGTTTGTTCAGTCGGAAAATTTCAAAGTCTGGCCACCAAAATGACACGCTCTGTGTAATTTAGTGCAGAATAAATAGTCACAGTATTGACATTGTCTGTCACATACACCGTCTTTGCTATTAACTGTTGGCTGTAGCTGTTTTCCGAGCAGTTAACTTGTGCGACTAAGGTCGCATTTTAGTGCGCACTGAAGCTAAAGATAATTTGTCATTTCGATTAAAAAAAGCTTTATTGAGCTGATAGTGTTTATAATGCGTGCTTGTTGCCTGCATATAAAGTAGCTTATTGAGCTAATGAAACAAGCAACGAAAACTATGTGAATAAGCGAGATAAATACAAAAGTGCTGAAAAATATGTGGTAAATCACTTAAAGCTTAAATTTAGCTTGCACTTAATATGGTTTACGCTTTTCCATATGATTATTACATGAAGCGTTTTTTAGCTTATAGAATAATCTGCGCCTTCAACGCGTAATATTTTTATTTATAATTACTTGGTAGCTAAGCCTAAACAGGTTTTACAAATTTTAATTGAAAATTATCTATAGTAATGAAACTCATTTTCTGTTTGTTTGTTTGTTTGTTTGGCCTTTATACAAATCTAAACGACTCAACGGATTTCAAACTAGGTATACATATTAAATTTATCCCAACTTAAAATGTAACATACTTAGTTTTTGCCACGCCCCCTATGAAATTTTTCAACTAACGGTAATTTTGTTACTATAAAATTTTTTACGATCGAAGATTTTGTGTATTTAATTTTAAAAAATTTGTGTTATTTTGACATCAAAAACATTCACATATCTTCAAAATTGGAGGAATTTTCAGTACAACGACTTTTTCATAAAATATCGCTGCCGAGGAATGAGAAAAAAAACGACATGAAAATCAAAGTTTGGTCTTTCGATGCAAATATCTCCACTGCCCATTAATATATTTCATTCAAATTTTTCTTTTGTTCAAAAGTTCAATAAAAGCACTTTACAAAAATAGGTTGAAATGTACCGTTAATTTAGTGTATATATGCTTTATTATTATGTCAAAAAAGGTCCAAAATATTGAATTTTGTAAAAATTAAATCAATTAAAAACTGCACATCTGGCTACCTTCATATGACATTGCATTCATTTGCAAAAATTTTTCCAGCTAAGCGCAAAAATTATTTTACTGTTTTTGTCATCAAAACAACAAACCCCCTTTGATTTTTTCTTGAAATTTATTTTTCCAATGTGTTGTTTTTATATTTTTTACAAAAAATTCAAGTCTCAAAAATAATTTATGAGAAAAAATTACCCCAATATCTCTTTCCAATCAAAAGTTATGGCTAAAAATCTATTTTTTCATACCAGACTATTAATAAAACTTAGTTTTGTGTTAAAATTTTCTTTATAGTTTGAACGTGCCCATTTATCTCCAAGAATGCAGTTGTATGTCTACAGTAATTACGAACATTTTGGATTATATTAAATCATCCTTATAGTAATCTACTTAAATTTTTGCCTCCCCACCCCTATTGATAGCTAAAAATGAGAAAAAAATGATATGAAAATCAAAGTTTTTACTTTTAATGCCAATAACTACGCTATTTTCAATATATTTCATTAAAATTTTTTTGTTAAAAAGTTCAATATGTTTTTTTAAATAAACTTTTGTTTAGACGTTAAAATGTCCATATCTCAAGGACGCATTGAGTCCCACCATAATTTTTATTTTGTTGAAAAGGTAATTGTGCTTGCTTTAAGATTAAGTAAATATAAAAATTCTTTTCAATTTTTAAAATATGTTTTTCGTACCCCTTCTTTGAATTCAATTAGCTCACCGCAAGAGGTGGAACCACCAACAACAAAAATTTTCCAAAACTTTTTTGGATTAATGTTCGTTCAATTACCTTTCTAAGTGGAGCTTACAAATAAAATTCAACATGTTTTTCATTATTCCAGATTTTAAAAAATATTTAATCGAGAAGTGTATGTTAAAATGTTTACATAAATGACTCTCGAGCAACACCGGGTATATCAGCTAGTAAAATAATAACATTATAGAAGGCGTGAACTAGAAGGTTTTATACCAACAAATTGTTGGAGCTGAGATATATTTGTCAGAGCTGTAAAAGAATGCATTCAATTTGATTTAAATCACAAAAAAATGAATCAATGAATAACGAGAAAGAATGCATTCAATGAATGCAAAATTGATTTATTAATAAAAATTTTAATTCACACTCAATTTAAAAAAATGATTAATTAATCATTTCAGTTATTCATTTTCGTTATTCAGAATAATGAATCAAATTTTTTATTCATTTGAATGCTATTCACAAAGAATGCCATTCACAAAGAATTACAGAATTTTCAATTATTCTGTTTTTAATCATTATTCATTTTCTATTCGTTATTCATTTTTTATTCTTTATTCATTTTTTATTCATTTTTTATTCATTACTCATTTTTTATTCATTATTCATTTGTTATTCATAATTCATATTTTTTTCATTATTCATTTTTTATTCATTATTCATTTTTTATTCATTATTCTTTTTTTATTCATTATTCATTTTTTACTCATTACTCATTTTTTATTCATTATTCTTTTTTTATTCATTATTCATTTTTTATTCATTATTCGTTTTTTATTCATTATTCATTTTTTATTCATTATTCATTTGTTATTCATTATTCATTTGTTATTCATTATTCATTTTTTATTCATTATTCCTTTGTAATTCATTATTCATTTTTTATTCTTTATTCATTTGTTATTCATTTTTTTGTCATTGCTTATCAATTTGACGATATTGACAAGAACAGAAAAAAAAATTTAAAAAGTTAATAAACATAAGTATATACAACGTTGTTGTTGCCTTTTTCAAACTTATTTGATCTAAATAGCAATTAAAGTATTTTCATTTAAAAATTGGTTTAAGAAATCCAACATAAAACTTGATATAAAACGCGTGGTTCTCTACATTCAGGAACATAAAGATATCTGTTAATAAAAGTATGTACAATTTAAGATACCAAAAACTGGTGAGTACTTCAAAATAATTTTTTGTACTTTTATATCGATGGCTTAATATAGAAAATTTTTTTTGTTGCGTTGTTTTAACAGATTGTAGACGCGACGATTTAGGCTTGTCTGTTATGTTTTTTTTGATTTCTTAAGATATTTATAAAAAATTTTTTGCTGTTGTTATCTATATCGTCAAATTAATAAAAGAAAAACACAGCCCGAGTCCTAAGCAATGACAAAAAAATTAATAACAAATGAATAAAGAATCAAAAATGAATAATGAATAACAAATGAATAATGAATAAAAAATGAATAATGAATAACAAATGCATAATGAATAACAAATGAATAATGAATAACAAATGCATAATGAATAACAAATAAATAATGAATAAAAAAAGAAAAATGAATAAAAAATGAATAATGAATTAAAAATGAATAATGAATAACAAATGAATAATGAATAAAAAATGAATAATGAATAAAAAATGAATAATGAATAACAAATGAATAAATAATAAAAATTTAATAACGAATAAAACGTCGGCCATTGTAGTCTAGTGGAGAGTGCGCTAGACTCTCAACCCAAAGGTCCCTGGTTCGAATCCGGGCTCGGGCATGGTTCTTTTCACTTTATTTGTTCTTTCTTTGTCCTACATTTAAGAATTATGGAAAACTAAAAATCCACAACTAAATTGTGGAAAATGTGAAGGAATGGAACAACTGAGAGCTTGAAATGCTTGCCGAGGTTAAGGCATAACACTAGCCTCGATTAAAAAGCAATTCAAATTGTCTTTCGCAGTTGTTTTGCCTAATCAATAATTCACGTATAGTTCCAATCAATTCCTCTAAATAATCTATCCCTTTCCTTTCATGTAAAAGACTTAACCTTGTTTGTTTAAGGCGCATGCCTTGGTTCTTTGATCTTTTAAAAAAAAAAAAATAAAACAAAAAAAAAATAAAAAAAATAAAAAATGAATAATGAATAAAAATAGAATAATTGAAAAGTCTGTAATTCTTTGGGAATGGCATTCTTTGTGAATAGCATTCAAATGAATAAAAAAATTGATTCATTATTCTGAATAACGAAAATGAATAATTAAAATGATTAATTAATCATTTTTTAAAATTGAATGTGAATTAAAAATTTTATGTATAAATCAATTTTGCATTTATTGAATACATTCTTATGTCGTTATTCAGTTGTACTTAAAATTCTGAATATGAATGCAGACTTTACAGCGCTGATATTTGTGATACAAAATCCATGTAATCTTTTTTTATTTATATATTTATTATTCATGTGTTATTCAAAAAGCCATCAAGGCCAATAAGCAAATTATAAGTATATAAGTATGTAGAGCGAGTTAACAAAAACTTAAAGCTAAGGAATAGAATTGCATTATAGCACTTAATATTTAGTATTTTACTTGATTTAAGTAATTAAAAAAAATATATTTAATAATATTTAACAAAAATACATATACAAAAAATAAACAAATTGAAAATGATCTGAAAAAATTAAAAAATATAAAAAGAAGTGAAAAGTTAATGATGGCATATTTTAATTATAATATTATTTCCAATAATTCTAAAAAAATATTATTTTTTTAGAATTATATTCGAGCTTAATGCCAATTAAGTTCATGAAGCAACACATAAAACAACTTTTTTTTAAAAAAAACCTTCTTCACGCCTTCTATGGTTTATACCAGCAAACTGTTGGAGCCCAGATTGATTCGCGATAATGAAGTTAACAAAGAGCACAACAAACAAATCTTTGCAGAATCAATACAGTTGCCTTTTAAACCTTGCTCTTGCAAAGTAGCAGAAAAACATTGCTTTGAAGGCGGCATGCAGCACATAATTCTGTTATTGATGTTGATAAGCAAGGCTTATCAAAGTGGATGGTACTGCAGAAACCGCAGAAGACTACTGATGAGTTGATGTAGCTATCAACGGAACAGTCTGTCTAGTGTGCTTGGTGGTTTGTTCTGAAAATAACTTGTTGCGGTTGCAACCTGTTGCTTCATGAACTTAGTTGGCATTAAGCTCAAATATAATTCTAAAAAAATAATATTTTTTTATTAAGTAAAAAAGTTAAGTGAAAAATAAATTGATTGATCCATGGCATACTTATCTCCTATTAATGAAAAAAAGTTAAGCAAGAAAAGTAGAAAGTTAATATAGATAGATAAGTGCACCCATAGCAGCAACATGATAACATAATATGGCTTAAACTAAAACGAATCACGCAGATAGGCCAAGGGTTTAATTTTAAACGCTAACTATAGCCTTTTGAAAAATTTTAAAAGAACACTGTTTTAGAAAAAACACATACAAATAACGCTTTGAGGATTGCTGAAGCCACAGAAAACTACTGAAGAGTTGATGTAGTGATCAACGAAACAGCTATCTCGTCTGCTTGGTGGTTTGTTCTGTAAGGAATTTGTTGTTGTTGGAACCTGTAGTTTCATAAACTTATTTGACATAAAGCTCATATATAATTATAAGAAAATTTTAATTAAATAGTAAAAAATATAATTTTATGTATAAAAAATCATAAAGTATAAAATTAGAAATTGATAACATACAATTCAGCAGATAATTTTAACAGTTTTAAAGTTGTTAACATATTAAAAATTAATAACATCTTAAATAGCATAAAATTTAAACAATTATTTGATTTGATTTGATATAGAAGTGCACTGTGGCGTATGAGTTACATATAATATAAAAATTAGTGTAATTACCCAGTAGACAAAAGCAGTGCTTCGAAGCGCTACTAGCAGGCCATCATATGGATTTTGTAGCCCTTCCGCACTCATATCCCCCGCAAAAAAGTGCTTCCAAAAGAAGCTAAAGTGGAAGGGAAAGTCTTGAATTCCATCCCTTCCACTTTCATACCCAGAAAGCATTACCTTAAGCAGCTTACACAAACTTGTTCCTCAAACAAAATGGTGGGTCTAACTTGTTCGAAAGAGGTAGCGGAAAAATTAAAGCAACCTTTTCGTCAAACAAGCGCAGAATTTTTGTTGTTTTTCGGCATCATTTTGTTTTATAACCCTGGTTTGAAGGAGAAAAGCAAAAAATTTTGCCAACAGGCCAACAGGTTCGATAAACCGTTAAAATAATCTTCTTAACTATCAAATTGGTTCAAACATGGCCGCCGTTTGACGAGCAGGTTTCGTAATGTGTAAGTCATTTTAGTATTATCAAGAAGTGCTTCCAAAAATTTTTCAATAGAAGATTTCTTTAAGCCCTTCAATGAAAGGATTCTTGTAGGTGTTTGCCAGGAGAACTTTAGGAAGGCATTCCATGGAATGGAATGGTTGTTGTGGTTAAAGGCGTCTCAAAATCTCAAGAAAAATATTTTTATTCCGATTTTCTCGCAATTTTGGTGTTGAAAGTGAATCCTCTGAACCATAAGCGAAGGTTTTGCGAACGTTTTTCTATATAATTTTTTTTTAAATTTTTTATTTTTTTTTTGTTGCTTATAAGTGCTTGCTATAGAAGATTAAATTCGTGAAAACTTTTCCCATACCTAAAAACTATACTTCTTTTGATAAATTTATTAAATGAACTTATGAAATGAATTTATTCCTCGTAAATGAACCATTTTTGTTCATTTCCATGAGTTTCTATGGTTCATTTTTAACTCATTTCCGAATAAAAAAAGGTTCATTTCTGAGAGTCATTTTCATCCGGCGATTGATTCAAAAAGAGTTCATTCCCTAGTGCCGAAAAAAACTTTTCTATGCTTCTTTTTTTAACTCATTTCTGAATAAAAACAGTGCAATTTATGGTTCATTTTTAACTCATTTCCGAACAAAATAATGTTCATTTTTGAGAGGCATTTTAGTCCGACGAATGATATGTAAAGGGTTCATTTATGAGTGCCGAAAATGAACGTTTCTACCCGAAAAGGTTATAATTGAATTCGAAAACGGTAGTAGGAAAAGTCTTTGGGCTTTGTTGGAGGTTTAAAAAAATTCCACGTAAAACATCCCCTTTCCCTATTTTCACGGCATTTTGGTGTTAGAAGATGGTTTGGATTAAAAAATCCCACGGAAAATATCTAAAACATTTATAATAATTATGCATAATTTTTTCACATTGATTAAATCAAAATGCTATTTAAATGTCTTCCAGAATTTATTTATGACATGAACATGAGAATACCTCTTGAAAGCACTTATTGGTAAGGCTAAAAAAAGCACAATTGGATCTATGTAATGTCTTTTGGAAGCAGTGTCCCTAACAATGCATTTAACATTTGTATCAAAAATTTTGCTGGGTCCAAGTCCATTAACTTTTTTATATGAAACGAGAAAATTTTCTAGAACTTTTTCTCTCGCAACTCTAAAGAAGCCTACTAGAAGCGCTTTTGGAGAATGCTTGTAAGAAAAATAGCAGTATTAATCAAATATAAATAATAGATTTGATCCCACGTCCTCTCATGTGATGGTCCGGCACCTTATCCCCTAGTCTATAAAAAAAGTTTAACTTTTTTTGCATCATTAAAAATTGAAGTAAGTTTTTGCGAACGCGCGTTCGAAACCCAGCTTAAATTTTTTTTTGTATATTTTTAAAATCTATCTTTTTTTACAAAGTTAATTTACATTTTTTAAAAATTTTTTTTATAATCTTTATATTAAAATATAAGAAAAGACTTAGAATTTTTTCATATAGAAGTTTTCATATAATATTTATTTATTATATTTAATAATATATAATTTTTATTTATATATATATTTTTTTGTGTATTTATACAAATTAAGATTTTTTTAAATCGTTCTGTGCATTTAACATTTTTTCTAAATTTTTTAAAAATGTGTTCATATAAAACGATTTGAAAAGACTCAGAACTTTCAAAAGGTACGCCTTACAGAAGCACTCATCAATACAGCGATCATGGAAGTTATATTACTTCAATAATAAGACTACTAGCATGCCGTCTTTTGCGTAGCACATGCTTAATTGCCCATAGGGTTTATCAATTATGTACCTCATAGACACTCATAGACACTACGAACATTGGTATTTAGAAGTATTAGAAAGTATTAGAAAGAAGTTTAAGTTACTTAAAGGAAGAGCATGCCGAAAATCAAGGGCAAACAGGATTTGAAAAGAGACATAAAGTTAAATTTCAAGAAAAGTCGTTGTATAAAGTTTGTTATATAAAAAAAAAAAATATAAAAAAAAACAAAACAAACAAAACTTTTATTTCTATTATTATTTATTTAATCAATAGCTTACACCTGGTGTCCGTTTTAAAAAAAACATACTATTCGTATTCCTCATAGCCTAAAATCTACAGTTTTGAGAGGTAAAGTGATGAAAAATATCTCATAAATGTATGTATAAATGAGTTGAGCGTTTTTGGACAGCTCTTTCAAATCATTGCGTGCAATTCATGATTTATTCAAAATGGTCCCATGAAGTCATTTAGCATCACTCCATTTATTTTCAGTAGTGCGTGGGAAAAAGTCAGAAAGCCTGCAAAGAATGCCTATATGTTTTCAAAGGAAAATATACGGTTTAGTCCAAAAATTGACATATTATTAAATCAGGAAAATCAGCTGAGAATAGCTACTTGTTATTTACATAATTAAGTGTTTTTTGTGGATAATTTGTGTAGACGGCTATGAGTGGAAATGTTGATATATGGCGTTTTTATTGTCCTTGCAGTGTTTACAGATGTCATAAATACAAAAAAATAATGGTTTGCAATAAGTAAAAACGTTAAATTTCGGTGAAAACTAGCATTTATCGGTGAATTTTCGAGTTTTTTCTCTACGGCGACTCAAAATAAATGATAAAAATGAATTCAGGAGACCATTACGCACAAAACTTGAATTGCACGCAGTGATTTGAAATAAATGTCAAAAAACGCTGCAGTTTAATGTTAGTCTAAGCAATTCTTTCCAAATTAAATCCCTTCAAACGAAATTTTGCCGAATTTAAACTTACTACACTCCAATACAGTTTGGAATTTAACCCATAATAATTCCAGAATGAAAGAGTTTTAAAGAATTTGATATGAATTAATGTCATATCAAATTAAATTTTTTAACGAAGTTTTTGGGATAATAAATTTACCGTACCCGTATGCTCCCCAGGAGTTTCTTTTTAAGAATTTTACGTAGAGTACGAAAATAAATTTTCCGCCCTAAAATATATATACATATATACATATTAGACCGGATCGCTTTTGTATGGGGGAAAAAATAATCAGGCGTTCGGTAATTCGGTCTCAAAAGTAAGAGGAAGTCATAAAAACGATTTCTGCATACTTTTTTTCAAATCGGAGAAAATTTATTGGAGCGGTTTTGATTCTTCTTAAGGTCCATTTTGTTAAAAAACAGGTTTTTTGCTTGTAACTTTTTATTTTTCAAGGAACACATACCAAATCTGCAAAAAATATAAACTCCTTACTTATACAACATTAAGGCATAAAGAAATTTTTTTACTTATGTTTTATTATAACTCTTACTGACCTTCAAACATAGAAATTTCTGCTATTTTTAAAAGCACATTTTGTTAAAACCTCTGTTAAAGACACATTTTTCAGTAGATTTACGTAAAATTGATCTTGTTGTAAAGAAATTAAAAAAAAAAAAAATAAAAAAAGAAAGCCACTTTAAAATCTCTCGAAAAGAGCATTAACTTGGAATAACTTCAAAATTGATTATAATAATAAAAAAGACCTTTTTCCAGCGGTTTTAACAAAATGTGTTTCTTAAACAATAAAAAAAATCTATTTTTATAGGTCAATAAGAGTCATAATTTTAGGAGCGTTGGACAAGGGGGCGTAACATGCCGGGTTTCAGCTAATAAGAGATAAGGGGTCGTCCATAAACTACGTTACTGATTTTCCGGTTTTTTACCCCCCCTCCCCCAGCGTTACTTTTCGTAGTGCTTTTCAAAATCCCCCCCCCCCCCTAAAGTAACGTGACATATGAAATTAATTCATTCGAATGATTATATATTTTGACTAGCTCTGACAATTTTCACTAGTATTAGTGTCCAGTATGACTAGATACATTAAAGGAACAATTGGAAAAAAATCAATAATTAACATCATCTGTAAAAGCTATTCCATCTGCGATCCAAGATTCGATGCTCTCAATCACTGGGATAGAAGAAGCTGGTAGCTTTGTTGAGGATTCTTCAAAATAGAATTTTTCTATGTCGACTATGGATTCTTCTATGGATTCTATGTCGACCCATTCAGGTGAATCCTCATTTCTAACGCAAAGAAATTCAACTGGTCTTTGACAGAGTACCCTTAAAGGCTGCACCCGAGCTGCACCAAGTTCAGTGTTTTTGTGTAAATACTTTCTGAAAATTGATTTATTTCAATAGTATTTTTTATTCCGATTTATTGTAAACGATATCATTCAAACTTATGACAATTCATAGAAGTTTTAAAAACGAAATACAAGCCGCAGGTAGGACACGACCTTGAACCGATTTCTTTTTTCTGAGAAAGACAGTACATGTCATACGATATCTCCTTTGATCAAGAACATTCAGGCCTGAACGTTAAAGCCTGTCGCAAAAGCAAAGACCCAAATTTTTCAGACGTGTGCTGAGATGGTGAAGGAATACCAAAAGGTTCCTGTGTCGAGGGAAAGGTGGTGGAAGAAATCGTTGTAACAAAAGTTAACCATCAATTTAGACGATCAAACATAAACATGTAAGGTTAAAAATTTTTGAAATGATTGTGTTATTAATTAGAGATTTTTCGTCGATTTTTTCGTTTTTGGTAACGTTACAATATCTAAACACCTCCCCCCCTACCATTACTTATCGTAGTGCATTTCAAAACCCCTTTCCACCCTAAATTGGTAACGTAGTTTATGGACGACCCCTAATAACTTATTTTTTCAAAATTTTTGTATGCCTAAAAGAAATTTATCTTTTTAGCAGATTTCTAAAGTCGATTACTGACGTTTAGTCATTTTTTACACACGTATTTGTTTTAGCCGATATATTAAAAATAGAATAATATAATTTCTTTCCAACAAGATCAATTTTAGGTAAATCCAATAAAAAATGTGTTTTTTACAGAGATTTTATCAAAATGTGTTTTTAAAAATATCAAAAATTTATATGTTAGGAGGTCAATAAGAGTTATAATAAAACATAACTTTCTTTATGCCTAAATGTTGGTATAATTAAGGAATTTATATTTTTTAGAAGATTTGGATATGTGTTTTTTGCAAAATAAATAGTTACCAGCAAAACCAACAAAAAGGACCTTCAGGAGAATGAAAAACGCTCCGATAAATTTTCTCCGGCTTAAAAGAAAAGTATGCAGAAATCGTTTTTCTAACTTTTGAGTTTCTCTAACTTTTGAGATTCCGAACGGCGGAATCCAAATTTTGATCCAGTCTATGAATTATATATATATATATTTTGTCTTCCAAAAACCGACGCAGTCCTGGCTTAACATGGTGGTTTCTCGACAAACTAGCTAAACTTTCCCACACCAAGTTTCTTAAATATAACAAAAAAGAGGTTGCAAACGCAGGCATCAATACAAACTTGATCTTATTGGCCACTTATTGATATATATATATATATATTCGAAAGACAAAGACACCACGCCACGTTCGGCTTTATCTTCAGGAAATTATTGCCGATAATTTCAATAATAGAATGTTGCTCTATGACACGATGGCTTCCAGCGTTGCAAAGTCTCTCAAGGCGTTCACAAGGCTCAGTGCTGGGGCCATGTTTATGTTCAATTTATGGACTCATGAATCTTTTGACCACGTTTAATAAATCCTAAAATAATATTTTCTCTTTTTATAATTCTTTAATATGAATATGAAATCGAAGTTTAGGAAACGTAGTAACTACAAGAACATGAAAAATATCTATAGACTCCTATGAATAATCACAAATTTTAAAAGTGCATTTAGACTATGGTTTTCGGGAGAAAGTCATACGATTGCATTCTTTCATGCTGAGATACACGGAGTTCATTTTGCAACAGTTTCGAAGATATTCCATATCAGCTTGCATAAAGGCAACTTCGTTTAACTTTTTTAAAAGAAAGCAATAGTTTAAGTTCATCTATAAATATAAATGAATGCTCGAATGCATGACCGATGGAAAATCATTTATATTAAGTAGAAAAAGAAGAGACCTAAGGTGACTTTGAGTTACTCCGGAAGTTACAGAAAACCCGATTTTTTGAGGTTATATAGAAAAATCGATCTATTTCAATAAATGTGTAGAAAGGCCAACAAGAAATATTATAAAAATTAGTTTTATTAGTGTTTTGATTTACATAATGTTATTAGTCAGACAAAATTTTGCATTTAGTATAATTTTATAAGCAAATTATACTTTAGAAAGACATAAAAACAGGGCAAAAATAAAAAATAATTACTGAAAATAATTCAGTGTCAAATAACGGTTTAGCAAAAAAAAAAAAAAAAAAAGAAACAATTAAATTAAAGCACCATTAAAAAATTAGCAAGCTGTTCTCACACTGTCAGTCAAACTCGAGAGGGTCGTTTTTGTTTTTGTTAACTGTTTCGCGATTTTTTGGCAAATTACAAATAATTAAATAGAAAACCAGAGGATAAAAAAATAAACAAATACACCGGACAAAGTGGGGGATGTCGACAGACAAAAATTTGCAAAAAAACAACAAGTAGAGCACAAACAACACTAACATCAATAACAAGCATACGCCAAACATTGAATATCATTAATTTAATGACAGCTAATAGCTAGGTAAACAATTACACTAACAACAAAATGCCAAAAAGATAAGCACAAAAACAACAATACTAACAACTGCATTAGCAACAAGAACAAAAAAAAAAAAAAAAAAAACAACCAAACATACATAATTAACAAAAATAATCTATGAGAATGTTCAAACAATGACATAAATAACAACAACAATAATCGATAAGAACGTTTAAATATTGACCATAAAATTGTAACGATACACTAAAAATAATCGTCATTTAGCGAAAACGACCATTATTTTTTACTGTGCATAAATATTATTTATTTCATTCGTACGCAAGCAGCTGTTATACTTATTATGGTAATCGCTTATTTATATTGCACTCTTGCCGATATATAGACTTGTTTGTGTGTGTATGTGTGTGCTTGTGTCAGTTTCTGTGGGCGCGTGCGTTTATGTATAGCTAACGTGTTTTTGTATTAAAAAAACATTATCAATTAGTTAAACTTTTATGAACCGCAATAACCAAAAGAAAAAAAAAATAATAGCTAAAAATAACATTGCGTTAAATGTTAATATATGCGCAATGGTTATAAACGCAATGACTGTGAACTTAATGTCATCTTTACTCAATAGAAGCATTGCAAAGTGTATTGAAGTGAACACACTTGGTAAATGAACTCATAACGTATCCAGCAATTTCTTAAATACGATGTAGCTGAGAGACCTCCGACCCCTATGTGTAGTTCTCAATTACATTTGTTCGGAAATGTCAGTTTAAATCTGATGACATCTAAATTACACAGTAAGTGGCAATGCAAGTAGATATGCCGCTTACTACTCAAAGAGTGTTAGTAGCAGGGAAGACAATTATATGCAAATGCATATAATATATGCTTTTGCATATTTGGACGTTTTGTTGATATTTTGTATATTTATAACGATTGTGCTTATTTGTGCATATTTTTACATATTTTTAACTTTTCGAACAGCTTTTAGCTTGTAATCGGGCAAATTTTGATACTTCCCTCACATCTCTTTCGTGTTAAGCCTAAGTCGCAAACTCAAGTACCTGTGACGATTGTGAAATTTTACACGCCATTCGACCGCAATCGTGCTTTGAAGGCATTTGGC
Organism: Dichetophora obliterata; assembly: GCA_963920525.1. NCBI lineage: Eukaryota > Metazoa > Arthropoda > Insecta > Diptera > Sciomyzidae > Dichetophora > Dichetophora obliterata. Next base: position 190,135,705 of record OY986438.1, read on the forward strand.
GACTATCGCCGGCGCGCTAAAACTGCAGTCAACCTACGTAATGCCGGACTTGAGTTTGACAACAACGTTTTTTTTCATGAGAGCCTCTCTGAAGAAACAAGAAAGCTGCTTCAAGCTGCGATTGGACTCAAGCGCAAGAAGAGCATATTCAATGCTTTTACATTTCGCGGCTCTGTTTATGTTAGAATGCAGAGAGATGCAGATAAAATTAAAATCACCAGCTTTGATGATCTGCAGAGATGCGTATGTAATGATGGTGCTGGAGGTGGTTGCGACGAGTAGCAGATTTTTATTCTTTATGTACTTTATGTTATTGTATGATTTATATGTATTTACTGTGAATGTTTATCTCGTTTATATTTTTATCTATACTTTCTCTAATCTTTTTATTTTAAATCAATTGCTTACTGTGCTTGCATGTGTTTTGTTGTTTATGTATGTATATGATTGGTGCCAATAATACAGGCAGCAGCGCTAACGAAAATAGTAAAACTATGATTGAGGTTCTGTGCAAGCAGAAATCTGGACTCAAGGTTGTTCACTTCAACGCAAGAAGTCTAAATGATGATAAAATGGATTACGTGAAGTATATTTTTGAAAATTCTCCCGTTGACGTCATATGTGTTTCAGAAACCTGGTTTCATGAGGATGTTGATAACTCGTTTATGAACATGCATCATTTTAAATTATACCGTAATGATAGGTCTCATAAAAAAGGTGGAGGAGTAGCAATTTTCTGCAGGGAAAATTTAAATGTTTCAGTGCTAGGGAAATCATGTGGCACCGATGTTGAATACTTAAATATTAAAATATTCGACAATAGGACCCAAGTGTTTCTCTCTTGTGTGTATAACCCGAACCGCAGCTGTAGCCTTAAACCCCTGTTTGATGATATATCTCGATGTGCTATTGATTTTGATCATTATATCCTTTGTGGTGATTTCAATATAAATATTCTGGCTAATGAAATTTTTTGGATTGCCTAGCCGAAGTTGGACTAAGTTTAGTTAACACAACGTTGCCAACAAGGTTTTCCAACAATGCCTGCCCCAGTTTACTTGATGTCTTCGTAACATCTGATGTATCGTCTGTACTCCTTTTTAACCAGATATCATTTGTTTCAGACCATGACCTAATTTTCTGCACATTTAACATTAATCTTGCACCTATTGCTTCTGAAACTTGCTTCACATATCGCAACTTTAAATCTGTTGATATTGGCAAACTTTATGGGGATTTATCTGATATAAACTGGACTGATTGTTGGTTCCTTAGCTCAGTTGATGACAAGCTAAAATTTTTTGTTGATAATATCTTAAATCTTTTTGAATCCAATGTTCCCCTGTGTACACGACAGGTCACCAACACAACCTGCCCCTGGCTAACCACGCGTGTTAAGTTGATCATAAAAAAACGTTACAAAGCCTACAACAAGTGGAAACGATATCCAATTGAGGCCAATTGGGAAAGATTTAGGCAAGCAAGGAATGAAGCTACCTTGGCAGTTAGAGTATCCAAAAAACAATATTATTTATCTAAACTAAGCCCAAATCTATCTTCTAAACAGTTATGGAAAAATCTAAAAAGTATTGGTATCTGCAATAAAGGCTCTGAAGTCTGCCGTACTGATCCAAATCTATTGAATGATTATTTCACTGCGAGCTCGTTGCGAGATGATAATGCCGAATTCATTAATAGCATAGTGCCTGTTGAGTTACCGCATGATTTCAGTTTTATAGCTATAAATGAGCTAGATGTTGCCCGCTGCATTAAAAAAATCAGTTCGAATTCCATTGGTGAAGATGGTGTGTCGATCAAGTTCATCAAGCTTATTTTGCCCCATGTAGTCAGTCCACTTGCTCATATCATCAACCATTGCATCACTACCTCGTGCTTTCCTGCCAGCTGGAAAGTGGCTACAATTGTTCCGATTGCGAAAATTGCAAATGCACGCGAGCCTGGTGACTTCAGACCAATCAGCTTGTTGTCATCGATTTCGAAAGCATGTGAGGCTCTTATGGCGGAGCAAATAAGTGAACATATCCTATCTCTGGGCCTTATGTCTGATTTTCAGTCAGGCTTCCGTAAAGGTCATAGTTGTTCAACAGCTATAGTTAATATCTTGGATGACATTAGAGCTCCCTTCGATAATGGTGATCTAACCTTGCTTTGCCTTCTCGATTTCTCTAAGGCTTTCGACACTGTAAACCATAGTATCTTATGCAAAAAACTTGAATTGCAGTTCGGATTTTCTGAGCCATCAGTTCGCCTTTTAAGTAGTTACTTAAATGGAAGGTCCCAAAGAGTCAGCCTAGGCAACAACTTATCTGCGTATAAGCAAATCTCTTGTGGTGTCTCTCAAGGGTCAGTCTTGGGACCACTCTTGTTTGCCATGTTCATCAATGACATTTTTGTGAAATGTGAGAATGTACCCATGCATGCTTATGCTGATGACTTACAGTTATATATGTCAAGACCCACAGGGCTTGTTGAGGATTTGTGCGCAAGAGTAAATGATGATTTAAAATTAATAGTGGAATGGGCTAGGGAGAATATGCTTGCACTTAACCCCTCGAAATCATGTGTCTTGCCAATTACCAAAACACCTTTCTTCAATCTTGAGTTTCCTCCGATTATTCTAAATAACACTGAGTTAAAAGTTGTAAGAAAGGTAAAAAACCTAGGTTTTATCCTGAATTCATCTCTTTCCTGCGAGGATCATATTAATATGTGTGTAAGTAAGGTCTATTATGTATTAAGAAACTTAAGAATGACTGCACCGTTTGTTCCCACCGAAACAAAACGTTAGCTTGTCCTGCAGATCTTAATGCCAATAATTACATACTCAGAAGTCGTGTATAGCAAACTGGACTCAAAATCCTCACATAAACTGTTAGTTGCCTTGAATAATGCTACTCGCTTTGTCTATGGTCTGCAGATGCATGACCATGTCTCCTCATTTTCCATTCGATTACTTGGCCGTAGTCTGAACAATCTTTTCGAAGCAAGGAACTGCATTTTCTTGCATAAAATAATATACTCGCAATGTCCACGATATCTTTTTGCAAGACTTCAGTTCTGCAGATCAAGTAGAAATCTGAATCTCTTAATACCGCGCTTTAATTATACAGCCTCAAGTAGACTGTTTTTCGTTAGCGCAATAAGGCTGTGGAACTCACTGCCCAACCATATAAAATTAGTCTCCAATAGATTAGCCTTTAAGCAATTGATACTCAAATATTTTTCTTAACTTCACATAACTTAATTTTTAGTCTAAGCTCTAACACAACCTCTTATTCTACCTCTAGCATTTTCACCGCAGGTCGATCATTTGATTAGTCAATTTATAATAATGTCACATCTTTTAAAAATATTTTCAATAGTTTTAAATATCTTTTTCAATGTGACATGCACATGATAATTAATTCTTGAATGTTAACATTTTCTCTAATAAAAAAAATTATTGGTATCATTTTATGAGTTGAGAATTTCTGTCATTAATGATAATAATCTTAGTTATAAAATTTTAAATAGTTTAGTATATAAGTATTATATTGTTGTTATTGATTCTAAAAATGCGGCGTGCAAAAGACTCAAGTCTTAAATGCCAACAATATTTTTAAATAAATAAAAAAAAAAATATCTGGCAACATTGTAATTTCTTTGATATTATATATATTTATAAAGAGATATTATATTATATATGTATAAAAAATATTTTGTTTAAAAACTCACAGACAATGGATCCATACGCCGAAAGTCTCCTTCCGAACGAAGTCCCTTATTTTAAATGGTGCCCAACTACATCCTGCGTTGTCGAGCGGTCTTTCTCACAATACAAAACATTGTTGGCTGAAAATCGTAGAAAATGTCTTTTTGATAATATAAAAATGCATTTAATTATTCAGTGTAATCGCTGAATGCAATACACTGTTTTTGCTATAAGCACCATATAAAATAATGGACTTCGTCCGGAAGGAGACTTTTGGCATTGGCTTCGAGCTACCAAACAAAATATTCATTAAATGATTAAAATAGAATTAAATTTTTACTTTATAATTAAAATTATAATTTATTTAAACTGAAATATTTACTTTTACGCCTTGAAAGGGCTATTGTTTAGTTTTTTTTTATGAACTATTGAATAAAATTTTGAATAATAAAACTCCGACTTCGACCTTTTTTCGTGCTTATTTGATGGCATATTTTGCCATTTTTTAGAGCATATTAGCATACTTATTTTAGATTTTTTCGTGCATATTTCTGTCTTCCCTGGTTATTAGATATGTATTTTGGCTTAACGTTATTTGTTCCACAATTATTTATTTTAATTTTTTGGTTTTTTGCATAAATTAAGATTAATTGGCGTAAATAAACTTCACGAGCATTTTTGTGAAGACATTTTGTGTGGAATATGGAGCCGCTGCACAGAGCGGCGACTCCATACAAACGATGCACAAAAATAGAAGGAGTGCTTCTATGATAATGCAAGTTTGTGTGCTTATTAAGTTTAAGCTAACTAAGAAAAATTTTTAAAATGGGACGGGAAACGGTCTTTAGGGGAAACTCCCTTGAACCTATATAAATTGCTTACATGATTTGTTATGGGAGGTACATACAAAGGTTTGCCGATTTAAACGGAACTTAGTCAAAAGACTAGAAATATTAAGTTATATATGTGCTGAAAGTTGTAGAAATCAGTGGGTCCCTTTGGATACCTCCCTTGGACCTGTATTAATTTTGCACCAGATTTTGAATGGTAGGTACCTACAAAACTTTGCTGATCTTAACGAAACTCGGTCAGACAGCTGAAAAAATATAAAAATAGATGCATATTGAAAATGGTTTGAATCGGTTAGACATTTGGGGTAGCTTCCCTTGGACATATAATAGTTTTTTTTACATGGTTGTATGGGAGATACAAACAAAAATTATATACTACCTATTCGTGTACACTTTATTTAAATTGCAGTTGCAGAAATCAAACTTCTAATGTATAAATAAGTAAAATATGTTGGTAATGGGCATTAAATAAATGATGAAATGTAGTATAAATTAAATACATTATTATAAACAAATAACTTACAAATATTTTTTTATGAACTACATTTCGAATCATCGCTATTGACTTTTTCTTCAGAATCAGGATCATGGATATCATCTACTTTGATGTACTTTTCAACTTCTCCATTTATTATAAATTTTGATTTCGTTTTAATATTGCTCTGGGATGTGAGGAGAGGGTTGGAGGTAAGCAGTAATATTCTCATTAAATCCGTATTAGAGCTGACTCTCGAGCATTTTCGGGTATGATGAAGTCGATGCTTTCTAAATTCTTTGTGTCTTGCTTTCAGTGAAAATTCAGACAATTGACCGATAGCAATAAAATATATTATAAATTTCATTCTTCAAAACTGTGCATTACATTAACTTAACTTATGTCACTTTTATGTTAGTTACGTTTGTAAATAAAACAAAAATAAAAGTAATAAATTAAATATTTTATTTCCTAAACTTAAGAAATTGTATTAACTTGCAAACGATCTGTTTGGTTTTGTTTTGTTATTTGATTTAATTTTTCTTTGGCGTCCGTAGAGAGGTCATCAAACAAAGGCAGCTACCCTCTGGTTGTCGGAAAAACAAAAAATGTTAATGTAATTGTAAAAAAAAACAAAAATATAATGATTTTATTGCTGGGGCCATATCTTTATGGACTAAGTTTTCATAAGTTCTAAAAAATGTATGCCATAAAAGTGTTTACAGAGGATATTTAAATTTTTTAATAGTGTGGTTATATACTCTATACTCTAATTAAAAACTACATTGGCCTATATGTATATTATCACATCAAAAACTTAGTAGTTATTTTTCAATAATCAGGACACTTGTTCTATACTATTCACTTTAATATGTTTTAAACATGATCATATGAAAAGTTAAGAAGTAAAGCAACAAGTCAGAAATCTTAATACATTAGGCAACTCTTATTTATTTACCATTATTCTACAATTCACAAAATATAAATAAGCACCTTGGCCAGACTGCCTAAAATCCTACAGATGCCTATGTTTTTTGCTTATCTCTGTTTGATGGAACTTGTTGCAAAAAGAGTAACTAAGTTGACAACATAAACCGTTTTTGATACAACCCTAAAATACATTTTTTGATTGAAGCTGTAACTATTATAAAATGATTGCCTACTTTCACGATCAATATAATTAAAATTAGTTTAGTTGTTAAAATGATAAAAATAAACTATACTTATTTAAATTTATATATACATTTACTGCTTTATTCTGTACAACGACAAGCAAGACACGAGAAGCAATACTTTTTTCTATACGAAATTCTATTGCTTCTCGTGTCTTGCTTGTCGTTGGTGTGTTGTTCGTTATACAGAATAATGAATGCACTTAGTGTTTTTTCATCTTTCTTGGCACAAATAAATAAAAGAATAGAAAAAAGTTTGCGATAAAATCAATTTTGCTAGGCTTTGTTTTTTTTTAAACCCCAAAATGCAAATTTCCATAAAACTGCTCACAAAAACTAATAATGATAAAAACGTAATTTCTTTTGTTTTTCTGAAAAGGGGCAAATAAAATTTTGGAAACAAAAAGTAGATAAAGGGTCCGCCATCTAACATTTCTTTTTCAACTAGTGCTTATTTCGTGAATGGTAACACTTAGCTCATGCCTGATTTGAGAGGTAATTAGTTTTATCCTTCCGCTGAACGAATATGCGTTGTGTTTACGCTTGAATAATGCTGGGAAATATTGCGACATTACTTTGAAAACCATGGTAATGTTGCAAAATGTGTGCAACATTAAATTGCGTATGAATTTTGGAAGAAGAGAAGCACCGTCAGCTCCATATGTTCGTTATATTGTGAAAAAAGTGAAAGAAACTGGCATCCTCATCGATAAACCAAAGCATGAAAAGCCAAAAACAGTGCGTACACCCGAGCATATTGCTGGTGTTGCAGAAAGTGTGCGTGAAGCGCCATCAACATCAATTCACCGTCGTTCTCAACAATTGAACATTTCGGAGACATCATTGAGACGAATTTTGCATAAAGACCTTGGTATGACGCCATACAAAGTCCAATTGGTTCAGGAGTTGAAGCCAACTGACCATCCAATGCTTTTTTTTTTAAAAAAAAAAGTTATTTGGCGGACCATTTACATCAGACAAAAATAAAAAATGAGGATAAAAAATTAGAAAAATCAAAGAGACCGACTTTTTTTTGTCTTTTCAACTTGAGTAAGTTTTTGTGACTATTTTTATACCAAATTGACTAAATTTCACAAAAACCAACTTATAAAACACGTCGTAACTTTTTTGCTTTTGAAGAAGAGCAAATACAACTTTGGAAACTGAAAACAGATACATTTTTCAAGAAAATATTTAAAATTTATGGAAATCAATTAGACAGAAATTTTTTTTTACCTCCAAAAATTTTGTAATTGTTGAGTTTTAAGGTTTCTCTTACAGGTTGAAGAAATTTCTTTTGCAAAACATTATCTTGGCAAAAGTAACGATTTTCGTTAACTGAAAATTCTTTAAATAATTCTGCATACTTTTTTTATAAATATAACGAAATTAAAAAAGTGTTACTCTTTTATCCAAATATAAAAATACCATGTTTTCTGCACTGAAATTGGTAAAGTTTAAAAATCTCGCATAATTTTATTAATAAAGATATACAAAAAATGGTTTTTGTTTTTTGACTGCTGATCTATTAGCATTTGTTTTGCTTACCAAATTTTTGAAAATGCGAAAGTTTTTGATTTTGTATTTTTGTCCCCATTCAACGCACTCTGCTCTGGGACAATTCGGGTTAATATAAAAAAAAAAAACTACAAAAAAACTTTTCTTTTTTTCTGTACTGGTTTAAAAATAATAGAATTCTGCGTCAGTAGTAGAAAAAACTAATGCTCTATGTGTTAGAGTTATAAGTTATAAGCGGTAAGATATAATTTGTTGAGCTTTCTTTCGCGCGCAGTAGAGAATCACAATTTTTATGTGTTTTGAAGGCTAAATATTATTGAAAATAACTTTTTTTTTTTTATGGAAAATTGTTTAATAGAACTTTAGAACTTCAGGTAATTTTAGCTTTATCACCATAGAAATTTGTGTTTATTAAAAAATTTCTCCGAAATTGTAGATATTTTGCTAAACATGTGGAGTTTAAGTTGATTTTTGTGTGTACTTTTGTTATTTTGGTATGATTTTCTCCTAATATGTACTTATGTTAATAGGTGTTTAAAATGTGGTTGTGCCGTTTCTTGCACTTGAGAAATCATGAAACTTTTTCTAAAGGAACCCCAGTCACTATGATCACATTTAACAAGTCCAGTCACTAAAGAATGTTTTTGTTGCTGCTGCGGATGATTTCATCTTATTGCTTTTGCTACTTTTTCTTTTTTAGCCTTTAGTTTTGTAGCAGTACGCTTCAGACTGTAAATCTGACTTTAATATTTTTATGGCCAAACATAAACGATATTATATTTATAGCCTTATTGTACTGATTGACAATTCTTAATTTGTATGCAACTGGGAAAACTTTTTATTCTAAAGTGTAATAGAAAGCTCATAACAGGACAAAACTGTCAACACTAGAAACCATAATTATAAAAAATCATTTTGCGAAACATTTTGGAAGTTTCCAACTCCATGGGCCAACAAAATAGGACATAAAAGACTAGCTTGTCAATGAATTTGCAGTTGTCAATCACCAAAATAAGGGTATAAACACTCTTCTTAAATCTGTTCCTTAACATTTATGAAATACATATTTGGCATTGAAATGTGTAAGACGTTAAAAAAGTCAGATCAAACTAAAAGAAACCGTGTTGGGTTCATATGGTTCATATATTGCTTTAAAGGCTAAATATTTGTTAGAAATGGAAATTTGTAGATGGTGTAATAATGCTTTGAGGATGCTTTCGTGGCAATTATGTATGTCGAAGTACTGCGACGAATCAATGTATAATGAAGGCCACGGATTGTACTAATATTTTGGAAGACTCGTATTCCCTTAGTTTGGATATATATGATGCAGAACAGGGGCAGGATGGTGTTAAAGCAAGATAATGATCCGAAGACTTGAAAAAGAAGATCCGAAGAAAAAAGTGGTTCAATGAAAATTTGATCAAACTTCTAGATTGGCCTGCGTAGTCTCCTGAAATGAACCTCACCCACCCCATCGAACAACTTTGAGCCATACTAAAAAGTAAAATATTCGCATAAAAAATTCTCCAAAGAACATGAATGAACTTTGGAAACGAGCCATGATGGCATGGAAAAACTTAGTCCTAATACCTTGAAGAATCTTGCTTAAAGTATGCCAAACAGAAAACAAATACTAAAAAATAACGAGGTGGTCGTCATACAAAAAAATGACTGGTGAAAAACATGAAAACATTTTGTATTTTAAAAAAAATAAATTTTTGTATATACCTTCTTTACCTTCTTCTTCTTCTGTTACATTCTTTTGCTAAATCAGTTCAAAACGCAGTGAAATTAAAAAAACTGTTATACTCTCATTTTTTCATCGTTGCAATAATTTTTATTCTCTCGTAAAATTCACCTTTTCTTTTTTTAAAAAAATCATATATTAAAATTTATTATTAATTTTGTAATGTTTAAATAAAATCAACTTACCTGTATTGTCATAAACTCACTGGAAGTGGAACTGTTTCTATATTATCTATATTTTTAATATTAATCATATTATTATAATTATAATTAATTTTATTGTTACGACTAAATTTATTGTTATAATACAAAATACAACAAATCTATGATGCCAGTGCATTAATCACTTGGTTCGTACCTTGTAGCACTGGTATATCAAATAATAAATACAAATACAAATACAATGAATATAATTTTATTTGTAGTTTTTTGTTTTTACTCGTTGCTGGATTCCAATTTTGTTATTTAAAAAAAAAAAAAAGAATTAAACTGATAAAAATAAAACTGTTTATAATTTTAATTAGTTTTGCGTCATTTTTTGAAACAATGATATCGTTTAAAAAAAAACAAATTGTGTTAGATAAAAAAAGTCCGAAATGTCTGTAGTACCAATAATTTTCGTGTTGTATGGCTAGAAAAAAGGTTTTAATAAAAGTGTAAAAATTGTTATGAAAACGGTTTTATTAATAAATAATAAATAATTTATTAACAAAGTCTACATATGAAAGTAATGTCTCACAAGCTTAAAAATGCCTTTACTTTTCAGTCAAATATCTCAAAAACTATTGGATTTCGATGGGATTTTCCTACTGCATTCAAAAAATGTATAATAGCAAATGTTGGCGCAAACCATCGCCAAAGCTTACAAATATTTACTGATTATTTTAATAGACATCAAATACAAGTTTTAATACTATTAGCGTGAGAAATGAGGAAACACTGTATAAAAATCCCGCTTATTCCGTATACATCACTTAAATAATATTACCTTTATAACTTAGAAAATAATTTCCCATGGCTGTGGAGGCATTATAAATTTGGAAAACCTATTATTATTTCTTACAAGTTCAAGCTTTATAAACTTTGATTCGAAAATACTGAAATTATTCAACAGAGATTCAGCTTTTAATCAATATTTTTTCCAGCACAAATGTTTTTTTATCCTATCTTATCGTATCTAACGCTTTATCTTAAGCAGTCATTATCTAATAATTTTCCTTAAGTCTTGTTTACTAAAATTTTGTACACAATAAAGCGCGTTTAATTGGTTTTCTCCAACAAAAAAAAAAAAAGAAAAACAAAATTGTAAGCTCAAAAAATGTTTTTAAAAAAAACGAGTCCAAAGTTGTCTCTATAATCCTTTTACAGTGTTTATCTGCATAACATCTTCTTGGAATATCCAAGAAAACAAAGAAAAGCTCTTCATCCCAGCACGTACTTTAAAATTAACAAATAAAATTCCTTTACGTCATCGAGTTCAACTCTGACGCCCTCACAACATTCTCGAATTACTACCTCATTAAATATTAACATCTTGACATAGTTAAACATTCAAGAGCAGACAAACTTCAAAACAGGCACGTGCTGCGCTTCACGAGAGCGATAATCAAACATATTGAATGCCAGTCAGGACATTGCTTGGGACAAGCGGCCAAGAGGGTAGCAGCTTTAGTTATTTATTTAGGAATATTTTAAGATATTTTGAACATCAAAAAAGCAATCTCTTTAAGAAAATTACAAGATAGTTTAGTGCTAAAGGAGTTTGAAGAAAATTAGTAATAACATTAAAAAAAATTACTTTTTGTTGCGCCTAAGATTTAAAGCAACAAATAGTTGCTAATTTGGATCCAACGCAGAGAATAAGCTGGTAAGGAAGGATACCATAAAAAAGATACGAGAAAAGTTTTGATAGAAAACTGTTTTGATGAGGCATAATGGGCTCAGCATGATTTGATAAGCTCAAAAGCTAGAGGAAAGTAATTCTTAGAATATCTGTGCAAAGACTAGTTTTATAAGATTTTATCCACTTTTTGATAACTTTTCTGCAAACATTTCATAATTAAGCTCCAGCTGCTTAAGGACAAAAACATTATGAATACTATAATATGCCTTTACAGATGAAATTAATTTTGTGTTCAAATAAAATTCACTTGCATTTGACACTTGTGTCGTTTGTTCATACAGCAGCATTAGCCGAATGCATTATATTTTCTCACGTCAAAGCAATTATCCTAAAAGTTTAACTGCTGTGTGTCCATCTTTATGGCAAATATGGTGGCATCATATATAATTTACAGCATTAAATTTTGCCTACCAGAGATGGGCTGAAGGTACGTTTGCACTATTGTACATTACAAGGTGATGATTTAAATGCTTTCAATGTCAAGTCTTGATATCTGGCATTTTGCCAACACACACAACATTTAAGGCAGAGTAAAAAGCAGATTCAACGTGACAAGGTGCAAGAGGGAGGGGGTTTGCAGAATAGCACAAAGATTACTAGGTTTATATGCAAGACAGACACTTTTGTCAAATCGATTTGCCTTGTTTTTTTAGGTAAACAAAATTGCATAAGAAAGCTTTCAAAACATAAAATTTTGCAGTACTACCAAAAGTACTATTAAAGTTGAATATTTATGTAAAATATTTATGACAAAAATAAAATGACGAAAAATGAGAAAATTTTAACAGCTATGCTAAAAATTTTATGTTTACTTTTAGTGATGTTATAACTTTAAGCTAATTAGCAATATGGAAAAATAGTCATTCTTTGAGATCGTACAAGAGAAAAAATTATTTTCCAACATTTAGTTTCAAAAAATGCATAAATGAATCTTTATTTATGGCAGTAAAATGTTTTACGAATTTTATAAGTTGACCTTTAAGTGTTTCGTTGTAGTATGTATAGCTATATATTTTGTTCTAGGTCTGCAATTTAATAAATATTCAGAAAAACTTATTTTTTTAATTTATTAAATTTTTGACCTTTTTTATATAAGATTATTGGTAGTTAAACGAGCTATAGGTCAGATTTTTTTCTTAATTTATTTAATATAAATTTAAATTCCAATATTTCGTTTTTCGTTGAAAAACATCATCAGGGAAAACACTAAAAAATATACAATAATTACAAATTACAATATAATCACATAACACAATATTTAAAATACATGAACTTACACAAATTAAATAAATATACTGAATTTACATTGATTTTTTTAAAAAAACATTTGAGAAACGATATGACAAAAAAAATAAGAACATCTAGCATGAATAAACAACACTTGACGACGGACTTTGATGACTAATTATTGTTAGTTTTGTCTTATAATGTTTTGTTTATTTGTTTGCTCTTTATTTATTAGGTGTCTGTAGATGTGAGCGCAATTGTCCGTGTCAGTCTTAAAATTCAATCTCAATTGTTTAGGGACGTTAATAATGTGTAGCATTTCAAGCATGTATCGTCTCCTATAATTTTTCTCTTGTTGCAGAACTTTTGTTTTGTCAAAATCAGGAGCGTGTCCAGACTTCGTACAATGGGCTGCTAATGCTGTTTTTTGTTCTAAAGGTTTGTCCAGTGTTTTAAAGTCTGACTTATGTCCTGCTATTCTCGTCCGTAATTTAGTTTTTGTTGTTCCAACATATACCTTTTCGCATAAATTGGATCCGTCACCTTTGCACGGAATTTGATATATCAAATTCGATTTGTCCTGCTTGTCAAGTTTGGCTCAGTGAATAAAGGCCTAACGAACTAACGCCTAAAAAAAATAATGAAGTAATGCCTAAAAATTGCAACAAAAAAATATATAGGAATTAGGCGGTTGTTCATTATGAAAGAATGTCTAATATTTTAGGCATTCCTTCATTAAAATTGTTAGGTGATTTTTCATAATGAAAGAAAGCCTAAAAATCGAAAAGTATTGTTGCGAAAGGTAAGTTCCCTTTTACAAAATGTTAAAATAATGGTATTAATTTTCCCTTTTACAAAATGCATACACTATCTTGTAAACACTCTGTAAAAGGGAAAATTATTAGTTTTTAAAATTATAAAAACAATTGATTTTCCCTTTTACAAAATGCATACACTACCTTGTAAACATTGCGTTAAATAGAAAATTATTAGTTTTTAAAGTTATAAAAGTAATTGATTTTTAATTTGTTATTGTTTGTTTTTTTTTTTAAGGTGATTTTTAAAATTAGACTTTCCTTCATTTTTAAAGTTAGACGTTCTTTCACTTTCTTCTTAGGCGTTCTTGTTTAGGCATTCTTTCATTTTGAAAAATTAGGCTTAGTTCGTTAGGCATTTATTCACTGAGCCGTCAAGTTTACATTTAGTGTTCGTGTAAAGTGTTTGATGTTTTAAAAGCTATTCTAAACTGGTCCTTATTAAAAATGTTGGACATTTTAAACTTCTCTGAAAAACCGGGAATATATGTCATGCTTTTATAAGTTTTAGGGGGGTCGTTTGTCGTCACTTTTTCGTTTACTGTTCTTTCTTTATGTTTAACAATTTTTTTAATTAAATATTCCGGAAAGCAGTTTTTCTTTAAAATATCTTTAATTTTAATCGCATTGTCCTTATGGAATTTTTTGTCACTTATTTCGAAAACCCGGTTTGTAAAATTTTTAGCTGTATTAATTATTATATTTTTTGGATGTTTTGAGTGAAAATTAATTAATCCTCCTGTTGCCGTTGGTTTTTGATACCAATTTATTTCTATTTTATTGTTTTTTCTCATAAGTAATGTGTCAAGATAAGGTAGTTTATTGTCAGTTTCCTTTTCTAAAGTGAACTTTATTCTCCTATGGTATGAATTTAGTGCGTTTAAAGTGTTTTGGATTTGGTCATATCTAACTATCGCAAAAAGGTCGTCTACATATTTGGTAACTAATTTTGGTTTCACTGGGAGATCGTCTAAACATTTATCTAAAAGGTCTTCCATTACTACGTCCGCTACTATTGGTGATGCAGGTGATCCCATGGCCGTGCCTCGTAGTTGTAAATAAATTTTGTTGTCATATTTTAAATATCTAGCGTCTTTTATATAAAGTAATAAAATGTCAGAAAATTGTTTTTTGGTCATATTTGTGTATTTTTCTATTATTGTCCATTTTCTTTCTATTGTTTTTATAGCGAAGTCAACTGGGATACTAGGGAAAAGTCATACTACGTCGAATGATATTAGTCTCTCATCGTCTGAAATGTATATGTTATTAAGTTTGTTCTTTAGGTCCAGTGCGTCTTTTATGTTGTACTTAGATGTTACCGTTAACTTATTCAATATTTTCACTAAATATTTGCTGAGTTCGTGTGTTGGAGAGTTGATGGACGAGCAAATTGGTCTCAATGGCATGTTCGGTTTGTATTATATTAAATAAATTAAGGAAAAAAATCTGACCTATAGCTCGTTTAACTACCAATAAACTTATTTTTTTGTTTTCGAATTATAATACTTTGCTATAAGTTTTTTGTTTTCTCAATATTTTGCACTGTGCTAATCTTCAGAGGACTTAAAGACTAAAATGAATCAAGAATAAAAACCTTACATTAATATTACAAAAAAATCAAAAAATTTTAAAAACACATATTGACATTTTTTAAGACATACCAAACATTTCATAAAATAGGTATAAATTTTAAGGGCATTGAATAAATAAATTAACATTTTATATATTAAATAATTTTTTAACAATTTTCACATTTTTGGCTGCTGTTGTCTTTATTAGTACATGTATCACCTGCTGTCGATATGAGCATGAAATATGAGCACTTACACTTAAATATGATTTAAGAAAACAGAAGATTAAAGATGCAAAACGAAGTTGTTAAAAAAGAAAAAAAAAATTTTCAAAAAATAAGCTTTTATTTAAAAAAGGCGTGAACTAAAACGAAAAAAATAAATTTAAGTGACATTTGTCATATATGTATATAGTAGGTATATTCTAGGTGCAGAAGAATAATATAAGCGTACGAAAATAGGTACGTTATAAGGACTTATATAAATTTAGAATTTTTCAAATACATTTATATTTAAAAGCTTGAGGCACCGATGTTCGCGATCCTTTATGCAGTTTTACTACACAATATCAGTGCCCTTTGTTATGCCTTAACCTCGGCAAGCATTTCCATCCCTTAGTTGAGTTCCTGTCCTTTTTAATTCCACATTTTGCGATGATTTGCGTGATAATTTGTATGATCTTCCTTTGAATAATTGTAATTATGTAGATTTTCAAAATATTTCCTTTACCCCGAACAACAGCAACAGTAACAGTTTTTACATTATTTCTCATAATATCAGAAGCATACGTAGAAATTTTGATAATTTTCTATTACATATTGATTCTTTTTCAACGAAGCCAGCTTTCATTTTCCTAACTGAAACTTGGATTTACGATAGCGAAAAGTCTCTTTTTGGCATACTAGGCTATAAATTTTTCGCTAATTGCAATAACCAGTATGCGGCTGGTGGTGTGGCTGTTTTTATAACGAATTCTTTAAGTTGTGAATTCTCAAGTTTTAATCTCAGAAGTTCTGACGTGATCAAAGTTAAAAGTGTCATTGATAGCCAGATTTTTACATTCATTTGCGTATATAAATTTCATGAAATCGCATCCCATGAAGTTTTTTAAGTGATTTAGGTGATTTACTTAGAACTGAAAAATCTGAAAATGTTGTCTTATTAGGTGATTTAAATCTTAATATTCTACAAGACTCCATTGCTGTGGATAACTTCCTCTTTCTGCTTGCTTCTTATGGACTTGAATCCTGCATTAATAAGCCCACTAGAATAACTGACCACTCAGCAACTTGTATTGATCATATTTTTGCTCGTTTAAATCATTCAAGAAATATTTCACTTAGTAGCTCTGTCTGCAATCTTTATGTATCGGATCATTGCCTTACATGTCTAAGGTTTGAAAATATTGTAGTGCATAACAGTGTAAACTCGTCACATGATTTATACAGATCAATAACCGCTTTCGAAGAATTAAACAATCTCCTTGTCGTTGAGTCATGGGAATGTGTATATGATAAGCCAAATCCATCAACAGCTTTTAATCTCTTTATTGACATTTTATCATCCCATGTAAGTCGATGTACAAGAAAAATTAAAGTTACCTCCTCCAACAAGAAAAAAAGGCTGAAACAGTGGATGACTCCGGAATTACTTACTAGAGTTAATAAAAAAAATAAGCTTTATAGAAAATTAAAAAAAATATCCATTGAATGAGAATATAAAAGAAAGATATAAGAAATTGTGTAAGGAAATCCTAATTGAGACCTCCAATACAAAAAATTGTTTCTTTGAAAATGAGTTCAATAAGATAAAAGGTGATGCTAGAAAGGAATGGCATCTAGTAAATACCATTTTAAACAACAAAAACAAAAGTTCCAAAATCAATAATATAAAAGCCGGCGACACAATATACACTTCTTCTTGTGATTTGGCTAACTTATTTAATTAATTTTTCTCCAAAATAGGTACTGACGTCGTTGTCGAAAATGGTCTTGCAAATTCATCTTGTAATTGTTTATACAGAGAAATATCAAATCCAAATAGCTTCTTTTTTGAGCCCATTTCCTCTTTTGAAATCTACAAAATTATAATGTAGCTCAAGAATTCAAATTCGTACTTAGAAAATAGTTTTTCTAGTAATTTTTTAAAGAAAATTGTTTACAATATTACGGATGTTCTATGTCATCTGTTTAATAAAAGCATAGATTGTGGAATTTTTCCGGATGAACTTAAGAAAGCTGAAGTTATTCCTCTCTTTAAAAAAGGTAATAAATCTTTAGTCAACAATTATAGACCAATTTCGCTTCTGTCTACTTTTTCAAAAATTTTTGAAAAAATTGTTAAATTTAGAATGGTTGACTTTTTAAATAAATCTAAATTTTTTAGCAACTGTCAATTTGGCTTTAGAACAGGACTTTCTACTGAAAAAGCACTTTTAGAATTTTGTTCATATATTTACAACAGCTTGAATTGCAACAAACAAACAGCAGCATTATTTGTCGATATAACGAAGGCATTTGATACTGTTGATCATAAAATCCTACTAAAAAAACTCTTTAAATGTGGTTTTAGAGGCTCTGTTTTTAATTGGTTTTCATCTTATTTGACAAATAGAGTTCAAAGAGTTAAAATTGACAATATATTTAGTAATTACTCTAGTATTAACATTGGAGTTCCTCAAGGCTCAGTCTTAGGTCCCATCCTATTTTTAGTTTTCATTAATTCACTCTTTTCCCAAAGCTTCTCAAGTAATACTGTGGCATTTGCTGACGATTTAGCATGCACTTTTTCATGCGATTCGGTTTTTGAGACTGTAGTTGAAATTAATAATGATTTGGAAATTCTGAGGCATTGGTTTACTACACATAAACTTGTTTTAAGCGACAAAACTAACATTATGTTTTTTAATGTGGCCGGTAAAACCATTGAAATTCCAGACTGTATTTTCCATTCAGCTGACTGCGCAAGGTTTTTAGTTACCAATAAAGTCTGTAATGAGTCAAATTATTTGCACACCTATGACCCCACTAATACCTGTTCCACTAAGTGTGTTTCTATTAATTGTGTTAAAACATTTAAGTATCTTGGTGTGCTGCTGGACTGGAAAATGAATTGGCTTGATCATTCAACTGCACTAAAAAAATACTTATTGGCAGCTATAAGGCAGCTCTTTCACTTGCGGTCCTTTTGCACAGCAAAACTGCTTAAATGCATTTATTTTGGTATTTTTCACTCCAAATTGGAATATGCCTTGCCTTGTTGGGGTGGTACACACAAGAACAAAATAAATCCCTTACTTACTTTGCACAAACATGCTATTCGTATAATATGTAAAAAAACTACGCGAGAAATTAGTTTCCCTCTATTTAGGAGTTTAAATGTTCTTCCTTTGAAACACTTGTATTATTTTAAAGTGCTAAAAATATTTTTTATTAGGTCCGGTTATGTAATCAATAGATGTCATTTGAATTATAATCTGAGAATCAACAATCAAAGACTGGCATTGATTCCACCACACAATTTAAGTCACTTCTTGAACTTTTTACCTCGGTTGGTCCCAGACTGTTTAATTGTCTTCCATATTTTGTTAGATGTCTTCGTAATAAACATGTTTTTCTTAGGGAAGTAAGAACTTGGCTTTTTAATAAATCCTATGAAGATATTTATGCGCTTATTGATGTAATTAATTAATCATTTGTATTCATGTTGCAATCTATCCGTTAATTTTATTTCATATTATCAAACCAAAAATAACTTTGTTTTTTCTTGCTACAAAAGTTTATTATTTTATTTTATTTTATTTATAATGTCAATACTCTGTCTGATGACCCCATGTATTTCTTGTAATTCTTGTACTGCTTGTATTTTAAGCTTTTTTACACAAATATCATATTTGTTTAAGCTAACCCACATTCGTCTCTAGTTCCTTTGTGTCCTATAGAATGTGGCATTATTATTATTATTGTTACAATGTTATAATGTTATTTAAGAAAGCTTAATTTTTGTAAAAATAAATAATCATTTCAAATTTCAAATAAATAATCATTTCAAAAAAAATTTCCACAATTTAGTTGTGGATTTTTAGTTTTCCATAATTCTTAAATGTAAGAAGGAACAGAGAATGTGAAAAAACCATACCCGAGCCTGGATTTGAACCAGGGACCTCTGGGTTGATATTCTAGCGCAATCTTCACTAGACTACGAAGGCCGACCCTTCTTTTCCCAATGATTTTAGGCCAAAGAGTATATTGTTACCTTTAGCGAAAATTTGTGAGAAATGTATTGCTCAACAAATAACACACCATTTAGTCGATAAAAAGTTGTTATCTCCATTTCAATCTGGATTTCGTTCCGGCCATAGTTGTTCGTCAGCAGTTGTTAAGATTTTTGATGATATACGGCCAGATTATGATGCTGGTTCCATGACACTTCTGTGTTTGTTGGATTTTTTAAAAGCATTTGATAAAGTAAGTCATCAACTTTTGTGTTATGAGCTTAAGTCATTGTTTGGTTTCTGTGATAGTGCTGTCAATTTATTGTCTAGCTATTTGTATAATAGGTCTCAACAAGTAAAAGTTGGCCAACTGTTGTCAGGGTACAAACCTGTCTTAAGTGGTGTTCCTCAAGGCTCTATACTTGACCCCCTTCTGTTCTCTATGTTCATAAATGATATTTTCTCTGTCTGTAAGCATAGTGTTCACGTCTATGCTGATGATGTCCAGCTTTATCTATCACGAAGAACAGGCCTTATTGATGATCTCTGTTGTAGATTGAATGAAGACCTCAGGAATATCAATGAGTGGGCTTGTAGGAATGGTCTTTAACTTAATTCGTCCAAATCCTATGTTCTTCCTGTTTGTAAGGTTAAGTCTTGTCTAAATGATATCCCTGATTTGTTCATTGGATCAAATAAGCTTAATGTAGTGTTTAAAAATTTGAATCTTGGCTTTCATTTAAATTCTTCTCTGTCCTGTGTTGAACATGTTAACAGTGTAGTAAAAAAATTTAATTATATTCTACGTATCCTTAGAATGTCTGCCAGTGTTACTCCAGTTGATATTAGACGTAAGTTAGTAATTCAACTTATTTTGCCTATAATTACCTATTCCGATATAGTCTATTGTACACTGGACTCCTCGTCACAGTTAAAACTTCAAATGGCATTTAATTATTATGTCACCTCGTTATGCCTTGTCACAGTTAAATATCTATGGTATCCGTTATGGATCGTCTTTCAAGTTCAAAATGCAATACTTGGATGTGATCTGATAGCTTATCTTAAGGCTAGAAATTGTATATACCTTCATAAGCTATTTAAAAAAAAACATCAGGCTACCTGTATGAAAATCTTCAGTTTGGCATGTCTAGAAGAAGTTGCATCATGATAGTTCCTAGGCATTATTCGTTAAACTCTTCCCATATGATTTTCATGAGCGCCATTAGGCTGTGGAATAGTCTGCCACGATGGCTTAGGGAGATCAGTGGGAGAGTATCTTTTAGGCAATCTACCTTTTACTTTTTCTCTAATCTTTAGTCTTCTTTTTCTTTCTCAGATCTCTATATTTTCTCTGTTCTTATAATTTGTAAGCGCTTTTTTCTGTTTTCATTCACCTGTCTCTCTCTATTTATATTTTTAATTTTAAATTGTATTCATTAAATTAAGTAAATTTGTATTTACAATTTTTGTTATAACTCTATGTTCTGAATTCTGTGAGTTGTTATTATTATTGTTTTAGGTCTTAAGTCTATTTTGTCTTTTTAAATCTTTTTATATTGTACTATCAAAGAGCATTGGTCTTAGTGTACTTTGCTTTGATTATATTCAATAAATTCAAATTTAAATTCAAATTAAAAAAACCGTTCAAAATACAAAAAGTAATCGTTTAATTGTTTTAATTCAATAAATATAGTATTTTCTTCCTATTTCAAACGTGCCTGTTAGGATGTTGAGCTCTCATGGGTATAGTGGGTATAGCCAAAAATAGTGTTCCTTTTTTCTATTGTCATTATTCGCAAGGCTGGCAAAGCGCGGGCCATAACTCAGGTACGGTCTCTTAAAAAAACTGTAGCTCAAAATCTGTTTAGGATATATATTTATAATTTTAGTATGTTATTTTAGAAGTAAAAACCATCAGAAAATGCAATCAATATTGGTTTTCTAAAAATGTTACACTAGTAGCGCCCCTTAACACTTTTAGGGCCATTTTCGACACTGAGGGTTGATTATTTTATTTTAATATGCAATTAGTTTTATTAATCGCCAGTAGCTTTATTATTAACCCTTTCGGGACTACTGGGACTATACGTCCCACCAATAGTTAAACTTCCGTATTTTCTCTATTTTCAACGCAATTGCTTATGTAAATAGTCCCGAAAACAGATTTAAGTGTCCATTATGAAATGTAAACAAAAACATAACGGTACATGTCAGCGTACTCACACCAGCTGACAATGAATTTCACAGCATCGGTGAAATTTGAGCAGTTGTGATCGATAATCAGCTGAAAGCTGTTGCTAAAGAATATTAATTTAATAAAATTGTATTGTTTTGTATAAAAAAAGTGTTTGTTTTTTAAACTTACTTGGTTGGTGGTGTTTTATGACAATATAAGGTAAGTTATAGCTGATTTCGTAAAATTGGGATATATAGTCCCAAAACGTTTTTTACGTGGGATATATAGTCCCAATACGTTTTTTTTGTGGGATTAATTGTCCCAATACACATTTTAGATGGCAAAAAAGAAGCAAACCCTTGAGGAACTTGTGCGTATTGTATGCGAAGAGTCGGATTCTGATGTTGATTTTGATGATTCTGGAAGTGAATATTTGACTGAGAACTCCGATGACACCGAATCTGCCGAAGCTGACGACAATCCCAATGTGCCCTGTGAACACGACGAAAAAGATGACGAGTCACAGCCAGTTGTCCAGTGGGTAAATTTTACCGCCGATGGCCGTCAGGATTTCAATCCAAAATACGAATTCGCTACTGAACGAGATTGCAAAATACTTTTTCATCTCACTGATGAGTGAAACGAGTATAAGGTGTTTTCCAAGATATTTCCCAACAGTTTGTGCATTCGAATTGCTGAATGCACTAATCCGCGTCTAATAACTTTGAACCATCGTGCGCAGTCAAAGCGAAACTTAACCGATCCGAATGAAATCCTTGCATTTCTGGGAGTTTCATTGATTATGCATTATAACAAGGTGCCATCTCTGAAGGACTATTGGAGCAAAAATCCATCAATGGGCAATTCAGTTATAAAAAACTGAATGTCACGAGATCGCTTTTTATTACTGGCATCAAAGCTATATTTCAATGATTGTGAAAAGCCCACTAACGTTGGCAAAGACTATTACATCTCCGATGTTGTGAACTGTCTAAAATACACATTTGCTGCTGCTCGCAGTGAGAGTTGTTTCCAGTCTATTGACGAATGTATGGTAAAATTCAAAGGCAGATCAAGTATGAAGCAATATATGCCCATGAAACCAATAAAACGTGGAATAAAACTTTGGATGCGATGTGACTCGAAGACAGGATACAGTTACGATTTGAATGTTTATACTGGAAAGGAAGAAAATGCTGTGCAGTCCAACATCAGCACTCTTGGATAGAGGGTCGTATCAAAATTGGTTTCTTCTATTCGTGAGAAAAATGTATGTTTGTCCTTTGACAGCTTCTTTACTTCAATAAATTTATTGGAAACCATTGCATTTCCCGCACTTGGAACATACATGCAAAACAGAAAGAATACACCTAAATTTATTGGAAAGTTGAAGAGAGGAGAAAGCCAACTTCAAACTAAATCTAGTGGTATTCTGGCTGCTCGATGGATGGATTCGAAAGAAGTTCTTTTAGTTTCCAATTGCCATGCGCCATCGCTTGTAGACATTGAAAGAAAGCAAAAAGACGGATCAAAGAAGAAAATCAAGTGTCCTAAAAGTATCAGCGACTATAACATTTATATGGGAGGAGTCGACTTAGCCGACCAGAAAACGGCCGTTTATGACTTTAACCGCAAGTCTCAAAAATGGTGGAAGAAAGTTTTCTACAAACTACTAATGGTTTGCGTGGTAAATTCGTGGATTGTGTATACCGAATATAAGAAACAAAAAATATCGTTGAAAGATTTCCTGGTCCCTCTTGCTGAAGGCATGATTTCCGAAGGAATTAAAAGACGAGAGAAAATGCCACGTCGCCAGGGGGGAAGAACACCCAAGCGTCCAAAAACTGATAGTCTCAATGTTGGAGATCACTTGCCAGTGGAACAAGAAAAACGTTGTCGCTGCGTTCGCTGTACTTCACTTGGTATCGAGAAACGCACAAAGATGATATGCTCAGGCTGTAACAACGCTTTGTGCTACCAATGTTTTGGACCCTTCCACAAATTAAATTCCTAATTATATTACTACAATAAAATAAAACAATAAATAAAACAAATAAAAATGAATTTCCATTGAAATGTACTAATATTGTAATACTTTGGTTATTTTTTTATTATTATTAGGATCATATGTCCCACGAAAAATGCTTATTGGGATTATATGTCCCAGGATAAAAGGGCGATTTCAGGATTTCTGAGTATGCAGGACATATTTTTTTTGACATATCTGTTAGAATATGTAAAAACTTCCACGAAAAATATCACGGTTTTCAAAATAAAACTCCGTCCCGAAAGGGTTAAGGCGAATATTATTTCATAAAAAAACTTGCTTGTTTGTGTTGAAACCAAAAAGTGTATGTAACGAAAAAGTACTTTTTCCTTTAAGCGGTCAATTAAAAGCCAAAGGTTTGAATTTAGAGTCATTAGGGGTTATACGAAATTATTTCCCAAGTAATATGTTGATTTTATATGATTTCAATACAAAATCTAAATGTTTGTTAGTTTAAATCATACTTGATTTTAAATACAAATTCTAGTTGTTTGATTGTTTAAAATCGTTAATTCAGCTTTAGGTCAAAGTTAGAATTTGTATTTAAAATCAAGTATGATTTAAACTATCAAACATTTAGAATTTGTATTTAAATCATATAAAATCAACATAATAAATACCAAGGTCATTTAGAAAAAACTTTATTTCCCAAGTAATTTTAAATGTTTCACCTAAAGATATAAATACTCTTAGGCGAATAAAACAGTTTTTATAGTTAGAAATTCTTCAAAAAGGGCCAAAGGATTAGAAAAACATGGAATGCCATTATAGTTGTCGTCTTCAAATCATCTGCTATGCAACCAGCTTGTTTTCAAAAAGCGCCCCAATTTGAAGTGATTACACACACTTCAGAATTGTTAAAAATAATTTATCGATACAACAACAAATTATTTCTTTTTGTGAATATCTATATTTTGAGTACCTCATTGGTTATATAGAATTTTTATATAGAAATTTTGAATTTTATAATCGAGTTTTTCTTCTAATGATTAAGAAAATCAATCAATTCCCATTACTTGTAAAAATTCTAAACCAGGCCTCATTAAACTCTCGACACCATTTAAAAGCAATTTGATTTTTTTTTATTTTTTTTTTGTTTCGTTTCGTAGAATACAAATTTTTGTTTATAATGAAAAATAATCACTATTTTCCTTGTACCTTAATTTAACCGGAAAACTTAGTAGGCCATTTCTAAGGCTACAACCTCATCTTGTGTCACATTAAAGGCCAATTATTGATTGTTGCTACTTGATCGGGGTTAGGCTGATGATGATGATGATGACGTTGATGTTGATGTCCTTGTGTTTGTCCTGAATGTGACTGTGACAATGTCCTATGTTTATAAAGTGTATGAGTGAATGTTTGTGTCTTAGGTATACACTGCCAATGTAAGGGTATGCTTGTGCTTGATTCACTCGTGTACAATTTTGTGGTCATTTTGAAGCAGTTTTGCTTGTACGTCACTCATTATTTGCTGTCACTTATTTTTTAATTTACTTTGTCTGGCATTTGCTTGCAACAATACTGTGATACTAGCTTGTGTTTTGTGATTTTTTAATGGTTTTTTGCTCCCTTTTTCTGCCTTTAGAACTATTGAACTTAACACTCGAGGCAAGTCAATTAACCTTAATGGGTTCTTTGTCTAAATTATACACACTTTTCCACTTCAAGCTGATATTTCTTGAATATAAGTTCATCAAATCGAGGTAGGTTTTTGGCTCAATGTAAAAAGCGAATGCAAAATTTGTGCTTTCGACGTTTTTTTCACGCTAGTTATCGCTGGTACCCTACAGAAAAAATTTCCCCAAGAGGTTCTTGTGTGTAAAATTTACACACCATAATCTTGTTGTAAATATTATTTATGTACATTTTTGTTTCGATATTTTTCCAATTTTTCATTTGTTTCTAGCTAGCTGAAACCCGGCGCATTACTACCACTCCCCCTTGTTCGATGCCCATAAAATGTTATGAGTGAAACGGTACGCGTAAATTGTGGTCGAATACCGAATTTCAAGGCTGTGCACTAGGCCGGATCGTTCTTATATGGAGAAAAATAATGTCAGCCGTTTTGGGTCTCAAAAGTTAGAGGAACTCTTTAAAATTATTTCTGCATATTTTTGTTTTTTTTTTAAATTGGAGAAAATCCGCCGAAGCAGTTTTGATTCTACTGAAGGTCCTTTTTGGGAAAAACATGGTTTTGCTTGTAACTTTTTATTTTTCACAGAACGCACACCCACATCTGCTAAAATGTTAAATTTCTTACTCATGCCAACATTTTGACATAAAAAATTTTTAAAATTATGTTTTATTATAACTCTTATTGACCATCAAAAATTGAATTTTTCGCTATTTTAAAAAACACATTCTTTTAAAATCGCTATATTTGTCATTATATTTACGAGGAATTGTTATTGTTGGAGTGGTATTAAGTTCTTCTTTCTTTCTGCATATCGCTTCAATCAAAGCTGTGTTCTTTACAATCTCGTGAAAAGTACACAAAGATAGAATTACGTCAAATTTATAATAATTATATGTTTGTATGAGTAAGAAAAGTATAATTTCATCAGATTTCTAAAGTATATTTCTAACGTTCTGTCAGTTTTCGCACACAGCTTTAAGAAATAGAGTGTTTGCAGAGGAATGGTATATTTTAACGAGTTGATAAAATTTTTCAATGTGACTGATTTTACATATCGTCGCTGCGCCAAGAAAACACAGTTATGTGATTTTTGTAAAGTTTCTTATAGCATATTTTGTTCACACTATCTATTTCCAACATTTCTGCACTTGCAGTTTTTTATATCTCTTATGATTTAGAAGTGATCAAAAACAGTTATTGCTAGCAGTACTAAAAATGCTCTGAAAAAATTTGTTTTTTTACTCTCCAGAAATGTTACTGAAATACATATAACTGTTTTTGTTGGCGCAGCGCCGATATGTACCTAGTTTAGCAAAAAATACTAAAAATTCCATTTTTAATTAAAAATTAAAGTATTTTGCAGTTAAAAATTGTGTAGTCAGTTTTAAAAAATTTCGATTAAAATAGTAAACATTGATTTTTCAACATCAAATTTTGAGAATGCATTAAGAATGAATGCCTCAACACGATAATATTTTCTAAATGCCAAAAAAATAGTGGTGCTGACTATGAAAAATGTGAATAAATGAGAAATGAAAATTTTTTACGAAAGTGTTTGTAAAAAAGGACACCACAGTAAAGACCAATTCAATGTCTTTAAAATATGTTCTTCACATTTTTTGGCAGGACTAACGGTTAAGAAGATATAGTTGTTTGAGTACATATCCGAATGACAATTTTTGCTTTTCTTTATAATTTTTCACTGTGTATAACTGCTAAGGAGCGATACAAAGAAAAGAGGAGGGAAGAGAGACATATTTTCAGGCGGAAAAAAGAGAGGCAGAAAAGCGCGAGCAGGAGAAGATTGAGATGTATGGTGACAGGAATGAGGCCCGAAAATTTTTCGAAAAAATAAGACGCCTTGCCGATGGTTTTAAAACCGGGGCCTCTTCCTGCAAGGATGAAAACGGGAATCTAGTGACAGATGTCCAGAGTACACTGACGTTATGGAGGGAACACTTCTCTAAGCTTCTAAATGGCGACGCTGACAACAATCCCGCCAATAGAGATGATATTCCGGAAACCCCAATTGCGGATGACAGCGTCGAGGTTCCGCTGCCCGACTATGATGAAGTTCTGACAGCTATAGCTCGGCTTAAAAATAACAAAGCCGCGAGAGCTGATGGCTTACCTGCCGAGCTGTTTAAGAATGGAGGCGAAGCTCTACTTAAATGCATTCACGAGCTTCTATGCAGAATATGGTCGGAAGAATGCATTCCGAACTATTGGAATCTCAGTGTGCTCTGCCCAATCCACAAGAAAGGCGATCCCACTATCTGTGCCAATTACCGTGGGATAAGCCTTCTTAATATCGCATATAAGGTCCAGCCGAGCGTTTTATGTGAAAGATTGAAGCCCATTGTAAACGAACTGATCGGACCTTATCAGTGTGGCTTCAGACCTGGAAAGTCCACCATCGACCAGATTTTCACGCTACGACAAATCTTGGAGAAGACTCAAGAAAAACAAGTCACCACCCACCATCTTTTTGTCGACTACAAAGCCGCCTTCGACAGCCCAATAAGGAAGCACCTGTACTCCACCATGTCTGAATTTGGTATTCCTGCAAAACTAATACAACTTTGCAGGATGACACTGAGCAACACCAGCAGTGCAGTTAAAATCGGGAGGACCTCTCCCCACCATTTATTACCAAACGAGGTTTCAGACAAGGTGATTCCTTATCGTGTGACTTTTTCAACCTAATGATGGAAAAGATCATCCGAGCTGCTGATCTGAGACGTAGTGGCACAACATTCTACAAGAGTGTTATGCTGCTTGCGTATGCTAATGACATCGATATCATTGGCCATAATACGCGCGAAATCAGTGCAGCATTTTCCAGATTAGAAAGAGAGTCAAGTCAAATGGGTCTGGCAGTGGATGCAGATAAGACGAAATACTTAGTGTCAACAAACAGTCCCAGCGTCTTGGAACCCACGTTACCGTTGACAATACCTCCTTCGAGGTTGTGAAGAACTTCGTTTATCTGGGATCCAGCATTTATTCAACCAACGACATCAGCATTGAGATCAAACGAAGAATAACAGTAGGCAATTGAGAAGCAGAGCCCTCTCTCGACGAACGAAAATCACGCTCTACAAATCGCTCATCATGCCCGTCCTACTTTACGCATCACAAACCTGGACGCTGAGCAGTTTAGATGAAAAGAATTTAGGAGCATTCGAGAGAAAGATTCTTCGTAAGATCTACGGACCAATCTGCGTCAATGGCGAGTACCGAATACGGTGGAATGATGAACTGTATGAGCTGTACGCTGACATCGACATAGTCAAGCGCATTAAAATCGAGCGGCTTCGCTGGCTTGGTCATGTTCAGCGCATGAAAGACGATGCTCCAGTGAAGAAAACATTCGATTCGGTACCCAGCGGCGGTCAACGCAGAAGAGGACGACCGCATCTTCGTTGGAAAGACCAAGTAGAGGACAACCTGACGAAGCTTGGAATTTCCAACTGGCGCCAGCAAGCGAAAGACAGAAATGGCTGGAGCAAATTCTTAGATGAGGCCAAGACCGACATACGGTTGTAGCGCCAACTAACTAACTAACTAACATAACTGCAAAAAAAAATTGAAAATTACAGAAAAAATATGCAAATATTTTTTTTTAAAGTACTATCACCGTGCAAATTACCAAATTTTTACAGAAATATGAGTTTCGAAAAGCGTCCGATTTGACATAGAATGACCGATATATACATATATAGATTTTTTTACTCGATTAATCGATTTGAAAATATTTTTTTTTAGAATTATATAAAATAATAAATAATTAATTAATTTTAACGAGAAGCTCGCATGTATTTCATTCATCAATGAAACTATTGCTCCTGAAAAAAATGTGTAAAATTTACACACAATGAACCTATTCGTTTCTAGAAATAAGGGACCGATGAAGGTTAAATACTCAGGGAGTGCGTGTTGGTGTTTTTATGTGTGTATGCCTGCCAATACTTTTAAGCGTATGTGTGCTTGTATACTTATTTGTTTCGTAAGTGGAAATATTTGTACCACTATTTTTAGTGCACGCTTTCATTGATGGTTTTATTAACGAAATGTTTACTTTTTTTAATCTTTGTTTTAGTGCTTTTGGGTGTGTTGTATTTGTTTTGTTTTGATTTCAGTTTGTTTACTTTTTCCATTTTTTGAGCTTTCAGTTTTTCCCTGCACAAACGTTTGCGTAAACAAAGTAATTTCGCTGCTGCTGTC
The DNA here is from genome assembly GCA_963920525.1 of Dichetophora obliterata. Lineage (NCBI taxonomy): Eukaryota > Metazoa > Arthropoda > Insecta > Diptera > Sciomyzidae > Dichetophora > Dichetophora obliterata. The sequence continues at coordinate 190,165,006 of OY986438.1, forward strand.
GAAATACTCACAACTCAGCCTAATTTTTGTTGTTGCGATCAATCAATCAATATTATTTTTAGAAATAAACAAAATTAAAGATATGTTAACAATAGAAATTTTCGCACTTCGATTTATAGCATTTTGAATAGTTTGTTTTGAACATGGCCAATATTTTTATTTATTTATTTAAAATTTTAAGTAAGCGATTCTTGCATTTATAGACTTAAAAATGAAATTTCAACTTAATGTATTTTAAATAGTTTTCTGAGCATATTCTGATATGTTAACAAAATGTATAAATTATTTATATTAAGTTTTTCACAGACTTATTTTGTGTTTAATTTACCAAAATGTCAATAATTCTTGCCCTGTTCTGCTAATCTTCATATTTCATGTGCATGTATGTCCTTCAGCTGAAATTTATTAATTCAGTATTTTAATGTCTAGACATCTTATGTTACTCTTTCATTAGTATGTAGTTATTCTTTGGATAGGTTATGTAACTTCAAGCAAGTGCTTAGCTTTGTAAATAATGCATTATCTGCTGTTATTAAGGGGGTCATGATTTAAGTAAATAAAATTTGTTTCAACAATAATAAAATTCGATTCGACGATTTTCTATATCCAAAAACTGGCTCGATATTAAGAGATTTTGGTCTAATGTAGAGGTTATCACTGAAACAAATGCCTATTTTGAGGACCTTGATTAAACCTATTATTTGGAAGGTATAAAAAATTGGAAGAACACTAGACTAAATCAATTGATCTCAAAAGAGATAATGTTGTGAAATAAAATTAATTTCTGTCAAACAAAATACCTTTTATTCAAAAAGTTACAGACTTAATAAATTGCCTGTGTAAATACTCTACAGAGACATTAAACTCTGATTAAGAATTGAAACACTTTGAGGCTGGTTCTCTAAATAAAAGATTAAATCTGGTGCTCCGGCCTAATTGTTAAGGTTAATTTTGGAATTTTGTTTAGAGGAAAATCAAATACAATCGTTTCAATTTTCGCCATTTCGACATCAAGGCAGGATTTTGCTCCTACAAAAATAAATTTTACAGGGTTTTGAGCAAAAACAAGAAAAAGAATAATTCAACAGCAGAAATTTTATAGTAAAACTGTGTTTTAAATAAATGTACTTACTTCAATAAATTAATTAATTACTTACTGAATTTTTGTTGTTTTTTGTCACGCTGTGAATTTATAAATTTAGTTTATATTGTTAAATAATCCCCAAACATAAAAAAACAACATTAAATGCATAAATACGAAAGAGTAAATAAATAAACTATATATTTGTTTCTTAAGAGCTAGTTTTAGTATTAACCACAAGGGAAAAAAGCACTTGGTTCTCGTTACTTTTTAGTTTTAACTACAAGGCGAACAAAGCGCTCGGATCTCGCTTCTTTTTAGTATTAACTACATGGCATATAAAGCGCTCGGTTCTAGCCACTTTTTCGTATTAACTACAAGGCGAGCAAAGCGCTCGGTTCTTGCAACTATTTTGTATCAACTAAAAGGTGAACAAAGCGCTTGGTTCTCGCTACGATTTTATATTTTGAGCAGCGAGAGTGGAGCGCATACATCTGATGACATGTTAATGCTAAAAAAATGCGCTATACGCAAGGAGAAGGAAGCGCTCTACTGTTTTGGAGCGCTTCAGTTGCGCTAGTGGAGTGCTCGGATTCCTACTGGGATGTTATAATAAACATCTTGAATTGTATTAAGAAAAGAAATTTTCTTATGTTACTATTTTTTTTTTAATTTATTTACGTCCAAAGTGGCACTTGAAGTCATCTAAAACTAAAAAAAAAATAAATATGTTATTGTTTTGTAGGCTTGTCATTCTGACAAGTAGAAGATTTAAATACTTTCATTAAAAATAACAAAATGCTGAACTTTAGCAGTACAACTATACAATTGTACTTTCGAAATCCATTGGAAAAAAAATATTTTTTAAAAATCGAACACCAGACTACACCCTTTAAAAATAGAAAAAAAATTCTTGTCATATTGTATATAACGCCCCGCTTAATAAAGTGACGAACTCCTATTGTAACGAATTTAATAAAATCACAAAAAAATAAGAAAACAATATGAAATAATGCCACAATGAGTTCAAGGACAAGTTGTGTCTTCTTTGTGTTCGGAATCATCTTACAATTCAAGGATGCCACAAAATTGAAATTATGTTTTAAGCATTTTTTTAATATTTTCTTTTCTACCACTGCTGCTTAACTTCTGCTAAAATGCTTAAGATTTGTAGTTTACTTATTCTTTGTGTTTATTTTTTGCTTATGGGATAAAAAATTTTCAACCAAAAAGACATAATTGCAAAATGAAAACTTCATCTTAATAAGATTAAAATAAAAAATATTTGAAAATATCTAAAAAAGAAACATTTTTGGATCGCATGTTACGGTATTATGAAAAAACATTTTAATTTTATTACCTCAAAAATATGTCTTTTGTGAGACTCGAAGCTTAAGGCTTTAAAGTGATGACCGATAAATATTGACCATTTTCTCTTTATATTATCTTTAAAATTTTTTTTCTGTTATCAATTAGTTGATTGTTAGTGAAAAAAGGCGTTCGACATCTCTTGGCTTTAGTTAATATGGAATTAAGTTTTCTGGTTTTACACCATAACCATGGCCTTGACACTGTTTGAAATTGATTTTTGAGTAGCTTTTCTTGAGTTTGGCATGAATTTTGGTCTAATAATGACTCCGACACAGCATTTTTAAACTTTAAACACCTTTTGCGTGTTTTTTCGCTGGCCCAAAATATCCACTTTTAAAACGCCACACAGTGGAGTGGTTTCAGAAAATCCAAAAAAAATAAAATGCAATTATTGAACATACTATGAATGCTTTTTGAAAGCTAGTACTTTAAACTATTTGAATAAAAAAAATATATAAAAATATTTGAAGTGTTTGCGCAGAGTGATGTGGAATTTGAGACTTAACATCTATAATTTTTTACTATTTCAGGAGTACTATTTTTTAAAATACTGCACCACAGTAAATTTTCCACCGATTTTAACATTGTAGACATCAGTTTTTTAAATAAGAATTGAATTTTGATATTTTGTACAAAACAGTTATTATAATGAAGTATCGTTTAAAAAAATTTTCGATTTAAAATCATCTGTATATCTATACAGTATACAGTAATGAAGAAAAATTATGGTTTTATAACACGTTTTTATTAGCTTCACTTCATGCCTGTCCCTTTCAAATCTTGGAATCCCTTTTTAACCAACTTTCCGATGAAGTAGAGTTTTGAAACTTAAAATGTAGCTCAGAACTGGATGACAACACAATAATCACTTATTTTCTTGTATGTACGTTTATTTATTTGGCTTAACCCTCCGATGAGTGACAGTTCGGAACTTCACGGCCTTACATTTTTGAACTTACATTTTTTGTAAATCATGTTTTTTTCATATGAAAATTTTTTTTTTTATTTTTTTTTATTGTTTATAACTAAATTCTACATACAAAAATATTTTTTTCAATTTTTTTAATTATTTTTTGCTTGAATTTTCTTAAGACTATTATAAAAAAGTTTAAAAATTATTGTTGTTGAGCGTGTACTTCTTGTCCCCCGCCCTGTGCGCAAGTGTTACAGCGATGCAAAAGTGTGCTATGCAAAGGCGACATGACGGTCTACTTGACCTAGCCGCAAACGACGGTGCATTGCCTTCCATCGGTATTGATAATACCTGAAATGAAAAGAAAAATAAAAAAAAAAACTATATATTCTATTCTTGAATTTGAAGATGTTTTTCTTACCCTGACATCGAATGCTTCCATCGCATTGCGTATCCTTGGATATGAGGTTATATGGTTGTTCAGGGCACGTTCTTCGATATTTGGTGTGGCCAATTCTTTCGTTAGCAGTAACAAGAACGACCACCGTCTGTCACTCCTTTTTATAGGCTTCATTTCGTTGTAAATCGTAAAAGCAGCTAATGCAGCGACGTCCAGCATATTATAAAACATGGCCAACGGCCATCGTCGTGTTGCTCTTTTGCAGCTGTAAGTGCCTAGCATTTGATCCATGCCATCAACGCCGCATTTGTTGGCGTTGTAATCTAATATGGCATAGGGCTTCCGCTTCTCGGTTTGCTCGTCAACGAGGCAGGTGTAGTGCATTGTGGAGAGCACGTTCACCACTTTATTTTTTTTCGGCACTTATGAGCATAACGCTATATCCCCTTCGTTGAACCCAAATAATGTACTATTGATGGTGCGCTTCGGGTTCTTCTTGAACTCCTGTGGAATGAATGTTTTGTTGTAGCGCACTGTACCAACATATGCGGTCTTCCTCCTCAACAAAATACGCGCCAAGTCAAGAGTGGTAAAGAAATTATCCGCGTATATAGTACGGCCAGCATCTAAATATTTTTCCACAAGATCCAGCACCACGTTCTGCCTCTGGTTTATCTTCCGTTGTTGGTTTGGCAGTTTTCCAGAATATCGGATCACGGTTGCATTTTATATTGGGAATGATACAAATTATTTTATATTATGCTTTGATTTCACATGAATGCAACACAGGCACAAAAACAGAATGTCAGATCATAGTAAAAACTAAGAAAATAACACTGAACGTACCCAATTTTTAGCAAAAATATGGCAACATTTAAGTCACTCAGAGAGAGATCCGACACCCGTCAGAGAGAAATTAGAATAGATTCTATTCTGGCGTTTTCCCGTCATGCATTTCTACGGCGATTTAATTTTTGGCGGCTGCATATATTTTCATGTAATTTGTAGCACGGCGAATCCGACAACCGACATCCGCCTTGGTTCTGTTCGGGCTCTTAGGGCTGATGATAAAAACAAAAAATTCTAAGAAAAAATTTTAAGAACAAAAATACTAAGAACAAAAAATACTAAGAACAAAATACTAAGAACAAAAAATTCTAAGAACTGTTTTATTGCTAGTAGTATAAAATTAGAATATTGTGCCTTTCCTTGAAAGCAATAAAGTTCATGTCTTCGAATTTTTCTTCGAATTTTTTGTTTTTATCATCATCCCTAATGTCTTTGAGTTTAGGTCTTTGTGTTCAGAACAAGTAAACTATGTGTTGAAACAATAAAAAAATTATAATGATGCCCAAAAACATGCGTTTATTAGTGAAATTCAGTACAAGGTCCATACGGACCTATTCACACGTCTGCGTACTATTCTCACTAAAACCTCAATAACTCCTAAAGTAATGATCCGATCGGCTTGATTTTTTTCCAAAAGATGCGCAACAAAATATTCTTGGAATACAGAGTAACATTGGGGGGGGGGGGGTTGTAGTGGCCGAAGTAGGAGTAATTTCAGTTTGAAAAGGCAAAAAGGTCCCTAGGGAAACAAAAAACTCCTTTGCATTTTTCATATACAATGTGGGTGCTCTAATAAACATGCAGTTAATTTTGTTTTCCAAATCACAAAAATTCATTGCATAGTTTATGGGTTTAATTTATCATTTTTAACATAATATTTATGGCAACTGTGTTGAATCAATTGAAAAAATCATGTCATAGCGTTAGACAAGAAAAAAATACAACTCCATATGGTCCACTCAATATGTTAGCCAGTTTCATTTCCCCACATGACCTTGCATAACCTTACTTAACGAACCACATTTTTCCATCTAACTGGGTCTGCGTGTTAGTGTCTTTGTTCGTGTGCGCCCATCTGAGGTGGCTTTCAATTTTTTAAAAGTTAAGTTGTTGAGTGGTTTTTTTTTAAGAGCGTTTTGTTTTCTGAATGGCAAAATTCGGTAACCCACAAAAGATCATTATAAATAAGTACTATATATTTATTTGTTAATATTGTTGTTGTGGTTGATGTTGTTTTCATTCACTTAAGTCATGCTGTTCCATTTTGGTTTGAAATCAATTTTGAGTTGCTGTTTTTGACATGTTATTGGCATGTTGAGACTATTTTGCTGTTGGCCTTTTTTAAAATATTTTTTATTCTTTTCCCTGTGAATCAGCTTTACTTTTTGTCCTTCACATGTGCACACGTGTCGTAGCTAGTAACTGTGACTTGATTTGTATTATGATTTTATTTTTTCTTTTATTTTCTTCGCTTCGCCCTACTAAAGCCATACTCGTGGAAAATATGTTTGTTTAAATTTCGATTATTTGTATATTATGGCATGTTTTTGTGTCACTGTGCCTAGCATGACGCACACAAATAGAAAAAAGTAAAAAAAATAAACTTTTGCAGGCACTTGTGAGATTGTATTTTTTTTTTTGTGACATGTTTAAATAAATTTGTGCTGGTAATAGTCTGTATTTTCAGACCAGCATGTTTTGATTATTTTATGGTTTTTTTACTTCAGTTCGTATAAAAGCTAAGTAGAGATTATTGAAGATAAATTATTTAGGTTGTGGTTGTGGCAACTGTTGTTGTCAGGCTTGTTGCTACCTTTATTAGATGTTGGCAGCTTGTTATTATTTCATATGAATATCTCTGCATCCATACAAAAGAAAATTAATGTATTATAAGGAATAATTTATTTATATGTGGCTTGTTGCAGATTCGTGCCTATAAGTGTTTATTCTGTTTTGAAAGATTAACCCACTTACCACGTAATTAATTGTAAAAGCCTCAAGCAGGCTCTCTGAACCACAATTGATTACCAAAGAGCTTTTACTTTTAACTCTTAAATGGTAGATGTGCAGTTCATCAAGAAAGCGCTGAAATGCTTTAATTTTTTTAAGCCTAATTTGAGTGCTTTTGAGCATTTAATATATGCTCAGTTTGTGTGCAATTCTTTCGATGTGTGGTTACATTTTACTTGCAACACATGTTTGGCTTGTTAAGCATCCTGTAAATAAATATGCCAGGCACATATTTAGATCTTTAGTCATGCATTATTTTATTTTATTTTCATTTTTATTTTTCTTTTCGTAGCAAGTGAAATTTGTGACAACTTGAGTCTGTGTCAAGAATTTTTCTGACATTTTTCCTGCATTCAAAAATTCTTAAAATTGCTAATTTTTCATTGCTTTAACTGTTAAATGTAGCTTGCCGCTTAATCAGCGTTAAAATAAGGTTCAAGGCTTTTATGTCTATGCAAAGATTAGGTACTCATACGCGGCGTTGCATTTTTTTGATTTCATTAACTCAATCTTTAGTTAATTAACAGAACAAAATAAAATAAAAAATATGTACACATATTAAAAAGCTCTTTTTAAATTGAAACAGTCTGTTATTTTTCTCCAATATTACCCGCAACATAAAAATTTCGCCAACCTTGTCTCATTAAATGTTACTCATACGCCCAGTTGTACCAAAAACAATAACCATAACTTTATCTTATTTTTTTCCTATTTTCAGTTATGTCTTCCAGCTCCAATTCAACGCAGATGTTTCGCTCGTTCTCTTCGGAGTCCCAAAAGAAAGAATGGTCGAAGCGCCTGTCGCTGCGTGGCCTGCGTCATGGCAAAGAGGTGAGTGCAAAATCACCCCAAAACATCCCAAAAATAGCAAATCAGCACTTTACACCATTGCAAAAAAAAAAAAAAAACAAAAAATCTGCACGCTATAAAGCAATTACCATTAATCCTCTAAAACTGATTGGATTTTATAATTTCAACAGCTTCAGAATGACTCAAAATTCGAATTTTCTAAGCTGACTTACTTAAAATTGTCTAAAGTTTTTGTCTTCTTCTTTTGCTTTTTTGCAGGATACTCTGACACGCAAACAGAAATTTACTGGTCGTTCTTCTTCATTGAAACAGGCACGCTCACCACCGCCAACACTAGAGCTACAAGCACCTGGTCAGCAACAAGCTCAGCCATTGCAGCTGCCACCAACTCAGCCGAGCGTGCCAAAGAAATCCAATTGGGAAGTCATCGAACATTTCAATACGTCAGCGAAGGGTGGCAAGGCGGTGGTGAGCAGCAGCCTGATTGCGGTATGTAAATGAAGTGTGAAAATTATAATAAATTCTGATACAGAGAATATAATGAAAATATTTAGCTAAATTCAATTGAGTAACGCAGGAAGCAAATTTTGCATAAATGAAATAACGATTTGCATAAACAAATTTAATCAATGAAAGTAAAGAGTGAGTGAAAATAATTGTTTTCAATTTTTTTATTCTTCAATGAAATATCGCTTTTGTGCAAATAAATAGAGCAATTTTATGCACATAAAAGTGAAAGAAAAATATGTTTTGATAGAAATAGCTGTAGGCAAATCTTGTCCTAAGACACTTTTAGTAAAATTTTTCAAGGAAGATTTTCATAAAATATTTAATCACACTACGACTACTTTTAAGATTGTTTTTTTACTATTTTGGAAAAATGGCAAAGAGATCCATAAATATTGACTCCTAAAGATAATAATATTTTAAAAATTTACATTTTCTTTAAATATATTCAATTAAATTTCACCATAGTTCTATGAAAACTACAACAGTTTCAAATGCATGTTCATTGAACCGCAAGCAAATGTTCGAAGAAAACCGAGCGAACGTTTTCGGGTTAATACTTTTATTTTTTAAAAATTTTTGTCTTGTCTTGGAATTTTCTTGATTTGAAAATATAAATTTTTTTAATTTTAGGACCAAAAAATATCACAATTTTTCTGCTGAGTTTGTAAAAAATTCAGATCTTATTACAAAAATAATAAATTCACCTAATAAAATAAAACAAAACCCAGAAATCAAACTCATATTTGAATATTTTTTAAAAACTACTCAAAGTTGTATAATTATTCAAACGAAAAAGTATTGAATTGTATACGAATTTTCTACATTTTTAGCTTCTGTGCTAAAGACAAGTTCTTATCAATTTGTTGGTTTTCATAAAAAAGGGTAAAATTTGGATTTTACTGTTAATAATAACAAAAAGTTTTACAAGAAAAAAAAAACAAAATTAATAAAAACTATTTTTAACTATACATGTTATAAAACTGTAAAAATTCTTTTTGTGCTAAATATTTTGAAAAATGTAGAGTAGAGTGGAATGAATTTTACTCCACACCGGGTTCATACAATTTTGAGAACTCCTCGTTGAAACAAATTTTTCTGCATCCTTAGTTTTTTTCGACATAACTATTGACTTTGCCCGAGGGTTGTTGTATTTTATTGCCAGGGTGATTTTCCGTAGATACATTTGTGTATTTTAACAGAACATACATTTGATTCCACTGCACTATGGGCCAGTAATTTTTTTCGTGTTTTGTTTCAATTAATTTCACTAACAGAAACTAGAGTAGAGAGAAACTAGAGAGAAACTAGAAACTAGAGAGAATAAGTAGAGTATATCGTTGCTTTTGTGCATGATTGGTTTATCTCCATCGATTTTCGAAACCAACATATTAATTCGATTGTAAGATTCAAATCAAGCTTTTTTAAAGTCATTATTATTTTGTTATATAATTGAAAACTGTTTTAACCTCAGTTAAGAAAAAGCACTTATAAATAAAATTATAAAAAATTTTACTGCGTATATTTCCTTTCTTAAAGATAAAAACTGAACATAAAACAAATAATCCGAAAAGGTTAAAAAACAAACAAAATAACTAAAAGCGGGCTTGACCACGTTTGCTAAATTCTCTGATTTAATTCCGTTCCGTTAACTTATCAATAACTGATATTTATTATTTTATTTTCATAAGTTTTTTAAGCCACTGAAAAATTTGTTTCTTATAATTAAAAATGTAATTACAGAAGAGCTCAAAAAGTGACCACATCAAAAAGTTGCTGTTTATCTTAACAAAAATATAAAAAAACTCTTACACGCCTTCACTGTGAGCAGTACAACAAAAAATGTTATGGTATTTAGAAAAGAAAACTTCAACTTAAAAATTTTACTCTTTTAATGGATTTTTAAAAACTTTTCCGACTTACTTGCTTTTTGCAAGCAATTTTGTTGTTTATTTAAGCTTTGTGTCGACCATTTTTTCATCTTTATTAAATTTAAACATTTTCCAAAGAAACAACGAAACATTTACAACAAAATTCATGCTGTGTTGATGGTTATTAACTTTCAGGTGTAAAAGTTGAAAAGTAGAAATAAAATTTTGCTTACTCCTGAAGTGGATGCAAGACCGACCACCCTTACTACATATTTTACATGTTAAACACTTTGCTAATTCAACGTCAACAAGTTATTCAAAAGTTTTTAACCAGTTTTGTCATGACTGAAATTAGCATGCCACTGAGTGGCATTTTTGTTTTCGAAGACTGAGTTGCAATATGTACAGTGAGGGTCATTAATATTCCGTATCCATATCCATGCAAATTCAAGTGTTAATTGAAGTTTTAAAAATTGTAATACAACTTTTTTAATTATTATGTTTTATTTGGCATTTAATTATTGAACGAAAGTTTGTAAAGATCTAAAAGAAATAACTTTTCAGTTGCCAAAACAAATTATAACTACTTTATGCTCAAGCCATTAATATTCGTTATTTATTACTTGAGTCATAAAACGATGTCATAAGCTAGATTTCAAATAAAGATTAATAGTTAGTGATATAGCTATTTTGTTTTATGACATCTTTTAAGCGATAAGGCACACTTTCCATAATTTTTTTGGTATAAGTAACGGAAATATTACTTTACTCTTGTTGCAGCTTCGCTTTAAAGTCGTTGACTTAAAATTATGATATTTTGTGTTGGAGAATATGGCACACATTGGACGAAAATTTTATTTTTGCAGCGAAGCTTTTTACGCCTCGTTTTGTGATTTGCTTGAGTGAAATCTGAAAAACGACACTTTTTTCCATACACCTTTATCTTAGAATTTTGTTTGCTTTTTGTGTCGATTGTAACAAGAAAATATAAAATTAATAAAAATATTTCTTTGTTAGCAATGGCCCCATTCAGCAGAAAATTTGTTACGTAGGTGTTCCACAACTTTCGGGCTGAATGGTATGTATCATAATGCGCTCAAACAACATGTTCCACGAGCGGTCGCCATCTTAGGTATCGAAAAAATTGTATGCTACTTTGGTCGAGCTGCTTATGCTCTTTTCATTTTGACAGCTAAAAAAACATGGCTGCAAATTGTTAATTGTTGCTGAAGTTGTACTGTGAAGTGAAAATAGATAATTATTAATTATTAGAAGATTATTCTATTATTCTTCAATAAAGCTGTTAATTAATGATTTCTTGTGTGAAACGAACGCACAATAGTATAAGCAAATTTTAGATGTTAAGAAAAAACAACGAATGGCGAGCAGCTGTTTGCCGTTTCGCAAAAAAAACCCATTCAGCAGAAAGTATCACTTTATGCTACTTCGCTACCTGTAGCTCGTTCCTGTAACAAAATCGGCAAGTTATCGATTTGTGTGACGTCACGCGTTATCGATCCCTAGTTACCGATTTCGTGACAACTAATGTTTGTGTACGTTGAAATCGGTAAAAATTCGGTCCGTGATGAAAAAGAACACAAATTGAGAAGAAACGTTGCGAAATTGAGTCAAATGGCAAGCAGCTGTCTATTTGCATTTATTTTATTTTATGTGCGCTAAAATTTTATAATAAAAAGGGGATTGTCTTGTTATTAAAAAGTGATTATTTGATTATTTATATGTGTTATAAAGTTTGCGGAAATAATCAACTATTATGAATGTAAATAATTTGACAATAAGTGATGTGTAATAAAAACTTAGCAAATATTTGCAACCGGGTTCTTTTGCATTGCTCTAACAAATATTTTGTTTCTTAAATTTCCTTCTTTAATGTAAATAGGCATTCTTTTTGTGGCGACCGTAGCCTAGTGGGTAGAGTGCGTGGCCCCTAAGCTAAAGAACCGCGGTAGCCCGGGTTCAATTCCAGCTCAGACAGAAAGTTTTTTCAATTGAATTAATTTTTCTGTTCGGTCGTCACCTCTCTGCAGACAATGGCAAACCTCAGAGAGTAAAAATTGCCATGTAAAGCTTCTTGAGAACATAAGCCGTTCGGAGTCGGCATAAAACACGTAGGTCCAGTTCTCAATCATTTGCGAATAAACATTTAACACGCACAACACAATTGATCAATAGAAGCTAGGTCAAAGTCCTTCCAAGGACTGAAATGGCCAGTTTATTTATTTATTTTTAGGCATTCTTTTTAAATCGCATTACCTTGAATATTAAAACGTTTTAAAACAAAAATATTATTATAATCAGTATTACAATAAAAAAATGTAACTTAAACGAAAGTACCCGCTTTAGAATTTTAATTGCGAGTACTTGTTATTTCATATATACACAACATTACTGTCATTTATACAGATTGGTAGAATTCTCACTTGCCGCAGAGTGAGTGAGAAAAACATGAAGTTTAATGGATTCACTCTTCTTACTCAAACACTTTTTTGAAAGATTCTATTGAAGTGAAATCGGAACATGTGACAACTTATCGATTTGGAACAAACAAATCGAACAGAAATCGATTCAGATTATTACACAAACAGTGTAGGTGAGAATTACGTCAGAGTGATGTCAAATCGGTAACATGGATCGGTAACTGCAATCACCTACGAGTTACAAGAACGAGCTACTGAGCACTTTTTCGGCAGCAATGCGGCCAATGAGAATCGAACTCGTACCCTTTCGATTGCCATTTCTATACACTACCAACTGATCCAAAAACCTTCTTTGACTGTGAGAGTTTATTTAGTATTAAGTATTAACTGAAGCTATGTTGCATAGATGACAAGAATCTATTAAAGGATTGTGCATTTGCTATCATATATTTGAATGCGTGAAGCTATAGTGCAGATCACAATAATCTATTATATAAAAGAATTGTGTATTGACTATCGAAACAACAAAATCAGCAAAAAATAAAACAAAACAAATGTTGCTTCTACTTACTACTGTTGTCATTAAAATCGCTAAGTACGTTTCTTCTTTTGTTGATGAGAATAGTCTATTCCTGAACTAACTACAAGAACTGCTTGAACTTAAATTTTATGAATTGACACAAGTTATGTGGCAAAGTAATAAACAGTTTTCGTCATTTTTAACAAAGATTGGTAAGAAACTTGAGCAAACATTTAATAGTCGATTTTTTACGAAGGAAACAGCCAGCCGCCTGTGTCCAAATGGAATAAGATTATTTTTTAGTAATGCTTCTGTAGATTTATTTAATAATTCTATCTTACGCGCAATAGAACATAACAAAATTTCCTCTGCAATAGATAACATTAGTGGATGTAAAAATAATGAACAATTATAAGCATTTAAACAAAAATTGCATAATTTGAAAGTCATCGATATAGATGGTTTACAATCTGAAATTGTTTTTGTCATCAATTAACATTATCTAATAACAACAAATATTAATGAATAAAGATTGTGAGCTTTAGATCAAGTGAGTTTTCAAGAAGGCAACAACAACAACAACAACTCTGTATAGAGTCAATCACTTAGCTGACTATCTATAATAGCCAGCTAAGTGATTGACTCTATACAGAGTTGTTGTTGTTGTTGTTGCCTTCTTGAAAACTCACTTGATCTAAAGCTCACAATCTTAATTCATGTAATTATTCAATAGATCATAAAAATTAATTAACAAATATTAATGTTAGCAATAGTTTGGCAAATGAGGCTATTGGTAAACTAGTGCACATTGAAATTGACCAGAATGACCAGGTTAAAAAAGTTTGGCTGGAATTCGATGAGTCTAAAATCGGTCAGAAAACAAGAATGGAAGCTTCTGCTGACGCTCAATCGATTCAAGTTGGAAGAAGAGCTGTGCCAATACTACGAAGAAACAGTAGCATACCACTTAATAAAAATAAAACAGTCACAAATACAAGAAATCATTTTCAATTAATTCCTGAAATGGCTGTAACTATTCATAAGTCACAGGATGGATCATTCACAGATTGTTTACGAATATGACAAAAGCATTCCTTGTAATTTACTCTACGTCGCTTTGTCTCGTGTTACTAGTATTGACGCACTTTTTATCACAACCTTTGATGACAACCCTCAACAATTTATACATATTTCATCTTGGAAGGCAAAATGATTTTTCTAATGTTGATTTAATTCGAGATTTATAAAGATTATCTCTTAACATATTAGAAACTAAATATATTACTATAAAAAATTTTATAGAGAGCAAACAGTTCTCTTCTGTAATGTCTTTAAATTGTCATATTCTCCATGCTTATTATCAAGATCTTACCGATTCTATAACTCAAATCTGTGACATTATATTGCTATCAGAAACAAAAATGCAAAATGATGAAAGTATCTATATCACTAATTTCGCTTGTATATCTCAATTTCAGAGAAATATTTGTATAATAAAGATAAGTAAAATACAGTCACTGGGGATATGTCAATATTTTTAAACAGACTTCAGCTACAAAATTTTTCCACTGATATTTCAAAAATTGGAGAAGTATGTCCTGCAGAAATGATAGTTCCTAATGGAAAACATATTTTGATGATTTCGATTTACATTTCACCTCAGAATACGACCAAAAAAACAAAATCGATAGCATAATAAAATTTATCCACAGACCTCTTTTATGTTATATACGAGCAGGTTCCATTGAATTGGGTGAAAATTATCACAAAATGCCAATTGTTTTTGGTGGAGATTTTAATTGCGATTTTAGACATGAATCCTCAAAGGCACTTAAACAATTCCTTTTAGATAAATTTAATCTATAGTAATAAAACTCATTTTCTGTTTGTTTGTTTGTGTGTTTGTTTGGCCTTTATACAAATCTAAATGGCTCAACGGATTTCGCTCAAACTAGGTACACATATTAAGTTTATCCCAACTTAAAATGTTACATACTTAGTTTTTGCCACGCCCCCTCTGAAATTTTTCAACTAACGGTAATTTTGTTATTATAAAACTTTTTACCATCGGAGATTTTTGTGTATTTAATTTTAAAAATTTTTTGTTATTTTGACGTCAAAAACACTCACATATCTTCAAAAGTGGAGAAATTTTCAGTACAACGACTTTTTCATAAAACATCGTTACCTAAGAATGAGAAAAAAACGACATGAAAATCAAAGTTTGGTCTTTCGATGCAAATATCTCCGCTGTCCATTAATATATTTCATTCAAATTTTTTCTGTTCAAAAGTTCAATAAAAGCACTTCACAAAAATAGGTTGAACTGTCCCGTTAAGTCAGTGTATATATGTTTTATGATTATGTCAAAAAAGGTCCAAAATATTGACTTTTTACTCAAAAAATGACTCAAAAATTGTTGTTGTTGTAAAAATGAAATCAATTAAAAACAGAAAATCGGACTACCTTTCATATGACATAGCATTTATTTGCAAAAATTCTTCCAGCTAAGCGCAAAAATTATTTTACTGTTTTTGTCATCAAAACAACAGGGTTTTGATACCCCCTTTGATTTTTTTCGCGAAATTTTTTTTTTCCAAAATGTTGTTTTTATATTTTTTACAAAAAAGTCAAGTCTCAAAAATAATTTATGTGAAAAAATTACCCCAATAACTCTTTCCAATCAAAAGTTATGACTAAAAATCTATTTTTTCATACCAGACTTTTAATAAAACTGAGTTTTGTATTAAAATTCTCTATATAGGAATGAAGTTGTGTGTCTAGAGTTATTATTATAAACATTTTGGTGTTTATAAAATCTTACTTTTTGTCTATTAGTTTTTTTGTTAGGTTTTAGGCTGCAAATTTGTTTCGAGTGCCTTTTATTTCTTGTTTATCGATGTGAAAACTTCTATTTTTTATAGTTTAGTGGCTCATATAATAGAAAATTTTACTGTAAAAAGCAAAAATGTACATTGGGAAGAGTTTCGCACTTGGACATCCCATCCAAATTCATTGAAATGTCCCCAGTACGCAACCAATAAAAGTAAAAAAACATACTTTTATGTGAAAAATTCTGATTGAATCAGGTAGAGCAATTCGGAAAATTTCATTTGCAAGTATTATTCTTGATTTGTTTTAAGGAGGCTTTACACAATTTAAAAAATTGTCTTTTTGGTTGCGTACGGTGGACAAAATTTTCCCTTCAATATTTTATGTCATATCGCAGTTAAAATACCTATTTGTTAATTACTGTTACTCTAATTTTATGTAACGTATTATTGTCTACCACGGAAAATAAAAAAAACAAAAACTTTGCTTACAAAAAATGCGATTACTGTGCTTTAATTCACACACTAAAATGATAGAAAATAGCGTATTTTCGTGTATTCTCATTCCTTCGCCACTCATAGCGAGTGCATATGCTCAGACATGTTTTTGCTTTTATTTCTTACAGCTCTTAGTGTGTGCTGAAGTATGGTACAAAAAATTTTTAGTTTGCATAACGTTGATTTTTTCACTTTGAGGTTTACTATTTTACGGAATGCGTGATATATTGCCGACATAACATCCATTACATACGTTTGCTATTTCAGTTGTCATAAATCCCTAAATTTCATTAACAAAATTCGATAATAATAATTGGAAACATTTACAAAAATAATTAAAAATAGATTTACAGCCCTATTCTGGCAAATTAACAAATTGTTAACCAGTATTTTGAATATTTCTACGTGTTTGTTGTTTTCAATACAAAATTTAAAGCTCAAAAAACAAAATTTGTTAATGAAATTGTCAATAACTGAAAAGCAGTTGACAATTTTTATCAAAATTTTTTATTTTTGAGCTTCAAATTTTGTTTCGAAATAAAAAAACTACAACAAACACATAGAAATATTCAAAATACTGGTTAACAATTTGTTAATTTGCCAGAATAGGGCTGTTAATATGTAATGAAATAAAATAATAATGATATGTAACACACTTTACTGGTGTGATCATAACTTGTGTTTTTTCAATTAATTTGATGTTATTTGAAATTTTTGAATTTAAAAATTATTTTATTATAAAAAAACTAATAAGTTAAACTAATAAATTAACAACTGTGAAAAAGCTTCGCTTCTCTCGTGTGTCCAACGACGCATCTATTTTTTTCCTTTAAACGGTAAAAATTCTTTTGATTCAGTTTATTGCAGTTGAAAAAAAACTCTTAATATAAGCTATAATAATAATTTCTGCAATTTTATCTTCTTAATTTTTTTGTGTGGGAAGTTGGTTTTTTGAGGGTCACAAAAAGAATTTTTTTCTTTTATATTTTACTTTTCTTTAACCTCCAATTCCTCCAAATTTTCGCTTTTAATATAAAATCTTAGTATGCAGTTTTAAGCAACTTTCAATCTTATGTAAGTCAAAGAAAAAAACTTAAGTTAAAACGTTTCAGTTAAAACACTAGCTTCAAGCGAAGCAAAAAAACCTCGTTTCATTTCTTAGGTGCATTTCGACAAACTGAATGAATATTGAAATAAATAAGAAGCAACTAGAACAGATGGCAACCTTGGTAGAGTTGATGGCGTTGATCTATAAATAGCCTACTGTTTTAAATGTCATATGATTAAGTAGCCAATTTAAACGTTCAATTTGTTCAATTTAGTTCATTTGAATGAGTTACAAATGTGTGAAATCATATGCGACTTTAAACAGTGAGTTGATCAGAGCTTAATCACTCAAAGACTAATGAAGAGGAAATATAGCGATTTCCAATAGATCACAAATTAATTAAAAAAGTTAATTCATTTTTTTTTACCTCAGCTATACGCACTTAAAGTTTTGAAAAGATGTATTTTTTCGGTTGATTTATTAGTGTGACCAACGATTTTATAAATAACAGTTATAAAGACTTTGACATGAATACAGCCATTTATCACGAGAAGAAAAAGTTTTATTTAATCCAAAAACAGATGCAAAATGTTCATATTTTTATTAGTTTTTATTCTTTTTTTTTCTCTTTTTTTGCAGTCGTACTCAACCACATGTGTTTATTTGATTTTACCTTTAACTAAAGTAGGTAATCCTTTTTGTGACAGTCGGAAGCCCTCTTTCAAGCTCACGAAAATAAAAGTTGAAAATTTTATTTTCAGAATATATTCGATGGAACATTATATTTTTCAGTTCGACACTCATTCGGGTAGAAATAACAAGTATTATTTTTAAGAAGTACTTTTTTGGGAAAAACGACCTTGAGCGACCTATAAACCTTTTTCAAAAAATCTGAAAATATTCACAAAATTGGTTTTGTTGATGAGCTTTCGGAATCCGCTTCAGCCACACAAAATTAAAAAAAAAAAGTTTACGCCCTTATGTTCATGTTAACGAATTCGATAATTGTTTTGTAAGTTTCACCTTTAGGTTAGGTTGATCAGTATTTCAGTATTAATATCATCAAATAATATAACACTAAAATTTTTCATAAATATATCAATATCGTCTATATACATGTTTTAATGATTTTTTTAGTACGTTAACTTTTAAAGCGAGGAAAACCTATTCTTGAAACTGCAGAATTGTACTTCACATGGTGCATTAAATGTCATGATTATTAATCAGGAAGTGATTGCACTCACATTGTAAACATAATTTAATTAAATTTAGAATTTTCTATTGTCTTTTTTTTCAATACCAGAAATAATTAGCAAACAAGGTAATACTGAATATAAATTACTCTCACTGTAAACAAAACAAAAGAAAAGAGTCGCTCAAAAATTTTAAAATTCAATTTAAAAAAATTTTTAAAATTCACTAAATATAAAGTAGTAACTGAGATTAACTAAGTAGTATGAAAACTTTTCCAGGGACTTTAATGGCCTTATTTTGTAAAACGAACGTAGTCACTTGGGTTAAACACCTGAGGGAGAGGGTTTGTTCTAATACATATAAAAATGGAATTCCCAGACAAAAAAGCCCCAAGTGAGGTGATTGCGTGTATTTTACAAAATAAGGCCATAAACTTTTTTGTACAAATTTTTAATTTATTGTTTTTATTGCATATTTTTAGGCAGGTGTTACGCGCTGCAACATTGATGAATCTATTGATTCAACCAACTCCGGCTCAACATGCAACAGTCCGATGCTGTATCAACGTGACGAGGCACATCTCTTGCGACAGAGTAAGTTAAACAAATTTTATTAAAAAATTGAGGCGTTATTAAAAAATACATTTGAAAATTTTAATTTGAACACTTTAAATGTATATATTTTTTATCCAGCTCCCAATCCACATTAGTTTTGTTTAGTTTCTTTATTCAGTCTTTGGAAAATTATTCCCTATAGACTAGTAGTAACAATTATAAGTAAATAAATTGAAAGTAAAAAAAAACTATTAAGCCGAGAAACCCGAGTGTTTGTCCATACCAAACTACTCAGGCAAAAAAGTCTCAAGTATCAGACTCAATTTTATTTCTGAAAGCTACGAGTAGTAACGAAAAACTGCGAAATTTATGAAAAAAAAATTTATCGCACATTGATATTAAGCCGAATGCAATCGAGCTTCAACGAAGAGGACCCGAGAAAAAAAAAATCATATATCATAATAAAGTAGCTGATATGTATCGAAACTGGCCTGAGTCTAAACAATAATGTACCCGAAAAATACCCAACAAGTACCTTGAAAATCACCTGAAATAGTACTGTAGTAAAGTCTGTATTATATCAATAAAGTGTTAAAAAACGAGCGAATATATTAGGGCACAATAACCTGACGAGTGCCCGATTCAGTCTTCATTCGTACATTGTGCCTGCCGAAGGTGTTTCAAAAATAGCACTTTTTCGGTGCAGAGGTCAGATATTTACCGACATGGGCACTGGACATATATTATCTACTTTATTGAGACAAAATATGAAATTGTTTCTCGGGTAACGTTATTCTTAAATACCTCCATAAATCAAAATAAAGCCCAGGTTTTTGGCTTATTTTAGAGTAATTAGTTCTATGATTTTTAATACTAAACTATTAAAAACGCCGCAACTGTTTGGAAGGAATATCTTTAACAAAATGATTTCCAGAATGAACGAACAATCAATATGACCAGCTATGATAACAAATATGAAGGTCAGAGAACTAACTTTCCTTCTTTTTTCTAAAGTTTGAAGACCTAAGAGCAAGCAACTTGCACTTTATGAAAGCTATAATTCAACAGAGTTCCATGGAAAAGGTTCCAGCTTACTGCCGCATATTCCAGCCTAGATCTAACAAAAGAATTTTGAAGACGCTTAAAAGCATGAGGGTCCCAAATCCTGGAATTATTTCTGCGAATAAACGCAAGCAAGTTAGTTAGTTAGCTTTTAGTGGGCTCATGTGCACCGTATGCCCTTAATTATCTATCCAGATTTAGAATTTTTATAAATCTTAGCAGTGTCTCTGGCTTGGTGTTCCTAATAATTGATGGGGGCACTACTTCCCCTCCAAAATGGAAACGTCTTAGACAGTAGATTGCCGGACATTCACATAGAATGCTTTCAGGGGTTTCTTCCTCCCTTCTTGCATAGTCTGCAGACATCTGATTCAGATAGACCCATCTTTTTAAGATGGTATCTGAGCATTGACGTCGGAAGCCGGGGGAAAAGGGGGTAGTTTCCCCCCCACTTTTTTAGCTAGATAAACAATTTAAAAGGAAAACTTCAAAAGTTATTCAAAATATCAGTTTTTTTTACAACGATAATATTTTTGTATTATATATTTTCCTCTTTTTTCTCTCTTCTTCATAAGCATGCTTGCGGATAACCATTTTCTTTCTCTGTGTTTGCAAAAAGATAGAACAAAATGTAGAATTTCTACTGCAAACCCACCACTTCAGTTTAAAAGCACCCTTAAGTATGTAGCTTAATGCTTGTTAATTTTGCAACTCTGGTAAGAAAAAATTTGACATGTTCTTAGGGGCTTTCCATATTGGACGACATGTTGTAGGATAAGTTAGATGGAAAACTAATGGGACTATTTGATTGAGCGTTCGAACTATCCAACTTATAAAGCAACATCATTAATTGCAAGCTCTCAAGCAGAACACATCCGGCTAATAGCTAAGCAACTTTTAGATGCCCTAACAATTGAGCAGTAATTTTACATAGTTGTACAATATTGTACAATCGGCAGAAAAAAACCAAAAATTTCGACTATCGTTTTAGCTAACGCATGGTACTACATGTTGTACAATCTGCCATGTTGGTCCAATATTTTGGAAAATGCGAAAGCCCCTACTGTGAATTAGCTGATGAAAATCCACCTCGACGCTTTGAAGAAACATCAAATCCGGTTCCTTGAGTACTTTTTTTTTATTTTTGCAAGTTTACACCAGCTTAACTCAACCGACTCACTTTGATTTAACATTCGGTGAGTCGGTTGAGTGAAACTAGTGTAAACTGGCACTTTGTAAATCTTATTGTACATTTAAACAGATCTTGACACTCTGGAATCGTTGGAAAATATTGTAATCGAAGGCTTCAACGGAAAAGTGCCTTCTGAACAAAATCTAAAAACAAAACTTGATCTTTATGCAGATGCAGATGAAATTGCTGAAGCAATTGCCTGGCCAAACACCTTCAAATTGTAGTGGCATTGTATCCCAATTTGCAAAAAATTCGGATACTGTAAAAAAACTATTAAATTAAGTTGAAAAAGTTATTGCTTTGCTTTTGACTGTGCCTGCATCAGCAGCTTCATCTGAGCGTTCTTTCAGTGAACTAAGACGACTTAAAACGTATCTTTGAGCAACTATGACACAGAAACGATTCACTCATGCGGCACTTATACACATTCACAAAGATAAAACCAAAGAATTGAATTCGATGGAGGTGGTGAAAGAGTTTGTTTCTCGCAAGGACAGAAAGAAACATTTTGGAATAATTTAAATTGATATAACTTTTTGTACCTTATTGCATTTAAACCATGTAAAGATATACCTAGTCTTGCTTTATAAAAGCAACCATTATTTCTTACATTTTCATATTACCATATACAAGATCCTTTAAAGAATGATTTGTAATATTGAAATTGGAAGAACTTTTAAAAATAACGAAATCTTAATATTTTTTATATATTTTTATATTTGTTTTTATTTTAAACTAAAATAAAAAATTTGTTTATTCACATTCATGTTTCTTTGAAGAAATTTTGGTGAACTTTTTTTGCACCACCATTTGTACTGCCCCCCCATTTGTACTGCCCCCCCCCAGATGAAATTAGCTTCCGACGCGCTTGTATCTGAGTGAACAGTAACCTTTGAAGTAACTAGTTAGAATTCTAAGGTCTGCTTTGGTAAGCTTGAGTAACTTCTTGAGTTTTGCTTTACTGAAAGTTAAAAATTTTTTAGATTGCCTCTGTCCACTAGTGTTGTTCCAGTGGCACTGAAATTTCTTGCCTTCTATTCCCATATTCTAATTTTTTCTAGAATGTAACCTTTGGCTAGGCTACAGAATGGTTCGGGTCCAGTAAGAGTTCGAGACGCTCCTTGTTTTGCAAGGCAGTCCGCCCTTTCGTTGCCATCGGCCCTCGAGTCCTTCGTAAAGCATAGTCCTCTGTTCAGTTTCATGTGAAATTCCACTCAAATCTCTATACAAAAAGCAACAGCTGCGAAACAAGCCTGTAAATTTTTACAACATTTTCGCCAGAGCAGTACTCTGTTCTGCTGCGTGAAATTATCGCAACATGTTTCTGAGCAACATTTTTTCACGACAATTTAATTGTACTGCCTATTTATTTTGGAGTGAAAAGAGATCTATCATATGAAATCTTCCAACTTATTCTCTGAGTTTCCCTGAGAAACGTTGCTATAGAAATTCCTCGCAAAAAACTTTAATTTAGAAATTTCACGCAACAAATAAATAGCGGTTGCCAGCCATATTTCACTTAAATGAACAGAGTACTAGGCTTTACTTGGAACAAGCTATAGTTTTATTTATTGCTTTGTTCCAGCGTGTTTAATAATTCTATGCAGTTGGAGACTAGTCTTTATTCAAGCTCGTAGGCTTCAAGGGCTTTTAAGGCCACTTGACTATCTGAAATAATGTAGATGTGAGCCCCCCTTGGATTTCCTGTGGAGACATTGCACTGCCTCATACTTCAATGGCATATACCCTCGCCTGGAATATTGTCGGGGTGAATAACATTGGAAGAGCTTTTTGGTAATTGGGATCATATATTCCCGCTCCCGTTACTTCATTTTCAAATTTTGACCCATCAGTGTACCATATCTGTGACCCAGGATGAACTATGAGGCTATCACTCCTCCATAGTTGCCTGTTGTGTATAACGATCCTGTAGCATTTTGAGAAGTTTACCTTCGGCAGCATCATGTCTGGGATTTTTAAAATAGGGTCATTTTCGAAGGTTTTGAGTATCTTCATGTGACCCGTAAAATTGCCTGCCTTGTAATCACCTGTTTCCTTCATTCTTAGTGCACTTAGACATGTCTCTTTTTCTTTAATAATTGTTAAAGGGGGTAGCCCGATTATTCCACTCAGAGCTTCAGATGGGCACGTTTTCATTGCCCCAGTGATACTAATTAACTCCATTCTTTGCTGCTTAGTCAGTTGACTAGCTGCTGTGCGCTGTTTGACCTTGGTCAAGGACCACCATGCAAGTACTGCATACGTGACCACAGTTCTCACAATGGTTGTGAATGTTCAATAAATCATTTTCTGTGTGAGGCCCTACATTTTGTCATGGAGGCGTTGACAGGCAAATAGAGCACGTGTTACCCTCGGAGTTAGGCTACTTTTCCTGAAGAAGGGTACTAGAATTGTTTTGTCAGGATTTGTACTTAACCCTTTTTCCTTACACCATTTCAAAGTTATACGGAGGGCACTCTGCCTTCTATCCGATATCATTGGTTCATGACTGCCCAGACTTGAAATAACCAGATCATCCGTATATCCTTTGGTATCAAAACCCTGGTTGTTGAGACTTGCGATAAGTTCGTCAACGACTAGGGTCCACAGAAGAGGTAAAAGTATCCCTCCGTGAGGGCATCCTTTAGTGGCAGTAATCGTGTTACGAATTCCACCAAGCTTAAACGTTATGATTCTGCTCTTAAGCATGGTTAGAATCCAGGTTATGACTAAAAATATAATATTTTTAATCTATATTGCTGCTTTAATAGCATTTTATGACGTGTTGTCAATGGCCCCTTGAATGTCAATGAACGCACATAGCGCTGTTTACATAAAGGCTTTGCTTCAAAAGCCTTTTCAATTGTGCCAGTTAGGGTGTGTTGCGGTGACAATGGATTTGCCAGCGTGGTAGGCAAATTGAAACCTGTTTAGAGGGATGCTCTTCAAGCTTGTCTCCCTAATGTTGAGTTCCACTATTTTCTCCATTGTATTTAAAAATAAGGAACTTAAGCTGATAGGTGTATAAATAGGGGTGAGTGGAGGGACAATAGAATCAATGTCTTACTTATATAAGGCCCAACGTACACTATCGTACGAAAAAGTTTACCTTTAAATCGTCTTTGACCACCTATCACTGAATAGTATGCCCCAGCGTCCGATGGGGTGTCCTCTTCAAATGAACATCCCGTAAAATGCGTCTGTAGTTAGAGACGATTAGTTTCATCCGAGTTAACAGTGTAGTTTACTAAGCATTAAGTAATTAAAAACGTAAGCAAGGAGTCAGAATTTGGAATTTTAAAACTTTGATGGTCATTGAAAGTAAGCTTTGAATCAAAAATAACCCCTAGATCACGAATGGTTTCAACTGACTGTAAGGGAAATTCACCAAAACATAATTACAATTTAAAATGTGCGTAGCCTTAAAAATGGACACATGAAAGCATTTTTCAATATTGAATAGTGATCCATTGGTAGAGCATCAACTGATAATATTATTGAGGTCGACTTGGAGTGCTAAGACATCGGCCAAATAGCAAACTTGCTTAAAAGTTTTTAGGTCATCTGCATAGAATAAAAATTACTAATATAATTATGTACTATATAAAAAAATAAGGGCTCAAGAACATTACCTTGTGGTACTCTGGAGGTAGCAATAAATTTAAACACGACCTTACATTAGTTATAGAGACATTAATTAAGACACTAACAACACCGAGAAAACAAATAGGATTCAATCCATTTCAAAAATAAGGAAAGGATAAATTAAATTATGTGGAACCTTGTCGAAGACTTTCGAGAAATCAATGTAAAGAACATCAACTTTGTTACCCAAAGTAATCGACGAAATGAAGAACTCAAAAAAAAAACAGACAGATTTGTAACATTGGATCGAGCAGCAACAGAGGCATGTCATTAGGGACAGATATAGCGTTTAACAATAAAAAAAGTGTATGTATGGCTATGCTCAGAAATATTTGAAAGCTTAGAAATGGGCCTATAATTAGAGACATGTAATTTTGAATCACTTTTAAAAACTGGGATAATAAAAGCTATTTTCCAACAGTCAATAAAAGACAACATGGGCAAAAATTTACTATAAATTAAGCAGAGTGAGACGGACATGGCTTGGGCATACTTTTAAAGCAAAATTGATGAAATGCCACTAATTTCAGGTTTGACGGAACTATTCCATAGCCAAAAAAAGCATGTGAAGAAATAGCAAGACAACCACTGTCAGCAAAGGTATCAACATTATAAGCCAAAAACTTCTCGTCACAACTTACAGTGTTGTCATTTTAATTCTATCTGAAAAAGTTGGATAAGAGTGTCTGTGAGCGAAGAAGATCTTAAACCATACGTACGACATAGACGTGCGAGAACTTAAACCACCCTTTTTAATTGAATAAAATTCCAAAAATATTTGGAATTAGATTTTATACTATTTTTAACGCGCGAAATATGTTGCTTTTAGAGAAATTTGTTTAAAAAATTAAATTCCCTCATAAAATGCTTGCATTTAAAAGTATGCTCTTCAATATTTGTAGATTTAAAAAGCTTTAGAAATTTATTTCGTTAAGTCGAAAGTTTACTTTCCAAAGAATCCATAGTTGACATTGAAGTGTTATTAGATCATTTCAATGGGAACTTTTTAGACCTTTTTATAGATTTTACTTAGAATTTTCAATAAGTTTTTTACAATTTGCTTATGGAAATAATAGGAAGCTTGTATTTCCAGAGAAAACAAAAAAAAAACCAAATAGCCCCTCAAAAGGACTAAGACTTAGCTATGATCAGTTATGTTGTGCATTAGAGTGTCCCTTAACAAGGGGTTTTTTTTTTACTTTAAAGTTGAGGGGTACCCACTAATTTTTTTCTATTGAACTAGAATATAACTCATGTGCAATTTTACGCCCCTACGACCACGCCTTCCCTAAGCGACGGGGCCTTGCACTCAAAAAATGCATTTTTTTTGTGAAAGTACTGTTTTTGGTCTTGAACATTTTTGCTTTGTTTATTTTTATGATTTAAAATACATTCAGAGAGAACGAGCCTAATTTCAGTATAAAAATATTTAAAAATTATAATTACGATTCAATAAAAATATACGAACGTCACCAAAGCTTCAGCTACCATCCAATTTATAGATATTTTTTCTTTGGTTTAATGTAATAACAAATGTAAAACAATTCAACAAAACACAAACAAAAAGTAAGAAAGGGAATAGCAACGAAATCAGTACAAACGTAGTCTAGTTATAAATAGTCCGATCGTAAAAATAAAACAGCTGTTCTGTTCGAACTTAAAGAACTAAACATACTTAAAGGGCCGAAAAACAACCATATTAAATTAAGTCATACAAGATCGCATATGATCGCATTTTTCTGAACTCGAAAAACCAATTGTTAGAGGCGATTATCGGGAATTGATCGAGCTTTCGATAATATTTTTGCAAGGAAATGAAAACAACAAATTTCAAATAAGGCCCCCTGGAGCTATGCATCAAGCACGGTGGATGGCGAGAGCTATTTATGCTATAAAAATGTTTATATTTCGCGATCAGTTAAATTTGACTAGAAATGAGATTCAAGGTTTGCAAGAAGTATCTCTATTCATTGCAACAACGTACGTCAAACCATGGATACAATGCAACTTGGCAGTAAAAGCTCCCTACCAAGACTTGTGTTTTATAAAAGCTGTAAAAAGCTATGCATGCGTGGACCATGCAATTGCAGAAGCTGCTTTAAAAAAATTTTGCCAGCATCTTATTATTTAACTGATGAAGTCGTAGTTTTATACCTTTTTGATGACATGGTTGATAATGAGACAAAAAAGAATATTGTGGCTAGCTTAACAAAAGAAAGCAAATTGGAAAATATACAAAGCGCTATATTCCGTCGGAAGAAGAAATGCGATGGTCATTATTTGGTAAGTATTTCCTAATTATTTGGTTATTTGTCATTTATTTTACATTTTTTACAGAAAAAAACTACATGACTTTGTTTTAATAAAAAGTAATGATATGTTTTATCGACTAAAAATAAACACTGATTTTCTCACTGAAGACCCATCAACTTGGGAAGACAGTGGTTCCTTTTTAGAAGCTAAGTCAAAAGTGATTCACTTGAAAGCAGTTAATGACAGCGCAGAAAGAGCTGTTAGCCTCACCCAACAATTCCATGGACTTCTAACAGTGCAAGAAGAACAAAAGCAATATGTACTGCAATGTGTTCAAGATCACAGAAAAACGTATCCTAATTGTGCAAAACTTACTTTAAAAAGAAAATATACTTCATCCTAATAATAATTATAGTCATCTTAGTCAAAATGTAGTTCTTATTTAACATAAAAATAAACAAAACAAAAATAGTTCAGTCCGAAAACAGTAATTTCGTGAAAAAAACATGCATATTTAGACTTTAGGGCTCCGTCACTTAGGGAAGGCGTGGTTGTAGGGGCGTAAAATTGCTGGCAACATCCATTTATTTGTTGCGTGAAATTTCTGACTTAAAGTTTGTTGCGAGGAATTCCTATGGCAACGTTTCTCAGAGAGACTCAGAGAATAAGTTGGGAGATTTCATATGATATCTCTCTTTTCTCTTCAAAATAAATAGGCAGTACAATTAAATTGTCGTGAAAAATTGTTGCTCAGAAACATGTTGCGACAATTTCACGCAGCGGAACAGAGTACTGCTCTGGCGAACATGTTGTGAAAATTTACACGCTTGTTTCGCAGCTGTCACTTTTTTGTATAGAGATTTGAGTGGAATTTCACATGAAACTGAACAGAGTACTATGCTTAAGAGACGATTTTTTTAGAAATAATTTTCAGTCTGTTAGCAGTGTAAAAAAACTAAATTTAAATGAAAATGTATGTTTTTCCAAAAGTCAACCTAAAGCCAAAGTTTTTAAATAAATAAATTTATTTTTCTGCAAATTTATTTATTTAGCTTGCTGCAGAAAGTGGTTTCTATTTTACTGGGTTACGTCATGCTGACTGCTTTCTTCTTTTAACGTTCTAAGAAGATACAAGTTGTTATTTAATAACAGAACACGCTACGAATACCTGTTAACATATTCGAACACCATTCATATCTGAAATTATTTAATATTATATGCATATTTATTATATGCATTTTGTAATAGATTCCATAGTTTTCATTCCTTGCATTCATCCATATTCTACTGAAATCCTTTTCAAATGAATTGTCTTGTTATGCTCGCTCAGGTCTTTCGTTTCCTTAAAAAAAAATCTGGTGATTTGAAATTTGTCGGTTGTAATATTTAATTGCTTTCAAATGGATCTGTGGAGTTCATTTCAAGTTGACATCTAATCTCTCTGCTTTTGACATGTTGTAACAACTTCTGTCAGTTGGGCATAATTAATTATAGCTATATTAAAACCAGCAGCTAAAATTAAATTTAGTAAATGCTAATTGAGAGCATCTTACAAATGCACACAACTTTAAGTTTTTAGACTTTGTTGTGCAGAAGACCACAAAATTAAATTTGATCAAAGCTGGCCTAGCTTAATCGAACATGTACACACATACTACAAATAATAACCAGGACAAACTGAATGCACTCAAGTATGACAAAAACGTTCCATTCGATTATGGGCAGAATGTGTTTCATTAGTTTGTGGCTCAGATAAGCGCTTGTGTAACCACCGGAATACTTTGGAAGCTGCCAAAAGTTAGTCATTTAACTCTTCATGAATATTTGCAAATTAAAGAAATATGTTGTATTAAGTTTATTAAATTTAAATACTGCTATTTTCACAAATATTCTATAAATACAAATTTGGCAGACAAATTTATAAATAAAGTTTTTCATACAACACAAAAATCGTAATCCTTACTCCTGCCATAACGAAGCCAGCTGTCATCTTCAAAAGCATTTTATTGAATAAATAAATATTTACTTCAACTTAAATCATTAGAATTTATGCAAATTTATTGCCAACATTCAGAGAGTTAAGAGGAAATTTATGCATCACTTGGAATGCATTGAGTGAGTGTCTCACTTGAATTGTTATAATAATGCTTCAATAGCTCAAGTGAATAAACTGTAGAGTTGAGTGTGCGTCTACAGCTGTATTTGTGTATTTGTGTTTGTATTTGCAACAGATGCTGCTGCTATTGATTATGCTGAATTAACTATCACATCTTTATGCAGAGCCTAAGAGTACAATTATGTTACTTCTAACTGGTCTAAATTGCAAGACCATATCTGCAAGATAGTTGCACAGCTAATATGAAAAAAAATAGAAAAACCTAATTTAAATCACTTTGGAACAGCTGTTGAGTAAATTTCCACTGGCCTTTAAGACAATATTTTGATAGTTTGCTTAATTTGCTTATTGCTGTCTACACCATTAAGTAGAGAGATTAATTTCCAAAACCATATTAAAATAATTTAACCCGTCGTTAATGAACATTGGTGTGTTACAACCAGGCTTCAATAAATTCTGCATTAATTTTTTTTATCTCTAATTTAAATAATAAAAAAAAATATTTCTAAAGAACAGAATATGTTTTTTTATTCAAATTAGTATATCATTGACCTAATAAAAAATATTAAAAAAATTATTTTGTGTATAATTTTTATTTTTAAATTAATTTTTTTTCTCGGGTGTGACACACCCAGTTCATTGGCGGTGTGACAAAAAATATGTTCATTGACGGCGGGTTAATAAAATGTTGTTAACGTAGTTTTTACGAAGCTTGCTAGCGAAAATATATTGATGATACTATAGTAATGCAAAACTCTAACATAATTTTATTTATTTCAATTTCAATTTCAATTTATTTCAATTCAATTCATTTGTACATTGAGGCAAGCCTTATGTAATGTAGTACATCGAAAACACGTTTATATATCTACGAGTAATTTTGTTAATTTGATTCTTACAGACTAAGTTTGCTTACTAAAGCTAATATTCAAGCCTAAAATTAGGAAATAATTAATTATGAAAGTACAATTAAATACTAAAAAACCAAACAAGAGCCAGTTTAAAGAGTTTGTTATCTCGAATTGATTTAATATTTGTTGATATAAAATTCCAAAGTTTGACAGCACTAACAAAAAACGTTCTAGAGGTCACTAAGTATTTAAATCTAGGTATTATAAGATTTAGTGTTATACGTGATTGAGTATAGATAAGTTTGACATACAGGTAATGAGGGCACCGGGAAAGCATAAGCTTATGAAGAAAAACTAAATTTAGTACATTTAAGTAGGTCGAGATATCACAGTTTAGTATTTGTCGAGAGTAAGTCGAAACATGATCATACTTCCTTAGAAGAAAGATGTATCTCGCTGCATTGTTCACAACCAGTTGAAGTTTCTGTTTAGAAGCAGAATCCAAATTGCCATAGACTAGAGCACTGTATGATATAAGTGGAGACAAAAGAGTTCTTACAAATTTCAGTTTTATTTCAACTGAGAAAAAACTAGAGGAAGCCCATAATTTTCTTATAACTGCATACATTTTGCTTACTGTGTGACTTATATGATCACAACAGCTTAAGTTCCTATTCATCTTGAAACCTAAACTTTTTACACAAATATCATAGTTTATAGGTTTATTGTTGACGCAAACTACCGGAAGCGAATGAATGTAAAAACTTGTTGGACAGATGGGTAAAGCTTGCGTTTTTGTTGCATTCAACTTTAAACTGTTGTCGACAGCCCATTTATAAATTCTTTGCAAGTCCTCGTTTAGCCTATATACAAGGTCCTCAAGGAGGCATGTTGGTCGGGAAAGGTAAACTTGTGCGTCGTCAGCATATAAATGAATAGATACAGATTTACAACAATGTACTATATCGTTTATAAATATACTAAAAAGAATAGGTCCCAGTATAGAACCTTGTGGCACACCGGATACAATTATTCCTAAATTTGATTCTCTCCCATTTGAACAAACACGTTGAAATCTAGAATTTAAGTAACTTTGTAGTAACTGAATCGTGTATACATCAAAACCATATAACTTTTCTAACTTTATAAGCATAACTTCAAAATTCAGCGTATCGAAAGCTTTAGAAAAATCTAATAATACTAAAATTGAGAGTTCGCCATTGTCATATTTTTCACGTAAATCCTCAATAATTTTTAACATGACCGTGGCACAGCTATGTTTTTCTCTAAACCCTGATTGATAGTCGCTTTAGAGCCTATTGGTATTAAGGTGTTTAACGATCTGTTTAGCCAATAATTTTTCGTAAATTTTAGAAAGAGCTGGAAATATACTGATTGGTCTAAAATCTTGTACCGCCTGTGCCTCCTTCTTTTTTTGCAACGGGTATCACGTTTGCAATCTTCCATTTGGAAGGAAATATTCTTGTTGTAAGAGAGAAATTTATAATATGTGTTAATATACCGAGGACTTGTGGCAAAATAAGCTTAACAAATTTGAGGTTTACTCCATCTTCTCCAATAGCATTAGATTTTATGCCTAACAAACATCTTAAAATATCTTCTTCAGTAGCCATTTCGAAATGAAAAAGACTTTCTCTGTTGTATAGTAAATTTGGATTAACTAAGAACGACGAGCTATCTGTAGAACAAGTTACTGACAAAAAGTATTTATTAAGGGTGTCGGAATCTATCTTAATTTCTGTGTTCTTCTGCTTTGCAATGCCAAGAGACTTGAGATTGTTCCACAATTGTTTTGAGGAAAGACTAGGTCGCAGCTTCGACTCAAAATAACGCTTTTTTGCTGATTTAGAAATAAGCGTTGCATAGTTACGAGCCTGACGGTTGGGTTAAGTTTCCAACGGCTTTATATTTTTCCCTCTATCTTTGATTGATTTTAAAACATTCGAATCAAACCATGGTTGGCTTGAATTTCTTACTTTCATTTTAAGTAAGGGAACATATTTTTCATATAGATAATTTAGTAATGAGGTGAGATGGTCAACTTTTTCATCGACATCAGCAAATAATCTTCAATCTTGCCAATGCAAAAAGGAAGCTTCTGCAACTAATGCTGCAGTGTCAATTCTGTTGAAATCTCTAAAAGTAATAAAGGAATCTACCTTGTCTTCATTTAAATTGATATCATAGGCAACAAAAAGCATGTCGTGGTCACTTATTCCAGGTAAAGATAGCTGTTCAAAGTGGTTTACCTTTATCTGTGAGCAACACAGGCAATGTCAAGTAGACTCGGCTTAGAAGAATGACTATATCTGGTAGGATAATTATTATGAATACAGAGTCCTGATCCGGTCAACTTATCAACGAGGTCTATACTACGACTATCAGCTTCAAGCAAATCAATGTTTAAGTCCCCACAAAGCAACATGTGTTCATACTGCGTGCTATATTCTATTAAATTTTGGAATAAATTTGAAAGATCAAAATGCCTCGAAGGGATGTAAACACACGTTAAAAGACATTTTTGTATTCTATCTGCTATTTCAACTAACAAATACTCCACTGTGTCACTTGTATCTGATTCAAAAACTAATTTATGCTTAAATTCGCGTTTTATATATAGAGCGACTACACCACCTCTCGATACCGTGCGCCGATCATTACGTATAAGTTTATAGTTATTAAGTGACACTATCTGGTCATCGATTTCTTCTTGAAACCATGTTTCTGCGACAACAATTATGTCTATGTTAAGGGACGCTAGAATATTATTCATATAATCACGCTTGAAACTGTAAAGCTTCGAGCGTTAAAATACAGATTTTAAGACCATTGTGGTTTTGACATACTAATTGCAGAATGAGTTTTTAATTGTCAGTACTGCTCGCATCAGATTCAATCATAATGATTGAATACGCTACTCTTAAACTGGCTAAATACGTTAGGTGAAACAATTAAAAAATATTGAAAATTGTAAATACAATAATTGAAAATAGTTTCAAAGATTAAAATGAAATGAAAATTGCAAATTAAATGATAAAAAACAGTTGCATAAAAAGAACAAAAATTTTATGAAGATCTATTAAGTAAAGATCGAAGATAATTAATAATAGTTAAAAACAAAATGATCTGCATGGTACTACAAAGAAGAAGCATGCTCTTGGTGTTGTTTTTCAGAACTCAGGATATTATCAATATCATTTCGGCTTGTAATACAAAATGCTTCTTCACCTCTCCGCTTACGAATAAACACCTGTCCACGTATCGAAAAAGCTGCAGCCAAAAGATTTTTTCTCTTAAGTTGAGAAGCATGAAACATAATTTCTCTATTTGCTCTAGTGAGACTTTCATGCATATATATGTTTGCATTACCTTGGATGCCAACGTCCCCCAAGGCAAGCGAACGTTTGTTTGCTTTGCAGAAACCAGCAAGAGCTTTAAACAGTTGGTTACGTGAGTGAGCGGAGAAGAGTTTAACAATAATCGGCGACGCTTTATTTTCTCCTTGACTTTGCACCTGAAAAATCTCACACACCTGTGGTGGTTCAATGCGAATCGATTTGCATATTTCTTCAAAGAGACTTATGCACGAACTTTCAAAGTTGTTGGGAATGCCGTTAATAATGAGATCAGTTGCGATCAGTTCGCTCTCACGTTTTTCCACATTTTTTTTTAATGATGAGCAGCTGTTGTTTAATTGCTGGAATTTCGTCGCTCACAGCAGTAAGCCTGACGCTTATTAATTTGTTTGATTTTTTCAGCTCAAGCACCTCGTTAGATAAGTCGTTGAACTGTCTTAGAAGCCGCTCTTCGCTGCATTTGAGCTCACTTTTTGCCTCTTTTGTCATTTCCTCCTTTATTTTCTTTAGCTCACGAAGCCATGCTGCCGGTAGATCGTTTGGCGACTTTGGGGGTGGTGGGGTGTTGGAACTGCTGAGCAATAAGTCGGCAGGCCTGCTTCGAGTTAGCATTTTTGTTGGTTTTTCGTTATTATTTTCATTGTTTTTGGATGACATTTTGGTACTTTAATTTTTTGCGCCATTTTTTGAGTTGATTGAAAAGATTTTTGATTTTTAAAGATTAGTATAAGCATTTATTTTTTTTGCAGCAGAAGTGTTTATGGAAAAACAATTCACGATTTTTTTATCTTTAAATTATTTGACTAACCACGAAAAACCGATTAATTACGGGAGTGCACAATAAACACGTCCGCACCGGTTTAGTTATTAGTCTACCTTAGTGATAAATAAATCCTAATTTGATGTAACATAATTTTATTTATTCATTCATCTAATAAGCAATTGCCCTCAAAGAAGTAAAAAATAGTACCTTAAACTAAAATTTTAAAGTAATGAAAACAAATCAACTAATATGCTCTTAAATATTTTTCTATTCAAACTGACGTCCATATAAATAGCTACAGAGTAACAAAGAGATAAGAGTTTAGTAATAACTTCCCGCTTGTAAAAATTTGTCGGCCATGACATTGTAATGCAGAACTGTAAGCGGAAACAAAATCTTGTTTGTGCTCATTTCTTGTTTGTGCTTACACTATTTTCTTTTCGTTGTTCAAACAGTTTGACTTTATTCGTCTGTGCAGCAACATCGTGTATTCTAACAGGAAATTTTGCAGTGAAGTGTGTTCGTGAAAATTACTAATCCTTATATTTAAATCAGAACAAAGTTTTTTGGATAAAATAACAAAGTGTTATTAAACATTACTTCTGAAATGCTCTATAAGAGGTAATAAATTTATTCATTAAATTGTAAAGATGATTTGTGGCATCATTTGTTTTTGTCTTTTCGGTTTGTTCTTCATTTTCGTTGTATTTTTGACGTAAAGAAAATTTTCGTTCAATTTATTTGTGCTCTCTCAAGTTTTGTGCGTCATTTTTCTGTTCTCTCCTACCTTGTGCTTACCTACTCCCATCGTCGCTGACTGTGTAAGGTAGATGTAATCGGTGTTTAAGCGGCCATGTCCGAACAAATGTAATTTAAAATTGTAAACAGACTTCGGAGGCCCCGCAACAACATTGTATATAAGAAATAATTGATTACGTCATGTGTTTCTGATTTAATTTTGTACAGTGGATAAGCTGATCAAGCAGCGTGAACATTTTCGTTTGAAGTTTTAGCGTCAACTGAATAAGAGAACTTCGTACGTGTGATCGTGCCGCAGGGTTGATATTTTCGGTACAATTGTACTTTTTTGGTACAATTTTATATTTTTCCTTCTTCCTACTACCAAAGCGTTTTCGGTACATTTTATTTCACTCTATACTAAACACAGAATTTAGAACTCTAAGTAAGCAAACGATTTAAAAGAATTAAAAAAGTTATCTAGTTCTGAATTTTGGTACTCTATAAAATACATAAAAAATGATTTTGAAGAGTCGATTTTCTCCAATTTATATAAAAATGCTTAACCCTTTATAAGGCAGAGGGAATATTTTTCCCACCAACAAAAGTAGTATACAAGTATACAATATAAATAACATATTCTCACAGCGTATTTCACCAAAAATTTTGGTGGTAAAATATCATCTCTGCCTTATAAAGGGTTAAGAAATTCTTTCAATTTCTCATTCGACAGCCAATGTTAAATGAATATTTTATTTTCAAAGTTTAATAAAAATCAATTACAGAAACAAACTGCAAATTGCAACAAGTTATTTAATTTAATTTAAGCAAAATATTTTTTAACATCTAGTGATCTAAATACCACAATATTGATATCAGAAGTAATATATCAAATGAAAAAATTTCTAAAATTTGAATAAAAGTGAAGAACTGCTTGACTGAGAGATTTTTCCATTAATTTCTTTCATTGCCTTAACATAGAAAGGCCATAGACATTTTTTTCGCCTGGATTGAGTCAGATTTTGGGTAGATGGGTGGATGACCTAAAGGCACCTGTAAAGACCCTGATTAAAAAAATTGTTAGTGGCTTTTCTATATTAAGGTAACGAAAGAAATTCGCACGTTTTTAGAAATTTTTATTTTTTAATTATAAAAAGACCTTTAAACTTTATTTTTATACGATTTTTTTTATAGATTGTATAGATTTCATTTTATGAATATTATACGAACACTTGTGCTCCTTTTTGTGATTATAAAAACTTTGTGATTAATTAAAAATCAACAAAAACCTTTGTAATTTTTTTTATAAGCTTTATGAACTAAATTGTTAAAAAAACATTCACTTTAATTTTAATAAAAATGTTAAACTATCTTTTGAAATAAATTTTAGTTATTTAAATAAAAAAAAATTATCTTCGACTGGGTCGAAGTTTAAAAACCCTCACAATGTATTCTTAGTTATGCATGTTTTAAAGTTTGTTAAGGTCACTTAGTATAGATTACGGTTGTGGTGTTCATCCAGTTTTGCGAAAACTCAAATGTAGAACACGTTTAAGACATGGAAGTTTATTTTTTAAATATGCTGTTAATACACACTTTTTTGCGGAATTTATAGAAGTTATGCTACTTTGATAACGTCAGTTTATATGGGAGATTGGTCAAGTTTTTATCAATTTTGCCAAATTCCAAACTCAAAGTGAATTTTTATATTCTTAGCATATAAGTACTTAGCACTAAATCGTTTTCATATAATTACTTTGCTTAGGAGGTAGCTGTGTTTTCTATACTATTTTGATAAATTTGAAATATTTGTTCAATATCTTAGACAAAACAAATGCAAAATTTCAATTGATTACATTAGTTTTTGTGGCATTTTCAGAGATTTTACCATTTTGTTAAGGTCACTTTGTATGGGAGGTTGATGCGCTGTTTTTTTCGATTTTAAATATTTCAATTATATTCTGAATTTTTGGCGGCTCAAATTTATGGGCAAATTTTTAATCATGACAGTAATTCGTGTGTCATTTTTAGATATTTTAAAGATTTGATAAAGTAACGTTGTACGGGTGGTAGGCATTGTTTTTAGCCGATTTAAACAGATTTCAAATATATGGTGAATATTTTACTTCAAAGTTTATGTGCACAATACCAAGTAACTGCAAAAATTTGTGTAGCGTTTTTGATATTTTGTTGTTTGATAAAGAAGGCGTGGTTTTCATCCGATCTTGCTCGTTCTTGAACTTAATCTTTGTTTTTTTTTTAATATAAGCACATATAATAAATTTCAATTCGATAACCTTAAAATTGCGGCTGGAATAGTGTTGACAGACTGAGCTAGCGAAACCGGCTCATGTTATGTTGATCATGAGTATATATACTTTTCAATACCTGCCACGCCTCTTTATCAGAGATACAAACGCATTGATAAAGTTAACGCAGAATGCGTAGAGTAAACAAAATTTATTCCATACTTTTTTTCATTTAGAACAATTTTTCCAAATTTGTATACCAAAATGAAAAAGCCATTTATCAACCCTGTCGTGCCGATGTAATGTTCAAGTTCAAACTCGAGTTCGCGAACTATGAAATGGGGAGCACTGGTTTATAGCCATCCAGTGCGGCTAATGAATGCTAGGAGGTTATTGATTTTTATTGGTGAGAGTTCCTCTAGATTGTAAAAGAATGGCTTGCCTAGCGCTCTTAATCTAGACCTGGCAAGGGCTGGGCAGGTGCACAGGAAGCGAGTTAGTGTTTCTACTTATGTGGGTCATCGCAGCTGCAATAGTGGGTGTTGTAGGGTATTCCGATTTTTTTCATCGTGTACTCCGATGCACCAGTGACCTGTAGTTATAGCCGTGATTCTGGCTATTTCGCTCCGGCATCTTGAAAGCATTTCCTGAGTTCGGACTAGGTTGTAGAGGGGCCATAATTTTCTTGATGTGTGAAGAGTGAATTCCTCCCTTAACGGTGTTCAGTCGCATTGCGACTGATTCCGCTCTTTAAACGTTAAGGGAGGAACCCTGCCTAGCCAGTTCATCCGCCTTTTCATTGCCACAAATGTTGCTATGGCTGGGAACCCAAATTACGGTAATGTAAAGTTGGATGCTTAGCCGGGCCAGTTCGTCCTTACACTGCCTTATCAGTTTAGCGTTGCTGTTGATCACAGCTAAAGCTTTGATGGCAGCTTGGCTATCCGTTAAAATAGCTGGACTGAGGTGGCTGGTGTTGGTTTTACTTAAAGCACGACAAGCTTTGTTTATCGCTAAAAACTAGGTCTGGAAAACGCTGGCTGAGTCCGGTAGACGAAAAGCTTACGCCACAACCAGCTTCTCTGAGTGTATACCATCTCCCATTCCACTTTCCATCTTGGAGCCATCAGTGTAGAAGAAAAAAACAAAGACTAAGTCAGGTCCTCCAGTGCGCCACTCTACCCTGGTGGGTAACTTTATCATAAAGGATTTTGTAAAGTCGAGTTTTGGAGTGTCATTGTCCGTGTTATTCGGAACCAGTTCCTGAGGTAACGGATTTAGAATGTTGCTGTGTCCATATGGTCTGCTTCGCAAGTTGTAGGACTCTCTGAGTCTAGCTGCACTGTTGGTTGTGGTAAGCTTGATGTGAATATCTAGGTGTGTCAGGATATTAAGTGCATTGGTGAGGCATGGGTGGATGGCTCCTGTGATTCCTATGCACGCGGGCCGCTGGATCCTGGCTAGTTTTGCTATGCTGCATGCTTTTTAGTGCAGACCACAATACTAATGTACCATATGATATGACATACTGTGTATACTGTTGAACTAGTTACTGTGTATAGCCATATGAGCATTTTTAGTTGAAGACCCCATTTTTTTAAAAGTGTTTTTCCAGCTATGAAAGGCTATGCAGGCCTTTTTGACCCTCTGTTCAATGTTGTTTTTTCAGCTGAGCTTAGAATATAGAATGACCTCTAGATACTTGGCGCTGGTGGATAGTGTAAGGAGTTGGTTGTTAAGTTTTGGAAAGACAAAGTGTTGTTTTTTGGTTTTTTCTTGCTAAAGTTAATCCTAGGCCGCACCAGGCAGACCAGAAAAATCCTCTATGTGTTTAACGTAGACCTCTGTCATGCAGGCTTCATTCTATGGTGCTTCAAAGCTTGGGACCAATATTTTGCGTCGGCCAACGCCCCTTCGGAATTCAAAAGATCCACCAGAAAGATTTCCCTAATTTCATAGCACATACCAACATTGAATCGTCAGTTTGACTATAT
Source organism: Dichetophora obliterata (assembly GCA_963920525.1). Classification (NCBI taxonomy): domain Eukaryota; kingdom Metazoa; phylum Arthropoda; class Insecta; order Diptera; family Sciomyzidae; genus Dichetophora; species Dichetophora obliterata. The sequence continues at coordinate 190,204,141 of OY986438.1, forward strand.
TCCTCACCATGACACATTCAGCCACTCAAATTTATACATGACTAGGTTATTTAAAATAACCTTGGGTCATATTGGTATAAACACCGATAATATAACCCTTACTTTTTGGCACGCAACTTCGTCATCATGATCAAATGGTAAACTTTGACATAAAAAAAACTAGGAAGCAATGCATTCTATGGTGCTGTTGCGTATGTCATCAGGTTCCTCAATCATTTTTGGACACAACTCAGATTGTTTAGGTTTCCCCGTCGCCTGTTCTCAAATTTCAAAGGTAACAGTATATTGATCCGGTAGTTATTTACCTTCCTAACATTCACTATTTGAAACAAACAAGATTTTATCTACCATCTTAATAGTTAAGGGGAATTACCAACCCGCGTTCAACTAAAGTGTAACTCACACCGACCTTCCTTGTCTAACCACAGCCAGAGCGTATGAAACCCCGAAAGATCAAGCCCACGACAGCCAATACCGGGCTCAAGGTTCCACCAGACAAGGCTCTACAACATCCCGTAAACAGACCAAAAGTTCTTAGAACAATTATATTTGACTGTGAGACCTCCATTATTTACAATTGTACATGACTAGGTAAAAAAAACCATTGGTTTCCCGGTAATATACCGATAGAACCACAATCCCATTTACGCTTAATTAAGGCTTAATTAAAAGCTTCTTTCGGAAAACTGGGAAGCGTGAGCCGTAGTATACCAATTGCCTTATACTCGAAGGATTCATGCTTCTTACATAGAACCCTCATTCTAAAACAAGGTCTGCAGAACAACGATAGATCAGGTCTCCTCATCATTGATGGATGACTTGCTCCGCTCTTCAAGTTATATTGGATTGATCGTCCATCGAAAGCATATTACAATAATAATGTTATGCTGACTTAACACCAAAACTATACCTTCTTCAAGATTTGGCACCAACAACCAAGGCTCAAGAGTGGCGACCATAGCCTAGTGGGTAGAGTGCGTGGCCCCTAAGCTAAACAACCGCGGTAGCCCGGGTTCAATTCCAGCTCAGGCAGAAAATTTTTTCAATTGAATTAATTTTTCTGCTCGTTCGTCACCTCTCTGCAGACAATGGCAAAGCTCAGAGAGTAAAAATTGCCATGTAAAGTTTCTTGAGAACATAAGCCGTTCGGAGTCGGCATAAAACACGTAGGTCCAGTTCTCGGTCATTTGTGATCAAACATTTAATAACACGCACAACACAATTGATCAATAGAAGCTAGGTCAAAGTCCTTCCAAGGGCTGAAATGGCCAGTTTATTTATTTTTAACCAAGGCTCAAGTTAAACCTTTTATTTTTACAGAAATCAGATGAACATTCAAGAGCGTGCCCCAAGAATGAACTCATTTTGAGATCAATTCATGGGCCGTGCGCCATAAATTGTCCACCCAATAATCAACCATCACTCTTCTATTCCTGGCTTTGGACTGGCAGATACCCCGAAGGGCATCTGGCGGGTTTGGCAGCCCAGAGACTAAGTTTTCCCAAAGCTGTCTTAATTAGCTCACTGAGCGTAGTGTTGTATCCTCCGCTGAGGATACACGTAAGTTCTAGCCGTCGCCGAGCGACACTCTACCTAACTTTTGTTATAAAACTAACCACCTTTTTGTTTAGGTGGTTTGTGTTTATCAGTAGGCAGCCGTGAAGTTGCCGAGATAAAGATACGTTATTGGGGATTTTGGGCGGTTCCCGAACCAAAAGGTACTCACCATAGTTGTCTATTTTTCCTGTAGCTTCAAAAGTTAAAAGATTCCGGGTTACTGTTTGCTTATACGATGAATCATTTTTATTTATATTTGCTCTCTAGCCGCGCTCGTAACTGTATATTATTGATTATCAACTGACTGTTGTTTTAAAAATACTTATACTTAACACCTCGGTTCTTAGTTATAACATCGATATTTGTACAAGATTGCCTTCCGCATCTTGCACGATAACTATTAAATTCTTAATCTATTTTACAAATACGTAATATTTTACACGTTTCAAGTCTACATCTGATCTGGGAATTCTATTTGAAAGAAAAATTTCTTTTTCCAATCATTACGATTGCATAAGTACTAAAGGTAATGCAATGATGGGTTTTTTGAGGCGTAATTCGAAGGAATTTAAGGATCCATATACCCTTAGAACGTTATTTTTATCTTAAGTAAGGTCACGTTATTTTTATCTTGGAATATGGATGTGTGATCTGGGATCTATATTACGAGGTAGATTTTTTGCGATTGGAAAGAATACAAAAACGTTTCACTCGTTACATAATGTTTAAATTAAATTGGAATTTTATGCCAACGAACGTATCCAGGTGTGCTCTTCTTGGTCTTAATGCCTTAGCCTCCAGACGTAAATTTTTTCTTGTTATTTTTGTTCGCGATATAATTATGTCACATGTAGACTGCGCGCCACTCCTCGCTCTTTTAAGAATATATGCGCCTGAGAGATATTTTAGGCAAAGAGATTTTTTTACATTCCGTATCATAGGACAAACTATGGCCGTAATGATCCTATAAATAATATGTGCTTAGCGTTCAATTCCATAAGTGCTCAAATAGATCTCACTCTGAATAGACAAACTTTTAAACAAAATTTATTAAGAATTGTTTAAAATGAATTTATAAAAGTGTAATATTCTTTAATATAATTAAGTTTACATTTTATTAGTTTTATATCATATTGTTTTTATAATTTATATGTTATTATTCAAACTGTTAAGCGATTGTTGATAGTTAAAATAGAAATAAATAAATAAAAAATAAATAAATAAATAAAAATATTTCTTCATACATAATTTCGTAACTCTAAGTTACAATTGGGAAATGTTAATCTAGCATTTCCTGAACTCTTGGCCGAGGTTATTTCTGGCTCAAGAATTTACTCTAGTTCTATAAAATAACGTTCTTAAGTTAAATATACATATTTACGCACATACTTATTTTATATTGTGAAGAGTAGCGAATCAAATGTGCAAACATGCTCAGTGTGGGGACATATTTCCAATTGCACTGAAAACAATAACAAAATATAATTTAAATAATTCTACCTCTGTTTTAATTGCATGACAACAAAAATGCATCGCAGGCATTTTTGCTCTGACTACAAAGAGGTAGGCAAAGCTGGGCTTTTGGTAATTGAACACCGTTTAAGTTATGGCACGCGTCATAATTGAAACGGTTTTGTTTATTTATTAATTACTGCATGTTCTACAGTTTCAACAATGACTTTCACATTGAACTTGAATTCAGAAATTCAATATTATTATATGGCACACAAGGTAGTGCCCATAAGTATGTGTTAGTTTTTAAAGCCGTTGTGAATGAATTACAACAGTAGAAGCCCAGCAGAAAAGTGGATCATCCTATGAGCAATCTGGGAGTGCTCCTTATTGATCCAAGTTAGGTGTATTTTGTGTTCTCTTCCAAATGGATCAGCAAAGGAACATTTAAAATATTTTTTTGTTTTTTTTTTTAAAGATCAAAGAACCAGCATGCGCCTTATACAAACAAGGTTTGGGCTTTGACATGGAAGGAAAGAGATAGATTAGCTAGAGGAATTGATTGGAACCATACGTGAATTATTGATTAGGCGAAACAGCCGTGAAAGGCAATTTGAATTGCTTTTGACCGAGGCTAGGTTATGCCTTAACCTCGACAAGCATTTCTTCCAGCCCTTAGTTGTTTCTGTCCTTTAATTCCACATTTTCCACAATTTAGTTGTGGATATTTTAGTTTTTCATAATTCTTAAATGTAGGAAAGAACAAAGAAAGTGATAAGAACCATGCCCGAACCCGGAGTCGAACCAGGTCCTCTGGATTGTTAGTCTAGCTCACTCTCCAATAGACTACAATGGCTGATTTTTCACACCAAATAATGATCGAGTTTCTTACAAAGCACATGCTTCACTTTATGTGCTTTTTTTCATTGATTGCTCGCCTATAGATTTTTTAAAACAGTAAAGGTGCACAAGTGCTTACTTTTTGATAGAATAAAACAGCAAAAGAGCGCTCTGTTATTGCTCCTCATAGGAGCGATCGCATGTTTTTTTACTGGGAGGTAACAGTCCTGACACCATTACAACCACATCATCCGCATAAGCCACAATTTTGACCCCGTTGTAGTTTAGTGTGTTGAGAACTTCGTTTATGGTGATGAGCCTGAGTAGGGGAGAGATTAGTCCTCCCTGTTGAGTACCCCTGCTGACAAATCTCGTGAGTTGACTGCAACCCAGGTCCGCCAGGATTATTCTGTTACTGAGCATTGAGACTATCCAGTTCCTCACCGGTGTTTGAACGCCAAGGTTGGTCAGAGGATTGAGAATGGCCTTAATGTGTAGATTGTTAAAAGCTCCCTATCTAAGAAGGCCGCAAGAGTGTATTGCTTAAGGAAGATTGATCTTTCAATTGTAGTGATGAGCTCGTGTAAGGTAGTATCTGTGGATCTGCCCTTAAGGTATGCATGCTGGGCGTTATATATAGTGGTAGTATCTAGAACTTCCATAAGATGAATATCAAGCAAACGTTCTAGATTTTTTATTACGAATGACGTATAATGAGTAAATTTTTTAGTAAGCCTTTCTTTATTTAGTGTTGTGAATTGTAAAGTGTTGAATTTCAAGTGCAAATAATAATTCAAGTGCAAATAAAATAATAATGATTGAATTTTAACTTCTAAGCCGGAATTACTCTTTAAATAACGTTAAACAAACAAAAAATAAACAAACAATTTCAACAAATAGATATATTTAAGGCTTTCAAAGAAAAGAAGCAATAGCGACAAAACTAGCAGTAAAGTGCCTATTATAAAGGCTTAGAATTTACTCAACTAAAGTATTTTTCGAAATAAAACTTCGAGGTTCTTTGGTTAAAGGGAAAACAACTCGAATCACCTGAAACTGTTGCAGAATTTGTTGTAAAAACATGAGCTCTTTAGTTGCAAGCAGAGTTTTCGTTGCTTATAATCATAAACTATGTCATAATGTGGTTTTGCAATCCATCTGACAAAAAGTTTATCACAAACAATTTAACAAAATTCTAACAAAAAGTTTATTTTTAACATTATGTGTGCACCCACACATTTCAGTTGCAACCCACACAAACACACACACACATACACTCAAAAACAACACACTTTCGCTTTGCAACATTCTGTTCAACAATAAATCATCTAAATATTTAAATTTCCTTTTTACAAGAACCCACTACAAAATTATTATGTATAATTAAAAAGTTATCATTGTCTCATAAAAACATTTTACATTTTTTTTTCTTATATTTTTTTTTGACACATCCAAACTGATACCTATTACATTATTTTAACTTATAATTTATTCGACTTATATAAATAATATTCGGCATTTTATCACAGCTTCGTCGGAGCATTCGGACAGTCGCAATGTGGAGGCGAATCTCAATGGTAGCAGCCCAACGATATCCTTCTGGTTTCGCCTAAACAAAATTATCCTGCGTATGTGTTCCGCACACCAGTTCAAAAGTATTCAGGTACGTCTCATTACTTATTTATGCAGCATTTTTAAGAGTGAGAGTATATTTTCTAATTACTTAGAGTAGTTATTTCCGTGACCGTTTCCTGTTTATGTTTGTGTTGATGATGTTTTGTTTATTTTAAACATAACCAATTTAATTTCTAAACAAATTGCTTTCGAAACTTTAGGGTACATGTTCATTTCATTTTGACAAGCTTGAAAAAGTTACTTGTATTAAAAAAAAGGTTTTGATGTTGGGTCAATGGGCAACATATACTTTTTTTTTCTCATTACTATATTGCCATTAGTGTAATAGTCTTGAGTTAAAAAATTTAGTATATTCTCATTCTATTATTTTGTGAATTGGTTATGTTTAAATCATTTACATATCAATTTGTAACAAATATCCGAGTTTGCTTAAGCCAAGTAAGATTAATTAAATATTTTCGTAAGAATTATAAATGAAAAACTTTTACAATTATTCAATTAAAAAATTCACTTTTTACTGATCCTCTGTTTTTAAGTGTCTATTTCTTTTGTTTTCCCTACAAAATACAATTAATGCTTTTCAATTCATTTCATTTCATTTTAGGTGGAGGTGCTGTATCAGCGTTATTTCCTGCGCATGAATCAAAGCAACACAACGCACATCCTCGCTCTGCTTCTTATCATGATTTTAGCCTTAACCAGCGTACACATAGTTTTTACCACCTTACAGATACACCGCAACAGTGCTACGCCAACTTTTAGCAATTTAATGAATGCTTCCAATGAAGCCTTAACCCATACAACAACTGCAATTTCAACAACATTCACCATCGATACATTAGCGCGAGAAGTCGAAGCTGCGGCCACCTACAAAGTGGCAGAGCCAAATGGGAGCACTTCAAAGAGCTCTAATAGTCTACGGTTTGAAGTAAATGCTGGTGTCGGTCGTTCGAGCGCACATTTAGTGCCAACGTCAGTGTGGCCTACGGAGCAACATACATTTTTAGCTGCATCGACGTTGTCTTCATCTGCTGAAAAAAGTACGCAAAAGTTTAAAAGAACCACTGCCACATTCACGACCACAACCACCAACAGCCCTCTATTGGATATGGCATCATTGATAATGGATTTCAGGCAGCCCCGCGATAATGTGGCAACCACCATGACTAACGTTAACTATCAGTTTTCCAATTTAGCGTTTCCACGCATCAAACGAAAGCACTATCGCACACATAGACATCGATTCAAGAGATCACGGTAAGTTTGAAGTAGTCTAGATTATTGAATGAAGATACCCAGTGTACCAATTCTTCCGAATTCGGTCAGAATTCTGACAGAAAGTCGGCAAAAGTATCCGAGTCTGATGCCGACTTTCGTCAGAATTCTTACCGACATTTGTATGCGTGGTTGACAAGAACTCGGACCGACTTGTCTGGAAAAATTCGAAAGTTTTTGGCGACTATTCTGACAGAAGTCTGTCCGAATTCTGATGGGAAATTCGGAGGGAAATCTGAAATTTTGTCAGACAAACATCAGACAAAGGTCAGACAATTCAAAGCTTTGTCGGATAATTTATCCGAGAATGTCCAGACAATTCTGACTTTTATCGGATATTTTGTTCGAGAATGCCCAGACAATTCTGACCTTTGTCGGACATTTTGTCCGACAATGTCCATACAATTCTGACTTTTATCGGACATTTTGTCCGAGAATGTCCAGACAATTCTGACAATTTGTCCAATATGATACCTTGTAAACAAAGCAATAAGAGTCATTTGATGGTTTTTGTATACATATATTGTTCTTATTTATAAAATGAAATTGAGATCAAATTACACCGAGTTACAAAAATGAGATTTTGTTTTGTCCTATGAACCCAATATACCTTTCCGGAAAGGGGAGAAAAAATAAAAATACACGTGTAACATCGATTTTCATGTACACGTAAGATTTTTTATGTTTAAAGTTCTGGCGCCAGAGAAGTGTACATGAAAATCGATGTTACACGTGTATTTTTATTTTTTCTCCCCTTTCCGAAAACTTGTAAACTTGTGTAACTTAGTGTTAAAGCAAATTCATTAAAAATTAAATTAACATGTGGAAAATTCAATTTTGTAATTAAAAAGTTAAAAATGAAATAAACATGTGGAAAATTCAATTGTGTAATTAAAAAGTTAAAAATTAAATAAACATGTGGAAAATCAGTTTTGTAATTAAAAAGTTAAAAATAGTTAAGAAATTCTTCAATCTTACTGTTGCCTTTTAAGTTTTTTGTTGAGTCTGTCTTTAGACGATTTAAAATATGTCTTAATGTGCCCTTCTATTGTTGAGTTGGTTGTTTGTGGAATTTTTTCCGCCGCAACTTCTATTGAATAAATAAAAAAATATGTACAAATGTATTATAGTTTCAAGCAATATAGAAAAAATGTAAGAGGGTACCTTTAAGTAATTTTATCAAGTAGAAATCCTTTACCGAAATATTATTCTTTGTAACAGACCACGAAAATTTGGACGCAATTTTGTCATCAATAAATATTAATTTTAAGTTTTCAGACACGAATTTTCGAATGTCATCGCACGGTTGGTTCCCGAACTTTTTTGTCTGGAAATAAGAATTAATATTAATGGTTGTTTTTTTGCGCGCACAATAACCTGTTGACACTTGAAGACAATGAACACTAATAAGCATGTCGCACAAAACAGATACAGATAATGTGCAAAAACAAACGGTAAATTGTCGGCAGAGGCAGAACAACGCTCTGCAGCACAAACTATTTACCATCAAATGACAAAATCAAAAAAATAATAAGGGAATCAAACACATAAAATTTCCTACAGAGAATGTGCAGACTATGTCGGATAGTTTTCCGAAGGAAATTCAGAGATTGTGCAGACTATGTTAGTAAAAAAGTTCAGACTATGTGCAGACTAAGTCGTAGAAATGTCGATAGACATTTAAGAGTTATTCGGCTAAATGTCTGATAAAATAACAGACATTTAATAGACAATTTCGGAAATCAGACATGTCGGAAACAATTGCACACTGGGTATTGAATGACTACACTGAGAAAAGAGTAAGGTTTAATTAACATAATCTGGTATGGGCACCACTGAATTTAAAACTTCTGTGTTGTTTTGTGATCATTGCACTGAGAAATATGTTTTCGTAAATTAAAAATAAAAAATTAAAACTATTTTTTTTTTTGGGTTTAATTGATAAAAACTTACCACAATTGGCATTAACTTAAGGTAAATTATTAAAATGTGGATATAGACGGGCCAATTTGTAATTATAAATGGAGCTGCAAGAAAGAAATTAATGATAAAAGTGAACGAACTGGTGTTTAGGTTTTTTTTAGTTAATGTAAATGTAAAAGGAAAATATGTTTAAAAAATTTTAAACTATAACATTATAAGCTACTAAGAAATTAATTCTGTATAATAAATTTTCGGGTGTATATCTTCATTCTTGTGAGTAAACATCAAATGAATGGAGAACTTATAGTAATTGAATCATGAGCTACGCAATGTTTTGCTCTCTCGTGTATTGACCGAATTTTTGTTAAGAGAACTTTAAAGAGTGAAAAATGGGAACATTTGCAGATTATATGGATTTTGGCCTCCTTACTCCAAATCTGAAAAATTGCAGGCCGCTCGCAATTGGTTTAGAAGTTAAAGCCCTCCAAAGCAGGAAAAAATGGCCTACAAATCTTGCTATTTTTTAAAATTTTTCAACAAAACTACACTTTATGGGTATCACAAGAAAGGTAATTCAACTAGGTATCAAATATGAAAATCCATGCATAACTTTTAAAGATATAAACATTTTTAATGTAGTGCTTTCGTAAAAGGGAAATCACTAGTTTATCAGAAAAATTATAAATATAAGAATGGGTATATTTTAGAAAGTTATGAATTTATTTTCATGTTTGATACCTCGTTGAATAGGAACTAACACTAAAAAAAAACTGCAAGATTTGTAGGCCATTTTTGCAAATTTGGAGGCCTATGACTTCGAAACCAATTGCGAGCGCACTAGATTTTTCCAGATTTGGATTTAGAAGGTTAAAATCCGTAAAATCCAACAAAAAAATATTAAAAAAGAGAGTTGTCGCTTTTCTTGAGTTATACCGAAAAATGTTAAAAAAAAACTCTATTTAAAGTTCAAATGTCCACCATTTTTGTAATTTTAAACTATTTATTGATATTATAGGTTCAAGCCCCAATATATGTATATATAAAATAATTTAATAGATGTTTTGGTTTTTTTTATATCAGATGATATGAAAGTGCTGTGGGAAACGTGTCGTCAAATATTGTCACATGACTTTTGGCTTCATATTGGTACTTCAGATTACACTTTTATGCAACACAAAATATTTTCCTACGCTTTAAAAATCAATAAATAACTGTCAAATAACTCAAGGTTTTCATTTACTTCCTTCAATGAAAAAAAAAAAAAATCAACAACATCACCGTGTTTTCGGACTTGCCCTTAAAGAATCATTTTAGATACCTTGTCGATGTCATGCCTGAGTTAATATATATGTTCAACGTATATCTTGTAAGAGCACTGAACTAATGTCAAAAAATAATTACAGTTTGATGTGCTTTTTGTTGTATGTGAATACTTTCAGGCTGAACATTTTTCAGGACAGTATATGTTGTAAAAACACTGTGACGGAGCAGTATTTTGTGTATTAAGATTGTGATTTGGTGCAACATACAGTGGTGGTCACGAATTTAGCACACACTGTGTTAGTAAATCTAATTTGAAATTTTTTACATCTTAGCTTGAGAATTGTAATCAAATATTTTTTGTTGAGTATTGTTTATGAAGTTAACTCTATGTACCGTTACACTGAAGGCAAAATGGTAGGAAATTTAAATAAAACATATTAAATTTTAATAAAAACGTTTTAAAAAATCACCCAATGACTTGTTTATTAAAATTAAATAAATTATTACTAAAAAAAAATATTTAATAAAAATTTTCTTGGTTTTAATAAGAAGTTATTAATGTGCAAATTTAATAAGGTTCATTGAATTTAAGTAAAATTTTATTATAAAGCAAATTAAAAAAAAATTATTTGAATTTAGAAAGTTTTTATTAAGCACAAGATTAAATAAAAATTTAATTAATTTTAAAAGGAATGTATTATATCACAAATTAAACACGGATCTTTTAGTTTTTATAAATTTTATTAAAAAGCAATTCATAATTTTTAATAAAATTATTACATTTTTTTGTAACAAGAGATGAAGAACAATTCAGCGTGCATATTAACATAAATAACTGAATTATTTAACTTAATACAAGAAAGTACTTTTATAGAGTTGTTTGAACCCTAAGGAAAGTTTTTCCATTGTTAATTGTATGTATATTCATTGGCATTGTTGTAAAATTATTAATTTGTAGTAATTCAGTCCTATTTTGGGATCCTAGAACCTCAAAGGCTTGAAAGTGTTCGTTAAATTCATCGATGAGAATGCGTTCTGAGAGTACTAATATATCGTTATCATGTAAAATTAATAGCTTTATTTTATACAGCTTAAATCTTCGGTCCAAAAATCCTACGTAATAGTTTTCCTTATATATTGTACCTTTGTATTTAACTGACTTTGATGCCAAAATATTTTCAAAATTAACGGAATAGGAATTAGTCTTCAAATTTGATAAAAAATCAGAAAATTGTAGATTTATAAACTTGAATTCATCTTTATTAAAATGCTCCGGAAGTCCTTTTGCATACTTTTTTAAGATATTGGTAAATTTGAAGGAACTTTTAATTGCAATTGTTTTTGAAGGATTCTGTCTTGAAGTGACGATATTCAAATATATTTTAGCCTCTTTATGCTTTGCTTCGAATCTCATAGACCATAAATGTTTGAGGGGTCCACTCATTCTTATGGATCGAGAGTAATGTAACATAAAATGGTGCTTTGGTTTTAGGTTACCATATAGCTCAATGTAAAGTTTGTGATGTTCAGTAATAAGAATTTCTAAATTTGCAACATCTAACTCAGTAAACTGAGTTTTCATTACGCTATCAATTATTTTTATGAGGAATATAATTAGTCTCCAAAATTTATTATTTTCAGGAATGATGTCACCTATGATTAGTGGTAAATAATTCATAAAAGATAACATTTCTGAAGCAGTCATTTTCAAATGATTTGACTTTAAGTTTATTCGAGATATATCACGAGAAATATTACCGATATTTATATCGCCATATGGAAAAAGCTTTTTTCTTGTATTAATAATATCAATTGTTAAAATTTTTTCGTGAATCAATGAGCAAAGGACCTTGGAAACCTCGTACATGCAAATGCCTTCTAGGATATCATGCATTATGTCGAAGCACACATTTTCAGCCACATGAAATGTATTGATCTCATTAAAAATACACTTAGTCTTAACACCGGTCTCCAAGCTATTTTCTAAAAGATCATCGTCATAGTTTTCTTTTGTTCTTAAATTTCTTTCATTAACGCTTGTTTGCGTCATAACTTTAGTTTCTCGACAACATCTGCAGAATCGGGTTGCACTAAAAGATTGGGTGAACCCTAATATTGAATTCATGCCAAGATTATCACCAATTATCGCTGCTAGCACAAATCGTACTTTTTTTGAGTTTATAACAATGCCATCCTCTAAAAGTTTCAACTCTTTAACGAAATTATGAAACGTTTTTTGATTTCCGCAGTTTTTTAAATGGTTACTTGGAATAAAAGCACCATGGAATATGAAATCAAGATTTGATTGCAAATGCTGGGGCAGACTTGGAAAGCTGTAGTAAACGCCGCCGATAGAATACGTATGTGACCCTAGTGCATTGTTGATTTGAAAATCATCATAATATATATTGTATGGAATTACAATATCGCTACTGGGAAATCGTAGAAGTTTCTCTTTAAAATTTTTTCCATTGACAACATTTGTAAACTCAGAGCATTTAATCAACTTTCTCGTATTATATTCCACTACTTCAAGAACTGAAGGTAGTTCAAAAAAGGTTTGAAATTGGAAAATTATTGGCATTATTTCTATTGTTTTCGGTTTTGGTGATAAAGTTGGTATTCCAATAATAGCATTTTCAGCTATCAAATTTTCTAAAGTGACGGTTGTTGGATCCCTGTACAAATTTTTGTTTTTTAGAAACTTCTTCATGCGATATTCACTGGAAGTTTCTGCAAAGGCGTTTTCACAAAAATTTGAAAGTGAAGTAAACCGAGATGATGCGTTGGATATTGACAGTTGAGCCAAAGTGTCTTTTATATATGAAGATATAACTTTAAATATATCACTAATTTTTTTTTGTACATATATGGCATCCTTTCTCGAGATGGAGTTCTTAGAAAACAGGCCTATTGAAAAATTTAACATTTCATTTTCTATATCACTTAACTTTACATTGGAATCAGCGCTACAGATTTCCGGTTCAAATGATTGATTACAATTGCTTAAAAAATTTTCGTGCGATTCCACATTTTGATCAGATAAGCGAATCCTTTTATCAGGTGTCGAAAATTGCACCTTTTCTTCATCATTATGTATCAAAAGGTGTCGTTTAAATGATTGAAAAGTTGAAAAAAGTTGGTTACAATTGTTTTGAACACATTTTTTTACATCGGTTCCAGATAAAAAGTGTTCGTATTTTAAATGTTGAATGTAACGTTCAACTGACTCAAAGGGTTTGCGACATGAAAAGCATATGAATGGCATTGTCCAAAATTGAACGACAACTGCAACAGTAATAAATAAAAAAAGTTAAGACAAAAAATTGAAGGTAATCATCGCAAAACTGAGCAGTTTTGTTATGTTTATTCAAGTTGTAATATGTAAAATATATTTATTGTTAATACAAGGTATTGAAGCAAATGAGCAAGTTCATAGCAAAAAATTCTTAAAAGTTTAGTTAAGTGAGAATTGAGGTTAGTTATTTAAAAAGTTAATTAAAGACGAAAGCGCAGCTGACCGGTAGTCTGCATTGCAATCGATGCCATAAAAAAATTTTTGGATAAATGTCCAAACTGATTCACAAATTTTTGGAAACGGTAAGTTCAATGCTTTGAATATTTTAAATGCGCAATCCAATACATCTATGAAAGATGCATGTTTCAAAAGAGTAGATTCAAAATAAATATAAAAGGATTTTGGGCAATTTTTTCATTGAGTTCGTTAGTGGATGCTATTGTCAAAATAAAAAAATCCTGCGTATCTAAAATAGAAAACTTCTGCCGCTTATTTCCTTTCTTATCAAATGAACGAGCCGGCGACTGTAATACGGAGTTTAAAAGCGTTGTCAATACGCTGTCTTGGACATCTGTAATTTAAAATTATAATTATTTTAATTAAATAATAAAAATTATGAAAATATATAGAAGCAATAAATACAAAAAGAAACTTAAGCGGCTAAGAACATTTTTTAGATAGTTTGCTTTTATGAACCGCAATTTTAGAACTTTAGAAAATTTCTTCATTGCATTTATTGGTTTATTTGAAGTGCTCACCTAAGTTCTGACTTTCTAAGGCTGCTTTTAGCATTGATTTGCTACTTTTATTTGTTAAATTCAAACAATAAAATCGGGTTATGTTTTCCTTAAAATCTGTCCATTTTTCTTTTAAGAGATGACCTTTCCGGGGATAAATTGTATCAAAATCGATATTTATCTGCAAGCGACCAGAAGATGTACTTCTTACAAAACCTGTTAGTCATTATAAGTAATCATTTCTCACCAATGAAGCTGATCTATCATCCTTATATTTAGGCCACTCTTTGAAAAAATTCAGTCTACTCAATGTACCCAGTTCCCTTTGTCGCAATGGAAAGCTTCTTTGCCACTTATCGCAGACAACTGCCCATTCAGCTTCTCTTTGTAGGTCCAATTTATGAGCCTTAAGAACGCCTTCATCAAACTCGTTACTCAAATAAAAATTTTGCGACGAAGTTTCTGTATCGCAGTCAAAAACGTCTTCTATCTGAGTTTCCTGCATTCGCTTACGTTTTGCTTTTAAGTTGACGTACTTTGAGTACAATTTTCCAGCTGCATTTCCTTGAATGGATCTTGGAATATAGTAAAAGTCCTACTTAAAAATATATTTATTAGTGAAATATACGGAATTACTATTGAATAAGAAATTACCAAAACGTTTGATTCTGAAGGAAATTTTTTGACGATCTCTTTTTTCAGAGCTTGGAAGTTGTCTGGCTTTAGTGTTATGTTTTGTTGGAAAACATACTCAAGAATAGCGTTAGTGAGTTCATGCCGCACATTTTCGCTTAACTTTCCGTTATTATCATAAAAGTCCAAAATTATTTTACCCTTCTCACTGCTTTCCAAAATAGAAGTCAAAGTCTTTAGGAAATAAATCAAATGCAAATACAAATTTAAAATGTGTAGGTCCTTTATTGAACACTTTTGATTATTTACCTTTCCGTTGAAAGTTTGAAACAGCCTGGACTCTGGACCACACTAGCAAAGAAAAATAAGTTGATTAGATAGAACCTATAATAATTGAAAAATGTAAGAGTGGACGTCAGTCCAGTAAAAAGTGAAATGCTTTTGTGGCGGATTATTTGAACTAAACCATAAATAAATTTTATATTTTACCTTTTTAGATTTCCAAGCATACAATTTTTCTCGAAAATCGACTCTTCGTCCTACGTTTTTTATGGCATCAGCAATGTCACGTTCAGTTAATTTCGCACAATGCTGAAATTCAATGCCGGCGGCTTAAAAATTAATATATGTATTATTTCCGCTGGAATATCTCACTTACTTTTTCACAATGCTTACCATTTAGTTCATCGAACACGTCACTTAATTCGAAGTCTACGAGCAGTTGCCTTAGTTTTTCACACATTTTATTAATTTTTTTAGCTTGAAAGTTGAAATTCAACTGCAGAATTGAATTGCCAACAAAAATTTGTCGAAAATGCAAATAAAAATTTAAAACAACATTGCCCGCATGAAAAAAATTTCAAAGCATGCTTAAAAAAAAATCATGAAAACAGTAAAAACTATTTTAATAACTTCTTATTACATTTTGTATGTGAGCAAGAATTTTTAATAAAAAGTTATTAATAAGTTTTTTTAATAAACCGCACTTGATTTTACTAAATGACTTTTTCTTCAGTGTAGTTGGTTTCTTAGTTATTCTTAAATTTTCTGACATATTTCAAGTTGTATGAATCAATGTGGTTTAAATGCTGGACACGAACTTAGCACAGATTAGAATTACTGCTTCATATCGTATTTTATTTTCGTTAATTAAACTTTACTAGTAAGATATACTAAATTTATTAAGTTTCTATTTGAGTTCTAACAAAAAATTGCAGAAAGATATGGCAAAAGGCTACTGATGTTCAGAGGCTTAGCGGCATTTGATTCAGCAAATGAAAAATGGTGGAAGCACAGTTTCAGAGATTAATCTGCTTCTTAGATAATCGTGAAAGTTATTATATAACGCATTACAACATGTAGAGCAGTATTAGAGCATTAAAAATGTAAAGTAGCAACCAAGAGCGCGAAAAACAATAGCAAGAGAGGGCCATATAGAACTTCACTTAGTGATCCTTTTAAGACCTCAAATAAAATTTAAAATGAAATTTCATCAAAATATGGCATAAATGTATCCTCAAAAGGCATAAGAAGACGCTTGAATGAAAACAATTTCCGTAGCTTTATAGCCCAACAAACACCACATGTGTCGCACAAAAATATTAAATGCAGTCTTGCGTTTGCAAAAGAATATTTAAATAGTCAACAAATTTTTGGAAAAATGTGCTTTGGAGGGATAAATCAAAGTTTAGCCGGTTCGCATCTGAAGCAAACAATATGTGTGGCGTCCTCAAAACATACAACACAATCCAAAGTACACGCTCAAGACGATTAAACAGGGTGGCTGAAATGTTATGGTATGGGCGGCGTTTTCTTGGCACGGAGTTTGTCCGATTGTTAAAATTTACCAAAAAATGGATCAGCACGCTTACACAAACGTACTTGTCAATACCATGATACCATTTCAAGAGGATAATTTTCCACTTTAATGGCGTTTTATGCAGGATAATGATCCAAAGCACAGTGCTCACATAGTAAAGAGTTGCTTGAAAGACAAATATACTGATATTTTGAAGTGGCCATCGCAATCATCAGACTTAAACCCGATTGAGAATCTGTGGCGGGATGTCGAGCAGCAAATACTAACAGTAAAATCCAAAAATTTGGCAGATTTGTTTAGGGAAATCCAAAGGATTCGGTATAGTATTCCAAAGTACCGTTGTGTGGCTTTGGTCAAAAGTTTACCAAGGATATGAGATGCAGTAATTAAGAATAAGGGATTTCCTACGAAATTTTGAGTTTTATGCAATCAATTTTGATTATATTTTTCATCCTAGACATTTTTTCGCTCGTGTGCTAAATTCATAACCAAGTCGAAATGCTTATTTTTAATTTTTATTTGATTTTAAGTCCTATAGGGAAAAGTTTTGAAATAAAAAAATGTATTTAAGAAATAAAGAAGGCATAATATATACACTAAAAAAAAGTTAATTAAAAATTTACAACAAATAAATGGAAAATAAAAGTATTCATTTTACTTTTTTAAGTGTGCTAAATTCGTGACCACCACTGTAGCTTCAGTTAACACTTAATATTAACAGCTTTATTCTGTATCACGAAAATACACACCAACGACAAGCAGAAAACGAGAAGCAATATAATTTCGTACAGAAAAAAGTATTGCTTCTCGTGTCTTGCTTGTCATTGGTTTTTTGCTTGGTGATGCAGAATAATGCAGTAAATAAACTAACATACGTAACGAAGAGTTTTGGATCAGTGAATAGCATTAAGGACTATCAATCGTAGGAGTGCGTGTTCAATTCTCACTGCGTACAAAGAAATATTTTTAATATAACATGCTCTTGTTGTATCATTGCTTTCCTATACAAAAACGTGACGAGACTCGAAATTTTTTTTATGACGAAAATCGCTTCCTAAGAAGTTTCACATTAAAATATTCTTGAAACCTTGAAACAAATTCAACATTTCTTTTTTTCCCTATCCTAAAACACATTCTCACGTAACTTGCAAAATATGTAGATAGCATTCTAAACTTTAAGCATTGAAACTGAATCAATTAAAAATCCAGATATTTTGCACTTATTGATTACTTGCAATTTATTTTTATTAAATATATCTTTGGAAAGAAAATATTGAAGAAAATTTTGATATATTATGTTAATCACAAATCAAAATTTTTGAAAATCAACAAGATTCTCTTGTTTGTTGCTCGTACAACAGAGTTTACAGGAAAGGTGGGTGGGGAAGGGGGTCAGTGTGAAAATGATGACTTTTAATTACCTATTCTTGAATATTCTTCTTTGTTGCAACTGCAACACACATTTTCATGGATTTCGAAGGATTTTTCATGATATAAAAAATCCTAACATGTTTGGCCAAATTGTTACGCAACACTGCAAGCCATCTTCAACATGCATACCAAATTAATAAAAAGCAAAATAGGTATAAATCCACAAAATTTACTAGAGCCAAGAGCCACAAAATTTTATGCATACAAAACCACGTACATTTGGACGAAAGCTGATCTTGCCGAAGGTTAAAATATTCTCAAAATCAGAAGCAGCAAAACACTTCTAATGAACCTCTTTGTGTGTATGTGTGTGTATGTGTGTGTGTGTAAGTATGTGTTGCTGCATAGTCCTAACTGTATCCGAACAAGCAATGAGCCACACATATTAGATATGCTGATGTTGTTGGCCCACAAACAGCTCCATGATGGCTGCTACAGATAGCTAGTCGACTGTTTTTAACTTAATTAAAGCAAATTTTACTGCAACCTTGTTAGAGATAGCAAATAAATCTGGCCTGCAGGCATTTTTAGAACAAAAGCACCGAACTACTTTGAGTAGCTTGCTGCTTGCTTTGTTACTTTATATATAGCTAAGCAAAGCATGGATGGACGAGCGGAAGTCAGGAGAGGAAGGATAAATTTAATTTCAAAGGAAATAACATCACTTTATTCAATATATCATATAAGAAGATGTAATACGGAGCGCAACAAAAACAAGCAAACAAATGCAAAAAACAAAAAACAACAGGCAAAACTGCTTTCAAAGACATTCCGATATGCTATTGAAACAAAGTCAATTTGAATATTAAAGGATTTTCGATAACAAAGCAGGCAGCATTTCTTTTAAGCTGGAAAGAATGTGCCATTGGTAAAAATGTATTGATGAAATTTAAATTAAAAATTCAAGCTGTGAGCCAAATGCTATTACAGAAAAGTTCTTTCCCTTTTTATAAGAGAAAACAAATGGACAATCCAAACTTAATTAGAGCGAGCAGCTATTGACACATTGATATTGATTGATGAAATAATCATATTGTATTAATGTCCTTCGAAAAAAATATTACATTAAAATGTAATATTCGCTCACTTTTCAATGTTCTTTGACTTTCATCCAGCTCGAATAATAAGCAATTCAATCTTTTGATATTCATGAGAAACATTTATTTTTTTTTTCTTCGTGCCAAATAATATAGTAAAGCAAAGCCATACTTTCACTGGAAATAGCGAGAAGTTTTTTCGTTATTTTCGTTGGAAACGCATGCAGCACATTCGCGATAGTGTAACAGTTCTGATAGAATTTCGATTCATTGTCGACTCCTTGTGGATGGTTAAGAAATCGTCCTCGACTGCGTTGTGAATTATTTATACTGTTAAAGAGCATGCTATTGGCTTTATAGCTGCAGTAACAGCAGCAAAAAGCATCAGAAATAAGAAAATAAATCGCATTGGTCGAATTTTGGAGCGTGCTGCGTGCTTGGGAAATTGGTTTTAATAATGATGACCACGTACAAGCAGATTTTATTTGTAATTACTTTACGTACTAATAAATTAAGAAAATATTTGTTTTTACTCTAAATATTGCGAATTAAACTGTATATCATTTAATTTTATATTTTCCCCCCGTGTGCGTATAATTTTTTTTAAATCTAGACATTTTTCAGCTGAAAAAAAATAACAATTGCTTTATTTATCACATTTAAGCTAACCAAGGGCGTCCGCAGGATTTGTTCTACGGGGGAGGGGCAAAAGCATAATTAAATCAAGAATGTACATAAACAAAATGTAATCTATATAATGCTATTTACTACGATTTTTGGTACTAATTTTGGTACTAATGATACGCACACTACACCGTCTGACACACGCCTATACATACAAGAAAATCTAATATATATTAAAGAAGGTGCAAAAATCTTTCTCGTATCATGTTTGAAATATATAAAAAAATTTATGTTTTTGTCATGTAATACATTTCAATAATTTTTTTCTAAAGCAAAAATTCTTAATCTATAGTAATAAAACTCATTTTCTGTTTGTTTGTTTGTTTGTTTGGCCTTATACAAATATTAACGGCTCAACGGATTTTGCTCAAACTAGGTATACATATTAAGTGCATTCCAACTTAAAATGTTACATACTTAGTTTTTGCCACGCACCCTTTGAAATTTTTCAACAACGGTAATTTTGTTATTATAAAACTTTTTACTATCGGAGATTTCTGTGTATTTAATTTAAAAATTTTTTTTGTTATTTTGATATCAAAAACACTCACATATCTTTTAAATTGGAGAAATTTTCAGTACAACGACTTTTTCATAAAACATCGTTGCCTAAGAATGAGAAAAAAACGACATGAAAATCAAAGTTTGACTGTACCGTTAAGTCACTGTATATATGTTGTATGATTATGTCAAAAAAGGTCCAAAATATTGACTTTTTACTTAAAAATGACTCAAAAATTGTTGTTGTTGTAAAAACGAAATCAATTAAAAATCGCACATCTGGCTACCTTTCATATGATAAAGCATTTATTTGCAAAAATTCTCCAGCTAAGCGCAAAAATTATTTTACTGCTTTTGTCATCAAAACAACAATCAACCCCCTTTGATTTTTTTCGCGAATATTATTTTTTCCAAAATGTGGTTTTTATTTTTTTTTTACAAAAATGTCAAGTCTCAAAAATAATTTATGTGAAAAAATTACCCAAAAATCTCTTTCCAATCAAAAGTTATGGCTAAAAATCTATATTTTCATACCAGACTATTTATTAATAAAATTTAGTTTTGTGTTAAAATTCTCTATATAGTTTGAACGTCCCCATTTATCTCCAAGAATGCAGTTGTGTGTCTACAGTAATTACGAACATTTTGGATTATATATCTTCCTTAAGTAATCTACTTATTTTTTGTCTCCCCACCCCCCGCCCCCTTCTGTTAAATTTGTTTTGGTGTGATGGCTCTATTTTTTCTCACTATTGTGTCACCGTTGTCACTTAGTTCTTTATCAATGGTTTTTTAAGTGTTGTATATATATCACAATTTTATCGAAAAGATGACTGTGAATAAGAATGCTGTAAAAGTTAATATTTTTATGTAATCAGTTTCAGCTATATGGCGATATAATAAAACATTTGCGCATCTGGTCAGCACAATTATTTTATTAGTTTTGATCTGTGCGTTAAATTCACAGATGGATGGCGCCACATTTTTAAGAACTGTGGTTACAACCTATACACCTTGCGGTGAATAGCTGAATAATGGTTTTTCAAAAGTTTCTTTAAATTTAACCCCACACGTTTGGGATTACAGACTGGTGGCGCTATTTTCTGCTTACAGAAGAATATCTGATGTTCTTATGCAGCTAGCAGATAAGTTTTGCGAATTTTTTTGCGAAAATGCTATTGCTACCAAACTTTTAAAAACTAAAATAATGCAGTACTGCCAGTTTTTTCAGTCGCAGCGTCATCTAGCGTCATCAACACTTAAAAACAAAGAATTGGATCAATTTAAATGTCCAGCTCACTTGCTGGATTTTTTGTTGTTTGCTTGCAAATGCGATTATATGATCCTTATCTCCAATGAAAAAACGCATTTAATAGAAATTTTAGTAGGTACAATAATTTTTAGTACAACGAATTTTTTAATTAAACATTGATAGCTAATAATCAGAAGAAAACTATATGAAAATAAAATTTTTTACACTTAATGCTATAACTCCGCTGTTTTTAATATATTTCATTAAAATTTTTTTTGTTAAAAAGTTCAATATATTTTTTAATATAAATCTTTGTTTAGACGTTAAAATGTCCACATTTTAATGGTAATTTTAAGGTAATTGTGCTTGCTTTAAGACTAAGTATATATCAAAATTCTTATTAATTTTTAAAATATGTTTTTCGTACCCCTTCTTTGAATTCAATTAGCTCACCGCAAGAGATGGAACCACCAACAACAAAAAAATTTCCAAACCTTTTTTGGATTAATGTTCGTTCATTTACCTTTCTAACGGTAGCTTACAAATAAAATCCAACATGTTTTTCATTATTCCAGATTTTAAAAAACATTTAATAAATGACTCTCGAGTAACACCGGGTATATCAGCTAGTAGTTTAATAAAATAAAAAATTTGAGGTCTATATTCTTAAATGTAATCGCATTAATTACTATTGAGCTGCCAAGTTTTCAACTTTTAATATAATAATACAAAAATTTCCTAACATTAAACAATTTTTTTTTTGTTGGAAAACTGGGAAAACAAACTTAATTTTTATACCACTTTTTAACTTTGGAAACTTTGAATTCTTAAACCAATTTCAAGCGGACTGAATTTTTTATAGATTTGGATTTAGGAGGTCAAAATTCTTATCATTCGCAAAAATAAAAAAGTTGTCGCTATTCTAGAAATGTTCCCCGCATGCTAAGGAAGATATTTTTCACCGGATCTCACACCGCATTGTATCAACTTATTTCTTTTTCTAACATGCATCAGTTCTAGCAGCTTGCAAGTTGGTACAATCAAGAACGGAAACATACGTACTATATGAAAGATTTAAAAAATTTTTTTTTTTTTTAATTTAAAACGTATGAATAAATATATAAAGAGAAATGTATATTAGATGAGTTTTGGGTTCCATACATTTTCGTAACATATTCAAGAATCTCCCCAAAAGGCTGGATTCTCAATCCAGGATGTAATATAAGCACGTGAAGCGAAAAAAGTTCACCAAATTCTCAAGCTAGGTGAGCGCCGCTAAAAAACGTGAATTTGAACAATTATAATAGATGTTTAAAATCGAGTTTCCTTTTTTCAGTAGAGCCTAGTACTCTCTTCATTTGCGTGAAATTTCGCTGGCAACATCTATTTATATTTTGCGTGAAATTTCTGACTTAAAGTTTGTTGCGAGGAACTCGTATGGCAACGTTTCTCAGAGAGACTTAGAGAATAAGTTAGGTGATTTTATATGATCTCTCTCTTTTCTTTTCAAAATAAATAGGCACTGGAGAAATTTTCAGACAGTTTAGAAGAACTTGCATTGCATTAAGTTCTCAAAAATTGACATGCTCTTCTTGTCATATATATTAAAAATCACATTTTTTAAGACATTTTTTGAGACTTGAGGATTTTTTGTGAAAATTGCCACTAAAGCAGAAAAATATTTCCAATCAGAAAATTTTTCTTATAACCAAAGTTATTCTAGAACAAATTTAAGACAAGTTCGTAGAGAATATCTGAATAGTTTGAATATAATAATCTTCTCAAGTTATTGTAGAAAATAAAATTTCTTTATTGCTATAATTCAATAATTCATATAAAAATATCATCTCATAGAATGCGACCCTGGCGTTATTTTGACTCAGAAGAATCTTTTTCAGGGTTAAAATATTACTATTTAAAATTGTAATGACTTTGGGAAACATTTGGGTATTTTTGGAAACAGTCAGGGTTGCAAAGAATGGTTGGGGGAAATTTGTTTTAATGATTTTACCAGTTTTGTAAACAGTCTGATGTGCCTTTCACATAGTTCAGCAGCTGCTGCACCAATATTTTTTTATTTTTGCCTGACTAAAACTAAGCTTAGAAATTAATTAATATATAAAACACTTTATATATATATAAAGCTCTCTAAAAAAATTGTGTGTCGAACGCAATGAATCTCATTATATTTGGCCAGCAAAATTACTATTTTAATGTTTTTATTATTTTGTTAATAGCGTATAACATAACTTAATATTTTTGTTATGTTTGGTATGTACACAAATATACACCAGTGAATTATTATAAAAAATGTTATCAAATTATTATATTAAAAAAAATTGTTACACTTTTTTCCTATTTGGTACATTTTTATGGAGAATTTGGTACAACAAAAAATAGGCAAGTGAAAAACGTGAGTACAATTAAATTGTCGTGGAAAATTGTTGCTCAATTATAAACATGTTGCGATAATTTCAAGCAGCGGAACAGAGTTTCGCAGTTGTCTCTTTTTGTATGGAGATTTGAATGAAATTTCACATGAAATTGAACAGAGTACTATGCTTTAGTCATAAAAATCTTTTGACTATAACAAACTCCAGTGTAAAATCGTTAGCTTATTCTGAATATGTTATCAGAATTTTTCAAAAATTAGTCTTAAATCCAAAATTTGCCTACTTTATTAAATTTCCTTATTATCTTTCGCTTTTCAATTAGAAGCTTTGCTCTCGATTAGATTGCTGCAACTTTCTTAAAGTTAAATGCTGCAGGATTGTTTGTCATTTTATTAAGTTTAGGAAAAATAAAAATAAAAAATTCAAATTGGATCAACTTTATGATAGAAGACATAGACAAGCCAACTTTTTGGAAAACATTAACTTTTTTATTATATTATTTACTTGTTCTTCTGTTTGTTCACAATGACTTTAAAACATAAATTAGCTTAGCGTCAAAGTTAATATCCGTTATTGAATTAAATGCCCCTTTCTATCTGTTGCTACGAAGAATGATCTTCGACTAATGATATCATTTCTTAGCATTCGTCAATTTCTCTTAGGAATAACTTCGTAATTTCCTTCATTACATTCGTAGTATTTACTAAAAAATTCATTTGTAGGCTAACCGTATGCATTATTCGTAGAAAGAACGAATTTTTAGTTGAGTTTAAAAACTTTAAAACTGAAATCGTTCAGACAATTCCGTTTGTCGAACAATTACCGAATATAAGGATATTTGTGATTGCAAGGTAGACGTAGCCTTCTGGAAGAGTACGTATCCCATAAGCTAAAGAACCGCTGTTCAAGCTCGAGCTGAACAGAAAGTTTTTTTTCGTAACTACCCTGTAGGGAAATCAACTAATTTAAAAGTAGTTGAAAAAGTAGTTTTTTGTCAACCACAACTAGTTGAAATTCTGAATTTTTTCCATATAACGAACTAACATATTTTGTATGGTGATGTCGGCTAAATAAGTCAATTGACTTTCGTCTGCATATGTTTTCAACTACTTTTTAAATTAGTTGAATTTAAATTATTTTTTTTAATTAACCCTTTACTGCACAAGTTTGTCTTTTAAAAAAGAAAAATATTTTTATATATATTTCATTGCTCTGATTCCAAAAATGATAATTATTTTTACAAGTTGTTTTTTTTTCGCAAAATATTTATAAATTTCCATACATATCATATATGATATGCTGTGCAGAGAAACAAAAAAAAAAATGTGCAGTAAACCAATTTTAATATGAAATTAAATATGTTTTCAGCACTATTATTTTAACATAAAACTAAAGTACTTATATTCTATTTATGTTTAAAAATCATTAAAATTTCGAAAAACAATTTTTGTCTTTGTAAAATCAAATTGTAAGATCACATTTTGTACACTTAATGAAGGTAGGTCATCCACATCCAGGAAATTTACAGGATAACCTTTGAGATATTAATTCGGGAAATGAACGACATCATCTAGACGGACTTTTTTCGATGGATCTGGAGCAGATTTTGGACGTTTTGGTTTCAGTTTGATTTGTTTACTCAGGTTATTGGATGGTCTCCTACCACCTTTCATTACTTTAGTTTCGATATGAAAAAGTGTTTCTGCTAAAGACACATTAAAGTCTGCTAAAGAAAAAAGCTTCTCATTTGTATTTATTTGTGTTTCAAAACGTCTAGTTTTTGTAAGTGATTAAGTTCTTTTTCATGTAAGCACATTTTTGATAAGAAAATATTTACCTATACAAAAGCCATGAATTTGACTTTCTATTTTTGATTTGACATTCAACTATGTCCAACAAATGATAAATGATTCGATGAAACCATTTTTTTGGATTTGATTTTAATAATATACCTTCCGAGAAACGAATCTGCCAGATCGACGCCTCCCATGAACTTGTTGTGGTTTTTAATGATGGCTGGGCAATCAACATCTATCAAACCTTGCATTTTTTTCGTGTTTGAGACTTAGAACTAGGCTGTTCTTCAATAAAGTTTGATGCAACAGTAATTTTTTTGTGTTTTTCCACGCAGCTATTGATATGTCAATATCATCGATATGACCAACAATTTCATATGAAGAGCTTTCCAAGAGAGAGATTTCCAATATTTATCTTCTGGTAGCTTACAATTTGGTATACAATTCTTTCTTAGAGTTCCTAGGCTTAAGATTCCTAAACAATTATAAAATTTATATGCATATGCAAAAATTATATGCGGAGTATAACCTAAAACGATCATCATTTTCCTGACCAGTGTAAAGCTCAAAATTAAACATGTATCCCGAAACTCCACATAAAACAAAAAACTTATAACTTATATGATAATATATCATATATGATATAGAATTTTTTAAATACCTTGACGCACAAGATATCATATATGACATATTGAGTTTTACTCAAGGATGTCATTAATTAAATTTCTTATAACTTAATTATTATAAAATATATTTATTTTCATAAAAATGTGCAGTTACCTCTTTTAAGTTTTAATCCAAGCGAAAAATTAAAGGTTTTACTGGCTCTTTCAAAGCTTGTGTACAATAGACTTGCTAATTTTTAACTATTATGTGAAATATAACGGGATTTGGCTCAACTTACTGTAAACAATGTTAACTCAATTACGAATAATGTACAAAAGAGAAGAAATAAGTTGATTTTTTTTTTCTTTTCAAAGTAGTTAATTCATAAAGTCAACATAACATATATGATATACGGTGCAATAAAGGGTTAATGTAAAATAAATCAATTGAAAACCGCATATACTTTCAACAACTTGTTAAATTAGTTAAATTTAAATTATTTTTTTAATACTTTAAAATAAATCAATTGAAAACTAGTTAAAATTCCACTGAAGATTAATTTAAAAACATAAAAATTTTATATTTCTATACATCAAAGAGATCATTTATTTTATTGTTTTGAAAATATATACATAAATTCATATTGGTGAAAGCCAAAATTTAATAATATTTGATGAAATAGCATAGTTAAATATATATATATATACTTGTAATCTAACAAAAATTTGCAAGAAAAACATGTCAAAATCAGAGTAGTTGCTGCCTTCATATAATGCAAAGAAGTTTTTAAACCACTTGTTTTTAAGTAGTTTTTCAATTACTTCATATATAATGCAATAAAATCTATTCAAAATTGAAGTGGATGCTGCCTTAATATAATTCAAAGTAGTTCATAAACTAGTTTATTTTAAATTAGTTTTTCAATTAATAAATTAATAAATAAAGGTAGGTATTAGGATCATTCGTAAATGTATTCGTACAATATACATTTGTTTTTGTACGAATATGAATGAAATATTCGAAGTGTATACTAAACTACGTCTATTCTACGAATTCTATTCGAAGCTGAAAATAACGAATAAAACTCGTAAAAAAATAGTTATTAATTTAAAAAAACGTATTGAAAAGTATTTGTGAAACAAGTGTAAATGAAATGGTATCGTAACTTATTAGTCCGTGTTCATATTACGCGTTTTTGTCTCGGTTGAGACACCACTCTCAAATTTTTTTTTTGCAAACGCGGCTGATAAATACTGAATATTAAATAAATCAATGTATTTAATTACATTCAAAATACAGTATTTTTCAGCCGCTTTTGCGAAAAACAACCTGAGAGCGGTGTCACAATCGCGACAAAAACGCTTAATGTGAAGACGGCCTTACGGCAACGAGGACAACATACTACTTAAAGGTTAAAAGGTTTAGCTCAGCTTTATTTATAAAGTATCCTGAAAAAAAGTATTTTTGTATTCTCTTCAAAATATATTAAATACTTAATGAACATATCGTCATATGAAATCAAAATAGCCGTAGGTTACAAAAAAATTCAAAATCGTCTTTTTGATTGATTATGATGCACTTTATTAAAATACATGTTCCACAAAATTGTACACCTCTACAACCAAAATCGACGTTTTTATTAACAAAGTTCGCAAAGCCGTAAGTTTGAGCGCAACTTACAGTTCAGAAAGTTTTTTGCTTCTCTCTTAAAACTTTTTCATTTAAACTTACGGCTTTTTTGATTTAATATGAAAATATTTTAAAAATTTACAATGCCTAGGGAGAAAAGCGCCCCCTTCTTCTTCCCTGCGGACGCTCATGGAGGGCACGGTCTAGTAATTGGTTGCGCTGAACGTTGGTGATGTTTTTCCTTTCATAGTCAGTCAACCTTTTTATACAACTCATTAGAAAATGATTTTCACCATATAATCAAAAACCTTTATCATACTCAAACAAATCACTTCCACTCTTTCACTCCCTCCATAATAATTTCCTTTTTTTTCCAGGTTAAAACGGAGCACTGAAGCTACTAGTGGCAAAAGCCTTTCGATCGACAGTCAGAATGGCAAGAGAAATACGGAAAGACATCGCCAGCAACTGAATAACCAAATGTCAATGAAAAACTATGACAACTACAACGAAGAAGAACATGTTGATTACTATAACGATAACGATTTTGTTGTTCAACAGTTTTCAGAAGATGGTGTTGATGCTGTCGTCAACAACATTCTTGTTGCTCATAAGATATATGTTGATGATGATGCAACATATCAAACACTGTCACCAGCTCACATCAACGTGCGGATAGCTAGAAAAAAATTGCCGTCTGTTGCTGCTGTGGCTGTTGTTGAAGAACGTTTTGCTGTTGATACCGGAAATGAACTGTTTTTATCTACGGTAGCTGTTCAGAACAGCAACAGCGACAGCAACAATCTCACCGACTACACTTTTCAATTGTTGGGCGAAGTTGAACAGATCAAAGGACAAAGAGAAGATAATGCAGATGATTTTGGTGATGTTGATGATTATAAAAGACACAATGATGATGATAAGAACTATATTCTTGGCATGCATGCATTTGTGAATACTTTAAAGCAGACAGACAAAAGAATTGTTATCTTTTTTGCTGTCATGACCGTGTGTGGCGTGGTCTATGGATGTAAGTGGCATCACAAAAGAAACAGAGAATAATTTATAAACTGTATGAATGTTATTAAGAAATGCATCTAGATATCAGTTTAATTGGTTGCTGTATTTTTTATTTTTTATTGCATATCATACTTTTTACCATATTTAGTATTAATTTGAACTTTCTCTTATTTTCAGGTTTACTGTGCATTTTGTCAAAACCAGCTATGAATGAAATTTTCCTTGTCTTAGTGTCTTATGTCATTCTGGCCACATTTGTTGCTATTCAAATTGCCGTTGGCTATGCAACACTTCCGCAGTAAGTGTGAAATTATTTAAATAATTGTAAACACAAGTTGTGTTCATGTCATTGTCACCAACAACTAACTGTACAGATATTGATCAGCAAATTCTGGTAGAGGACAAAGCCAAAGACAAAACTACACATGTATCGGGGCTATTAAAGTTTTTCGTCTTAGGAATATTCTTTATGGGTTTTAATTTAACATTTTACTAACTTAAACCGAAAGAAAACTTTTAAATATACCCAGTAGTTCAAGTCTTAAGGAAATCTCAAATGAATCATGTACGATTTTTCTTGATCCTTGACGAAACACGCTGATTTGGCCATACATTTCATTAACGAAAATTTCATATAAATGTTCCAAATTTGTGCAAGGCGCAATTGCAGAAACGTCGGGATTTATCATGCACGAACCCAATATCAAAATATTGAGGAAGTTTCGTTAAAGAAAAGTAGACAGAAAGTTTCAAGGAACCATAGCGGAATTTTAGCGAAATTTCATTAACGAATGATATACGAAACGTTGGGATTTATCGTGCACGAAAATTATATCGAAATGTTGAGGAAGTTTCGTTGACGAAAAATAAGTTCGTTAACGAATTGACGACCGACAGGTATGTTCTGCATCCCATTTTCGAGTGGAAGTGAAATTGAATCAAAATTTAGTTCGCTTTTTAGTGGTCTAAATATCACTTTTTTCGTTTTGTATTAATATATTTTTTCAATTTATTAATATAATTGATAGTATTGACGAAAAAAATAATTTTTAGACAACCAAATATCGAATTAAATTTTTATTCAATTTCACTTCCACTCGGAAGTGGAATGCAGGACATTCCAGCGAAACATTTAAAAATTTCAACAACGAGACTCCTCAACATTTCGTAAATGAAACGTTATGATAACATGTTGGTAATAACATGTTGACTTCTTTTTAAAATAATTTATGAAAATTAATACCATAAAATAGTTCATAGAAAATTCAGGTTTTATTTATAAAATATTAAAAAAAAAATTCATTTGAATTTTTATTTCAGCTTAATAAAAATAAAATTATTAAAAATGGTTGTATTGAGCAAATACATGAATATGAACTATTTAATAAAACAAAAACATAACTGAAAACTCTTTTATAAATAACTTAAAGACGTATTGTATACATAGATATGGTAAAAATATAGATATTATTGAGATATTATCCAGCTAAATAAAAATAAAGTTACTTAAAAGATTTGTACTGAGAAACTTGAAGTTCTTTTAATGGAGTGAGTAAGTTAGGCGCTGACAACTGCTACTTTGCATTATATTTTGTATGAATTTTTTTAAGTCCAGCAGCTCATGCAGAAACCATCACGAAAAGTTCGTCAATGATGGCGCGAACTACTGGGTATTTATATGTCTTTGACATAGTTATTGCGTTCACTAGCCTATCCTTAAAAGTAGTCGTAGATGATTCTATCAAAATGTTTCTTGAACAATTTTTTATAATGTTCTTTGAACTATACAATCCAATTGTCAATTGAGTCTTTCAATTGAATTGATTCAATTGAATTGTGATTGAGCCACACAAATACGAAGCTAAACTTAATTGAAAAATTTTCTTTCAACTCTCAAATATATATTATTAGTTCGCAAACAATTGTAAAATTTTCTTTACAAACGACAGCTAAAAATATGTACATGTTCAAAGCTAACCAAACGATTTGACCATACACAGCACAATCGAATTGAAAGACTTGCCAGGAAACTTGAAAAAATCAGAATCTTTAGCCGCAATTAAAACTCATGCCTTGAACAGCAAAAAATAAAATGCAGATTAATAATCAGCAAGAATTACAGCCGAATTACAGCATCCGTTATCGAGCAAAATCGTCAAAATTTAGCGGCACTTGTCTCGTCGTGCCGTTCGTAATTTTGCTCGATCACGGATGCTGTAATTTGGCCAATTCTTTTATTTTACTTATAAAAATAAAAAATCATAATACATCGTAGCCATAAAATTAACTATTTTGGACTCGATAGTTTGCATGTGAATTCAAACGTTTAAAAATAATTTTCCGAAAAGTTGAGGAATTCATATTGTCTACTTTATCTGCTACCGTTTATTTTTGCAGACACGTACAGGCTACATACAGACACATATATACATGACTTTCAAAATCAGCGACCGATCTTACATAAGCAATACAAAATCGAAGTCAATTTACAAAGAAAAACAATCACAAACAAAAAGGAGTATTAAAAGTAGTAGAAATCACATAATACTATTCAATTTACTACCAAATAGTTTCATATTCCAGCAACAGTGTGAATTTCTTGCTCTAATGACTACGCTCTTTTGCTCTCATTTTAAAATAAGGTTGCCGAAATGAGAAAATGTCAAAAATGTACGCAAACTTCAAGAATTATGTATTCAAGATTCCGCCATGCACATGTCCACTCTCTTTGTAAGCAAGTGCATGTGACGTCAGAAGTCAAAGAGAAGAGAGTGTCAAACTGACTGAAAAAAACGTATTAAAAAATATTTATAGGGGTATTCGATAAAAAATCTCCTCATTTTCTTATAAAATCTTGGATTTTTTAAATGAAATAATTATAAATCAAAAAATCACGCTTGTCCAGAAAAAATAGAAATATTTTTCATTACTATCTTTGATAAAAATTTTATATCTTATTGGTGTGTTAACTTCCGTGTTGACCCCTTCACAAAAATAGCTATGTTGCTCGATTTATTTTGAGAGTAGTTTGACTGTTTTTTTTTTGTTTGTATTTCGTTTGTTTCCCTATAAGACATACAGATTCATTTGCTTAGTTTCGTTTGTTGTTTATGTGTTGTTTTTGTGTGGATGTAACTATTTTCACATATGACGTAGGTTGTGCAGTAGATTTCCATTTCTGCGCACTTATGGCGGGATCTTTTATATATTGTTGTTGCGCAACCTTTATATAAATTAACCTT
This sequence comes from Dichetophora obliterata, assembly GCA_963920525.1. Lineage (NCBI taxonomy): Eukaryota > Metazoa > Arthropoda > Insecta > Diptera > Sciomyzidae > Dichetophora > Dichetophora obliterata. Next base: position 190,236,164 of record OY986438.1, read on the forward strand.
GGGCCATACACGCTTTGATTTAAGCAACAACCGACTCAGTTGACGATTGGATTGCATTGTGTATGACTCGCACTAGAAGTCTAGGATGTTACTTAAAACAATTATGATTAATTATAAATAATTTAAAAGAAGGAAAATCTAAAGTAAATTTTAAATTTTCTAAGGTATTTTCAAAAAAATACTCAATAAAAAATTGTTTTTAAGTAGGTACAAATAAAAATTCTGAGGAAAACTAAAGCAGCACTATTCTACAGCCATTCAGTTAATGGAGATTAAATAACTTATTCTTGTTTAATGTATAATTTTTGTAAAATTATATTCAAATCAGCCAAGGTCAGATAATTTTTATCCAAAACCTTGAGAATCTTATCTGGATCTATTAAATGCTACATTGATTTTCAAACTTTTTAAGAGCAATTGTTGAAGGTAGATCTGGAAAACTTTAACAAATTGCTTAGAGCAAACATTTTTTTCGGTTTGTAGAATAGTCCTATTCAACACAATTTTAGGTGTTGTCTTAAGTACTACTGATTATACCGAAATATGTGCAAATTCTTTATTTGGGAATTTACTATTCTTTTCTTTACCACTCTGAAGTACAGTTGAAATGAGGAAATGATTCTAAAACACCTTGTGGTTTTACAAAAAATTGAAAGTTAAAAACGTCACAGCGCACAGTGGATTGTTCTGGCATTTTTCGCTTCCAAAATCATAACATTTGAACGAAGCTAGATGCAGTTCCCTTTGTTCCAAATTAGATTTGAATAGACAGACAGGATGCTGAGGAATTGATTTTTGATGGTAGCTGGGTGTAAATAATTATACAAACGAAGTTTTTCTCATTTGATTTTTCTTAGAGAAATAAACTGATGAAAAACTTGAATTATATTTGATTTATGGTTTATCAACACGAAATCGAACACAATTTCGTTTTATGTAGTCTTAAACTACACTGAAAAAATTGCCTCAAAACATAACAAAAACCAAGAATATAAACTTTTTTAACTCCATTTTTATCATTCCATTTCCATCTTTTAATACTTGAATTGCTTCTTATTAAAAAACGATTTCAAAGAATAAAAAAAAATTTGTTTTTAAACAACAAAAAAATTAGTACAACATGGAATTTTAAATAAGAAATAAATTATATAAAGATTTAACCTCATTTTTTTGAAAACATTCATCGATTCACCGGAAAATTTGTTTTTTTTTCAACTCTTTTTGAGTTCTGACATTAATTACACAGTGATACAAAAGTGAAAAAAAGAAATATGCAGGGGTTCTCATGCAGCAATTCTGTTTTGCTGGAGTCCATAGAGTACGAAAAAACTTATACTTTTTCTCAGTCACTTCGTTAAGTAAGTTTTTTTATAACAAATGTAGTGATAAACGATATTCCCAAAATTACAAGTTCAAAAAATCATAAGTTTACTCTGCATTAACCGATTTTCAAAATTTTGCTTTTATTTTACAGATCTGATTTGTACCTTTTAATAAAAAAAAAAAACATTTTGGCAATCAGTTAAAAAATGGCTCAGTTACGGTCGATAAAGTAAAAAAAAAAAAAAAAAATTAAAAAATTTTCATTTTCATCTCGCTCTAAATTGACCGTTAGGCAAAAAATTCTGCTTTTTTAAATTTTATTGACAATCATATTAAAGTTGGTTTCTAAAACAGGTAAGGTCATAAAAATCGGTTACAAAATGAATCAGTTACGCCAAGTTTTGTGATAACATGTTTTTTGCTTTTTTTGTGTTTTCTTAGAAATGTAAATATTTTTCAGGTAATAAAACAAGAAAACGCCTAATATACAAAATCATAGTTGGATGATTGTTACACTGTTTGTCTCAGCCAACGCTTGTTTACATTTCGCACTAATTGGAGTCATTATCCACATGTTTACATGCGTTTCTCCCCTTTCACGTCTTTTGTGTGGGTGACATTTTGCATCACAACAAACACGATTTTTGTTTTTTCCTTTCCTACTCACAACCGCACTAGTGCTGAATTATTGAAAGTACAGGGTCCGCCATATAACGTTATTTTTTTCAACTAGTGCTTATTTCGTGAATGGTAACACTTAGCTCATGTCCGATTTCACAGATAATTAGTTTTATCCTTCCGCTGAACGAATATGGTTGTGTGTACGCTTGAACAACGGTGGGAAACATTGCAACATTACTTTGATGCAGAAGATGCCGATTTTACCAAAAAAATCATCAGAAATCATCAAAAGGACGGCGCTACGTGCCACACAGCCGAAGCTACACTCGATGTTTTGCGCCATGTTTTTGAAGATCGCATTATCAGCCGCAGAGCTGATGTCGTTTGGCCACCTCGGAGCTGCAATTTGACACCGTTGGACTATTATTTGTGGGTTGCCGTCAAAGATAAGTGTTACGCCTACAAGCTAGAGACAATTGACGCTTTAAAGGACAATATTCGTGAAGCCATTGGTGAAATACAGCTGCACACGATCGATAATGTGCTTAAAAATTGGACCGATCGTATAGGCTACTGCATGGCCAGCCGAGGCAGCCATTTGAATGAAATTATTTTCCATTATTAACTGGAAGGATTGTAGTTTCAAATAAGAAAAGAAATTTGAAAAAATATCTAGTAGTTTTTTTTTATAGAATTTTCATAGAAACACAAGAAGTGTAAATTATGAGGAAATAGTACACTAAAATCTGTCTGCCTACCATGCAATGGGCTGCAAAATGTCTATCAAATTGCACCATCTCCATGCTAATTTGAATATGTTCCCATCAAACTTAGGGCAGATGAGTGATGAACAAGGTGAACGATTTCACCAGGACATTTCAAGAATTGAACAGCGGTATGTTGGAAAAAGTAAAGTCAGTATGCTGTCTAACTACTGCTGGTCTATAAAGCGAGAAACTAGCAGCGATCTTTATAAAAAACAAATGAAACACAAAAAAAAGCAAAAAACATGTTATCAGAAAACTTGGCGTAACTGATTCATTTTGTAACCGATTTTTATGATCTTACCTGTTTTAGAAACCAACTTTAATATGATTGTCAATAAAATTTAAAAAAGCAGAATTTTCTGCCTAACGGTCAATTTAGAGCGAGATGAAAATTAACATTTTTTTTTTTTTTTTACTTTATCGACCGTAACTGAGCCATTTTTGAACTGATTGCCAAAATGTTTTTTTTATTAAAAGGTACAAATCAGATCTGTAAAATAAAAGTAAAATTTTTAAAATCGGTTAATGCAGAGTAAACTTATGATTTTTTGAACTTGTAATTTTGGGAATATCGTTATATCACTACATTTGTTATAAAAAAACTTACTTAACGAAGTGACTGAGAAAAAGTATAAGTTTTTTCGTACTCCATGGACTCCAGCAAAACAGAATTGCTGAATGAGAACCCCTGCATATTTTGTGTGTAGCACTGTGTTATTTATTTACTATTTCGACCTTTTCAGGAGTAGTTGCCTTCTTCGCTGCTGTGATGTTACTATGTGTTGGCAGAATATCCACGTTTTGTCGTTTCAAAGAGGTTTGATATATGGAATATTACTCCTTCGAAAATCTAAAATTCATGATCAAAATCAAAGCTTTCTCAGCGGCAAACGAAAGCTTTCTCAAAAAGAGTGGCAAACGAATCGCTTTTAGGGTACCACAGCGACTTGTTGCGAAGCGTCTTTGTAGAACTTTACAAGTTGTTTTATAGACGACATTCCTTGTCAAATCGGTAAACAAAAAAAAAACCACCGAAAATCATGCTGATTTAAATATTTTTAGTTTCCATATAGCAATTCAATACAAAAAATTATTTATTAAAATTTTTTGATAATTATTTTTAGGGGAGAAGTGTATAGAATAGCCTACTTCACATTCCAACGATAGGTTTATTATATTTTTAAAAAGCCATCTTCCAACGATCGCCAAAATGAGCGAAGGAAGATTTTGAAGATTTTTCTTGAATCGCGCATTCATCGCTTGAGCGATCGAAGAGCGATCCATGTTTCAACAATGGCTAAAATAAGCGAAGGAAGGTTTTGAAGATTTGTCTTATGTGCGCATTCATCGCTTGGAAGATCGAAAAACGATCCATCTTCCAAAGAACCCTTGGGAGAATCGCAAGTGCTTCGCCAAATCAACTTCTCTTCCAATCGTCTTCCAAATGTTTGCAGGGCAGAGTTATATAATTTGTTTTTGGCTGTATTGAAAGAAAAGCATGATTGTAAATAATGAAATTGGTAAGAAAAAATATGGTAAATTGATTTTTTTTTTTAAATCAGTCGAGGATACTCACAATGCGTAATATAAATATATTGGCTAGTTGCCCATGAAAAATTTTCAAGAAAAAATACCATATCAAGTAACTAAACACCATAACAAGTAAGCACGCGGGACATGAAAAATGTAAGGCTACCTGATATAAATCATTATAGAATGCAGGCATGCAAGTATATGTAGCCAATGCTTTTTACATTGTGTTTAGGAATGTTCAGCCTTATTTTTTTTAAAGCAGAACCCACGACTCTCCAAAACTCATTTTGAAAGACACCTAAAGTTCGAAAATTATGTAAATATAGTGCGTTAAAAAAACGCAGCCACATAAAAAGAAAACAAGTTTTTTTTTTAGTATTTCTTAATAGCATGGAAACCACTGATTACATAAAAGAAAAATTACTTTTTATTGATACGTTGTACGAATATTTCAACTCAAACTTGATTTTTTGTTTTCAAAAGAACAAAAATTCAAAAAACTCCCAAAACTACTGTAACGAACCCTTTTGCTCGTTACTGCTTTTTGCTGAGGTAGGCTCAGTGAGTAAACCAGGGGTTCTTACAAAATAATTTATTTACCAATGATCCCGTTGTTTTAAATAAGAAAGCCAGCGTTTTAGTTTTAAACTGTAGTGTAATTCTTTATTATTTTAATTTGTTTTATTTATTGCTTAATGAGTACGTTACTTCGTTATTAGTAATTATCAGAGCGAGTTTAAATGCTTCTTGCTTGTTTTCCCAGCATTTTGCTTATTCAGGGTGTTTGTGCTTATTTCGGCTTATTTTGCTTATAAGTACTTATTTTCAACATTTTTGCTTTACTTTACCAGTCCAATATATTTTTTTGTATCTTGCAAACAGGCATCTCTTATGCCTCCTTTTAATGTACAAAATAAAACTTATCCAAACATCAAATGCACAATATTTTGAACACCTCCTTATTATCGCTTAAGTATTAGATGCCGTTATTTATTTGACAACTTATAAAAAATAATTTTGCTACAAAGCAGTCGCCAGCAGCATTTAGATACAAAATTTTTGCAAATTGAAAATTGAATAGACTACTCTAAAATGAAAAAAGTATGCCGAATGTGAAAGAACCAAATAAAGAATTTATCACCCGTATAAATCCGGGCACCCGGGCATTTTTAGCAGCGATGACTCTGTTTTGTTTTGTGTGTTTTGCAATACGCAAGTGTCGACAAAAAGGCTTAATAATGTCGAGCAACACTTGAATTCCCAAAAACATAAGACCGTGGCGTCGGAACGTGAGGCAAGTACTCAAAGCAAATACTATTTTCCCAGTATCAGGAAAAGTCGATTTCTATGTTTCCTATGGATCTTTGTGCTGCATTTTTGGAAGCAAATATTTCTTTAAAAGAAGTGAGTAAAGACCAAAAACATATACTTCTAGCTTTACAATTAATTTCTTGTTAGGTGACCCACTCAAGTGTAAAGATGTTTTTAGAGCGCTATACAAATAGTTCTGTACCAAGTGAAACAGTACTTCGGAATAGATATTTACGCACATTGTACAAAGTGCAAAAAAAAGATGGTCGCGATGATTTCTCGTCGATTGACGAAACGATGGATGTGGAACAGCGCCTGGTAGTCAATTTTGTTTTCGCCATATAAGATGGCGACGAAAATTCTTTCGAACGTAAAACATCGAATCTGTTTAATGTGGCAACAGTTGAAGCAGCAATATGGGTGAACGCTAGCAATATAGGTGCCTTTTTCAATGACTCGTTGAGCTTGCGTGGCCAAATGGTACATTTGTGTTTAAGTTAATTTGTTTATTTCAAATGCATATATTTAGGCATTGAATATGGAAAAGTGCTGGTGCTTGTTACGGATGCAGCAGCCTATATGCTAAGCGCTGCCAGTGCGTTGCAAGTTTTATATCCGAAGATGATTCATTTAACATGTTTTGCACATGGTCTGCATCGAATTGCCGAGCTTATACGCATTCAGTTCCCAACTGTCAATAGATATATATTAAATGTTAAATCAGTTTAAATAAAATTAAGAACCACTTTATATTTTTATTCCCTACACATGAAGTGAAAGAGCTAGACCGACTATTGCTTTTTTACTGCTTACTTGTAATTTGTTTAGTAATTTTAAGCATTATCATGTCGTAATGCATTCAAACTTGCTTTCCCAAATACTCAATTGCCACCAAATCCTATGAAAAAGCGATGGGGTACGTGGCTAAAAGCAGTCATTTATTTTTGCTATAATTTTGATGAAGTTAAAACTGTAACGGAAAAATTCAGTGACGAAGATCCTGATGCAATCTGAGTGGCCAAAGAACTGTTTCAATTCAACAGTTTAAAATCTGAGCTCGCATTCATTAAATGCCAGTTTTCCTCCATCGTTCGTTCAATTGAAAACTTGAAACCTAAGTACTTGGGTTTAATGAAAGTATTGGCATTGTAAAGAAAACACGCAAGACTTTGGCCTCCTTGGTCGCGAAGAGTTTTTCCTAAAATAAAAATATACTTTAGAGTAACAAAAGATATCCTATAATTTTAGATATAAACAAAGTTATTCATAAAGGTATTGATTCAGGAAATAAGTTTCTTGATTTCTTTTCACCGAAAGAACTTGCTCTTCTTAAATACTGTCCGGTAGCATCGTCGGATTTTGAGCGATCATTTTCAAAATTTACGCACTTGCTAAATCAAAAGCGCCGTTCATTTATTTTTTTAAGCAGCAGTTTAAAGCAGCACCTAATAATATACACTAATATTTATATGTACCCCAATGACTATACTGTCGTCCTAAGAAAGAAAGTCATATTTCCATTTTAGTAGTTTTGAGATATTCAGCTTTTACTGCTTTTTACACTAGAAATGGTAGATGTGACCATTTAACTTAACGTTTTTCAGTCATTTGCAATTGAAACTGGAAATTCTTAACTTAACACAAAAACAGAAACTCATTCACTCTCCGAATCTGCCCTTATTCCAATTTTGGAATTGTGGCGTTTGGGACTTTCTTTCTTAGGACGGCAGTATACTGAACTTATTTTTTGATATATTTTCTTTTAGTGTTTACATTAAAATAACCTGACTTGAATTGAATTTATGTTTTAGAGTGTACGTTCTCTGTTTTTTATATTAAAAAAGGAATATGATTATAAACTTTTTTTTTTGTTTAAAAATATTTGTTTTCATTAAAGAGTTTTTAGTGCTTATTATTGTGCTATTTCGTCATTTTTTAGTGCTTATTTGCTGTGCTGAAAATGACTTTTTTTCGTGCTGTTTCGGTCTGCTCTGGTAATTATTAAGCATTATATAAATTAAAGTGATTTAATTTTGCTTATTCATATTTATTCCGTTATTTGCTATGATCCCTCTCGCTGTAAGTGACTACGATAGAACTCAGATTAAAACTATGTTCGAAGGGTGGAGGTACCTTCGCTTAAGATAACTACGTTTTGATTTTAGAGTAAACAACGTTCGAAGGGTGAGTGTACCCTCGCTTAAGATAACTACGCCTGAGCTTTGAGTAAAACTATGTTCGAAGGGTGAGTACACCTTCGCTCAAGATAACTACGTTTTGAACTTATAGTAAACAAAGGTCGAAGGGTGAGTACACCTTCGCTTACGATAACTACGCCTGAGCTTAGAGTAAAACTATGTTTGAAGGGTTAGTACACCTTCGCTTAAAATAACTACGTTTTGAACTTATAGTAAACAAAGTTCAAAGGGTGAGTACACCTTCGCTTACGATAACTACGCCTGAGCTTAGAGTAAACAACGTTCGAAGGGTGAGTATACCTTCGCTTAAGATAACTACGTTTTGAACTTAGAGTAAGCAACGTTCGTAGGGTGAGTACACCTTCGCTTAAGATAATTACGTTTTGATTTTAGAGTAAACAACGTTCGAAGGGTGAGTGTACCCTCGCTTAAGATAACTACGCCTGAGCTTTGAGTAAAACTATGTTCGAAGGGTGAGTACACCTTCGCTCAAGATAACTACGTTTTGAATTTATAGTAAACAAAGTGTAAAGTTTTATTTTGAAATTTTTGTTTTTAATTAAAAGGACCTGCCTCAAAAATTTTGCCGGCGCTTAATAACGCCACTGGCTCTAAGTTTTTATATTTTTTCCTTTAAAAACAGTCGGCATGAAAATGCACTTAGGCTTAGAAAATAAAAGATCAAGCTGATTTAAAGCTCGAGGAACTAATAATCTTTATTTTCAAATTCTTGATGCTTATAAAGACAAAAAACGGTATTTTGAAAAAGTGCATAATTTTAACATAAAAAGTGCGTGAGTGAATAATAAATATAAACTTAATGTGTAAGTGCGTAATACAAAATAAATATAACAAAATATATAAACATTAAAAGTGCGCGAGTGAAATACATAGAACATTAGCTTAGTGCGAAAAAGCGTCTTGTAAATCAAATATATAACCACGGTTCATTGTGCGTGGTGAATATAAACAAACATAAATACAGTGCAACCAAATAGTTTGTGTACGTTTGGTTGCTTAAACTTGGTGCGCACTACACCCCCATCCTTAAGATAAAAATTATTTGAAAAAAGAAAAATAATTTTTAAAATTATACAATTCAAATTTTCTTATTATAATCCAATATATTATTTAATCTTAAAATATAGTACTTGTTTCATGCATTTGAAATATTCTTATTAACTATAACAGATTATATTTTATATTTTATTACAGAAATGGTTTCAAAATAGATATATGATATATGTTATTAAAAATTATACAAATTCAATTTGTTTATGAAATTTATACAATGCAATTGTTTTAGTTAATAAATTTTTTACTTTAATTGAAAAATTTGAATTAAATCCATCTTTTTAATAAATTATTATGGTATTCTTTGATTTTACCATCTACATCAACTTTAGAATTTACTCCATTTTTATCAACTATAATATATGGACCATGATATGGTGGTTGGTTTTTCTTTCTATTTATTTTCTTTACCATTACTTTTTCACCAATTTTTATATTTAATGGTGCAGATGTGACATTATTTTGAATTCGTTTAATCTTTGCTATATTTATCAATTCTTTCGTTTTTTCTAATGAGTATTTTAATCTTACTCTCAATTCTTGCGCATAATTATCTGTGTTGTAACATTTTGAATTATCTAGATTATCATTTGGTAGGTTTGCTAATTTGCCAAATATAAGTTCAAAAGGAGTGTAATTAGTGTCAACATGAGGTGTTGTATTGTAAGCAAATGTGAAGTATGGGATCCAATGGTCCCATTCATCATCTTTGCAAAAATTTAATAAAAATTCGTTCAATACTCTGTGGTTTCTTTCTATTGAACCTAAAGTCTCATGATGATAAGGCGTGCTAAATATTTGTTTAATGTTAAGCTGTTTGCAGATTTCCGACATCAATTCATTGGTAAATTCAGTACCCCTATCTGATTTAAGAACTTTAAAATGACCATAGATTAAAATAACATTTTCTATTAAGGATTTGGCTACAGTCTTTGCGTCTTTGGTCTCCATTGGACAAGCAATGACATATTTCGTTAACTCACATTGCATAGTTAATATATAACGTAAATTATTTGATAATCGCAAAGGCCCTACAGTATCTATTGATATTGTTTCAAAACTAGTTCCTGGTGTGTCTGTCAAAGTTAATTCCTCTTTTGTATGTCTGGTTTGTTTGTTGATTTTACATTGTTCGCAATTTAATATATATTTCTTTATCATTTTGTTCATGTTTTTCCAAATGTATTTTTGTTTCATTTTTAAATTGGTTTTTCTAATGCCCATGTGTCCTCCATGAGCCGAATTATGATATTCTTCAATTAATTTATTTTGTATATCTTTATCAATTATTCTTGTAGGTTCATTGTATATTAAAATTTTTAAATTTTCATTATTTTGTCTTTGTAAATTATTAAATATCTCTTTAAATTTATCCATTCTCATGGTTTCAAATATTTTATCATTTTTACTTAACGCGAGCTCGTTTATATTTAACCTTTGCATTTTTGAAGACAGTTTCTCCAAAGTCAGCTGTGTGATCGATGGATTATCGCTGCATCTTGCAATAACTTCTCTATTATTTATATATATTTGGGTTCCCTTGTAATTTCTATCTATTACGAATTTTAATTGTATCATTTTGTTTATATCTGATTTGGATGTGCATTCCCAAGCAAAAAGTTGATCAGACTTCTTGTTAGTAATGTCACTTGTTGTGTCTGAATTAGTGTTTTGTGTATGTTTATTTCTAACCATACTTCGTGTTATAGCCAGTATTTTCCTATCATCCGTTTCTGTCGGAATCATAGCCTGCAATGAATCGCTGTTTAGTACTATACGAGATAATGCGTCAGCATTAGTATTCATGCTGCCTTTCTTGTATATAATTTCAAAATTGTAATCGCATAAGTCTAATCTAATACGTGTCATCTTAGATGACGGGTTTCTATGGGAAAACAGAGACACCAAAGGTCTGTGATCTGTTACTACTAAAAATTTGCGACCGTAGAGGTATGGTCTGAAAAAATTTATGGCCCAATGTATGGCCAATAACTCTTTTTCTATTATCGGTTTGTTTAAATCGTGTTTGTTTAGAGACTTGCTCGCGTATGATATTGGTAGATCTAAACCAATATCACCTTGTGACAAAACAGCACCTAACGCATAATTTGAGGCGTCTGTTGTCAGTACAAATTGTTTTTCAAAATTTGGGTATTGTAGTATCGGTGGGTTTAATAATTTTGTTTTTAACGTTTCAAAAGCATTTTGACAATCTTCAGTCCAATTAAATTTAACATCTTTTTTTAGTAGTGAGTTCAAAACTTTAGCTATTTCTGCAAACTTGGGTATGAACCTCCTATAATAATTGCAGAAAGCAACAAATCTTCTGACTTCATCTGTGTCTTTTGGTACAGGGTAATTTTTAATGATTTTATTTTTTGCTGGGTCAGTTTTAATGCCCTTAGCAGTTATGAGGTGTCCTAGATAAACAACCTCTGGTTTCAAAAATGAGCACTTGTGTGCATTTAGTTTTAAATTAAATTTCCTCATCCTTTCAAAAACTTTTGCTAAATTTTCATTGTGATGCCCTAAACTGCATCCAAACACAATAATATCGTCTACGTATAGAAATGCTTCAGCATCTAAACCACTCAATGCTATTGTTAGCATGCGCTGAAAGCTGTTGGACGATATTTTTAGTCCAAAAGGTAGGCGTTTAAATTGGTAATGTCCGTTATTTGTTGAAAAGGCAGTTAATTGTCGTGAGTCTTCGTGTAATCGTATTTGGTGGAAGGAGCTAGTCATGTCCAACGTCGAAAAGTATTTAGCTCTTCCTAATTTGTCAAGTACGTCTTCTATTTTTGTAAGGGGAAACTTGTCGTTAACTATTTTTTCGTTTAGTTTCCTGAAATCGACCACTAATCTCCATTTTTTTTCATCATTATTTGATTTTTTTGGAACAACTAATAGTGGCGAATTGTAAGGGCTAACTGAGTGTTCAATAATGTTGTCTTTTAAAAGTTTGTCTACTTGTTCGTTGATCTCTGTCATTTGTGTCTGTGGGAGTCTGTAGTTCTTTATGTATACCGCTGTTGAATCAGTAGTATGAATTTCTTGCGTGTAAAAATTGTTCACGGTCAATGGTTCTCCGGGGAGGTGGAATATATCTTGGAATTGTTTTAAAATGTCAATAATTGATTTTTCTGCCTCCGGTTCGTTGCATCCAATGTCTAATGTTTTTAAAAGTTCTTGTAATCTATGTGCATTAAATTTATTAGTTTCTTTGCTTGTAAATATGTTGTAGTTTTTTAATGGTTTTGTTTCAATGTTTATATCCTCTAAATTTATTTCTTCTTCTGTCGTGTTTAAAACTTTCACGTGTGCTACGCCATTTGCAGGTATTATGCTATTTGCAATGAAGACTCCATTATTTATTTCTTTGTTAAGGATTAAACTATCTTCATTAACCCTAATATTTATGGGGATCACTGCTTCTGATCGAGCAGGTACTGTAAAGTTTTTATAATTTAAAATTATTGGTAAAGTTAGTTCTTTTTCATTTATTAAAAATGTTACCGTGTAAGTTTCAAAATCTATTTTAGACATGTACTTTCTCAACATGTCACGCCCTATTATGCCATCTGTTAATATTGGAAATTCATTTTCTACTATGTGGAAATTGTGTGTTATTTCCTCCGTTTCAATTAAAAAATTTAAATATGATGTGCCTATGCACTCTATACTTTCATTTGTTATACCAGTTATTGTTGAAATATTTCTTGTTTCTATTTTATTCACGCTTCTTTTCTTGCAGATAGAAATATCTGCTCCCGTGTCTATTAGGAATTTCAGATTCTCATTTGTATTTTTGCACTTTAATATAATAAAATTGGTTAAATTTTTAGTAAGTTGTAGGATCAGTTTTGGCCTCTGTGGGTAACAATTCCTGCTACCCGGCCATATCCGTTTCCCTGCGCATTGTTGCTGTTTCTAAAATTTGTATTTCTATTGAAATTATTATTTCTGTTATTATTGTTTATAAAATTATGATTATTATTTACGTTTTCACGGTGAAAATTATTGTTATTTTGAAAATTGTTGCTTCTGTAATTGTTATTATTTCTGTAATTGTTATTTTGATTGTTGTTTTGAAAATTATTATTGTTTCTGTAATTATTATTTGAAAAATTTTGATTCCTGTTTTGAAATGTATTATTTCTATAATTGTTATTATTTCTGTTGGAAAAATGTTGATTATTGTAATTTCTGAAGTTTTGATTAAATCTATTATTTTGCTCATTATAGTTTCTTGAATTATTTCTGTTCTGTATATGTAAAATATTGTTTCTATCTGTTGAAAGATTTTGCTCAATATTCAAGCATCTTTCAGTTGCTTCATTAAAAGTTTTTGGCGGATTCGCCTGTAAAATAGTTTTATATTCTGTCCTGACACCTTTTGAAAAAATATTAAGTGCCATACTTTCGTTGACCTTAAATATTGCATCTTTTGTCTCTTGACTGGGTTTCTCTAAGCTTTGTAGCTCTAAATTGCTTAATTGCTCTGATAATTCTGTTATTTTTTCTCTGTATTCGGAAATTGTTAGATTATTCTGTGATATAGAACTAAATTCATTTAGCATTTGCTGTACTGTTTTTGGATTGGGATAAGATTTCACCAATAAAGATTTTAATTCAATTAATGTCGAAGGTCTGTTCAAACGTCCAAGTATACTTCTCACTTGGGTTGTTAATTTAAAATTGTATACATACTTTATAAAAATGGCCTTATCTTCATCTTTTATTAAATCATGAAGCAATTCTGCTTTCACTATAAAATCATCTAATTCTTCATAAACTCCTTTAAAAACTGGTAGGTTTTTACCTACTACATTTATGTCAAAACTTGACATTTTTGGCAAATTAGTTTCTTCCTCCCAAACCGATGATAAATCCAAGTTTATTTTATCTTCTTTTCGTGTTATTAAATTTTTTATGAATTCATGTAATTCATAATAAATTTTATTAAATTCTACAATAAAATGTTTGCAATCTTCTAAAGTTTCATATTTGACTATTTCGTTTTTCAAATTTTCAATTTTTTGCAATTTAGCCTTTTTATATTCTTCAGTATAAGTTCGATTTTTACTTTTTCTGAAATTTTTCTTTAATTTTTCAAGAAATATTATGTATTCTTTAATAATGTCCATAAATTTATGTCATGACATCAAAACATTAAAATTTTAATTTTTTTTTATTTCACTTGAATCACCCTGTGATTCATAGTGCCAATAAATCATGCATGCCAACATTTAAACATGTGTCTGCAATGATTAATTGCGAATATGAGTATAAAAAGAAAGTAAAACTGACGTTTCAGTTTAATGAATGAAAAATATAATGGCGGTCGAGTAGTTTTCGCGTAGTGAAAAAAAAATTTTTTATTATAAGTGTCGGTCGCGATTCAATATTCAAAGAAAAGGTAATTTTAACAAAATGTAGCAAAGATGTTATAATCCGTGCGCGTAGTTTTCGTTTAGCATATATTCGCTAAATGTATGCATTTAATTCAATTTTAAGTGTAGTGTTTTGAGCAACAAAGCATAAAAAAAAAATATATGCAAAAGAAAGAAATGTTGTTGTTCGCAAAAATTTTGTTTATCTTAACTATTTGCCAAGTGTTTGTGTGTAAGAGAAAAAAAAAATTTGTAATAATAAGCGCAACAAGTTGTTATTGAAGTGAAAAGATGCAAGTTTCGTGTGTTATTTTGTGTACAAAAATTTAATAATAAATTTAAAAAAATATGGATTTGCTTCATTGTTTATTTGTTAATTAACATTACTTGAAAAATAAATTAAGAAAGGGTTATTAGTTCTTCAGTGTTTCTTTATAATTTTGTTTTATAAGTTTGTTTTTATAAAATTAATGATAAAAATAAATTTTTGTTTATTGTTGTTGTTGTTTATTAATCGGCTGCTCCAGTTCCCTTTGTTGCTCCTCTTCTACGCCCAGCAACCATGTCCTGTAGGTGCTCATGAATTCCTCTGCGTGTTGTTCAAATAGAGTTGTTGTACTCCATGATTTTGGTGCTTTTACGTCATCACCATCTGGTACGTATTCTTGCTGTATGTGTTGTTTTGCCGTCGGCAAAATTTCTTCTTGCGTACGAATCAAATTTGGGTCCGTGTTTGGCAGGATCGCCATGTAAAGTTTTATTTTGAAATTTTTGTTTTTAATTAAAAGGACCTGCCTCAAAAATTTTGCCGGCGCTTAATAACGCCACTGGCTCTAAGTTTTTATATTTTTTCCTTTAAAAACAGTCGGCATGAAAATGCACTTAGGCTTAGAAAATAAAAGATCAAGCTGATTTAAAGCTCGAGGAACTAATAATCTTTATTTTCAAATTCTTGATGCTTATAAAGACAAAAAACGGTATTTTGAAAAAGTGCATAATTTTAACATAAAAAGTGCGTGAGTGAATAATAAATATAAACTTAATGTGTAAGTGCGTAATACAAAATAAATATAACAAAATATATAAACATTAAAAGTGCGCGAGTGAAATACATAGAACATTAGCTTAGTGCGAAAAAGCGTCTTGTAAATCAAATATATAACCACGGTTCATTGTGCGTGGTGAATATAAACAAACATAAATACAGTGCAACCAAATAGTTTGTGTACGTTTGGTTGCTTAAACTTGGTGCGCACTACAAAAGGTCGAAGGGTGAGTACACCTTCGCTTACGATAACTACGCCTGAGCTTAGAGTAAAACTATGTTTGAAGGGTTAGTACACCTTCGCTTAAAATAACTACGTTTTGAACTTATAGTAAACAAAGTTCGAAGGGTGAGTACACCTTCGCTTACGATAACTACGCCTGAGCTTAGAGTAAAACTACGTTGGAAGGGTGAGTACACCTTCGCTTAAAATAATTACGTTTTGAACTTATATTAAACAAAGTTCGAAGGGTGAGTACACCTTCGCTTACGATAACTACGCCTGAGCTTAGAGTAAAACTATGTTCGAAGGGTGAGTATACCTTCGCTTACGATAACTACGCCTGACTTAGAGTAAACAACGTTCGAAGGGTGAGTACACCTTCGCTTAAGATAACTACGTTTTGAACTTAGAGTAAGCAACGTTCGTAGGGTGAGTACACCTTCGCTTAAGATAACTACGTTTTGATTTTAGAGTAAACAACGTTCGAAGGGTGAGTGTACCCTCGCTTAAGATAACTACGCCTGAGCTTTGAGTAAAACTATGTTCGAAGGGTGAGTACACCTTCGCTCAAGATAACTACGTTTTGAATTTATAGTAAACAAAGGTCGAAGGGTGAGTACACCTTCGCTTACGATAACTACGCCTGAGCTTAGAGTAAAACTATGTTTGAAGGGTTAGTACACCTTCGCTTAAAATAACTACGTTTTGAACTTATAGTAAACAAAGTTCGAAGGGTGAGTACACCTTCGCTTACGATAACTACGCCTGAGCTTAGAGTAAAACTATGTTCGAAGGGTGAGTATACCTTCGCTTACGATAACTACGCCTGACTTAGAGTAAACAACGTTCGAAGGGTGAGTACACCTTCGCTTAAGATAACTACGTTTTGAACTTAGAGTAAGCAACGTTCGTAGGGTGAGTACACCTTCGCTTAAGATAACTACGCCTGACTTAGAGTAAACAACGTTCGAAGGGTGAGTACACCTTCGCTTAAGATAACTACGTTTTGAAATTAGAGTAAGCAACGTTCGAAGGGTGAGTACACCTTCGCTTACGATAACTACGCCTGAGCTTAGAGTAAAACTATGTTTGAAGGGTTAGTACACCTTCGCTTAAAATAACTACGTTTTGAACTTATAGTAAACAAAGATCGAAGGGTGAGTACACCTTCGCTTAAGATAACTACGTTTTGAACTTATAGTAAACAAAGGTCGAAGGGTGAGTACACCTTCGCTTAAAATAACTACGTTTTGAACTTATAGTAAACAAAGTTCGAAGGGTGAGTACACCTTCGCTTACGATAACTACACCTGAGCTTAGAGTAAAACTACGTTGGAAGGGTGAGTACACCTTCGCTTAAAATAACTACGTTTTGAACTTATATTAAACAAAGTTCGAAGGGTGAGTACACCTTCGCTTACGATAACTACGCCTGAGCTTAGAGTAAAACTATGTTCGAAGGGTGAGTACACCTTCGCTTACGATAACTACGCCTGACTTAGAGTAAACAACGTTCGAAGGGTGAGTACACCTTCGCTTAAGATAACTACGTTTTGAACTTAGAGTAAGCAACGTTCGTAGGGTGAGTACACCTTCGCTTAAGATAACTACGCCTGACTTAGAGTAAACAACGTTCGAAGGGTGAGTACACCTTCGCTTAAGATAACTACGTTTTGAAATTAGAGTAAGCAACGTTCGAAGGGTGAGTACACCTTCGCTTAAGATAACTACGCCTGACTTAGATTAAACACTATGTTCGAAGGGTGAGTACACCTTCGCTTAAGATAACTACGCCTGACTTAGAGTAAACAACGTTCGAAGGGTGAGTACACCTTCGCTTAAGATAACTATGTTTTGAACTTAGAGTAAGCAACGTTCGAAGGGTGAGTACACCTTCGCTTAAGATAACTACGCCTGACTTAGATTAAACACTATGTTCGAAGGGTGAGTACACCTTCGCTTAAGATAACTACGCCTGACTTAGAGTAAACAACGTTCGAAGGGTGAGTTCACCTTCGCTTAAGATAACTATGTTTTCAATTTAGAGTAAGCAACGTTCGAAGGGTGAGTACACCTTCGCTTAAGATAACTACGTTTTGAACTTAGAGTAAACAACGTTCGAAGGGTGAGTACACCTTCGCTTAAGATAACTACGATTGAACTAACTACTCAGTCTCAAAGCATGTACATGCTACTGCGCCTGCGACAAGACTGCCTGTGCTAAGCAAACGCGACTGCTTTATATTCTCCCGTTGCCTTTCTGTTCCGTCCCAATGTGCACAAAAACGGATGCGGATCCGTTACGAACCCGTTACGAGTCCGTCAGTACACACTGCGCTTTCTTATGTTTCGACGGACCCGTTACGAACCCGTTACGAATCCGCCAAAAGAGTCTGAAACGCATTCGTATATGAAGTCCGAAACGGATTCGTATCTGAAGTCCGAAACGGATTCGTTCCTGAAGTCCGTTCTGAGTCCGAGGCGGATCCGAAAAAATGAAAAAAGCAATTCGTATTTTTGAGAGGAATCTTATGTTTCGACGAACCCGTTAGGAATCCTTCAAAAAAATTTCCACAACGTTAACATAAAAAACAGTCTTAAATTTGTTTTACAATTTCTTATTTTATTTTCAGTAGATTAGGGATACGAAATACAATTGTGTACTCATTTTTGTTGTTATTTTTATATTTATTATACATTGATATAATTTTAAATTTTCTTCTTTAAAATGTAATATGTAGAATGTAAGAACTGAATTAGCCAAAAAATAAAAAAATGTTGAAAATACATAAACATTATTGTCCCTTTTTGAATAAGAACTATTTTTAAAAAACGAGTCCGTTGTGAATTCGCATTATTTAAAAAAAAATGTCTGAAACGGATTCGTATGTGAAGTCCGAAATGGATTCGTATCTGAAGTCCGAAACGGATTCGAATCTGAAGCCCGAAACGGATTCGTATCTGAAGTCCGAAACGGATTCGTATCTGAAGTCCGAAACGGATTCGTAACTGAAGTCCGTAACGGAGAGAGGAATTTCATACGAAAAAGGATCCGTTCCGGATGCGAAACGCAATCCGTTTCGGACAAAATGTACGAAGAAGTGAGTTCGTTACGGATTCGTAACGGATCCGTTTGGCACACTGGGGTGTTCACTTCTTTTGTTTTCCCTGCCTGTGTATATGTAACTGTGTGCATGGCTCTGCATGTTTGTATGTGTGCATTTATTATTTGTTTACTTATTTGTTATTCAATACATTATTATTTCCCCAATAGAATATTTATAACATTAATATTATATATTTTACCTAATAAGATATAATATAATATAATATAATATAATATAATATAATATAATATAATATAATATAATATAATATAATATAATATAATATAATATAATATAATATAATATAATATAATATAATATAATATAATATAATATAATATAATATAATATAATATAATATAATATAATATAATATAATATAATATAATATAATATAATATAATATAATATATATAATATAATATAATATAATATAATATAATATAATATAATATAATATAATATAATATAATATAATATAATATAATATAATATAATATAATATAATATAATATAATATAATATAATATAATATAATATAATATAATATAATATAATATAATATAATATAATATAATATAATATAATATAATATAATATAATATAATATAATATAATATAATATAATATAATATAATATAATATAATATAATATAATATAAATATAATATAATATAATATAATATATAATATAATATAATATAATATAATATAATATAATATAATATAATATAATATAATATAATATAATATAATATAATATAATATAATATAATATAATATAATATAATATAATATAATATAATATAATATAATATAATATAATATAATATAATATAATATAATATAATATAATATAATATAATATAAATAATAATATAATATAATATAATATAATATAATATAATATAATATAATATAATATAATATAATATAATATAATATAATAATATAATATAATATAATATAATATAATATAATATAATATAATATAATATAATATAATATAATATAATATAATATAATATAATATAATATAATATAATATAATATAATATAATATAATATATATAATATAATATAATATAATATAATATAATATAATATAATATAATATAATATAATATAATATAATATAATATAATATAATATAATATAATATAATATAATATAATATAATATAATATAATATAATATAATATAATATAATATAATATAATATAATATAATATAATATAAATAATATAATATAATATAATATAATATAATATAATATAATATAATATAATATAATATAATATAATATAATATAATATAATATAATATAATATAATATAATATAATATAATATAATATAATATAATATAATATAATATAATATAATATAATATAATATAATATAATATAATATAATATAATATAATATAATATAATATAATATAATATAATATAATATAATATAATATAATATAATATAATATAATATAATATAATATAATATAATATAATATAATATAATATAATATAATATAATATAATATAATATAATATAATATAATATAATATAATATAATATAATATAATATAATATAATATAATATAATATAATATAATATAATATAATATAATATAATATAATATAATATAATAATATAATATAATATAATATAATATAATATAATATAATATAATATAATATAATATAATATAATATAATATAATATAATATAATATAATATAATATAATATAATATAATATAATATAATATAATATAATATAATATAATATAATATAATATAATATAATATAATATAATATAATATAATATAATATAATATAATATAATATAATATAATATAATATAATATAATATAATATAATATAATATAATATAATATAATATAATATAATATAATATAATATAATATAATATAATATAATATAATATAATATAATATAATATAATATAATATAATATAATATAATATAATATAATATAATATAATATAATATAATATAATATAATATAATATAATATAATATAATATAATATAATATAATATAATATAATATAATATAATATAATATAATATAATATAATATAATATAATATAATATAATAATATAATATAATATAATATAATATAATATAATATAATATAATATAATATAATATAATATAATATAATATAATATAATATAATATAATATAATATAATATAATATAATATAATATAATATAATATAATATAATATAATATAATATAATATAATATAATATAATATAATATAATATAATATAATATAATATAATATAATATAATATAATATAATATAATATAATATAATATAATATAATATAATATAATATAATATAATATAATATAATATAATATAATATAATATAATATAATATAATATAATATAATATAATATAATATAATATAATATAATATAATATAATATAATATAATATAATATAATATAATATAATATAATATAATATAATATAATATAATATAATATAATATAATATAATATAATATAATATAATATAATATAATATAATATAATATAATATAATATAATATAATATAATATAATATAATATAATATAATATAATATAATATAATATAATATAATATAATATAATATAATATAATATAATATAATATAATATAATATAATATAATATAATATAATATAATATAATATAATATAATATAATATAATATAATATAATATAATATAATATAATATAATATAATATAATATAATATAATATAATATAATATAATATATATATATAATATAATATAATATAATATAATATAATATAATATAATATAATATAATATAATATAATATAATATAATATAATATAATATAATATAATATAATATAATATAATATAATATAATATAATATAATATAATATAATATAATATAATATAATATAATATAATATAATATAATATAATATAATATAATATAATATAATATAATATAATATAATATAATATAATATAATATAATATAATATAATATAATATAATATAATATAATATAATATAATATAATATAATATAATATAATATAATATAATATAATATAATATAATATAATATAATATAATATAATATAATATAATATAATATAATATAATATAATATAATATAATATAATATAATATAATATAATATAATATAATATAATATAATATAATATAATATAATATAATATAATATAATATAATATAATATAATATAATATAATATAATATAATATAATATAATATAATATAATATAATATAATATAATATAATATAATATAATATAATATAATATAATATAATATAATATAATATAATATAATATAATATAATATAATATAATATAATATAATATAATATAATATAATATAATATAATATAATATAATATAATATAATATAATATAATATAATATAATATAATATAATATAATATAATATAATATAATATAATATAATATAATATAATATAATATAATATAATATAATATAATATAATATAATATAATATAATATAATATAATATAATATAATATAATATAATATAATATAATATAATATAATATAATATAATATAATATAATATAATATAATATAATATAATATAATATAATATAATATAATATAATATAATATAATATAATATAATATAATATAATATAATATAATATAATATAATATAATATAATATAATATAATATAATATAATATAATATAATATAATATAATATAATATAATATAATATAATATAATATAATATAATATAATATAATATAATATAATATAATATAATATAATATAATATATTATAATATAATATAATATAATATAATATAATATAATATAATATAATATAATATAATATAATATAATATAATATAATATAATATAATATAATATAATATAATATAATATAATATAATATAATATAATATAATATAATATAATATAATATAATATAATATAATATAATATAATATAATATAATATAATATAATATAATATAAATAATATAATATAATATAATATAATATAATATAATATAATATAATATAATATAATATAATATAATATAATATAATATAATATAATATAATATAATATAATATAATATAATATAATATAATATAATATAATATAATATAATATAATATAATATAATATAATATAATATAATATAATATAATATAATATAATATAATATAATATAATATAATATAATATAATATAATATAATATAATATAATATAATATAATATAATATAATATAATATAATATAATATAATATAATATAATATAATATAATATAATATAATATAATATAATATAATATAATATAATATAATATAATATAATATAATATAATATAATATAATATAATATAATATAATATAATATAATATAATATAATATAATATAATATAATATAATATAATATAATATAATATAATATAATATAATATAATATAATATAATATAATATAATATAATATAATATAATATAATATAATATAATATAATATAATATAATATAATATAATATAATATAATATAATATAATATAATATAATATAATATAATATAATATAATATAATATAATATAATATAATATAATATAATATAATATAATATAATATAATATAATATAATATAATATAATATAATATAATATAATATAATATAATATAATATAATATAATATAATATAATATAATATAATATAATATAATATAATATAATATAATATAATATAATATAATATAATATAATATAATATAATATAATATAATATAATATAATATAATATAATATAATATAATATAATATAATATAATATAATATAATATAATATAATATAATATAATATAATATAATATAATATAATATAATATAATATAATATAATATAATATAATATAATATAATATAATATAATATAATATAATATAATATAATATAATATAATATAATATAATATAATATAATATAATATAATATAATATAATATAATATAATATAATATAATATAATATAATATAATATAATATAATATAATATAATATAATATAATATAATATAATATAATATAATATAATATAATATAATATAATATAATATAATATAATATAATATAATATAATATAATATAATATAATATAATATAATATAATATAATATAATATAATATAATATAATATAATATAATATAATATAATATAATATAATATAATATAATATAATATAATATAATATAATATAATATAATATAATATAATATAATATAATATAATATAATATAATATAATATAATATAATATAATATAATATAATATAATATAATATAATATAATATAATATAATATAATATAATATAATATAATATAATATAATATAATATAATATAATATAATATAATATAATATAATATAATATAATATAATATAATATAATATAATATAATATAATATAATATAATATAATATAATATAATATAATATAATATAATATAATATAATATAATATAATATAATATAATATAATATAATATAATATAATATAATATAATATAATATAATATAATATAATATAATATAATATAATATAATATAATATAATATAATATAATATAATATAATATAATAATTTCTATACATCTTATTCATAATATATAATAAATCTTTAAATTTAATTAAGATAGTTTAATTTACATTTCATGTTTTGGTTGTTAACATTTTCCATATTTTAAATTCAGTTAACAATTCACTTATATACTTTGTGAGACCCAAATTGTGTAACAATTTGAGTCCTCACACTACGAAGCGAACCATTTGTTCCATTTGTTTATGAGGCATCAGATGACATATAAACATCATCAGGTTGCAGCTGATGCATTAAAAGTGCAATACCGTTACATGGAATTATTGCTCACTGAGTATTCATCTAATATGTATAAATTATAATACGAGATCAGGTCTTTAAACTCTTGATAAAAATAATAAAAATTTATGATGTCATGAGATCGCGTTGATAGCCGCTTATGCAACAAAAATGTTAAAGCGTTGTATGGAATTATGTATATCTCGGTGACTATAACCATTAAGGTAAATTTTATGTTGCTTTTGTTAAGGCGGGTTCTTAAGCTTTATGATAAAAATAACACATGGCCTGTAACATGACGTGGTAAATGTATCATGGAAGCATCGAAATATTGAATGACACTAAGGTAAATGTTAATGAACCATTGTAAGGACGGTAGTAAGGACTAAAAAAGGACTAAAAAAAATTCATAGACTGGGTAAATACTAGGTAAGGAGTTAGAACTAGGATTTGAACAAGGATTAGGACAGTATAAGTACAAAGATAAGAATAAGGACAATAATAATGTCAGTAAAATGAACAATGAACAAGGATTAGTACAAGAATTTAGAAAAGGATTATAACAATGATTTACAGGGATTTTGACAATAATTATGACAAGAACTAGAACATGTGAAAAGTTAAAGATAAGGACAATAATTAAGATCAGAAGGTGGATAAGGACAATTGTTGGTTGAAGGATTAGGACAAGGACTGATACACTTATTAGGAATAATATAAAACTAGGGTTAGAAGAAGGATATCGACAGTGGACACAATAAGGACAATGACTAGAATAAAGGTTTGTACAAGAAAAAGGGCTAGGATTGGGATATATATGTAGACAAAGATAAGGATAAGAATTTGGACAATTATAAGGACAAGGATTAAAAACAAGATTAAGGCAAAGATTGGAAAAGGAATTAGAACAAGAATAGATGCAAAGACTAAAGCAAGTATTAAAAAAATGATTTAAACACGGATAAGTATAAGGATTAGGACAAAGATTAGGACAAGAATTAGAACAAGGATTAGGATAATAGTAAGAAATTGAATTTGGACAAAAATTAATCCTGGGACTAAGAAAAGTATTAGGAAAATTATATGACTTAGGACGAGGAATAGAACAAAGATTTCGGTAAGGAGATTGATAAGAAATTGACTAAGAATTGAGACTAAAATTGGTACATATATTAGGACAGTGATAATATCAAAGACAAAGACAAAGATAAGGACGAGGATTAAAACAAGGATTAAAAAATGTATTAGAATAAGGAGCAGAACAAATATTTTCGCACGGATTTTGATAAGTTTTGTGAAAAGAATCGGTACACGGATTAGGGCAAATATTGGAAAAGGGTCTAGGACAAAAAGTACTAGAAGAATTAGAAAAAGTAGTGGGAAATGTTTTGGACACGGATTAGGATAAGGATTGGGACAAGGATTAGGACAAGGGTTAAAACAAGAATTAGGATAAAAGTAGAAATTGGATTTGGGCAAGAATTAACTACTTACTTACTTTGTTGGCGCTACAACCGTACGTTGGTCTTGGCCTCAACTAAGAATTTGCGCCAGCCATTTCTGTCTTTCGCTTGCTGGCGCCAGTTGGAAATTCCAAGCTTCGTCAGATTGTCCTCTACTTGGTCTTTCCAACGAAGATGCGGTTGTCCTCTTCTGCGTTGACCGCCGCTGGGTACTCTTCACTGGAGCATCGTCTTTCATGCGCTGAACATGACCAAGCCAGCGAAGCCTCACGATTTTAATGGGCTTGACTATGTCAATGTCAGCGTACATCTCATACAGTTCATCATTCCACCGTATTCGGTACTCGCCATTAACACAGATTGGTCCGTAGATCTTACGAAGAATCTTGCTCTCGAATGCGCCTAGAGTATTTTCATCTATACTGCTCAGCGTCCAGGTTTGTGATGCATAAAGAAGAACAGGCATGATGAGCGATTTATAGAGCGTGATTTTCGTTCGTCGAGAGAGGGATCTGCTTCTCAATTGCCTACTGAGCCCAAAGTAACACCTGTTGGCAAGAGGTATTCTTTGTTTGATCTCAATTAATACCAGGATTAAAACAAGTATTAGGAAAAGTATATGACTTACGACGAGAAATAGGACAATTTTGATTATGGTAAGAATTTGACTAAGAATTGTGACTAGAATTGGGACATATATTAAGCCAATGATAAGACCACAAGGATAAGGACAGATATTAAGATGAGGATTGGGATATGTATTTGAATAAGGAGTAGGACAAAGATTTGCACAAGAATTTTAATAAGTATTGAAACAAGAATTGGGACACGGACTGGGGCGAATATTGAAAAGGGACTAGGTCAAGAATTACTGGAAGAATTAGAAAAAGTATTGAGAAAATAATTTGGACACGGATATGGAATGGGACAAGAATTAGAACAAGGATTAGAACAAGATTTAGGATAAAAGTAAGAAATAGGACTGGGATAAGAATTAATACCAGGATTAAGACTAAGTATAAGGAAAATGATTTGAGCACCGATTAGCATAAGTATTGGGACAAAGAATATTATTCTGATTAGAACAAGAAAAAGTACAAGGATTTCGATAAAGAAAAATAATAAGGATTGGGACATGTGTTAGGAAAAAATAAGTACTAAGATGAGGACAAAGATTAGGGCAAGGATTGGAAAAGGAATTCTTACAAGGATTTGGTGATCTGTGCTGATTTTGGCCAAAACAAAAATTTTCTAAAAAAATTAATTAAAAAATATTTATGTTGAATAATTTTTTTTATAAAATTACTATAAGCTTTATTAATAAAAATAAAAAAATTTTGTTTAAATTGTGCCAATAACTTATAGTAGTCATAGAGACTTTAAATATTATGACTGTTTCCGTACTAACTTCAAGTAATTGTAATAGAAAAGAGAATGATATTTTGCATGTTATTGTTCTCTCTTGAGCTTTCAAAATTTGTAAAGTAACGCTTTTAAGTAACATAAAGTTACTTTAATCGAGTACGAAAACATACCTATTATATAAAAATGTACCTTGAAAAATTTTACTACAAACCGCTTTAAACAAAAGTTTTCTACAGCGTACTTCTATATACTTACATATAACAATAGTAAAACTAATTTAAAAAGACTCCCTTAAGATATGCAATGAAATTTTTTTCGATTATACATAGCGAACTTTTCTGTAGATGGAGAATTTCTTCCATTTAAAATTTGAAAACTAACTTTTTTACTTCAAAGGAAATCATGTTAAATATAACATATTAATGGAAAGTAAAACTTTTTATGCCAAATGATTGAAAGTTAAATAACTTTTAAAGTACAAAAAACACATTTGTGTTTGTTTAAGCGAGTGAAAACTTTGAGTGAAGGCTGATGGTGCTTAATTAATTTCAGTAAACTTTGAAATCTAGAAAAAAGCTTCTTAGTTGAAGTGGAAAAAAATTATATTAAATTGACCAAATGAGTTTTATTCATGTGTGACATGAATAAACGATTAAAATTTCCATGTCTACAAACCACATAAAAATTTTATGCTTTATTCGAACTTATTCGAAATTCCAAAAAATGCTCTTAGAACCAAAAATTATACATAACAGTTATGACAGGCCATAAATATAAATATAAATGTATATATTTGTGAACCCTTCTCAAAACAAACGATGAGCTGGCAACTCACACACAAAAACACTTACAATAGACTTATCCATTGAAATCCCTTGACAATTCGATTTAAATCTTGCGACATCTGCTCCCAAGATACGCTTTACGCTGACATGAATTTCAATTATAGCATTTTTTTTTTCATCTTTTATTCTCTCTTGCATATTTTTGGTTATTGCTATTGTTGTTACCTACAGGCTAAGGACACATTTTTGTAATACATTTTTGTTTGTGGAACTAATGTTGGAAATTTTGTTGTGGTATCTAATGCCACCTATCTTCTTTGTGTTGCCTTACATTTTGCTCATCTCAGCTCTATTCACAGCAAATCCTTCAATGGCAGCTCCTGTTGTGTTGTCTTCATCTATATGACATACACCATGTTGCCGTTACGTCTGGGTGAAGCTCTTATTGGCGGCTTGATACTCTCGGGAACGCACATCTATTTGGAGCTACGTAGTGAAGAGGCGCCAATGCAGTGGAAAGAGGTAAATACATTGATTCTGCATTGTATATGTTTTTTCTAGTGAAATTTACGAACAAAATATTTAAGCGAAATTCTTTTGAGTAATTTTTTTATTTATGCTCGTAACTAATGGAGTCATGTGATGACAATTATGATGCAAATTATGTATGTTAGTTTGCACTCAAAATCGTAGTTATAGTAAATGAAGCTTTAAAGTCGAATATTCTTAAAGTGTTCTTTAAATTTTTCAGTCAGTAAAAAAGTACAAACAGCAGACACATTTTCCCAATACTTTCACACAAACACACACAGCCAAAGTTAAGCTCTAATGTAAAAAACATGTTGTGTGTCTTATGTCCTAAAATAAAAGCAATAATACGTTAACGCAGAAAAGCGGTACATCATGGCATTGCAGTAACTAAACAGCTCATTTGTCAATTATTGGTAATTTTGCTTGCTTTCCACAGAAATGTGTATTTGAAGCAGCCTTCAAGAGTCTGTTATTTAAATTAATGAAAAGAATTTTTTTTCAAAATGACAAAAAATATACAAAATAAATGATTACACTTTCCTTTTCAAAATTAAATTATTAATGATAGCGTCTAGCTATAGAAGCTTTTCCTTTTAATTTATTGTTTGTTTATTTTTTTTGTTGCTTACATTTGTACATACGTTCAATTATGCGTACGTTTTATAGGATTGATATGTTAAAGACAAAATTAGAAATGACTGCTACATAAAAGAAAAAACATGATTGTAAGTTGTACATAAGGCAAGCAAGTTATTTTTTTACCTTTTTTTAAAATTTCAATTAATGGGGCATTTGATAAGAACAATATTAGAAATATTTATATGAAGCAAGATGCATGTTTATAAAATCATTGTAAAGCTATTTATAGAAATTATTTTTGGAACAAGTTAGAGACTTTTGTAGCCTTTTCTGGCAGCCGCACTGTGCGTTAATCCCATAATAAGACGAGAAACATATAGATAGACTTGTCTGATTAAAATTAAACTTCTTAATCACATGTAAATGAGGCATTTAAAAACAAAAAGTAGGTCACATTTTTTCTGAGGTCCGAAACTTCAAAAAAAACTTAGTTAAAAAAAAGAAGTACTTGGGTTTTTTTTCTTATTCGATGTTATAATTTAATTTTAAGGAAAACCAAATTACATCAAATCCATACTTGAATAAAGATATCTTATTTTTGCTTTAATTTTACGTAATTAGACTTGTTCCGACACATGGAGGCAAACCTATCGAATTCTAAAGAAATTGTTTATCCAAACACTTTGCTAACATAACAAAAATACTTGAACGGTTTAGTTTATCTGCAGTGTAACCAATTAGTCAAAATACTAGTAAATGTACTGGGTCAAAAAATACCAGTACTAGTTCAGCTCAAATGCTTTGTACATTTAGCAAACTGGTTATTTTACTGTGTTGATGTCATAAGAAAAGACAACTGTCCTATTCTCGGTATGAATAAAGGTGCTATTTTTACTGGCATAATTTTAACTAGTTGTGATAGTAGTAGCTTTTAAGCTAGTAAAATACTAGTATAATCAAAACTAGGCTTTTTACTGGTATGATTTGTGTCACCTTTGTGCTAGTATATTTTTAACTAGTTAAATACTAGTTTAATATTGACCAGTTTCATATTAGTATTATTTTAGCCAGTTCAATTCTAGTAGTTTTCATACTAGTTGTATGCTAGTTTTCGTTTTGTTCTAGTCTTTTTGAAACCAGTTGTTTGTTAGTACTACGTAAACTGGCATTTCACGGTGCAACACGTAAAACTCAAACAACTTTTTGACTGTTGTTCCTTAAAGTTGGAGACGTAAATAGAAAAACTGTATCTAGAATTTGCTAGTTTGGCTACCGATCGGATTTTATGGTACGTAAAAGATATTGGTTGAAACTTAATTTTTCAAAAAAATACTTTTTCACGGCTATATCTCGTAAGCTATTTGGAATTTTGTTTTCCTGCCTTCAGCAAAGTTGTAGCTATTAGCAAGAAAAACAAAAGGTCAGAGCAAAATAACACAATATAACTTTACCGAAGAGTCAAAATAGCAAAAATTGAAAAAATGGACTTGTTATTTTTACCATTTTTGGTCCATATATCTCAAACCATTTTGAATTTTGGCAAAGAATATAAAACAAAGTTGTAGGCAAGCAAAAACTAAACAACTAATTTACAATATGTCAACTGCATACGAGTGCTCCTTGATAACGTTTTGGCAATGAAAATGTGACATATTTTCATAAAAATCCATTATACCATCCATGCTTGAGATTTCACGATTAAACATCCACGAACTCATTACGTTTTTGCGTTATAAATTTTATTTTGAAGAAATTAATTGTTTTTGTTTTCTTTTGCAAATTGAAAATTCAATAATTCAGTTTGGCGACCTCGTGAAAAAAGAATAAGAGATGTTATTCTTCCATATTAATTGAAGTTTATGCCTGTAAAGTAGATGATAGAAATTTTTTAATGGTGGTTCAATTTCTAATCAATTCTACTGCAAACATTTTCAATCGCCTAAGATCCGACGGAAAATCGCTTGGAAAATGAGACAATCGCCAGCGAGCTCATTTGGGAGTCATCAGGGTATCGCCGGCTGTAAGCAGCTGAGGCCATAAAAGCGATTCGCCGGGAAGATTCGCGAACGAATCGCCTTAAGGCTTAGTAAGCGATTCGCTGGGAAGAGTCGCTAACGAATTGCCGAGAGGGGTCTTTAGCGATTCGCCTGGAAGATTCGCGAACGAAGCGGAAAGAGTCTCAAACGAATCACCAAGAGAAATCCTTAGCAATTCGCGGGAAGAGTCATAAACGAATCGGTAAATGGAGTCTTAAGCGATTCATCGAAAATCGTGCTGATATGAATATTTTCAGTTTCCATGCGGCAAATCAATACAAAAATTTTTTTTTTAATTTTTCGATGAATATTTTTGTAGAGAAGTATATAGAATAGCCTACTTCATATTGGAACAATCGATCTTTAAAATTTTTAAACAAACCATCTTCTAACGATCGCCGGAATGAGCAAAGGAAGATTTTAAAGATTTTTCTTGAATCGCGCATTCATCGCTTGGGCGTTCGAAAAGCCATCCATCTTCCAACGATTGACGGAATGAGCGAAGGAAGATTTTGAAGATTTCTCTTGAATTGCGTATTCATTGCTTGGACGATTGAAAAGCGATTCATCTTCCAACGACCGCCGGAACGAAAGAAGGAAGATTTTGAAAATTTTTCTTGAATTACGCACTCATCGCTTGGGCGATTGAAAAGCGACCCATCTTCCAAATAAGCCTTTGGCGAAGCACTTGCGATTCGTCAAATCAACTACTTTTTTAATCGTCTTCCAAATGTTTGCAGGGGATTAACCTTCAAATGAAGTTAGTGACAAGTTGATACTTTTTGTGAAATGAAATTATTATATAACTTTTATGCAAAAATTTTTTGATGACAAATACATGTAAAAAAGTTATTTTGAAAATTATACCCTGCAAATATTTTCAATTGCCTCAGAGCCGCCAGTGAATCGCTTGGAAGATGAGACAATCGCCGGCGAGCTCATTTGGGAGTCATCAGGATATCGCCGGTTGTAAGCAGCTGAGGCCATAAAAGCGATTCGCCGAGAAGATTCGCATACGAAACGCCTAAAGGATTCGTAAGCGATTCGTTGGGAAGAGTCACTAACAAATCGCCGAGAGAGGTCTTAAGCGATTTGCCTGGAAGATTCGCGAACGAAGTGCGTAAAGGATTCGTAAGTAATTCGCTAGAAAGAGTCTTAAACGAATCGCCAAGAGAAGTCCTTAGGAATTCGCGGGAAGAGTCACAAACGAATTGGCGAATGGAGTCTTAAGTGATTCACCAAAAATCGTGCTGATATGAATATTTTCAATTTTAAAAAAACTTTTTTTAAATTTTTTGATGATTATTTTTAGTAGAGAAGTATATAGAATAGCCTACTTCATACTCTAACAATCGATCTTAAAAATTTTTAAATAAGCCATCTTCCAACGATCGACGGAATGAGCGAAGGAAGATTTTAAAGATTTTTCTTGAATCGCGCATTCATCGCTTGGGCGATTGAAAAGCGACCCATCTTCCAAAGAAGCTTTGGGCGAATCGCAAGTGCTTCGCCAAATCAACTTCTCTTCCAACCATCTTCCAAATGTTTGCAGGGGATTAACCTCCACATGAAGTTAATGACAAGTTGATACTTTTTGTGAAATGAAATTATTTTATCTTTTTTATGTACAAATTTTTTGATGACAAATACATGTAAAAAAATTCTTTTGAAAATTATACCCTGCAAATATTTTCAATCGCCTCAGAGCCGTCAGCGAATCGCTGGGAAGAAGAGACAATCGCTGGCGAGCTCATTTGGAAGTCATCCGGGTATCACCGACTGTAAGCAACTGAGTCCATTAAAGCGATTCGCCGGGAAGATTCGCGAACGAATCGTCTAAAGGGTATGTAAGCGATTCGCTGGAAAGCGTCGCTTACGAATAGCCGAGAGGGCTCTTAAGCGATTCGACGGAAAGATTCACGAACGAATCGCCGAGAGGGGTCTTAAGCGATTTGCTGGGAAGAGTATCAAACAAATAGCAAAGAGAAGTCCTTAGCGATTCTCGGGAAGAGTAGCACATGAATCGGAAAAAGGAGTCTTGCTGCATGTTTAAGCAAAACGAAACGAAGGCTAAGAGTGGTGCAAGACACGATAAGCAATACATTTTCCATATCAAAAAAATATTATTGCTCGTTTCTTTCACGTCATTCAGCCTTCGTTTCTTTGTACATAAATATGCAGTAAAATACATGTACAAATATGCATGTCGATTCGTCGACAAGAGTGGCAAACGAATCGCGTTTATGGTTCCTCAGGGATTTGTTGCGAAGTGTATTTGTTGAACGTTACAACTTGTTTTATAGTAGGCATTCTTTGTGAAATCGGTCAACAAAAAAATCGACCACCGAAAATCGTGCTGATATAAAAATGTTCAGTTTTCATATAGCAATTCAATACAAGAACTAATTTTTTTAAATTTTTCGATGATTATTTTTAGAAGAGAAGTATATGGAGTAGCCTGTTTTATATTCCATCGTTCAATTTTAAAAATTTTTAAAATAGCCACTTCCAACGATTGCCGGAATGAGCGAAGGAAGATATTGAAAATTTTTCTTTAATAGCGCATCCATCGCTTGAGCTATCGAAAAGCGATCCATCTTCCAACGATCGCCGAAACAAGCGAAGGAAGATTTTGAAGATTTTTCTTGAATCGCGCACTCATCGCTTGGGCGATCGAAAAGCGATCCATCTTCTAACAATCGCCGGCATGAGTGAAGAAAGATTTTTAAGATTTTTCTTGAATCGCGCACTCATCGCTTGGGCGATCGAAAAACGATACATCTTCCAAAGAGCCCTCAGGCGAATCGCAAGTGCTTCGCCAAGTTAACTTCTCTTCAAATCGTCAAATGTTCGCCGGGATATTGAAAATTCAAGTATTCAAATTTTTTATATTGAAAATGTAAATATAAAAAACTTCCCAGGTATTTATGTGCCAAATTGACATTTTCACCGACAATTTCACCAAAAATATAAACATTTAATATTGTAAAAACCATGTGAAAAATCTCACAATACGAATTTTTACAATGAATAAAAAGAACTAAGAAAAGAAAAAAAAAAGTTATAATATTGCAAATCATCAGTAGAATCTAATACTTCGGAATTTCACACAAAAAGTTTTCACTAGTAATACAGTCAAAAACAGAAATAGGATCTGTTTAACTTGTCATGGTGCATGACTTAAAGGTCCCTATATTATTTTAATAATAACTAAGAACTAATTAAACATTTAGCATAGATCTCGCATAGCTTGCTTAGGTTTATACTTTTCTAATTGAATTATTTTTTTGTGTTAAAAACATATTTCGGAGCGGCCCGTATACTTTTACTCCTGGCGGCCTGAACTTTCCTCTCTACGGGCCTGGACAATCCATCACCTAATCAATTTATAACTGAGTATCAATTTCGTTCTCCTCAGCTTCACCCAATACTATAAACTTCTCAACACTTGGAGCAACCGCAAAAGCAATTTTGTTCAGCTAAGATGCATGCACAGCATCAAATAACTCCACTAAACAAATTTTCTTTCTTTTGTTTTAGTAAAGTTGTTTTAAGTGTATTCTTAAAGATAAATATAAGTTTTTAACTCATTTGATAAAAGACAGGGTCTTAACAAAACTTCGTTAGAATATTTGCAATTTTTTATATATCTAAAGTTTAATAACTTTTTGTTTTCGTACTGAAAGGATTTTCTTTTCTCTATGATTTAATGTCATATGTAGTTCAAAAATTTATAATTTTTCGTTTTGTTTGAATTTTTTATTGTGCTTTTTTCAGCTGCTGTGCATTCTGCTGGCGCTCTTCTGCAGCAATTTGGCTGGAATTTATACACATTGGCCTAAGGAGAAAGCGCAACGGAAGGCTTTTATTGAGACGCGTCAATGTATTGAAGCGCGCCTACGAACACAACGAGAAAATCAACAACAGGTGTGTAGCTAAGTTTTAAATAAATGTTTTAGTTAAACAAAACTTTCCATGATTTATTTATAATGATTAAGACTTGCTGTTGTATTTACGAACAAGGATTAAACAATTTAGTTATTTCAATTATTTCCAAGTTATTAAAACAACACGCATGAAAGTTTTCTTCAGTTTCTTGTTCGAACTCAAAGTGCATTTAACTATTTATTATTTGTGCTGCATAGAAGCAATAACAAGACTATGAAATGTACACATATATTTTTGCACGACTACATTTCTGAGAAATTGAGTTTGAGTGTATGTAGTATTGCGAAAATTTATAAGCTCTTTCGGCAATATTTGATTTCTACTGAAAAATTGCCCTTTGCATTGTTGTTAGTATTTTGTTCGCAGTTCATGGAGTGCAATATCCGCTTTCACTGCAGTGCACAAACACTTATACACACACACAAGCACAACTGAGCTTGCCTTAGTGTGTGTGGTTATATGTGGAGTGACGTTGCAGTGAATGTGTTTGTATTGGCGTTCCAATTTTTTGTGCCAAAAGTTCAATAGTTGAAGTTCCAAAAATATCGAATCGACAAAGCTATTTTATTTTGCCTTCAATCCATTTAAATGAGATGCAATAAAAATTTAAAAAAAAAAGAATTTAAGTGAAGGCAAATGTAAAAAATTATTCAAAATTTGTAAAGAATCGTTCTCTTACAAGTCCCTTTATCTTTAATTAGTAGCCGGATTATGAAATGCTTTATCAATTCTGTAAGTTTTTGCAACAATAATTCGCAGAATTTTAAAACTACATATTCTTATAAAAATATTTTTAACACTGTGGAACAAATTGGTCCTTTTAAAAAACCCTGCTCTCCTTCTTAATGGTTTCTTATATTTTTGTGTACGCATATCACAAATAAGTAATTCTTTTTCCGGGACACCTCTAGTTTGGTCTTCACAGGACTTTGAAATTTTAAGAAGAACCTATCTTTGACAAATTGTTTAGTTTAATAAATTAAATTTTTTGTCACAAAATTGGTATTGCAAAATTTCACAAAATAAATAGAAATAAGTAAAAAACTTAAAAAAATATTAAATTATTGGAAAATAAATTGGAAAATACTTTATATCCTTGAAGTTTTTATTTCAAATAATTTCGAAAAATTCTTGTTATAAACTTATCCTTTCAAGTATTTTTCTGCGTAATTTCAATGAAATGACATAATTGACTAGTTTATTTACATTTTTTAAAGTGTTTAAAATATTTTTTATCGTAAAAACTTGTTGTCTTGCCTTGTTCATATATTTTAGCTCGAAATTTATATATTTTATTGAAAAAATTCGTTGAATCGAAAGCCCAAAAAAATAACTTTTGAATAAACGATCGAACAATTAGTTATTTTAAATCAAATCGTGTTTTATTCAACGACATTTTTATTGAAAAGTATATTGCGGTTTCTGTGCTTAGAACGCGATTGTTTTTAGCGCGATTATTGTATCTGATATGCATCGTATGCCGCCTCAACGCTGTCCGCGATTGCAGTCCGAAGCTAATATGATGTCCGATCTGAACACCACTATCTTAATTGATACTGAAACCAACGTAACAGTTGACCCAACTGAAGTACCATCTACAAATGACGCCGCATAAAATGATTTCCAAAATGATACCAAATCTGTCTCATCACCATGAAAGAGCGCCCTACAATCTATGCAAAATCAGATTTCCGCTTTGCAAAATAAGTTATTTCAGGCAGAAGTGCAGTTAAATGAACGTGATCTGCAATACCAAACACTTCAGCAATAGATTTTGAGATTTCACTGACCACAAACGCCGTCACATCATCTTTCGCTGTGTTAGTCTCCAACGATTCCACTGTGAGATCCGGTGTAAGCTTTGGAGACGTAACTCCAGCTATACCCAACGCCTTTACCCTTACACCTTCAGCCACCATTATTTCAGTTGCTCATCCTACGCAATCTGCCAGCTATGGAAATAGTATACCGCTGTATGCAAATCAGGCAACATGTAATCCGCCTTTTCCACATCCATCTATTGGATCGTTTAATTTTACGTTGCCGACAAACCAAAAGTCTTCAGAGTAAAAATATGGGCATCCTCACATCGGTTCAGATAGTTTTTTTTTATTTATTTATTTTTCGACAACGGAGCTAACAAGACATAAGTCTTATATCAAGCACCGTAACATGATGTACTTACTGACAATTATTTGAAATTAATATACATAACATTAATTGAATATTATAAAAATTTAAAAAATGTATATACTAAATATTAAAATTAAAATTAAAGAATAAAGATATGAAAGAGAAAAAATTTAGATAAAACATTCTGGATTAAAAGATATATGCAAATTGAAATGTAAAACTTAAAAAGACAAACCGTATTTTAAGTTAAGTGGAACGAAGCTATATTATTGTAGTACAAATGCGATCAAACCATTATTGAAATTTAATCAAGATGTAAATACTTTAAGAACATGCTTATTCGTGGACATGTGAAATAATTTATTAAGTTATGTTTAAATTGCGTTGCATTGTTTATTCGCTGCATGTGATGAGGGAGCGAGTTCCAAAGACGAATTGTATGAACAAAAAACTGGCGTTCAGATGTAAGGCAAGTATGTCTCGGTTGGACGAGATTAATGCCGCGATTTGAGCGTAGAAAAAAATCTTTTAAACAAATATTCAGGTTCTTGTGTTGTTATTGTTCTATGTAGCGTGATCAGTGCTCTCGTATTAACAAGGTTATCGAAAGAAATTTTAAATATTTTATTTGCAAACTGCGATACTCGATCGGAACGCTTCAGCGTAAAAACGTATCGTGCAATGTTATTATATAGCACGTTCAGTTTGCGTCTGCTCGTTGAGTCGCAAGCTACAAAAAGTTCACATCCGTATAGCAACCTAGGAACCAAATAAGTTTTTGCGAGTAATATTCTGATATTTTGAGGGGTAAAGTGTTGAGTGGCCCAGAGATAACGCAGCATGCCATAAGTTTTACCAAGCAGTTCATTAATGTGGTTTGACCAAGTTAAGGAACTATTAAATGTAACACCCAAATTTTTCGCGGATTTAACCACCTCAATGCAGGAGCCATTTATTACTAATCTAGGAACAGATGTCTGTAAGGGTTTTTTGTTTGATATTACGAGGCATTTCGATTTGTTTGGATTTAAGCATAAGCCATTGATCGACGCCCATTCATTTACTCGGGCTAATTCTTCATTAAGCGTTACTACGCACTGTGTAATGTTTTTCATCGGGCAGCTAAAGTATAGTTGCACATCATCCGCTTACAAGTGAATCTTGCTGTCACGCAGTACTTGCGGTAGATCATTTGCGTATAAGGAAAAAAGCAGTGGTTTGAACCCTGTGGCACGCCTCTCTTAATAGGTAAGAAGTTTGAATAATTATTGTTGATATATACGGCCTGCGATCTGCCCTCGAGATATGACATCAAAAATCTAACAGCGGTTGGAGAAAAGTTAAAAAGTTGTTTTAGCTTTTTACATAACACCCGGTAATCAACTGTGTCAAAAGCTTTGGAATGATCTAGTAGAACTAAAAATGTAACGTTGTTGGAGTCAATGTTAGATCTTATGTCCTCAGTTACTTCGAGTAAGGCAGTTACGCAGCCTCGCTTCGCTCGGAAACCTGACTGGTAATCAGACAATAATGAATTTTCCTGCATAAAAACTTTCATTAGCTTGTTCATTATGTTCTGAAGCACTTTCGAAAAAAATGACAGAATTGCGATTGGGCAGAAATCACTGCACGATTTGGGAATAGGAATAATCTTTGCTCTTTTCCAGCTAGAGGGAAACTCAGATCTAGTTAAAATGGAATTGAAAAAATACGTGAAGAATGGCAATAACTGTGGGAGAAACATCCTGATAAAAATTGGATGCATTTCATCCGTGCCCATAGCATTTGATTTTACTGCTAGCATACTCTGTACAACTTCGTGTTGGACCACGCAGGAAAAACTAAAACTCGAAAGTAAATGCGGTGGGGTAATGTCGTCATAAAAATCTGGTCGAGAAGTAGGCATAGGTAAGCTAGTAAAGTTTTTTTTTAGCTCATTAACATCAGTATGCTGATTATCACAGGTCACACTTTTGCCTATTCCAATTTTTCGCACAAGATTCCATTTCTGCTTACCATTCAGGGCAAATGAAAACTTATGTTCGAAGTGTGCCAGCTTAGCAGCTGACACCTCTTGAACGACATCTCTTCTTAATTGCTTAAAGTAATCTTGTCGCTCAGGCGTCTTGAACCGCTTCCAACTATTAAAAGCCTCATTGCGCATTCTTATTAGCATTTTTATCCAACTTGAAAACCAAGGTGGCTGGTTGTGTTTAAAAATTTCAGTTTTATTGGGGACATATTTGTTAAAAAGATATTTTATATTATTTTCAAGAAACACGGCTTGGTCATTTACCTGTGGGACAGAAAATAAAGTGGACCAATTATGCTTTCGACTTTAGCAAACAACGATATACGATCAAAATTTTTAAAGTCACGAAACGTTAACTTTTCCTCTTTAGGAATCAATTTAAAGTCGTAAGCTAGAAATATAAGATCATGTTTAGAAAACATAGGTGCAGATAACTGATCGTAAAGCAAGATTTAACTGGTTTCATTCACGAAAAAGAGGTCTAGCAAAGTATTTTTAGTGTTCGAAAAGTGTGTTTGTGTGGTCGTATTTGATAGAGAAAGTCCAATAGATTTCATATCATCAACAAGATGAGATTCTTCCAAAATGTTACTATTAAAATCGCCACAGATGATTATGTCAGAGTATGAAAGTGACAAAGCCTTGACCCTATCAATAAAAACGTCGGTGTCTATAGCGCGGTTGGGTCTATATGCTGTACCTACAAGAAGCTTACTTGATGCGTATGCTACTTCAAGAAAAAGAAACTCCACTTTGTCAGAAGGACTTGATCTACAAACAAGCTGGCATTTAATACCCTCCCTTATAAACATAGCATTACCACCACCATGGCTTGCTCTATCCGCTCGAAATAGCCTATAATTATTTACTTTAAAAATGCTGTCTTTTACGCAAGTCATAAACCACGTCTCCGAAACGCACACAATATCTGCACCGGAATTTTCGAATAAATATCTGAATTCATCAATTTTCTTATTTAGACTCTGCGCATTAATATGATACACTTTTAAGCCAGTCTTTTGTTTACATAAAATGCGAACTAAGGTAAAGGTAGCGTCCCTGGAACCGCGGTAATTATTATTTAACGAAGATATTACTGTATATTACTGTATATCAAACATTAATGATGATCCGCAAATGATGCCACCTGGAAATAACAGGTCTTGGTCAGGTGAAATGATACAGCCACGGAAAGTTCAAGAGTTGACGGATTTTAGTGGACGAGCTGAAGATTGGCCAATGTTTTTTACTGCTTTTACGCAATCTACCGTAGATTAGCCGTACACCAACTTCGAAAACAACCAAAGTTTGCAAATGTGCTTAAAGGGTATTGGAAACTGGTTAAGTTGTTATTATCCATAAAACGTTAGTGCGATAGTCGAACAGCTACGTTTTCGTATTGGACGTCCAGAACAACTGATCCGTAGCCAATTATTGGAGGTACGTGAGTTTGGTAAACTAAATATTATTTCGTTTGCAACAAAAATTAAGAACCTCACTAATCATACTCGTCAAATCGCCATCAAATCCATACAAATTCTGTTGGTTAAATCAATTATCAAATCATTTGATTATCGATTTGATGAGTGGTTTGAAATGTGAACAATTATAATGAGCAATCGCATTGATTGCTTCATTTTTGCAGCCTTACTCAACTGTGGTTCATTTCAGCAATTGGTTAAATCATATTACCAGCTTGATTTGCACTGTTCAGGATGTTTACGTACGTGAGCCGAAATGTCGAATATTGTAACATGCTGCAAAGGAACCAAGTACCACCGTTAACAGTTGCCCAATCTGCAAACACCAACACAAAGCAACGGATTGTAAGCGTCTGATTCAATCTTCTGTAGCTGAGAGTTGAAGTAAAGCAAAACGAAGCCACCTTTGCTTCTCTTGCTTTAATGCAGGACACTCTACAAGAGACTGTCGTGTAAGTAAGCTCTGTTCAATCGATGGGTGCAAGAAGATGCATCACAACTTATACATAGCATTGGGATGCACTGGGATGAACATTTGCCAGCTTGTTTTAAGATTCCACGGTTCTATTTTCGTGATGGCTATTCAAAAGACTCGCAGCTTCATGTATATGTTAATGCCAATGAGGACGGATTTTCTGAGCCGATATAAAAATTTCGTTGGCTTGTGTTAAAGCAGGAGGTGCCCACTAAAATCCCTTCCAATTTCCCGTCTACAGCCATCGTTTTGGGAACAGCTCCTCCTGCTTTAGGCAGCAAGCAGTCGTTTTGGGAACGTGTATACTAAAGACCATACAAAAATATCACTCAGTCAAAATTTCAAAAAGTATTTTATGGAGTGATTCTAAACCTGTTTTGAAATGGATCAAAAGTGAACATCGTCGCTATAAGCCTTTCTTTGTGGCCCATCGAGTTTGCAGAAATTTTTGTAGATACTTTGCAATCCAATTGGAGGTGGATACCGACAAATGAGAACGTCACCGACGAGGCCACTCGTTTTGGAAGTGCCTCTGACGTTAGTGCAACTGCGCGGTAGCTCAATGGTGCAGAGTTTTAGCACTATAACGAACATAAAGGGCCATGCGAAAATAACAGCTGCAATTCAGAAGAGGAAGAACTTAAACCAAACTTTGCATTACTCACAGTTAAGAATGGATTTATTAAATTTAATCAATTCTGACATCTTGCGAAGTTGATTTGAGCCTGGGTAGTTTGTTTTGTTAATAACTGCAGTTGCCAACGTCAACCTTATCAGGATTTTGAACTTACTTCAATGGAACTTTAAGCCACTGAAGTAATTATTAGTCGTCAGGCACAAGCTGAAGGGTTTGCAACAGAAATAATACAACTCAGCGATGGTAAGGTGGTATCGAGAGATAGTTCAATTTATAAGTTATCATCTTATATTGATGATGATGGATTGCTTAGAATGCGGGGTCGCAAAGATGCAGCGTGTTGGCTTGTTTATGACACTAAGCGATCAATAAGCACTTAGCTCATGGTAAAGCAAAAACACCACATCAAATCGTTGAGGCGATAATCTGTGAAATTTGCCAAAAATATTGGGTGCCAGGGCTACGACAACCCTTACGTAAGTCACTAACAGTTGTTTTTGCTGCAAATTAAGAAAAACTTCGCCAATTACGCCACAAATGGGTCCACTACCTGCAGATAGGCAAACATTGTAAGTAAGGCCCTTTAGTTTTACTGGACTGGACTATTATGGATCATTGTTAGTCACTATTGGCCGTCGCACGTAGAAAAGGTGGGTAGCTTTATTTACTTTTCTCACCGTAAAAGCTGTGCATTTGAAGATCTCTCATGACCTCAGTACTGACCCCTGCATTTTGGCTATTCGCAAAATTATAAAT
The DNA here is from genome assembly GCA_963920525.1 of Dichetophora obliterata. Taxonomy (NCBI): domain Eukaryota; kingdom Metazoa; phylum Arthropoda; class Insecta; order Diptera; family Sciomyzidae; genus Dichetophora; species Dichetophora obliterata. Next base: position 190,278,913 of record OY986438.1, read on the forward strand.
CGCCGTGATATACCAGTAGGAATACGAACGGACAGCGGAACATTTTTTTTTTGGAGCAAATCAAAAAGCAAAGCGGTTCTCGGAAGTATTCGACTGCAACACTGTCCAGAAAGAGCTGTCTTTAAAAGGAGTTGAATGGATTTTCAACTATCCTCAAAACCGATCTACAGGAGATGCGTGGGAGCGCATTAGACAGTCTATAAAATAAGTTTTACGTTATACACTTACGGATATTGCAGATCAAGAACATATGCTACAAAACCTCCTTATCGAAGCCGAGAATATTGTTAAGTCACGCCCTCTGACGCACATACCAACAACAGGCGATCAAGATGAGCCCCTGGCTCGCGATAACTTTCTTCTTGCGTGAGCGAACACTGAAAAATCTCTGAGCATCAATAACATCAACGAGAATGTATTTGCTGTACGAAAACAATGGCGCATCGCACGTCAACTTAAAGATCGTTTTTGGAAATGCTTGCCAAATTAAGCCAGAAGAGTAAAATGGTGTCAGCCAACCAAACCTTTGAATGTGGGTTATATAGTTTTTGTATGTGATTCAAATATTCCAAAAATGGAATGGTGCCATGGAAATGTCGAGAAGGTGTATCCTGGATCCGATGGAGTCATAAGATGAGCAGATGTGCGCACCCTAAAATTTCTTTCGTTGGTTCGCAGCACAGAAAAATAATTTTTGAATAAACGATCGAACAATTAGTTCTGTTAAATCAAAAAGTGCTGCATTCAACGACAGTACCCAATTTTTTGCAATTCCGATTACCTGGAGAAACGTCGCATGCAAGACTCATGTCCAAACACATTTAATGCTACAAAAAGTTTAATTTTTCCGTGAGCAATTCAAAATGACAGCTACGGAATGGAAAAGCGTCCGAAACATTTGTATATTTTCGACGCTCATTTATGTTCCTTATTGGTTTGGATGCGTGAACGCTATAGACCCACTACGCTAAGACCTGTGATCAATACAAGATGCCATTTTATATTTTGATAAAAGAATTTCAATCGTCTTGTTGCATAAAATAATAAATCATTTATGGTATTTGTCACAGGTATTTTGTATTTGCCATTGCATTTTTTGATAAAAATTGACTGGAAACAAAAAGAAAAATGGTTAAAGCTCTTCCTAATAGTAATAAAGAAGAAAATCAAGATGAAATATCAAAACGTATTCTTGCCACACCCGAAGAATTCAAGGTGTTTGACAATGTCAATTTCATCTCACCAAAAACAAAGCGATATTTTACTCACTTGGAGATCAAAACTGGCTTCCTGCAGTCGGATCCTTCACTATGGCACGAAAGTATTTGTACTAAGGCTCGTCTAGACTGGACACTAAGAACCTTTCAACTATTCAAATCAGCAAGTGTAAACGGCATTTTTCCTGCACTTTTAATAAAAGGTGCTGAAACAATACTGTCACACCTAGTAAAAATAACTAGAAGCAGCCTTGCGCTGGGCTATATCCCAAGGAAATGGAGAAGGGCCATAGTCACCTTCATACCAGAAGAAGGGAAAAAAGACTAAATGCTACCAAAGGCGTTTAGACCCATTAGCCTTACCTCATTTGTTCTTAAAAAAATGGAAAATTTAATAAATAACTATACAAGAACTGAGATTCTGGAGAACGTGCCAATGCACCCATGTCAACACGCATACAGGACGGGTAGGTCTACTGAATCTGCCCTGTATCAACTGACTAGTAGCATCCAAACAGTCATAATTTATATTAAAATATGTTTTTGAATCAATCCAATCTGGCAACACTTATACATAACTAGTTAAAGTTTTTAAAATTTTACTTAATTCCTATGCTAAAAACCAATTTTTTTTTTATATTGGGGGTTGGAATTAATTTTAAAGGTTTTTTTTCGGTTTTTAAGCATTTATTTAGAAACAACGGTACAATGTATATTATTCAAAGTATTGTCCATCGTTAGCTACAACATTTTCCCATCTTTCTGGCAGCATATGGATTCCGCGCCGGAAGAACGATTCGTCTTTTGAGGCAATCCACGAATCGACCCATTTTTTGGTATCCTCGTAAGAAGTGAAGCGCTGCTCAGCCAAGCCATGCGTCATCGATCTGAATAGGTGGTAGTCGGAAGGGGCTATGTCTGGGCTATAAGGCGGGTGGGGTAGCACATCCCAATTCAGCGCCTCCAACGTTTCCTTGACGGTTCTTGCAACATGTGGCCGTGCGTTGTCATGTTGAAAAACCACTTTGTCGTGTCTTTTGGCATATTCCGGCCGTTTAACCTTTACTGCTCGGCTCAATTGCATCAATTGTTGTTGGTAGCGTTCCCCAGTGATGGTTTCGTTAGGTTTTAGCAGCTCATAGTACACGACACCCTTCTGATCCCACCAAATACACAGCATAAGCTTGGCGCCATGAATATTCGGCTTGGCCCTCGATGTTGATGCATGGCCGGGTGGTCCCCACGATTTTTTTCGCTTAGGATTATCGTAATGGATCCACTTTTCATCGCCAGTGACAATACGATGCAAAAAACTCTTCCTTTTATGCCGTTGAAGCAGTTGTTCGCACATGCAAAATCGCCGTTCAACGTCTCTCGGCTTCAACTGGTACGGCACCCAATTTCCTTGCTTTTGAATCATTCCCATGGCCTTCAAGCGTTTGCCGACCGTTGATAAGTCGACTCCCAATGATTCTGACAATTCTTGAAGGGTTTCACACGGGTCTTCATCAAGCAAAGCCTCCAATTCCTCATCTTCAAACTTTTTCGGCTGGCCCGGACGCTCTTTGTCTTCCGTATCAAAATCACCATTTTTAAACCAACGGAACGAGTACTCACAAGTAGAAATCGATGGAGCATAGTCCCCGTAAGTCTCAGTAAGCGTGCGTTGTGCTTCAACCGCTTTTTTCTTCAAATGGAAGCACAAAAGTAAACCTTCCCGCAAATTACGTTTTGTTGGAACGAAAGTCGACATGTTCACAGAGAAAAAAATATATGTTGTTTACACTTCAGTGGAATGACACATACTAAAAAATGAAGCTTAGACAATGTGCTTTGAAATGAATATAGTCACAGGTGTGCCCGATGCGATCTATTGATAGTTACGCCATCTCTTAGAAAACCTTTAAAACTAATTCCAACCCCCAATAACTAAGAAAGTTATATATCTGAGATTTGCGTTCTTTTAAAAATATCTTACTCATGAAGCAAATTTAATGCTACATTAAGCACTTTTTTATTAGGCAAAAATTGGTTTAAAATGGTAAGCATTGTTTCTCCAAAATAAAATTGTAAGAATAAATGCCTCAATACGACAATGTTTCCAAAACACCAAAAAATAGTGGTGCTGACTATGTGAAAAATGTGAATGAAATTTTTAGCGGCCAAAAAAAAATTAAAATTTTTAAGAAAAGTGTTGGTAAAAAGTTACACCCTAAAGAAGATCAATTCAAGTTCCTTAGAATACGCCCCCTACATTTTTTTGTATGACTAACGGTTTTGAAGATATAGTTGTTTGACTTCATGCCGGAATGAAAACTTTTGATTATTCACTGTGTACAAGTGCATTATAATATCCGTGCCTAATATCTATCAAACTGTCCAGCCTTAAAGTATGCACATCTTAATAAATAAAAGGCAAGCATCCTGCTCCGCACACAGTAGTTCTCAAATTGTAGTTATTTTTTGACAGAAAGTATTTTTACAAGATATACTCCTCGTACTTTTACCTACCATGACTTCAAAGGTATTGATAATTATGATCTTCTTCAAGATGTACTTGTTATTCCCTGGAATGATATATGGTTCTGTCCTCATGTTGAAGATAAGGTGTCAGTTTTCACAAACTACGTTCAAAATATTTTTGGAAAACATGTTCCTAGAAAAACTATTAACATAAAGAACTCTTCCTGTCCCTGGTTTACTGATAGCGTGCAGCAAGCCATAATAAAGAGAAATCGGTTGAGAAGTATATTTAGAAAAGAGCCTCTCGAGTGAGAAATGGGAAAACTATAGGCGTGCCAGAAATTCTTCGAAGCTACTAATAAAGCAATCTAAGATAAAATACTGCTCTGCTAAACTCAAAACGTCTCTTCCATCAAAAATTCTTTGGAATAATCTGAAAAAGTTCTGTCTTGGTGATACACCATTCTCATACAGCTTCTCATTACCAGGCAGATCCTAATGTTCTCAATGACCTTTTTCTGTCAAACGATATATCCCCACAAATAAGTACTCATTACTTTCCTAACCCAATTGAGCAAACTTTTCAATTTTTTATGATTACGGAAAATGATGTTGTATGTGATGAAAGTCAAATCCAACGCGGTGGGTGAAGACGGAATTTATATTAAATTTATTAAAATTATTCTTGTTCATGTTATTAGTCCTCTAACTCATATCATAAATCACTGCTTCACTACCTCAACCTTCCCTAACTCATGGAAAAAAGCTACGGTTATGCCTGTTGCAAAAAATAGCACGCCTTGTGAACCAAAGGACTTGGGGCCCATCAGTATTTTGTCTACGTTGTCTAAAGTTTGTGAAGCAATTATGGCTGACCAGATATCGACATATATCTCATCAACTAATCTTATGTCTCCGCTATAATCTGGCTTCCGTCCTAGGCACAGCTGCTCAACTGCAACATTAAAAGTGCTAGATGATATAAGATCTTCATACGACGAAGGGAAATTAACATTACTCTGTCTACTTGAGTTTTCAAAAGCTTTTGACACAGTAAACCATAAACTTTTATGTCTTAAGTTAAAAAATTTATATGGTTTTTGTGATAGTTCGGTAAGTTTGCTGAGTAACTATTTAACGGGCAGAATGCAAAGAGTAAAGGCTGAAAATTGCTACTCGCAGTATAAGCATATCTATAGTGGAGTGCCGCAAGGATCGATTCTTGGACCTCTTTTGTTTACTGTTTTTGTAAATGACATTTTCCGATGTTGCAAGTTCTCATCAATACATGCTTATGCTGATGATATTCAACTTTATTTAGGAGGTAGAATGAATCTTAAGGAAGACTTAGCATTTAGGCTAAATGAAGATTTGAGTTCCATTAACCAATGGTCTCTTAGAAACGGCTTACAGTTGAATGCTCTAAAATCTTACGTGCTGCCTATATCGAAAGATACAATTAATTTTAAGGACAGTCCTGATTTAATGATAGGTGACAAAAATCTTCTCCTGGTAAACAGTGTAACCAGTCTTGGTTTTAAAATAAACTGCTCTCTAACGTGTACTGACCACATCAACAATGTTGTTCGAAAAATTTATTTCGTGTTACGTAATCTAAGATTGTCGGCTGAGTATACACCAGTTGATACAAGACGAAAACTCGTTATTCAACTCATCCTGCCGGTGATCACGTACTCTGAAAATGTCTATAGCAAACTAGACTCGCGTTCTCAGCTTAAATTGGAAATTGCTTTTAATCATGCTACTAGATATGTATATGGACTACGAAAATTTGATCACTTAGCTCAATATAGAAACTGTATACTTGGTGGTAACATTATAAACTACCTCAACGCTCGTAACTGCATATGTTTAAACAAACTAATTAGACACAAAACTCCTTTCTATCTCTATGAGAAACTACAATTTGGTCAGTCTCTGAGAAGTCCAATGCTCATCCTGCCTAATTTTAATTATCAAAACTCAACAAGACTATTTTTCATTAATGCCATAAGGCTATGGAACTCACTACCAACTCATCTCAAAACTAAAGTTGGTGAACTTAAATTCAAGTATGCCATTCTTAAATATTTTTCTCCACAAAATATTTAACAATATTCAGTTCACTAATCTTTTATTCACTTTTTCTTCTAATTATCTATCCTTCCTCTCTATCCTTATTTATATTTATATTTATGTTATTATGTATATAAGTCCATAAGATTTTTACTGCTTATTTTATTTTGTTAATTTTTAAATTTAAGCAAAATCACTTGTGTCATGCTTTGTACTTGAAAAGAACTTGGTTCTTATTGTACTAACAAATTAATTAAAATTAAATAATCGTACGTTTTTGATCTAACTCTTTCTAACCTCTATTTTCATCCTTTTATAAAAAAGTGATGACGAATTCAATGAAATTCTTTTGAGTCGATTTGAGTCGACTGTACCAAAAAATATAATTGAATTAGCCACAAAATGACACTTGAGTTGCTACGTATTTGAAGGTTGCAAGGCCCGTTGGTAAAATTATGTATGAATATGATTGTAACCAAACTCGACTTTTTGTACTTTTATACTTTAACTATTTTTTCAACACTGCTTCAATACGTAAAATGTTATTTAAAGTAGTACATTTGTATTTTTCAAAAATAAATTGAATAAACAATCAAGCTTTAAAAGTGCTTTCGACAAATGGCTCCAAAAAGGAAGTGTGTGGAGGACCTGTTTTAGGACAGGCTTTTATACTATGAAAAAAAATCAAATTAAAAATTATATAAACAATACGCAGTACCAAGTTTTTACAAATATATGAGTTTCTAAAAGCGACCAATTTGATATGGAATCACCGATATACCTACGCAAGGCAAAAGCAAAGCAAATATATGATATAAAAATTTGCTGTCAACTTTTACCCTCTCATTTCGTAGAGTAGGTATATATTTTTCTTATTTCTCTGATGCTTTTTGTATATTCTGATAATATTTAAAACATGTACATTTTTTTGCTCATTTTTTTAATTAATTTATACTAAAACTTTTATGTCAAAAAAAAAACAACCCTTTCAATTCATTCATGGCAATCAAAAATTTAACAACTTTTTGCTACAAATGTTAATGTTTCAAAGTGTGTTCATTTGAGTTTCCACAAACGAGAAGCTCATAACATGAAAAAGTTTATAACATTTTACATTTTTTTGCACATGATTTACAGTTATTTGAAGGTAGCAGTGGTAACAAAAAGCTTTTATGTACATACATATATGTATGCATAAATAAATATAACGATCAAAATTTAAAATGAATGCAAAATATTAACGTTTGTAAGCACTTTCGTTAGGTTTTTTTTTTGTGCTGCTGTAAACTTTTACCCCTGCGCCTCCCCCTTTTCCATTTCCAGTTACTCTCTTAGCTGCTGTAGCTTTATGTACAATATTCGCTAATATTTTATTAATTTAATTTTATGTTCTTTTTCACAAACAAAAACACAAACGCCCACACTCACTATTGACACATAAACTTACATGTGCATTCACATACACACACAAACAACTTCACTTTTATGCGACACAGGAACGTCTTCTGCTGTCTGTGCTGCCGCGTCACGTTGCCATGGAAATGAAGGATGATATCGCAGGACAACCACGTGATACGCAGTTTCATAAAATTTATATACAACGACACGATAATGTCAGGTGAGTGCCACTGCACTTTGTTTGTATTTCATGTGTGTCTTTGTATTAGTAAACTCTAAATTTAGCTGCATGTAAGAATTTGAAGCAATTGTGAATGTGTTTTTTTGCGTATGTGCGTTCAGGCTTGTTGCGAAGTCAACAAATCGCTTAACTTCTGAAAAACCTGCAAAAAATTCTTTCCAACATACATAACATATTTTTCTCGTATCCTTACTGTGTCCTTTCATGCTTTTTACCGATGAGATGCTTTCATTATGGCATGTTTTGAGTGCTTAGCTTCAGATTTCTTTTAATGTGTTGATATGAATTTGAACTTTGAAAAGTTTTAAGTTTTTTGTTTATTTTTATATTAAACAAATATTGTTGTTTTAAGTCGCAGCTTTTATTTATTTTTTTTTTTTTTTTTTTGTGTAAAATGTGATCTCCTTGTTAGGATCAATACAAACATTCCAATTATTGATAATTGATACTTTATTTTTGCGAATTTTTGAGCATGTGTGGGATAAGATTTTATATTCGGTTTGTGTTACTAGCTATGAGACATACAGTTTATTGATATTAAGTGAACGCCTCCAATTTCATGTTCACGTTAGGAAGCAAGCTTTCTTGAAGTGAAGTTTGAATTTTTATACGTTTATACTTTTATTATTTTAATCGTATTTTCATACTTTTGTAGTTTTATATTTTCAAAGCTTAACACTTTCATACAATCATACTTTCACTTTTTTACACTTATAACATGTAAATTTAAAAAACATGATATTAGGAAAAAAAACCTCAATTCGAGCAACATTTGCTTCAAATTCAAGAATATTTTTCTACATTTGAGTTTAATATTTACTTGAATTGACAACAATTTGCTTGATTCAAGTAAACAATTTACTGTAAACTAGAATAATTTACTTAATTTGATAAATTTATTTTCTTTTAATTCAGAATATTTTGCTTGATTCAAGGAAATAATTTACTGAATACTAGAATAATTTGCTCGATTTGCACAAAGCAATTCATATTAGCGACAGTGATCTTGAACGTAGATTTTGTTGTCTAGCGACTTTTTTACAACAACTTCAAGATTTTCATGATTGTCATAATTTGCTGAATTGTTCAAAGGGGACAACTCTGCGTTTGCTTAAATTAAGAAAATATTTTCTTGATTCAAGTCTTCTTCCAGGTTCTAGAATCAAGTATTTTATGCTTGTTTCAAGCTGTTATTTATTTTGCTTAATTTTGGCAATAAATGTTAGTTATAATTGTTTATTTCTTAATTTTAGTTTTTAATGCTTGATTTGAGCAAATAAGACTAAATTTTAAATTTTCTTATATCAAGCTAAATATTTGCTTAATATAAGAATATTATTTCCCTCCGTGATCTTGTTCTTATCCTGTTTCAAGATCTTCATTACTTATCCCCTTGATTTTGAATTTCATCTTGGCAACTTCCATGCAAGGACGTGACATATTAACAATCTGATAAAAATTTTAATCAGATGTGAAACGTGGTATAATTTCTTAGAAAGATAGATAACAATTTTAGATAGGTTTTTATTTCTTGAACTAATAAATGTCAAAATATTGTGTATTGCTTTTATGTTAATAGAAGATTAATAGAAAATTTACCATTTTAAACCATTTTATTGTGGCTGATAGTTAATGGAAGATTTTATAAGTCTTTCTTTTAAATGTTTTTTTAAAAAAAAGAGTTCGTCAGTGATCAAAATTCGAATTTTTCGCATACATTCTCTGTTGATTCAATATAAAGTTAATGTCAAAAACATATGTTTTTCATAATTTGGCATCACTTTTACTTTCCCAATGAACTAGTCACCAAAACGCTCTCTCTGAAGAGAGTGCAGTGTGAGCGGCAAACTGAAAATAGAAATAGAGGCATTCTTGTTTCCTTTTTTTTACGGTCATCTGAGAACGTAAGCGAACTCATATCACAGTGTAAAAAAAAAAAAAACTAAAGAACCAATGCCGTACGTTTTTTCTCTATTTTTTGAGTGGATCTTCTACGTGTTTATAAATCCGCAATGCGTGCAATAGATGCAACACATTTTTTCACCTGTTAAAAGCAGGTGAATTTCTATAACAAAACAGTCGATACACTCCTAGTCCCTACCTTCTTCCTCACCCTTAAGCATTTATTTAAATATAGATAAGGAAATGGCCTAAACATAGATTTATGTATATAACTTTAGAGTAATTTGAAGTATTTTAATGAAAGAGTGTGGGAAAAAAAACACAGCAATAACAACTTTTGGCCAATTTTTTGAGAAAAAATTGAATCTTCTAGAGGTTTTTTGAAAACTATATAAATTATTGATTTGGTGAGTTAACACCAAATCCATTCTTGTTTCTCCAAATCTATTTAATTGAACTATCAGACTAAATGCACAGTGCGGAACGAAAATCTGTATTTAATAATTTCAGCATTTTTCACTTAATTTTAATATGAGAAACCTCATAGTAACATCCGTTTTGCAGTTTACCGTAGACTTAGGTACAAAAAATTTTTTTTTAATTACTCCAGATATGCACTCATTATATGCACTCATGAACCAATAGGATTTTCATTTTAGTTTTTCAGCAAAGTTATTCTTATTATTCTGCCCAACAAATTGGCTGAACAAATATATATAAAAAATCGTTTCAAATTGTCTTAAAACCTTTAATAAGCCACATATACATTAAGGCGCCTCAACTTGTATGGAGGAAAAAAAAATTGTCCGGGTCACCTCCTGAAAACAAACTTTGGTTTATTTTATGATGATTCCCAAAATATTGCAACTCTAGCTTTAGCCGTTCGTAAGATGGAATGGTTTGAAATAACCTCTAAAAATCGCGTTTTTGATTAATACTATTTATACCACACTACCTTCGGTCAAAAAAATTGTCACAAATAGTGTAAATCGATGAAATACATAGTTTTGTTCTTTTTTTTTTGAATCTGCCCACACACTTAGTTATTGAGTTATTTGCAGTGATTTTTTCAATTTTTTTTAATGCAGTTTTTATAAAAATATATATAACTTCCCCATTTATAGCCTGATTTACCATTCCGTGGTATCATTGGAAAGGTTCTGAATGCTGCTTTTCATTTCTGTCGTTAATTAACCCTTATAAGCACTTTTATAAAAATGCATTTTTTATCAACATGATAAAAAATTTGTGGTTATTTGTTAAGTCGCTAATTAAAAGATAAAAAAAAAACAATTTAGAGTTTTATCAAAGAAATAATTTTTTTTTTATTCCAAATCTTTTCGTGATTCAATTTTACAGTAACGCTTGCGCGATTGAATCTTGTTTGCAATATGTGCAGGTCTGTTCTTATCAATTACCGAAACGCAGGATTGGCTTACCACATGTACAAAACGTTCCGTATTTTGTGAATGACATGGAAATTCTGAAAATTGTTTGTTAAGAAAAGCATAACAATTATTTTAAAAACTTTTCATTACCAGGAATTTTAACAATTTCATTGGAGTCGTGTAGTTCTAATAAGTATTGTTGAGTATAGAACTGGATGCATGGCAGTTCTGTATTAGCTCTTAATTCATTCCAATCTATCATATTTTTATAGGAATCACAATTGAATTGTATCTTGGGGACATTAGAGAAACGAAAAGCATTTTTTTTTATGAATAACTTGAACAATTAAGCGATCACAATTCAAAAACTCACATTTATATAATATAATATAACTCATTGTCAAACCTAAAAGTCATGTAAAAGTCATGAGTGACTACTTATAAGAACTGTGGTAAAATTTACTCTTAGCTGTTTTGTCTAAGTACAATAAAGTATTTTCCTATACTTTATTCCAAAGTCCATTTAAAAAATGCATTCTTTATCTACATGATTTAATTTTATTTCTCTTATATTTGAACAAATTCAGGAATTGAGGCAAAGGCCATCACAAAAAAATAAAAATAAAATAAAATGCATTTTTATAAAAGTGCTTATAAGGGTTAATTAACGACAGAAATGAAAAGCAGCATTCAGTACCTTTCCAATGATACCACGGAATGGTAAATCAGGCTATAAATGGGGAAGTTATATATATTTTTATAAAAACTGCATTAAAAAAAATTGAAAAAATCACTGCAAATAACTCAATAACTAAGTATGTGGGCAGATTTAAAAAAAAAATAAAAAAACAAAACTATGTATTTCATCGATTTACACTATTTGTGACAATTTTTTTGACCGAAGGTAGTGTGGTATAAATAGTATTAATCAAAAACGCGATTTTTAGAGGTTATTTCAAACCATTCCAGCTCACGAACGGCTAAAGCTAGAGTTGCAATATTTTGGGAATCATCATAAAATAAACCAAAGTTTGTTTTCAGGAGGTGACCCGGACCACTTTTTTTTTTTGAGGCGCCTTAATATACATATGTCTTGCCCGCTTTCAACTCTTTAAAGCAAATTATGTTACTCATACGCACTGTTGTTCGAATTTTTTCGTCTGACTTTAAGCAAGACTTTTTGTAAGACTGACTCGATAAGACCCACTGGAAGCGATATTTTTCATACTTATTTGTTCAGCAAAGTTGTTGAAAAGAATAATAGAAAGAACTTATCCCAAGAAACCAAAATGAAAATCCTAATGGGTCAGGAGAAAATGAGTGCATATCTTGAGTAATTTTTGATATATCTTAAAAAAAAATTATGTTCTAAAATGTTCGGTTATGTGGTAAAACCAGTGCCACCACAAGATTCCTCATAAAAAAATTAAGTGAGTGTTTTTTATTTGAGTTGAGTGATATTTGCTTGCATAATCAAAACTTATAAAAATTTCAGTTTTTTATCTTGAGTCAAAGACCTTGTTTGAGTTTTTGAGATTTCGTAAAAATTTTGATAACATAATAACATAACTTAAACATAGCATATGTGAAAAGTACTAGAAAAAATGTTATAATGATATAAAAAATACCGTTATTTTTCTCAACCAACAAATTTTCTTACAAAAATTGATTGTACTGTGAAAATCAACATTTTTCTAGATAAAGCCATAAATTTGATGTCAAAATGTCGGGAATTTTTCAAAAATTTATATCATTAACACATTTTACTATCACAGTGCATATTCAAACATCCCAGTGGTAAATGGACACATGAAGTAACCAATTATTTATTATTACCTCCGAAGTCTGCTTACAATTCTCAATTACATTTGTTTGGACATGGCTGCTAAAACACTGAAAACATTTATCATACACAGTAAGCGACGATGGGAGTAGGTATAGGCACAAGATAGGAGAAAAGAAAAAATGACGCACAAAATATGAAGGAACACAAGTAAATTGAACGAAAATCCTCTCTACGCCAAATACACAACGAAAACGAAAGAGAACATATGAAAAAGAAGCAAACAAATACAAAGGACTACACGAATTATTTCTACAACAATTTTTACTATTTAATGAACGAATTTATGACCATTTATCTAGCACTTCAAAGTAAATGTTTAATAATACTTTGTTATTTTATATTTTTTTATAACATAAAACTTTATTCTGATTTAAACATAAAGATTAATAGTTTTCACAAACACACCTCACTGCAAAACTTCCTGTAAGAAAACGCAGACGAATAAAGTCAAACTGTTGTTTGAACAATGAAAATAATATAATGTGAGCACAAACAAGAAGTGAGCATAACCAAGATTTTGTTTCCACTTACAGTTCTGCATTACAATGTCATCACCGACAAACTTTTATAAGCGAGATGTTACATACAAAAAATATTTATATACATACGAAAAAAGTTTATCAGTGTCTAAAACTACCTCTTGCACCATGTTCTTCCATCTTTTGTAGCTTAGGTTTTATTTAAGTAATATTCGCTAAAAACTCATAATTCAGGTCAAAGGTCACAAAACAGTTTTGGCGAACAGAATTTGACAAAATTTTAGAAAAACTTTGGTTTACTCCCTACTCTATATCATTTAAAAAAAAATTAGCAAAAAAGCCAGAAAGAAAATGGTACCGAATTCTTTCGCCTACGTTTATTTATATATAGATAATTTTAAAATATATTTGCGACGACAAGGCAAGAAAAGTTAAAATGCTTATTTAACAATGATATTTCAAATAAAAATGCTTATTGTAGGCTATTCCTGTCAACCAGCCTTTAATGTTTTTGATAGGTTTTCCAAAATGCAGGAATCATTTAAACTATTATGGCTTTATACTTTTAAAATAAATTATAATTCAAATAAAAACCATACTTTCAGACATACATTCTATAATATTTTGAAATACTTATACTATTTTTCTTCTTACTGTTATACTTTTAGGCATTCATACTTGCATGCTTTTTTTCTTTCAACATTCACACTATGTTTTTTCATATTAATATTAGTTCTTTATTTCTGTGTATATGATGTTATAACATTATTTTATAAATCTTTTTTAATATTTTAAAATAAATAAAACCCACACCATTTCTTGGTTAGCTTAAAATAATTAGAAATAGCAACACTTCTTATGTTTAAGCCACTTCTTACTGCTAACCACTGAACCACCTAACCAACTCCTTCCCCCACCCACTTTCATTCTCTTCCATCCATAGAGTCTCCCCCACATGTTTGACTTTTTAAGTACTTAGCTAGATTAACTTTTTTAATATTTTATGATTCAATTAAGTAATCAGTTTTCTGGTACATAAATTGCAGCAGCTTTGGAGTCACAATTTTTGTTGTTGCTCTTTTATTTTATTTTTATTTAAATTTTTACCGCCATCTCGCCTCCACTCGAAATCCCACTTCAGCTTTGTTTTAAATTTTTATACGATAACTTTTAACTTTTTGTGGCTTTACTGTTGGTATTGATCTTAATTATCAAAGGAATTCACGCATTCCATACTTACCTTTTTCGTTCTTTACACATTGTGGTATTTTTTTCTGATTTTTATTTCTTTTTTTCTACTTTTCATCCCTTTATTTAGCATTCTCTTTGCTGATATTTGCGGTTTTACAAGTCTTTCGGATCAGTGCACGGCCGAGGAGTTGGTGCGACTTTTAAATGAGCTCTTTGCCAGGTAAGACCAAAACAACACAATATCTAAATCTGTGGCGAAAAAAATTTTAAGGCTTAATAAAAGCAATCTTTAAGTTTGCGTTTTTGTGGCTTTGAAGCAGTGTTTGTGGTTTCCTTTCTTTGTTTGTTTAGTAAGGAATCCTAATATTGATTAATGTTGTCAGAGTTATTTGCGAACAACACTTTTGTCAGAGTTATTTGAGAAAATTGTTTGTGGAGAAAAAATTGAAGATTAAGATGGAGATTAAGAAATTATTTAAATACGAGAAATAGTGTTGGAATTTTAAATTTAATATATTGTTTCAAAATTTCGTAGGGCCAGTTTTTCAGTACTTGTTTAAGTATTATTTAACTCGATATAAGTTAGCATAGTCTTACTTCAGATAAGTAAAACGTAGTTCAAAGTTCAATTAAGATTTATTCTAAAGTCAGTTTTTTTTTTTGTTTTTGTGAACATAACGTTGTTATACATTGAAAATGTTTATTTAAAACTTAAAGGTAGTTTTTATGCCTCTCTCTCTATTAACTTTACACTAATATTAATAATTGGGATTGTTAGCTTAAAAAATACTTAATATTTCAGCAATAAATTTACAATTTTTTTGTTATATGTTTATGTATGTTTATATGTTTATATAACAAAAAAATTGTAAATTTGTTGCTGAAATATTAAATATTTTTTAAGCTAACAATCCCAATTATTAATATTAGTGTAAAGTTAATAGAGAGAGAGGCATAAAAACTACCTTTAAGTTTTAAATAAACATTTTCAATGTATAACGTTATGTTCACAAAAACAAAAAAAAAACTGACTTTAGAATAAGTCTTAATTGAACTTTGAACTACGTTTTACTTATCTCAAGCAAGACTATACTAACTTATCTCGAGTTAAATAATACTAAAATAAGCACTGAAAAACTGGCCCTACGAAATTTTGAAACAATATATTAAATATAAAATTCTAACACTATTTCTCGTATTTAAATAATCGTATTTAAATAAATTCGTATTTAAGCGTGTGATTCTTTTGTAACCGAGGCGCCAAATTTAAGTTGGGCGTTTAATCAAGAATAATTTTAGGACGAAAAAGTTTTGACGAAATTTCGTTGAAGGTATTTGATTTGAATTAGTGTTACTCATACGTCAGAGTGAACTTCCATATCAAATTAAATTCTTTAAAAGCACTAATGGGCACATCCTCGACGACACATGGTATTTGCACAACACATTTCATTGGCGAATATCGCAAATAAAAGTTGGGATTATTTGGGTACAAGCAAACATTCGAAAAAAGCTGTCAAAAATCAATGCAGGGCTGCAACATATAAAGTGTGTAAATATATAATTTCTGTCAGCTTAGTTTAAAAAGAGTGTAGGCTAGGGGTGTCCACTTGGAAAATACATCGATGTTTTTTTCGATGTAATGCATCGAGACAGTTCATGGATATTTTCCAGCATATCGTTGAGAAACATCGATATTTTACAAAAAATTAAGTACTTTTTCTAGCATTACATCACAATGCCAAAGTCAGCTCCTTCCTTAACTATTTTTAATTTAACTATGCTTATTTTAATATATTAAAAGTTCTTGCAAACCTCTATCCTTGTTCGCACGCCTTTTATCAGTAACTAAGGAAAAGAAAAGCAAAATTTTTTACAATCATTCTCTGATTCAGTTGTTGTTTATTAAAAAAAAATAAACGCAATAAACATAAGAATATTGGTTATTCTAAAAAATAAAGTCAATATATAAGAATATTGGTCATAATTATTACAAATAGTAAAAACGAGAAAAGCCTCCACAATCATAGAAATTTCAGTATTAATGTCTTATTTCCAGTGTTTTCCTTTATAATTATTTTTCTTTATTTATTTTTTTATATAATAATTTCATTATGTGGTTAAAATTCATGCGATATTATATGAAAATACATCGATCCATCGAGTATATCAAAAGCTTTTCAAAACATCGGATCAAGTCGATGTATCGAATTGTAAACATCGAGTAAATCCGATGCATCGATGTATATCGAATATCCTTAGTGTAGGCCCTACCAAAATAAACGAAACGAGAGCAACTTGACAAACGTGTGCACTCGTTATGGATGTTTACATACTTAAACCAAAATTGAGAGACTTGCTCAACTCGTCGGAATCAGCTGATCAGTTGGCAATCGAGCGTAATGTATTGTTGTTGATGAGTTGATTTGCTAACAGTTCGGTTTTTATGAAATAATACATTTTGTCAAACTGTTTCGTTCAATTATCATTAGTTGTGTTACTTATTTTGGGTAACAACATTGAAATAGATTTAACCAAACACTTCCGTTTTTATTCGTTTCGTAGCGTTTCGTCTATTCTAGTTAAGCCTTTAGCGGCAGAAAACCCAAAGTGTTTTACGTAGACATCTACTGTGAAGCCTTAATTCTTCGTTGCTTTATAGCATGGGAGCGAATTGCGTCAGCCAACTCCCTTTTGAGGGTTCACAGGTACCAAATTATCTAAATGCTGTGATGACATGTCGCAACCCTTCGTAGGGGTGGAGGCCTAACTAAAACCTCTTCCATACTCCGGTTTGAGCATGCAAGCCAACAACTAGCTTTATAGCTCCTCCCGAGATATGAGCATAAGTCACAACCACCAGGAATCTCCTTGAAAAGCCAAGTGAGAATCAAGGAGAATCACCACCCGAGGGAGTTAAATCTGTATCTGCGGCACCTTGTATATAATTCATGCAGCTTTATATATAAAGATACAGGTGTCCCCATTTTTTCACATCAAAGTAATTTTAACAATCCCTTCACAGGCATGCTACACAGGCCAGTATACTGGCTCTGTAGTTCGAAAAACTCAATACATTCACACTTTTTTAAAAATGCACTCACACTGGGCTCTCATCACGTATGACGAGAATCGTTTGATAGTATCGTTTCAACGATACTTTAACATAACGTAACCTTTAATTTTATGCATCGTCTAAACGATATCGTTTTGCTTGCTTCATGTATGGCAAACAACTGTCAAATGGTATTGTCGAAACGATTGCTTGGCGCGATAGCTAATTTGGTTTCGTTTGTCTATTTTTCTGGATAGAAAAAATAAAAATAATTTTAAAATGTTTTGGGCGCTTGTTTGTTAAGGCGGTCCTTAACAAATAGATGGAATGTCGTTCCTACACTATGTTTGCGACGTGATTGTGGCCCAGCTGCGCATGTTCATCAATAAAGTGTAGCAATATTTATATTTACTTAGGTGTCGCTGCCGAATAAAATATTTTCGAAACATTATCATCAGAATAACTTATTAAATATTCTCACATTTTAACTTAAATTTTAATTTTTGAAGCAAACAAATCCAAAAAGAAATTCTACACAAAAGTAAATATCACTTTTGGCTCTGAATTAGAGCCCTGCGTAGTTGCACTTAAAAGCGGCTTCAAAACATTTGTTTATTTCACACTACACTGGACTGTCTTGCTTGCTGCAAAGAAATCATGTGTGTGATTGCAGCGAAGACGAACAAAACACGATAGAGCAATAAAAAACAGATCATTGATATTGTTGGTCTAAGATATCATTATCAGAGAGCTCACTGCAGTCAATGCAACGAAAGCTTGTTGACTGGCAATAGATGATTTATATCAGACAACGAATACGGTGCTGGCGCGAACACTAGGTAAAAATGGGTCACGCATCATTATTTAACAGTGCAAGGAGGTTGCTGAGTTCGAATCTGAAGTCAGAATTTTAAAAATAAAAATGGATAATAGGGCTACCATCTATTTTTTTTTACATATGCGATGCTGGTGCGAACATCAGGTAAAAATGGGTCGCTGAATCCGAATCCGTTGTCAGAATTTAAAAATAATGTAATTTTTTATAATAGGGTTGCCACCTAATATTATGTATTTTTAAAAGTTTAAAACATCATTTATCAGTGTTAGGGGGGTCGCTGATATCGAATCTGAAGTCAGAATTTTAAAATTCAAGATGGTGGATAGGGTTGACACCTTCATTTTTTGCATTTTTATGAATTCGGGGCTGGCAAAAAAATGATACTTCAAAAATGGGTCGCTGAATCCGAATCCGTGGTCAGAATTTCAAAATTATAAAACTTTGAAATAATAGGGTTGCTTTTACTTTTTTAAATAAAAATGAATTCGTAAAAATAAAAAAATTATGGTGGTAGCCCTATCCACCATCTTGAATTTTAAAATTCTGACTTCAGATTCGATATCAGTGACCCCCTAACACTGAAAAAATTATGTTTAAAACTCTTAAAAATACATATTATTAGGTGGCAGCCCTATTGTTTCAAAATTTTATAATTTTGAAATTCTGACCACGGATTCAGATTCAGCGACCCCTTTTTGGATTATAATTTTTTTGTTGCCAGCCCCAAAGTCATAAAAATGCAAAAAAATGAAGGTGGCAACCCTATCCACCATCTTGAATTTTAAAATTCTGACTTCAGATTCGATATCAGCAACCCCCTAGCACTGATAAATGATGTTTAAAACTCTTAAAAATACATATTATTAGGTGGCTACCCTATTATTTCAATATTTAATAATTTTGAAATTTTGACAACGAATTCGGATTCAGCGACCCATTTTTACCTAGTCTTGAAAATCTTGAAGTTGGTGTAAAAAAATGTCTAGTTAGGCGCTGACGACCGCTGATTAAAATTATCAAAATGATCAAAATGATCCAAATGATCTATTGCTATATATTGCTTTTTGTTTTTTTATTTTATTTATTTTATTGCTCATCCTACCCTAAACGATTAAATTTCATTGCATGTGGTGTTGACCAAGGCTCATTTATAAGGTTGTGGCACTTGAGAGCGAGCTCGGTAGAACTGTCAGAATGGATGAAAAGAAATGAAGAAAATGAATGCTTAGAACAAGGAAAAGTACAGTGACAGTTCGAGCAAAGGCGGGAAAAAAGTGCTTTTCTCTCAAGAGCCACAACCTTATAAATGAACCTTGGTGTTGACGAACAAAAACACGCCATGCTTGGATTGCCGAGAGAGAAATTGTGTATTGCTTGTCGTTGTAGGCTTTCGTTTGCTGTTGAGCAAATCAAACTCTCAAGTGTTATTAGATGGCAGTCAACTGTGAGCAATGCAATAAATCACAGTGTGTGTACGTTCAAATAGATGCACCGACGCAGGGCTTTACTCTGAATATATGTTTTTCAGAGCCTTTCAAACTGCAGAAAATACAACGATAGACGAGACGATAGCGATGGACTTATATGAAGCAAACTAAGAACGATATCGTCGGATAGCATCGTTCAAACGATAGTCGTCTTTTAAAAAGTTACGTGATGAGAGCCCTGGATTCACTTTCACACCACTTTCATCACTACTGGCAACGAAATTTCAGAGCCAGTGGATTTTGACAGCAGCGGCCAGTGTATGTCACAAAGGGGGATATCAGTGTTGTTTTTAATTACTTTTGGTGGATTTATTTCGGGTTTTCCTCGATTTCGTACAGGAAGCAACACTGATAGCATGTTTAAAGCACACGCAAACTGCAATAGCAGCGAGAACCTTCGCATACCATGAAATTTTTTGAATGAATTTTCACTTGCATGTGTAGCACCTCTTGCTACTAGCATGAAAATTCGAAATTTTTCGAATTATTCAAACAGTACACGTATTCTTTCGTACTTTCACTGTCACTGGCCTGTATAACCGGCCTGTAAAGCAGGCTTTTAAGTTATCAATTCTCGGTACTTTTTTGCAGCATATATCTAAGAGCTTAGCCAGTCTTAACTTAAAGTGATGTAACTATGTTTTCTGCTAATTTCTACTAATTTCTACTAATATAATGTTTGTATAATTGTAATTAAGTTTGTCTTAAAAAAATTGTCATTTTAGCATTGCTTATAAGCATAATTTAGTTGCTTTATTTTTATAGCTACTTGAAACAAAGAGGATTGTGTCACTGCCCAACTCTTTTCTTTCATCCGAATATACTATTCTGAAAATAATGTCAAAATCCTTTATTTTATCTGTTTTTTTGCTAAATATATTTTTTCTTAGCATTTTAACGGTATAGATAAAAATAAATATAAGTTTTACTCAGAATTTCTTTATTTATAGCCGTCAAGAATAATTTATCATTTGTTTGACTAATTATTATGAATTATTCTTTCTTAAAAAGGCTTGTCATTAAGCATACAGTTTTACGTCAGCTCATTTGTAATGACAAAAAAAAAGATACAAAGATGTCTACTCAAGCCTTGCCTTTGCTCGACCTTCAACATTAGCATCACATCGAGTGTTTGTTTTGTTTTTACCTCTTTTCTTTTTTTCTACTTTTTTCTCTACTTTAGATTTGATCGATTGGCTGCTGAGCATCACTGTTTACGCATTAAGCTGTTGGGCGATTGTTACTACTGTGTCTCGGGGTTACCTGAACCCAGACCGGATCATGCTCACTGTGCTGTTGAAATGGGTTTGGATATGATTGATGCTATAGCGTAAGTTTCCACAGTAAAAAAGTACTCCAAAGTCACATGAAAAAAGGAGGAGAGCTTACTTTCAGGATACTTTAAGCACGATTTTAACCAAAGCCGTTTAAATTGTTTGTTATTAATATGGACATTAATGTTGTTTTTTTTTCTTTCTTCTACTATTTTACAGTCTCGTGCGAGAGGTAATGGCCGTAAATGTTAACATGCGTGTCGGCATTCACACCGGACGTGTTCACTGCGGCGTACTCGGTCTGGTCAAGTGGCAATTTGATGTGTGGTCAAACGATGTGACGTTGGCCAACCACATGGAAAGTGGCGGTATACCGGGGTGAGTTTGTGTTTGTATGTATTTGTAGCCAATATATGTATATAAAGCAAGAGGCAGCATCAGCAGCTGCTTTATGAGTCTGTTTTTGCCAAAGGATTACGTCGGATTAGGTTGCTAAAGTTGTTGATTGGATTTCATGCTGTTGAAATTTTATTTATGAATAATGTTTCACACTTCATGCAAGTGCAACAACAAAGGGGAAAATCGTAAATTGGAAGCTGATTGGACCAAAAACTGTTTTCTTGTATGTGAAATGCATCTACTGCATGTTGAGTATTTTTATGATGTGCTTAAGCTTTATGCTTACCACGTTGTGGATGTGAACTCAAATTTAAACAATGGATCTTTATAACAGCCATTGAAAATTTTCCCTCATATGATAGACACATGATAACTTAACTTATTTGTATGTGAATTTTTGAAAATTATACTCAAAAACCCCTGTTTGCTTGGCATCCACTTAAAAAACGTTATATTTTTACAGCAATGTATTCAATACAACATACAGTGGCTGTCAAAAATAAGTAAACAAACTCTTTTTTTGGACTAAAGTCCATATATTCGAAGTTATAGTTTAAGAAACTAAAAAGTAACAATTACTTTTGAGTTAAAATGTATTATTTAAACAACAGCAACAAAAGTTTCTATCCAGAGAAATTAATAAAGAGATTAAAGAGAGATTATAATGAAAAAAAATTCAACGTGTCATAAGTAAGTTAACGTAGAAGTTAATGCTCACATTGGCCGCCATTATTTTGTGACATTTTTGACAACCGAGTCGGTAATAAATGTAAGTATTTGCTGCATATTCTGGGGAAAAAGAAGACCAAGTCTCATAAATTAAATCCTTGAGTTCAAATTGAGTCAAATTTCGAGGACACCTCTCAATAATTGTAGTCTTAAGCCACGACCATGTATTTTTGATTGGCGATAGGTCTGGGCGTTGTGGTGGCCACTCCAAAATATTAACACTATCATCAGCTAAATATTTTGTAACAATTTTGATCTTCTCAATAGCTGCGTTGTCCTGTTTTAAATACTCACTAATAAGACGCTTACCTTCAGAAAGTATCACATCTCTCTATAGATTTAGATACACTTGAGAGTTTGTCTTGCCCTCGAGTATTACTATTTTTACTATTTACCCACTCCGTAAGCCGAGATGCACCCCCAAACCATTAAGCCGTTGGCGCCGGACTGAAGAGTTGGTTATGTGCACTTGAAGGACAAAGCTTCACCAAACTGCACCAAACGTACATCTGGCCTCCATTATATTTCATCCGAGTTATAGATTCTTCTGTCCAGAGAATTTTATGCCAAAAACTTTCGGGTCTTAAAACGTTGTCAGCATAGAACTTCATCCTCTTCTGCAGATTTAGTTTGCTTATGAATGGAATTTTTTGTACAACTCGACCATGCTTACTGGCTTCATACAGCCTTCTGCGAATGGTTGATAAAGACGGCATTGTTTTATCAGCTGACGCAAGCTTAGATAAAATTTTTGGAACAGATAGCAAAGGATTTGAAGTTGAGATATTTTTTATTCTTGTATCCATAATTTTGATTGCAATTTTTGGTCGACCTTCAGAAAACCTGCGGTCAACTTGAAAGTTTGAACCACTTTGAATATAGCCGCTGGTATTTTATCAAAAATTTTGGCAATACTTCTATATGTTTCACCTTCATCGTGAAGTTTAATAATTGCTTTTCACTCTCCAGTACTTAAGCGTTTTTTTTTAGACAGAACCAACGCTCTGGGGATGCCCCCTATAAATACACAAGCATTGTGTTGATTCGGAAGATGGTTGATAGTTAGTTGGAGAGTGGATAGATGAAGTAGTGTTGGTGAAGATTTGTTTGAAATACTTTCATCCCCTATCAAATATATCGCATGACGTTGAATTCGATCCAGAAGCTCCAAATAAGATCTTGAAGCCCCTGCCCAAATGTGCGAATTGTACTCTATTTTTGCTCTAATATATGAGGTGCAGATCATGCGAAGATCAGCTGAAGTGAAATATTTTTTGCACCGTTTTAAAAAACCTAGGCACTTGCCCGCTTCTTTCGACACATCGTTCAATATGATCATTCCAACGAAGATCATATTGGATCGATTTGCCCAGAACGTCAAGAGCGGCTGACTCCACAAGATCCACACCACTCTTATTGAGGGGAGCTAAGGGGAAAAAAACTGCGCAGCACTGCGTCCTGCTTGTATTGACATCTACTCTATTAGCAAGACCCCACTCGGAGATTTTTTGTAGATCATTAAGTAGTGTGTCATTCATATTTTGCCGTTTTCTCGTAATCTCCATAGAGCTTGGACGTTTTTTAAATCCATGTGAATGACAAATACTGCTGTCGTCCGCAAACGAATTTATTGGCTTATGCGTCAACGACAGAAGGTCATTGATAAAAATCAGAAACAAGGTTGGCGATAGAACTGAACCCTGCGGTAGTCCTGCGTTAATGGCGTGCTCCCGAGGAAGCATGTGATCCATCGAGCAACACTCCCACCAAAACCATATGCTACAAGTTTCGACACGAGCGCTTTATGGCACACTCGGGCAAACGCTTTTGAAATATCTAGAGCAACAACCCTGCTCTCGCCGAAAAAGTTAACGCAAGATCACCAGTAGAGCGTGCCCTACGGAAACCATATTGACGATCACTAAGCAGTTGGTTTAGCTGCAGATAGTTCATGATGTTAAAGTTTATTATGCTTTCCATAACTTTGGAAAGCTTAGAGCGTATCGCAATGGGTCAGCAGTTTGCAGGGTTCGTGGCATCGCCTTTTTTTAGTACCGGCTGGATATTTGCCACCTTCCAACAAAATGGAAATACTTCTGTGCTGTAGAAGATGTTGAAAACGTTACGCAAAGGCCGAGCCAGCGAAGAAACACACATTTTAAGCACAATTGGCGGTATGCCATCAAGGCCAGAGGCTTTTTTAACGTTGAGATTTGTAGGGACCCTTTTAACTGCTCTCGTCTGAAAGTATATCTCCTGCATTGCAGAAGATCCACCCTCAACAAAGGTCAGTGCCTGATTGCTATCTGGGAATGTGGAATTTCGTGCAAGCAATCTTAGCCAATAGGTTCGCTTTATCAGACGAGTCAGTGAAGATTTGGCCATCTTTTAAAAGAATTATATTCGATGACGATATCTGACTCTTCACTCGTTTAACAAATGACCAAAAATTTTTGTTCCCTTTGGGACAGTGAAAAACCGTTTCTCGGATGTGAGCTTCGTGCAAAAATTGCATTACAGCAATTCCTTGCCTCAACGAGAAGTCTTTTAGTATTAGTATTCTTATCAAAACGCCATTTCTGAAAGGCTTCCTCTTTGGACTTGACTGCAATCCTGCAACTCTCACTAAACCATGAGTCATATTTTGGTTTAATGCTTCTTATTGGGAATGAAGGACTGCATAACATAAAATAATTTCTTGTACCATGACAGCCACGGCATTCATATTCCTATCAGCGAAACATAATTTCCAATTAAAGTTGCGTTAAAAATTATTTAACGCAGTCGATTTTGGCTTTCCATAAAACCATGCAGTCCTTTTGGAATATGGAAAAACAGATTCCAAGAGATGGTATAATAGTCCGAGTTACCAAGAGGTGCGTTGACACTCACCTCATCTTTTGTCATCTTTAAGGTCAAACTATCACTATATAAAAAAAAGTATATGAAACCAAATATTTTTTCTTACTTAACGATAATTAATTCTCTCACCAAGCATTATTTACTTATTTTCAACTTAAATCAGCACTTTATTTTACATTTATTTTAAGTTACTTAGCCACAGTTTGCTTGTTTACTTATTTGTGGCGCGTCCAAAAATAAGGTGTTTTTACAACTTCTCACGTAAGAAACTAATAATTAGCAAAACGACTCAAACTGTCACTGAATTTAAGAGCGAGTTCTGTGATAAGTGTAAATAAATAAAAATTTCTTTACTCGGACCACTACGATTAATGCTATGGAGCATTCCACGGTCACGTACAGACAAATACAACTATATTTTTGAGTTTAGTGTATAGCCAATTCTAAATTAACACATTAGAAGTGAAGTCCTTTTGTCTAATTAAATAGATTACATTCTGTTTCTTCATTGTACGTTCAAAATTTCTTTAAATTTTATTAAATGCAGGTGAAAAAAATAAGACATCTACTGTCACGTGTTGGACAGGTCCAGTCAACCAACATTGCAAATCGTTGTGTTTGATTACAAATTTTAGCAAAAGTAACTAACATGGGGAAGAGGTATTTGAAAGCCAAATTTTTATTACTCATAAACATGCTTTCGGCGCAAAAAGATTTTCAATAAAGTCCACAGTTTTTTTAATATTATATTTATATATCGTCACGTGGAGACAAATAAGTCACGTACCTGACAGACTGACAAATTTAGTAATTAAGTAATTAGGTACCTAATTATTTATGTAATTTAGAAATTAAAAGAATTTAATATATTTTTCTTTCCTTGCATCAACAATTTTTTTAATATCTTTAGCCAATAAATTCTATTTTTACTAAAACAAAATAGTTTACGAAACATTTCCTGAACATTTATTTACGAAAAAGAAAAACTGCATTTGTGAAACAGTACATACGATTTGATCATCATGGTAAATGAGCTTATATATAACTAGCTAAATTTAATAAAATTAAAATTTTTGTCTTCGATAATATCAGAAGTAATATGTTTTTAATAAGATTTCATTTTTTGGTCACGGTTGAATGTTCTGTGGAATGCCCCTTATACAAAGCAGAGCCAAACTGATAAGTTTGTTTACTTATTTATGGCAGCCACTGTAAATTCAAAAATAACTTTAAATTAATACCACGAAAGTGCGAAAAATGTAAAACATTTTAGTCACAAAATCGTTATTTCTCTTGCCTACGTTAAGCATATGTCTCTGTGTGCCATCTGCGCTGTTGCATAACTGTTGAATGGCAGGCAGTGAATTATATCAGCAGCTTTGCTAAAATATGTGTTGAAATTCCTGACACCTTCGTGATGATGCTTAAAATTTCAAAGGCTTAAATTCTGCAAACTAGCGAAAAGATCCGCTCGTAAATATTTAACAAAAACAATTTACTCATTGAACCGCTACATTGGCAGGCTCAAAGAACTCGAGAAAAAACCTAACGTTATGAACAAAATAATATTTTGAGCTATATTCGATAAAGGTTTTAGCTTTGATATATGCTACGGATGCTAGTTATGCAGCAATTTTAAGCGCAAAAAAGATGAGTTGACTGTATACAAATGTTGCTATCTTTATATATAAAATTGGGTATGTGGGTATGTGGGTATGTGTATGTATGCATGGACCTCAAAACCGTTTAACACATTTTAATGAAATTTTCAGTTTAGTGTCGTTTAGTAAGGTGTGGTACCTCCCATACAATCCAAATTTGTGCTATCGCCTGCAAACATAAAAAAAAACTGTATATTAGAGGATTTTGATCGTAGAAAACTAAAATTTAGTTACTTTGTTCAGATTATTATTGTTGGCAAATGAACAACAAATGGGAGTGGTCGTGCTATACCTGCGCCCACTTTTTCGAAATCATGCCAATTCCTGAGTTCTACACGTTTTGATAGTGAAACTTGGTATGTAGGTGCAATGGGATCACATGGCGGTATATACATATATATGTTTACATGCCTACTTTTTCCCACCCATCTTTCTTTATTAAGGTAGCCCCTAATATATATGGAAAAAAATGTTAGCTCGAAATTTTGTCACAATAGGCTGAAAATATCATTGTGCAACACATTTTTTCAAACGGAAAAGCGGATAACACAGGATCATAGTACTAGTGTATAGTAAGCAAACCCTAAAAGGAATTTGCAAAGTTAGCTCGCTTTTAAAAGATAAAGGCATTAAAAGTTTGTCTCTTGTAGAGTATTTTTTAAAAAATAAAATGCTCATTAAGTCGTAACGAATTACAAATTTTTCGAATTTCACATTCTAAGAGGTCTCAAAAGTTAAGGTGGTCAAGATCTACAAAAAAAAAATAAAGAGAAATAAAGGATGTCTTCCTCTTACACAAGGATAAAAATGTTTTTTGAGAAAAATTGTAAAAAATAACTATCTATAAATGCTTTGATTTTTGTAAGAAAAACAACATTTGTCTGAAAGCAAAATTAAATACAGACTTTAACTAAGAATATATCGCCAAACAAAATGCAACTCTCGATTTCTACCCTCACTGTCCTGTGTGAGAGGCACTCGAATCCAAAGGTACACTCGAAACAGCACAGAACTTTTGATTGTTATCTGATTGTCTAAATGTTTTTGTTATTGATTGAAGTGTTTACGTTTTCTTTAAATTTGGCAAATAAAATATTTGCATATTTTTCGCAAATGCATTTTCTTGTTTTTGAGAAATGTATTTTGAATGCAATTTTATAAGTTTTTCAAAAAATTAAGATACGATTTTATATACTTTTGGCATCAGAAGGGGTACCGAATATAATTTTGTGAATTTCGATTCTTAAAATATTTCTGAACGAAACACTGACTGAAAGTATTGAAAACATCAGGTTAAGACCACGATTCTGTTTTGTGTTTCAGTTTTTTAAAAAAAATTTTCAGCTTAGCATGAAATTTATTATATCGTAAAAACACCTAACCTCATCATTTACCAAAATGTTAAACAAAATTTTTGAGTTTCTGAGCCTGACATTCGATGAGTCTCAATTGATTTAACAATTGCTTTTAAGATGTGTTTAAAAAAAAATAATAATCCTAAAGGAGATATCTGAAGAATTCAAAAAGCGAAAATTATTTTACCACTTCTGATGCCTGAGATATAAAGCTTTATATTAATTTTTAATTAAAAAAAAAGTTGAAAAATTGCGTTCAAGTATGCTTTTCTCAAAAAACAGTAAATGCATCGTCAAAAAATGTGCAAATTTTAAATACAACAAATATAAGGAAAACGAAAACACTTTAATAAATACCACTAAAATTAACACAATCAGATAACAATCAAAAGTTCTGTGCTATTTTGAGTGTTCCTTAAGATTCGAATATCCTTCTCACAGGACACTGTGAGTAAAAATCAAGAGTGGCATCTTGTTTGGCAAGATATTGTTAGTTAAAGTCTATATTTACTTTTGCTTTAAGACATATAGTTTTTCTTACAAAAATCAAAGCATTTATAGATCGTTAATTTTTACTGTTTTTCTCAAAAAACAACTTGGTCCTTGCGGGAGAGGGAGATCAACCTATGAAACTTTAGAGACCTCTTAGAATAAGAAATTAAAAAAAGAATTTTTAATTCGATACGCCCTTATAAGCACTTCATTTTTAAAAAATACTCTGCAAGAGGCAAACTGTCAAAGCCTATATCTTTTAAAATCGAGCTAACTTTGCATCGATCTGGGTTGGTCGCTTTTTCTTTAGATTCCATGACCCTTGAATTGTCGCATAGTGTATTCGATTTGATATAAGACTAAAATCTAGTGTCTGACCGAATGTAGATTTTTGGCCGAAGCCGAATACTAACAAAATTTTTTCCAAGTAAAAAAAAATAATTAAATTTAGGCCTTGCTTTCGTTATTTTTTAATTTTAGTACAAAACCGGCAATCATTAAAGGTCCATATAGGTACTCTAAACTTATTAATTATATTTGGAGTACTTTAAAGAAGATTGTATAACATTTTCAGATTTTAATCAATAATTATTTAAGGGGGTCCTCTGGTAATCTATGCCAAATTTTAGCCTTTTTTCAAAATATTGTGGAAAGAGAACGAGTAAAGATATTTTAGTTCCGTTTTTTGATTTAAGTAGCTTAATTTATTGAAAAAAATACAAAATTTTGAAAAAGTGAATTTATGGACCGTTCAGAAAGTTCTCGGCCTGGTAACGAGGTTCTCCGGAAAAAAGGTGGGTCCAAATTGCGCACGATTCCAAGAGTAAACATCGTCTGAAAAAAAAAAATATTCAGTTACTTAGAATGAATGTCCCTATAGCCCCTACCTCGGAAACAAAAATCGAAATTTTTTTAGGGGGGGAGCCGCCACTTTGAAAATGAAAAATCGAATTTCGACCTTTTTTTTGTAGTCTAGTGTAGAAAAAAAATAGTAAACATTATTTTTTCGGCAAGTTTGAGGTAGGGGCTATAGCGGCGTAAATTCTGCGTCGTTTCATGCCTCATATATCAAAATCGGTCAAAAACTGTTTGAGTTATCGTACGCAAAGTTTTGAAAAACATGGTTTCGAGAAAAACGCGTTTAAAGTTTTGACTTCAATTTTGAGGCACACAAATGACATTAACACATATTTTTTTAATACAATACTTACGAATATTAATCGGCAATTCCAGCCCCATAAAGTGTGCCTTCCTCCATCTCATAAAACGAGTTTTCCATGGCTTTTTGGGCTCTGCGGGCTGTGCGACCCTCTTTCGATGATGCGTACGTTTTTAGCTCTGAGCGTTGAAGTCGTTTTCCGTCGCGAGATTCAGCATACATCTCGGCTTGTGGGCCGATGAAAATACCCATTGTTGACATTATTTTTAAAATACTTGTGAAGCCTTCGTTGAAAATGCAGGTTGCCAGAAAATTTGCGATTTCGACTGTGGTAGCACCACAGTGGATATGTTTCGGCGCAAAGGTCCACAAAAGCGAGTTGAACGATTCGTTACAATTTTGCGTTTCACCTCCAGTGCATCGGTTGAGTAGATCGTCGGATGATAACGCTTCGTATATGGGCTTCATTACTTGCAGAACCTTTCCATCAAGTGGGGCGTACGTGTGGTGAAATGAGGCTAATGAGCCTTCTGCTGCTGACTTTTGATAGGCGCACCAGCTGGACTCACCAGGTGGGCAATACATATGTTGTGGATTACTATCACTTGAACTTTTGTGATAATATTCCAAGCAATCTCATGGCAAATATCAACCGGCGATTTACAACAAAAGATTTACCGACCACCGGCGAAGAATTAATATACTGTGTAGCTTTACATTGGCACTGCAGACTCACTTTGAAGCCGACTCCACGCATACATGTTTTTCCAAATCGAATTTTTTGTTTACATTGGGCGCAGATAACCAGAGCAGCAAGCGTTTGGAAAAATGAAAAAAATTCCAAGAAACAGAACTGGAGGTTGTTTTCGATGATGACTTCATTGTCTTGCGTTTTCTTCAATTTTTTGGCCGATGTGCTGGCAAAGTCGGTGTCCTCTACTTGGGAGTGCTGGTTTCCACGGAAATGCCTCTTTTTTGTTCGATACGCGTACTTACGCGGCGCGTTTGGGTGGCTTTTTTTATCCATAGCAAAAAAAAAAACACAAAACGATTTTTCTTTTATTTTACAACAGCAGTTATCGCGCACGCGTAGCTTTCAGCGTTCGAAAATAAACTGAATCTCGTTCGTTTGCTTCTTTCATGTGAACACCTGGGCTCAAAATCATTTCAACCCCTAAATCAAAACATGCATGTATACATACTGCATGTATACATACTGTGTGTGTATATTTTGTAATATCAATACATATTTTGGAAGAATTCCACAGAATTTTCGACTAATGACTGCAGGCAAATAAACAACTTTGCTGATGCGTTATTTTGACGAAAACATACCTACACAAAAATGCCTGTATCTCCTAAACTATTTCGAATTTTGAAAAATTCTTTTGGGAAAATGTTTTTGAGTATCTGAGCAATAGAAATATGAAAAAAAAAATCGAAAAAAAATTTTCGGATTACCAGAGGACCCCCTTAACTATTATACTACAACAAGCCACAGTGAACGACTGCGACCAAAAATAACTTGAGAAAAAAGTCATTAGTTAGTAAATCTAAATATGCAGAATCATAACTTAACGTATTAATATTTCGAGTGTAAAAGTATGTTTCCATATCTTTTCAGTTACGGGAATGCCACTCTACCAAAGTTTAATTGAAAATATGATAAATTTTTTGTTTTTAAAGTATGACACTGTATATTTTTCATATATTCATTTTATATGTTTTAGTAAAAATATTAATTAAAAGCAAACCTAAAAAAAATTTTGTACAACTAAAGATACAGTCATGTGAAAATAAATAGGGACACCTGTATTTTCATTTTTAAAGCTGCATGAATTACATACAAGGTGCAACAGATATAGCATTAATTCCCTAGGGTGGTGGTTACTCGTGATAAGGAGAGTATAAAACTTTATGGAGTTTCCTCATACATAGTACAACTTTCAAGATACAGGGTGTTTTACGGTTTTCGTACGTGTCTAGTATTATTGATCTAGAATCTAAACTACTCACCATAAAATAAAAAATAATATTTTGTATTTTAGAAAAAATATCAACTTTTCCATCAATATATTAACCACTTTCGTGTCATGAGCTGCAGCGGAGCTAAAATTTTGAGATTATTCAACGAAATATCAACAAATTTTGTATCTTTTGTTTTAGCGGACCTGTAATCGTCCAAATTTAAAATGTCTTTTTTTCATGTAAAAATACACTTAACCAACAGTATTTTTCTAAATTTTAACATTGGACAATAACAGCTCCGCTAAAACAAAAGATAGAAAATTTGTTGATATTTCGTTGGATAATCTCTAAATTTTTGCTTCGCTACAGCACATGACACGAAAATGATTGATATACTGATGAAAAAGTTGATATTTTTTCTAAAATACAAAATATTATTTTTTATTTTATGGTGAGTAGTTTAGATTCTAGATCAATAATACTAAACACGTACGAAAACCGTAAAACACCCTGTATCTTGAAAGTTGTACAATGTGGGAGGAAACTCCATAAAGTTTTATACTCGCCTTATCACGAGAAACCACCATCCGAGGGAATTAATGCTATATCTGTTGCACCTTGTATGTAATTCATGCAGCTTTAAATATAAAAATACAGATGTCCCTATTAATTTTCACATGACTGTATGTCTTAGAAGTCTAAAAAAACGAAAAATTTGAGAAACAATAAAAAGAAAACAGATTTTTTTTTTTAAATTGTAATATGTCTAATAACAACTCTTTTTTAACATATGTATTCCCGAAATTTGGTTAGCCGAAACTCAAAAATTACGACTACGCCTACTTTTCTGGAGCATGTTTTGGACAAAATCAGCAATTTTATATAAAAAAATAACAAATTTTTCACAAAGTTCAAAAACGAAATAAGAAAAATATTATTTTATTTTAATTTATTTGTTACCAATATTTTCTCAACATGTTCCCAAAATTTGGTTTGCCGAAACTAAATTATAACGACTTTACTCCCATTTTTGTGGAGCATGTTTTGGCTAAACATTTTCACAAAGTCGAAAACACAAAATAAGAATAACAGATTTGTTTTTACATTTTAATATATCCATAATCAATATTTTCTCAACATATTCCTTAAATTTTGCTGGCTGAAACTCAATTATAACGACTTTACGCCCACTTTTGTGGAGCATGTAGCATGTTTTGGCGAAAATAAGCAATTTTATATCAAAAAATAAAGCAAATATTCACAAGCTTTCAAATAAAAAAATTTTTTTAATAAAACTGTCAAATAAAACACTTCCTTAACAGGTGTTAATATTTTACAGGTTTAACTGATGTAAGATTTTACAGATATAGTATAATTTTTTGGGATACTTTACCAGATTACTGATTTCATTTATATGAATGTAGGGAGTGCTAGTCGGTCGATTTAGTTCATTTTCTATTCAACTTTTTACAGCTGCAAAAGAACTATGTGCACCAAATTTTACTTATCTGGAATAGTTTCTGGGGGAGCTATTCCAGATTACCAATTTCGGTTTTATGGGAGGTGGGCGTGGCATTTATTTAGTTCGAACGAAAATTTGCGAGAATAATTCATCATAATGATAATAATAAATTTGCGATAATAATAAAACTAATTTTCACAAAATTTCATAATTCTTGAGCAACTCCTTCTATTTTTGGCCACTCGCTATATGGGCTCGTTACAATGTCCGACGCGGACCAGTGCTTAAAACACAAACTGAACTGGCGACCTTCCCACAGGTCGCAGAATTCATCTGAAACAAAAATAATTTCCTGTTTAGTATGAATGTGATTAAGGAAAAATTTTGGTCATTTTTACTGAATATTTTCGTTACTTTTGTGTTTATAAAATTTCCAATACCAAATTTATCAATGAGATTATGGTTTTTTGACAATTTAATACCTCAACTAAAATTTAATAATTTTGAAAAACCAACATAAAGATTCGTTAAAAATTGACTGAGTCATTAAAGCCGCAAGCTCAAAAACGCAGTTTTAAAGAACACGCTTTTAAAGTTTAAAACATAATGAGCTTCCAGCTTTGACGGCTCGGAGGCTCATAACTTTTGAACAATTATGAATTTCTATTGTTTGCAGTAATGTGGCCCGTTTTGAAAAAGTAAGCGCTGTTTGATCTGTATTATATACACAAATGATTTTTTTTTCATATTCTTAAATAACACAGTACAACATTTTCGAGGTTTTGAAATGTGCACAAACTTTTGACTTTAGTTTCTGAAAGTACTGATTGAAAGTAGCAAAATGCCATTTGGATTTTTCTGGATTAGCTACCGTTCGGTTTTTATCGTGTCATGAATATTTTTGCTAAAAACTTAATTTTGAGCATTTTTTCAGAGAAATTGTAATTTTTCCGACGGCTTTATCTCTTTAACCGAAGGGAATTTTGTTTTAAGACCTTTAGAATAATTATAGGTATAGACCAGGAGAAAAAACATTTAAAACAAAATGGTTTGAAAAAACAACATCTAGTGGTTCAAAACCGCAAAATTGTTGAAAAATGTCCAATTTGTTAAGACATTTCTACATATAATTTATCATAACTCGAAAACGGCTAGTGCGATTTTATTAAAATAAATGTAGAAATTTTTGACCTACATAACCGTTAACCCATGCCTGTACTAGATTTTAATCTGATCAATAGTTTCAAAGATAACAAAAAAAAAAAAAAAAATAATCCCGCAAAAAAAAAAATTAACGAAATATTTTACAAAGTCTATATTCTCGGTTTTTTTATTGGTACTTCAGATCCATGGACTGAATCTGCGTTATCATCTAAGGTAGCTAGAACATTCAAGGGCATGTCTCTCTCGGTGTGCCCTTCATATGTATGCTCCACGTCTTCGATGCCTTCATCTTCATATTGGGATACCTTGTGACTCCACCAACATACTTCTGCAAGTAACGCATTCAGTTTTTTGCCTTTGTATCGCTTTTCAAATGGCATGGTGACCTGATGGAATCGTTCACCTTGTTCGTCGGATTCACTGGGCAATTGTTGCAAGAACTGGTCTAGATGATGATGCAGAAAATGCAGTTTCAGTGTCATAGATGCACCGATTTTATGAAAATAATGCATAATTTTTTTCACCAATTCCTGCGCCTTGTCTCGTTGTACACGATTCTTGCCGAAAATACCCTCAATTACAGCTTTTAGTGCATCCCAGGCTCTCCGGTGATCGTTTTTCAGCACATTTGAGAAAGTTTAATACACCTGTTGAAGAAATAAGACAAATAAGAGGCTTCGTGAGTTTTCTACGCTTCAGAAAAGAGGTCAGCATTTCGGAATTCCGTTGCGATAATTCCAGTTTAGCCACAAGATAGTCCATTTCGCTTTGTGTTACCAGTTTTGGTTGAGCATCCTCTAAATCGGGCAACCATTCGGGATCATCAAAGTTGGATGCAACCATGAGTGCAGATGAGGGTGCCCATACGGACAAGGCATCTTGACTCGGAGCTATAGGTGGTTCGACATCAGCAGAGCATGGCACTGGAATTGACGCAGTGCACGCGGCAACATATTTTTTGTACCTCAACTTTTTCCTATTATTTCCAACAGCATAATTAATACATGCATAGCACCTGGCTTCATCGTGTCCATTTGGGTCTTTTAACCAGATCATCGGCTTAGAAAACTGTAACTTTCTTCTTCGGCCATGTAACCAATGCAAAAGATTGCTATAGCAAGCATTGCACACTGCATTAGGTGTTAAATTTTCACAAGTTAAATCTTGTTCGTCGAAATATTGCGTATATGCAAACTTAAATTCTGGAGTACACAAATTTTTTCGCTCATTCCTTTCAATTTTAGGCACTATATGGCCACAAACGTAACAAAAATTATTAATTTTTTGGCAGACACTATTTTCCATTTTTATTAAATTGCAATTTCAATTAACACGACTTTTTACGTTGAAAATAGTTGCAAGTGTTCTACAATTCCTCTTTATTTTCAATGCAATGAATTTGCAATGAAGTTGGCTGCAGAATAATTTGACTTTAATTAACAATTCTAGTCAGGGATGCAAAATCAAGCTTCTTCAATTGTACCATCAAGCTTCCAAAATTGTACTTTTTTAATAACAATTGTACCAAATTGGAAAAAAAACAGGTTATAACATTTTATAAACAGTTTATTAAAAAAATTACGGAAAAATAACAAATAACAATTCAATCTTATACATTTCTTTTTAAAATAACATAGGTTTTTTTTAAGAATAAACCAAAGGCGAGGTACACATTTTTCAACAATTTTGCGGTTTTGAACCACTAGATGTTGTTTTTTCAAACCAGTTTGTTTTAAATGTTTTTTCTCCTGGTCTATACCTATAATTATTCTAAAGGTCATAAAACAAAATTCCCTTCGGTTAAAGAGATATAGCCGTCGGAAAAATTACAATTTCTCTGAAAAAATGCTCAAAATTAAGTTTTTAGCAAAAATATTCATGACTCGATAAAAACCGAACGGTAGCTAATACAGAAAAATTCAAATGGCATTTTGCTACTTTCAGTCAGTACTTTCAGAAACTAAAGTCAAAAGTTTGTGCACATTTCATGTGTTGCACTGTGTAATTGAACAACAATAATCAATTAAAAAAAGATGATTTCCAAAAAGTTGTTTGCCTTAAACCTCCCTTAATAAAAATAGTTTGAATTGTATCGTTAGGTCAGTGTATATATATTCTATCTTTTTTCAAAAACATATCTAAAATATTGACTTTTTACTCAATAAATGACTCAAAAGTTGTTTTTGTTGCAAAATAAATAGAAGTAAAAATTGCATATCCGACTACATTACATATTGCTTATCATTTATTTGCAAAAATTCTTCCAGTTTTGCGCAACAATTCATTGCTTAGCTGTTTTTGTCATCAAAACAACAAGGGTACTACGCCACTGTCTCTTTCCAATCAAAAGTTATGGCTAAAAATCTATTGTTTCATACCACTGAATATCTATAAATATATCTTTTTGTTCTATATATATTAACCCTCTAATGACCAAGCTCGCCTATAGGCGGGGTTCACACCGATCGCTATAAAACCGTGGAAAATTTTTAAAAATTTTTCCTTCAGAGTCTAGACGAATATTTAAGCTATATTTCAGTTTTTCTCGCTTGGAGCTAGCATGCTCTGTTTTACACTTACGTCAATTTCAATTTAAATTTCATAATTTTTTTACGAATTCAATTAATTTTTTACTCGAAATTTTTAGCTCAATTTTTGGTATATAAAAAAAAACATTAATTGAAGTGAGATCTAAGTGAAAAAAATATACTAGTTAGTAAGCAGATGTTTTTTCTTTTAATTGAGATAAAAAATATGTAAAACAACAATTCAAGGTGTTAAAAAAACGTTAACATTTTCACCTGTTAAAAATTAACGAAGAACTTAAATTAAAAACGATCTTCAGATTCGTTTTTCTCGTCCCCAAATTAGTATAATCTGATTAGTATAATCTGATTTGGACAAAACATGGGACATCAGAGGGTTAAAATCGATGTGCGTATGTATATACTCTATGGACTTAAAAATGGCGGAACCTATTTTGATGAAATTGTATGCAATCTTCAGATTAGCCCTGCGGGTGATCCTGTTAAATTTGGATCATCTCGGATTTGGCTCAAATTTTGTTCTTAGATTAGTTTATTGTTAAGATAACTAAATCTGAAGATTGAGATCTTAAGAATTTTTTTTCGCGGAACGCCAAAATAGGGTATATTTTGAGACAGCATACGCTCAGTCATTTTAAATCCGATTTTTGTAAATAGGACATCGTTTGCAAGGTTATTTTTTATTTTGCCTTTTTTTAAGAGAAAAATATAAAATTTTTCAAAAAATTGCAGTAAGTTAAGTCATTTTTTAATTAACCTTTCTAATGGTACCGTATTTAAGAAAATTGGATTTAAATTGACTGAGCTATGTTGCAACGTAGAGAATTTATGCCCGCTTTTTGCCGCAACTTAAAAAAATAGTTTTAAAAATGTTCTAAATTCACATTTTCATTCACTGCTGGCAGGTTGCTCAAAAGGGTGGAGTGGAAAGGTCCTTTTTTTAATTTGAAAAAGTTACACTCGGAAAAAGATGTAGTTTGGGATCCTTATGAAGGGAAAAATATATTATGTGTTGAATATGTTAAATGGAATTATTTGTAATCGCTTGCAAAAAATATATTTCTCTTAAAAATTTCAAAAATTATAAAAGTTTGATGGAATTTTAAAAACAATCCGACAAAATCCAACACTTTTTATTGTGTTTTTATTTAGTTTATAGTGTTCTTAAAAGGTCCAAGAAAGAATTTATGCCCATTTTTTGCCGCAACTTTAAAAAAAAAATAGTTTTAAAAAAGTTATAAATTCACATTTTCATTCACCGCTCGCAGGTTGCTCATTAGGGTGGAGTGGAAAGGTCCTTTTTTTGAGTTTGAAAAGTTACACTCGGGAAGAGATGTAGTTTGGAATCCTAATGAAGGGAAAAATAAGGAAAAAATTTTAGGGGGCTATTTTGGCGCTGATTTCAAAAAAATACTTAAAATTAACAAATCAACTTATTTGCAATTTCAAAGTTTCAGCTTTTATAGTACCCATATAAAAGTATTTGAGGCAAATTAGAGGATCATCGACCAATATTTATAGCTTTAATCTATATGTTATTGCATTCAGATCCCATATTATCATCAAAGAGGAACATAAAATAAAAATAATTTTGATTTGGCTGGTATTAAAAAATATATGCACAGGGAAAATATTGATTTGGAAGATGAAATACTTGAACAGGATGAGTTAGGTTCTTCGTTTAGCGAAAATTGGGATGACTCCTGTAGTAATGATGCTTAGTTTTAATCAAAAGAAATAGCAATATCAATAAAATAAATAATTTTTTGTTCATACTGCACTTGAATGATAATGAATAATGTGCATGTTGGGATTTTGCCAATAAAAACAAACAAATTTGCTGTATCACGTTATATTATTAAAAATAAAGTATAAATATTAGAGAAATATTGCACCTTTTATATGGGAGGTACTTAAATTTTCCACAGAGTTAGTGACATAAAAAAAATTTTTGGGAAATTTAATGGAATTTGAGCAGTCTGATAGGGTGTTATGACATGATTAATATTTGAGACCTATAGCACCTTTTATATGGGAGGTACCAAAAGCCGTGGTCCGATTTCTTTCAAATTTGCCACAGAGTTAGTGACATTAAAAAAAAATGTTTTAGAAAGTTTGGTTGAAATGGTGCTGTCTGATAGAGTGTTAGACCATGATTAACATTCGAGACCCATTGCACCATTTGTATAGGAGGTACCAGAATTCGTAATCTGATTTCTTTAAAATTTAGCACAAATTTTTTAAAAGTTAAAACTATGCAGTTTAGAAAGTTTGGTACAATTTGCAAACTCTGTTAGGGTGTTATAGCACTTTGAATTTCAAAGGATCCCTGAACCTTTTGTATAGGAGGTACCAGAAGGCTTCCTCTGTTTGGAACCAATTTTTGGATTTTTCTTGGTTTATTCCAAATACAATTTCATACGAAATTTTGTGGACCTAGGATTACTCCTTCTATTTTTGTCCCATCGATGTACTGGGACAAAGCACTGTGCGTTGTCTTAAAATAGACCATATTTTGGCCATATTATCCTAAAATGTATAGTTAGTTAGTTTATAGTGGAGCCATGTGCAGCACGACCCATGGGATCTTTTGTGCATGCCCTTAATTAACTTTCCAAATTAAGGTTTTTTATAAACTTTAGCACTGTCTCTGGCTTGGTGTTGCAAAATGTTGACGGGGGCACTACTTCCCCTCCAAAATGGAGGCGTCTTAGGCTGTGGATTGCCGGACATTCACATAGAATGTGTTCAGGAGTTTCTTCTTTCCCCTCGCATAGTCTGCAGACGTCTGATTCAGAAAGACTCATCTTTTTAAGATGGTATCTGAGTAAACAGTGACCTGTGAAGAAACTAGTGAGAATTGTAAGGTCTGCTTTGGTAAGCTTGAGTAAATCTTTAAATTTTGCTTCACTTAGAGTTAAAAATGTCTTTGATTGCCTCTGTCCATTAGTGTTGTTCCAGTGGCACTGACATTTCTTATCTTCCCATATTCTTATTTTTTCTAGAAAGTAGCCTTTTGCTAAGCTGCAGAATAGTTCAGGTCCTATAAAAGTTCGAGTTCGCTACTCGTTTGGCAAAGCAGTCCTTCTCTTCGATGCCCACGAATCCTTCGTGACCTGGAACTCACCATAATTCTATTTTGTTGCTTTGTCCCAGCGTATTTAATAGTTCTACGCAGTTGGAGACAAGTTTTGATTCGGTGCCATGGTATAATCCCAAGTGGCACAATCCCAATTTTTAATTTTGGGATTATGTCACTTCTTATAGAGTGACATAAGCACAATTTTTTTACTTGGGATTATGTCACTATGGAAGGGATGACATATTCCCAAATAAAAAGAAGTCAAAATTTCAAATTTTTTTGGGAATATGTCACCCGTGTTCTAGTGACATAATCCCTAGTGACATAATTTTTTTGGGATTATGTCATCCGTGTAATAGTGATATAATCCCAAAAAAATTTGGAATTCTGACATCTTTTTATAAATACTTTTATAGTTTTATTACATTTTACTTACAAATGTAATAAAAGTTCACTTTTTTACTTTTTTTAGTATAATTGATTTCAGAATATGTACGACATCATTTCAGAAATCCCAAAAATTGCGCAATTTTGTATACAATTTTTTTAATTTTTGATATATTAGGCTGGAAGTGCAAATAATAGAAAAAAACTAAACTTTATTGAAAAAATTTGGGACTTACATATGGGCATTTCCATGTCATCGTACGTGACATTTGTACACCTACAAAGTGCAATAAATTGTGCAAATATAGCAGCAACTCTAAAAAATTTTGTCGTTATGTTCCATTCACAGGGTACTATATATGATAAAAAAAGTAATACATTAGGAATTCTGTTGTCGAAAATATAGAGGGAAATAAGAGCATATCGTTCGTGACATAAAACGGAAGTAAGTGTGAGGTGCATGTAAAAGTATGCGAAAATCTGCGAATTGTGTGAAGCTTTTTTGTTATTGTAATTTTTTAAAGTAAGCCAAATATTTTTCCTTTAGAATACGTAGTTTTTAAATAAAAAAAATTTGTTGGTGATTTTATAATGTACAAAATTTAATATCGTACGTGACATACCGTACGTGACAGATTTTTCTCTTATGTGATTCTTAAGTAATAAAATATATGCATACAAAAACTTAAAAACAAACAAAAAACAGTTATTCAGTGATAAAATCAATAAAAACAAAATAAAGGGTTAAATTCATTTCTTACTACATACTATGTACTTGTACTAATTAAATTTTTATTTTGTCTCTTAATGAATACGCAGTTCGAAAAATATTTAAACATTGACTATCGTGATATGCAAACGTATGAAGTTTTTTTATTTTTGGAATTGGCTGGACATTTTGCCATTTTTCATTGAGAATAGAAGAAAGGGTTTCAATCTTTTCGGCAACAACATACAACAAATTAACTCCTTCCACATAATTATGAGCACATTCATAAAATGAGAAAGCATCTGGCAATATTAATTCATTTCTTAATTTTTAATTTTTTTCTTCTTAATTTTTTTCCTCATTCTTTTTCAAATCCTTCCTCCATTTTTTTGTAGTCTCGTAGCTTGTTTTACCCATTTTAACAAAATATTTATAATTAACAAATGAACTCTCATACATTTAATTGCAATTGTAGTACTTACTATATCGTACGTGACGAACTTTAGAAACTTATACAATTTTTATTACACCAAGCTGAAAAAAAATTATGATTAATATTTGTTTGCGACAAATATCTTGCTTAGAAACTTTTATTTAGAAACACTTGCGACCGGTCAAATTCAAATGACGTAGATAAATGATGTTTTTGCACTACGTACGTGACATTAGAATAACATCCAAAGCAAACCAAAAAAAATACCGCTAATCGAACTCCATATTTTCTCTTTCCTCGTGGATCTTGTCTGTTGTTGTTGTAACGTTAATTTCAAAGTGTAATTGCAATGTTACAAATGCTTGAATTTAGTCGCTAGTTAAGAGAAAACAGCTGATTGCAATTTCTTAAGAGTAACCAAAGAGATGGTCAGTTTAAACTGTTATTTTTTGCTCTTTAATAATTGTTATAACCTCTAAATACATCTTCTTAATAAAATTTGAGTGATTTTTTAAATATTTGCCCTGTTTGAAAAATGTTTCCAAGGTTTTTATTTTTTCAGTCGCGGTTGACGTTTTCATGGAAATGCCCATATGTAATAAAAGTGTTCTATCTTGAAAAGTAATGCATGGAATTTAATGGTTAATAGCTTATTGAAGAGGTAATAAATAGCATAAGTTTTCTTTAAGTATTCTTGCTTAATTTATAAAAGTATGCAATTAATAGAAAAAAGCAAGTTTTTCGAACCCATTTTCTTTAATTTGGACCCCTTTTACTTCTCCAGATGAGAGTGGCCACTACTTTGTACAGATTTGGAATTTAAAGCTCTTTTTACATACATACGTTCCACGAAAAAATAGTCAAAAAAATTAATTTTAGCTAAAAAAAAATATTTCGAAATGTTTATCCAAATTTTCTAATTTTTAGGCTCAAAAGTGACATTAACCCAATTGGGGTTATGACACTTTACAAGCAGTGACATTGCCCCAAGTAAAAAATTTGGTTTTATGTCACTGTATAAGGAGGTTATTAATTATTAATTATTAATTTGGGGTTATGTCAGCGTACCGTCTTGATTCAAGTTTGTAGGCTTGAAGGGCTTTTAAGGCCGCTTGACTATCTGAACGTACAGTAGAATCTGTATATAACGACTTCGCTTATAAAGACTAACCGTTTTAGGCGACCACGATGTAAACTCAAGTTTGTTTTCATAGATAAATACTAGGAAAACATATCCGTTTAGTACGCCTTCGGTTTAAGCGACCATCTGCTTATAGCGACCGATTTTATAGATAACACCCTGCTACAATTTTCAATTTTTTTTTTCACACTTGATGAATACCATATATACGTAAAACTAGAGACCTTATGTAGTAAAACTGCGTTCTCAGTTTATCGCCATCACGTCAGGATTTTTTTTTAAAAGAATTTTAAAGTTTCAAAGGATACACCACTTTCAAAAAACTAAATCAAATATTTCCACGAACCATATGATAACAATATGGGTATCAAATGAAAGGTAAGAATCTCAGAAATGCACACAAATAACAGATTTTAATGGATCTGGACCAAAAATTTCAAAAATGTCCTTTTGAAAATTTTAAAGCTTAATATCCTTAATATCCTTTAAATAATTTTCCCTGCAAAAATGTATGTTGAAGAAGAACATATTCTGTAAATTATATGTAAATTTTATTATTCTAGCTTTACTAGTTTAGTAGAAAAGAAAAAATTATTAATCCTGTTTCAAAAAATTGTATGTATATAAAAAAACTAAATAAAAATTAATTAAAATGTAAACGTTGACTTTGTCGCTTATGCTGATCATCTGTGTCACGACATATAGTCCAACAATATTCT
Organism: Dichetophora obliterata; assembly: GCA_963920525.1. Classification (NCBI taxonomy): domain Eukaryota; kingdom Metazoa; phylum Arthropoda; class Insecta; order Diptera; family Sciomyzidae; genus Dichetophora; species Dichetophora obliterata. Next base: position 190,322,036 of record OY986438.1, read on the forward strand.
GCCATCATGTGGCATGCACTTTTTCTTCTAAATCGATTTTCAATCGTCGCGATTTCTTGATGAAAGCGCTCACCATGCTCATCACTGAAATTTCCCAAATTGTCGGGAAAAAAGTCAAGATGGTTGTCTAGAAAATGAATCTTAAGCAACATATTCACACCCATTTCACCAAAGTTTTGTACTAAATTCCTGACTATATCTGCATAATTATCCGATTTATTGTTACCTAAGAAATTTGTTGTTATTTCTTCCAAGCTAGACCATGCATTTTTTTCAACAGAAGATAGTAATTCTGGAAACTCATTGTCCTTCAACAATTTATTTAATTGTGGTCCATTGAATACACCTGAAAGTACATTAGCTTAATTTTATGTTTTACATTTTAACTTTATAATATACCAGCATCAATTTTCGCATTGCTTAATTTTGGGAAAATAGTCCTAAGATACTTCATAGCTGTACTTTCAGAGTCCAGAGCGCGAACGAAGTTACGAATTAGTCCCAACTTTATATGGAGGGGCGGAATAATGATTTTTGATGACGGTACAAGTGGCATGTGATCAATGCTGTCGTGACCGAGTATATATATTACACGAGCAGGCCATTTGTGGTCAGTGTAATGCAAATCACGGCTTCGACCTTCCCAAAGACATAAAAAGCACTGGTGCTTGGAAAATCCTTTTTTTAAACCAGTGATAATTGCGACTATTTTCAGATCGCAACAAATTACCCAGCTATGTAGATCGTAGTTTATCAATTTTAAAATAACTTTCATATTTTCATAGTTTTCTATTATATCCGTTCCATAAATGATAGGTACTGATGGAAACAAGTTACCATTATGAAGCAGAACACCTTCGAGGCTTTTTACTGAACCATCTATAAATAGACGCCATTCATCTGGAACGTATGGGTGACCGATGGTTTCAAAGAGATGTTCAATATTTACAGCATATGTAATTCCAGTTGTGGCATCCAATGCAAAGCAGCTATCAAAAGCATGTTTGAGCGCTTTCGAGCCGATGTTACGCGGAAATCTTCCGAAACTAATCTGCACTGCTGCAGGCGAAGCGCCCATATTTCGGAACTTCTCTTTGAAAGATTTGTGTCTCGAATTAAATCATTAAAGTCTGCCTGTGTTATAAGATGACGTTCTGAAGTGCCAAGCTCACTTTGAGTGGGTACAAATTCCGAAATATTTTCATCATTTGTAAAGTTGCAGTGCGAATCGATTTCAAAGGCATCGGCAACTGGTTGGATCTCTTCAGATGGAGCGGTTGGATTTAATACTGAACGTTTTATTGCTGGTTTAATAGATTCGCAAGAATAGTATTGAATTTGATGACGAATTTGATAGGTAAAACCAGCTGTTTTCGTTTTTCAAAAATAGCACGACTCCACAGAATGCTCGCTACGAAGCAACCAAATCGTTGGGTAAACGTATTTCATGGGATGCTGTTTCGGCTCAACGCAGTTGGATCCTATAATGCAACGGTAACAATATTCGCATGCAACTTCCGGTACATACCATACATTTTGTATATAGTTTATTAAAAAATATTTTTCATAATTTTCCACGAAATTTTTTGAGACTTTACGCGATTTCTTTAAAGGAACGAATAAACCACAAACAACACAAAATTTGTTACGATTGGGACATTCCATGTTTAATCACTATTTATTAGCTTTTAATTCACTGTTTAATAACTTTCTGAATGTTCTTTACACTTTAACAAAGAGTAATAGATGTAGCGCACACTTCAATTACCACAAGACATTAATCATTTTCATGTAATGGCGGCCATTTTGCAATCTGTCAATACGCTTGGCCAGTGATGCAAGTCGTTTCTCAGGTCCAGTGGTGCCAATTGTCTTAAAAGGTAACAGCTGTGCAGACCGCGGCTATTGTTATCGATAAAATTTACATATAATTTACAGAATATGTTCTTCTTCAACATACATTTTTTTCAGGGAAAATTATTTAAAGGATATTAAGGATATTTAGCTTTAAAATTTTCAAAAGGACATTTTTGAAATTTTTGGTCCAGATCCATTAAAATCTGTTATTTGTGTGCATTGCTGAGATTCTTACCTTTCATTTGATACCCATATCGTTATCATATGGTTCGTGGAAATATTTGATTTAATTTTTTGAAAGTGGTGTATCCTTTGAAACTTTAAAGTCCTTTTAAAAAAAATCCTGACGTGATGGCGATAAACTGAGAACGCAGTTTTACTACATAAGGTCTCTAGTTTCATTATATATGGTCTTCATCAAGTGTGAAAACCACTGTTGCACGGTGTAATTCGTCTGGTTAGAATGACGTGCAGTGTGTCTGAAGCTCTGAAGGCTGCGGAGACGCTCATGTGTTTATTCAAACTAACTTTGATGATGATGGTATGAAAACTAGGATGCTGAGTATTCACAAAGCTGTACGAAGTTCTTACTATCGAACAACATTTAATCAAAAACAAACTCGAATTTGAGATTTTCTACGTTAGTAACTACATATATTTTGCATATAATGTAGGTACATACATTGTAGCTATTTGCATATATTATAGTATGTTTTTAATGCGAAATGTTTAAGTACCATTAAAGTTCCATGTAATTGGTTATTAATGTTTTATTTACTTAATAGAAACTTATCTTACTATACATTTAAATACATACATATGTATATACTAAAAAAAAACAATCTAAATTTATTCGTCTGTTTTTTACCGGTCCCTTAGAGGTCGTTATATCCTAATTCTACTGTATGTAGATGTGAGCCCCCTTCGATTTCCTGTGGAGACATTCTCTGACACATACTTCAATGGCATATACCTCCAACTGGAATATTGTCGGCGTGTCTCCCATTGGGAGAGCTTTTTGGAAATTGGGACCATATACCCCCACTCCCGTTACTTCATTATCGAGCTTTGACCCATCAGTGTACCATATATGTGAGCCAGGATCAACAGTGAAGATATCATTCCTCCATAGTTGCCTATTGGGTATAACGACCCTGTAGCGTTTTGAGAAGTTTACCTTCGTCAGAATCCTGTCTGGGATTTTTAAAAAGGTGTCATTTTCGAAGGTTCTGAGTGTCTTCATGTGATTTGTAAAATTCCCTACCTTGTAATCACCGATTTCCTTCATTCTTAGTGCACTCAGGCATGCCTCTTTTTCGATTATGATCGTTTAAGGGGGTAGCCCTATTATTACACTCAGAGCTTCAGATAGGCACGTTCTCATTGCCCCAGTGGTACTAATGCACGCCATTCTTTGCAGCTTTATCAGTTGGTTAGCATCTGTGCGCTGTTTGACCTTGGGCCACCATGCAAGGACTGCATACGTAGCCATAGGTCTCACAATGGTTGTGAACATCCAATAAATCATTTTTGGTTTGAGGCCCTACATTTTGCCATGGAGGCATTGACAGGCAAAAAGGGCACGTGTTGCCCTGCCTTTAATTGAATCTAAGTAGGTGCTAAGCTGCTTGTCAAAAGTCACTCCTAAGTACTTGACCTCATTTGAAAAGTCAATGACTTTTCCATTCAGGGTTGGTCTTACCAGATTTAGGCTCCTTTTCCTAGAGAAGGATACCAGAATTGTTTTGTCAGGATTTATGCTTAACCCTTTTTCCTTACACCATTTTGAAGTTATACGAAGGGCACTCTGCATTCTATCCGATATCGTCGGTTCATTACTACCCAGACTTAAAATAACCAGATCATCCGCACTTTGGTGTCAAAACCCTGGTTTTTGAGACTTGCTAAAAGTGTATAACTTCGGATTTTGTTTTCTAATCAATAAAACAATTCAAGAAAAAAATTTCAGCCAAATCTGCAAAGTGCAGACAAAACTTGCCAAAATGCAACTGATATTACACTTCAATGTGAAATAGGCGATATAAAGGCTCCGCCAAATAACTTTTTTTTTTTAAATTCTATAAAAAAAAACAACTGAATATTTTCCCCAATTTCTTTTTTTATTTGAAAGAACAATCCTTCCGGTTAATAAAAACAACTAATTTCATTCAAATGGCTGCCTCGGCTGGCCATGCAGTAGCCTACACGATCGGTCCAATTTTTTAGCACATTATCGATTGTGTGCAGCTGTATTTCACCAATGGCTTCACGAATATTGTCCTTTAAAGCATCAATTGTCTCTGGCTTGTCGGCGTAACACTTACCCCACAAATAATAGTCCAACGGTGTCAAATCGCAGCTCCGAGGTGGCCAAACGACATCAGCTCTGCGGCTGATAATGCGATCTTCAAAAACAGGGCGCAAAACATCGAGTGTAGCTTCGGCTGTGTGGCACGTAGCGCCGTCCTGTCGAAACCAAATGTTGCCAATATCCTCCTCTTCAATTTTTGTGAACAAAAATTTGTTCAACATGACCCGATAACGATCGCCATTGACTGTAACGGCCACTCCTTGCTCATTTTCGAAGAAAAATGGCCCAATTATGCCTCTGGACCAAAATCCGCACCAAACAGTGACTCGTTTTGGGTGCAGCGGCTTTTCAATGTATGCGTGCGGGTTTTTTGTGCCCTAAATGCGACAATTTTGCTTGTTTACATACCCGCCAAGATCAAAATGAGCTACATCTGAAAAGATGATTTTTTGGCAAAATCGGCATCTTGATTTTCAAAGTAATGTCGCAATATTTCCCAGCGTTGTTCAAGCAAATACACAGCCATATTCGTTCAGCGGAAGGATAAAACTAATTATCTGTCAAATCAGACATGAGCTAAGTGTTACCATTCACAAAATAAGCACTAGTTGAAAAAAAAAATGTTAGATTGCGGACCCTTTATATAAAAACGATGGTTCGTGTGTGTGTCCCACCCTTATGACAGAACTACTGAAGCTATCCACCTTATATTCACACCATATGTTTGTGTGATGCTTCGGATGGTTTTTTTGTGTAAGATGGAGATTCAAGATGGAGGCATTTACGAAAGCGTAGTGCTTTTATTTTAAATTTTTGTAGTAATTTTTAAATGAAAAATATTTGAATTAAATGCAGGTAATAATACAGTTTGGTATAATTACACATAAAAACACTAACTAAAAATAAAAAAATTTTAAAAAAGTAGGCAAAATAGGAGGGGGACGCGTTCTGTGGCAGGACAACGTCTGCTCGGGAATACTAATAATTTTATAAAACTAAAAGAATAAATAAAAGATGTTGCTTATTCTGGAATAGTTGAAACAAGAAAGAAATTTTGTAGCCTCATTACATTTCTGAAACATAAAAACTCGTTTTACAACCTTAAAGACAGTATTTTGTTAAAACAAAATGGATTTGTCCATAAAAATATACAGACAAAACACATTTATTTCCATAGTTAAAATACGTATAAAACCATTTTGAGACAATGTGACGGCTTAAAATAATTCAGCATACAAATTCTTAACTCCTGAAATAGTTCTATATAAATTAATGATTGGTACAGAGACCATGACGGCGCACAGTGGGTTGAAATCCCAAAAAATGAAGATTAATTTACCTTGAAGGTGGAGGGAATTTTTGACTTTTGTTTTAGTTAGATTGGGTACAAAAAAGAAAAAAATCTGTCCGTCTTTTGATATGATTAAAGTCGTAATTTTGGAGCCATCGTCATAAAAGTAGATATTTAAGCTTGTATCTAAAATGTTAAGATTAAGTTAAAGATTTCGTGCCAAATCGGATGACAACCATGCCTACCTCCCATATAGAGTGACTTTATTTTAAACGTGAAATCTCTTCAAATTCTACAAAAATTAAAAAAATGCCAAGGAATTTTCTGACTATGAAATTTGGCAAAATCAGATGAAAACCACTCCTAATTTCCATACATAATTACGTCATATAATTAGAAAAACCTTCATAAATTCCTCAAAAATTAATTCATTGCATAATATAAATAATTTCAATAAATTCTGAATTTGAAATTCGGAGAAGTTGGAAAAAAATATGCCTATCATCCATACAAAGTGACGTCATCAATATAATAAAAAGTCCAAAACTTCGGCCCAGTTGAAAATCATTCCTTATTACTTTTAAAAAAAAAATTCATAACAACATTATATAAGAGTAGCAAAAAATGTATGAATTTGTTAATATTCCTCCTGATGCCCAAAGTTGTCATACTCCGTTGTATTGACCTCGTCACTTTGTTTTTGTAAGAGTGACTATTATCACGATTTTTGAAATAAAAAAGATTCGGGTAAAAATGAGCAACTTTTTATTGCTGAATATGGAAGCTTAGATATTGAAGTTTAATACAAAATTTTCATTTCTACTTGATGATACAGTATTCTTATTTAAAACTCCGCATATATTTCAAAAATAGCGCAAATTTTGACATATTCACAATTTATTTAAAATTTCTACACAATTATTTTTAACCATTTTTTTAATCATGCTTCAATACTTGAACCTTCAACTTCAGGTATTTAAGCGTTTTTCATAATAAAAATGTTACTTTTGATGTATAAAAAAAAATATTATTTTTTTTACTAAGTCAAATTTCAATTTATTAAACTGATCGCAAGCAAACTAAAAATTTTTCAACTTTAAAGCTAAGCAGCAAAAAAAATAAACAACATATAACATTAAAATTTTCAGTAGTGATGTACAATTTTGTGCTCTTTAATCGAGTAGATAAAATTTTAAGAAAAAAAATTTTCATTTTTGAATTAATCTCCACATTTTTCAATTTCAACCCTCTGTGCGGCGCCAAGAAACATGGAAAAAAAACAACATTTTCCCCAACTAATATTTTTCACATAAAAAAAATATCAGAGATTTTAAATAGATCTCAGGTTAAATCAGAACGAAAGTATTTATGTAAAAATTATTTATAAAAAAAAACTAATAGGATATGTAAGAAATTATGACATAAAAACTTGTTATACATAAAAAAAATATCAAAAAATCACTAAAAATAAATATAGTTTTTTATATAATTTCCCCTAAAAGCTATGGAAAATTTTCACTAAATATCTTTGCAGGTATTTAATTTTTGTTTTTCATCAAAAAGACTTATTTCCAGTGTATTTGCTCTTGACAACGCCACGCTTGTTCAGCACTTCTGCACACAGACTGCTTTCCGGACATCCTTTTGTAGAACTTTATTTCATTACGTAGCTTTTGAATCGCATTAAAGTAAATAAATTTTATGTCAATTGGCTAAAAAGTGGCGCCTTTGGGTAGCATTGTTGTTGCCACAAATTGACCATGCTTCTTCAAAAGTAGGCTAAAGTTATTGTTATAGTTTTTTTTTTTATGTGTAGTCAGCCAGTTGCTGCTATACAATTATGCTACAAACAAGAAATCAATGAAGAAAAAAAAATTAACTTGCTCCGTTGTATCCTTTTCCGAGTATAGAAAACAGTAGATTGTTCAAACCATAGCAATTGTTTATTGTTGTTATTTGTTAACGCCCAGCTCGTTTTGCGCCACATTACTAATGGTAAGAAGTGGAGCAAAATAACAACAAAGGATTCCAAAGTAAACAAGTGACGATGCCACAACAAGACCGCTAAAGAAGGCGTTAAATGAGAAGGACGATTTTAAGCCATTTAGTAACAACAACAACAACAACATCGGCTACAACAAGATAAGAAAAAGGTGCAAGTTTCAGCAGCATGGTCAGAGTAAAACCGTTAAGACCACACAATGGTTGTGTAAAAATAAGGCAAGAAAGCCTTGCCACACACACACAGAGGCAACTCATTAAAAGGTGTTGCATACTTTTGAGCAAATAAAAAAGTGTTAAAGAAGAAATGGGCACAAATGTCTGCACTGTACGGCATGTTATTTACCTAAGAAAATGCCAAATTTAAATTTTTCCAACCGAATTTGTTCAGCAAGCTTTGACCCATTTCTTGAGTGGCTTAAAATTAATTACATTTCTTGAGAATTTTCTATTTTATTTTTTAGTTGTTGTTTGAAATTCTTCTTTTTAACATTTTAAGCACACAACCCATCAATGTATGGAAATAAAACGCTTAAAACTCTACAAAAGTTCTTGAAAAGGACTTGAAGTGTTTGCTGAAGGATCCTTTAAAAAATGCTTGTTAAAAACTAGAACGACACTTCGTTCAACGATTTAACGATAACGTTGGCTTCTTGTATATAGTTGTTGTAGGTAGTGCTGGTGGTTCTTGTTGTTATTGTTTTTGTTGTTCAAAAATGCTTTATCACTTTATACGCTACAGCGTTTCTTGCTCCTTTGCTTTGTGTTCGTGTTGATTTGCATTCGAGTTTGACAGACGTTGATGGACGTCTTTAAATCGATTAGGCTTCAAGTTATTGCTGCACAGGCAACAACAACAATAACAACAAATACAACAAGAACAACAACAACAAAAAACAATAATGCTGACAGCCATTGGTGTTCAAAGTGTTTAAGTCGAGAACTTTTTTACTTTGTTAGCTTAAATAAGCATTACAAAATATTAACTTTTTGAGAGCTTTTAAAGCGTTTGTAGCAGCAATATTGATAAAAGTTTGTAGTGTTACTTTTTTGGACTAGACTCAAAAGCTCACAACTGAAGAAACTCAAATTTTTAAAAGCTTTCATTTTGTAAGAGCTTTAAAAGTTCTAAAAACAACCTCAACGGCTGTGTGACAACAAGGAAATTTTAACAATTTTAAAGTAGTTCAACTTTTAAATCTCTCATTTTTTCTACATGAAACTTAAACAGTTGAAAACTTTTAACTTCTTGCAAGCTTTAACCCGTTAGTGCACAATTTTTTGTTTTTAGGAAAATGTAATATTTCTAAATGTACATGCAGAGAAAAGCATTCCTGCCATATAGTAGGATGTCATTTCATTTGTTATCAAATATAAAAAATATGGTTCTAGTTACATGTGTAATCGGATTATATTGATTGCGCTTTTTATTGAATAACATAACATTTTGAGATCAAAATCTGTCCTAATTATATACAAAAGCCCTATTACTCTCTTTTTTTAAATCGTTGAAGTCTAAGATTTAGACAAAATTAAATTATTTTAATTAAGTAGGAGAAGAACTTGAATTAACCTTTAACTGTGGAGGTGGTGGTTAAATTTTACCACCTCTTTACATAGATTTTTCATCTTTAAAAGAAGGCTAGTTAAATAAAGTCCCAGTTATGTTAAATTTAAAAAAGCAACAAATTAAAATTTGTATTTACATTAAGCAAAAATATTAAAACTTATTTTTAAACAAGAAATAATTTTAAAAAACCTTTTTTTATTAGAATTTTTTAGTAAAATTAAAATGGTGCCAAATTAACCACCACACCAGAAACTATGTCAAAAAAATTTACTTCCAAAGTTAAAGCCTAAATTAAAACCAAAATATTTGCTTAGCCCTAGGATGTGTGACTGGTCTTTTTGAGGCCCATTTTAACTTTTAAAAGTATTCAATATTTTTTGCCAGCTACCGCTTATGTTTTCTAGACGTAAAAAACCAACAAAAAAAATTTGCATTATTTTCGTAGAACAAACTGCTTTGTTTTTATCATAAGAACGTAAGTAAGCCTACTGGCCCTCAAGATGCCCGTTCGTTAAATGTATGGGAAATGTCTGTAAGCTACTAAACAAAATATGTTAAAACTCAATCGAGCACGTTCGACGACTTTATTACGCTATATGTGTAAAGCTCTTGTGTGCATATCGCTACCTTAACCTAACTCAACTTTTTCAAAATCGATTTTTTTTTTGAGATTTTTGCAAAAAAATTGTTACAGAAAAGAAATTGCTACAAAAAAATTGCTACAGCATAAAATTGGCAAGCGTCTTAAATAAAAAAACCCCACTTAAAAAATTCGCAGCTGCAAAATTTTACTTTTTATCAAGTTTTTTCCTTCTCCTGTAAAGTAAAAAAAAAAAAAGTATAGCAGTGAGGGGACTGCCGACCGAAGCGAAAACCTATATATAAAATATTAGTATTCCCTGGAAGACGTTGTCCTGCCACGGACCGCTTTACTGCTTTATAAAAATTTTCATGCTAATCGGAAAAACTTTTCCGATTTTTATATTTTCACTCCCTTAGACTTTGATTATATCTTTCAAATATTTTTTATTCAGATAGCATTTTTATTTTATAATTACACCAAACTATAGTATTACATTTCAATTGAATATTGATGATATAAAAATAAAATACAGGTAGCACTATTGAATGAAAAATAATCGTCATAAAATAAAATAAATTTTCTTTTTTTTTATATATCGAGGGCGATTTTTCAAAACGTGCTATTTGCATAATCACAATTTTTCAGGAGAGCAAAAAAACTGTTTCTTTAGTTAATGTAAAGAGTAAGAACTAATCTTTCTTCTACAATATTATTTAAAAATTACACCGAAGTTATATATGTTTTTTTTTTAATTCCTATTATTTGCTCAGATATAGCAGATAGCACTTTTTACAATTTAAATTTGATAAAATTATATTTTCAAATAAGCAAATAGCACTTTTTGTACAAAAATACAAAAATGCTATATTGTATACTATTGAATGATTTTTATTTAAATTTCATGCTTTTTATTCAAGTTAATGGGGTTTTAATGTAAAACATTATTGGAAAGTAATATAATAACAATATTAATACATATAAAAATGTTAGAAGTCATAGAATTTAAACTAAAAGGTACCTATTAATATAAATAACAATCATTTTACGATTAGTCTTTCTTCGCCTGTTTTAAGTTGTCATAAAAATAATGATATTCTCGCGGAATAACAAGTTTAAATGCTTGCAAATGCTTCCATTTGCTTGGCTGGATAGGACGTGGAGCAGACAGCAAGGGTTTTGGTTCGTTATAACCTTCGTATGTTTTGATTGTGGTTGGAAGGTTCATGTATTCTTCATCGAAACTGAGTTTATATTTAATGGTGCCACTTGGTAGATATATAAGAGATTTTATTTGTGATACGATGGGATCATTCTTATTTCGCCCGGGTCTAATAGTTGTAAAACGAATAAGTTTTACATCGGTATAGTTTTTAAAGAAATTATAGTCCAGATATAGAGCATCAAAGGGCATATTTATTATTTTGTTATCTATTTTGACGGTCTTTCTAGCTTCTTTTGTTATTCTTACATAGTCATTTGGCAAGTATATTGTCTGCTTTTTTAACTTCACCTCAATCTTAGCGTGTGCACTGTCGCACTCCATTTGAGTGTGCCCCTTCTCTAAGTACTTCTGTTCAATTATCTTACTATTTTCGAAGGCAAAAATGGACAATGCGTTTGATAAATAGTGGTTACGATTCTGATAGCCACAACCATTGGAATATATTATGATCGGTAAGGTGTCTGATAAACAATGGGTTTTTAAGTGATATATTATACATGAAATAAACGTCGACGCGGATAGATCTCCATTAGTTTCGTTCCACCAGTAATTTGTACATTGGTGTGTTGCGAGATTATAAATTGTGAAGTTGTGTACTTGAAGACGCTGTTTATAATAAATAGCGGATGCGTTTATATCGGGACAAAGTTTTACAGCTTGTGCATCCATCGTAAACACGTAACATCGTCCTTCTCCATCCCGTTGCTTTTCTAATTGAGCACGTTCTTTTTTAAATATATGGGTGTTATATTCATCCGCTGCAACTTGTTTGGCTTTAAATCCAACACACGTTTCACATTCATCTTTACGAGGCATATATAGAGCCAAATTTTGTTCTGCAAAAACATGTTTAAACATAGAAATTGACACCGGACGAACTTGATTATCCAAACATTTAGATTTATAATCCTTATATATATCAGCTTTAGGTTTGAATGCTGTTGCGATATATGCCTTACTACTGTCTTTGCGGCAATAATGACTTTCCATTTTATCTAGGTTTTCGAAATATTCTCCTAAGTATCTTCAACAACCAGCATTTTAAGAATGAACTGTGTGCCGTTCATTTTTGTTGGACATGAGGAGAAGAAACTGGTTTGTCATTGACCAACCAACGTCGTAGTATTCCTCTATTTATAGAAAGTGTTGAAAGAAACATAGATCTACACACTTGAAGCGATTCATGATTGTAAGGAAAATTATATACAAAGGTTTTCTGTTTTTTAGAATTTTCCACTATGGTCCTTTTTGTACGTATCTGTGATATGTAGGCCTTTAAAAACACTCGCTTAGCTTCCCAAGACATGTTCCAAAACATTTTGAAAATATTGTTTCTGGTCAATTCATCAAAGTTTTGGCAGTACATTACCTTCCTTTTTATACAAATTGCCGATAAACACGTTGGTCCAATTTGTCTTGCCGCTTTTGGTACATTTTGTTTAACAACTTTATCTACCGTCGAAAATCCCAAATATTGTTGACCCTTCATCCGCTTTATCTTATTTTCCTTTCGAATTTCTGCAAAGTAATGGGCTCGTTTTTTTCTACGGCAAGCGACTACATTGTTGTTGATTTGTTCAATCTCGGAATCTGGATAAAATTATTGCTTACAATTATAATTGTCACGAATTTTAAACAACAAACCTGATATGAGATCGTGCCCAACATCGTCTTCGTCGGATGAATCATAATCAATTGCAATACGTTCTAGGGAATTACAATACACGGCCTTTTGCTGCTCACTTTTTGACTAAATATTCTTTTCAATCATAACAAATTTCAGTATAATAATAACAAAAAATTATTTTTTTTATGCAAATAGCACTTTTTGTATGCACAAATTAACGTATTGCAGATAGCACAATCATAAATTTTACAATAAAATGATTGTAGAAATAATTTTTCACTTTAAAATAAACATAATACATGACAACTAAATCAGCGAACACATTGCCATCAAAAACTCATTTTCGACAAAAGTGCAAATAGCACGTTTTGAAAAATCGCCCTCAATATATGATATTTTGTTTGATTCGTCTTGAAGTCTCATTAAATGCATGCATTTGAGATCTTTCTACAAGAAAAACAGAAAACATAGCACGCAAAGTGCAGTTTATTTTCTGCCCCCGATTCGGTTCATCCGTACATCCGGTTCATCATTAATGCACATTATTTTCGTCTTTTATCATTTAATTTTATTTTAAATTATGGATATTAATATAAAAAACAGAGTAACACATAAACAAAAATTAAATAAAACTTATTTCTGTAATTAATATACACATAAAATACGTATACATAGAATTTGTATTTACATAAATTTCATTGAATGTCATTTATATTATTTTCACTGTTTGCGTCAATAATAATTTAATTATATTCTAAAAAAGATACTATAGGCGTATGGTAGCTGAAATAAGAAACAAAAAATGTTTGAACGATGAGTCCCAGTCATGATAAAATTATTATTATTAGGAAGCCTTGACACCTACTTATTTTCTCACGAGCTGCGACAATCGAATTTCACACAAAAGAAAACAATATAAAGTGCGTGTGTCACGCACATTGGCAGCTTTCAGCAGAGTCAATAGTTGGCGATTGTTTTTTTTAAATTTGAGTGAGAAACCTTTGCAATTAAATGATACATTCACAATAGGTGACTCCTCTGAATGCGGCCAATGTGTGTGACACGCGTTCTCTATTTTGTTTTCTTTTATTTGACATTCGATAATTCAAACACGAAATGTCAACTCCTACCTATAACTGATTATATCATGGTCCCAGTCAGAGAATATGCTGGCGACATTTATAAAACTACATATATTTTTATGTTGGTCATGAAAATCAAACACACGCTCTTGGATATTGGCTACTAGGCGCTCAGCTTTTTTCGTTTGACATGATTTTGACAGAATTGTAGGTATTGTCGAAAAGGAATCAAAACAAACACAGAATATAAGAGGTCCTTTTTAAAGTCTCTCCGTATCGAGCTTACCTGGGGCCGAATTACAGCATCCGTGATTAAGCAAAATTACGAAGAGCACGACGAGACAAGTGCCTATCAATCTTGTACAATTTTGCTCGATCACGGATGCTGTAATTCGGCCCCTGGTTAGTATACCTTGACTAGCACCTGGTAGTCAAGATCCAAAAGCGTCATCAAAAACCTACTCGCTGTCATGGCAGAGTAACCAGGTAGGTCCGGCTCACTTAGTGCCCTCACGCGTTATTGGCCCTTAACGCCAATTAAGACTACACAGACTGTGTCATAGCGACGACCACAATGACTTTGTTTGCGCAGACCTGATTTTGTAGCTCACATTCTATTAAATTTTTTTTTCTGCTTCCATTTTTATATATTTTTATTCACGCACGTCTTCACTCTATAAAACTTTCGGGATTATGGCAAGTCATGAATAAATATCATGAATAAATGTTCACGCGGAATCGGAAAAGGGAGTTTTCATTTTTAAGATAAAGCTCAAAAACATTTTGAAAATTTTTGATGCAAAATTGTTAATAAGCCATTGATGACTAAGTATGCATTAAAAATTTCCAATGTGTTATTGAATTTATCTTAAAAATTAAAACTACCTTTTTCGATTCCGCGTGAAAAATTATTCATGGTAGGGCAGATTATGTTTTGCTTTTTAAAGACTAAAAACTAATTTGGAACTCTTTTTGTAAACTTTATACAGGAAAAAGGTGGATTAAACAAATATTTTTTATTAAATATTATTACTAAAAGACTAATTAAAACACAGACGACGAAATATACTAGTTGTTCTTCTTAATTTTTTGTTTAATTTTTGACAATTTTTATGTCTGTATATTGTACTGTGGTAATTTATAATAGAAGAGAGATTTTTGCGGTTTTTTTTAATACAAATGGGATTTATCGTGGTTTTTTGAAATGCAAATGGGATTTTTCGTGTTTTTTATTTGCGTGGGATTTTCGTGGTTTTTTTAAATGTTCGTGGGATTTTTTGTGGTTTTTTTTAATTACGATGGGATTTTTTTTTTCAATTTTCTACCATGGGAATTTTCGTGGTTATTAATTTTTACTATTGTGAGAAAAAAGTTTTTTCGTGGGAATTTGAGGTGGCAACCGTGAGCCCAACATATTTTATTTAAAAACTTATATATATATATTTTAATTATATTTGAACTTAATGCTAAATAAGTTCATGAAGCAACTACATGATATGCTGTGCATTAAAGGGTTAAAGACCCTCCGCCACTGACAACAGCAGTTTTATGTGTTTCTGTTTTCATTATGTTTTTATTGTTTTTTTTTTTTTGCTTGTGTTCTTGTTGTTGCCTGTTATTGTCTGTGTCTACATTAAAGACGACGGGCGAAAGCTTAAATTAATGTCTTGTTTAAGTCAGCACAAGGACAATACTTTGAACTACTTGTTGTTTTTTATTATTTTGTTTTTGATATTATCTTTGTGTAGTTAGGTTACAGTTTGAGAATAAGGTTTAAATTTACAAATTTATAGAAATTTTAATTTTTACCGTCTAAACTTTTATGTCGCCTTGTTCTTCTACTCGAAGTTAACAACAAGTATTTCAACCTGAAAAACAAAGGTTATAAAATTTCAAGTTCATACTTTCAATTATTTCAGTAAAATATTGAATACTAATATTTTTTTTTTTTTTGAAACACCAAAGAACTGAGGCATTCTCTGATCTTTGACCTGAAAGGAAAGGAATACATTTATTTAGAGGAATTGATTGGAACCATACGTGAATTATTGATTAGGCGAAACAACCGTGAAAGACAATTTTAACTACTTTTAACCGAGGATAGTGTTTTGCCTTAACCTCG
Source organism: Dichetophora obliterata (assembly GCA_963920525.1). NCBI lineage: Eukaryota > Metazoa > Arthropoda > Insecta > Diptera > Sciomyzidae > Dichetophora > Dichetophora obliterata. Next base: position 190,337,702 of record OY986438.1, read on the forward strand.
GCAAGCATTTCCAGACCTTAGTTGTTCCTGTCTTTTTAATTCCACATTTTCCACAATTTAGTTGTGGAGATTTAGTTTTCCATAATTTTTAAATGTAGGAAGAACAAAGAAAGTTAAAAAAACTATGCCCGAACCTGGATTCAAACCAGGGACCTCTGAGTTGATAGTCTAACGCACTCTTCACTAAACTACAAAGGCCGCTTGTCATACAAATTTTCTTAATTTAACTCATTTTCAGTCGCTGCAAGTTCCAGTTTAGCCTGACTCGTGAATTACATTTTTTTTAACTTAATTCTAGTCTAAATTTTAGATGACATTGAATCAGTGCAGAAACAATTTCTTTTATTTTGCTTCAGCAATCCGTATTGTAATACTGATTTTCACTTACCATTTTATGAATATCGTTTACAACTCTTAAATCTTCCTTCTTTGAAAAATTTATTTTCCTCTTTTTATATTCTTTATAACTTAATAACTTTATACTTATAACTTAATAACTTTTATATTCCTCTTTTGTGGAACTAATTCTTGAACTTTTGTGAAACTAATTATTTGCAAAATGAACCATTTTAATTACATGAATTTTAATGTTATACCCTTATGTGATACAATTATTAATCACTTGTTTATTCTATCAATCATTGCTCTAAATTTTGTAAGATAAGCCTACAAAGTATGTCTAAAGACAGAAAAAATGTCGAAAATGTAAATCAAAACGATTTACATAGTACCAAAGCGCTAGGCAGGGGGCTAAAGACGGTGTAAAAACATGTTAATTTGGCCACTTAGTTTCTGTCAGTCCATCTGTTCTAATTTTAATATTTCTTAAATTCAGGAAATAAATTATCCCCAAATTAAAGTATCACAAAATCAATTTTTCAAACTGTCTTCTACTTATAATTCCTATTATAATTTTAAGAAAACATTTTTTTCTATAAAGGTCTATAATCTGACATAACACTATACAAGCATGCTATACAATGGCATGTCCTTAATCCTTAAAAACCTGAAAAAATTAATATATAAAAAGATACATATCCCATTTTTCTATGAAACAACAAACCTAAAACCTAAAATGTTTGCTGTGTAGACATAAAGGCTATCTTTAAACGTTTTTCGACCACAGCCACGTGGTCTCAACAGAAGGCTTTAAAAACTAAAAAACCTAACCAACCTCTAATTCTGAAAAATAAATTGCTTTCAACACATTCATGCAGCACATTCAAAAATACATATATAGCACATCCATGCAATATATATGTATGTAGCATATTCATACAAAGAAAAAAACTTACAAAATTAGTAACCTAACAAAAAATTAGTAAAAACCTAGTAAAACCTAACAAAAATAAATAAAACCTAACAAATAATAAAAATTAGTAAAAAACATGAAAAAATTATATGTAAAATATACTGTTCCAGAAAATTCCACCGAAAACGTCCCAAAATACGGAACCGCCGGTAGTGGAGCCCGCTAGAAACAATACGCTTAAGTCTGCGGACAGAGTAAACGCTGATGCGAGCAGGCAGGCAGACAGGCGCAAGCAGGTACCTGCTCAGTAAATAAGCCTGCAGAGTGAATACGAGCAGGTCAGATCAGATCAGTGCGAGAAAAAGTTTGTTATTTGTTTTTTTTTCACCTATTGCATTCTGTTTTGCATCCTCCGCTAATGGCGTTTATTAAAAATTTTTATTTTCTATACATAAATAGCACACTCTCTCTTCAAACGAGCTACAACTCAAAAAATTTAATTTTTGGGAAGAGCAAAAAACTATTTTTTCTTCAAGGTACTCCATAAAAAAAATGAGACAAAACGATTTTTTTAATTAAAGACTAAGAATATGAGTACAAAATTAAGATAGCCAATGTATATGATTACTGCAAATAGTCTTACACGAAAAAGTATATATGTAAACATTTTGAGTTGTGACTCTTTTGAAGAGGGTAGGAGGGTGTGCGATATGTTGTGCCAATAGGCCAGCCCAGAATTGCACTGAGAATTTCAAACTAGAATTAGCGTTTCCTTCGTTGGCTAAAAATGTTTCATTGGCCGATAAGATAACTCTTCAGAAATTGTATCCAAATCGGACACCGATAAAGCAAGGCTCATTGGGATTTAATCTCATTACAGTGGTATAAAGGGCGAAAATGAGGTGTTTCGTTATTAAAATGTATATTAAAATTCTGAAAACTGATTAAATAATTCTATAATTTTTATCAATAGAATATTGAAATACCTTTACAACATGTCATCGGTGAGAAAAATCGGATGAAAATTACCAGAGTTGTGATATTTTACTTTCCGAAAAATTTTATTTTATTTCTTGTTGTAATAAAAAAATCGTAAAACTCCAAATTTTAAAAAATTGCAATGAAGTGTTGTTAAACAATATTCTGAAACAACACTTAATACAAATACAAAAAGTTGTATGATTAATTTAAATAACTTAGTCGTTATGGAATTTTTTATTAGAAGTGTACCCTTTTGAAAAAGTCGAGTTTGATTACTTTTACGAAAAAAATTCTCAAAAATGCAAAAATGCAAAATTTGAACCAATAACAACAATAATGCTTAAAGCATAGTCTTGAGCTATTTTGTGCAAAAAATTAAAAAAACCAAAGTCCTAAGAAAAACGTTATAGCTGGTGAAACTTGATTTTTTTTTAAAAATCCGCAAAAAGCCTGTTTCTGGCATTTCGGACACAAAAAAAATATAGAAAAATCAATAAAACCTTATATCTCATATGAAATGACTTTAAAATAAATGTTTTTTTAAATATTTTTTATTTTTGTATTACAAAAATTTTGGAATTTGGAACTGTTCAAAATACAATATTAAAAAAATTGCAAGACCAAGCAACTTAATTTTTTATTGTTTTATTTGTTTTATATGTATTTCTTTTGTTTCTTACATGCCCAACAATTGATCATTCGATCAATCTATTATTTTCGCGGGCACAACTTATCACCAACAACAACACAATCTTAATCGAGTTTCTTTGAAAAATTACAAAAACAACACAAAAATAACACATTCGGTTGCGAGAAACCTGCGCCAGCCTGGTTTCCCGCAACAACCTGATCTGATCTGATCTGACCTGCCTGCTTCCACTCTGCACACTTAGAGCAGGTTTATATGAAATCGTATGAAGCGAGTTTTCTCGCAATGAAACAAGTAAGCAAACCTGCCTGCCTGCCTGCCTGCTTCAGCGTTCACTCTGTCCGCAGACTAAGAAAGGTTAGAAAACTGTGTGCGAAAGGCAATAGTTTTGTTGCTAAGTTTTGTTGCTAAGGAGCATCGCACTTATTCTCCTTAGCCGCCTTCTAAGTCCCCTAAAAAACCTACTAGAATAATTAAAAAACTGGTAAGCCACCACTTTCCCTGTAATTTTTAAAAAGTAAGTAGATTACTATAAGGAAGATAAATATAAAATAAACGAAAATGTTCGTAAAATTACTCAAGATATAAAACTGCTTTGTTCGAGATAAATGGGGACGTTCAAATTATATAGAGAATTTTAAAACAAAACTCAGTTTTATTAATAGTCTGGTATGAAAAAATAGCTTTTTAGCCATAAACGATTGGAAAGAGATATTGGGGTAATTTTTTTCACATAAATTATTTTTAAGACTTAACTTTTTTGTAAAAAAAAATAAAAACAACATTGTGCAAAAAATAAATTTCGAGAAAAAAATCAAAGGGGGTATAAATGCTTTGTCATATAAAAGGTAGCCATTTGTGCAATTTTTAATTGATTTCATTTTTACAACAACAACAATTCTTGAGTCGTTTTTTGAGTAAAAAGTCAACATTTTGGACCTTTTTTGACATAATCATAAAACATATATACACTGACTCAACGGTACAGTTTAATTTATTTTTGTACAGTGATTTTATTGAACTTTTGAACAAAAAAAATTTTAATGAAATATATTAATGGACAGCGGAGATATTTGCATCGAAAGACCAAACTTTGATTTTCATGTCGTTTTTTTCTCATTCTTAGGCAACAATGTTTTATGAAAAAGTCGTTGTACAGAAAATTTCTCCAATTTTAAAGATATGTGAGTGTTTTTGATGTCTAAATAACAAAAAATTTTTAAAATTAAATACACAAAAATCTCCGATACCAAAAAGTTTTATTATAACAAAATTACCGTTAGTTGAAAAATTGCAAAGGAGGCGTGGCAAAAACTAAGTATGTAACATTGTAAGCTGGGATGCACTTAATATGTACAGGGTTGCCAAAATTCGAAGCGCCCATCTGGAAACACTGTAACTTTCCGCAGTGATGCCAAATCGACTAATGACATACCGCGTTTGAAGTGTCATTCCAAGCAAATGTTTACAATGGAACAGTACACGCCACGCGAACGCTCTAAAATTGTTGAAATTTACATTCAACAAAACAAGTCAATAGTGAAAACTCAACGTGCTTTCAGAAAAATAAATAAAGTGAAAAGTGCGCCTTCCAAGAAAACGGTAAACAAACAAAATTGCCGTATTTATGCCACTGAAAATCCACAAGAGATTCAAGAGGTACCTCTTCACGATGCAAAAGTCACTGTTTGGTGCGGCGTTTGTGCTAAAATGCTTATTGGGCCGTTCTTTTTCGAAGATGATAATGGCCACAGAGTTACTGTCAATCAGGAGCGTTATCGCGATATGATAAACAATTTTTTCATGCCAATCGTTCATCGAAAGCGTATCAGGCACTACTGGTTTCAACAAGACGGCGCGCCACCACACACAAGCCGCACTACAATCGATTTTTTGAAGCAATTGTTCCCTGGCCGTTTGATGTCAAAAAATGGTGATTTCGATTGGCTGCCAAGATCACCAGATTTAACGCCTCCAGACTTCTTTTTGTGGGGTTATTTGAAATCAAAGGTTTACGTCAACAAGCCAAAGACCCTAGAAGAGCTGAAAACCAACATTCGTCAAGAAATAACCGCCATTCCCATCGAAATGTTGAAGAAAACCATGGAAAATGCTGCAAAACGGGCACAATATGTCGTAGAGGCCAATGGCGACCATTTACGAGATATCATATTCAAGAAATAATGTAAGCAAATCTACTTGAACCCAATTAAATGATATTTATGACGAACAGACAAAAAATTGTGGTTTCTTTGATTTATATAAAAATAAAATAGGCGCTTCGAATATTGGCAGCCCTGTTTTCCTAGTTTGAGCAAAATCCGTTGAGCCGTTTAGATTTTTATAAAGGCCAAACAAACAAACAAACAAACAGAAAATGAGTTTTATTACTAAAGATACTTAATTTCTATCAATATCATATTTTATTTTTTTGAATTGTAATCAATATCTTATTTTAGAATGTAAATTTGCTATAAAACCTGTTAAGTCTTAGCAACCAAATAAAAAAGTATATATAAATATCAATTAAAAAATTTCAAAAATAACATATTGGAAAAAGTTTAAGTTGCCGAGAAATTCCGAAAAACGCTATACCCTAAATTTAGCTATTTCATCACATAAAAGTAATAAAACTACTTAAAATATACCTTTGACATAGTAGTTGTGTTTTCAAACCTACAGTCAAATGTTATTACAAATATTTTCGGAGAATATTTTAATTCTCTAGCGCTCTTTGTTATGGGTCTTTTTAGACTCTTTTTAAAAATAGGCTTGAAAAATACCTCAAAACATTGTCGCAGAGAGTTAAAATATTTTATGAAAATATCTCTTGAAAAGTTTCACTAGAGAAAATCTCTTTTGACAAAATTTGTGTAAGGCGCAACTTCTATGGAAGCAAATAGTCAGTTTGTAATAACTTTATGTAAGAAGTGTGCAGCCTTCATAAATTCTACTTTATATTTATGTAAAATTTATACAAAATCTTGATTACATTTCATTCGCAAAAACAAGAATGCATTTATATTGAAGCTTTAGATACTTCATCAAAAAACAGTAAATGTCATTCGAATTTTAGGCTTCTAATGAACAAAGTAGAATTTATATTATAATTTTCATTATTATAGTTGACATTTGCACTAAGACCTTATTTTTTTTTAAAAATATCTAAAAACCAAGGAATGCGCCTTATGCAAACTGCTTTTGGTCTTTGACCTGATTAATATAGTTGACATTTGCACTAAGACCTTTTTAAAAAAATAATATCAAAAAAATAAGGAATGCGCCTTATGCCTGAAAGGCTGAAAGGAAAGGGATAGATTATTAGAGTAAGAATTGATTGAAACCATACGTGAATTATAGATTAGGCGGAGCAAACGTGAAAGGCTAGTGTTATACTTTAACCTCAGCAAGCATTTAAAGTCCTTAGATGTTCCTGTCCTATAATTCCACATATTTCGCAATTTAGCTGTTGATTTTTTGATTCAATAATTCTTAAATGTAGTTAAGAACAAAGAAAGCGAAAAGAACCATGCCCAAATCCAAACTCGAACCGGGGAAGTCTAAGTCGATAATCTAGTGCACTCTTCACTACACAGAGAAAACAACATTTTCAAAAGTGGTTAAAACGAGCAACTTTTAAAAACGTTTAACCCAGATTTTGCACTTCTAACGTTTATTTTTATTTTAAAAACGAACATTTTAAAATGAAATAGTAAAACGTTTATATTTATTTTAAAAACTTACATTTAAAACGAGATTCTAAAATGTTTTTTTGATTTTTAATAATAATATTCTCAAATGTAAAATGTTTATTTTCATTTTAAAAACAAAAATTTTAAAATTAGATTCTAAAATGTTCTTTCGATTTGTAATAATAAAAACTTTAAAATGCAATGGTACAACAATTATTTATATTTTAAAAACAAAAATGTTTATTATTTCCCATTAGTTAAAAAAATTTACAGAAATCCGCATTTCCACTATTAATAAAAAAAAAAAGCTTTATTGGTTTTCAAAATTACAGTTTTCTTTTAGTTATTTTATCATCAGCTATGTTCATCTCATTAAAATTTTTTAGATAATTATACTGTATCCCAGCGTCTATGAAAAATAGAATTTTGGCAGATATTATTAATTTTATTTAAAATACTTATTTTTTAGTTATGGCAGCAAATGCTCCAACTCAAACTCTTTCATTACTTTCTTGCAGGCAAACTGCAGAATGATGAAATCGAGAATGAAAAATACTTTATTTTCTGAACAAATATTAAAACATAAGTCAATGAAACATGAATAACAAACACTTCGTTATTAACAAGTGTTTTGAAACAAAGTATGTGAATTTTACTATGTCATGGTATAACGTGGCTTTAAAAACGTTTCGTTTCACTTTTCTATTAAAAAATGTGCGTTTTCATTTTTGTATGGCGTAAAATGTTTTTAAAAATATTAATTTTATTATCATATTAGTGATGATAGTAAATTTATCATAGTAAAATATTCTTGGTTGTTTTAAAAGCGTTTTGTCTCACTTTTCTATTAAAAATGTGCGTTTTCATTTTTGTATGGTGTAAAATATTTTTAAAAATATTAATTTTACTTAACGTTTTTAAAATGTGCGTTTTTGATTTTTTTGTTTTCTCAGTGTAGACACTGATAGTTTTTTGGCGATTGGTAGTTGACAAAAATAGCTAAAGGAGTTGTAGTTTGCTGCTTTTGACTAGCTGTGTGCTTATTTGTAACTTTTCTTTGATTCATTTGTTCTCGAAGTTTATTGGATTGTTTTTAGTTTGCTGCGATTGACTAGCTATGTTTAAGTGGTTGCTTATTTTTTCACATTTCTGTGATTAATTGCATGAACACCTAATTTTGACAACTACCCTTCGCCGCTCGTGAGAAAAACGCCAGTCTACGCTACTACCTTGTCAAATAATTGTACAATAGATCTATTGTGCCCTTCATGGAACTACAGAGCCTCCTTTAGTCCAATCTCTGAGATAAAAATAAGTATTGATACTATTTCTCTTGATTTCAATGAATTGTCCGGAATTATGTGGTAACTCAGATATTTCTGTCGAGCTTTAGCAAGTGCAGGAGACTGGTTTTTACTTCTGAGTGTTTGTTTCATCAGAAATGTTGCCGTAAATTATAAAAATTAAGAATATCAAAAAATTCCAGTCAGAAATATTTAAAATCTAAACAGTTTTTTACCATACTATCAGTTTATAAAAAGGTGACGGGACATAGTCGCAAGGGTCATAATATCAAATTGATAATTTGGGATTGTGTCCTCTTATTTTGCAGACAATCCCAAAAATTTGATTTAGGATTATGACTACTTATTAAGTATTTATAATACAAAATTTTGGTTCTGATCGCTTGGGATTAAAACCGCTTTAAAAACAAAAATAAACAAAATAGCGATAAATTTAATTACTCCTAATGCAAAAATAATGCAATAAGTCCCAAATTTTAGAGGTTATTGTGTGTTAGAAGTTATATCATAAAGGATTAATTTCATATTTATGATTTTCTTGAGGACATAATCTCAAAAATTGGATTTGGGACTATGTCCAGTCTCTAAAAGGTCATAAGCCCAAAAAAAGGGACGTTATTCCAAAATAAATTTCAACAAATGAAAAAATTTGATTTGTCTTGTATGGAATGGTGATACCAACATTACGTACAAAGGCAATCTCCCAAGCGGTCAGAACCCCCATTTGGTGTTATGAACCATAATCCAATTTTTGGGATTATATCCGCAAATTTGAAATTTGAGATTATGTTCCTTGGGGTTATATCCAGTTATCATTTTACTTAACAAATATTGAAGTTCTCCTAAATAAACGACTGTTTTGGGTGACGTGACATAACCCCAAGTGACATAATCCCAAATTACAAATTTGAGATTATGACCGCTTAATAAGAGGACATAATCCCAAAAATTGAATTTGGGATTATGACCAATTTCAAGCCAAAAAAGGACGTAATCCCAAAATAAATTTAATCATAAAAAGAAATGAATTTACCGTGCACAAATTCATTTTTTAGTACAAATTCAGGTTGAAGAATGCCTCTTAAACCAACTTTATTAACATCTTTACGGATTTGAATGAATCCTAAGACCTTGCGTTCTAATAGTGTTAAAAAAGCTACTCTCACCAACACACAGATTACTATAAACACACCCAAAAAGTATTTAGGATAAAATTACGAAAAAAATCTTTGTGGAAATACAAACAGAGGCTATTCGTAAAATGTACAAATGTTTTGTACATAGCACAAACGTTTGTAGTGTTGACCGCATGAAAAAATTTTTGTATTCGTAACTTTGTACATTCTACAAATGCTAGTTTGTAAAAATCTATAATGTATAAATTTGTGAACTGAACGAACTAATATATAAAGCGTTCGTTATTTGTTCGTATCTTTATAGATGAAACGAATGCGTTTGTAAAATATTCAAATATTTCTTTGTACAATGTAGAAACGGACATTTGTATTATTTACAAAGTCGTTCGTAGGCTGAAAAGAACAAACAGCTTTGTAGAATATAATAATTGTTTTGTACAAAAGATAAAATAACATCAAAAAATCTCATTTTCTTTTTGTAATTGTGCGTAAATATATTAATTATATTATCCCCATTAGCTTAAGTCTGTGAGAAACTCATGGCTCAACAAATAACTAATCATTTAGTTGATAAAAATCTGCTATCCCCTTTTCAATCAGGTTTTAGGTCTGGCATGGGTGTTCGTCCGCTGTTGTTAAGGTCATTGACAATATACGACCGAAATATGATGCTGGCAATTTGACTTTACTTTGTTTGCTTGAATTTTCAAAAGCTTTCGATAAAGTAAACCATCAACATTTGTGTAGTAAGCTTAAGTATCTATTTTGTTTCTGTGATAGTGCTGTAAATCTTGTGTCCAGTTATTTGTGTGATAGGTCTCAAAAAGTTAAAGTTGGTCAATTGTCCTCAGGGCATAAATCTGTCTTAAGTGGCGTACCACAAGGGTCTATACTTGGCCGTCTCCTATTCTCTATATTTTTAAATGACATATTTTCTGTCTGCAGTCATGCCTCTATCCATGCATATGCTGATGATGTTCAAATGTATTTATCTAGAAGAACAGGACTTGAGTTGCAGAATGAATGAGGACCTCAACAGCATTAATGAGTGGGCAAATAGCAATGGTCTTCTTCTAAACTCTTCCAAATCATATGTACTGCCTATCTGTAGAGGTAAAACTTGTGTTAATGATGTCCCTGATTTGTTTTGCTAACTGTTTTGTCGAAAATTGTAAATCTTGGTTTCTATATTGAGTCTTCGCTTTCATGTGTTGACCATGTTAATAGTATTGTCAAAAAAGTTTATTATGTATTGCGTAAGTTAAGAATGTCTGCAAGCGTGACTCCAGTTAGTATAAGGCGTAAGTTGGTTATACAACTTATTCTACCTGTGATAACCTACTCTGAGGTGGTATATAGTAAACATGACTCTTCCTCCCAGTTAAAACTTCAAATAGCATTTAATTACGCCACACGCATACACATAGCCTTCGTAAATTTGATCACCTGTCTAGTTTCCGGAATGCAATACTTGGATGTGACTTGACTGCTTATCTCAATGCCAGAAACTGTATGTACCAGCATAAGTTAATTCATGAGAAAACACTTAGATATCTATATGAAAAACTCCAGTTTTGCATGTCCAGAAGAAACCATGTTTTAATAGTTCCGAGGCACAACTCGCTAATATCTTCTCAACTGTTCTTCATCAACGCCATTAGGTTGTGGAATTCTCTTCCACGGAGGCTTAGGGAAATCACTGGGAGAGGTTCTTTTAGGCAATCTATTTTCTCTTTTTTCTCTACTCTTTAGTTTCTTTATACTCATGTTCTAAGTACTTTCTCTAATGATTTCTGTTTTTTACTTAGTCTATACATTATTTAACTTTTAACTTACTCTAGTTTTTAAGAGCATTAAGTCATTATTGTATTAAAATGAAGTTGTTTGTCTTTAAAATTAAAGATTTAAGTAAGTTAATCATTTTAATGTTTTATGTTGTACTAAAAAAGAGCATAGCTCTTAGTGTACTTATATTTTCAAATTGAATTGAATTGAATTGAATTGAATTGAATTGAATTGAATTGAATTGAATTAATTCAATTACATACACAAATTCTTAATTTATTGCACTACTCTGCCAAAAAAGAATTAAAAATATTCATAAAGAAAATTTTTATAAATTCAATATCAAGTCCTTTTTTACTAAGATATTTTAATAATTTAAAGATAGAAACCAACCTGGCTTACGCCGGTCTGAACTCTGATCATGTAAGAATTTAAAAGTCGAATCGACTTATTTTTAAGCTGCTGCGCCTAAACATATTTCTTAATCCAACATCGGAGTCGCAATCTTTTTTATCGATAAGAACTCTCCAAAAAAATTACGCTGTTATCCCTAAAGTAACGTCAATTTTTTTCGCTATTAACGGATCAAAAGAATCATACATAAATGATTTCAAAAGTTAAAAGTTTGTAAAATTTTAACATCACCCCAATAAAATACTTTTTAAAGTATTAAGCTAAAGCTTCTATTTGTTAAATACTTTAAAAAATATAAAGCTTTATAGGGTCTTCTCATCTCTTAAAAATATTTTAGCTTTTTTACTAAAAAATAAATTTTTGTAAAAATATTTTAGCTTTTTTGCTAAATATAAAGTTCTTGTGATAAACAAATTCCCGTAGAAGGACAATCTCCCAAGCGGTCAGAACCCCCATTTGGTATTGTGACCCAAATCCAATTTTCGATTACGTTTGCAAAATACGGGGTTGCAATCTAAAATTTTTAAGTTAGGATTATGTCCCTTGGAATTATGTCACCGTTTTTTGGTGCCGTGTAATATTACTTTTTTTGGGGTTATGACCAGTAGGGCGTATTGAAAAAATTAGATCGTATTCTAAGAGGTCTCAAAAGTTGCATAGGGTGGTCAAGATCTCCCAAATAAGTTTTTAGGAAAACATAAGGTTGTTGTTTAAGAAAAACAGTAAAAAGTCTTTGCTTTGATTTTTGTAAGAAAAACTACATACGGCTTAAAGTAAAGACAAATATATACTTTAACTAATAATATCCCGCCAAACACGATACCTTTCTCGATTTTTACCCAAAAGGTCCTGTGTGAAGGATATTCGAATCTAAAGGTACATTCCAGGTAGCACAGAACTTTTGATTCCTATCTGATTGTCTCAATTTTGGCGATTTTGATTATTGTATTGACGTTTTCCTTAAATTTGGCGGATAAATAGTTTGCATACTTTTTGCATGAGAAATGTATAATTAAATGCAATTTTTTAACTTTTTCAAAAAATTTAATATAAAGTCTTATATCTCGGGCACTAGAAGTGGTACCGAAGACAATTTCCTTTATTTGGCTTCTTCATATATTTCTGAACAACAATCTGTCCAAAATAATCAATTTATAACACCAGGTTAAGACGACGATTTTTTTCCTATTTCGATTTTTTAAAAATTTTCCATCCTAGCATGAATTTTATTATTTCGTTAAAGCACCTCAACTCAGCATTCACAAAAATTTTATACTAAAATTTGGAGTTTCTGAGTTTGCCATTCGATGGGTCTCAATTGACTTAACAATTGTGGTTTAGAAGTGTTTTAATGAAATAATAACCATAAAGGATACATGAACAATATTGTTGCATTTCATGCTTGAAGTAACTTTTTTTAAATATCAAAATAGGAAAAAAAAATCGTGGCCTTTTCCTTCTGATTTAAAACAGATATTTTTAGCCAGGGTTTCGTTCAAAACTATTTGCAGAATACGAATTGAGAAAATTATCTTCGGTACCACTTCTGGTGCCCGAGATATAAAACATTCATTCGCATTTTATTGAAAAAGTTAAAAAATTGCATTCAAGTAAATATTTCTTCAAAACAAAAAAATGCATATGCGAAAAATATACAAATTATAAGTTCGCCATATTTAAGGAAAGCCTTAACACTGTAATCAATATCACCAACATTTAAACAATCAGAAAACAATTAAAACTTCCGTGCTATCTTGAGTGTACATGTACATTCGAATATCCTTCACACAGGACCTTTTGGGTAAAAATCAAGAGTAGCATCGTGTGTTTCAAAATATTAAGTTTATCTTTATTTTTGCTCTAACGCATATGAAATTTTTCTTACAAGCATTTTAAGATTGCGATTTTTTACTGTTTTTCTCAAAAAACAACTTTGTCCTTGCGGGAGAGGAAAAGATCCTTATTTTTTTTCTAGAATTTGTTTGGGAGATCGTGACCACCCAATGCAACTTTTGAGTCCTCTTAGAATATGAAATTCGAAAAAAATTGTAATTCCATAAGATCTAATGACCAGAAATTATTTATCCATATTTCTTCATTTGTTTTTTCACAACTTTAAGCAGTTTTAAAAAACTACCGTAAATTATTTCAAGCAATTTAGGCTTTGTAACTTAATCGCTGAAATTTGGTAACACTCATACAACATGGTTTTTATATCCTGGATTCTTAAAAACATAAAACAGAGAAGTATGTATAGTAAAACTTATTTTTGTTTGAGTAACAAGGGACACACTTTATTTAATATGCATCGAGATTTAAATGGTTCTCAATAAATGACTTTTGATTCGTTGTAAAATAAAACAATGTTCAATTAAAATATAAACTAATTGGTATATAAAGTGGGCGAACTAAAAAAAACACTCAGTCTTAATGATAGGTAATGATATAAAATATACATTCGGATGAAGCTGTTAAATTTAACTAAAGTATAGTTAAAAAATATAACTGAGACAAAAGAGTTGGCAATAATTACATAATAAATTAAGTGTACAAAACACAATGGGGAATAAAAGCCATTTACGTCACTATAAATAAAATAAAATAAAATAAACTTTAAAACGTTAAAACAGTTTAACGCGTGAAATTGAAGTGCACAAAATAACTATATAAAAAAGTTAAAAAAATGCGGCAAATCCTTTTGCTATCCACTCATTTTAATTCGTTTTGCTGTCAATATTAATTGTTTGCTGCAATCAATACTCTTTATTTTGCAATTTTTTTACAATTTAACGCCCTTTTAACATTTTTTTGTGCTCGTTTTTATCTCCATTTTTCGGATTTTCGCATTGAATACGATACGATTCGATCTGTGTGAAACAGCCGCGTGCACATAACCAAGGAAACTCTCAAGTGTTTGGATGGCGACTATGAAGTGGAAGAGGGAAATGGATGCGAACGTAACTCATACCTGAAGGATAATCAGATTGAGACATATTTAATTGTGCCTGGTGACACCTACCGACCGGTAAGTAGCTATGTGAGTGAGTTTATGAATGAGTGGGTGAATGGGAGTAAAAGCATCAAAGCGTGAATTAGTTGTAAACAGTGTTTAGGTAATGAATATCGTAATGAAGTCATATATGTACGTTCTTGAGCAATTTGGTTAAAAAAAAAATGTGGGTTAAAACGGGTCAAAATTAGCTCTTTGATGACAAAATGCTCATTGCAATGCACAATGTATTGCTTTGTGATAAAAAACCAAACATATGTCATTGACTAAAAGTGCTTACGCAATTCAAAGAATTTTTGGGGTTTCTTAGAAAGCCTAAAAGTTTTACAATTCATATCTGTTTCTGTACATTTCAGTGTTTCTAAAAAGGCTTGAACACAAACTATCATTTAAATGTTTAATGTTATATTAAAAATATTTGCTTAAGTAATTATCAAACAACCCATCCAGTTAGTCAAAATTTGCATGAAATACTCTTAATGTTGAATAATAAAGCTTTCACGCACTAAATGAGTGATTGATTAATTTAGCGTGAAAAAATTGCTTACTTAGGTATTGATGAATTAAAAAATTTTCAGTTGACGCAACAATATATTGATTGATTGCATTATTAGTGATTACGTTACATGATATTTTAATATTAAATTAAGTGTTTTGTGGCTCATTTAGATATTAAATTACAAAATGGTTAATTTCAGGCAACTCATTAATGCAACAAATTAATTTATAAGATGCTTAATGACGCTGCCTTAAAATTCGCAAGCTGCTTATAAGTTAACTAGGTAGTATTTTAAATAATTCCCGTTTAGGTGTATTGAATACAATTAGACATCTTAAGGTTTACTTATTTAAGCCAAGCAAAATAAGTATCGGCAGGTATTTACAAATAAAATTCTTTTATAAGATATTTCTGAGAATAAGCCCCTAAACGTAATCTTATACTGCGCCTTACATAAATAGGTACGAATACATACATACCTTTTCAAACAGTTCAAAGCTTATCTCTCTTCTCCAAGCTTTTTAAAACGCTTAAATAAATTGTTTTAAAGATTATTGAAGTTTGAAGAAACTTTGGCGAAAAGGCAACTGCAATTTGTGCAGTTAATCTGAAAGAATTAGTTTTTATGAACAGCCACAAAAGTATGCTCTTTTTTCGAGTCACTTGAATATCTCTTTAAATAAGAATAAAATAATAAAATAAAATAACAAAATCATTCCTTTTTTTTTATTGAAACTTTTATTTACGAGGCTAGGTTAGGTTAGGTTAAACCGGATGCCTTCGTGAAGGCTCACATAGACCAATTCAGGTCCTTAGTGGTGCCGGTAGCGAACAAAAGGAACCTTTGTGTTTGTTTTAAAAGTCTTTAAAGATTTGCGTTGAGTTCGCAAACCTTAGGAGGGATTCTAGAGACACCCTGGCTACATCTTTAAGCGACGGGAATGTCGATGAGCCTAGGTATTTTAGTTTCGATCTAAGTAGGGCGGGGCATGTGCATAGTAGGTGCTCCAGGGTCTCCACTGTGCCCGGTTCCTTGCACTTCCTGCAGTTGTCATCCGTGGTGATGCCCAGCTTCCTCGCGTGGGCTGCCGTCATGCAGTGACCAGTGAGCATGCCCACTAGTGTCCTGCAATCTTTGCGCGGGCGTGCCAGGATGAACAGAGTTCGTTTTTCGCATTGTGCATTGCATGATTTTCGAGATTTTGCACGTTGTCGTATCTCTCCATCTATGATTCACTGCTAGTGTGGCTCTTCTTTCGAGGTTCCTGTACAACTCTTGTAGCGGAATAAGTACATGTTCTGCGAGTTCTGATTCCAGCCCGGCGCCTTCCTTTGCTAAGCCATCTGCCATCTCGTTTCCCTCAATGCCCTGGTGGCTAGGGACCTCCTGCCCTGGTGGCTAGTAGATGCGCACTCTTTTCGAAGTGCATAGTGCATCTAGTGCATCTCTGCCAGCCAAGACACTTTTGGACTTGATGCTAGCGGAGCGCATGGATTTGATCGCCGCTTGACTGTCAACGAAAATGTTGATGTTAGAGTGTTGTGCGTCCATGCTGAGGGCTATCTCAGCAGCCTTCCTTATGGCAAATACTTCCGCCTGGAAGATACTGCAGTGGTTCGGTAGTTTATATGGCTGCCTTGTATTAGGCTCTGCGCAATACACCGCCGCACCTACCCCCGTAGGCATTTTGGAGCTGTCGGTAAATATGTTGACCGCCTGCTGTGCTTGTTCTATACCTTTGCACCAGTCATTTGGTCCCAGAAGAGTTCGTACTTTGGAATTGACTATCGTGCGAGGTACCATGTAGTCCGTGCTACTAAGTAGATCCTTTCCGATTGTACAATGTCCAAAATTCTGAATGTGCATGTTGCCTGCTGCCGTAAGGCGTTGTGCCGTTTTTCCGGCTATTAGTTTTGCGTGTATGTCCAGGGGGTCCATACTTAGAATGGTTTCAAGCGCTTTAGTTGGAGTTAACTTCAGTGCCCCCGTGATGCATAGCGCTGCCTGCCGCTGAGTTTTCTCCAAGTGCCTGAGGAATGTTGATTTGTTCACAGCCGGCCACCACACAATAATCCCGTAGAGTAGAATAGGACGCACTACCGTTACATAGATCCAGTGCATCAGAAAGGGTGAGAGACCCCAAGTACTGCCTAGCATCTTTTTGGATGTGTATAGTGCAATGATGGATTTCTTCACCCTTTCTTCCACGTTGGTTTTCCATGACAGCTTGCTGTCCAGGACGACTCCTAGATATTTTGTGTGAGTTTTCGGTATGAGACGTATATCGTTCAATTTCGGTGGTATCCACTGTGGTATCTTGTACCTTTTCGTGAACAGAACCAGATCCGTTTTCTCTGTGTTAATACTAAGACCGACTGAATTTAACCATCTTAGTACATCTTTGAGTGTGCTCTCCATTATTGAGCTTACTGTTGATAGACATTTCCCTACTATAATAATGCTTATGTCGTCTGCATAGGCAGTTATCCTCGGGGCTCTACCTGCGAACTTTTCGAGTAGTTCATTAACTACAAGATTCCATAGTAGTGGCGAGAGGACCCCTCCCTGGGGTTTCCCACTGCGAGCTTCCCTTACCATGGATTTAGTGCCCCACTCAGCGCGCACCTTTCTGCAACTTAGCAACTTGTCTAACCAAAGTTTTATTGCCGGTGGTGCCTCTATTGCACGTAATCTACTAAGGATTGCGGTGGTTGATACATTGTTGAATGCACCTGAGATATCTAGAAACGCCCCGAGTGCGTATTCCTTGTGGTGGAGTGTTTTTTCTATGGTTACTACTAGGGAATGTAGTGCCGTTTCATTTATTTACGAGTAGTAAAACTAAATCTTAATAAGTTGAAATTTTCTATTTGTTAGGCTTTCGTACAGACTTTTTATATAATCTAAAGAAATTTCACCTCTTGCCAGAGCTGGGTATTTTGCGACTACAATTACTTTCCAATTACAATTACAGTAATCGTAATCTTTTAAAATTAACGATTACGGTTACTGTAATTGTACTGTAAGAAAAGTATTATTACGATTACTGTAATTGTTATAGAAAAATCTATTGATTACAATTACAGTGATCGTAATTAATGAAAATGACAATTAAAATTACTGTAATCGTAGTAATGTTTTTTGTAAATTAACCCATTTCCGGCGGCTCCTTAGCTACCGGTCTAAAATCGATGAAACTTCGTCCAGAGTCTATATATGGCCCTAAACTTTGTCTGGCAAAATTTCAAATTTTTACCCCCACAGGTAAGGGCTGGGCGGACTGTTGCATTTTTGCACCATTAGCTGCATCACATACCTAACAGCCGTACTTGCCCATTTTAAAACAGCAAATGAGCTCTACATTTTGTTTAACATAAAATTTAAAACTTATAATAGTTACTATTGAAAAGAAATGTTTGATATTGAGATTTGAAATTTTTCCAGAATTTTCAAAAATAAAAAATATAAAAAAAGCCAAATATTGCGACGCGCCGTGGTCGTAAAATCCAAGTAAACGACTGAATCAACTCAAACTAAAAATAATGTATACTGCCAAAAGTCCATACTAACATAATATCTACAGTGCCGGGTAATATCACTTTCGCACTCACCTGGAGAAAATTCTAAAGCTACTGGTGCAAAAATGCACCAATAGCTGGAAATGGGTTAATTACTATGTAAGTTATATCACAAATAATGGCGTTTCAAAAAAAAAATGTTTATGTGAAAGTCACGTTATTTAAATGTTGTCCTATTTTTCTCCTTACTAAAACGCAAATATTTTGCAATTTTATTCCGAAACTATTTTATTTTGAGCAATACCTTTTAATGATATAAATCAGAGAACTGCACAAGCCTAATTGAGGCCTTTTCAAGTACTTGAATTCAAGTAGGTATCCGAACTTGTCCAATGTAGCCGCCCTCTAAGAAACAAAGGGCTTCAAAACCACTTTCAAAGCACTTTACAAAACCACAATAACACTTTGTTCTCGCTTTAAATAGAGCTTTATTTAATATTGTCATGTCATTGGAAAAAAGACCTTTGTTCTCGCTATGAAAAGTGATTCATAATATGAAAATATTATAATTTAACACTTTATAAACGTTTTAACCATATTTTTTTCACTATTTTGCTGCAACACTTTTTCACGAATTAAACTTTTTGCATATACTAGTGATGGATAATGATGAGAAAACAGCAAGCGATGTTAGTGATGAAAGTACGATTAGTCAGCAGAGTAGATAACGAAAAAGAACGAATAATCTCGAAAGCAAACAGCTTTTTAAGCCTAACTTGTAGCGGGAGCAAAGCACTTTTCAAAAGCACTTTTCATAGGCAAAGTGAAGACCTTTTTATTTGCTTTTTAATAAAACACTTTAAAATTTCCGATAGGGCAAGCCTTAGCCAGCTTGCTCGTTGGCTTGTCTTGTTTAGATTAACTTTGTAGGGCAGAAAGTTTAAAACCTTGAAACGATCGGCAAAAGCTTGTAAGCTCGCAAGTATCCAATTAATTGAATTTAAAGCAAGTATCAAAAAAATTCAAAGAGCTTGTGTAGAGAAAGCTTAAGCGTAATAGAACTTTTAAGGGTTCTCTGGACTCCGTGATTGGCTGTTTTAAGAGGCACATGATTTCAGAATTGATGTAACAATTGAAAATTCAAGATGTCGAATAGAGTTGCCACCTAGTTTTTTTTATTTCAGCGATTTTTTGACAACGGCTAATGTCACAGTTCTAAAATTAAGATGGAGGTTGAGGCTGCCCCCAAAATTTTTACCACAGTACTGCCACCTAGTAAAATGTATTTTTAAGAGTTTTAAACATCTTTTAACAGTGTTAGAGGGTCGCTGATTTCGAATCTGCAGACAGAATTTTAAAAATCGATATGGTTAATAGGCGGCAACTCTATGTAACGTCCGTTACTTGTTTGCTGAGGCAAGCTCAGTGAGTAAACCAAGGGTTCTTACAAAACAATTTATATTCTAACGATTCCAATATTTAAATGAGAAAGCCGGTGTTTTAAGTTTTCCACTGTAATAAAAATCTGGTTTTATTGTTATTTTTCATTAGTATTTTCTTATATTAGTTCAATAATTATTTACTTAATTATACTGTAACATATATATATGTTATATATATATTATAACTTAATATAGATCTTATGTTTAATAGCTTCTGACTTCTATACTGAACGGTGGGTACACGTTCCTATGACTTCTATGCTGAACGGTGGGTACACGTTCCTATGACTTCTATGCTGAACGGTGGGTACACGTTCCTATGACTTCTATGCTGAATGGTGGGTACACGTTCCTATGACTTCTATGCTGAACGGTGGGTACACGTTCCTATGACTTCTATGCTGAACGGTGGGTACACGTTCCTATGACTTCTATGCTGAACGGTGGGTACACGTTCCTATAACTTCTATGCTGAACGGTGGGTACACGTTCCTATGATTTCTATGCTGAATGGTGGGTACACGTTCCTATGACTTCTATGCTGAACGGTGGGTACACGTTCCTATGACTTCTATGCTGAATGGTGGGTACACGTTCCTATGACTTCTATGCTGAACGGTGGGTACACGTTGCTATGACTTCTATGCTGAACGGTGGGTACACGTTCCTATGACTTCTATGCTGAACGGTGGGTACACGTTCCTATGACTTCTATGCTGAACGGTGGGTACACGTTCCTATGACTTCTATGCTGAACGGTGGGTACACGTTCCTATGACTTCTATGCTGAATGGTGGGTACACGTTCCTATGACTTCTATGCTGAACGGTGGGTACACGTTCCTATGACTTCTATGCTGAACGGTGGGTACACGTTCCTATGACTTCTATGCTGAACGGTGGGTACACGTTCCTATGACTTCTATGCTGAACGGTGGGTACACGTTCCTATGATTTCTATGCTGAATGGTGGGTACACGTTCCTATGACTTCTATGCTGAACGGTGGGTACACGTTCCTATGACTTCTATGCTGAATGGTGGGTACACGTTCCTATGACTTCTATGCTGAACGGTGGGTACACGTTCCTATGACTTCTATGCTGAACGGTGGGTACACGTTCCTATGACTTCTATGCTGAACGGTGGGTACACGTTGCTATGACTTCTATGCTGAACGGTGGGTACACGTTCCTATGACTTCTATGCTGAACGGTGGGTACACGTTCCTATGACTTCTATGCTGAATGGTGGGTACACGTTCCTATGACTTCTATGCTGAACGGTGGGTACACGTTCCTATGACTTCTATGCTGAACGGTGGGTACACGTTCCTATGACTTCTAAGCTGAACGGTGGGTACACGTTCCTATGACTTCTATGCTGAACGGTGGGTACACGTTCCTATGACTTCTTTGCTGAACGGTGGGTACACGTTCCTATGATTTCTATGCTGAACGGTGGAGACATGTTCCTATGACTTCTAACTGAACGGTGGGAACACGTTCCTATAACTACTAGCTGAACGGTGGAAACACGTTCCTATGACTTCTAACTACGTTTTAAAGGTGGAAACACTTTCGCTAGCTAGTCTCGACATGTGCACGCAGCCGCGCTTGCACCCAGACTGATTTTGGTATGCCAGCGAGTTGCCTTATATATGTTCTCGCTGTGTTCTGTTTCGCCGTTCATGTGTTTTGTTTTCCCTGCCTGTGTGTGTGTGACTGTGAACATGCCTTTGCATGTTTGTATGTGTATATTTATTATTTATTTACTTAATTATTATTACTACAATGTATTTTTAATAATTTGTTATATTTTATACATTTTATGTATATAATAATTTTAATATTTACATTATATATTAAATTTAGTTAAACTTATAAAACATATACAATTCATTTACATTTCATTTATCACTACATATCATTATGCATATCATTTGTGGGGCACAAATTGTACAACAATTTGTGTCCTCACATCTATTATACAAAATTACATAATTCCGAAAATCTGACAACAGATTCGGATTCAGCGACAATAAAAAAATTTTGTTGGCAACCCTATATTGAATTTAAAAATTCTTAATTTAGATTCGAAATCAGCGACCCCCTGATGATGTTTAAAACTATTAGAAATACATATTATGAGGTGGCAACCTTATTATACAAAAATTACATAATTTTGAAATTCTGATAATGGACTCGAATTCAGCGATCCATTTTTACCTTATACTCGCGCCAGCACCGAATTCGTAATAATAAAAAAATTAGGTGGCAGCCCTATCCACTATATGAATTTTAAAATTATGAATTCAGATTCGAAATCAGCGACCCCTAAAACTATAGAATGATGTTTAAACTCTTGAAAACTGTGGTAAACATTTAGGTAGTAACCCAAACCTCCATTTTAAATTTTAAAACTGTGACATTAAATTCGAAATCAAATCCGTTGTCAGAATTTTAAAACTACAAGAATTCGCAAAAATGCAAAAAAAAACTAGGTGGCAACTCTTCCATTGTAAATTTTTACATCAATACCGAAATCAGCTACCCCCTAAAACTGAAAACCACGGAGTCCAGAGAACCCTAAAAGTCCGATATTAAATTAACCTCAGACATGATATTGTATTTTAGAACTCTGATACGGGTAGGATTTTGTTGTCTTCTTTACAAGAATCCGTAGACCAAAGTTTTGTAACTTTTTTGCTTGTTTGATTATGCTATTGGTCCAATTTATTTGTGAAAAAAAGTAATGGTTGATGTGATATAATTTTAAAGAAATACAATTAAGACTTCTGAGAGAATGCGTGTGAGAAAACTTTGAATGAAAATGTGCCACTAATTTTAAACCAATAATATATTATGCCAAACATTTTGTTTTATAAGATTTCTCTTAACTCTTCATGCTCTGCAGCAGAACGAAAAGTCGCGCAACAAACTACAAGTTAATGGCAACATTTCCAAGGAGTTACGCATGATGGGTCACGTGGGTTCAATGAAGAACACATCGAAGTAAGTAGTTGATGTTTATAAACTTTGTTAAATGAAACATATTGATGCTGTTCGGTCGTGACTTGTCAGAATTGGTTTTGGTGAGAACACTGAGAGCTGTAAAGATCCTGAGGATGAGGTGAATGAGTATCTTATGCGTGCCATAGATGCACGTAGCATTGATCATCTGCGCTCCGAACACTGTCAGTCGATGTTATTGTCCTTCAAGGATGCAGCATTGGAACGCAAGGTGAAATGTGGCAATACTTTGTAAAAATATGAGCGATATTTACATTTTCAATTTTTTCCCACACACAGTATGCCAGCGAACCAGATCGCATGTTGAGCCTCTATTTCTACTGTAGTTTTGTTGTACTTCTGGCTACAACGTTGATGCGGCATTTAATTTTTAAGTCGTAAGTAGCTGCTAAACTTACTTATTGCCAGAATATGAGAAACTTTTTTTCTAAATTGATATTCCATTTTTATCGTTCTTTTTCACAGCTACCTTTTAAGCGTGCTGCTCTCCAGTTTTGCCATTGTTGTATTGTTCTGCATCATTTTTCTGATTGCATGTCATGAACTAAACATCAAAGTGGGTAGTGCTGAATTTGTGCTTTTTTAACTCAGAAATACTCTATTGAATTTTTATTGTTTTTTATTTTTTATTTTTCTGATGTTATTTTAAAATGTTGTTTTATTTCTTTAGTTGCCACCTGCTGTCAAAAGGATTTCTGACCTTATTCATAGCAATCGCGTGATGTCACAATTTTTTGGTTTCTTTGCTGTGAGTTTGATTGCCTCAACAACAATACAGTCCATGGTGAGTAAGGACACTAACAAAAATAAGTACATAAAATGGATACTAAGATATTTAAATTATTTTATTATTATAAATTTGTGCTTCAAGAAAGAAAGGTTCTTCAAAAAATCTGGCAACTAAATCATATGTACCTATATTTAGAACTTGATTTTTTTACTGTGTTCCGTTAAACCGCATTACAAACCTACAACAACAACTGTCGCATTGTTGACAAGTTTTCTCAGAGTGCTAAATAAAGAAATGTTCTAACCTTACAACCATAAAATCACCGCATAATTTGTCAACTGTGATCATTAACATAACTTAAAACTTCTTGCTCGTCTGTTTGTTCCGTCTGTAGCTGACATTGTTAGAATCTTATGGTATTTTACGGTTTTTTAAGTTTATTTACACCTTTTGTGATGAATGTGACGAGAAGTGAGTGGAATTAAGGAGGACGAGAAGTTACAACCGCAAAGTTGAAAATGTTAAAGTGTGGCTGAAAAAAGCAAATAAAACGAGAACAAAAATTTGGCAACATGCTTTTGTCTTGAAACAGGGGCGTTTTATGGTATCATGTTTATAAAAGTCATATAGTTCTTTTAAATTTTTCTTGCTCATTTCTTCACTTTTATGACATTACTTTGGAACTGATTAATAAGAATCAATATTGCTATTGAAAACATTGACAACCAGTGTTGCGAAGTCATTGCTTTAAGCATTCCATCTAGTGTTTTCGATGTTGCAATTAAAGATCAGTTTCAGTGCTTTTCGATTATAAGCCTGAAAATATGAATTTGTAGCTTTAACTCCAAGCAATTAATGTGATTGGTAATAAATATGTTCTTTTTTACTATAAAATCCTTAAATTATAAAAAAAATTTGTAGAAAGTAGATATGCCAAATTCAAGAGACTCAAAAGATAAAATAAAATAAGCCACACGAGAAAACAGAGAGTCAAAACAAGCCGCAATACCATTATGGAATAACTCCCAAGTAAATGAAACTGAATGCATTATGTTGGCTTTGAAGTTGTTACATAAAAAAAATTATAAAATGAAATAACTCCCAACGGAAGTTTAATTGAGGCATATTGTATTTTTTATTGGCATTAACAGTTGTTAAATTTTTTGTTGAAAGTAATTTAATTCAATTAAAATTACATTAATGTCATGTACAACAATCAGTACTTCCATTGTACCAAATATTTTAATATTTTTTTTAGGACACGAAGAATATTTTTTACTCTTTCTAACAAATTCTGCTGGCAATAAATTACACCATGTTACAAAAATGATTTTTTTTCCCATCCTATGAACCAAATGTACCATTTTGGAAAGGGAAAAAATAAAAACATACGTGTATCGTCCTTTTTCATGTACACGTATATATTTCATATTTATTAGATATTAATTAGTACAATAAGATTCAGGAGATCTTTTAACAGTACAACAGAAAATTATATGCATAATCAACAGTTACCATAGAATTGAATACTTAGAATAACATAAAATACTTAATATATAATTATTATTTTAATAGTGCAACAAATTTATATGTATAATCAACTGTCTACTTAAAATTTGACAACTTAAAATAACTAAAAATACCAGATATATTATTTATGATTTCAATAAATAGACAATCTTATAAATATAAAAACAAAGATGAAACATAGTAAGAAGACAAAATAAATAATTAGAAAAAAGAAGTAATAGATAGTTAGATGTTTGAAAAGTATAACACAACATAAGACTTGAATTTATTCGTGCTGACAATAGATTTTAAACTAGAAGGTAAAGAATTCCAGAGTTTGATGGCGTTGATGAAGAAAAGTCGCTTAGTATGTACTTACTTACTTACTTACTTAGTTGGCGCTACAACCGTATGTCGGTCTTGGCCTCATCTAAGAATTTGCGCCAGCCATTTCTGTCTTTCGCTTGCTGGCGCCAGTTGGAAATTCCAAGCTTCATCAGGTTGTCCTCTACTTGGTCTTTCCAACGAAGATGCGGTCGTCCTCTTCTGCGTTGACCGCCGCTGGGTACTCTTCACTGGAGCATCGTCTTTCATGCGCTGAACATGACCAAGCCAGCGAAGCCGCTCGATTTTAATGCGCTTGACTATGTCGATGTCAGCGTACAGCTCATACAGTTCATCATTCCACCGTATTCGGTACTCGCCATTGACGCAGATTGGTCCGTAGATCTTACGAAGAATCTTTCTCTCGAATGCTCCTAAAGTCTTTTCATCTAAACTGCTCAGCGTCCAGGTTTGTGATGCATAAAGTAGGACGGGCATGATGAGCGATTTATAGAGCGTGATTTTCGTTCGTCGAGAGAGGGCTCTGCTTCTCAATTGCCTACTGAGCCCAAAGTAACACCTGTTGGCAAGAGTTATTCTTCGTTTGATCTCAATGCTGATGTCGTTGGTTGAATTAATGCTGGATCCCAGATAAACGAAGTTCTTCACAACCTCGAATGAGGTATTGTCAACGGTAACGTGGGTTCCAAGACGCTGGGACTGTTTGTTTGTTGACACTAAGTATTTCATCTTATCTGCATTCACTGACAGACCCATTCGACTTGACTCTCTTTCTAATCTGGAAAATGCTGCACTGACTTCGCGCGTATTATGGCCAATGATATCTATGTCATCAGCATACGCAAGCAGCATAACACTCTTGTAGAATATTGTGCCACTACGTCTCAGATCAGCAGCTCGGATGATCTTTTCCATCATTAGGTTGAAAAAGTCGCACGATAAGGAATCACCTTGTCTGAAACCTCGTTTGGTAATAAATGGTGGGGAGAGGTCCTTCCCGATTTTAACTGCGCTGCTGGTGTTGCTCAGTGTCATCCTGCAAAGTCGTATTAGTTTTGCAGGAATACCAAATTCAGACATGGTGGAGTACAGGTGCTTCCTTATTGGGCTGTCGAAGGCGGCTTTGTAGTCGACAAAAAGATGGTGGGTGTCGACTTGTTTTTCTTGAGTCTTCTCCAAGATTTGTCGTAGCGTGAAAATCTGGTCGATGGTGGACTTTCCAGGTCTGAAGCCACACTGATAAGGTCCGGTCAGTTCGTTTACAATGGGCTTCAATCTTTCACATAAAACGCTCGACAGGACCTTATATGCGATATTAAGAAGGCTTATCCCACGGTAATTGGCACAGATAGTGGGATCGCCTTTCTTGTGGATTGGGCAGAGCACACTGAGATTCCAATCGTTCGGAATGCATTCTTCCGACCATATTCTGCATAGAAGCTCGTGAATGCATTTAAGTAGAGCTTCGCCTCCGTTCTTAAACAGCTCAGCAGGTAAGCCATCAGCTCCCGCGGCTTTGTTATTTTTAAGCCGAGCTATAGCTGTCAGAACTTCATCATAGTCGGGCAGCGGAACCTCGACGCTGTCATCCGCAATTGGGGTTTCCGGAATATCATTTCTATTGGCGGGATTGTTGTCAGCGTCGCCATTTAGAAGTTTATAGAAGTGTTCCCTCCATAACGTCAGTGTACTCTGGACATCTGTCACTAGATTCCCGTTTTCATCCTTGCAGTAAGAGGCCCCGGTTTTAAAACCATCGGCAAGGCGTCTTATTTTTTCGAAAAATTTTCGGGCCTCATTCCTGTCACCATACATCTCAATCTTCTCCTGCTCGCGCTTTTCTGCCTCTCTTTTTTTCCGCCTGAAAATATGTCTCTCTTCCCTCCTCTTTTCTTTGTAACGCTCCTTAGCAGCGCGCGTTACAACCGACTGCAGGGTGGCTTTGTAGGCGGCGTCTTTCTCTGCAGTGGCGTCGCGACACTCCTGGTCGTACCACTGGTTTCGGCGAGGGCGTTGGTAGCCAATCACCTCTTCAGCAGCCGCACGCATGGAGTTGGAAATGTGTGTCCACTGCGCGCATATATCATCGATTGGAGGAGTGCTTTGAAGCAGGAGTGAGAGTCGAGTGGCGAAAGCATCGGCTGTCTGTTTCGATTGCAGCTTGTCGACGTCTAGCTTTCTCTGTGTAGGGTTGCGTGTATTCTTAGCTGCGCACAGACGTGTACGGATCTTGGCTGCAACAAGATAGTGATCCGAGTCAATGTTTGCACCACGGATCGTGCGTACATCCAATACACTGGAAGAGTGCCTTCCGTCGATCAAAACGTGATCAATTTGATTTTTTGTTTTTTGATCAGGGGACATCCAGGTGGCTTTATGAATATTGAGATGCTTGAATCTAGTGCTACTTACGACCATGTTTCGTGCTGCGGCGAAGTCAATCAGCCTCATTCCGTTATCGGAGGTGTTGTCGTGGAGGCTGAACTTTCCGACTGTTGGACCAAAAATATTTTCCTTGCCCACCTTAGCGTTGAAGTCACCAAGCACGATTTTAACGTCGTGGCGGGGGCAGCGCTCGTAAGCATTTTCAAGGCGCTCGTAGAAAATTTCCTTGATCTCATCGTCCTTGTCTTCTGTCGGAGCGTGCGCACATATTAGGCTTATATTGAAAAATCTAACCTTGATGCGGATTATGGCAAGTCGTTCGTTCACAGGTGTGAATCGCAGGACGTGGGGCCGTAGTCTCTTGCCAACTACAAATCCGCATCCAAACTCGTGCTTCTCCGCATGGCCGCTGTAGTAGATATCACAGGGTGCATGCCGAATGCAACCCTGTCCCTTCCATCGCATTTCTTGGATAGCAGTGATATCAGCTTTGTATCTTCCCAAGACATCAGTCAGTTGGATAGAGGCACCTTCCCAATTAAGGGTTCGGACATTCCAGGTGCATATCCGTAAATCATTATCAGTTTTTCGTTTGCGGTAGTCGTCATCAGATTTGGGGATCAGTTTTCTTCTATTCTTTTGTGTTTTCATTGAAATGGGTTTTTACGGGTGGGCTTCAAACCCGACGCACAACCTATTTTAAGCTTAGTATGTAGGGAATTGAATTTAGGTATTATAAGGTTGTGTTTTCAAGTAGAAACACTGAAGCGTAACTTCTCATAGAGGTATGCGGGAGTTTTACAGGAAATTAATTTATGCAAAAATAAACAATTTCTGAGTAAGATATGATTGGAAGTATTAATTGTACAACAAGCCTCTTTTTTGTCTCAATCGGAGTAAATTTAGCAGACATTCGCAAGCATCGAAGCGTGTAGTAAACTCGTTGAACAATATTGTTAACATGATCAGAGGAAGTCTACAGTCAATATAAAAACCTAAACTTTTAACTTTATCAACCATTAGTAGGCAATTATTACTTAAAAATATCGGTGGTATTTGTTGGTGGTCAAGTTTATCCCTGGAGATAGGAAGAACATATGATTTTTTGGCATTAAGGCATAGATCATTATCTGATGCCCACTTTGAGATTGCAGTTAGGTCTTCATTTAGTCTACAACATAAGTCCTCAACAAGTCCGATGCGATTGGATGTATATAGCTGAATATCATCAGCATTGCCATGCATTCTTACGTTATTGCACACTTTAAAAATATCATTAATAAAAATACTAAAGAGCAAAGGCCCAAGAATTGAGTCTTGGGGCACACCCATTTGAACATCGCTATAATCAGAAAAACAGTTGCCAATCTTTACTCTTTGCTTTCTTCCATTAAGATAGTTGGCAATAAAATTAAAAGCACTACTAGTAAAAACAAACATACACTTAAGTTTTTTAACTAAGTAAAAATGGTTCACAGAGTCAAATGCTTTAGAAAAATCGAAAAGACATAACAAAGTAATATGACCTGCATCATAAGATGAACGAATATCATCAAGAACTTTTAACGTTGCTGTTGCACAGCTATGTCCGGATCGAAAGCCAGATTGGTATGGTGATAGGAGATTATTTGATTTTAAATACTGATTAATTTGGCCAGCCATAATAGATTCACAGATTTTTGAAAGAGCAGACAGAATACTAATGGGTCTATAATCTTTCATATCTGTTGATGCGTGAGTTACTTTAGAAATTGGTATAACTGTGGATAGTTTCCACGAAGATGGAAAACAAGAGGTAGTAAAGCAGTGATTTATTATGTGCGTCAATGGTTTTATAATAAAGAATTTTAATGAAATTTATTTATTTATTGATTTGATTGCTAAACCTTAACAGGTTTTATAGCAAATTTAAAATTATAAAATAAGATTTTAACACAATTCAAAATAAAAAGTATGATTTTGATTGAAATCATGTATTATTAACAAACCAAAAAGTTTTAATAAATTGCTTAAAGTATATAATTTTATTAAAGTATAAAAAATAACAAAAAAAAAAAAAAAAAAAGTCAAAATCGGTAATCCCAGACAGCAAAGCAGGGTTGCGTTTTCAAGACAAACAAGGTCAAGTTAGCAACAATTTTGGTATCCGGCGGAGTCGTGTGATAAACAAGGTCACATACCCAATAAAACACCACTCCAATAGGTAAATATATAATATATATCGTTCTGTCTTCCTGAAGCCGGTGAGGTCCAGGCTTGACAGGGTGGTTACTCGACAAACTAGGTCAACTTCACCGAACCAGTTTTCATAAAATAAAGAAAACCAGTTGCGAACGCAGGCACCAAGACAAACTAGGTCTTATCGGCCACTCATATTAATATATTACAAATCGATCTAACGTAGTGTTTCAAGAGGTAAAAAGACCCAAGACACCACGGTACCGTCGACAAGTGTAGTTACAATCATCATGAAGATATAAGGCAACTGAAGATCCTAGGTTTAGGTCCATTCAGATTATTTAGATGTTTATTCACCAAAATTTTCCATGTTACGCTTAGGTCCATTTATCCATTTAGATTGTTATATTAATGTGTTTACAAATCACCAGATGCATCAGATATATGTTTGAAAGAACTTTACATAATCAACGACGGTACTGCAGGTAATCTATAATTTTATGTTTAATTGAGTCCATGGATTCACTTAAGGATATAACATCAGATACAAAATTAAAATCACCGCAAGCGCTTCTAAGAGGTTCATTTTGCAAATAATTAGTTCTACAAAAGTTCATGTGGATTAACTCAAAAGATCTTCTAGGACGAAGAGGAATATTAAAATATACTTTACTCAATAAATATGGACTGTTGACATATCCATGTAAAAGTTTTGTAATCCAACAAGCATTTATCATAATTCTCCGATTTTTTAAAGAAGGAAGATTTAAGAGTTGTAACCGATATTCATAAGATGGTAAGTGAAAATCAGTATTACAATAAAGATAGCTTAAGCAGAACAAAATAAATTGTTTCTGCACTGATTCAATGTCGTCTATGTAACAACCGTATCGTGGGCACCAAACAACTGAAGCGTATTCTAAGATAGGCCGCACTAGAGACGTGAATAAGGTTTTCGTTATGAATGGATCATTAAACTCTTTTGCCCAACGTTTAATAAATCCTAAAGTACTATTTGCTCTATTTATTATTTTATTTACATGAATATTAAAGCGTAGTTTAGGATCCATTGTAACTCCAAGATCATTGAAAATATCTAAGGACTCTAATGGGTAACCACAAATTTTGAAGGTACATTTAATTGGTGGTTTGCGCGAGAAAGACATATGCTTGCATTTCTTCATGTTGAGGTTCATACGGTTCGTTTTGCACCAGTTATAAAGATGATCAATGTCGGCTTGCAAAAATACAGCGTCATTATCATTTTTAAAAGAAAGGAAGAGTTTGACGTCGTCAGCAAACATTAAGATGCTGGAATGCACTACGACAGATGGCAAATCGTTTATAAAAAGTAGAAACAGAAGGGGCCCAAGATGACTTCCTTGAGGTACTCCTGAAGTAACAGGAAACTCATGTGATTTATTGAGCTTAAAAATAACAGACTGTGTTCTATTGCTTAAGTAAGATTCAATCCACTTTACTAACGGTATAGGAAATCCAACAAGATGTAATTTTAAGATCAATAGTTTGTGATTTACAACGTCAAAAGCTTTGCTAAAATCCGTGTAAATAACATCAGTCTGCATGCCTTTTCCAAAGTTTTCTATAGTTTTTGATGTAAATTCAAGAAGGTTAGTAACAGTGGATTTTCCAGAAAGGAATCCATGTTGGAAAGGAGACATTAAAGATTTAACGCAATGCGATAGTTGTGATGTAACAATTGCCTCTAAAAGTTTAGGCAAAGCACTTAATTTTGCGATGCCACGGTAGTTATCAATTAAAGACCTATTTCCGGATTTATGCAGCGGAATGATAAATGAATGCTTCCAGGCTGCAGGAAAATAGCAGGATTTTAATGATGAAGTAAATAGTAAAGAGATTGGAGTTACTAATTCTTCACAGCAGTATTTTAATATACATGAAGGTATGTTATCAGGACCACTTTTATATGATGTTTTAATATTTTTTAAAAATGATAAGACTGTGTTTGTGTCAATTATTGGGAAATAAATATCCCCAGATTGAATATTGAAAGGATAACTTAAATAATCATAGGACGATGATGAATAAGTCGTCTTGAAAAAGTCAGCAAAAAGATTGCAAATACTATTATCATTATCAGACTCCACAGAATTATATTTCATAAAAGAAGGATAGGAATCAATCTTACGTTTTGTGTTAACAAAGTTCCAGAAGGATTTAGCATCAGATTTGATGTTTAATTTTACTTTTGTTAAGTAGATATTATAGGATTGTTTGCATAACTGTTGGTAACTGTATTTAATCGAGGTATAGCATCCAAAATCGCATATGTTATGTGTTTTTTGATATTTTTTATAGTATTTAGATTTCAAGTTTCTCATTTTTCTTAATTCATTTGTGTACCATACCGGACCCGATGTCAAAGAGGCTTTCCTTTGCGGAACAGCCTTAAGAAAACAATCATTGAGCGTTCTGTTAAACGCATATACCGCATCATCAAGACTCTGAGAAGATAAACTTTTTGTATTAATATTTAGAATAGAATTCCAGTTTATATTAGACAAGGTATTCTTCAAAATCACGTAGTTTGTTTTTTTGAAGTTAAACTCAATAGGCGGTTGAGAATCATAGTACTGCACAGATGGTTTTGGAAAATTTAAAATAATTTCTAATGTTGGATGATGAGAATCTTCGGGTGTAACCAGAGGATCTGATTTAGACACAGAAGCGATATTGCTGTCATCAAAAAACACCAGATCGAGCAAACGATTATTTTTGTTACAGATGCAGTTAAGTTGGAACAGGCCTTGGATTGAGAGCTCGTTTAAAAAATAATTATCGGATGAACATTCAGACGAAGGTAAAAATATTCCAGGCATTTCAGAACAGCAGTTCCAAGAAACGTTTGGCAGGTTAAAATCTCCAGTTATTAAAATATGATCATTAGATTGCAGTTTTGAGCAAACTTTACTAATAGAAGCCAAATGTTTGCTATAAACTTCTAAGGTAGAAAGGGGAGGAATATATGAGCATGTAATAAAAAGGCTCAAGGAACCAAACTTAACATGAACACAACAGAATTCAATGTCCAAGGATTCTGGAATTAATAATTCTTCAGAGAAATGTGTCGCTTTGACTGCAATCAACACACCCCCGCCTTTAGAGCAAATACCAGGAATGGAGTTTCTATCTTTGCGATATATGTTAAATTTGTTGCACAGAATTTCAGTATTTAGAGTGTTAGGTTTCAGCCAAGTCTCGCTAAAAGCAATTATATTAAAGTGTAGGTTGTGACTCAAAATTAATATATTATTTAGTTTTGTGTTCATGCCACGAACGTTTTGGTAAAGGATAAGGAACTGAAAGCAACAATCTAGTTTTTTTGATTCTTGTTAAAAACCGGAAAAGTAGCCAAGGAAGTTGTAGGCCGAGGTCTAGAAATAAATTCATGCACCATCGTATTGTCAGGCCAAAACTTTTGATCCAATACCTTGTGAAAAAGATCACCAGGCAAAGATATTTTAAAAGAGGACGTAATACGCTCGTATGAAAAATTGAATTTGTAAACGGAGATATTTTTATTTACAACATTCAGCTTAGAGTTTATATAGAATAACACGTCTTCACTGGAAGTATCAGCTGCAAAACGAGAAACAAATATAGATTTTGCAGGCTCAATAATCACAAGTTCTTTATGAACAGGGGCTTTGATACTGCTATTCGATATTTGTTTCGGTATCGCTCCTGTAGAAACCGAAGTAATTTGGGAAGGTGCAGGGACCACATTTGAGGCAATACAAGTTTCAGCATAAGTTTTTTGTGTGCCAGAAACGCGAGGAGAATCAGCATTTTCCTCTATGATTGGTATTGCTTCAACAGAAGGAGAAATCTGATCAGCTGACGCAGCGACCTTAGTTGGCGCGATATTATCTGTCATTTGATCAGTATTGAAAGCTCCAATTGATTGATCTTCAAGCTGTATTATCACATTAGGGAAAACAGTTACAGTAGAAGGTAGAACAGAATTATTATTTTGCGATGGCACGGCTATATCAGTAGTTTTAGCTGAACTACGAAGATTTTTGTTTGAACGTTTACGTTTTGGAGAATTGTAAGCTTCATCCATAATTTTAAACTTTTTAAACAAATCTTCGTACTCACTCAGTCTATCTTGTGCTACCTTTAGATCCTTAGCCACCTCCAAAAAACCTTTCCGAGATTGTCTAATAAGTTTAAAGATCTCAACGTTTGTAAACCTGCAATCTTCACATGACCAACGAAGACCCTTACTTTCGTTGAGTGCATCGAAGATCCTCGCAGTCAACGCTACACACTTGATATGAAAAAATGAATCACACAACCAGCAAGTAACCAGCCGGTCTGATTCACCTTTTACAGCGCAGTTTCGGAAATTGCAGATCATTTTCAGTTTAATAGAAAGTTTGCAATATAGATGAAAGTATAAGGAGAAAAATGAACTTAAATGCTTTTAATGAAAAACAAAAACTGTAGAAACTTTGCAGCCCTGATTTTGTAGAACCAACGAATTGAAAAGTTTTATAAGCACTAGAGTTTTTGCAGTAGCGTGAAAACAGCTGTAAAAGTAAATACAATAATTTGCTCTATAGAAACCTGTTTGCGCTAAAAACAAAACAGGAAGAAGGAAAGAAGCAAATTATAAACAAATATACATATATATATTTATATTGAAAATTAAATTAAATATCATGTATTTTAAAAGGATAAAATCCACGTTATCACGCTTCCAGATGTATGTGCAAGTTGATCAAAGCTATTTATTTCTATTTATATTTATTAATTTAGAACTTTTGGCTAAATATAACAATAAAAGTTAGAGCTCGCAAAAACACGTCTGAACGGTAAGAAGAGAACGAATGTATAATGAACGAAATACCGTCATCTCCAATAGCGTTTGATTTTATTTTCATTAAAGAATTAAGAACATCAGTTTCAGTAGCATGCTTTAAAGAAAATTTGTCTTCATCACGAAATTGATGATCAACGCATTGATAATTATTATTCGAGGCTATGATATTCGATAGAAAGAAATTATTTAACTGATTAGGATTGATAACACACTTCAGATCAGATTTACCGCACACGCCGAGACTACGTATATTTTTCCATAAATCCTTGGATGGCAGGTTAGAATTCAATTTACGTTAGAAAAATATTTTCTTAGAATGTCTGTTTGCTGATACAGCTTCATTGCGGGCACGCTTAAAATGCTCCCAATTTTCAGCATTATGGTGCTTTTTCCATTTATTATACAATCTATTCCTTTTTTATGGCTAAACTAACAAATGACGTGAACCAAGGACTAGACTTATTTTTGATTACTGAAGTACGAAGAGGAACGAAATTTTCAAAAGCACAGCAGACATGAGAAACAAGAATATTTAATTTATCATCCACATTCTCACAGAACCAACAATCATTCCAACAGATATGAGACAAACTATCATACAACATTGAGTAATCAATAGAATTGTAGTCACGGTAAGAAATAGTCATTGGGACATTATTACGACAAGCATTAGAATTAATAGTACAAAAAAGTAGATCATGGTCAGAGATAAACGAAATTTGGTCAAAGAGTAGAAGCAAGGTCTCATCAGAAAGTATAAAAACATCGATTAGACTAGGGGTTGCATTAGGAGCAAAACGAGTCGGAAGAGAGGAGTTAATTATTGTCATTCCAGCCGCATTGACTTTGTCATAAAAACTATCAGATACATTATCCTTGTTGAGCAAGTTCACATTAAAATCACCACACATGGAATAACAGTCAAAGTCAGTCACACGATTACAAAGATCAACGAAAAAAGGTTCAACACTATAACTTCTGTTAGGATTGTAGACGCAAGAGACAAAAATTTTAAAATTGGCATCAAAAATTTCTACATTTATAAATTCAACCTCAGACTCCCAGGACTTGTTAATCTACCAGCTCTGTCATTTCTAAACAGAGTATAATTAGGGATATTATAGTAAGCGTTGGGAATATCGGAAATAAACCATGTCTCGGAGACACAAATAACGTCCACATTTGAATTTTCAAAAACGGTTCTTACATAATCAAGTTTTGACTCGTTTAAACTTCTAGCATTAAAATGGACTATAGATAAACCATCACGCTTTACACAAAATATCTATTAACAGTTTACAATTAACATCAATACCATAAGAAGCACTAGAATTCATAGGAACAACTGACAACATAGTCAGACTAATAGCAAAAATCTTTTATAATAGTCAACATATAAATTTTTTTTCAACGTCAAAATTTTTTCTATGTTTTAAGTTAATTTTTTTTATGTTTTAATTCCAACAACTGTTTCTATTTCTTCCAACAAATGTATGGATTAATGCTACTGTGTGGCACCACAAAACCTAAAACATGAAAAAATTTCTGACGTATACATGAAAAACGACGCTAAACGTGTATTTTTTCCGCCTTTCCAAAAAGGTACATTTCGTTCATAAGACAATGTGTGTAACGCAGTGCTATTTTTATTGCTTAGCACATATTAAGAGCACATAGTACTCTGCAGAAATTCTTGTTCTCACTCTCAATTTATTATTTAGTAAATAAAATAATGTTCCTTAGAAAAATTTACTACCTCACACAAATAATTATATGTGCACCATTGGTGAAAATATTTTTGCGTTAAAATAAAAATGATTCGAAAATCTGCTTTTGCAGTTATATTATTTATGACAATAGTAACATAACATAACAAAGACTTTATTCAATTGTCCAGTAAATTAAAAAAAAAATTAACATAAAATATTTCTTCATAGTAAGTAATTATATGTGCACAACTTAAGTTTATGTGCTTTTTTATTTATTTTCGAGCTTATTTATAAAAAATATTAAATTAAATTTCATATAAGTAATTAATATGCTTTCTTTTTTTTTAAATAACTTGGCTCAGCCGGAATTACATAGAATTAATCAAGGATTTTAAGGTGGATGGGCTGATATTCTGCCATTCTTGCTCTATTGCTATTTTTAACTCCCTAGCTGTCTCAAATCGCCTTCCATTCTTATATACTTTTCCATGTCTGGACTTATTGCTGGCCATTGCAGTAATGGTATATTTCTGGCTGTAAAAAACTCTTTTGTACGCTTTGCACAGTGTAGTGGCGCATTATCCTGCTGATAAGTCCAATTATCGCCATAAAGTTGGCCGGCAAATTCTATAAGTTCATTGTCCAATAAACTCACGTACATTTCAGCATTCATTTTTGTTGATATGAAACACACTGGAGTCTTTCCTTCATAGCAAAACGCAGCCCAGATCATCACCGATCCTCCCCCATGGACACGCAAGTAGCAGGTGCGCCGCAACTGATCTTTATGCCGCCAATACTTCTTGTAACAATCAGGCCCATCTAAATTTAATTTTTTTTTTTCGTCACTAAAGATGACGTTACGCCATTACTCATCCCAAAATTGGTACTTGGTAGCGAAGGCCAAACGTGCGTTAATATGTCGAAGCAAAAGGTTAGGTTGTCGCGTCATGGAAGTATGTGTAACTTTAGGATTTTCATGTAAAATTTGAACTATTCTATTTCTTGTTATTTTAAGATCCATTTGACTTTTGATTTGTCCGCCACTCATTCCTTCGACTACTGCAAGATGCTGAATCCTCCGTTTTCACCGAGCGTCGATGTTGGTTTTCCTACCACTCCGTCTAGCTGTGCCATAATCACTAGGATATTTTAAAAAATTTGTTATTGTGTTCCTGTGGCGATGAAGCCTTTTGGCTATTTTTTTTATTTGAACTCCATTTTCGCTCATTCCCAGAATTATTCCCTGGTCTTGTTTAGAAAGGTTCGTTCCGCGAGGCATTTTCAATATCTAACACGTAAAAATTAGCTTAACTTTATTGCTTATGAAAGAAAAAAGTCTTACTTTGTATTTCGTAACAATTATTTCCAATGCGAGCACTTGAAGCTATCAATTAAGCAACCATACACCAACTAAATGCGTTATGCACATATAATTCTTTACTTCTGATCATTCAATGAACCGGCACATTTTTCATGTAACGGTACGTTAAATAGAATACGAACTGCATGCCGAAATTTGGTAAACAATAAAAACAAATAACAAATAACAAAAATAAACTGCATACATAAAAATACTGTACTATTCCAGATGGGGAAGAAATGCAAGCAAATATTTATGCACATATAATTATTTGTATGAGTATAAGTATATAAGTATCTTTGGACAATATTTATTTAAAATAGTTAACTACTGCATTATTCTGTATCACGAAGAAGCACACCAACGATGAGAAAGACACGAGAAGCAACACAACTTTGTATGGAAGAAAGTATTGCTTCTCGTGTCTTTCTCATCGTTGGTGTGCTTCTTCGTGATACAGAATAATGCAGTTAATTTAATAACGCCCTAAACCTATGCTGTATTTTTTATCACGATAATGCACACCACCGACAAACACGACATGAGAACCCAATGTGCACAAAAACGTATGCAGATCCGTTTCGAACTCGTTACAAGTCCGTAACATCATCGTCCTCCTTCAAACCGAATAGAAGTACACTTCAAAATTTTTAAATAAATATAATGATTGAACAAGTTATATGTGACTTAGGATGCCCGTACACAAGATATTTTCTAATTTTTTACTCAGGTACATTTCAAATACTCAAAAGATTAGACCGACAGGTAAAAGACGTGGTGAAGAAGTTCTTTACCTATGCGCATAATCGCTAATAATAAAAAAAGACGAAAACTAATGAATAAAAACTAATTAAAATTAATTTTCATTTTATTAATAAAAACAAAAATAGTAACAAAACAATTTTAAAAAATATTTTGAATCAAGCATAAGCCTTATTGAAATAAATGTTGCTGGCTTTTTTGGTCTGTGGTGAAATGCAAATAAAAAACTTTATTTCATCTTTTCCCGACGTTTCGGTCGTTATTTTCTACCTTCTTCAGGGTTTATTGAATCTTAACAAAAGAAATTTTTTTATTAATTTATATATAAAATAACAAACTTTACATGACATTTCTCTAATTAATAAACTTACTGTAGCTTTCGAATTTGCATTGCACAATTATTGCAACGGCCCGAAAATACAAAACGTTTATTATTTAAAAAAATAAATAATTAAATAAATTGTATTACACACACGAACAGACAATTGTAAAATGAATAATAAATAGTATAATAAACTTAACAAGTATAGAAAGTATCATAGACATAATTTAAATTGCCATGTTGATTGATGTTGTCCTTATTTTCCTTATTGTTCATTTTTATTGCAATTTTGTGTTGAATTCATAAGCTTTCCAACGTGTATCGTGTATTCCCTTTCTTCTCCTTGTCTAATATTTTTGTGTTGTCAAAGTCAGCTGTGCGCTGCTGTTCTAAAATATGCTGCGACGAAGCCGTCAATAGTTTGTTATTTTTGATGTCTGCTTTATGTTCTTTCATCCGTGTTCCTAGCGCTCGTTTTATTGTTCCTATGTAAACCTTATTGTTCCACTTCGAAACCGAACTATTTCAAAAAATGAGTCCGTTGCGAATTCGCATTATTTAAATGAAGTCTGAAATGGATTAGTGTATGGAATATATGAAGCAATATAATTTTGTTGATCTAGTACGTATAAACGATCCTGCATTTTAATCCTCCGATGCCTGAGAAGATCCCCTGGGACCTATGAAGTTTTCAACGTAGAAGCATTTCAATAAGATTCGACCGAAAAGCCACAGACTTCAGAAAATCGAAAATGGAAAGGTCCATAGGGACCTTGTATGGGCTTTCATACAATATGCTCATAATTTTTGTTTTTGCTGGAATTATTTTATTATTTACTAGCTGATATACCCGGTGTTACTCGAGAGTCACTTATATAAACATTTTAACATACACTTCTCTATTGAATGTTTTTTTAAAATCGGGAATAATGAAAACAATTGTTGAATTTTATTTGAATTTTATTTTATTAAATTGTATTTATCTACCGTTAAAAAGGTAATTGAATGAACATTCATCCAAAAAAGTTTAGGAAAATTTTTGCTGTTGGTGGTTCCATCTCTTGCGGTGAGCTAATTGAATTCAAAGAAGGGGTACGAAAAACATATTTTAAAAATTAAAAAGAATTTTTATATTTACTTAATCTTAAAGCAAGCACAATTACCTTTTCAACAAAATAAAAACTATGGTGGGACTCAATGCGTCCTTGAGATATGGACATTTTAACGTCTAAACAAAGATTTATATTAAAAAACTTATTGAACTTTTTAACAAAAAAAATTTAATGAAATATATTAAAAACAGCGGAGTTATTGGCATTAAAAGTAAAAACTTTGGTTTTCATATAATTTTTTTTTTCATTATTAGCTATCAATGTTTTATGAAAATTCGTTGTACTAAAAATGATTGTACCTACTAAAATGTATATTAGCTGCGTTTTTTCATTGGAGATCAGGATCCATTCATTGCTTTTGCAAGCAAAGCAAAAACAACAAAAAGTCCAGCAAGTGAGCTGGACATTTAAATTGATCCAATGCTATGTTTTTAAGTTTTCACGACGCTAGATGACGCTGCGACTGAAAAACCTGGCAGTACTGCACTATTTTCCTTTTTAAAAGTTTGGTAGCAATAGCATTTTCGCAAAATATTTCGCAAAACTTATCTGCTATCTGCATAAGAACATCAGATATTCTTCTGTAAGCAGAAAATAGCGCCACCTGTCTATAATCCCAAACGTGTGGGGTTAAATTTGAAGAAGCTTTTGAAAAAACATTATTCAGCTTTTCACTGCAAGGTGTATGAATAGATTGTACCTACAAATCTTACAAATGTGGCGCCATCTATCTGTGAATTTAACGCATATATCAAAACTAATGAAATAATTGTGCTAACCAGATGCACATATGTTTAATTATATCGCCATACAGCTGAAACTGATTACATGAAAATATTAACTTTTACAGCATTCTTATTCACGGTCATTTTTTCGATAAAATATTGATATATATATACAACATTTAAAGTACCATTGATAAAGAACTAAGAGACAACGGTGACATAATAGTGAGAACAAATAGAGCCATTGCAACAAAATATATTTAACAGGAGGGGGTGGGAAGGCAAAAAAATAAGTAGATCATTTAAAGAAGATTTTATATAATCCAAAATGTTCGTAATTATTTTAGACACACAACTGCATTCTTAGAGATAAATGGGGACGTTCAAACTATGTAGAGAATTTTAACACAAAACTAAGTTTTATTAATAGTCTGGTATGAAAAAATAGATTTTTACCCATAACTTTTGATTGGAAAGAGATATTGGGGTAATTTTTTCACATAAATTATTTTTGAGACTTGACTTTTTTGCAAAAAATATAAAAACAACATTTTGGAAAAAATTAATTTCGCGAAAAAAATCAAAGGGTACCCACCCCTCGTTGTTTTGATGACAAAAACAGTAAAATAATTTTTGCGCTTAGCTGGAAGAATTTTTGCAAATAAATGCTATGTCATATGAAAGATAGTCAGATTTGCTGTTTTTAATTGATTTCATTTTTACAACAACAATTTTTGAGTCATTTTTTGAGTAATAAGTCAATATTTTAGACCTTTTTTGGCATACTCATAAAACATATATACACTGACTTAACGATACAGTTCACTTTTGAACAAAAAAAGTTTGAATGAAATATATTAATGGACAGCGGAGACATTTGCATCGAAAGACCAAACTTTGATTTTCATGTCGTTTTTTTCTCATTCTTAGGTAACGATGTTTTATGGAAAAGTCGTTGTACTGAAAATTTCTCCAATTTTGTGATTTTGATGTCAAAATAACAAAAAATTTTTAAAATTGAAAATACAAATATCTCCGATGGTGAAAAGTTTTATAATAACTAAAATTACCGTTAGTTGAAAAATTTCAGAGGGGGCGTGGCAAAAACTAAGTATGTAACATTTTAAGTTGGGATGAACTTAATATGTGTACCTAGTTTGAGCAAAATCCGTTCAGCCGTTTAGATTTGTATAAAGGCCAAACAAACAAACAGAAAATGAGTTTTATTATTATAGATTTGTGTTTTATAGCTATATGTGTTGAATAAGTGATAGCTTTATTCTCTAATTCATCTGCTCAAATATATAACGACGACCAAAAGTCTAAATTTTTCGCCATCATCCGAGAAATTAAATCTTTTAAAAACTATCAGCTTTACTCACCCATTTTTCAAACTAAGCTGGACAGCCAAGCAAATAAAACAAATTAAGCTGGACAGGGAACAAATTAATTTAAGTGGAATACACAGGCAAATTCAGATAGAAATAAAATTAAGCTAAAACTCAAGATGTTTAAGAAATTCACAACATAAATGGTTGACTTTGTGACGAAATTACAACTTCTGCATAAAAATGTTGTCAACCTCATTTTCCCCGTTTTTAAGAGTGGTATTCCCGTTTTCATTTTGGGGTTGAAAATTCCCGCAAAATGGGAAAAATTCTCTTTTCTGGCAACACTGCCTATACGACAAGCTCACTAGCTGTACGATCTGCAGTACAACTAGCGCAGATTGTACAATAAATTTGATATTTAGTGGGCTGCATAACGATAAAAAAAATGTAGGTGGAGCTAGTTCACAAAACCAACAGAAGAAATAAATTACAAAACAAAAATTCTCTAGAGAAGACATTTTTCCTAGGACAATATCCCGCTAAAGTGGAAAAATTTTTAAAGACGTTTTGAAGACGTTATCGAAAAAAAACATGATGGTAATTTTTAATGATTCAAAATAAAATGTTTAGAAATACTGAAAAAAAATTTAAAAAATTTTGAAAATAAAGCTCAAATAATACTTATATTGATGACAAAAAATTAAATTTGTATGAAATTCATAAATTAAAATGAAATTTTTCGATTATCTATCTAATCCAAAACTCTTAAAATCAGTACACATGAGAGTTTGATGATTAATATCTCTTGAAAGCTTAATTTAATCACCTAAACATAGATCCTATTTTTATAGAACAGTTTATTTCCTACAAAAATTTGTATTACACATTTGATAAAAGTCATTTATTGTCAAGTTATAAAATTCATATGTCTTAAAATAATCAAACTTAGATCTTGAATATCATTCAAATTGTGAGGTTTACGAAAAAAATATGGGATGCCTTTTTTGTACAGCAATTAATTTCCTACAAAATTCTTGGAATACATTTTTCTGTACAATCAATTAATGATGAGGTATGAATTTTTTCTATTGGACTGAAAAAAAGCGATGTGGAGCATCTTTCTATCAAAATTAAGAGCTCATATTTGGTACGAATTTTTTTAAGGTGTCCAGCAACCCATTTTTGCGTGTCACTTTTTAAAAAATAATTGATTTTTTTTAACTGCCCTCTTATACATAATATTGCAAAAATTATTCATTTGGATTAAGCAAATATTTCTCAATCCCAGAAATTCTCAGAAAGCAAATTCCTTAAACAGATCGAATTATTATCGTTTTCAGCAAGTTGTTTACTTGGATCAGGCATATGCTGCTCATAATAAGAAAATTAAGTTTCTAATATCAAGCAAAACATTTCAGTTTGCCATTGCAAGATTTTTTACTTGAATCAAATAAATTGTTCTCAACTCAAGGAAAATACATTTCAAGCAATCAAGCAAATTATTCTAGTTTTCAGTGTATTTTTTACTTGAATCAAGCAAATTGTTCTCCTCAATTCAAGAAAAATAACTTTCTCACAACAATTAAATCATTCTAGTTCTCGGCAAATTGTTAACTTGAATCAAGCAAATGTTTCTCACTTCAAGCAAATAGTAGACTTGAATCTAGAAAAAATATTCTTGAGTTGTGAGCAAATATGTCTTGAATAAAAAATGTTTGTCTTAATATAATGTGTTTTAAATTTGCTAAATTCTAGCAAAATAATGCTTGAATTGAGAAATTTACGCTTGAGTGTAAACTGATATGCTTGATTTCTTTCTTTCACCAACTAGATTTCACCATAACATGGGCTGCCGGTTATTGAAGTATTTATAGCAATAAAAAGGTGGGTGAACTGGATAGACTGAGTTCTTTCCTTGCAGTTTTAAGAGTAGAACCATTCGCAGTTCCATCCACTGAATACAATGACATAAAATAATGAATACATTCACTTATTTTACTCTGTTTGGTCGAGATGCAAAAGATTACCTTTTTCCAACATCAAAAAAGTGTTCCCAACATACAACCTTTGAAGAATTCAAGCGATGCTATCAAGATGCTAAACTGATAAAACCAGAATCACGAAATTCATTACAGGAAAACACATTTTATGAACTTTTCTCAACCATTTGATTTTCCAGCTCGATTGAGTGCTGGATTAGCCTTTTTCAGCAATTTAGAGGTACTTTCAACTACAAAAATAAACAACCTACTGACTTCCCACAACCACACTGGATGGTTATGAAGTGTCATTTCAAGCTTCTGATGTGTTACACACTTCAACTTACAAGTATTTGGGGATAATGGTAACGAGCCTGCTCAATAGAGCTAATTAGATACTGCTGATTGCTAGCATCATCATTCATACAAAATAACCATCATCTACCCAGTGGGCAATTGCAGTAGTTCCAAAGCCTTCTAGCAGGCCTGTG
The DNA here is from genome assembly GCA_963920525.1 of Dichetophora obliterata. Lineage (NCBI taxonomy): Eukaryota > Metazoa > Arthropoda > Insecta > Diptera > Sciomyzidae > Dichetophora > Dichetophora obliterata. The sequence continues at coordinate 190,382,226 of OY986438.1, forward strand.
TTGGGTTTTTATAGGCCTTCCACATTCCTTGCAAACACCGTTTTATTGCTTGTATTAAATGGGAAAATTTGTCAGGCCTTCCGCTCTCTTTGCTAAAAAGAGACCTGCCAGAAGCGCTCTTTCGAGAAGTCACGTTAGAAGGAAAAGCAATATCAACCAACTTCAAATAAAAAACGACTAACAATTTCGGATTTGGACCATGGTCCTCCCATGCGGCAGTCCGACATCTTACCCAATCGTCTATCGTGGGTGTTAAGGATGAATGCTTATTTTGCATGAATACAAATGCTTTCGGGAGCCCGAAACCCAACTCCGACAAAAAAAATGTTTTGTTGTTTTTTAAAAATCTACATTTTTTACAAACTGTTCTGTGTATTTAAATTTTTTTTTTTTTTAATTTTTTTACAAATTTTCTTCATACAAAAATTTAAGAAAAGACTTGAAGTTTTTCCATATAACATAATATGTAATGTGTTAGTTTTCGGGAGCCCGGATTCGAGACCCAACTCGGACAAAAAAATATTTTTTTTGTTTTTTTTTAATCTACATTTTTTTACAAACTGTTCTGTGTATTTAAAATTTTATTGGAATTTTTTTTGTAAATTTTTTCATATAAAATAATATGAAAAGAATCAGAACCTTCAAAATGTAGGCCTTCAGAAGTACTCATCAATGCAGTGATCATGGAAGGTGTATTGACTCAATAATAGCAGTGGTAGCATGCCTTCTTTTGCGGAGCACTCGCTAAAATGCCCACTAGAGTAATGGCTCTACAGCCTAAGAAATAAACTCAAATTCTTGTTATATAATTAATTGAGAGTTTGATAGCTTATAACTATTCCATTGAGCGAAATCAATAATTTTGGAAAAGTTTGAAAATTGTCGAAGAGTGTTATTGATGAAGCCATTTAAAAATAATATAAATTAATCTATTGGAACACAAGGGTTAAGAGCTCAATCATTAGCCTATTTTAAGAATTACAACTTAGCACACTTACAAAAAGTTCCGCTACTGTTACACACATTTGTGCGGGTTGGCTTAAAAATTTGAACAAAAATAAAAGTTTTTCCCTTTGTGCCAGCCAGCAAAAAAGTCGTTATAAGAAACAACAAAAGTGAAACTCATGCTTTTTGCCAGCACATTAAGCAGTTGTAGCAAATTTGCTACATCTGATGAGGCAACAACTGCTACATGAACAAAAACAACAACAACAACAACTCTAACAGCAACTGGATGCTAAAAACTTTTTGAAGGTTGCGGATGAGTAAATAGCTATGTTGCTGTGTATTTTGTGTCTTGATCTGCATTCTTTTTACATTTATTATTATTTACTGTTATTAGCTGAGATAATGCCGTCAACATGTTGTGCAAAAAGCAACAACCTGTTGTATCTAAGTGTCGCGGTTAGAGTTAAGGTTCAGGTAGCATAGCCACAATTTTCATTAAGCAGCAGAACTGCCATTTTTTTCAGTTGAGCTCAGGACTTTTCGCCCTCGCTGCTGTCTTGTTGTCACATGACTTCATTTTTGTCATCATCAGCCGCAGTCAAGTGCGTCATGTTTGCTTAAAAGGCTTTTTGCTTTAACATCTTTGATGCTTCTAATGCTGAAACCTTAAAAAATCTCATTGCTGCTCATTTCATATAAACTTTTAGCTGTATGTGTTTCTCAATGAATCTTTTGAACTTTTACACAGATTATCTCTTAAAAATATTTGCTTGTAAAATTTGTCTGTGTGCCCTAAAATATTTATGTTTCAATTAAATGGGCGTCTGTCACTGACAGACAAAGCCTTGCAGCACGTACTCATTCTTTATGTTTTTGTCTGCTGGTGGTTAATTTTATGTTAGAGTCCGTTGTTTTATGACTTTTTGGTAGTGGGCAAGTAAATTTTTATTTAAGTTTGTTTTTAAATTTAACGCTTATAGTTATTTGTGCTATGAGCAGAATTTAATTGTGCAGAAGACGTCTTTGACCTTTCTTTTGACCCCACTGCTTTTGAACAAATACCCGTAGGCATATTTTGAATATGCATGTGTCATACTCAGCTGTACATCTTAAAGTCCTTTTCTCTACAGTTGTTATCATCATTATAAAGTAATAATTTATTTATAAAATATTTTCAACAGTTTCGGAATCTTGCATCATATCAAAAAACATCTGTTACAATAACAAAATTACTCTCACTCTTCTTGTGTGTTGTTGTTGTTGTTGTTGTTGTTGTTCCTTCTTGCAAACGTTGTCTCAGGTATCTGATGGTAGTATTCCACTTTTATGTAACTTTTGTGAATATAAACTAAAGCTTAGAGCGGCATTAACACATTTACGAGTTTATATATTATCATAAGGCTTTAGTAACATAAACATAAATTTAAACTGTCTGAAAGTAGTTGTAATCTGGTCTTTAAATTCAATATAAATATTTGCTTCATTTTAATTATTTAGTGTTTTTAAATTTTTTTTAATAAAGTTAATGAACGAAATATTTTCTCGTCTTCAATAAGAGTATGTTTTAACGTTAAATATCTATTAGATCAATTATCTATATTTTCTGCTTTGTTGAGTAAAAAACATAAAAGACATGTAAGAAATTTTACTCTCAATGGAATAATACACTAATAATGCATACATTTTTTTACAAACAATAAGCATTTTACGCTTGTTTTATTTAACACGGTGTGCAGGAAGCAACTTTTTTTCAACCTGAAATGTCGACGCAATCTGAGTATGCAGATGTTTGAAGAACCATCTATAGTTGCAGAATTTATTTTTTTTTTAAATACTATGAGTTCGCTTAAGGGGGTGAATGTATTCCTTGTAGTAAAAAAAAATCCGTTTTTTATATCATAAATAAGTAGTAAAACAATTTGAAATATGTCCTCAAAGTTTTAAAAACGATATAACTTCAAATATTTGCAATTAACAAAATGAAAAAGTTCCATTTAGTAATAAATCCAGTAAGCAATTGTTTGTTATTTTAAATCTAAAAGAGCAAAAGAGTATAATTTTCGAAAAAACTACTAAGATAATATTATGAGATATTTAGGTACTAGCGTCAGACAAACGAGACATATTGCTAATTTTATTCGAAGTAGAAATGGTTGAAATTCGATTTCACAAAATTGCGCTTCACATGTAGCAGTAAAAGTTAATACTTAGAGAAATATTAACAAAACTGATAATTTACACTTTGATGTAGTTTCAAACAAATGAAAAAAAATTCGACCTGTGGTATGGGCTGATGCATCTGAATTACTAGATGCGGTTTTAGAAGCTTCCAATTTCATAGAAAACTATGATGAAGGTAATGGCAGACGAAGGACTAAGCTTCTTTAAAATTTGTTCAAAAATACTTCAAAAAAATTATTCTTTATCGTACCGAGATGAAGATGAAAACCATAAACCTTTTAATGAAAAGCTATGCAATAAAGAGGGCAAAAGGAAGCAAAATTGACAAGTGTAAAACGGATAATAATCCAAACATTACGGACTCATATAGTAATATTTCAACTTTGTTCGATTTAACAAAAACCAATTAAATACCCTTCAGATTTACTGCCGGCTTTATATTCTTTTTAATTGTTAATGATCTGCAAACAGCTACTGCTCCATATCCATGCCCATGATGTTTTGTTAGCTTACAAAATTTAAAAGAACTGAATCAAATAGAACAATCTTTAAGGCGTTTTCCATACTTGGTCAACGCAACTCCAACTCAAGTTGCTAGCCTGTGTATTTATACCGGAACTTCAGATTAAGCAACTTGCACGCAACAAGTTCTCGACACGTTCTCAACCTGTTCAACGCAACGCGGCTTTCCGCAATTTTCATCGGCGACTTGTTGCATCAGTTTGTTTGTTTTGTGAATTGTTTGTAGTGCAGTATTAATCAAGGTGAATAAGTTAATTAATTAGTTATTTTTTTCATTAATATAATCTTAAAGAAGAAAAAATAGTTTGCCGAATGAATGAGCAAATGTTAGATATTAAATTAGTTCAAGAAGTCGAAAAACATGACTTATTATATTATTACAATTATTATATGTTGCATGACTTTTAGAGCAAGTCTGAAAGCAATCGGTTTATAGTTTGCATTGCTTTTCAACTTTTTCGCTGTTGCGTTGATTTTTCGTTGGAGTTGACCCAGTGTGGAAAAGGCCTAAGACTAAGAACTTTTGGAGACTTGTGAAAGGAGTTTAATAAATGTTCTTCTCTTGGTTCAGATAAAAAAAGAGGTAAAGAGTGACATAGCACATAAAAATCCACCATTGCTAAATAAAAGTGATGATGTTTGCGTTATTCAAAAGTGTATTACTTCGGAATTACATGTAATGCAGGGATTCGTCAATCACTTGTTTTGGGATGGTTTAGTTCCAATCCTCGGTAGATAAAAGGCACTGATTTGGCCAACAAAACTGAATTTAACATAACTAAACTATCATTGCGAAACATTTGAAATACCTATCGTTCCCTTTTGAAAAACTCAGAAAAGCTAAATGATCCTAACATACATCAAAACATTGGAAATTTGCAATTAGTTCAATTCATTAACGCTCTCAAAGCTTTGAACAAGATGGTTAACTGCTGCTTTTTTGCTCAAAAAGGTGATAATCTTTAAGAGTACATTGAAGAATTTAAAAAAATGTTTGAAGCTACAGAACTATCCAAATCATTGAATGCTAATGTAACACTGAAACACTTTATTCATTGTCTGGAGCACCTAAATGGAGATGGACCAATGAATTTTTAATAAAAAAAAATTGGAATCGAAGAAAATTTAATTTAATGAATAAATATTTACCAAAGTTGTTGGAAGCAGTTGTTTTTTTATCTATAAATATATAAATATTAAAGTCATTACACAATGAAAAAAATTAGTGTTACAGGTATTAAGGACAAACATTAGCCAAATAGTTTTCTTCAAAAATTATACTTATTTGATATTTTTGATTTATAATAACAAACGTTTTCTTACCGTATCTATTATTAGATTGAGTTTTTCATTTATTAAATATTTGAAGGTATATTTTTTTTTTAAACTTTGATGACATTTTTTTTTTAATTGTTTTACTACCTATTTATAGTACCAAAAAAAATCGATTTTCTTACTATAAAAAGTGGATTCAACCCCTTAAACGAACTCATAGGATTTTAAAACCAATGAATTATTCATCTGTAGATGGTTTTTCAAACATCTGCATACTCAGATTTCGTCAACATTTCATGTTGATTAAAAGTTGGCTCCTGCACACCGTGTTAAACAATTGAAATGGTCGAATGTTATCCAAACGAACTTATATTTTTTTTAACTTTGATGACATATTTTTTTAATTGTTTTACTTCCTATTTATGGTACAAGAAAAAAATCAATTTGCGTTATAATAATATGGATTCGCCCCCTTTAACGAACTCATAGGATTTTAAAAACAATGAATTCTGCATCTGTAGATGGTTTTTCAAACATCTGTATAATCAGATTGAGTCATTATTTCATGTTGAGTAAAAGTTGTTTCCTGCACACCGTTTTAAACGATTGAAATGGGCGAATGTTATCCAAACGAACTTATATCACCGAGCAAAGGAGTTTCATCCAATTCCTTTCAGAAAAATACATTTGATTCAATAGGAACCACATGAGTATCGGCAGCTAAAAGTTGCCAGTATTATTCAAAAAATGTTTGGTCTACTTTTCAAATAACACGACACAACATAAGTTACTTACTTACTTACTTAGTTGACGCTACAACCGTATGCCAGTCTTGGACTCATCTAAGAATGTGCGTCAGCCATTTCTGTATCTCGCTTGCTGGATACGCCAGTTGAAATTTCCAAGCTTCGTCAGGTTGTCCTCTACTTGGTCTTTCCAAAAAAAAATGCGGTCGTCTTCTTCTGTGTTGACCACCGCTGGGTACCGAATAGAGTATTTTCTTTCATGCGCTGAACATGACCTAGCCAGCGAAGCCGCTCGATTTTAATGTGCTTGACTATGTTGATGACAGCGTACAGCTCGTACAGTTCAGCATTCCACCGTATTCGGTACTCGCCATTTGCCCTGTTCACACTCATCAAATCGTTTGTCAGATCTAATAGAAATTCCATAATAGTCAGATCCATCGAAATTTCACTTGTTCTATTGTATTTAACAAACGATTTGATGCGCGGTTTGAAATGTGAACACCCCTAATGACACAGATTGGTCCGTAGATCTTACGAAGAATCTTTCTCTCTAAGGCTCCTAACGTCTTTTCGTCTGAACTGCTCAGCGTCCAAGTATATGATGCATAAAGTAGGACGGGCATGACGAGCAATTTATTGAGTGTGATTTTCGTTCGTCGAGAGAGGACTCTGCTTCTCAATTGCCTACTGAGCCCAAAGTAACACCTGTTGGCAAGAGTTATTCTTCTCTATGCTGATGTCGTTGGTTGAGTTTATGCTGGATCCAGTGGTGTAAAAAGCAGGCCCGCAGAGCCCGCATTGCGGGCGGGCGCAACTAAGCCAGGGGCGCCCTCAAGTCCGTTTATGAAAATGACAAATGAAGTGGAGAACGACGCACAATGTAAAAGAAGCGCTCAAAAATCTAATATATCGATGTTTGAATTTTTCTGAAACTTGTATAGTTTTCAATAAAAAATATCGTGGGTGAAAAAATCAAAATTAAATTTTGTAATAGTAGCAACCGTTTCATTACGACAAGCAGTCAAAGTTGCATTTTTAAAAATAAATTTTTCTTGTCATTCACATTTTATTTAATATTTTTTATATTTTAAAAAAGTATAACATTTCTTATGTCTGGCTATATTACTTTTTTCTACATTTTAAACATATGGTTTTAAGCTTATCATAACACTAAATAAAAAAAGCGGGATACAGATTTTTAAATATTCAATTTTTAAAGGTGTTTAAAAAATAATTTTGAGAAAAATTGACTAGAAGTTTTTCACGAAAACATCATTAGAACTGCGTTACACGAAATCCAAAAAAATGTCTTGCTGATACTTGCTAATATGGAAGATATACATTTATTATGGTGACTTGTTTAGTTTAAATGTGAGATGTATGAAATTTTTCTGATTATTTTTCACAATTTCAACTTATTTACAACCACACAACAACTCAATTTTTGAAATTTCCTTGCTGTAATCAAAAAAGCTTACAAATATTTTAAAAAAATGTACAGGGTCCGCCATCTAACGTTTTTTTTTTCAACTAGTGCTTATTTCGTGAATGGTAACACTTAGCTCATGTCTGATTCGACAGATAATTAGTTTTATCCTTCCGCTGAACGAATATGGTTGTGTATACGCTTAAACAATGCAGGGAAATATTGCGACATTACTTTGAAAATCATGATGCTGATTTTGCCAAAAAAATCATCTTTTCAGATGAAGCTCATTTTGATCTTGGCGGGTATGTAAACAAGCAAAATTGTCGCATTTGGGGCACAGAAAACCCACACGCATACACTGAAAATCCGCTGCACCCAAAACGAGTCACTGTTTGGTGCAGATTTTGGTCCAGAGGCATAATTGGGCCATTTTTTTTCGAAAATGAGCAAGGAGTGGCCGTTACAGTCAATGGCGATCGTTATCGGGCCATGTTGAACGATGTTGGAGGATGAGGAGGATGTTGGAAACATTTGGTTTCAACAGGACGGCGCTAAGTGCCACTCAGCCGAAGCTACACTCGATGTTTTGCGCCCTGTTTTTGAAGATCGCATTATCAGCCGTAGAACTGATGTCGTTTGGTCCCCTCGGAGCTGCGATTTGACACCGTTGGACTATTATTTGTGGGGTGCCCTCAAAGATAAGTGTTACGCCGACAAGCCAGAGACAATTGACGCTTTAAAGGACAATATTGGTGAAATACAGCTGCACACAATCGATAATGTGCTTAAAAATTGGACCGATCGTGTAGGCTACTGTATGGCCAGCCGAGGCAGCCATTTGAATGAAATTATTTTTCATTATTAACAGGAAGGATTTTACTTTCAAACAAAAAAATAAATTTGACAAAATATTTAGTAATTTTTTTTTTATAGAATTTTAAAAAAAAGAGTTATTTGGCGGACCTTTTAGTTGTGTTGGTAGTATTTTCCAAGGCTGAGTTTCTAAAATATAATTAATGGCCGTGACATAAAATTTTTCAGTTATTTATAATAAAAAAAAAAAAATTATGGAGCAAATTTCGTGCTGTTGCGACAAGACTTAATTAAGTTTCAGGCTTAAATAGGTTTCCATTAAATTTGAAGTGGGTGTGGCAGAGCGTGGATTTGTATAACTTTTTCAATATTTCTTAATTTTGTTACAAAAGATATTCGTTCCAATTTTCATAGCTCTACGATCAATACTTCTATTTTTTGCCAAGAATGGAGAAGTTACACTGTGCGACGTTTGTTTTAAAAAAATTAAGATTTATTTTTTTAATATTTAAATAATATTTTATATTTAATAAAAAATATTTATTTCCTTCGCGAAACATCATTTTTTTAAATTAACAGAAAGAATTGAAAAATAATTTAATAATATTTGATGAAATAAAATTTCTCAGAGGGCAATAATCGACGTCAAAAAAGCTGACTATTTAGAGCAAAAGTAGTCTTTGTTTGGCAAAACTTGACTATGGTCGAAGTTGATTTCCCGTTTGCTTTCATATTTTCAGCAAGTCAGCTACTGATGTTATTTTAATCAATCAGTTGTTCATGTTTTGTGACGTCAGCAACTTCTTCAGTCAACAGTTAACGTCAGATACAAAACATTTAAACTTAACATCTTAAACTTATCATTTCACCAATAAGAAAATTATTAATCTCATATATTCAAATTTTTAGTTTCTTTAACTTTTTAAAAAAATTAATATTAATAAGCAAATACGCAGGCTTAAGGTCTGTTTTTATTATTTATTAATTATTTGCAATATTTGATGTCAATGTTGTTAGCCCAGTGAATTGAAAAATTTTTTTTATATTAAGTAAGTGCTTTTTCAATTGTCTTAGTGCAAAATTGTTTTATTACAAGTATTTTTAATTGTTTTTAGTCCTTGATAATGTACTCCGAAGGAGTTCAAAATATTGGAAATAATAAATAAATAATTAAAACTGACCTAAAGCCTGCGTATTTGTTTATTTAATAATAAAATCAAAAGGTCATAAAATACACAACAATAAAAATTAATATATGTTTTCTTTTTGCCTACTTTATGATAAAATTTTATAATATTTATTGTAAATTTTATTGTATTTGGAATTATAAAAAGTATTTTTTTCGTATATGTATATAGTATAACAGCATCGTTATTGCTGTTTTTTAACAAATTCTATTAAAATAAAATATACATTTATCTATGCAATAAAATATTTTTAACTGTTTTAACTGTTGTAATAAATGATGGCTATTGAATTAAAAAGTCTCTACTTGCGCTCTTTTTTTTAGTCAAGAGTTCTCTGGTTTTCTCTTGCGCTTCTAGTAACTTACTAATAACAAAGTTTTGGTCTAAAAGTAAATAGCAGGGCGCTTTTAGAAACCTGAATGCGGGCGCACAAAATATAATTACGCTACTGGCTGGATCCCAGATAAACAAAGTCCTTCACAACCTCGAAGGAGGTATTGTCAACTGTAACGTGGGTTCCAAGACGCTGGGACTGTTTTTTTGTTGACACCAAGTATTTCGTCTTATCTGCATTCACTGCAAGACCCATTCGACTTGACTCTTCTTCTAATCTGGAAAATGCTGCACTGATTTCGCGCGTATTATGGCCAATGATATCGATGTCATCAGCATAACACTCTTGTAGAATATTGTGCCACTACGTCTCATATCAGCAGCTCGGATGATCTTTTCCATCATTAGGTTGAAAAATTCGCACGTTAAGGAATCACCTCGTCTGAAACCTCGTTTGGTAACAAATGGTGGGGAGAGGTCCTTTCCGATTGTAACTGTGCTGCTCGTGTTACTGGGCTGTCGAAGGTGGCTTTGTAGTCGACAAAAAGATTTCTTCAAGATTTTTCGTAGCGGGAAGATCTGGTCGATGGTGGACTTTCCAGGTCAGAAACCACAATGATAAGGTCTAGGTTGGTTTTCAATGGGCTTCAATATTTTACATAAAACACTCGACAGGGCCTTATATGTGATATTAAGGAGAGGTTATAGTAGGTTCTAGTAGAAACGTAACGTAATCTCAGGATTTTTTTTTGAACGAACGTAAATATTTTTTGAAAAAATCTTTTGTGGCATTTGTTAGTGTTTATTTATTTCAAGAACATTATACTATTTTTTCAATGAAAAATAATTCAAAATGGCGGCTGAAGGTCTCGCTGATTAAAGCCGTGCGTGACGATAGCCGATGTGCGCTGTACACTCTACAGCTCTGCCAAGTGATCTAAAACAAAAAAAAAAACAAAAAATTATTAACATAGATAAAATTTGAGAGGCCTTGCAGATTTCCGATTTTAATTAAACCCTTTTTAAAAAAAATGGTGGGCCTTTGAAAAAAACCCTGTTTTTCCTCCTTTTTCATTTGCTTTAACGTTAAAAAATAATGATATTAAATTTTTGGAAAAAACGCTTCCTGAAGCTTTAATTTTTTTAATATTCTTTAATCGGTCAATTCGTTGAAGTGGAATCGTGTACAGCGCGAAAAAAAGGTGTTTCGAGAAAAACATTTATACCTGTTTTTCGGACAACGCACTCTCTCGCATAATACGCTATGATTCTTAAAATAAATAAGATAGTAATAATAATTTGATCCTTTTGACTACATATTTTCAAGATCCTAAGGATAAAAATAAAGCAAGAAACAAAAACAAAAATTTTCGGTCGGTTTCTACTAGAACCTCCCCTTAAGAAGGCTTATCCTACGGTAATTGGCACAACATAAGTGACCAAAATGAAAATTCCAAGAGCTCTGAAAATCTATAGTAATAAAACCAATTTTCTGTTTGTTTGTTTGTTTGTTTATTTGGCCTTTATACAAATCTAAATGGCTCTACAGATTTTGCTCAAACCGGGTAAACATATTAAGTGTACCTTAGATTAAAATTTTACATACTTAGTTTTTGCCACGCCACCTCCAAAATTTTTCAGCTAACGGTAATTTTGTTATTACAATACTGTTAATCATCGGAGCTCTTTGTGCATTTAATTTTAAAAAATTATTGTTAGTTTGACATCAAAAACACTCACATTAGGGCGGGTCGATTTGTAGGGAGTGAAAAATTCACCAATTTCCCTATGATTTCCGTATTCTATGGGTAATTCCATGAAAATTTGCCCAAGAAACCATACCTCTATCATTAAAATCGAGTCCCCTACTTTTTGTTGGTAAAAAGTTCAAAAGTTACGGGCATTTTTGTCCAAATTTTGGACCATTTTTCCATTTTTTTTCATGATTTTGTCCAAGAATATTACTTTCATGGCCATTTTTTGGCTCAATCCATTATTTAATGCAATTTGCAATTCAAAACGAAGAGTTTAAGCCCAAATCTATCGAATTCGGTTGATTAATTCATGCGATATTGCTAAAACAAAATAACACATAAAACCAACTTTTTGATTTTTTTCCCTTTTTATTTTTTTTTTCTACAAAAATTCAAATTAAGAGATAATAAAGTATCTATTAACCTATTATCAAAAAAAAATATTCAATTTGAGTGAGGTATAAGACAAAATGTGAAAAAAAACATATTACTTTTTCTGAAAGTCTTGTTTGCTTTCAAGTCTCGGTGTTTTCGTACGGCTCTCTAATGTCGTCGCCATAGCGCCTTCTACATTCTTTCCTGCAACTCGTTTAGCAGTGGCAGCCAGCAATTGGACATGCCTTTCCGTTCCTTGAATGTGTAAAGAAATTTGTGGATCATCGAACGGTGGCACTTCGTAATTTAAATATCCCTCCAAATGTTCATACGAATAACTTTGCGTAAACGGTGGTTCGAATAAAATGGTATCGTCATTTAAATCAATCATATTTGTATATTCCGTACAATTAAAGTTTATAAGAGATTTTTTATAAACTCTAAGTTCCGTTGGGTCGACAATATCTCTTCGGTAATGTAAAATCTTCTTTATAGCAATGTTTCGTTTTTCCATTCTATCATAAAACAACATAGATAGCAAGATATTTTCTGAGTGTGCAAAATATGGATTATCTTGAATTACTGTATTTACAACTCCAAGTAAATTCGGTGGTAAAAATCGTGTCCAAGTAATAAATTTAAAAAGTAATGTACTACCGTATGCGGCAGAGCTATAATACTTAACATTGAAATACATTGGCGTGTATACTTTTATTATATTGTTAGCCAGAATTTTTAAATTTTCAGTTGGATTATTAGTTGTCACATACAACCGTAATAATCTATTGGCTTTGGTCAGCCAACGAGAATGTGCAACTGGCCCTGGTTTTATGTGAGACAAATCCGCAGGAACCACACCATTAGAAATTGCATTGGCCATTAACATCAAATACCTCGAATCGGTAGATAATTCTTCTGGATTTAAATCACCAGGAGGCATATTTTCCAAAGCGATTTCCTCAAAATCGGTTACCACCTGAAAGTAATATTCTTGGACAAAATCATGAAAAAATGGAAAAATGCTCCAAAATTTGGACAAAAATGCCCGTAACTTTTGAACCGTTGGACCAATGTTAGAGATTTTTTTTTTGTAAATTGATCAAAATGAGCTCACCTTTCCAACGCGCCTACTGGTGACTAAACCCGATCGATAGTTTTTGAGTTATGGATGTGAACGTGTAGGTAATATTTCATACGAACGTCAATTTGGGAAAAAGTCTACCAACAAAAAGTAGGGGACTCGATTTTAACGATAGAGGTATGGTTCCTTTGGCAAATTTTCATGGAATAACCCATAGAATACGGAAATCATAGGGAAATTGTCGAAAAATAAATCGACCCGCCCTAACTCACATATATTCAAAATTGTACAAATTTTCAGTACAACGACTTTTCGATAAAACATCGTTACTTCAGAATGAGAGGTGACAAAAGAAAGACTACGATCTGAAAAATGTTTTAGAATACGAAGGGGTGGCAAAAATATAGTAAGGAAGATATTTAGGATAGAGAATTTTAATATAGCTTGAATGAAAAAATAGATTTTTAGACATAACTTTTGATTGGAAAGAGATATTGGGGTAATTTTTTCACATAAATTATTTTTGAGACTTGACTATTTTTTGTAAAAAATATAAAAAAAAACATTTTGGCTAAAATAAATTTCGCGAAAAAAATCAAAACAGTAAAATAATTTTTGCGCTCAGCTGGAAAAATTTTTGCAAATTTTTGCCAATTGCAATAAAAATGTGCAATTTTTTTAATTTTTACAACAAAAACAATTTTCGAGTCATTTTTTGAGTAAAAAGTCAATATTTTGGACCTTTCTTGACATAATCCTAAAACATATATACACTAACTTAACGGTACAGTTCAACCTATTTTTGTAAAGTGATTTTATTGAACTTTTAAAAAAAAAATTTCAATGAAATATATTAATGGACAGCGGAGATATTTGCATCGAAAGACCAAACTTTGATTTTCATGTCGTTTTTTTCTCATTCTTAGGCAACGATGTTTTATGAAAAAGTCGTTGTACTGAAAATTTCTCCAATTTCGAAGATATGTGAGTGTTTTGATGTCAAAATAACAGAAACTTTTTAGAATTAAATACACAAAAACTCCGATGGTAAAAAGTATTATAATAACAAAATTACCGTTAGCTAAAAATTAAGGAGGGGGTATGGCAAAAACTAAGTATGTAACATTTTAAATTGCGATGCATTTTATATGTATACTTAGTTTGGGCGAAATCTGTTAAGCCGTTTAAATTTTTATAAAGGCCAAATAAACAAACAAACAAGCAAACAGAAATGAGTTTTATTACTATAGATAGCAAGTTGATTTAGCAAATTTCGTTGTCCTGGGACCAAAATTAACTAAGCTACTGACAAAAATGGGTTCAATTTTTAGGGGAGGTGGGCGTGGCAGTGAGTGGATTTTCTATTTTTTTTATTTCTTATTCTTGTCAAAAGAGATCTCCGTGCCGAGTTTGATAGTTCTACGATCACTATTTCTATTTTCGGCCAAGCAAAGTATGGGCACGCTTCATTGTGCGTCACACCTAAGAAAACTTAATCCGAAAATTCACAATTTAAATTTTTTTTTTGAACAAAACCCCAACCCACCTGCTGCTTATAGATTATTGCATTTACTAAGCAAAAACAAAGGTATCCTGGGATATCAAACAAAGACACTTCATCATCGTATGTCTAAATATCCATTAAAAATATGAAATCACGCTTGTAGTATTATTAAAATAATTTCAAATGTACTAAGAAACTATTAAATTTCTTGCGCATGTTTTGTTGAATAATGAAAAAGTTAAATTAGTTTCGATTACTTATGACATCATGAAAATTAACATTTTAGCAATTAGCATTGAGAACGTTAAATAAGTTCGCTTGACCAATCCATATTTTCTATAATCATATTCAAAACCCAAAAGTCTAAATGTTGATATTGTACTGGGCTTAAATTTTCTGACAAACATAAGTCACAAATGTTTTTTTATCTGTTGCAGGTGCAAGAGTTCATCTACTACAACGAACAATCTGCAATGGGGCCCATTTCCGATACAAACAATAACTATACAAAAACTATGGCTATGCCACCAACTAACTGTGATTACTATTTGGTCAGCAATGTAAGTGTTGTACACTTAATTGAATTGAGCACTTAGAAAAAAAGTAGTTGAGCCAAAAATAATTGGCGACAATAAAATATCCTGTCTTGCTCCTTGCAGACCTTGCTGCTGCTAACGTTACTCTCCATGATGACCTGTGCCACGTACCAAGTGATGCGCATACTACTCAAGCTTATTCTACTACTAAGTACGGCAAGCTGCTACACTGTCTTCTCGCTGTGGTACTACTATAAAAAGGAAATCAGATTCGCATTGAAGTAAGTGCAGAAAGAGAAACAAACAAAAAAAAAGGAATAGCAGCAACTAATGCAATTTTATTTGCAACACATAATTTTTTGCGCCATTTTTTCTCTTGAAACTGTTATTTTTAATGCCAAGTGTATTAAATTAGCTACCAATTGCATTAAAATTGTATGCACAGTTAAATTGTTTCTTCGTATTTTTTCTGTCTTTATTCTTTTTCGTTGTTTTTTTTCTCTCTCTCTCTCTCTCTCTTATATATATTATCCTTTGACTGTTCCACTTCATTTAAATGATTCTGGTTGTTGCCTGTTGCTGCTGCTGTTAATGTTGCTGCAATGGTGGGTGACACAGCAATGAAGAGGCTCAGCTGCGCTATATAATTGATTCGATTTTCCTCTTCACATTCATGTTGGCACTTATTTTCCATAGCCATCAAACGGAAGCCACGTACAGGTTGGACTTCATTTGGAAGCTCCAGGCAACGGGTGAGTAAATCGTGACACGTTGTTGTTGATGTTATTGTGACTATTATTGGCAGCTTCATGGCGAAATTGCATTAAAGTTAACAATTTTTTAAGAATTTCTTATTGAATTTAAAATATTTTTTTTTTGTGAAATGTTAAAAGCTGCAGTTGTGCAAAAATTTTAAATAATTTGTTCCTTGTAATTGATCAATGAAATATTTTTCCATGAATTCTATGAAAGATACTGTTGTTCACAAGCGATAACTTTGCTTGCTTCAAATTTCAATCAAATAAAAGAAAATATAAAATTTCCTCTGCCACTTTTTAACTATCAATTGTAAATAAGGATTCCTCGCTCATATTTCAAGCTTTTTGTTGCTCAATGTTTCAAAAGGATTCTTCAACGGAAATTCTTTTGCTCTTAAGAGTTTGCTTCGCCCCTAAGCCTTGTGCATATTTTAGCCATATCCACCATACTGCTAACGTTGCTACCTACCATCCTTCTATCGCAGTCGATGTGAATGTTGCAACATATTTGCTGCACTTTGCGCCATTTTACAGTGTTGTCGTGTTTCATTTAATTTGCATCTGTTTTGTGCGAAATATTTTCAACATCTCACTATGTCTTTTTCCCCTAGCATTTGTGCGATATCCCTTTGCTTATGATTTTTTGTTTTCTTTTTCTCACTCGTTCATTTCTATTTTCAATTTCATGCTACAGAGGAAAAGGAGGATATGGAGCATCTGCAGGCGTACAACCGGAAACTGTTGGAAAATATTTTGCCCGTTCATGTGGCAGAGCATTTCTTGAGCAGGGATAAAAACATCGATGTAAGTGTGGAAGAGGAAGTTGGAATGAGTCGTGCGGAAAGCGTTAATGTAAGCATGTTAGTGGTTAGTTGAAGGATTGGTAAGCGTTGTTAAGAACAGGCGAGCAGGCAAACAGGCAAGCCTCTAAATGTTGTTAGATGGATAGAAATAGCAACAGCACCACATTATGCAATGGGCAATGCACAAACATTGTTCATTGTAAAATAAGTACAACCTTTAGATTTTCAGCTCTCAGCTAGAAAAAATATGCATGGTCATGAATTTTGAAAGCAAAGCTTGACAGTCGTTTAAGAAGAAACTGCGTAAAGTACGAAAGTAAAAGTAATGAAGGCGCTGGAAAAACTCTTAAGTATGAGAAGAACTAAAATTGAAAATAATCCCAATACAAGTAGCTTGCAGAAAGATTTTGTATTAATATGAAAAATTATATGCGAGATGTGTACCAAGAAAAACCGATTGATGAGTATGTCTTTGAATATTTGAATTGTTATTCCTCCAATCAAATAGAAATATATGTATAATGCCAGTGGTGTAGATAATTTTTGGTTGTGGGGTGTATGTAAAAGGTATAATAACCCGAAGCCCAATGAGAGCCAAAACAATTACGACACGAAGCTAGCGTTTGTTTGCAATGCTGTGCAAAATGATTGTAGAGAAAGCGTCTATAGCATTAAGCAAATGGTATAAAATATTTCACCGGTATAACAGAGTAACCATACGTTATTTCTTTAGGAATTTCAAGACCTTGAAAAATGATTTTAACTCTTGAAGTGGGGATTTTAGTTTCAGCATCATCTTCTCCTTTCAACTCTAATCAGTTTTGAAATAGGAATTTGCGACCTTATTTCATTACGAAGTTCCTCACCACTTATTTCTGTTGGAATATCAAAAATTATTCCTACCTTAGAGATAAAATGATAAAATGTTGACTTTATATGATTTAAATACAAATTCTAAATGTTTGATAGTTTAAATCATACTTGATTTTAAATACAAATTCTAGTTGTTTGACAGTTTAAAATCGTTTATCGAGCTTAAGGTCAAAGTTAGAAACAATTAATTGTTCTAACGAATTTTTCTAAAGAAACAACAACAACAACAAAGTTTTTTCAATATGAAAAACAAAATGATAAAATATTTTCAGTTTGTAACCATGTTCTTCAAAACGCTTGTCACTAGCAAACTTATTAGCAAATTCGACATCTTCAAAATTTATTTTACAGCGTCCATAGCCGATTTTTGCAACTTCAAGGACACCTTCAACGCCAAGCTTAATTAGCTACTTAGAAACAGCAATCGCATTTATTGCCTTTCTAGATTGATCTTTGTTGATAGCATCAATATATACCATGAAAGGTCCTTTATGTCCAGAAAAATATAAAGGAGTATTCTCACCAATCACCTCTTTAGCAGGCATTACTGACTTGTTAGACTTCGAATCATCATCTTTTTTTGACCGCTTGGAATATCTGCTCGAGCTTCGTGTTCTTTTACCATCATTCGCATGCCCTAATGGATCCAGAGATCCCTAGACTTGCTGCCCATTATGTGTAGCAATTTTTTTTTCCAGTCAAGTTGAAATTATTCTTACCAACAATAGCAGTGAAAAGACAAAATATATCAAAATTTAGAATTTAAAAATTAGGGGGTTAAGTTTTTTCTATAGTTTCTTTTTTTTATATTCCACTTAGTAACCACAAAACACACAAAGAAATTTGCGACCGTTCTCGGCAAAGATGGCAACAAGATTGATAATCAATATCTAAGCGACAACTTAGTTTGGGGCAGCTAAATTTTTTATTGAATATTCATTCAATATCTGATGAGCAGGGCTCAGACTTTGATGACCTAAAAAACTGCATAAAAATACCTAAAAAAATGACAAAATTACCTAAAAACTGACAAAAATTACCTAAGAAACGCAAACAATTGCATAAAAAATAAACAAAAAATGTAACCTTAAAAATAAAACATTACTACATTAAAATTTATTTTACACTAGCATAACCTGAGTTTTTATCTAACAATTGTTCCATTTTTCTACATACCCTTTCGTAAGTTTCACCAGGAGCAGAGCTTTTTTTCATCGAAGTCTTTAAACAAAGCTACTCCGTTGTCAAGAGGTAATGTTTTTCATTGAAGGGACTCTTATGTTAAAGGAATATGTTTAAACATTTACATTTTGACATTTTTTAGTAGAAATAAAACAAAAAAAAATATTTAAAAATTATTCTTATATGACCCAAAAAACCAAAAAATACTCTAAAAATTAAAAACGTCCCAAAATAACAATAAAATAATTTAAAACTCTCTAAAAATGACCAAAAAATGCCCTTAATCTAGTAAAAATTACCTATAAACTTAAAACGATGAAAAATGACGAAAAAATGTCCTGAAAACTTTTCATATTTGGAATTTAGGAAACATAAATGGGCGTTTTAACCCTACGGTCCATAACCGGGTACCCGGGTACTTTTTTGAACTTTAAAGTGCTGCTGTTCCTTTATTATTGAAGATATCAACATGAAACTCCGGATCATCAGAGATTTCGGCTAAACTTAGAGACTAGAAAAAAGTTTATCAAATTTGCTTAAATATATTAACTAAAAAATGAGTTAAATGTTTTTGCATACAAGGGTCCATGACCAGGGTACCGGGGTACCTTAGTGCAAATTACCTAATATTTCAAAGAAAAAACGTTTGTTTTATTTTTATTTTGTTTCAAAATGTTTATTGATGTGTAAAAAATTAACTGTAATTGTTTTTTAGTTAAATTATTTATATTTTATTCATTTTAACTTATTTCTAATATTTGATGTCTTAAGTTGAGTCATTGTTGAAACATGGAAAACATTTTGATATTGTTTGAGTATGTTGGTCGCAAATTGGTTTGTTGCAAACGTTGCAGACTTTTCTCGTCTTTCTTCTCCTGTTGTCGAGCAAAAGAAGCGCACAAATAGCAGCATCCTGTTATTGGCTTCCTGCCATCAGTAGAAGCAGCCGTAGAAGTAGATGGTTGCTCGGTATAGGTTACCGTCTCCACTAGTCTTCCCAAAAAGCTCTCAATTGCTGATTTGGTGGAAAAATGGTGCGTTACTTGGCGATTAGCTACTCTTTCTTCTATTATTGGCACACACAAATCTCCAGCAAGTTTACGCAAAAAGCGTTTTCTCCGTGTTGTTTGATATGGAACAGTTCTGTTATTATCATAAAATATAGTGTATGCCGCGAAAGCACTAACATCGAGCATATTGTACAAAACGACAAAGGCCACCTTTTTGTGTGTCTCTGTGTGGTATACTCCCGAAGCGTCTGGTCCATAACATCCACGCCACCTTTCGTTTTGTTATAAAAATTGATGATTTCTGGTTTGCCGTTTTCTTCTACAGTTGCATCATCATGCAGAGTCGACAACAATATTAAGGAATTTGTTTTCCTCTGTTTGTATGAAACCATAGTCACCTTCTCGTGGAAACCAAATTTACTTGTCCCAACGGTCCAACTCTTATCGTCTTTCATTTCTGTTGGTATATAGGCTTTGTTTCGCCGCAGTGTTCCAATAGCATTTGCCAGTGGCAGCATCGTAAAAAAATTATCCATGGTGATATTACGTCTGCTATTGTGGTATTGCCCAACCAAATCTCTGACTACTCTTTCGCCTACACCGATTTCGCGACCACTGTCCTGTTTGCCAGTATATATTTGGCCATGAAGAGGATATGAATTTTTAGCATCGCATATCCACCATACCTTGATCCCGTATTTCGCAGGCTTCGATGGAATATACAGGGTAAATTTTGTTCTGCCGCGGTACGGATATAATTGTTCGTCGATTGTTAAATTTTCTGTAGGCATATAATATTTTTCGAGATTGGCGTTCAACATTCTCGTATTGGAGCAGCTTTCTCTGTGCGCTGCCTCTCGTTTCTTGTTCTCGCGTCATCAAAACGTATAAAACGAATAAGATCCCAGAAGCGGTTTAATCCCATTGTTGCACGAAATAGAGGATGAGACCCAGAAAATGGGGTCTTCAACCAAAAATGCTCTTATGGCTATACACAACGGTAGTGTGACCTATCTTGGCGTATGGTGCACAAGTATGGTGGCCTGCACTGAATAAAGCATACAACACAACAAAACTAGCTCGGATCCAGCGATCCGCATGCATAAGTATCATAGGGGGTATCCGCTCATGCCCCACTGATGCACCGTATTTAAGCTGCCGTTAAATCTTTAGCTGCGATCAGTACTAACTCCAAACTGGTAAGGCAGTGCAAGGATGAACTGGCCCGGCTAAGTCACCAACTTAGCATTACCATAATCTGGGTTCCATAATCGGCCATAGGAACATTTATGGTAATGAAAAGGCGGATGAATTGGCCAGGCGGGGTTCTTCCCTTGACGTTTCCAGAGCGGAACCAGTCGAAGTTCCACTGAACACAGTCAAGGGAGGAATTCGTTCTTACTACTTAACCTTAGCCGGTCGTAGATGGAGAGAACTACCAACCTGCAGCACATCAAGAAAAATATGGCCCCTTTACAACATAGGCAGAACTCAACAGATGCTCTCAAAGCCCCGGAACGACATAGCCAGATTGACGGCTATTATTACGGGTCACTGGTGCATCGGAGTTCATGCCGAGAGAATCGGACTACCTTTCAACACCCACTGTCGCAGCTGCGATGACCCAAATGAAAAGGAAACACTAACACACTTTCTGTGCACCTTCCCGGCCCTGGCCAGGTCCAGACTAACAACGCTTGGCAGGCCCTTCCTCAGCAACCTAGAGGAACTCTCAACAACAAAAATCAACAATCTCCTAACGTTCATCAATCGCACCGGATGGTTATAACCTAGCAGTGCGCTGCCCAGTCAACCAACAGAAATACGAGGTTATGGTATCAAAACGGCTCACTAGAGCTACTTGGATCCTACTTGCATGTAGAGTCACCATCTAAACCAACCAACCAACCAGAGGATGAGACAATTGCGTCCATAAGTCCCTTGCATTTTTATCATTGGAATGATTTGCGCCTGCCATTATCAGCATTCCAATGAATGCGTATATTTCTGCCACTGTCGTATCCTTCCACTTCAATTGACGCTTTGATGGGTTTGCTGCATTGTAGGCATCATGAGTTGAATTGGCTTTTTTGTTGGTATGACGCACGATTATATCGACCATTTCTATTGTAAAATAACTCTTGAAGCATTGCATACCAGTCATACTTTCCGTCATTCGTAATGGACCACTGCAAGTTCTTACGATGTTGTGACTCCTTATTTGTTGACAAACAGGTGGTGTTGGTTGCCATTGAGTACCATCACGTGCAATCATACTTTCTGTTGTGCTTGATGTTGGTGCATTTTCTTCAACCATATTAGTTTCACTGTCACTTTCATCTTCAAATACATCTTGCTCAATTTGCATTGGCGTGTCAATAGCGGCTGGAATTTCGTTGTCATTGTCTTCACTTTCTGAGTCTTGCACTTCTTCCTCAATTGGCTCTAAAGCGTCGTCATCCACAGTCATATTATCAAGTATAGACTCAATATATCTGCTTCTGGCTTCTTCACTCAAACGCATATATTGTCTTTCAGTTAAATATTCTGGTTTGCGGTTCATTTTTCTTCAACTTCATTGTTCAACTGTTCAACTTATACTGACGAAATCATTGAAATGTATTCTTTTTCTACCGTAGCTGAACATTTGCTACCTAAAAACACAAACAAAAAAACACAAAAAATACAAACACAACATTTGCTACCTAAAAACACAAACAGAAACATAAAACCAGTATCTGTTTACTTTTGTGTGCCTTTTAGGTAGAAAATGCCCATAGAAACCAATTTTATCTTACAAACATGAAATTTGTACAGTTGAGATGTAAAAATTAAACGTTTCTAATAATCTGTGCATATATATATTATTTTATTTGAATATAAACGAAAAAACTTCACTAGGGTACCCGGGTACCCTGGTTATGGAGTTCTCGTTCGTCCAGGTGGTTATGGACCGTAGGGTTAAATAAGCAGGAAATGTCTTAGCAGCAGCAGAAAAAGATGACAAGTCATCGAAATCCTAGCCCTGCTGATAAGTAACGATAGAAAATTTTTAGTGTGAACTTATGATATAGTAGATCTAAGCTTTTGATCGGCAAATAAAACAATAATTTACTTTTTACAGCTCAAAATGTCGGTTTTAATCCTTTGATATAATTTTTTTTAAATGTAAAAGTCGGCAGAAATATGATATAATTGTAACAAAAGGCAATGTATAATTTTTTAAGAATTTACCTAGAGATCATTAAGTCTTCAAGAGTGTTAATTTATCAAGTGTGCTTTGAAAGTTTACTTGAGTAGTTAAAAAAAAAGAACAAAAGGCAGTTTATCTCCACACACGCTTTATATCTTGATAAATAACATTTAACGTGATAACATTTCTTATACAATTTATGTTGAAGATAAATCAGAGATAACTAGTTTTTTGGTGTGCTACTTGTGTGGGTTCGTTTTCAGTTTAATGAAAATCTAAATTGTGACTGTAGCTCTGATGCCAGTGAGGTTTAATGCACTTGTATATTTGTTGAGTGGGTGGCTAAAAGCATTAAAATTGTTGAGTGCTCTCAGCAAGTGATGCATTTGAGTGTGACACACAAACAAATCAAACAAGCAGCACTGGTATGTGTGGTACAGTAACATGCATTTGTATTTATTCAAGGCTCATTTGTTTAAGAAGCGCAACAGCGTCAAATTGTATTTTTCAATTTATCTCAACTTGTCTTTCTTCCCTCGAACTACTTTCGACGTACAACACATCGTCATCATCAATATCACTTCCCATCACAACATCTAAAACTACTACAACAACATGTCATCAAAATGCCAAAATGTGTGCAACCCACTCATTCAACAAATGCATTCACACATCTATCCTTTAATGGCTGACTTGTTTAACTGTTGCCACAGGATCTGTATCATGAGCAATGCGATAGTGTGTGCATTTTATTTGCGTCAATACCAAACTTTTCCGAATTCTATGTAGAGCTGGAGGCAAATAACGAGGGCGTCGAATGTCTGCGTCTGCTCAATGAGATAATTGCGGATTTTGATGAACTTTTAAGCGAAGACCGCTTTCGGTGAGTACGCTCTAGTAATGTGTAGATTCCTGCTGCTACTTAATTAAGTCTCTGTCACTTATTATGTTCTTAATAATATAATTTCTATCCCTTTATTCTTCTCTAGATATATTGAGAAAATCAAAAGCACGGGTGCCACCTACATGGCCGCCTCTGGCCTCACTGCCAACACTTGTGATCAAGTCAATTTTAGCCATGTCACTGCAATGGCCGAATATTCACTGCAACTCTTTGAAAAGATCGAAGAGGTCAACATGCACTCGTTTAACAATTTTCGCATGCGCATCGGTAGGTCTATAAATTAGGTTTGAGATTTGACTATTTTCAAGATATCGATTGTATATCGATTTGACTGCTTTCGACTATTTTTGACTATTTTTTATTATTTGAAAATTGGACTATTGTTCTTTATTGCTTCCATTTTTGACTACTTGACTATTTTTGACTATTTTCGGCTTGACTATTTTCAAGATATCGATTGTATATCGATTTGACTGCTTTCGACTATTTTTGACTATTTTTTATTATTTGACAATTGGACTATTGTTCTATATTGCTTCCATTTTTGACTATTTCACTATTTTTGACTTTTGACTATTTTCAAGATATCGATTGTATATCGATTTGACTACTTTCGACTATTTTTGACTATTTTTTATTATTTAACAATTGGACTATTGTTCTTTATTGCTTCCATTTTTGACTACTTGACTATTTTCGACTTTTTGACTATTTTCGACTTGACTTTTTTCAAGATATCGATTGTATATCGATTTGACTGCTTTCGACTATTTTTGACTATTTTTTATTATTTGACAATTGGACTATTGTTCTATATTGCTTCCATTTTTGACTATTTCACTATTTTTGACTATTTTCAAGATATCGATTGTGTATCTATTTGACTGCTTTCGACTATTTTTGACTATTTTTTACTAGTTTTTATTATTTGACAATTGGACTATTGTTCTTTATTGCTTCTATTTTTGACTATTTGACTATGTTTGACTTTTGACTATTTTTGACTTAACTATTTTCAAGATATCGATTGTACATCGATTTGACTATTTTCGACTATTTTTGACTATTTTTTTATTATATGACAATTGGAGTATTGTTCTATATTGTTTCTATTTTTGACTACTTGACTATTTTCGACTTTTTGACTATTTTTGACTTGACTATTTTTAAGATAGCAATTACATATTGTTCGAACTAAACAAAAAAAAAAAAAGAATCCCTTTGATCTGCTAATGGATTGTAAAATATTTTCTTCTTTAAATATCATTATCCACAATGATATTTGAATATAATTGTATTTGAATTTCGTTTTGTTATAGGCATTAATATTGGGCCTGTGGTCGCTGGTGTCATTGGAGCACGTAAGCCACAGTACGATATCTGGGGCAATGCAGTTAATGTTGCATCTCGAATGGACTCAACGGGCATTATTGATCATATACAGGTACCTTCTTTTTTTATATATATATATCTTATACTATCTTGTATACCTGAAAAGCGCATTGAGCAATATAGATAAGAATCCGCGAAACCGTTAGATTTGCTTTCCAGTCAAACAAACAAACATAAAAACTAACAAAAAGTACGTTTTATTAAGCAATTACAATTGATGTTTTGAAAAATATGCCTTCCTACGTAATATTTTTTTTAAGACATGCTTCTTGTTAATAGGGAAAAAAATAATAACAAATACCAAAAGTTGGAGCAAAACAAAATAATCTGCTGTCAAAACATCGGTTACCATAGCCTTAAATTTCTTTTAACAAAAATGAAAGAAAAAGTTTCGCCTTAGTACTCTGTTCAGTTTCATGTGAAATTTCACTCAAATATTTATACAAAATAAGACAGCTGCGAAACAAGCGTGGAAATTTTCACAACATTTGCGTCAGAGCAGTACTCTGTTCCGCTACATGAAATCATCGCTACATGTTTCTGAGCAATATTTTTTCACAACACTTTAATTGTACTGCCTAATTATTTTGAAGTGAAAAGAGAGAGATCATATGCAATTTCCCAACTCAGTCGCTATGAACTATGTGTCAGAATTTTCACGCAGCAAATA
This sequence comes from Dichetophora obliterata, assembly GCA_963920525.1. Lineage (NCBI taxonomy): Eukaryota > Metazoa > Arthropoda > Insecta > Diptera > Sciomyzidae > Dichetophora > Dichetophora obliterata. The sequence goes on from OY986438.1 coordinate 190,407,698, forward strand.
AATGAATGTTGTCAGCAAAATTTCACGCAAACAAACATAGTACTATGCTTTAAGAAGAAATTAACCAAGCATATATGTAGGTGATATAAAAATGTAATATCATGTGCCTTGAAAAAGTTTACAATTTAAAAATGTTCATAAAATATAACTCTGTGTCGTTAAGCAAAAACAGCTTAAGTCTGATTTCAAAGTTTCGAGAAATATTACTTCAAATTTATGAATCGTCATTGAAATTATATGAAAGGGTTTTTTGTTTTTGTGCCATGACTTTGGATATCATGTTAGAAGCTCCAGATTTTGTGTGTTTATAAAAATATATGCTTGGAACACATCTATATCAATAACTCAGTTCTGTCTTTAGTCGACTTAAGCTATTATTGCTTGTGAACACAGAATTATCGCTATTTTTTAAAAATTAGAAACATATCTTATCGTAATCGTTCATGAAATTTTAATTTCTATCAAGTGTTGAAGATGATTCTAATTTATCTCTTCCTTAAAATTTGCATGAATATTACCCTTGCAGCCTATTTTCAAAAGCACCAAAAAATTCTCCATAAAAAAGTGAGTTGGAATGTTCTAAAAACGTTATTCTTATATAATTTGATTAGGTCGGAGAACACAACAACTCTTTCAAAACCATGTTTTCTTTGAGCTATCTTAGTGGATTGCTAAGTTTGGGGTAAAACTTGAACCTATATTAAAAATTACTTTGACGTAAACTATTACAACACTGATACACGATACAACAGAAGCTAAATTTTTAATTTTTCACTGATTTTGACTTAAGCTTTCTTAACTTACTGTCACAGATTTATTAAAAATCAACCACAATCCATCACTTCTGCCTAAATCTTTGCACAAAAGTAAAGCTCATTCTATATCTCTGGTGATTATTTTTAGGCGCATAACATTTTATATTGCTTTTGGTTTATTGGTTTTTATTGTTCATATTTTCTTGGTTAAACATCTGTCTGACTGCGCGCTGTTATTGCAATAAATGGTTATTTTGTTGTTTGTGCTGGTAGGTAGTAATTTTCTATAGAGTTGGCACCATGGGACCATTTTCCGACCACAAATTTTTGAGTTCCAGCTGCCTTGCCAGTAGCAAGAATGCTACATTTTGTCACACACTTAGAAAGTCATTGTTGATGTTGCTGGGCAAGGGCGTCCTCAGGATTTGTTCTAGGGGGAGTCAAAGGCATAAAGGAGAGTCTTGAATGCACATAAAGAAAATGTAACCTATATAACTCTATTTTCTGAGATTTTTGGTTCTAATTTTGTTATCATGATCGGTTGGACACGCTGTGGACTTAAGAAAATTATATATTGATCTTTCTCGTATCATGCCCTAAATATTTTTAAATTTAATTTTTTTTTTCATGTAAATTCAAAAATTTTTTTCTCAACAAATATTCTTAGTAATTTAGTAAATTAAATAATGTGTTTACTCCTTTATCTGTAGTAATAAAACTCATTTTCTATTTGTTTGTTTGTTTGGCCTTTATACAAATCTAAACGGCTCAACGGATTTCGCTCAAACTAGGTACACATATTAAGTTTATCCCAACTTAAAATGTTACATACTTAGTTTTTGCCACGCCCCCTCGGAAATTTTTCAACTAACGGTTATTTTGTTTGTATTTAATTTTAAAAATTTTTTGTTATTTTGACATCAAAACACTCACATATCTTTGAAATTGGAGAAATTTTCAGTACAAAGTCTTTTTCATAAAACATCGTTACCTAATAATGAAAATCAAATTTTGGTCTTTCGATGCAAATATCTCCGCTGCCCATTAATATATTTCACTCAAGTTTTTTTTGTTTAAAAGTTCAATAAAATCACTTCACTATAGGTTGAACTGTACCGTTAAGTCAGTGTATATATGTTTTATGATTATGTCAAAAAAGGTCCAAAATATTGACATTTTACTCAAAAAAATGACTCAAAAATTTTTGTTGTTGTAAAAATGAAATCAATTAAGAACTGCACATCTGACTACCTTTCATATGACATTGCATTCATTTGCAAAAATTCTTCCAGCTAAGCGCAAAAATTATTTTACTGTTTTTGTCATCAAAACAACTTTGATTTTTTTCGCGAAATTTATTTTTTCCAAAATGTTGTTTATATATTTTTTACAAAAAAGTCAAATCTCAAAAATAATTTATGTGAAAAAATTACCCCAATATCTCTTTCCAATCAAAAGTTATGGCTAAAAATATTTTTTTCATACCAGACTTTTAATGAAACTGAGTTTTGTTTTTTAAAATTCTCTTTATAATTTGAGCGTCCTCATTTATCTTTTAGAATGAAGTTGTGTGTTTAGAGTAATTATAAACATTTTGGTTTATATAAAAAGCTTCCATATCTAACTTAATTTTTGATAATGTTTATACAAATGACTCTTGAGTAATACCGGGTATATCAGCTAGTCCTTAAATAAAATCTCATTAATTCTCAATATGGGCATTTCCAGAAAAAAGTCAGCCGTGACCAAAAACTAAAAAATATTAAAAACTTATTATTTTATTATATCATTTAAGAGAAAAATTTTAATTTTTCAGTAATTTCTACATAAATTCATTTACCATGATGATCAAATCGTCTGCACGGTATCACAAATGAAGTTTTACTTTTTCGTATATATTTTGTAAGTGTTTCGTAAGCTTTTTTGTTTTAGTAAAAAAATTTAGTAAAGAAGGCAATGGCCAGAGATAATAAAAAAAATGATAGATTCAAGAAAAGGACAATAAAATAAATTTGTTTTTTAATTACTTAATCACGTAATTACTTGATAACCTAATTACCTAAATACCCACAGAAACTAAAATGGAAATTTTAGTAACGTAACGCCAACAACCTAACGCTAGACCAAAAATCCTGAAAAAAAAACCAGAGAAGACCTTCAGATTTCATTATTTGAAAAATAAACTTATGTTATTTTAAAACCTTCTAAAAAAAGTTTTATACAAAAACTCTTGACCTACTCAGAAAGTTTTTCAAATTTTGTAATCCAAGTCAGAAATCACTTCCATTTTTTGTAACGTAACGCCAGCACATATTTTTGCTTATATATTTAGATCCATAGGATTAATTGCTATCATTTTTTTAAATTAATATAGTGCTACTTAATTACTACGCAAATATAAAAAAAAAACTTTTTAAAAATAAGACTTTTTCATTCTATTTTTTTTAAAATTTATTAGTACAAATCGTCCGTAACGCCAGATGGAAATGCCCATATTTTTTTATATGAATAAAATCAGCATAATTTTTAAACCATTTTTTCCAGTTTTGGAGGCCTATAACTCATAAACCAATTGCGAGTGGCCTGAAATTTATAAGATTTGCATTTCGGAGGTAAAAATCCATATAATCCGCAAAAATTAAGAATTAGAGTTGTAGCTATTCTTGAAATGTTCCCCGCATGGACATCAACTGACTTATTTATTTTTTCAACATGCGTCAGTTCAAACATACCTATTATATGAATAATTTAAAAAAGTTATGTTATTTTAATTCAAAACATATGAATAAATATATAAAGAGGAACATGTATAGATGGGTTTTGGGCTCCATTAATTTTTCTTAACATATTCCAGAACCTCCCTGTAAGACTAGATAATGAATGCTGGATGTAATATAAGCACGTGACGCGAAAGAATCCAGAAAATTCTCAAAATGGGTGGATGTCTGTTCAAAAACGTGAATTTGAAGAAGTATAAAATAAATGTTTCAAATCGAGTTTCCTATTAAAATTTTAGTCATACAAAAACTTTTGTTCATAAGGTATTCTAATATAAAAGCGTTTTCTTAACAAGAATTTGCCATCAGATTTTTTAAAAATTAGTGCTTAATCTAAAATTAGCCTACTTTATTCAAAATGTTTTAATTTTTTTCGTTTTTGAATTAGAAGCTTTGCCCTTGCCTAGATCGCTGCAATATTCTCAAATTTAAATGATGCAAGATTATTAGCAATTTTATGAAGTTAACGAAAAATTACAAAATTATACAAATTGGATCATCTTTATGACAAAAAAATGACTAAGCCGACTTTTGGGAAAGCATATTATTTTTAAAATTAATTTTACTATGTTTTCTTCTTGTTTTTAAATACTTCAAAACATTATTTCGCTTATCGTCCAAGTTCATATGCGTTTTTAGCTTAAATGCCCCTTACCATCTGTTCCTCCGAAGAATGATCTTCGACTAATAGGGATATCATTCCTCCATTTCTCTTACGAATATCTTTGTAATTTCTTCCGTTACATTCGTAGTAATTACTAATGGCTTCGTATTATTTAGTATGAGTTGAGCTTAAAAAATTTACAACCTAAATCTTTCAACCTGGCAGGCCTGTAGACAGGGGGAACAAGGGAGACAATGCCCCCTACTACAACCGTTTGCACCCCTGGCCAAATCAGACAGTGAAAAACTTTAAATGAATAATTAATATGCATTTTGTTGATATATTTGTTTATTGCTTTAAAATTAGTTTAGTTTAAAATAACAAAAAATATACACATTCACCTTATTAATGACTTGAATATGTATATGAAATTTGTTTAACAAAACATTTCAGACAAATTGTTACAATTTTTCAAATTTCTACTGGATCGCAAACATTTGCTACCAAAAAATAAGATTTAAATTTTAATAATTTTTTAACCCGCATCCATAGAAACTTTCTAGAAATAAAAAGCACGTTGTGCACCAATTTATTTATTTATTTATTTATTCAATCAACTATTAACATTTATTGTTATACAGTTACTGTAATTACATAATTTAATAGTAGGTTATAAAACTAATTCAGCATGATATCGTTTTTAAATGCTACCCTATTTTAGGTGATTTCAATCGAACTGCAGATAATGTTGAACGTTTTGGTCATATTGTAAACCGGTCATATTTGCCATAATTAGTTCTTCTGTAGGGTATATAAAACAATTGCCTTTGCCTAAAATTTCTTTCAGGTGCATAAAATTTGAAAAGAGATAGAAGTAGTGCACAATCAATATGATTCATCACTACATCCCGAGCAAATAAAGCGAGAAAATACTTTCGCCGGAACTCCAAAGACTTTAGTCCAAGAAGAGCACATCGCGCTTCATATTAAGGTATAAAATCCCAGTGGAGCTTGCGAATTGCTAATCTAGTGAAACGCCTTTGAATATTTTCAATTCTTTTAATATGTATAGAATATTGAGGGTCCCAGATAACACAATTATACTCTAAAACCGACCTTACAATTGAAAAGCAAATGGTTCTCACGGTAAAGGGATCACGGTAATTTGATGCAGATACAAAAAAAATATATAATTCATTGAAATGTTTTTAATTTTGAATGTTTATTAATTTTAAAATAAGACAAAACTGCAAATCTTAATTCTAGCAAAAATTTAAAGAAGCCAAAGATTTAAATCAAAACATGCATGTTTGTTCTGAATATATAAATCTGAATAAAAAATTTGCATCAATTTGATGCAAACGACGGATGCGGGTTAATTAAATTTTTTTATTTGTCTTACTTAAAAAATATCTTATACATATATTAGCCCATTTCGCTACTCTTTCTTGTATTTCTAGCCACTTTAAATAAATCTTGTATTTTAACCTTCATTTTATTACAAGTCCTGAATTAATTTTACTATTATTTTTATGTATTAATCTCATGTATAAAAAGATCTACATATCCATGTAAATATTATAAAATTAACTGTTTTTTAATAAATATGTGTAATGTATTCATTTCACACGTTAAAAATTTATTTTTATTTAAATGAAAAAACAAAAAATTGCCTCCACCCAAGATTCATGCCTGCCCCCTCTGTCTTCTTGGTCTGGCTACAGGCCTGCAACCTGGTGTGTTGAACAACTACCGAATATAAAGAAATGTATGATGTATGCAAGGTGGTCGTAGTCTACTGAAAGTAAGTAACTAAATAACCGTGGTTCAAAACCCAACTCAGTTAGAAAGTTTTTTTTTTTGTTATTAGTAAATGTAGCAAATGTATTGTAGGAATACGAATAAAATATTTGTAAAATGTACCAAACTACGCCAATCACGAATCCTATTCGTAGAATCCTATAAAATTCGTAGAATGGATGCAGTAATTTGTAATATTTACACACAAAATTTTTTGAGTGTAAGAATACGTATTGAAAAGTGCCTGTGAAACAAAGTTAAATGGAATGGTATCGTACCACGACAGGTACAACATATTATTTAAAAATGCATGCATGATTTAGCTCAGCTTTATTTATAAATATACCTTAAAAAAAGTATTTTTGAGTTCTCTGCAAAATGTATTAACATATATAATGAAAATATCGTTATATAAAATCAAAAAAGCCGTAAGTTACAATAAATTCAAAGTCGACTTTTTGATTGATTATTGATGCAACTTATCAATATACATGTTCCTGCTAGATTTCGGAATCCTACAACTAAAAACGACGTTTTCATTAAATAAATTCTAAAATCCCTAAGTTTGAGCGCAACTTACAACTACAAATACAATTTAGAAAGTTTTTTGACTCTCCCGTAAAATTTTTTAAATGTAGCTAACGGCTTTTTGATTGAATATGAAGATATTTAACAAATTTCACTGCCTAGGGGGCAAGTACCCCTCTTCTTCCCCTGTGGACGCCCATGCCCACCAACAGGGCGTCCTGAAAAAGGGACGGGGAAGGGCAATTCCTCCTAAAACTAGAAAAAATTCTAAAATCATTGCCAACAACAATTTTATTTAAATTGCTTCAGCTGCATTCCTAAAAGCTTACTTTATATTCATTTAAAAAAGTCCTTACGAATGAAGTATTTACAGTAGCATTGGTAAAAAGCAAATCTTCTTTTGGAATAATTTATATACATTTTTGTAAGATTTTCAAGAGCTAAAGAATACCGAAGTATCCAAGTTTATATAAGAAATGATAAAAAAGTATGAGAAAAAAGTGAAAACTGAATTGGCGTTGAAATTAATGGCGTTTTCGTTTCTCGAAAAAATGCAACATTTTTCTGTCCTTTTTGGAAATTCTGCCCTATAATTCTATTCTTGAGAATAAAAATAGTGACCTCTAAAATTGAATTGTGTTGTTTTCGCGAAAATGTTGACCTCAAAAGAAGAAAAAATTCAGATTTCTCAAGGATTTCTCAACATTTTTTCGAAAAACGATAACGCCATTCATTTCATGGCTATAAGTACCAAGTAATTTAACCTTGACTACTATTAATTTTTATTAAAACTACGCTCTCTAAACATATTATTATTTCTATTATTATCATACTGAAGTAATTATATTATATATAGTTATATATTATATATATTATATATAATATATTATAGTTGAATAGTAAAAAACTAGTAACATTTTCACAATTCACATTATCAGTAATCAAATCTTAAGCTGTTTAGCGCCAGTTTTTCAGTATGAGTTTAAACTTAAGTCAAATTGAACCTAGCTTTACTCACCAAAATTGGACGTTTAAACTCGGTTTAAAAAGTTGTTGTTATTGTTGTTACCTTTTTTCAAAAATTACTTGACCCTAAGCTACAAATTTTGACTTTGTAATAAAAATAATAGTTTTGTAAAATACATCTTCATCTCTCATGCATCCCGAATAAGAATAAAATCGGCTGAACAGCGGCCGAATAGCGGCCGAACAAAAAATTCACCTTGTTCCCATAGCGGCCAAACAGTTGGTTGAACAGTGATTGATTTGAATCAATGTTCTTTCATAAATTTTGCCTTCAATTTCAGGCTAAAACAAAAGCAGGTGCGCACAGAAACCCTCAATATCCATAACGCAACAACAAAAGCAATCACATTTGTGTTTTATCAAATTTGCTGAAGTCCTTGTGAGACCATGCATAAGTTTTGCAAATAACAAAAAATTCTTCACTATACGTTGCTGTCGCCGATGGTCCCATTACGTGCGTTAGCTCTTGAAATAATTGTTATTGAGCAAGTCCTTACATTTTTTTTATGCACTGAAAATCAGTAGAGTCGTAGTTAAAAAATGTAAAAAAATAAATAAAGAACAGTAGCTAACTGGCATTTATTTTATGAGTTGACAATCGCCATTTATTGTGTCTCTTTCTGCATTCCCCCAATATATGGAGGGGGCATGCTATCGCATTTCTAATGGCAGCATAGGAAGATTAATGCTTGCTAATGTTAAAACGACCACCAATGATTTAATGTTGAAAAAAGCGAAAATCTAATGGGCATTCATATTTTGTCCGGAGTCCAATGAAATATCAATAAATAAATTAATCTGACCAGATTTCGGTGCCTTCACAAAACAGAAGCAAAATTAGATTTTTTTTAATTAAAAAAAAATCTTGGCCACTCTTGGTAATTCCGCCAAAAGTGCCCTTTTTTCAACTTAAAAATGGAGAATAAAAAAATTTAACTGGAAGCTAGAATTATGATTTCTTTATACTATTTGGCCCCAAAGTAAGTTAAAATCGCTTGAGGCCACACGGCATGACGTCATTAAAATGGTTTGTATGCATTTTGAGTGTTTTTGGGAGGTTGCAGGAATGACGCAAAATGTCAGGAATGACGGTTACAGGAATGACAAAATCGTCTTTATTTGGAGATCGTAGGCATCAGAGAAAACTAAAATACTTTTCCGCACATTTTTATCATTTATTTGCCAACTACTCTAATATGTTATACTCAATTTCATTTTAGTCTATCACGAACTGAATACACAGTTGGTTACACAAATCACTACTTTTTTTGTTTAATTATTTGTTTAAATTTACACTTGAGCCTCGAACTCTCTCTCTCGAAAACCTCTGGGGCATTTTTTAATTTTGAATATTAGTAGTGTAAGAAGCCACACTGAGAGTGTGCTTGAACGATACTTGTAAGCCTGAGTAAAATCACTGCAACATGCGTCTGACAACAATCCGGCAACTTGTCGTCAGAGAGAAATCTTGCAGTGCTCTCGGCTTCTTGATTACAATGAATGCAACAGCGAGAATCTCTATTTCATATAAAACACAAACACAATCTGTTATATTCGCTCTTGTCGTCTGTTAAATTAGAAATAGATCTAATAGCCGATACACATTGACTGCAACAGTCGTCCACCGACAAAACGAAAACTTGCCGTCAGAGAGAAATGTCGCAGTATAGCCTGAACACAATGACTGCAACTTGCAACAAACGCCAATTGTCAAAATAAAGAAGGCGTGTCAATAATAAATCAAATTAGATCTATTTCTAATTTGACAGACGACAAAAGCGAACATTGTAGATTTTGTTTATGTTTAATCAAGTCGTCGAGATTATAATCATCATTTCTCTCTGACGACCAGTTGCCGGATTGTCGTCGGACGCATGTTGCAGTCATTGTGTTCAGGCTTGTATTCTCGACGACTTGATTTTAATGAACGCAACAGCGACAATCTGTATTTCATACAAAACATAAACAAACTCTGATATGTTCGCTCTTGTCGTCTATCAAATTAAAAATACATTGAAGTCTGCTGCAGCAGCAACAATTGTGGTCGTGTTCTCTCTTTGTCGTGCCGTCTTCAAAAAATACATCTTCATAAGAAAACATGTGTTCTATTTTTTTGACAATTGGCGTTCGTCGCTAGTCGCAGTCAATGTGTACCGGCTATAAGTCTGCGATAGCTACAATTGTCGTTGCATCCTCTCTTTGCTGTGTTTACATCATATAATTTATCTACATTTGAAAACAAGCCTTCTATATTTTGACAATTGGCGTTTGTCGCATGTTGCAGTCATTGTGTTCAGGCTATGTCTCTTAGTTTCGCCCTCTAAAAGGTGCGAAATTCAAAAAGTGGTAAAATCCAGGGACAAAAAGTTATAGATGAAACATATGTTAAAAAATTTATATATATTTAGAATGGCAGAAAATGCACATGGTATACGTAATATTTTGACCTTGTCATCTAGAACATGTAGAATAGAGTGGAAATTTTATACTTATTTGTATGGGGAAAATTTTCAAGCACTTCATGTGGTGTCCCAAGGGCTCAAACTGCGCTAATGGATGAAAGAAAAATTCGTGTAAGATTTTAGTAAGATCGGATGCATATAAGCCCGTGCGCACACGGCTTAAAGTTTGCACAAGTGCATGAAAGAAAATAATTTTTTTTTTATTTAATATTTTCATTTCAATTTCACTTGGAATAAGGAAACAGTTAAGGTATTTTTGTTTTTTCCAAAAATTTTTCAGTTTAATAAGGATATTCACCTCAAATTACTTTAATAACACAGGGGACAAAATTTTTATTTTTGGATTTTCCCAGCAATATTTGTATTATTTTCGACTAATCTTGGGGCGCTGATTTCAAAACTATTATTACTTTTTTCTAGTATCACCAGTTTTTCAGATAAACATCAATGAACGATTTTACTAACGTATGATGCTAGAAAAAAAAAGTAATAATAGTATTGAAATCAGCGCACCAAAATTAGTCGAAAATAATACAAGTATTGCTGAAAAAATCCAAAAATATAAATTTTGTCCCCTGAGTTATTCAAGTTATTTGAGGTGAATACCCTTATTAAACTGAAAAATTTTTAGAAAAAAACAAAAAAAATCTTAACTGTTTCCTTATTCCAAATGAAAAAGTATGTGAAAATATTAAAAAAAAAAATTTTTTCTTTCATACACTTGTGCAAACTTTAAGCCGGGCTTATATGCATTCGATCTTGCTTAAATTTTTCACGAATTTTTTATTCATCAATTACAACAGTTTGAGCCCTTGGGGTGGTCTTTTTAAAATAAGATCCACTCTAATGTAGAAGTAAAAACTATGGAAGCCACACTCTTTGAATTGTTAAAATTTCCATTGAGTACAGGTTACAGGAATGACATTTTATGCCTATTTTGGACATTTCCACCTGCAAAATCAATTTTTTAATTACATACATAAAATTTTTTGTAAAAAGCTGTAGCATTTTAAAGTAACAAAAAAATTTTTTTATCACTCAAAACTGTGAGGACATGTAAATGGGCACTTTTGGCGGAACTGCCCACATATTTTATCTTATAAGCACTAATTTCTTTATTATTCGTGCATTTTCCATACAAAACTTTGCTCCATCCGCCCTTCAGAAAATCCTGCAAACGCCCTTGTAGGAGGAGGTGTGTGGGTGAGATTTAATATGCGTTTTCTTGTGCAAGCTGACAAAATCTCAGACATTCAATTCAGAATTAAATGTTTTAAAGAATTGTTATTGTTGGTTTCTCGTCTTGAATAGTATTTTTGTTAAAATAATCCTTATATTTGCACAAAAAATAATTCTTTCTACTTCTATCTTTTCTTCCATTTATTTTCATATCGCTTTCAACACCAAAGGTCACGCAAGAAACATATCAAATTCTGGAGTGTCGTGGCTTCCAGCTCACTTGTCGCGGCAGCGTCAATGTCAAAGGCAAAGGTTCGATGATAACGTATTTTCTCAAGGGCAAGCAGCCCGTCTCTATGGCCGCTGTGCCAACAACAGCGCCTCCAACGACTTCGTCTGCAGCAACGCCCATGAACTCATCCTTGTTGAACAGTTGTGTGCCAAACAGTTGTGTACCCATCGACACACAGCCATCACAACCCACAGCTACCACCACTAGCCCCACACAGGCAACATCCGTTTTAGCCAAGGCAACAAGCAGTAGTGCCAACTCTGAAGATCTCTCGCCACTTGACGATGACCTCGAAGCGCGAATGCAGTCGGACTGTCTAACAGCCCAGCGTCGCAAGTCATTGTGTCGCCAGCACAATATTTCCTCATCCTTTGGCACCACAGTCAGTGCCGGCTCCGGCATCACTTCATATCCTTCGAACAGCTCCAGCGTGCAAACCATCAACATTGTTACGCCGCTGCCTACTCTGAAGTCATCCTCGGCGGATAACCCGGTTGAAAGTAGCTGCACCATGAATCGCTTGCCACCACTGGTTAAGAAGCAGCTCAATGAATTGAAGGATCAGTTGACAGCTGAGAAGACTGGGCTCAAGGATTCCATAGAAAATCTCGAAATACTGCTTAAAAATAACATCAGCCTCTCGGATCTGAGCAACAAACAGCAGCTTAGCTTACGGCCCACAGAATCCACGCGCAGTCTGCTGAAGAAGGACATTATTGTACAGTTCAAGAGCGAGACGGTGTCTACACTCAAACGGAAGTCGGTGACTACGATAACAACTACAACAACAATGCAAGTTGAATGTTGCAATGAACAGAATGGCTCGTTAAGAACGCGAAAGAATTCAGCTAATGTGGATGGTGAAGATGACAAAAAGCAGGTGCAGCAGCTGACGCTAGAACCCCAACGTTCACCGATCAAGGCGTCGCAGTCAATGAGTCCCATTGGGCTTTCGCCCAACACGTTTGTTCTGCCAAACAGCCGTAGCTTGACACTGATTTCAAATCAAGCCGCCAACGGTTATCTGCTGCAGGATGTGACCACCTAGTAGCAGCCCACACTAACCCGAAGGAGCAACTTTCAACCAATGTAATTATATCTTTTGTAAAATTCACGTTGTTTTTCTTTTTTTGCTAGCTAGCTAAAAAGTTTAAGTTTGTAAAAATATTCTTAGTGCGAATATGCGCTGGAGATGTACAGGTTAGTAAAAACAAAAGTTTGTATTGTCCCTCAAGGCCAATCTACTTATGCTTGTACAGTTAACTGTTAGGATTAAACTATGTATTGATTAAGCTTATGTAAAAGATATAATATAAAAAAGTGTGTACCTTAGTAAAAGATTTGCAATGTTTAGAAGAAAAGTTATTTAAAAATGCAACGAATTAATTTTTTGTTCATTAAAGTAAAATGTTTAAGAAATACCTAATAAGAAATGGTGGAAGTCATGATGGGTGTAGATAAAAAACCATTTTATTGGTAGCACAAAACAACGGCTAGAAAAGTTCAACAGATTTAAAAGTGGATCTTACATAAATCAGGAATAATTGGTAAACAAAATGGCGTACAAGATTTTTTTTCCAACACGTCTAAATTAAGTTCAATACGAAAAGCTTAACCCATTGTCGATTTTTCAACCATCAATTTTGAAATTGTTTTCTGAAAAAACTATTAATCATTTTTTCGAACTTTCCCAGCACATACACTAGTTGCTTAAGTGATAATTCAACAAATAATAATTTTTCGTTTTTTCATTTGAAAAATAGTTCCATGATTTTCCTATAAGTTTAAGAAAAGTTTCCTTTAAATTTTTAAGACATTTTATCTTTGAAAAAAAAAACATAAAAATTACCTTTTTGGAAAAAAACAAAAAAAACAGGACGATTAGATAATTCCATAAACTTTTACAAGCAATATTTGGATCAGTAAAATTTAACATCAAACAAGCTTCATGTATCAAAAGTAAAAATTATGTTTTCTGGAATTTTCCGGTAGCTAAGAACTGTTGCCAGTATGATATTTCGGATATTCTCGAATTAGACCATATATAGATAAAATATGCGATTTAACTTTTCTAGCTCAACTAAAACTGTTAGCAACCTTAAAAGGGTTAAAAAGTTATCATCTACACTAGTAGTTATATCTACTATAAGGACCTAAATTTCCCGGCCGAGGATTCGCTCGCCGGTCCCAGGGTCCACAACAATTTTTTATTTGTTCTCTGAACGCCAAATCAAACAAAGCTGGTTTCCGAACTCGGTGGTAGTCTTTATTCACAATTCATATATTCACTTACAGACTAACCTATGATTAACAATGATAATGTAACTTTTTTTGATGAGAGGCAATAGTTGCCAATATAATATTGATTCAATTTTAGACTTACAACTATTCCTAACTTCAATTATTCCGAGATTAGGCAGATGTACAAGCGCGTGCTTAATTTACTATCCGCGTTTGGGTCGGCCGTGACGTTGTATTCTAATCGTGGTATACTTTGACACTCAGTGTCGTTTAACGTCGTATTCAGGTGCAGTTGTCCCCACTTAAACCTGAACGCGAAGCGCTGGAATTAGATTACGAAATATTGAACCGTTCGCGTTTTCTAGGACACTCGGGGTCAAGTTAGCGTCGTATTCAAGTGCGGTTGTCCCCGCTTTTGCCCGAACGCGACGCGCTGGAGTTATGTTACGGAATAATGTACCGTTCGCGTTTTCTAGGACACTCGAGGTCAAGCATCGTATTCAGGTGAGGTTGTCCTCGCTTTAGCCTGAACGCGACGCGCTATGTTATGTTTTTTTCGTGGTCACTGACCACTGTTATTTGTATTAAGTTTAGTTTTCAAAATCACGGTCACGAGTTTGGTAGCGTTCCCGACGTTACCTAATAATTCATGTCACCTAAGCTTATCAGGTTCAGGATTGATTCGAAATTAATAGCAATAATACCGAATGCCTAATATATAAATGTAATGAAACTATATAGATATTATATATAATTGTAATGAAATGATACTTTTAATGCTGCTTCTCCTGGCTGGAGCTGGCGATTTAGTTGGCTATGCTGCGGTTGGTGTATTTGCTGTTGACGTCGCTGCTGGCCCGCTGTTGGCTTATGGTCGAGTAAGCCTCGCATGGCATAGCAGTGCATGGCTTAACAAGCGTCACATCGAAATCTTTTTAATAGGATTTGTGTGTATCTGATCATGCACAACATGGCAACGCATGGCAATGCTCAGATAAAAACAGAAATGCATCTCTGACTACATAGATAAACATGGAAGATCTATTTCATTTTAATATCTGTGTATTCTTCTATGTATTTGACGTTTTGGCAAAGCAGATGTGAAGTTGTAAAATTGTTTGATCAAGTGCGGTTAATTTATTAAAATAAAATCGTTGTATTCTTCGTTTTTATTGTTTTATTTTGACCATGTGACTATGCTTTGCATAATCACCATTTATTTAGCTGTGTGCTAGCTGCTTATCTGCGTTGCATGCGCTGCTGTGCCATGCGAGGCTAACTGGACCATTAAAATGAAATAGATCTTCCATGTTTATCTATGTAGTCAGAGATGCATTTCTGTTTTTATCTGAGCATTGCCATGCGTTGCCATGTTATGCATAATCAGATACACACAAATCCTATTAAACAGATTTCGATGTGACGCTTGTTAAGCCATGCACTGCTATGCCATGCGAGGCTAACTGGACCATAACTGGACCATTACTTGCTGTCAGCGTCGCTGCACTGTTGCGATGGACGTCGCTGCTTACTCGATGTCGACGTCGTTACTCTGTTGCGGTTGGTTTTGGAGATGGTGCGGGCAGCGCTTCTGCTGCCACTAACGTAAACTTTAAAATCTTTTACTCGACCACACGTCTGGTCGCTTCCCGTACTAAAAACGAACTGCCCAGATTTTCTCAGAGTTTTGCCTTTTATAGTCCTCTTCTCTCGGCATGCTGTCCCTTGTTTTCGTTGCATTGTCCCGCCTGTGATTGGTTAGAATTGTCTTCTAATTCTCCGGTTGTAGGCCAGCTGCTTGGTTTCAGCAGTTCTTCAGGCCGTTATCCCATAAACGTTCCGAATCATGAAACAAAGACAAAATAAACCATTAAAATAAGACACATTAACATAAAGGATGCCCTGCAGGAAAATAATGCTGACTTTCATGAAAGGTAAGGTCTCATGGAATCGGTCATGAGTAGTGCGGAGTTTGGGATTATATGAAGCCCCTGTACTGTATAACCTCTTAATCATTTCAGCCTGGTCTTTATTGCAAACTTATCCCTTACATTTATTTATTTAATTTTAAGATAAATTCTATTTTATCATTAGTTTTGAATATTGATTATTTCAATTCTATTCTAACTTAATTCCAAGTGTGAATCTTAACTGTTTTTTAAGCCTAATTAGGTTTGGATAATGCACCCATTTACTGCCTAGGTTATTCTTATTAATCTTAATACCACCTTGTTAATGGTCTTATCCTTTTTAAGTAAATTTAATCTGACTTTAAATTAATTTACTTTCTTGTTGGATAACTTTTACTTCACTCGATCAAAAAGATTGGTTAACTTATTGTGGGTTTTGGTCTAAAGTATTTCGGTTTATTGGTTAGATTAAAATAACTAATAACAAAGGTATTACAAGTAGAGAAAACAAAAATTAAAATAGCTATTTATGACGATATTTGGTGGAAGAGGTTCCGGCTGAGACGGTTTTCTGGTCCGTCGCTGGTGAGCGACCCGGTCGTGAGCTAAAAGAAAGACGGTGGTAAAAATATGTGAGGTCAAATTTAGGGTAAAAATTTGGTTCCTTACACTACAATATGGGGAATAAGATGATAAACGCTATTTTTTTTACGTATACAACGTCCAGTTTGTTAGTTTAATTGTATTTAAAACTAATATTTTTCATTTCAATAAACTAAAAAAGAGCTCACAGCTCAAAAAGTTGAAAACAATTTTTTACGTATTTAAATCAATTACACTTATTTAAAGTGAGTACTCAGTTTTTTCTTAACATGTCTAACTTTTTTATTTATTTTTATTTATTTATTTAGAGAAATCTTCTTTCCACTAGAGTAAAAACTGAGCCCCTTATCTATTTTATTGTCTTTTATTTGCATAGTCATAATTTTAAACCTTTTAAACTTTCAAGATGTAAAATTTTTTCAAACTATTTAAAATAAGCTTTAATAATTTAAAAATTGTTTTAGACGTGATAGAAAAAAAACCGACTACGCCAACTTGGTCCTTTTCATCGATTTATATGAGAACACTTATAAAAACTCTTGAGCTTCTTTTAAACTCTGAGCCGATATTGTTGTTCTGTTTTATTGAAGGTTTCTAACGAGCATATTTAATGGAAAAAATGGGAACAATTTTAAGAAGTAATGAAATTTTTTTCCAAACAAAATCGATGTAAATATTTCACGGATGTTAGGGTTAAACAGTGTATGAGCTTTGAAGAGCTATGAACAAATTTTAGAATAAGGTAACATTTGCTAAAAGGGAAAACGAAAAAATTACCCTGAAAAATAAAGTCTTCAATGTCTACAGTAAAATTCTATTCCAGCTACTTGAATCGAGCAATTTATTCTGGTTTATAAAAAACATAAATAACACTTGGTGACAATCCAAATGTGTTTTGGTAGTCACTGTAAGTTTAGAATAATTTTGGCGGAATTTAAAGAGATTCACCTGAATCACTTTTTATGGGAGGTACGCGTGGTTTTTATCCGATTTGTCTCATTTTCGAACTTAATCTTATTACGATTAAATGAAAAACTTTAAAATTACAACTGTTGTAACGACTGTAATCGTTATTACAAATGAACAAACGAACAGATGGACAAACAGATACACGTTCAGACAGATTAAAATGGCTAAATTGAGACAGGAGATGATGCTGGTGAATAGTGTTTATACTTCTTTTAACTGCCTGCTAATAAGTTATTACAAGAGATTTATTGAAACAAATATTCGAAACTTTCATCGAAATGAGTTTCATTTAGTTATTTGTCAATTGAATCACATTTAATACATCAACTTGCATCAATAATTGCTGATTTTGTTTGAAAATGACACCTCTTAACAATAACGTTGCGAACCGAGACATTTTTACCGTTTTCAATATTGAATAGAATGTTGCATTTTAGAAAAAATTCTGCTTCCACAGGATTTTTTTCGCATGGCCATTCAAGTTTGTTCTGGACGATGAGAAAAGCTAAGATACAACAGTATTTGGTAATAATTGAAGAGTATTTTTTGTGCGATATAGATAACCAAATCAGAAGTTTTGTCCTTTAGATGCGATCAAAATTTACAGGCAGAAACATAAAATTTATAGTGGCTACCGGATTACGAACATTTTTGTTCAATTTGTCGCCTAGTGTAATAGGGAATATTAGAAATATATAAGGGAGTGTCTCGGGTTATGGGACACGCTAGGTTTTTGGCTCATAACTTTTGATTAGGAGGCATAGTATGTAAAAATATGCCTGTCTTTGGAAAGCTTAGCATATAAACTAAATTTTTGCTGCAGTGACTACAATGATTTAGTCAACCAGAAAAATTTTACGACCAACTTTATAAAAGGTTAATTTTACCCGGTTGTGGGACACCTTGAAAAATCCACTAAAAAGGAAAAAATATGACGAAAAACTACAAAAACTACGAAAAATAACTAAATTTACTAATTTTTGGAGCTTTCAATGGAATACAAAACAGAAAATGACACTTCTTTCATACTATTCATCATCTAAATGCGTAAAAATGCAATAAAACACAATTTAAATATGATATTTTGTCAAACAAGTTTGGAAATCAAAGGCATACTTTAAATGCAAAACACAAAGTGTCCCACAATCAGTTACATGAGGTGTCCCACAACTGGAAATGGTAGCCATTTCGAAAGTGACTTGCAAATTTGTATGGTGTATTTTGCTACAAATTTAAGTTTCATCACAAAATACAATGAAAATGCTACATAAATTATGCATACCACTTTTTCTTAAATTAATTCGCTTCAATTTATCGCACTCTCAAAAAATTCACAAGTTACTAAGTATTGTTAGATTTTTTTTCGATTTTTTTTTTTCAGTGCTCACAGAAACAAATGCGTGTATTCACTTCCGTGTTAAGCTTAGTATGCTGTAGAAGCAAAAAGAAATCTTCCGCAAAAATGCATTGCGTTTTAAACAGCGAAAAGGTAGCGAAATTTTTTGTTTCCGTTGGTTGGTACGCTGTTGAATGAAAAATTTGTTCAATGCAGCCAAGTTCACAACCGCGATTGAAGAGTTAAAATGTCAAAATTTCGCTAACATTTATATGTCCGTACATTTAATTGGCGTGGAAATTTGGCATTCAAAAAAAATGTTCAACTAACACATTCAAAAAACAGGTTATAGTAAGTATGTGTTAGTGTTGAGTCTACACTAAAATTTCGCGTGTAAAATAAAATGCCTACAAATTTTCGATCCTACAGCATACTCAGCTTTAGCAAAAAAACTGAGTGCTGTCAAACTACAAGTTTGACTACTCTTAAACCTACGACATTGGCTTTCTGTCAAAAAATACGAAGGGTGTCCCATAACTGGACACTACCCTAAACATAGTAAGCATTTTTCTAATTAATAGTCAAAATCCTGGATTTAAGTAAAAAATTGAAGCAAGCAAATTAATTTATAATACAAGGAAATTATTTTTGTTTTCCTGCTTGAAGGGGTGTTACTGACTTGAATCTGAAAAAATTTCCTGATCCTTATTTTTTATTTCATTTATTCAGATTTTTCCCTTGAGTAAAAGTGCAAAAAATAATTCAATGTAAGGAAGGTCGGTGATCATGTGACTATACTATTTTAGATTTTTGCTGCCCTAAAAAGTTGTATTTTTCGCATTTTTTTCCATTTCAGGACACCTCTCTAAAAAATTTTGACAGATATCAAGATGATTTTTTTTTTTTGCTAAAAGGTAGCAGTACAGGCTACGGGATAAGTATATAGAGGGAATATCAAATTTAAAATATTTTTTTTTTTAGTTTTATATATTTTTTAAATTCCTCTTTCCCCCTTAAAACGACTATTGTATCTTGAATATAAATAATATCCCGTCTTTTCAGTTCTATTACCAATTGCTTCTTTTATTTGTACACGAAATATTTGCTATGAAATTTGATACAGTACTTAGACTTGCAAGGAACCCAAAAAAAACCCTGTTAATGTAACATGGTTTTCTTTTTCCACTCATTTTTTTTTTATATGACGAAAAGTTTAAAGTGATTAATCTGAAATAATTTATAACATTTTTTTATTTAACTTGATAAAGCTTCAAAAAAATGGTAATTTTTAATTCTCACTACTTGACAAACAGGCAAACCGAGACATTACATTAAACCGCATTTATTATATAAACTAATGGATGTTCGTTCTATCATCAGCAAACAAACAACAAAGAAAAAATTAAACAAATTAAACAAGGTTTTGTGCCCGAATTTATTTTAAAAAATATACAATTATGTATGTATATAAGTACAGGGTACTTATAAAGCTGTTAAGGTTAGATTATATTAAAGCAAACTATATATTAAATTATAGAAAATATTTACAAAAAAACCAAAAAGAGCAAAGAATTTATAAATTTTAAAAAATATAGCCATTAAGATGAATATGTTTCAATATATTCCATAGTTATTGTACATACAAAAGATTATTCACTTAGTTAAGTTATTAATGTTGAAAACATACATATAAGCACTTGCAACTCTGTCAATTTAAGGCTGTCTTCGATTAAAAACAAAAATAAAAAACTTAAGCAAACTATACTAATATTAAATTTCGTCCATATGCAGGATTCCACTGGAAAAAAAATATTTTAGCAAACTTTTGTTCTTTATTCAGCTATATATTCTTCCGCTGCTAAGCAAAAGAGCTCTAAAATTTTACTAGTATTATCGACACTTCTTAAATTTACTATGAGAATCTAGTTGAAAAAAGTTAGCAGATATTAAACATAAATGTAAAAACCAAATAACAGAAAAGAACCCTTAAAACTTTTAGTCGCCTTAAATGCGCATCTTAACTTTTGCCATTTCTAAAAGCTATAAACTTTAAACACTTTATAACACATAACAAAAATTATAAGATCCGTTTTTTTTGTTTAATCTTTAAATTTCATGCTTTTAAAAAGGAGAAAAAAAAACTCATGTTAAAATATGTACACTCTACCAATATCATCAGTTATCATTATGTTTTAATTTTAGTCAAATAATAGCTGAAATTAATATTATATCTAAACAGGTTCCAGCATGTAAGTGCATGTACAATTATTCAAAGAGATTATATGTCAAAAAAATTTAATGTTTAAATATACTTAAAAATGTAGCTATATGAAACAGTATTTATGAATAAAGTTGGCATAACGAAAATTAATTTGACTTTTTTCTCATGGTTGTTTCTATGATACGCTGTATTGACACTATTTCAATATCAAGGTAAGTTATTCAAGCGCGGCGGAAGCTAATTTCATCTGGGGGCCAGCACAAATGGGGGGGCAGTACAAATGGGAGGCATTACAAATGGTGGTGCAAAAGAAGTTCACCAAAATTTCTTTAAAGAAACATGAATATGAATAAACAAATTTTTTATTTTAGTTTAAAATAAAAAAAAATATAAAAATATATAAAAAATATTAAAATTTCATTATTTTTAAAAGTTCTTCAAATTTCAATATTAGAGATCATTCTTTAAAGGATCTTATATATGGTAGTATGAAAATATAAGAAATAATGGTTGCTTTTATAAAGCAAGACTAGGTATATCTTTACATGGTTTAAATGCAATAAGGTACAAAAAGTTATATCAATTTAAATTATTCCACAATGTTTCTTTCTGTCCTTGCGAGAAACAAACTCTTTTACCACCTCCATCGAATTCAATTTTTCGGTTTTATCTTTGTGAATGTGTATAAGTGCCGCATGAGTGAGTCGTTTCTGTGTCATAGTTGCTCGAAGATACGTTTTAAGTCGTCTTAGTGCACTAAAAGAACGCTCAGATGAAGCTGCTGATGCAGGCACAGTCAAAAGCAAAGCAATAAGTTTTTCAACTTCATTTAATAGTTTTTTTACAGCAACCGAATTTTTCGCAAATTGGGATACAATGCCACTACAATTTGAAGGTGTTTGGCCAGGCAATTGCTTCAGCAATTTCATCTGCAAAAAAGTCATCTGCATAAAGATCTAGTTTTGGTTTTAGATTTTGTTCAGAAGGCACTTTTCCGTTGAAGGCTTCGATTACAATATTTTCCAACGATTCCAGAGTGTCAAGATCTGTTTAAATGTACAATAAGGTTTACAAAGTGCCAGTTTACACTAGCTTCACTCAACCGACTCACCGAATGTTAAATCAAAGTGAGTCGGTTGAGTGAAGCTGGTGTAAGCATGCAAAAATAAAAAAAAAGTAAAATATCAACCTGTTTGATCGAATATAGCCGTTATCTCATTTGAGAGAAGATCTAAAATATCGAAATAATCTTTTCGTAGCCGATCATATAATGGCAACTGTACTGAAGGAACCGGATTTGATGTTTGTTCAAAGCGTCGAGATGGATTTTCATCAGGTAATTCACAGTAGGGGCTTGCGCATGGTCCAAAACATTGGACCAACATGGCAGATTGTACAACATGTAGTACCATGCGTAAGCTAAAACGATAGTAGAAATTTTTGATTTTTTCTGCCGTTTGTTAGGCTCAATTGTTAGGGCATCTAAAAGTTGCTTAGCTATTAGCCGGATGTGTTCTGCTCGAGAGCTTGCAATTAATGATGTTGCTTTATAAGTTGGATAGTTCGAACGCTCAATCAAATAGTCCCATTAGTTTACCATCTTACTTATCATACAACATGTCGTCCAATATGGAAAGCCCCTAAGAACATGCCAAATTTTTTCTTACCAGAGAATTAACAAGCATTAAGCTACATACTTAAGGGTACTTTTAAGCTGAAGTGGTGGGCTTGCAGTAGAAACTCTACA
Organism: Dichetophora obliterata; assembly: GCA_963920525.1. NCBI lineage: Eukaryota > Metazoa > Arthropoda > Insecta > Diptera > Sciomyzidae > Dichetophora > Dichetophora obliterata. The sequence continues at coordinate 190,430,148 of OY986438.1, forward strand.
TTTTGTTCTATCTTTTTGCAAACACAGAGAAAGGAAATGGTTATCCGCAAGCATACTTATGAAGAAGAAAGAAAGAAGAGGAAAACATACAAAAATATTATCGTTGTAAGAAAAACTGATATTTTAAATAACTTTTGAAGTTTTCCTTTTAAATTGTTTATCCAGCTAAAAAAGTGTGGGGCAACTGCCCCCCTTTTCCCCCGCTTCCGACGCCAATGAAGTTATTATATATAAACATAGGTACATTCAATATAGATTTAGTTATATTAATTTTGCTGTTATAACTCCTTTGTTTAACAAAATTTGTTTAATACACGGAGAAAACTGTTTGCTAAATTTGTATTTGTATTGTATTTGTATCACTTCAAAATTATTCTAGATTTCAGCAAAAACTTATTAAAATTTGCTATTCCAGTTTATAATAACTAAGCAAATTTTTGATTAAATTCAAGCAAAATTTTTCTAAATTATAATAAACTGCAAAAGCAAATGTCTTCTTAATTTAAGCAAATATTTGCTAAGTTATTATAAATTGGAATAGTAAATTTTGATTAGTTTTTGCTGAAATCTAGCATATTTTTGAAGTGAAATAATTTTTAACATTAAATTGAATTGAAAAATTACCATCATCTGGAGATTTGAACCTGGAATCCGTTCGACCATCTCAGTTGTTAACCATTTATCGCCTAATTTTCGTCATTAAGAATGAACGTTTGCTCGTGTGTTTAGAAGAAATTTGCTTGAATTGAATAGAACTATTTAGTTTAGGTCGCATTTAGATCAATTCGCACACAGCCTTAGTTCTTTTCGCACACAGCGTAAACTTGCAGCAAATAACATAATGGCACTTCTTGCACTGTTCTTGCAGATTTTTCAGCTGGATTTATGTCGATCTGTTAACGTCGATAATATTGATACAGGTTGCTGTATATACTATAATAAAAATTAAAAAGCGACTGCTTTCTTAACTTACACCTTTTTGCTAATTTACATTAAAAAACGACTGTACAATTCTTCGTATAAAATAGTAATTCAGAAGATTTAAGAAATTGCATCAACTATCAGACTCAATTTATATTAATTTTTAATTTAGAGACAATCCAATTGTTATTTTCCAACTGGAAAAACTACTAAAAAATTTTAGGAAGATTTTTATACACACGATTTTCATTAGCAAAGTGCAAGTAACATGCTTACCAGTAGCCAGTAAATTCAGTTTAGAACTAAAAAACAGTTTTTGATTGTGGAAAAATAGTGATAAAATTATTTCTTCGTTAAAAAAGCTTTGTAAATTTTTTAACTAATATTTTTATAGTGGTCTCAAACTTAATTTCAACACGTTTTTTCAAAATTCCAAAATTTACAAAAACATTTAATCGAAAAGTGTATATTAAAATGTTTATATAAATGACTCTCGAGTAACACTGGGTATATCAGCTAGTGTTATAATAAACAATATGCAATAGTAAAATTTATAATTCAAAATGATTTATTTTTTAATTTATTTCTGAACAAAAGAGGTCCGTCCGTTTTCGAAAAGCAATTCAGCCCGGCCATTGATACAAAAAGGGTTCATTTCCGAGTGCCGAAAAATACATTTTCTATGGTTAATTTCATCAACTCAATTCCGAAGAAAAAAGGTTCATTTCTGAGAGACATTTTCGTCCGGCGATTGATTCAAAAAGGGTTCCGAAAAATAACTTTTCTATGGTACTATTTTTAACTCATATCCGAACAAAAAAGTACGTAAGTATGGTTCTTTTTTAAATCATTTCCTAACAAAACAAGGTTCATTTTTGAAAGGCATTTTATTCCGACGAATGATACAAAAAGGGTTCATTTATGAGTACCGAAAATGAACATTTCTACCCGAAAAGGTTCATAAATGAATTCGAAATCGGTAGTTTTGTTTCACTGTGTAGAATATTATATAGAGACCTTCAAAGGTTTCAAGAATGTTTTCTCGCTATGCTTTGCGGAATGTGTACTCATATCAGGTTATGACTTCATATGATATTTGCTGCAAACTTCCTAAAATGCAATCTTTGGAACAAAGTAGAAAAACTTTTTTTAATTTTAAATATAAAGGATAGTTTAGATGACAAGGTCCAAAATCCTGAGCTATGGAAACTTATCCCATTCTATGTACCTGTAAGAGACCTTTCTGGAAACACTATTTTTTCATATAATTTATTTTAGCCGGAATAAGGTTATCTCTAAGGCCATGAAATTATCTACCAGATTATAAAAATTAAAAATTCATTCCAACAATATTTATTTCTAGCATTATTATTTAAAGTTTTCATGCAGCTAAAAAACACCCTATATTTATCTCTTTTATTCAAAACTACATATTTTTGTAGGAAGACCTCAAGAAGTATGACATTATGAAGGTGGCAGATATGTTCAGAAGAAATGTTTTTGCTCAAAATGTAAACAGGGGTTAATATGCAGGGGTCAATGCGTGTGAAAAATTATATATTTTCTAGAGTTTTCTTCACTTTTTGTATGGGAAACCTCCAAAAGGGAGGCGGATAGGGGGTATGCATGTTCAAAGGAAACGTTAGGGCGAACAAAAGGGGAAATTTTGCGGAAATACGTATTTTTTTTCTGAATTTATCTTCGTTCTTCGTATGGCAACCTCCAGTAGAATGCCAGATTGTGGGTAAATATGTTCAGAACAATCTTTTGTATAAGCACCTCTATCTGTTTGGCCGAAGTGTAAATATGTTCAGAAAAAATGTTGCTAGAATCAAAATAATAGGAGCGGTCATTCATTTTACCACTCCAGTGGTTAATTCTGAGAAGATATTAACATTTTCGAAATTTTTTTTATTTGGTTTTGTAGGAACCTTCAGAAGCGTTTAATATCATGGCTCATGAGTAATGTTGGGGGTGAAAGAAGAATAAGACCAGCTCATAGATTTGACCACTCCAGGGTTCAATTAAGGAGAGTTATAGGATGTTTTTTGTGTTATGTGTGGTGGAATCTCAGTAGGGTGGCAGCTAGAGGGAAGGAATGTTCAGAAGATATTTTGAAAGTTTAAAATTAAAAGGACACTTTTAAGTGTTTGGCCTCTCTAGAAGCCAATTCGGGAAAAATATGAACCACTTTGGACATTTTTCTTCATTTTTTATATAGATTACAGATAGAGAGTAGGTATTTTAAGAAAAAATGTTGAGGTTGAAAAAATAATAGAACCAGCTAAGACATTTGGCTGCTAATAGTCATTTGACCATAACATCTTTAACATATATTTTCTATTTTAGTTAGTATAAATTAATCTTTTCATTAATAAAATTCAATTATAACAATTATTTGTTATTCAAAATTATATTGAATGGAAAACATGATGCAAAAAGTATCCACAAAATTATGAAACCTATAAAAATGCGAAAAAGTTTATCAGAGTGTCCAAATTGGCAAAACTCTTTTTTATTTCATAATTGTAGAAAGGTCTTTAATCATTAATAAAACATTAAGGTTTGACTGTAAAAATCAAAAATTTGACTTGAAACTCAACAAAAGCATATGGGGCGTTTCACGCCAAAACGGCAACGATTTACTCTCATGTCTCCGATTTTATTCAAATTTGGAGGGTTAATGGGATAACCAAAACTAGGACCAAATGTAAATTTGGAGCTTTTTTTATGCATTTTTGTTGATTTTACAGCTTAATCAATGCAAAAAAGCAGATTTATGGCTTTTTGGATATTTCAAAAACGAAACGAGCAAAAATTTTAAAAAAATGCACATGTCGTTCTTATGGTGCCTTCATTCGAAAAAAAATTTATTTATATTTTTTTCGAAATATTTACCTTTAAAGTTTATAAAAATTTTTTTTTTTAAATAAATTAACTTTTTGAAAAAAGGCCATTTTTTAAAAATTTCAAAAAATTCACAGTAATAGCCCTAAGTCTTACGAAAATTTTAAATGCTTAACTTTTATGCGCTCTCAAATATTACAGGAGTTATGAGGTTTTTTGTAAATCCTTGCGCGCTGTGCCTTATGATCTTATCCGTATTTACGTGCAACGTCATTGTCAGAACCTTGCAGCAAATGGAAAAAAAACAAATGTGGATCATGTACACTTTGCACTTTCAGAAAAATTTGTGAGTGAATATAAACACAGCAATCTTAATCATAGAAAATTTTATTATTTAACTTATTGCAATTGCAGTATTCTAACCGTTGAACTTTCTGAAAAAGTTTTTTCAAAGAGTCTTATCATCTACAACTGAAACAAAGTGAATTAAAAGTGTTCCTTTAAATGTTTTGCACTTCTCGAATCTTGATTTCAAGAACTCAGCTGCTGCTTCTAATCAACCGACGAACAGAAGAAAACGCTGTAATTTTTTAATTTTTTCTGAGCCCATTCGAATAGTTGCTCCGCTGATAAAATGTTGTTTCGTGTACCACTTTGCAAAGAAAATCTTCTTGCCATTTGCTTTAGAGTTCCACCGACACCATCACAAGCTCCTTTACCATGAGCAGTCGCGAAAAAATTTCACTCTGCAGCGACACTAAAGTCATTGATATGGAGGGATATATTTCTAAAGTTTTTTTTGTTTTTGTACTGCTGTGGTGCTCCGTCCGAAAAATATTTTATTTTGTTAACAACGCCAAATTTCGAATGCAGAAACCTTATTAGTTTCTGTTGAAACATGTATACTGCAATTGTGTGATGGTTAAGACAGTTGGATATCCCAACATAAGATAAATGTTCAATATCCTTTGTAACATTGTTTCTGTAATAAATTACAAATGGATGAACCGTTGCCTGGTTGCTATTCCAATGGAAACCTTGCACTGCGTCTTGAACGACAAACGCGTAATTTTCTGCAAAGTCAAGGGTTACAGCAAATTTGCCAACATCCAACTTATTTTTTGAACTCCTAAAATACTGCGACTGCTGAGTCGCAACAAAATCATGATGAAGTAATTTCTTTAGTTTGTCCATTAACGATGGAATGAATTCTTCTACACTTTCCGTCAAGGTTTTCAGAGTACATCTAGTTAAGAAAATCGGAAATTTTGCAATACATGCTCATTTCATTGCATTGGTGTGATAACAAATATATAAGCTTGAGCGGCCAATGTCTTTGAAATAATTACCTATCTGTCGAAATCCATTGTTTGTAAGTAACGTTTTCGACTTGCTCAATCTCGAAAGCTGCAGTTAATTTTTGATCAAGAATTTTTTGGTCAGGACATGAATTACATAAACTTTCGTAACATTTACTGCTCGGGTTTGAACAAGTTAAATATTGCAGTAATTTTTTGAATGAGCTCTTCCCAGCTATAGGAACTTCCCAAGATTCACTAAGTCGTTCTAAGTCGGCACCTGAAACAGATTGTAAATTCTCTGTATGAACAATACTACTTGTAACAAATTGATGTGTTATGGCCAACATTAAGAAAATATTAAAAAGAAAAGTTCTCAAGCAACAAACCTTCAATGATAAGTTTGACAAACAGTGTGTGTTCCACTTGCTCCTGCTAGAACACATTCCTCGGGACGAAATTCAGCAAATTTTATAAATCCAATTTTCATATTTGGATGTAGAAGCTTAAAACATTGGTACAATTCTTTCAAATTGCAATAAACAAGCCTTTTTTGAATTTTTTTCTTTTAAGCCATCACAGTTTCTAATGATTACATAATCTTTCATTCCCGGCAATTGTCTTGAATTTTCGTCAGAACGATAATACTCCTTCACCAAACTTATTGTTTCATTTGAGAGCAGTCGACCGTTTTTAGCTGTTGATACCGATAAAACTCCTTTTTCTTCTCGCAACTGTTTTGCAAGATTTGCAATGTATCTTGAACAGCCGAATTGTCTAATTATTTCAGAAGCAGTCATAGTTGATGGCAGTAATGAGAGCGCATAAAAGTTAAGCATTTAAAATTTTCGTAAGACTTAGGGCTATTACTGTGAATTTTTTGAAATTTTTAAAAAATGGCCTTTTTTCAAAAAGTTAATTTATTTAAAAAAAAAATATTTAATAAACTTTTTAGGTAAATATTTCGAAAAAAAATATAAATTAATTTTTTTTCGAATGAAGGCACCATAAGAACGACACGTGCATTTTTTTAAAATTTTTGCTAGTTTCGTTTTTGAAATATCCAAAAAACCATAAATCTGCATTTTTGCATTGATTGAGCTGTAAAATCAACAAAAATGCATAAAAAAGCTCCAAATTTACATTTGGTCCTAGTTTTGGTTATCCCATCAACCCTCCAAATTTGAATAAAATCGGAGACATGAGGGTAAATCGTTGCCGTTTTGGCGTGAAACGCCCCATATAGTAAAGTGCACAGTTTATTGAATTTAAATGTATTTATTGCCATAAAAATAGTTATTTATTTTTATTTTTTGTGTGAATCCTCAAGTAAAAAGCATTAATTGAAAAAAAACATTTAAGTAAAATATTTCATTTATTAAAGAAAATACATTTAGCATAAGCTTTGCTAGAGAAAACTAAAAAACCATCAGCTTATACTCTCTCTCTCTCTCTCTCTCTCTCATCACTACCATAATATTTCAAACTTTTCGAGCACGACGCCACAAACAGTAATAAGCCATGATATGAAAAGCAAAATAAATGCCCAGAATTGCCAACAGATTTCTATTAATATGCGCCTCGTTAAAGCTATACTTGTCCAGAACATCTTCGCCGGTATGAAAACAAGGCAGCTCCTCCTTCTCCTCGAAACAAGCTAGTGAAATAAATAAAAAGATGAAAAGAAGAAATAAATGGCGAAAAATTGAGCCAGAGCAAAGTTCATCAAAGAAGTTTATTTTTATTCACACAGCCATTTAAATTGCAAAAGAACACACTAACGCACTTACTTATATTCTGTATTCCCGACCATTGAGCAATTGTCATGGCTTCATTTGCGTATAACATCCACGATAAAAACTGAGTCCAATAGAAGGCTACCGGCAGCGTGCTGTTTGTAATAGATAATTAGTTGTGCCGTAGCTCTTTGTTGTCATGGTTTGTATAAGAGCCTTTCAGATCAAAACAAGGTTTTATTTGTTCGTACTCACCTTATTTTAATGAAAATACCAGATGATATCATGAATATATAATCTACTGGCACTAAATAGGACAATGCCAGTGGCACTGAATTGAATGCTGTCGAAAAAAAGCAGCCGCAAGCAGTGGCCACATTCATGACCAGCACTATGCTGATGGCCGTGATGGAAAAAGCATAGACGGTAGCACGCAGACCAGTGATCCAGTAACAAATGATGACAAAGAGTAGTGGTTCAATTATCATGCCAGGTAGCTGAGGGTGAAAGGGAAGCCATAAATTTAAATGGTTCATTATAATTGGGTTGGTGTATTATTACAAATGTACAATATGTACAAATGTGTGTCAAAGGAAAATCATCAAAATTTGAAAACCACAACTTAATCTCAATATATTATAAATAAAAATACAAAAATATGCGTCACATAGCAGCAAACAAAATTTGATGATTGATGTATAATGATTATTGATTTTGATAATTTAATCAATAATATTTGAATAAAACCTTTTAAAAACACCAAAAATAGCATAATCAAGATAAGACTTTAAAAACGACGATTTTTTAATATTTTCTTTAGATTTTAAACCAAATTTTGACTTGAAGGGTTTAACCAGTTTACCTTGGAAAAAAACGATATATTCAATTTATGATGACTACTCTTCAAAAAATAAAAAAAACTAGTAAGGCAATATCTTCGACTGTACCGAAGTTAAAAAGCCCACGGCCGTGCTTAAGTTTATTCGAAGTCTTGAATATTGTATTATATTGGTGACGTCACTTTTATAAGGCGTGTTTTTTATCCAAATATTTCACATTTGAAACTCAGAATACTTTTTATTTATTAAAGCTTATGTAAGCAATATAAGGTTTCAATATTGGTTTAAATTCAAGTTTTAAAATTAATATTTTTGAAATTTGTAAAGGTTTTACTATTATGATGACGTCACTTTGTATGGGAGGTGTTCGGAATTTTAATTTATTTTATTTTAAATTACTAACATCGAGTGCATAGTTAAGATTTAAACAAATTTGCAAAGTTTTTGGCCGTTGTACTAATTTTTGTGGAATTTAATGAGGAAATTAAGGGATTTTGTGATTTCATAAAGTCACTTTGTATAGGAGATAGACGTGATTTTCGTTGGATTTTTACAAATTTCATTCTAAAAAGGCATATTACAAGTTAAAGCATATTTGACAAATCTGCAGTCATTATATTAATTTTTGTGAAATTTAAAGAGGTTTTTCCGTTCTGATAAAGCAATTTTGTATGAAAGGTAGGCGTGGTTTTTAAAAAGCTTATATATTTGCGATGCACTATGGGCCAGCTGACTCGAAAAACTGGTCATAACTCAATATATTAACGTTTGTGTATGAAACTTAGTGTAAAGAGGTTGTTTGGGTCGCTGATGTCGAATTTTATGTCAAAAATAAAAAAAAACACGAAATGGCGGATCCAGCATGGCGGCCAAAAAATTATAATATTACCCGATTTGTACAAAATTTGGTGCGAGGGGGTTTTGGGGTCGCTGATGTCAAATTTGATGTGAAAAATAAAAAAAACAAAAAGGCGGATCCAATATGACGGCGAAAAATTCAATATATTACCCAAATTGTACAAGGCTTGGGGTAGCTGATATCGACTTTGATATCTTAGGAGATTTTTAAATTGTGTTTCAATTCAATGTGCACAAAATTTACTTTCAAATGGCATGTTAAGCTTCACGATGGGCAGTGGAATTCTTTCGAATCTTGAATCAATAACAGGCAGATCCAAAAATATTAAAAAAAAACTAAATTTCATCCCTATATCGGTAATTCCATGTCAAATCGACCACGTTTCTGACATCACTATTTTTGAAAATTTTGAAACTCACTGCTTGGATAGTTCTCCTAAAAAGTATTATATCTGCGTACTTTGTTTTTGGGTTTTAATTTTTTTTTTAAGATATACACTGTGAAAAATATGAAAATATGTTAAAAAAAACGAACTGTGCATGTATTCAAACCGCTGTAACTTTGAAACCGTTAGTCGCACAGAAAAAAAAATTAGGATATATTTTAAAGACCTTGACAAGGTCTTTATGGTGGTGCACTTTTGTTGTAGCAGTTTTATGAAAATTTTTTTTTTTTTAAGCTGAAATTTTTTAATCTCATTTTTCAAGGCCATCGCAACAAATTTTTTACCGTTTTTATACAGTGTCTTTTTAGAGCATCAATTCTTACGGCTTAGTCAAAATTTTAGGTTGGAATTTCAACGATTACTATTTTTAACGTTTTTCTTTTTAAATGTCTTTAAAATATTTCTTATTCTAATATCGAAAGTTTTCCATTTTTTTATGTCAATACCAATGAAAATCCAAAAAGATATCGTTTATCACTTAAATAAAGTCAATAGTTTACAAAACCAAACATTTTTTATTTTTTTTTTTAAATTTTTATAAACCTGTACAATATTTGACGTAGGTGCTGTGGATGTTACTCGCATTTCAATTCTTCCTTTTCCTTTAGGAATAAATGAGTGGTGGGTCAAAGTTCCATGTATTATTTTTGCTTTATTAAAGCGTTTTTGGAGAACTTGAGCTTCTTCGCGGTACTGTTCTGAAGAAAAAAAATTCAGTGTCAATATTTTTTATGTTCTTTGAAACCCAATTAAAAAATCTTTTTGGGGTATTTATAGGCTCGTTGAGATTTTGCAGACTAGCCCTCGCGGCAAGTCTTTTAATTGTGCCACCCACGCCGTCACATGGCCCTTTGCCATGTGATTTAGCAAAAAAGTGCCACTCAGCAGAGATATTAAAATCAATTTTGTGCTTACACAAATTTATAAAGTTTTTTTTGTTTTTATATTGAGCTCCTGCTCCATCCGAGAAGTAAAATATTTTAGTTAGTATCCCCAATTTTTTTTTAAGAAAATTAACTAAGCCACGCTGAAACAAATGCACTGCTATGGTGTCGTGCTTCAAGCAATCAGAAATAGCAACGTAACTTAAAAATTTTACTTGTTCATTCTCCATGAAGTAAATTGAAAATGGATGTAGAGTCACTTGGTCGTTGTTCCAGTGTATACCTTGTACTGAGTCCTGTAGAACAAACGCGTAGTTTTCTGAAAAGTCGCATATAACAAGTCCAATCCAATTTGCAAGTCCTCTTTTTTTTATTCAAAAAATTGCTTTGCTCTTTTGCTATGAAAGAGTGTCTTACCAAGCGCTTTAATTTTTCCGAAAATTTCTCCAAATATTCTTCTGTACTAGATTGTAATGTTTCTAGTGATGTACGATCAACAGCTAACCATTGCTTATAACTTACGTTTTCAATCATATTATTTTCAAAAATTTCTTTTAATTGATCGATCAGATTTTGTAAACCAGGACAATTATTGCATGATTGAAAAAAGCAATTTAAATTTGGTGAGTTGCAAATAATGTAATTAATAAAATCTTTATATGTTTTAAGCTTTAACGAGTCGTTTGTAAGTTTTGGTAGTTGTGCACCATCAACCATTAATTTGACATTTTGATGAATGCAGCAAACACAAACCGAATGGGTTCCGCTAGCACCAGCAAGAATGCAGTTTTTAGACCTCAAATCAGCAAACTTTGAAAACTGAACTTTTAGGTCTGGGTGTTTTGTTTTAAAAATAGAATGGGCTTCTTTTAAATTGCAAAGAACTAATCTTTTTTGTTTTATGGTCTTTGCTTCGCCAGTTCTTATTGTGATGCAATAACTTCTGCCATAACTTCTAAACAATTAGAGGGAATTTTTTTAATCACTATTACGTTTTTATGAGCAATGATTCTTGCAGTTAATCACGATGACTGGTGTTTACAATTACAGTATGACCTCTCTCATCTGAAAAATACATATTAAAAAGAAAATATTGAATTTTCGTTATAAAAACAGAAAATTTGTTGTAGGCAATTTTTCAAAAAATCTTTAAAAATAGAAATCGTTGAAATTCCATCCTAAAATTTTGAACTAGCCCTTGGAATTGATTCCTTAAAAAGACACTATATAAAAAAGGTAAAAAATTTGTTGCGATGACCTTGAAAAATAAGTTTAAAAAATTTAAGATTAAAAAAAAAATTTTTTTCATAAAAGCACTGCAAAAAAAATTTACCACCAAAAAGACACAATCAAGGTCTTTAAAAACTACCTTAGTTCTTTTTCTATACGACTTACGGTTTCGAAGTTAGAGCTGAATGAAAACATGCACAAATATTATTTTTGAAGATATTTTGATATTTTTCACAGTGTATAATTTCAAAAAAAAAAGTTTTTGGCAAAAACAAAAAACACAGTTTAAGTTATTTTTACGAGCACTACCTACATTCAAAGTTTGAAAAAAATCGGAAACACAAAGGTCAGGTTTTGCTCAAAAAAAGTCGAATTGACATGGAATCACCGATATACAGCTTTATTTAGAAATATTGAGCTTGATTTTTTAATTTATTGCTTATTTCAGAATTACCTCTACTGATTTAACTAAACTCTAACTTAACTTAACTTAACTTAACTTAACTTAACTTAACTTAACTTAACTTAACTTAACTTAACTTAACTTAACTTAACTTAACTTAACTTAACTTAACTTAACTTAACTTAACTTAACTTAACTTAACTTAACTTAACTTAACTTAACTTAACTTAACTTAACTTAACTTAACTTAACTTAACTTAACTTAACTTAACTTAACTTAACTTAACTTAACTTAACTTAACTTAACTTAACTTAACTTAACTTAACTTAACTTAACTTAAATTAACTTAACTTAACTTAACTTAACTTAACTTAACTTAACTTAACTTAACTTAACTTAACTTAACTTAACTTAACTTAACTTAACTTAACTTAACTTAACTTAACTTAACTTAACTTAACTTAACTTAACTTAACTTAACTTAACTTAACTTAACTTAACTTAAATTAACTTAACTTAACTTAACTTAAATTAACTTAACTTAACTTAACTTAACTTAACTTAACTTAACTTAACTTAACTTAACTTAACTTAACTTAACTTAACTTAACTTAACTTAACTTAACTTAACTTAACTTAACTTAACTTAACTTAACTTAACTTAACTTAACTTAACTTAACTTAACTTAACTTAACTTAACTTAACTTAACTTAACTTGACTTAACTTAACTTAACTTAACTTAACTTAACTTGACTTAACTTAACTTAACTTAACTTAACTTAACTTAACTTAACTTAACTTGACTTAACTTAACTTAACTCAAAAATTTCTCAATAGCTTTTCCATAGACCAAACTGAGCTTCATCTTAACATACTTTATCTAAAGTTTATCGAAACCTGACCGATTACTTTCCCAAACCCTATCAAAAACTTATCTAAACCTTATTGCCAACTAAACTTTACTTAAATATTACTCAAGCTTATCGCAAACTTATTTGAAGCCTTACCTTCTTATACTTCAACCTCAGCAATACATTTTCTAAAAGCTTCTTTATTAATCTAAGCAAATCTTCTTAAAGTTTATTCAAACCTTACTGAAACCGTTCCTAAAGCCTGTCAAAAACTTATCTCAATCTTATTTAAGATTTATCAAAAAGCTTTAAGAAAAGCTTAAGCTTTTAGTTAAGATAAGAATAATCTCAAAATTTTTCCAATCTAATACTCAACCCAAACAATCTTAACTAAAACCTTTTTAAAACTGTCATAAGTCTATCCGGTACTTAGCCCCAAAATGTATCAATAGAAACGTTTAACATAGCCCTTTCCGACTCAAGTCTCACTTAAAACTACCACAACTTTATCCAAATATTATCATAATTTCAACCTTGCACAAAACTTACCTAAACGTTACTAAAACCTAGTTGAAACTATGGCTAGAGATAACCTTTACCTTACCGAAACTTAACCTAAATCTTTTTCTAAAGAAATTTCTAAAGAATATTACACTAATAGCATCAATACAAGAGGAGTCTTCTTTTGTTTGGAAAATTTCATAAAAGGATTTTTATTCCTATATTTCCAAAATAAGTGGATTTGTCGAACCGAATAATATTTGATGGATCCTATTTCAATTTGAACTTAAAAAATTGTGTGTTCCAATCCATTTTCCAACCATTTCCAAATTTCATACTTACCTCAAACAATCTTTACTAAAATCTTTTTTAAAACTGTCATTAGCCTAATCGGAATTTAAACCTCGGATGGATTGTGTCGTCTGGCCAGACAAAATGGTTTTTCTTTATTGAATAACTTTGCTTCTAACTACTCGATTGGCAAACGTTTCGTGATTTTTGGAGTATTTTTTTGTTCTTTATGACAAGTATAAAATCAAAAAGTTCACTAAATGTCGGTACCGAAACTTAACCCTAACTTTTTAAAAATTTGGCTAGGATTTGATTAGGCTCCCTCTCAACAAAATTTGACAGAATCTTACCCTAACATCGTTTGCACTAGAGGAGCCTTTTTGTATTGACAATTTCAAAACATTTTTTTAAAATTCATATTTCAACCTTGTTGGTGGCAGTAGCCTACTGGGTAGAAAACGTGGCCGTAAGCTAAGGGACCGCGGTAGCCTAGGTTCAATTCTTAGAATATTTTTCTATTGAAATAAAATTTCTGTTCATCTGCCACGTCTCTGCAGACAATGACAAGCCTCAGAAAGTAAAAACTGCCATGTAAAGCATCTTGAGAACATAAGCCGTTCGGAGTCGGTATAAAACTCATAGGTCCAGTTCTCGATCATTTGTGTTCAAACATTTAATAACACCTATAACACAATTGATCAATAGAAGCTCGGTCAAAGTCCTTTCTAGGGCTGAAATGGCCAATTTTTTTTATTTTTATTATTGTATTTCTACCTTTTTTTCAAGTTCAAAATAAGATTTATATAAAAAAATTGCTCGTTTTGTAAAGAAAAAAAAAAGTATGTTAAGGAGTTAGTTTTTCAAAAAATTGGTATGAACCTCGTTCTTCATTAATTTTTTCTTAATCTAAGGAAAACTGCTAAAGTTGTGATTTTCCACTTTGTAGCAAAAAAAAAATTGTTTTTTTGTTACTAAAAAAACACAAAAATCCATATATGCATGTATTGCAATTAAAAAGGAAAAACGAACAAAATTTTGGGTACCATAGTTTTAAATTTTCAAGTATACAATTTTTGAAAATCCTTAACACAAATCTCCATAACAAATTTCTCATCTAAGGAACACACAATAAAGTTCATAAAAAACAGAAAACAAATCGTCGTTACGCGTGCAATGCCGCGTGTTTATGTATTGCACGCGCCTACGTACCCAACTTGCCGGCATGTCAGTGGCTTCTCCGAGGAGAAAAATGTCAGCACTTTTCACCGCTCTGCAATGAACGAGAGAAATTAAAAGGAATGAATTAAGTCAAATTAAAACAGTGCTGATCAAAAGTTGAAATGTAGTTGTGTTGGTGAGAAAAAGAGAATTGCACTGTAAGAAATGTTGAACGGGTTGGTAGGAATATTAGTTTCTGTATGAATTTATATTATATTTAAAATATGATAATGTGAATGTTTTATGTAAAAAGTTAAGTACTATCGGAAAAAATAAATAAATACTACACCGTTTTAAGAAATAAAAATTGAACAGTAATTCAATTTTTAAAAGGAAAAAAGTAAATACATATATACATTAGGGTGGCTTTTTTATTCTATAAAAAACAAAAAATAATAGATTTTTTCAATCAATATTAATGATTTCATTGTATTTACATATTATTAAAATATATTTAATCTGTTGGATTTATTATGTTGTCCAATTATGAGTTAAAAAAATTGTTGCATATTTAGCAAATTTTTTTATTGAAACCTTTCCATGTCGAAATTGGTATCGATTCAATATAGAATGAGCCTTATATATTACAAGGTAATGCATTATTAAATACATTACCCAGAAATAAATTTTTCTATATTTACGCTTTCGTGACAATTGCGTACTAGTAAGATATTTTTTAAATTTACAGAGCTTAATGCGTTACGTTGTTTAGAACAAATAAATTTTAAATCTGAAAAAATTTGTTCACAAAGGTAGGTTGTTGGGAAAAACGATAATATTTTTAGTGAAATTGTTTTTAGTTCAGGATATATGGCGTGATTTAAACTTTTCCAAAAATCTATAATTTCCGTTCTGCTTGGTGCTTGCACCTCACTTCGAAGTATTATTAGTTCTACTTGTACTTGATACTCGTAGTTGCTAACTTCACATGAAAACGGATTCTCGAAGAGATCTAGTAATTGTTTTATATTTTGCAGATCTTGAAACCTATCCTCAAAATTATAAAAAAGGGTTTCAAATATAACTAAATGTTCATATTTTCTAAAATTATTTTTATTGCCACATATTTGTAAAGTTTTTGGGAAATTTGAAAAATCGTCGAACTGGATTTGGAGCAGTAGCAAATATAATTTTGTTTTAAAATTGAAAAGAGTTTTGTACAATTCAGATATATTTTTTCCCTTTCCTTGAAGCTCTAAATCAAATTCATTAAGATATGAAGTTGTGTCTGCTAAAAACGCAAGATCTAAAATAAATTCATCGTCTTTTAAAAAATAATACTCTTCCATGCTTTCAATTTCAAAAAACTCTGTAATTTCTTCTTTTAGGTCAAAAACTCTATTAAGGCATAAACCACGGCTTAACCACCGGACTTCGGAAAACATTTTTAAATCACTGTGGGAAGCATTCTTACTTTTTAAAAATTTTTTAAACTTCCTGTGGGTAAGATGGTTATGTCCACCGCGAATCTTGTTAATTATTTGCTCCGCAGATTTCATGGCAGTGCACTCAGATAGGAATTTGGACGCAAGAGCGGCTTGATGGATAATGCAGTGAAAGTTTTGAACTGAAAAGCCATGTTTTTTCAATTGTCCAACTAATCCTTCGTTTTTTCCTGTCATGACATTTGCCCCGTCCGTACAGACACCAGTAAGTTTTCTAGGATCTACTAAAGATAATAATTTATTGCTGACAACATCAAACAGCACTTTCCCTGTCACGTTTGCGTCAAACGTTTCAAGTGAAAACATTGTTTCAAAAACATTTGAGTTTACATCAACGCAACGAACGCAAATAATTAGTTGGCACAGACCGTTTATGTCTGTGCTTTCGTCCAAGCAAAAAGAAAAAAAAACACAATTTTCAAGAGTTTGCCTAATAACAGACTCAGCATAATCTCCCATTTCCATAGTACGTCTAACTACGGTATAACGGGACAAAGGAATGGATTTTATTAAACTTAAATTGCAATTAAGCTTTTCAAAAACTTTTTCAAACATTTGTTTTACAAATTTTCCATCTGAAAACGGCCTGCCGTGTTTAACTATGTCCAAGCTTATTAAGCTTGATATATCTTTTTTTACATTTTTATTTGTCGATCTCGGTTTATTGGTTTCCAAATTGATTAACCATTCTTTTAATTTTTCAATAAAAATTATTTTGTTTGAAGCAAACTGCTTTTCTTTTTCATTTTCATTTAATTCATTAAAATTGTCATGAAAAGAGTGAAAATGTCGTTTACAAACATTTAAATTATTTTCTTTAAATGTTTTATAACAAATAAGGCATTGGGGATTACCATACGCATTTATAATCATAAAATACTTGTCGTACATTGCTATTAATTTTTTTCAGTGCATTATAAAAAAAAAGAAAAAAAACAGACAAAATAAGCATACGTCCGCTTGATGTTCATTCGGCGCTGGTTCAGTGACGACTAAAAGCAAGAGCGTAAGAATACATGTGATTTGAGCGCAAACAATTGTTCTATGAAATGATCAGCACTGAATTAAAACGAATTGCTGACCCAAACGTGTTCAAAAAAGGGATTTTAAAGCATTTTCTCAGGATGCAAATGGCGACCCTTAATAAAGCCACCAGCAAAAATTACTCTTTACTAGCTCTCTCTCTATCTATTTCTCTCTCTCTCTCTCTCTCTCTCTCTCTCTCTCTCTCTCTCTCTCTCTCTCTCTCTCTCTCTCTCTCTGACCCTCTCCAGTTCTCTAGGTAAAATCAACAAAAATATGAAGAACTGCTGACCCAAATATTTTAAGAAAGGCCTTTTAAAGCAATCAATATAAACTAAATTAAAGTGCTTTTTTCCAATGACATGCAATGTTAAAAAAAAGTGTCAGCGCTTTCAGCTGACATGAAAGCACTCTGAAAACCTTTCGGAACGCTTCTTTCACGTTGGGTATTCTCACTCGGAATACATTCATAAAAGTTTTTGATATGAGTGTTGGAATGTAAAAATTTCAGAGTGTAGATACCCACTGGTTTTAAAGTATGGATTTTTCGTCAAAATAACTAAACCTGAAAGTGGCACTTCTAGCAAAAAATTTAAAAACGGCCAGGAAATTAATTGTTATTACTTCAGCTTATTCTTTATTACTTCTAATTGTTTAATTAATTTTATAAATTACCTGTTATTATTTTGACCTGTTATTTATTTTAATTGCAAAAAAATAAAAACTTTTTTATATGCATACATATTCGCATAATAATAATAATAAAAAATTTCACTTCACTTAATTACTTTTGTATTTAGGTTTTTGCAATATTTCGCATTTTTAAAACTGAAATATTTGAAATATTAAAACTGAAAAATTACAAGTTCACTTTAAAGAAAAAATCGCAGAAAAAATTTTTTACATTTTTTAAAAAAACATCATCTAAAAGAAAGATCATTATCTTTAACGCGTTTTTAAACATGCAATAACAATAGAGTTCAGCTACTACAGCTTTTTCGCACTTTCTCCGCATTAGATCATCTTAAGAACCAGCCCAAATATCATTAAAACATCTCAATAAGGCCATTCACAGTTCGAATACGCTGGTCTGCCATTTGTTGGATCTGCTATTTGTTCGCCAATTTACGAAAACGTATTTTGCTTCGTTGTTGTTTTGCATACAAATGCAAATACGCAGGCACGCGTAAATAAAAGCAGCCCTTGGACGTGCTCTTTGTACCTCGTATTTTTATGCTCTGTCTACAGCCGCATAATCACATACATCACAAGGTTGAACAATCTTTTTATACGACAGTCACATGGCGAGGTGCTCACAGTTTGAACAATAACAAATTCTATAAATATGATTTGTTAAAAGTACGCTCAAACCGTGAATAGCCTTAATGATACTGATAAGAGTGGTCCAAAACAATCCAAAGTGAGAAAAATTTACCCACCATAATATGGGTTGGGCTCAAGGACAACACAAGACATAACAACTAACCATGCGTTTACATAGATCTAATCATACATTAGTTTTCAATCTACTTTTGAGTTGACCTTTCGATAAGTTAACATCAAAAAAGCTACAGTTGTTAACAAAGGTACTCATGCGATGTAAAGGAGCAGTAGCCATATAATTTGTTCTACTAAAAGGTAAGTAAATTAAATTGTTAGCATTTCTACTGCTTCTACGGTTAGTGTTAAAATTTATAAGAGTTAGGAGTTCTGGTGAATCGAATACACCAGTTATGAGTTGGTGTAAATAGACGATATCTGCAGACTTCCTTCTCTCGTTCAAAGATTGCATTTTTAATAGTTTTAAACGATCCTCATAAGGAGGAAGGTTTAAAGTGTCAGTTGCACTTAAGCCCCTTAGAGCAAACCGAACAAAACGTTTTTGGATTCTCTCTATACGTTCAACATGTACATTGTAACTTGGGGACCAAACTTGACTTGCATACTCTAAGTGAGGTCGCACAATTGCATAATACAGTGTTGTAGTTGTGATCATACTATTAAATTCTTTTGCCCAGCGTTTCATAAACCCGAGCATAGAAGATGCTTTTTTACAAATATAATCAATATGAACGTTAAACGATAGCTTAGAATCCATGCATACACCCAGATCTTTGACAGCATCTACACGACTTAATGCAGTATCTTTTATCTTGTACTCAAAAATTAAATTATTCCTTTTTCGCGAGAAAGTCATAGTTTGGCATTTATCTGGATTTAGAAACATATTGTTTTTAGAACACCAAATTTCAAAGGATTTCAAATCAGACTGGAGCAGATCTGAATTGTCTTTAGCATCTATTGTTCTGTATATTTTCATGTCATCTGCATAGATAAGTAGATGAGAGTGTTTGATGATGTGGGTTACATCATTAATGGCTAAAATAAACAGAAGTGGACCAAGGTGGCTACCTTGAGGAACACCTGATTCAGCAATAAATTCAGCTGACAATACGCCTCGAAATCGTATTTGATAAGATCGCTCTGTCAGATACGATTGAATCCAGCTTACAAAAAATTGTGGAAAACCCATTAACTTAAGTTTAAATAGAATTAAGTTGTGGGGCAGTTTATCAAATGCTTTACTAAAATCAGTGTAAATACAGTCGACCTGGTTACCTGAATAAAATGAATTTAAGCAAAACGTTGTAAAATCGAGGAGATTAGACACAGTGGATCTGCCAGTAACAAATCCATGCTGACGAGTTGTCATGACCTTCCCACAGTGAATTTTCACACGATCATACACGAGGCGCTCAAAAAGTTTTGGAATCGACGAGAGTTTCGCGATAGGCCTGTAGTTGTTTATATCGTTCTTACAACCTTTTTTATAGATAGGACCTATAAAAGATTTTTTCCAAAAAAGTGGAAAAATACTTTCGCTAATTGATTTATTGAATAACATGGACAGTGGTTGACTTAGAACGGAACCACATCGTGTTAACACTGCGGCAGGAATTCCGTCAGGTCCAGCATTAAAATCCTCATCGATCAATCCAATATACTTTAAAATATCCTCTGAAGTAAAGGATATAGAATCCAACGAAACCCTGGGTGTAGAGTTCATATATTCAAAGTACTCTTCATCAGGATTAAAAGAGTCTGAACAAAATGACTCTTTAAAGAGATTGGCAAATAGACCACAAATTACGACAGGATCGTCAGTAAATCCGTCAGAGGTTTTAAATGATGAAGGGAATCCATCAGATTTTTTTTTGGTGTTTATGAAACCCCAGAATTTCTTCGGATCAGACAATATTCTCAGCTTAGTACTGTCTAAATAATTTTGATATAAGGTAGCTGAGCAATTTTCAAAGTCCAGAAACAAACGCTTGTAGATTTCTAGGTCATTCAAGTCCAAGCTACAGACATATTTTTTCCATGCCCTATTCCTGCTGTTGCGAAGAATCTTTAACTCCTTTGTGTACCAGGGGTAAGAACAATTTTTCGTAAATTTGAGGCTATATGACACGGACAGAGAAAACATAGCAAAGATTTCCATATAAAAAAAATTAATTGAATCATCAAGAGTGTTATTATTAACATATTCTAAAATAACATGAAGCTTACTTTGAAGTAAATGATTCAACTTCAAAAAGTCAGCTTTTTTAAAATTGAATTCATAAACTTTATCTATTGAGTTCGCGTAACGCGTTCAATTTTCTTTGTCATATAAATCCCATATTAAACTTTAGATCAAAATCATTGATTTGATTGCTTTTGGAATTGTTGGATTTTGCGATTTTTTTTCACTTTATTAAAACCATAAGTGAAAAATATTTGCCAAAAACTGAAAAATCACAACATAAACTAGTTTTTATCCAACTGTTTTGATTGCAAATTGTTAAAATAAAAATCAAAGCCTTAAAGATAGATATTGGTATTTTTTATTATTTATGAATCACATATTAAGCTTAATGTAAAAATCGGGTTTATGCGATAAACTCCAAATATTTACATACTTTAGACATACAGAAATAGGAATCCTGATTAGAATTTTTGAAATTATTTTCTTAATATAAGAGCACCTTTAATCTACACCCTACCAACACGTTAACCAAATCTTGTCTTAACCTTATTCAAAACTTATATAAATATTTTCCAAACCCCAAGACTTACACAAATTTCCAGACACGATCCTCAAACTGAACCCAAACATTATCTTGAACTAATCTAAATCTAACTCAAACCATCTCAGGCCTGAGCTTATCTAGAGTTTCTCCAAATCTTAGCTAAGACTTATCCTAGCTAGACTCAAGCTTACCCAGAACTTATCAAAAAAATATCAAAACATTGTTTTTATAACCTTCACTTGAACTCACCATCGAAAGCACTATTGCCACATAGTACTGCGCCGTCGAGTACATCCCGGATCGAGTCTCTCGCATAAACAATGGAAATCCTTGCGGAAAGACATTCAACACCGAATACATCGGGTGATACGTATTTTCGGATATCATTACAAAAAGGGCGCCCTGCACTGCCTGCACGCCCAACTGAGTTAGTTCCGTGGTGCCCGCAAAACAAGCTCCAATAATTATTGCCATGGCCATTTTTTGAAAGAAACGCAACCACTGCACCTTCGGATCTCGCAACACCGTCAGCGTGGCACGATGCCAGAGCACATGAAATCGCTTATACCAGGCAGCCGGTCTAAAGCTATCCACCTGCGTCTCGAATGGATAATCGCCCGTCTCGGCCATATGAATCTCCAGATTGACCAACATATCGCGTTGCTTGGCCGCCGAACTAACAGCAAATAAATCGCACAAATACTGCGCCGAACGTTGTGAAGCCGTCTCATAGCCAGGATCTGTAGCCAAGATACCAATCAGAAAATCAGCCGGATTGTAAGCCTCGGGACAGCGGTAACCATTATCTGCAAAGAATTGGAGCGCATGTTGGGGCGAACCGGTGAAGGCAACACGTCCATCGGCGAGCAATAGAACATTATTGAACATATCAAAGAGCTGACTGGAGGGTTGGTGGATGGTGCACAGAATAGTAGTGCCTTTTTTGGCCAAATCGTAAAGAGTCTGCACCAGTTGCTGAGCACTAAACGAATCCAGTCCAGTTGTGGGCTCATCGCAAAAAAGTATCACTGGATTATTGAGCAGCTCAACGGCAAAAGCAAGACGTTTGCGTTCGCCGCCGGACAGCACCTTCTCATCATCACCAGAACCAATGCGTGTGTTAACGCTGGACAGTAAACCAGTGCGTTCGAGCAGATCATCGATTATTAATTTGCGCTCCTTGCGTGTGACGCGACGATCCAGTCGGAGGTGTGCCTGCAACGAGTTAACAAATCAGATGAAAATTTCAAAATTCTTCCACATTTTACTCATAATACAGACCATAAAGTTGAGATGTTCCCGCACGGTTAGAGTTCCTATGAACAAATCGTCTTGATACACATAACCACTGATGCGATGCATAAATGGACCAATACGACGACCATTTATTAAGATATCGCCTTGAACCACAGTGCCAGCTACATGCAATACATAAAATGATGTAACATTAATTTTTTGAAACATTGTCAATGTATTCCATAATTGTGAGTTTAGGTGTTATTCTTATCTACGCGTATCTTCTAAATAGCTCACCTGGTTGCCGATATGCTAGCGTTGACATTAATGTTGTTTTGCCAGAGCCACTATAAAATACAACATAAAAAATGGAAGTATGTAAGTAAGAAATATTTAAGAATTAGCATATAAATCGAAATGTTTTGAACCAAGATAGACAAAAACTGTGATGTTAATAATAAAATAGGTGCAAAATTCATTGCAAATTAAAAAAAAAAAATATCGTTATCCGTAATTGTAACGTGCAAGACTCTGATTATTTACACGCAAATTCAAGTGCAGAATGTGAATACAAAGAAGAAGTTTTTTGATGCTAAAATGATGAGGAGCTTGCAAATGTGTTCTTTTTAGATTCTGGCGAAGCAAAAAATTGGAAAAACCAATTTTATTGCATTTGGAAAGAATGAGTTTTTGTTTTTAAAGCCCATTGTTTTGTAAACTTTTTGAATTATCATATAACCATGAATAATAACCTAACACTTTTTGTCTGATCGCTTAGTTAATTTACCTTAGCTCTTAATGTACTGTTAATATTAATATACATACTAGGGTGTCCCACAAATAATTTGTTTTATTTTGACAGATGTCCGCGGCTTTAATGCTTCAATTTGAGATAAGAAACACCCTCTGTGAAGCGCATCTCAATTGGCAAAGGTTTAGAGGTCGCGACTTATATGGGGAAAAATCAGTTTTGCTGGCAAAATGAATTTAGAGCCATTATCTTTTAAGCAGGGTGCGGAGAACGTTTGAAATACGATTGTTCTCAGTTATCGTTCTCCTCATATAAAATTGTTCTCGCAAATTATCACGAACGAATGGGGAGCTCTCTGCTGGCGTCGTATTTTTTATCTTTGAAAAATTTGTCAGTTTCAAACTTATTCGATCGAATTTTTCACAAAAAATAATAAGCAACGAACGTTCGTTTTTAATTTTTAAAAAAAATAATCGTTCAAAGAAATATTCAGGAACGTTCGTTTTCTAAAAAATGTTATGTTCCAACTATCAGCACCCACATCGTCGAGCGAGGTTTCTTTTCAGTTATGTATGCGTCATCGATTTTGGTATGTATTGTTTCTTGTATACGTTTTTATTTTAGCATTATCGCGAAAAAATTGTTGCTGTTGAATTAGCTGTTTGTGTTGCTGTTGAATTAACATTTATATATTAATATCATAAAAAACACAAAAAAAAATTGATTTGACCTTGTAGATGTTATCACCATTCCGTACAAGGGCAAATAATTTTGTCATTGTATCTGTGTCGATATGCAATAATAGCTTAATTTTACTTACGACAGATCTAAGTTATTGATGTAGCAGTGTTCTGCGCATATAGCACTATAAGCACACAAAATCTAGAGCTTTTAACATGACCAAAAACAAAGTTATGACACAATAACAAAAGACTCTTCCATTTAACTTATATAGCGATTGAATATATGAAAAACTGCTTATTAAGCGGTCATAATACTAAATACAATTTTTGGGACTTTGTCCTCTTTTTGAACGGAAAAATTTTTAATTTTGGACTATGTTTATTATTTATAGTTTTGGATTAGCAGAAAAGCACGATAAATAGCACTTATAGTATTTTTCAACGATTGAGGGATGTGGTAATTCTCATGTTATTTTGTGAGAAAAATCTCTCGCGTGGGTAAAAAATACCTCAAAACACCACCAAACACCTCAAAACACCACAAAATTACTACAAATTACTCAACCTCAAATTACTACAAAATACCACAATACCTCAAAATAACTCAAAACCCCTCAAATTACTTAAATTACGTGGTAAAAATACGAATTAAGGGAACGTTGCGTTAATTGAATTGTTCAAATGACTGAATGCACTTGTTTGTGGTGGTTTGTATGTATCTATTTTCGTTTTGCTTTTTTGAGGTTTTGTGGGATTTTGTGTTAATTTTGAGGTATTTTGTGGTAAATTGAGGTATTTTGGGAGTGTGGTAATCTTGAGAATTAAATGCGAAAAAAAGACAATTTTGGTGGTAGTTATATCTTGTGACACTGCCCCTATCATGAATAATTTGTCGCCCTTAATCTCCTCAGTATAACGGATAAATTGGCAGATTCGCGATCGGTACTTTCATCATGTAAAGGTATTTTATTGACTGAAACATAGATAACTAGTTGAGGTATCGATTTTTTGTTCGAACAAACATTTTTTTTTTTTTTTGTTATGAAAAGAACAACACTTTCTAGTCGCGGCTAGTAGATTAGTAGATTAGTAGATTAGTTATCGTAATAGTCCCTTTATACTTTTGCAGACCAATGTTATTGAAAACATACGTATTAAAACGTTCTTCACTTCCTAATTTTCACTGATGGGTAGAGTATCAAAAATAGACAAAAAATCTCTGGTCATCTATGACAAAATAAGTAACATTTCCAAATGTCTCTTATGCGAAAAACCTCTCATGGGATGCGTACAAGGGAATATCAAAAGGCATTACGAGGGTGTGCACAAACGTAATTTCGACGATGCTTCATCATCAAGATCATCAAGAAGTAATCATACAATCTAATCATATAACAACAATCATAACAAACCCTATTTTTTCATTTGATTGGGCAAATCAAGTTTATTTACCTTATTAAGACATTATTTTTTCCTCATATGCATATGTGCAGTCCACATCTGTATTTTGGTTTCATCTTTTCATGTCAGCAAGTGTACAAAAATACAACAACAAACTTATATTTTGTCTAATAACTCTACGTACAAACGAACGTTCGTGAATTTTTTCTTTAAACGCTCATTTTTAATGAACAATTCCAAACGAACGTTTGTTGCTTTTTGTTGTTGTGTGAAAAATTCGTTCGAAAAAATACAAAGCTCACAAATTTATCAGTGATAAAAAAACGACGCAAGCAGAGCGTTCCCTTTTCGATTGCGAACGTTCGTCTGCTTTTAAATTTTTCGTTTGAAAAATTCTCACACACAGCAAAAAACGAACGATAAAATCGTATTTTAATCAATTGCGAATGAATTTTTCGGCACCCTGCATTTAAGCAAAATGGTTAAAAAAAGAAAGTGTTCCCTCAAATTTTGTCTGTTATGACATATCCATATTTCATTTTCATGTGAATATTATTTGGTGGTCTGTGGCTCACTTCTTAGAGCTACCCATATAAATGAATACTTTTACTTAAAATTACTTCATTAAAAATTAATATTTCTTAGAGTACTCACTTTCGTTTTTGTTATTGGTCATAAATTGTAGATAATGATAGTTGGAATCCACAATGAAGAAAAAATTCATAGAGTTGTTCTATGTTTTTGGATTAAAAGTTACAACAAGTATTTTTTTAACCACCAGATAATAATCCGATGAAAATAAAATTGGGATATGTCATAACAGACATAATTTGAGAAAACACGTTTCTTTTTAACCAGTTTGCTTAAAAGCTAATGGCTCTAAATTCAATTTACCAGCAAAACTGACTTTTTACCCATACAAATCGTATGGAAAAATTAGAAAATTAATTCGCGACCTCTAAATCTTTACCAATTGAGATGCGCTTCACAGAGGGTGTTTCTAAGGTCAAATGGAAGTGGAAAAGCCGCGGACTTCAAACACTTTTTTTTTGGGACAGCCTAATACATACATTTCTAAAATCACAAAATTCGTTTAAAATTAATTACTTATATAAATGGGGCGTGGTCAAATTTTATAAAAGTTATGCCCGAGATTTCAATACAAACGTGGTTTTTTATCTTTTTGAGGTTTTGGACAAATAACGTTAACATTTAGAAACGCTGGTTTCAGAAGGTTTAAATATCAAAAATTTAAAAAACAACATCAATAAGCAAAAGACACTTAAGTTGCTTTGTTAAATCAAAAACCGAAGAATATTAAAACTTCAAAGATCTGGGAAAAAATATTAGAGTTAAAAGTGAACTAAAATTGTTTGAAAATTTTAACCCTGTTCAGGCTAATTCCGATAAAACATTGATTGAAGAAATCTTCAATGAAATCGGAAGTGAAATATTAGTAAATAAACTAATAGCAATAGTGATGATATTCTGGAAACCCCAATTTCGGATGACAGCGTCGAGGTTCCGCTGCCCGACTATGGTGAAATTCTGACAGCTATAGCTCGGCTTAAAAATAACGAAGCTGCGGGAGCTGATGGCTTACCTGCTGAGCTGTTTAAGAACGGAGGCGAAGCTCTACTTAAATGCATTCACGAGTTTCTATGCAGAATATGGTCGGAAGAATGCATTCCGAATGATTGGAATCTCAGTGTGCTTTGCCCAATCCACAAGAAAGGCGATCCACTATCTGTGCCAATTACCGTGGGATAAGCCTTCTTAATATCGCATATAAGGTCCGGTCGAGCGTTTTATGTGAAAGATTGAAGCCCATTGTAAACGAACTGATCGGACCTTATCAGTGTGGCTTCAGACCTGGAAAGTCCACCATCGACCAGTTTTTCACGCTACGACAAATCTTAGAGAAGACTCAAGAAAAACAGTCGACACTGAATTTGGTATTCCTGCAAAACTAATACAACTTTGCAGGATGACACTGAGCAACACCAGCAGTGCAGTTAAAATTGGGAAGGACCTCTCCCACCATTTATTACCAAACGAGGTTTCAGACAAGGTGATTCCTTATCGTGCGACTTTTTCAACCTTATGATGGAAAAGATCATCCGAGCTGCTGATCTGAGACGTAGTGGCACAATATTCTACAAGAGTGTTATGCTGCTTGCGTATGCTGATGACATCGATATCATTGGCCATAATACGCGCGAAGTCAGTGCAGCATTTTCCAAATTAGAAAGAGAGTCAAGTCGAATGGGTCTGTCAGTGAATGCAGATAAGACGAAATACTTGGTGTCAACAAACAAACAGTCCCATCGTCTTGGAACCCACGTTACCGTTGACAATACCTCATTCGAGG
Source organism: Dichetophora obliterata (assembly GCA_963920525.1). Classification (NCBI taxonomy): domain Eukaryota; kingdom Metazoa; phylum Arthropoda; class Insecta; order Diptera; family Sciomyzidae; genus Dichetophora; species Dichetophora obliterata. Next base: position 190,457,457 of record OY986438.1, read on the forward strand.
TTGTGAAGAACTTCGTTTATCTGGGATCCAGCATTTATTCAACCAACGACATCAGCATTGAGATCAAACGAAGAATAACTCTTGCCAACAGGTGTTACTTTGGGCTCAGTAGGCAATTGAGAAGCAGAGCCCTCTCTCGACGAACGAAAACCACGCTCTATAAATCGCTCATCATGCCCTTCCTACTTTACGCATCACAAACCTGGATGCTGAGCAGTTTAGATGAAAAGACTTTAGGAGCATTCGAGAGACAGATTCTTCGTAAGATCTACGGACCAATCTGCGTCAATGGCGAGTATCGAATACGGTGGAATGATGAACTGAAATGAGTAAAATCGTGTGGCTTCACTGTCTAGGTCATGTTCAGCGCATGAAAGAGGATGCTTCTGTAAAGAAAACATTCGATTCGGTACCCAGCGGCGGTCAACGCAGAAGAGGACGACCCACTGTGGTCTAGTCAATGATTCTAGCGCGAATTTAATCCAAAAATCAACACACGGTTTTTTGCTTAAAAATTAGTTTTTTCAGTAGATATATGAGAACTTAGAAAACAATAAAATTTCCCTTATAATTTTGTTTTATTGTGTGGCAACTCCGCTTGGTACCGTTACCTCTCAACACGTGTAGCGACGTATACAAAAAGTGCAGTTTTCTGATTGTGTGTTTAAGTGATTTTGTATTTAAAAAAGTGCATTATTTTTGAAGAATACGTGATGGAAAATATTCAACAAAGTACGTTTTCAATTTTTTTTTTAAAGAAAATATTTATCACAAAAAATTAGGAAGGGTATTTGAAGTGCATTTTTTTCGTAAAAATTCATATATTTTAATGGTTAGAAAAATATGCAGATATTTGCAGGTCTTAAAATAGATTTTTTTTAAATCTTTATGGTTTTGGTTTCTAGAAACAAAAAAAAATTAGACGCACATACGCTCAACTTTGACACCTTTATCTTTTATTATAGGAACGGACATCGTAATTACTCATATGGAGCTTTATTATTTATTTATTATTATTTATGTATTTAAGTAATCATAAGTACAATAAGAGCTATGCTCTATTATAATACAACATAAATGCATAAACATAATTAATTTACATTAAATTAAATTAAAATTAATATTAAAATTTAAATTAAAATGAAAATGAAAATGAATAATTTTATATTAAAAATTTGAAATTAAAGTTAAAGTTAAAAACTAAAAATGAAGTATAATAACAACTGTTTAAAACAGAATCAAAAATAATGACCTTAATTTTTAAACAATATTGGCTTTGTTATTTTTTTATTTAAAGAATATAAAAAATAAAAAGAATTAAAGTTAAGTTAAGATTGAAAAAAGTTTCTGATACAAATAATAGATAAAGAATAGATAACATAGAGAAGTAAGGAAGTGAAAAGCTATTGAGTAGAGAAAAATGAAAAGATAGATTGCCTGAAAGGACCTCTTCCAGTGACCTCCCTAAGCCATCTTGGCAAAGCATTCCACAACCTAATGGCGTTAATGAAAAACAGGTGGGAAGAGTTTAATGAGTTGTGCCTCGGAACTATCAGAACATGGCTTCTACTTGACATACAAAACTGAAGTTTTTCATGCAGATAGCAAGGAGTTTTCCCATGGATTAGTTTGTGCAGGTAAATATAGTTTCTAGCATTTAGGTAAGCAGTTATGTCGCATCCAAGTATTGCATTTCGGAAACGAGACAAACGATCGTATTTTCGGAGACCATACACATAGCGCGTGGCGTAATTAAATGCAATTTGAATTTTTAACTGGGAAGATGAACCAAGCTTACTATAAACTATGTCTGAATAAGAAATGATTGGTAAAACTAGCTGTATGACTAATCTACGTTTAATTTCAGTAGGAGTGACACTAGCAGACATTCTTAAGTTTCGTAGGACATAATAATTACAATGAATGGCTGCGAGTGAAAAATTTAAGTCGCGATGAGTGTTGCAATGCACTTTATTTATTAATTAGCAACAATAAATGCATTAATCAGAGCAATTCTAAAAACATTTTGACAAATTTTATAAAAAATGTTGAGCAACGTTGGAAGGCATGCCATAGAATTAAAGCTCGATTGGAAGAGAATAATAGAAATTGGCTTGAATTACAAGTTTTATTCCCAAAAAATTTAAATGCTTCTCAGAGTTCAGCGCCGTCTAAGCGTGGCAGACCATCAAAAATATTTATAGATTGTGGCAAGAGAGCAAAACAGAAAAATATTAGAAAACTAGCAAATACTACGAGTACTGAAGAACTATCTTTCGCAACTCAAACAAATTTAAGAAAATGTGGAAAGCATGCTGCTGCTGAAGTTGTTAAGGATGTAACAACATCTAATTCTCCAGGACTGGCGAAAAAGTTCAGAAACGCGTACAAATCAATGTACACCACAAAAAAATTACCTACCGGTATGAGTCCAGACGAAGCACTATCATTGATTGTAATTACAAAATCAAGTAAGTCTATATACTTAGCATATCGAATGGCAGCTAAAAATAGAAAAGCAAATATATATCTATCGTGGAATAAAATTTTACCAGCAAAAAGTCAATGCTTTCCAGATTCCGAATCTATTACATTGCAAGATGACGGTGTTGAAATTCAGTTGCAAGCTCTTTTACACCTAACAGCAACACGCTTATGTAAGCTTCAATCTGAGGTGCTCCATACGATTCCAAATACTCATCTTACTCTTGTGTGTAAGTGGGGAATAGATGGCAGTTCTGGTCAAAGCAATTATAGACAAGTCTCTGTTAAAGGAAAAAATTATTCATCTGTCATAATTATTTCACTTGTTCCCTTACAATTACGCGACAGTTCAGACGAAACAGTGGTTATATGGCGAAATCCTGTTCCATCTTCCACAAGATTTTGTAGAGCAATAAAATTCTTTTTCGCCAAAGAAACATGCGAAATAATTTCGGAAGAAACCGAAAAAATTCAGGCTCAAATAACTGAGCTAAGTAATTTTCATTATGAGAAAAAGATAATTAGTTTCAAATTGATCCTTACAATGATTGACGGCAAAGTAGTGAATGCGCTGACTGGGACTAAGTCTACACAAAGCTGTTATATATTCCAAGCAAAGTCAACAGACATGAACGATTTGGAAAATATTGGGAAAAAAACTGCCAAGGATAGAAAATTATACTTTCGGACTATCAACTCTACATGCCTGGATAAGGTTTTTTGAATGTTGCCTTCATATTAGCTATCGAATGGACATTAAATGCTGGCGAGTAAGGGAAAAGGACAAGGAAAATATGTTGGCTAAAAAGGAAAAAGTAGTTGATAGATTCAAAACAGAACTAGGAATTTTGCTTGATCAACCTAAGCCTGGTTGCGGATTTAACAAATACAGGCAACACAGCATTAGTTTTTTTCGAAATTCCAGAAACTCTGCGGAAATCACAGGATTAGACGAAAATTTAACTAAAAGGTTTTATAATATTCTGCAAACTATTTCTTGCAGATACGAAGTAGATTGCGAAAAATTTAAGATATATACTTTTGAGACTGCTGAACTGTTTGTTTCTAAGTATCCATAGTTTTACATGCCTCCAACAATACACAAAGTTCTATTACATGGTGCTGAAATAATAAAATATGCGATGTTGCCGATAGGTCAACTTGGTGAAGAGGCACAAGAGTCTAAAAATAAAGACTTTAAATTCATAAGAGAGTACAGAACGAGAAAAGATTCAATCGAACATACAAATATAGACATATTTAATTATTTTTTATTATCATCAGATCCAGTGATTTCATGTATATCGCTAAGTAACAAATTTAATAAAAACAAACTTAAACTTGGAATTGAAGCAGTGGGCTTGTTGAAATCTTCACCCTATAAAGCTGATGATTCAGATTCTTCATCTTCAGAAAGTGAATAAAATTTAAGCGCGCTCCAAAATATTATATACTTTTTGGTCACAAAATTTTGAACTCCTTTTTTTATCTACTAAATATATAAATTTAAAATATTGTTAACATCATTTTTCTAATTTTTTATTTTAAAGTATCAGTATTTTATTTTTACTCCATGTATCAGAAAAGTTTGCTTTCTTCATTAAATAAGATATATGCATATTTTTATCAAATTATTTGCAGTTTTTTTTTTTAAATAATATTAGTTTAGAGCGAAATAATAAGCACAAAGATTGGAAACTCTAATTTTTTACGAATATTGAATTAATTCGCGCTAGAATAGCACTCTAGGCCACAGTGCGACCGCATCTTCGTTGGAAAGACCAAGTAGAGGACAACCTGATGAAGCTTGGAATTTCTAACTGGCGCCAGCAAGCGAAAGACAGAAATAGCTGGAGCAAATTCTTAGATGAGGCCAAGACCGACATACGGTTGTAGCGCCAACTAAGTAAGTAAGTAAACTAGAAAAATTGTTTTTAAAACATAATTAGGGCATTCAGAAGGTGAGCTATCATGTCATAATGAGAATACCCTAAATGTGTCCAGGCAGTGCTTAAAGGACCTGCTCAAAATCTTAAGAACTCAAGCAAAGATTATATAGTATAAAGATGTGCCACGTAGAACATTAAAAAGTAACAAATATTTTTCAGATCAATACGTAAGCTTTTGTGAGCGCGATGAAAAAGCTTTCTTGAGAGAAAAGTTTCCAACGTTTGCATGCACATTCTCTCTGCAATGCTCTTTCTCTCGTCACTCCACAATGCTTCACAGCATAGATCACCACCATGAACCAATAAGAGAAGATCACACAAAGAGCAGTGCGAGAAAAAAGTAATTTTTCGTGCAACGTCATCGGTCACAAGCATGCTATGAAACTGTCAATTTGCATATGATTTGCATGCAAAACATGTGAAAACTCGGATAAAAGTGAAAAATTATAAAATTAATAAGTTTAATTCGCGAAAAAAGTGTTTGAATACTTTGTTTGTTTATATTTCCATGCAGTAACTAAATGTATAGAACGCTGTAAAAAGAAAAACTGCAAATAAATAGAATACAAAATTGGATGTTCACTTTGTTTTTATTATTGAACTGTTTTGTTCAATTTTCTTTTCCTCTGCATCGAATTGTTCACAATTTCTTTGTTTAATAATCTTATTTTAAAAAACATTCGTGCGCGGAAAAACATTTTTTTATTTTGTTGTCACAAATAACATGCTCTGCACTTGTAATGTGCGTCTGCAAATAATTTTTGCTTATTAGCAGCCCGTCGCCATTTACGTCGTTGAACACTTTTTCCAACGTAGTCATATGCGCCATGAGCTCTTCCGTTGGCTTGGCGAACCGCCTTCGCTTAAAGGATCTACCTAACTAAGTGATGCTGCCGCTTCTTCTTCCAGCCTTATATGTATCACGCGAGGTTTTCCAAACCGCTGTTCACTCCAAGAAAAAGATAAAAAATATTGAATTCATAAAATTGTTAAATTTTACTTACACTTGCGAATATAGCTGCCGTATTTTCGATTGAAGTAACTGCTCTGAAGAGCGGTTAGAAATAGAAGCGTCCCTGTTTAGTTTTTCTATTTCCTCTACAGGAAAAACTTCTCCATGACCAACGACCCCTGAAGCAGAGCACTTACGATTTTTTTGTTTTCGCGCTTTAAAATTCGCTGACATCGTTCTGGGACCGAATTACAGCATCCGTGATCGACCAACATTACGAAGGGCACAACGAGACAAGTGCCTATCAATCTAGTACAATTTTGCTCGATCACGGATGCTGTTATTCGGCCCCTGCATTTCCTGGCTGCACCTCCTTGGTCATAACTGTTGGGACAGCGCCCGGCTTTAAGCGCATAGCTTTGCCAAAACCTATCGTAACATTTTTTAAAAGAATATTTACGTGGAAATGTAGAAGTACTTACCCACTTGAACTTGGACCCTTCTTTCGAAGTCTTCAGGCAGAAAATGATCTCCACAGATTCTTGCCATTGCAGTGACGACATTTAGCCGACAAAAAATCTCCCATTGCTTACAAGCAATTTTTTCCTTGGGGAAACGGTAGAAACCAACGTATTTGTTTTTTTTTGCTGTAGCAATTAATGCATGTCGCTACAGCACACTTCGTTTTAATATAAAAACACATTACATTTATATGATAATTCTTTAAAATTTTAACAAATAACATTCAACATCCAATCACTATTCGTAAACAAAAGATTTTGTGACCGATGACGTCAGACCTATCAGCTGTTTTTGTTTACAATATGGCGGCTCATTTCTTTGCATGATCTTTATTTCTTGGTTCATGGATCACCACTGCATGGTTTCTCATAGCTAGCGAGAGTCGAGAAATTTTATGTTGTAATTGTTTTTTCCATTGTTGTTGTTGGAACCAAGCAATTGTGATCTCTGCTTGACAGCAACAAATGTTTTTGTTTGTTTGCATTATTTTCATGATGATTTCCTTATTTTGTGCGAAGCAGATTTTCTTATTCACTGCTTGCTATTAATATTGACAATTTTTGATTGAATCAGCCAGAGCAGTAAAATCTGCATATACATTCAGAATCTTAAGGAAAACTGAATAACGACATACAAATCCATCCAATGAATTCAAAATTGTTTATAAATAAAATTTTTAATTCACATTGATATTTAAGAAATTGATTACTAATTAATTTCAATTATTTTTTTTCGTTATTCAGAATAATTAATTATTTTTTTATTTATATGAATGCCATTTACAACGAATGCAATTCAAAAATAATTTCAAATTTTTCAATAACTAATTTTTTGTGCATTATTATTTCTTGATTCATTGCCTATTCATGTGTTATTCATTATCAATTTTATAGTCATTATTAATTTTTTATTTATTATTAATTTGGTTCATTATTCAAATGTGAATAACAAGATTTTTTTTTTCATTTTAGTTATTATTCAAAAGTTAATGAAAACTTAGAAATGAATACGAAATTTATAATGACTAAAAAATTAATAATGAATAAAAAATAATAATGAATAAAAAACTAATAGCGAACACTTTATTCATAAAATAGTAGTGAATAACAAAATGTTTTATTCATTGTATTTTTTATTTAAAAGTGAATAACAAATTAATAACAGTGGTGAACAATTTGATAAAAAAGTTTGCGCGATGAAAACGACATTGCTAGTTCGATAAAGTATTTTTCTAGATAATAGAAATCATTAAGACTTTTCCAGGTTGGTTCGAATTTTTTTTAGAAGAATTTTCGACTCTTTTGAGTTTTTAAAAATAATATCCCCACTTATGATCCTATAAATCCAAAAGTATTGATTTATTTTACAAGATTTATAAATATTTACAAATGAGACATTTATACCTTTTATTAAAGCTATTGTTTATACGATTATTTGTACGATTTTTGTCGACATTTTCTGAATACTACATTTGTGAAAGAGTTTAAAATATAGCGTTTATTTAACATTTCTCCCATATTAAAGTGTGCAAAAATATGACTTCGATATATATTTTGGATTTATTTTTACTTTGTTGTTAAAAAAATATTTCAACGAAAATATTAAGGTAAAAAGTATTATTGTAGCAGGTTGGATATTTACGTATTTCGGTTTTAGTAAAAATACTCAAAATTACCTCCATCAAAGTGGACGTGGTGAGTTCGTACTAAACAAATTCTTCAGACTTTAAAAACCCAATTATCATATATGAACCTTAAGATTTTGTTTACAAACAATGTTCTTAGCGTTTTTAGCTAAATATAAAAATCCCTAAACCGCAATTTAACGTTATAATAGGATTTGCAATACTGTAAACTCTTTGAAATGAGTAAAATAACAGAAATAACGCAATCAAAACAAAACAACGAAATCTTCGCGCTTCTATAAATAACTAGCTGAGACACTGTGTGTTGCTACCACGCCCCCATTACCAAACGCCCATAACATGCTAGCAGTGAAACGACACGAGTAAATTGTGGTCGATTACCGAATTCCGAGGCTGTGCGGCCACATATAACTCCAAAGCTATTCAATATCAAAAATTTCAGTTGTGTGGGAGGAGTCACGCTCTCTTGCCTAACGCCCATAAAATGTTATCAGTGAAACGTTTAAATTGTGGTCGAATACCGAATTCTGAGACTTTGCCAAATATAATTATAAAGCTATCAGATATCGTATATTTGGCTTATATAGGAGGTAATTTTGAGTATTAACCATATTTTTTAAACTCTTTCACAAATGTAGTATTTGGAAAATTTATACAAAAATCATTAGATCAATACAAATGATAGCTTAAATGAAAGATATAAACGTCTTATTTGAAAACATGTATAAATTTTTTAATATGAAAAAATACTTTTGAAGTTATAGGATCATTAGATCAATACAAATGACAGCTTAAATGAAACATATAAACGTCTTATTTGAAAACATGTATAAATTTTTTAATATGAAAAAATACTTTTGAAGTTATAGGATCATAACCGGGGACATATTTTTCAAAACTTAAAAAAATCGAAAAATCTTTGAAAATTCTTCAATTCTTTTCGAATTGCATTCGTTCTATAATACTCATACAATTTAACACAAAGTCTATATTAATAAAACTTATTTTCTGGTTTGTTTATTTAATTGACATTTATACAAATCTAAATGGCTTAACGGACTTCGCTCAATTTGAGTACACATACTGTGTGCATCCTAGATTAGATTGTTACATACTTAGTTTTGATCACGCTCATTCCATCCATTTTCACTTACGTAAATTTTGATATTGAAAATCTTTCTTGAAAAAATTTTTTTGCAAATTAAATTTAAAAAATTTCAGTAATTTTAATACCATATCTTTAGAATTTCAGAAATTTTTGGTACAACATAAAACATCGTTCTCCAAGAATGAGAAAAACGGCATGAAATCCAAAACTTTGACTTTCGATGCAAATATATTCGCTATTTTTAAATATATTTAATTAAAATTTTTTTTAATCAAAGTTTTAATAAAAGCACTTTACAAAAATAGTTTCAACTGTTGCGTTAGGTCAGTGAATAAATCCTTCTTTTTTTTCAAAACCGGTCCAAAATATTGAATTTTTACTAAAAAAATTATTAAAAAAATGTTTTTGTTGTATAAATAAGAATAATTGAAAATTGCATTTCTGAGTACTTTTCATATAGTTAAGCATGTATTTGCAATAATATAATAAAAATATATAAGAGTAGTTAAATAAAATATTTTTTCACAAAAAAATAACTTAAAAATATTGCTTACAACATTATTCGCGGCTAAGCAATCGCCCTTACAATAATATAACACTAAAAATATCATGTGGCAAAACGGCAAAAAAAACCAAGTCAACACACAAAATATACCTAGATTATGACATCTTTATGATATTATATTCTTGAAATTATATTACTAAGATATAATGCAAAAAAATATAATAACTTTAAATTATATAATGCTCGTAGGGTAGTTTAGTAAAAAAATTGCCTACATTTTTTAAGTAAAACCTAATAAAATTCTGCTACATTTTGTTGGCTGCTACATCGTCTATTCAGCTGCTTCGTGCATCAAATCTTTACATATCATTTCCATGAAACAAAGATATACAGATAGCTTACTCCGTGCGCAAAAAATGAAATCTTCTGCGCACTACGTCACTCGAGCTTGTCAGCTGTAACACGTGGTGCATACATACAAAAGAAAATGTGAAAAAGCAAAAAGCAAACACAAGCAGCAAGCAGCACAATTGCAAGCATTTAAGAAATATTTCATTCATTTAATTCAATTTCTAATATTGTGCACTTATAGTACGCGTAAATTATAATTTTCAATTATATTTTATGTAATTAAAATTAGTACTAAAGTTTTAGATGCCTTTGATGAGAATAACAACGATTTTAATTCGGACCATAAAATGAATTTACAAGTTTTTCAACAAACGAGAAGAACAAGAAAATGAAAACAAAGAAGCAATCAAAGTGCTGTCAAACACATCAAGTAACGTAGCTATTTTTTTGTGTAGGAGAACAAATGGGAGAAAACACCCCTATTACATATGCATTTCTTTTCAATAATAGTACTGAAAAATAAATTTGCCTAAATTTATTTATAAATATATATATAATGTAATTTAATTCATTTCAATAAACCAAGTTTCAATAAGAAAATGTCGATATTTCTTCATCGCTATAAACAAATTATCCCCTTTAAATATATTGTGACTACGTTTTTATTTAGCCACTTTGACAAGCTCAAACTACGTCACAACAAAGATGGCGGCCATGCGCAATACTTTATCTGTAGTTCTTTGTATCATGTATCATTTCTATTGCTTTTCAATATTATGCTCACATTTGCTCACATTGTCGCTTATTTATTCTCTCTCTCTCAAAAGCTTTATATCGTTCGCTCGCTGACTCTCATAAAGCTTTTGTGTGGATTTATGATAAATCCACCTTCAAATTTTACTGTGCCACTTGCTTGTATGGCGGTGGCACATCTTTCTATTATATTATCTGTGACTCAAGACTAAAAATTTCCCCTAGATCCAGAAACAATAACGAGAAAAATCTATATATTAATACACATATCCTTAGTCCCCTTTTAACGGACTTTTAGACAACACATCTGAATGAAACTTCGACCATTTGAAAGCTCTGGTTGATAACAAGTGCACAATATAATTTTTATTCAAATGTTTTTTTATTAAGAAAGGTAAAACTTAGAATTTTAAAACACTTTTTTTCCATATAAAAACAGCAGCAAGGAACCAAGCCAAACACTCGCTCTAGTGAGAGTCGCAAGAATGAAAAAAGCAGAAATGTGTGGTAGTTGCAGCTTTTTATTTTCTCTCTTTTCGGACACATTCGGTGTTATAATAAAAGAGCACGCTTTTATTTTAAAATAGAGCGCATATTGATTGAACCAGCGTTGATATTTTTTTTTTCATTGTAAAGTAGACATTTTTCGAGTAAATATTTGGGGAAAGGGGTCGTCGGTCTTGCTTTACGTCACAAAAATATTTTTATCTTAATATTTTGTTCAATATTCTTCAATATTTTTTAGGGTTTTTCGGAAAAAGTTTAATCTGGTAAGTTGAATTTTGGCGGTTAAAATGCTTTATCGTTTTGCCACAAGATGAGATAAGACAAAAGCCTTAATCTTATATATGGGGCATTCCACGCCAAATCGGATGGTTTTAAAAATTTTTATTTTTAATTTCCGCCATTTTTTGATATCTTTGAGTACTCATCGAAAAACACTCCCTCCTAAATTTTGGGATTTTTGTGATCATCCCAAAATATCGCATTTTCAAAAAAAAAGCTCTTTTTTTAGTTTTTTGCCCGCAACTTTTTTAAAACTCATTTAAATGAAAATTATCATTTAACATAAAAATTTAGTTTTTCAATTTAATTTTCAAAAAAAAAAATCAAAAATTTTTTTAAAGTGTATTAAAAAGTAATTTTCGATATTAAAATTTAGATAGCATTTTCTAAAGTGATTGCATATTTTGATTTTCTTCAAAATTTTTTACAGCAAACTACTACTAATTCCACAACTTTTAAGACCGGTCTAGTCTTGGGCCTTCGATAACTACTATTTTTTCGCATTTTTTCTTGTCCCATTAGCAGGGGCAAAAAGAAATCTCTTCCTCCGTGGTGGAGCAAAGATCTATCCGACCTTAGGAAAAGGGTTAGGAAAATTTTCAACTCGTGTCATAGACAGTGTCTTTGGCAACCATACAGAGACATCCTCAAAACCTACAAGAAAGCAATTCGAGACGCGAAAAAGCATTCTTGGCAGGAATACACTCAATCGATCGACAATATAAAGGAATCGGCAAGACTAAGCAAAATCCTGTCCAAAGAAAGCACCAGTCCATCTTTCATTCGGAAAGACGATGGTACGTGGACAGAATCTACCAATGAATCACTGGAACACTTACTCAACACACACTTCCCCGGCTGCAGGAGCAACTGCAATAATAACTTAGGTTTAGAATCACCTGAGACAACTGCGGCGGTTCCGACTGGCTCCTTTATCTCAATGGAAAGGGTTATCTGGACCTTAAGCAGCTTCTCTCCATACAAATCCCCAGGTCCCGACGGCATATTTCCAATAATGTTGCAGAAACTACAAGATGTAATTGCACCTATCCTACTCTCTATCTTCACTAAGTGTCTCTGCCTTAACTACACTCCAAGGAGCTGGAGAAGAGTTAAGGTAATATTTATACCCAAAGCTGGGAGGAGAGGTCACGAATCAGCCAAGGATTTTAGACCAATAAGCCTCTCATCATTCGCACTGAAAACCCTAGAGCGTGTACTGGATATTCATCTCAGGGACGTTCTAAAGGGTGCTAACATATCCAGCGCCCAACACGCATACCTCAAGGGCAGATCCACAGATACCGCCCTACACGAGGTTATTACCACTATTGAAAGATCAATCTACTTTAAACAATACACTCTTGCGGCCTTCTTAGACATAGAAGGGGCTTTTAACAATATTCATACTAGGGCCATTTTTGATTCTCTTACCAACCTTGGTATACAAGCACCGGTGAGAAACTGGATAGTCTCAATGCTCAGAAACAGAATAATCCAGGCAGACTTGGGTGGCTGCCAACTCACGAGATTTGTCAGTAAGGGTACTCCGCAAGGAGGAGTGATCTCCCCCCTACTCTGGCTCATCGCCATGAATGAGTTTCTTAATACACTAAATTGCAATGGGGTCAAAGTGGTGGCTTATGCGGATGACGTGGTTGTTATGGTGTCAGGACTGTTCCCCTCTACGCTCAGTGAGCTAATGGAGGTTGCTTTGGGAAAACTCAGTATCTGGGCTGCCAGGTGCGGCCTAGGAGTTAACCCTAGCAAGACAGAACTGATGTTATTCACCACAAAAACCAAAGCGCCACAATTTGTCCTTCCAAAGCTCAACAACCAACCTCTTACACTATCCAGTAGCCCAAAATATCTAGGTGTCATTCTGGATCCCAAGCTAAGCTGGAAAACTAACATCGAACAAAGGGTCAAGAAGGCCTGCATAGCCTTCTACGCCTGCAAAAAAACTTTTGGTAGAAAATGGGGTCTTCAACCAAAAATGCTCTTATGGCTATACACAGCGGTAGTGCGACCTATCTTGGCGTATGGTGCACTAGTATGGTGGCCTGCACTGAATAAAGCATACAACACAACAAAACTAGCTCGGATCCAGCGATCCGCATGCATAGGTATCACAGGGGGTATCCGCTCATGCCCCACTGATGCACTTAATGTCCTGACACATTTACTTCCCATAGATTTACACATTTTGCAACAAACAGTGCAGTCAGACTCAGAGAGTCGTACAACTGGCGAAATAGACCATATGGACACAGCAACATTCTTAATCCGCTACCTGGGGAACTGATTCCTGGAAAAACGGACTACGACACTCCCAAACTCGACTTCACGAAATCCTTTACAACCAAGTTTCCCACCAGGGTGGAATGGCGCAATGGGGGAATTGATCTAGCCTTCGATGTGTCCTTTTACACGGATGGCTCCAAGATGGAGTGTGGAGTGGGAGCGGGCATATACTCTGAGAAACTGGGGGTGGCGGACTCTTTTCGTCTACCAAACTCAGCCAGCGTCTTTCAGACCGAGCTTTTTGCGATAAGAGAAGCTTGTCGCACCTTAAGGAGAGCTAACACCAATCACCTTAACGCAGCTATTCTGACGGATAGCCAAGCTGCCGTTAAATCTTTAGCTGCGATCAGTACCAACTCTAAACTGGTAAGGCAGTGTAAGGATGAACTGGCCCGGCTAAGCCACCAACTTAGCATTACCATAATCTGGGTTACCGGCCATAGGAACATTTATGGTAATGAAAAGGCGGATGAATTGGCCAGGCGGGGTTCTTCCCTTGACGTTTCCAGAGCGGAACCAGTCGAAGTTCCACTCAACACAGTCAAGGGAGGAATTCGTTCTTACTACTTAACCTTAGCCGGTCGTAGATGGAGAGAACTACCAACCTGCAGCACATCAAGAAAAATATGGCCCCTTTACAACATAGGCAGAACTCAACAGATGCTCTCAAAGCCCCGGAACGATATAGCCAGATTGACGGCTATTATTACGGGTCACTGGTGCATCGGAGTTCATGCCGAGAGAATCGGACTACCTTTCAACACTCACTGTCGCAGCTGCGATGACCCAAATGAAAAAGAAACACTAACACACTTTCTGTGCACCTGCCCGGCCCTAGCCAGGTCCAGACTAACAATGCTTGGCAGGCCCTTCCTCAGCAACCTAGAGGAACTCTCAACACCAATAATCAACAATCTCCTAACGTTCATCAATCGCACCGGATGGTGGAACCTAGCAGTGCGCTACCCAGTCAACCAACAAAAACACGAGGTTATGGTATCAAAACGACTCACTAGAGCTACTTGGATCCTACTTGCATGTAGAATCACCATCAAAACCAACCACCAACCAACTATTTTTTCGATTTTTGAAAATTAAAGAAAAAATTGTTTTATTTTATTAAAATTTGTGAATTTCTCTCTTTTGATAAATTTTTATGTATGCTGTTATTTATTGCTGTTTTTATTGCTGTTATTTATTGCTTTTTTTGTTTTTAGTACAAAAGCAACATTGGTTATTGTCATTTCCTCTCTTGGACATTATACTCCAAATGACAAATTTCATTGTACTTCTCACTCGAGTAAATTGGATTATTAATTGCATATTTTTCTATCTGAGGAATATTTAATAAAGGCAATGCTTGGTTAAAATACACAAAATTTGTTGGTGGACATTTAGTAGTAAACAAGGTATATTAATTCGGGTACTATAAATAAACTGTCAGTCATGGGGGTAAAATGTTACTTAACTTTATTTAACCCTTGCATTGAGGTAATTGGTTTCAAAGGAGAGGTTCAAAGAACATAATTTAAAAATTCACAATAAAATGAATTAAAGGTAAAGCTGGCAAAATTACCTTTTCAAAAATATAAATTTAACCCAGAAAGAAAATTAAATTCTGCTTTATGAAAAATTTTAAATCACGCGCGAAACCATGAAAGGCAGATAGGTCAATGAAATGTTGAAGTTAAAAATATAATATGATCATGTTATACACTTTACTCATCTAAGAATTACCTCAGGGGTAATAACATCTATGAAATATTTTCGGCAATTTTCTTCATTTATTGAGTTTTTTGTGGGGGGTCCCAAAAAACTGATTGAAAGGGGGTAGATATGTTTGAAAGAAATGTGAGTAGGATTAATACTAGAACCAGCTCATACACTTTACTCCTTTAGAGGTTAATTTGGAAGCGATATAAGCTCTGTTGAAAAAATGTTTACTAAGCGGTTTTTCCGGTGAAGCTACGGAATAACAAAGATTGTGTTTATTTTTATACGATTTTAGTAAAGGGTTTATGTTATGTAAGATTCATAAACTTCAAGGCTACAATTATGACAAACGAGTGCTGTAATCTTCGCCATGCATCTTTAATGTTCTGTTTTCTCAAATCTACGCTAGAGTGCCTTCACATACGCTACGTTAGTGTTCATTTTTGCTCACTTCTTTACAGACAGTTGGTCGAATTTCGACCGCAGGCGATACTAGTTAAAACAATTATTCGAAATGTTGCACCAGTTCTTATTGGCCTTATGCAATACAAGAACAATAAAATAAAATAGAAATAAAAATTCTTTCAAATCAGATATTAAAGAAATAAATATCAATGTTGGCATAGATGGGTTGCCCCTTTCTCATAAAAATAAAATTGTGTACTTAAAATATATAAAAGTGTTCCTAATTGTAGCATATCTAGGAACAAAGAAACCATACAACACTGACAATTGCCTGTATGATTTTGTTTACGGGGTCAAGATTTTAATCCATTTTACGCCGCTGTTCGACTACTCGAACAGTAAGGTTGCCTTTTCTCATCTTAATATTTTTCTATGACGAAGTATTGGTGACACTGCATAAAGTGATACGATATTATAGTAAATTGTATTTTCTTTCCGAAAAAAATAAAAGCAGTTATTCTCCACCCCCTTCGTTTGCTCCAGAGGGGGGTAGAAAAATACCTTATTTGCAGACCTATTTTCTCTGGGTAAAAAGTAACATAATTATAAATAATTTTTTCACAAATGTACTTTATTATTGTAAACAAATATCCAAAATATGTAGTAAATGAGTCTTACACGTGCACTTAGCACCGCCAGGTACCCCACCATACGCGCAAAAATAAATGTTCGACTAGTCGAACAATGGCAGTTCGCTACATAAAACGCGCAATAATGACTGTTCGACTAGTCGAACAATGGCGGTTGGCTACAATAAAATTTCACCGGAGTTTACCCCCTCATATCGACATCACGAAGACAACGAACACGGGAAGGGCAGCCTGGTCAAGTCATGGTGCAGCAACCTAAACTTATTCGAAACTATAATTGTTTCATGGGTGGTGTCGATCTTCATGATAATGCTGTTTCGAATTACCGTGTCTCGATTCGTTCAAAGAAGTGGTGGTGGCCACTTTGATTGGCCATTCTTGAGTCATCCGTGGTGAAAGCTTGGAAGCTGAAATGCCTGGTGAATGGAGTTGGGCCAAAAATTTCGCAGCTGTCCTTTCGGGTCGACTTGGCCACGAGCTTGTTGCTTACCCCTGATGAGATAGAGGATGAAGACGTCGCTATGGCATCTGAATCTGAGGAGAATGACACCACCACAGACAGAAATTTTTACGAACCGATCCCTTGTATCTCTGGCCAACACAAAGTTACTGTGCAGCCTGATAACAAAGCCAGGCGCTGCAAAATTTGCCACAAACCAACAAAGAGAAAGTGCTGTAAGTGCCAAGTACATTTGCACTTAGCAATGTGCATTTGCGTCGGAAGCGGGGAGCAAGGGGGGCAGTTGCCCCCCCACTTTTTTAGCTAGATAAACAATTTAAAAGGAAAACTTCAAAAGTTATTCAAAATATCAGTTTTTTTTACAACGATAATATTTTTCTATTATATATTTTCCTCTTCTTTCTCTCTTCTTCATAAGCATGCTTGCGGATAACCATTTTCTTTCTCTGTGTTTGCAAAAAGATAGAACAAAATGTAGAGTTTCTACTGCAAACCCACCACTTCAGTTTAAAAGCACCCTTCGTAAGAAAAAATTTGACATGTTCTTAGGGGCTTTCCATATTGGATGACATGTTGTACGATAAGTTAGATGGAAAACTAATGGGACTATTTGATTGAGCGTTCGAACGATCCAACTTGTAAAGCAACATCATTAATTGTAAGCTCTCAAGCAGAACACATCCGGCTAATAGCTAAGCAACTTTAAGATGCCCTAACAATTGAGCAGTAATTTTACATAGTTGTACAATATTGTACAATCGGCAGAAAAAAACCAAAAATTTCTACTTTCGTTTTAGCTTACGCATGGTACTACATGTTGTACAATCTGCCATGTTGGTCCAATGTTTTGGAAAATGCGAAAGCCCCTACTGTGAATTAGCTGATGAAAATCCACCTCGACGCTTTGAAGAAACATCAAATCCGGTTTCTTGAGTACTTTTTTTTTTATTTTTGCAAGTTTACACCAGCTTAACTCAACCGACTCACTTTGATTTAACATTCGGTGAGTCGGTTGAGTGAAACTCGTGTAAACTGGCACTTTGTAAATCTTATTGTACATTTAAACAGATCTTGACACTCTGGAATCGTTGGAAAATATTGTAATCGAAGCCTTCAACGGAAAAGTGCCTTCTGAACAAAATCTAAAAACAAAACTAGATCTTTTTTCAGATGAAATTGCTGAAGCAATTGCCTGGCCAAACACCTTGAAATTGTAGTGGCATTGTATCCCAATTTGCGAAAAATTCGGATACTGTAAAAAAACTATTAAATGAAGTTGAAAAACTTATTACTTTGCTTTTGAGTGTGCCTGCATCAGCAGCTTCATCTGAGCGTTCTTTTAGTGCACTAAGACGACTTAAGACGTATCTTCGAGCAACTATGACACAGAAACGACTCACTCATGCTGCACTTATACACATTCACAAAGATAAAACCGAAGAATTGAATTCGATGGAGGTGGTGAAAGAGTTTGTTTCTCGCAAGGACAGAAAGAAACATTTTGGAATAATTTAAATTGATATAACTTTTTGTACCTTATTGCATTTAAACCATGTAAAGATATGCCTAGTCTTGCTTTATAAAAGGAACCATTATTTCTTATATTTTCATATTACCGTATGAAAGATCCTTGATCTCTAATATTGAAATTGGAAGAACTTTTAAAAATAATGAAATTTTAATATTTTTTATATATTTTTATATTTTTTTTTTATTTTAAACTAAAATAAAAAATTTGTTTATTCACATTCATGTTTCTTTGAAGAAATTTTGGTGAACTTTTTTTTGCACTACCATTTGTACTGCCCCCCCCCCCCATTTGTACTGCCCCCCCAGATGAAATTAGCTTCCGACGCGCTTGGCAATGTGCTTTGACGCCTACCACAAATGGTGAAATTATTTAATATTTATTACTTGTAATTAACATTATAAATCATTAATATTCTAATAAATAATAGTATATAATATTTATAACAAAACAGTCGTATTGTTTTTATATTTCGAAATATATCTGTCAATAACTGCAGAAGATTACCATAAAAAATATGTCGGCCAACCGCCATTGTTCGACTACTCGAACACCCTCCCCTGGCGAAACTATAACAGGTAGAAACATTTTGACCATGGATTCGAGTTTAATGGGCCCTAATTACCATAGAAAAGTTACTTTCGACTGTTGGTACGACCGTTTCAAAACTCGGCGTGAAATGGGTTAAAGATAAGCGCCTTCAAGATAAGCGCTTTTACTTGTGACACTCCTGCCAGTGGATTTGTTCGACGAATTTTTGGTCACAATTCATAACATGGTTGCAATGAATGTGATAAGATAAGAAGAAGCATAACAATAATTTCACCACCAAAAAAGATGATTTTTCTTGAAGAAATACAAATTCATAAATTCAATCAACTAACTAGAAGGTAGGAAATGTAGTGGATTGATTATACAATAAACTTGCGACATAAATAGACTTAAAACAGAAAACAATAATAATAACAACTCATTAGATTATTGCCCTCTTTTCTATCCCCTTCCCACCTGCACTTTGACATGTTTTAAATTACTTTCAACACCGTTTTTTGTTGCTGAAAATCGTTAGCAATTTGTATGATTCTTGACCTTTTTTTCTTTTTATCGAAAAACAAGTTTTAAAATGCTGCTGTCAAATTAAGAAATGCATATTTTGCTTTTGCTGCAAATAAATTAAAAAAATTATTAACGAACAATAACACAGTGCAACACGAAAAAAATAAACATATACGGACACCACTACGTGATAAAAGACCAAAAAAAGACCCCTGTCTCCCAGTTTTGCCCAAAGTCCTCCAGTTTTTTTTATGGGCCCCCAAAGATGTGGGGCCTCGGTGTCATTTTTGCAAAAAAATTATCATTTTCTCAAGCTCATATCTTGCAAACCAATCAGAATTTTGATTTACTCTCTGAGGCAAAGTTGTAGCTCTTGTCATAAAAAACAAAAATTGTGAACATATAAAATAAAAAAAAAACTTCATCTTCAAGGTCAAAATCGCAAAAAACTTTAAAAAATGAGCGAAAAATTGCCCAAAAAGCGTTATTTTTATTTTCCGCTTTTACGAACAAATTTACTTTATGAAAAATGCACCAATTTTCTTTGGCGTGGTAGGGCTTACAGCGCTGATTAAAACCCCAAAGTTTTTTTAAGGAGGCCAATCCAACTTCTTGAGATATAGGCCTTTATAGCTTGATTATATATATAATCGCTTATGTCTCACCCATTTCTTATCCGATCTGGTTGAGATGGGTATCGTTGAGAAGACCTTTGAAAACACTATAAATCTGTATATAAATATGTTAATTTTTATTAACTCATTGGGGCAAATAAAAAAAAAATTTTAACCTCAATTTTTTAATAAAAATCTGGTTTACTCAAAAAACAGCACTAGTAAAAAAAACAATTGAAGTGTAAGAAAATAAGCGAATTCTTAAAAAAAAAGTTGATTTCAAAACTTTGAACGTAAATAATTGTCAGTCAGGAGCAGGGTTGCATCGGCAGAAAATAAAAAAGTACTCTCAAAATAATAAAATATATATGAAAAATAAAAAAAGGTCGAAACACATAATGAAAATGTGGGGATTTTCTAAACAAAGACAAGAATTTTGACAAGCAAAAAAAAAGGTCGCTACAAAATATATGAAACATACATGTGTAGTACGACAAAATATCCTATTTTTCCTTCCTTTATAACATTCATCCTCACTTAACGTAGAACAGACCATACCTATAAAAATTCATATCAATATCAAATTTTTTATCGTGATTTTATTCCATCCATTAAGCTTTGCTATTAGTTTCGCTAACTTTTTAAACTTTTTATGTAAAGATTTTTATTTGTGCTAAACTCTTAATTGTGTTAAAGAAAAAATTTGTTATTATTTCATGCCCTGATGAAGGCCCACAAAGTGAGCCGAAATATCGAAAAATAGGGTAATAAAAAAGTAAAAAGTTTATAAAAAACAGTTTATATATTTATAACAAATAATTTAAAATAAAAAATAAACTGGCCATTTCAGCCCTTGGAAGGACTTTGACTTCTATTGATCAATTGTGTTGTGCGTGTTATTAAATGCTTGATCGCAAATGACCGAGAGCTGGACCTACGTGTTTAATGCAGTCTCCGAATGGCTTATGTTCTCAACAAGATTTACATGGCAATTTGTACTCTCTGAGGTTTGCCATTGTCTGCAGAGAGGTGACGACCGAACAGAAAAATTAATTCAATTGAAAAAACTTTCTGTCTGAGCTGGAATTGAACCCGGGCTACCACGGTTCTTAAGCTTAGGGGCCACGCACTATACCCACTAGGCTACGGTCGCCACTGAAATCATGAAATTTTAATTGATCACTTATAATTGCAATCTGAACTAACGGTTCCTTTTTTTTGCCCTAGGAATTTTTTTTTGTATGTCAACGTAAAGCAAATTAGAAAATTTGCTCTGCACCTGCTGGCTGACGTGAAACCCCTCTTTGATTCATTCCAGAATTAATTTGATAAGAAGAAAAACAGAACTTAAAGTATCACAAAAAATGCTGATTGTTTTCCATTAATTTAAATGCCAACCATTTCCAAGTTCAAATGTCTATTAATGCATAATATTAATTTCAGAGCAGATTTGATAAGAAGAAAGGCAGAATTTATTATCACCACTGCTGCCAAAACGCTATACCTGCTGTCCATTCGAAATTTTTTAGCTTAATGAGGTTCAACAACAAATGGGATCGTTTAGACGCAAAGCTTAATTTTTAGTTATTCAGTCTTACACCCAGGCTTGGCAACATAAAGTATCGTCTGAGTCCACCTTATAAAGTGTTTTCAGCCCTGCTGCTGTTCAAAACAAAGTTTACTGATTTCAGCTGTAAAAGGATACAAAACATATCTTTAGCAAAAATTAATGATATTTTGAAGTGATTTATCTGAAGTGTTTACAAGAATAGCACAATTAGATTATTTCCAACAAATTTCTCAGGTACTAGGATTTACAAACGATACATCTTGCACAAAAGCAAATCGGAAGATAAGAGTTCAGTTTAGTTTTTTTTTCTTACCAGAAATAAAAACTGTAACAGCGAAATGCAACCAATGCCAAGCTATACTAAAAACAAAGGAAGGATCAGCAAAAGCTTTTGTTTTTGTCGAATTATTTGTAAACAAACTGAAAAATAAAGCCATGGCAAATTGTTATGAATACCAACATAAAGCAAAAGTACCGACGTACTAGTACCCTCTGATTTATATGAAACTTTCATACAAGCTTATAGGTACGAGTACCATTGGTACCTTGGTACCATTCGCACCACAAATGTGAGTCGCACTTTTTGTTTGTTTGCACTTCATACGTAAACAAACAACCAAATGCAAGAAGTGCTGCCAAATCGCTGTAATGCGAACCAAAAAAAAAAAAACAAGTGTGGCCAGAGAAAAATACACAGAAAAGCGATGAAAATAAAAGTGTACTAGTACGGAAAATGTTGTACCTCGTACGTGAAGAATAAAAACGTGTCCAAAATGGTACGAAAGTACGTACTTGTGCAACCTTGGTCAGGAGGCCGAGTGTGTTTGCCCAAACTGGCAAACAACTACCTGGAAGCAAATATCTGCATTGAATTTACATAAAAACAACCAAAAATATATGAAAAATCACCCTGTATGATGTTAATGAAGTATCTGAAGAAGAAAAAGCTGATGAGGAGGGCAGTCTGGAAGTAACGTGCCTGTGGACACCATAAGTTCTGAATCAGAGTCAGATTCGGACGATTCGGACGACCATTTGGATCCACAACTTAAGAGAGTACGATTTGCAAGTCCAGGGCCATCAACATTATAAACATAATACGAATATTTTTTTTTATAATTTTTGTAATAGATAGCATAGTATTGTAATGCCATCCCTGCTGAGACTACTAATCCCTACTACACTGAATCATTATTACTAAATATCTATGCTACTACTCTTTGTTACAACCCTAACCTGAGAACTAAGATTAATATAATCAGTAATAGTATAACAATGAAACCTGCAACATGCCTTTTCACTTACGGGAGCAGGCTTAATAGTATCTCAATGTTGAAGTAAAGAAAAAACAAATGAAATTAAAAAATTTTCGGGAAATTTTTCACTTTTGCGGCTACCTAAGCGCTACCTAAACGGTGTTAAGAATCATTCCTAGGAAAATTATATGTTCGAAAAAGTTGTTTATTGAGATCTTGGGTTCATTTTTGTAGTTGATTATTTCCTTGAATTTTGAACGGTTTGCTAACTATGAACCTAAACATGGGAAAAAAGTTAAAAAAAAATTGAATTTTTTAAAGTTTTTGCGATTTTGACCTTGAAGATGAAGTTTTTTATTTTATATGTTCACAATTTTTGTTTTAGCTACAACTTTGTCTCAGAAAGTAAATCAAAATTCCGAACGGTTTGCAAGATATGAGCTTGAGAAAATGATCATTTTTTGCAAAAATGACACCGAGGCCCCTCATCTTTGGGTGCCCATAAAAAAAACCTGGAGGACTTTGGGCAAAACTGGGAGACAGGGGTCCTTTTTTTTTGGTCTTTTATCACGTAGTGATGTCCGTATAAGGTTATTTTGCCATGACTTAAAAAATTACACACTGTGTAACACAAACGAGCGATCGATTTTTGCAATCGTGTACTCTTTGTTTCTTAAAATTCGTAAAATTTACGACGCAACAGCAACTCATTATATATTGAAAATTTGTTAAAAGTTTTTTAACGTTTATTTTATGCCTTCATTTTGTGACCAAAAACTCCCTGCGTTCTTTTCGATTTTCGTCAAAATTATTAGTTTTAATTCAAGATTTTGCTCATGAAATTTTTTTCATATACCCACAAATATTTTGTCATTGTATAAAGAAGTTATCAGTAGTTAAAATTCTTAAAAATAGTGCAAAAGTTAGGCATAGTTGGTAAATAAAAAATGTTACGTTTTATCACTTATGTGTTTAAGGTTATCATCTTAGGTTATTCTTATGTTATTCTCTAAATTTTATTTACAAAACATAAAACCAAAAATTTTTTGTTGTTTTATCTCTACTTTCAAAGCAGAATTCTAAGCTTTTTAGTTATCTATGTTTAGCCTTTCACATTCAACAAATAATTTTATATCTTATCTTTATCTTGTCTTGTTTAAATTTTGGGTCACTGCGTTTGGTGCATTTTAAAGAAAGAAAGAAGAAATTTTAAGAGAAAATACAAAAAATCTGACATAATACAAGCAGAAAAGTACTGCATTCAAATAAATTATCAAGCAAACAATTATTAAATTTTTGGATTATTTTAATTTTTGGTTTATTTTTTTGAACTGAACGTGTTAAATTAATATTTACACGACAAAGTACAAATTTCTTCAGTAATAAATTAAATAAATGGTAGTATGATCAAACAAAAACCAAAACTTAAGCAAAAAGTTTAATTTTATTGTTTTTTATAAATATTAAAGTAGCCATTGGACTTTTACGGAAAACGCTCAAACGAAAAAGTTTCGCAACTGTATTCCTAACAACTTTAATTGTTGTTTTTGTTTTTGTGAATTGTTAATTATTTGATTAATTATAGCAATAATATAATAAATTGGCCATTTTAGCCCTACAAAGGACTTTGACCGTGCTTCTTTTGATTAATAGTGTTGTGCGTGTTATTAAATGTTTGAACCCAAATGATCGAGAAGTGGACCTACAAGTTTTATGCTGACTTCAACCCACTTTACCCTCTTATTATTTATTTTATATATTAAAATTTATATACACGGAGAGAAATAATATTCTTATATTAAGCAAATACTTTGCTTGATTTAAGAAAATTTAAGATTAAGTTTAACTTGCTCAAATCAAGCATTCAGAAGTAAGAATAATTGTGTGCTTGTGTGTTTACAAGAAATTTTCTTGAATTGAGTAAAAATTTGCTATTTGAGTTTATAGTAACTTAGCAAATATTTGCTTAAGAATTAAGTAAAAAATTTGCTATTCCAATTTATAATAACTAAGCAAATATTTGCTTGAATTAAGCAGAAATTTGCTTTTACATTTTATAAAAAATTAGCAAAATTTTGCTTGCATTTAATCAAAATTTTGCTTTTTCCTAAATACATGAGGAGTGATTTCAATTTAGCGATCTTTTTCTAAAATCTCACCGTGATTGAGCAAAGTTTTGCTGATTTGCTTCTAAGCAAAATATTTGCTTGATTTAAGCAAATTAATTTTCTCCGTGTGTTGTTGTTGCAATCTGTTGCTTCATGAACCTTCTTGGCATGAAGCTAAAATATAATTCCAAATACAAAATAAATACATATCAAGGAAAAGAAATATCTCAAATTAAGCAAATTATTCTAGTTTTCAGTTAATTTTTCACTTGAACAAAGAAATTTTTCTCAATGCAAAGAATAAAAATATGTCTCCAATTAAGCAAATTATTAAATTTTCCAGCAAACTGTTTACATAAGTCAATCAAATTTTTCTCATTTTAAGCATATATTAGTCTTGAATCTAGAATAAATATTGTACAGTTTAAAGCAAATGTTTCTTAAATTGAACATTTTTTCTTAACCCTACATCAGCCGACGAGTCACCGGCTGAAAAACTGTGTTTTAAATCAGTTTTATTAATGAAACCAACTTCCCTGACATCTTAAATTAATGAATTTTAAGTACAAAAAACACAAAAACATATATTTCCATTTTTGTCTTTGTCAACTATTACTTATTGAAACTTTTTTATTTTTATTTTGGCCGATATAATCTCCTGGCTGACTATACAAAAATGTATAAATATAAATTAAAGTATATAAATTCAATTAATTTAAATTTAGTTTAAATTATTTTTATAATATTTTTTAATAACGACATTTTATAAGGAAAAGACACATTTTACTTTTCTCTTATTCCTTGCATTGAATACATTTGACTATAGTTTCAATGTGCTCCTGTCACACTGGCCATTGTCAATCTAGACAAATTTTGAGCGAGTTCCACTGTAAGAAAACATTTTAGTTGTCCTTAGCCTAGTAACTCAGGCGAGCCTTGTAACTCAGGTTTTCACCTAAATTAGGAGCTGAGCTGTGCCTGACCGGGTTGCCGACCAGGTGGTTTAATTTTAAGGGCCGATGTTGAATGTGGACCACACCTAAACATCAAGTTTTTTTTTTGCATTTCATTTGACATTTCTCAATTTCAGACTAATTCAATTTAAAACAATCGAAAGATACACAATCGAGCAACGCGTAAAAGTTATTCAGGCTTATTATGAAAATGGACGTTCAAATCAAAATTCATATCGTGCACTTCGTGATTTCTTCAGTCAATTTACTCGTCCAAATGTGCGTACAATCGGAAAAATCGTGCAAAAATTTGAGCAAACCGGGTCTGTAGGAGATGTGAAAACACCAGTGCATGCTCGTACAGCTTGTACTGCAGAAAATATTGCTGCCGTTCGCGATAGTGTGGCTGAAGAGCCGTCCACCTCAACTCGTCGTTGTGCCAAGCAATTGCAACTTTCAAGCTCGTCGTTGATAAACATTATGCATAAAGACTTACATTTACATGCTTACAAAGTGCAATATTCAAGAACTAAAGCCTCTTGACCATTTCAAGCGCCGTCAATGATCAGAATGGTGGCAAGAAATGGCAACAGTGGATGATCAACTTTCGAAGAAAATCATCTTCAGTGATGAGGCACATTTTCACCTCAGTGGATTCGTCAATAAGCAGAATTGCCGTATTTGGGCGAATGATAATCCAAGAGTGATTGTCGAAAAACCAATGCACCCAAATAGTGTGACTGTTTGGTACGGTTTATGGGCTGGCGGCATCATCGGGCCGTATTTCTTCCAAAATGAGGCCGGTCAGGCAGTTACTGCGAATGGTGTTCGCTATCGTGAGATGATAACGAACTTTTTATCACCCGAATCGGAAGATGTGGATGTGGACGATATGTGGTTTCAACAGGACGGTGCCACTTGCCACACAGTTAACGAAACAATGGCTCTTTTGCGCGACAAATTCAATGGCCGTGTTATCTCACGTGGTGGTGATGTCAACTGGCCGTCAAGATCATGTGATTTGACACCGTTGGACTTCTTTCTTTGGGGTTATTTGAAAGAAAAGATGAACGTCGATAAGCCAGCAACAATTCAAGAGCTAAAGGATGAGATAATTCGGCACATTAACGGCACAGAACCTCAATTATGCCTCAGCGTCATCGAAAATTTGGATCACCGGATGGAGGTGTGCCGCCGAGGTCGTGGCAGCCATTTGGCTGATATTTTTTCCATACATAATTGAACCATACCAATATTATCATAATAAAAAGAAATGACAATAATTTCCTAAATAATTTGTGTTTTATTCAAAATCAACATTGGCCCTTAAAATTTAACCACCCTTTGTGACATACCAAGCAATGCGTAGCTGATTTACGCATCGTAGGCACGAAGTATTTTTATGCGGTTTTGTGCTGGCTTAGACGATTATCAATGATCTCAATGCTGGATTTATGAACACCACAACCCAAAACAGTTCCAAAAAAAGGACCCATTTCAATATCAGCAGTCTTTTCCCATGCTTGGAGTGACTGTGGGTGATTCTTGTTCCAGTTTTTGGCCATCCTTTTCTATTTGTGTGCCGCACCATTAATCCTTCATAATATTGGAGAGTATCAAATTGATTGCATTGAAGCGGCCCATAAGTTCTTTGCAAGTAGGTCAACCTGAAGCAATATGACAAAATCAAATTATCTTTGAGCCACTGTTCCATCAGGCTCATCATACACCAAATGCGGCTCCAATATATTCATCTTAGCGTTTTCGACATAATTATGGGCTGCGTCTATTTCTTTATCGCTATCGTACTCATTCACTTCGTCCATCTCATCATCTATCTTGGCATTGATGCAATTTCGCCCATTCATCATCTTCACATCCGTTAAAGCCTTAGTTAACAAGAGTTTAATCTAACTACACAACTACACAATCAGTTTTTCAGTGCTTGCTTACGTAACCACATTTTTATCGATTATTTTAAGCAGTTTTTGCTGATTTTACCAGTTTTGTGAAAACGTAATTAAAAATTAATTAAATAAGAACCACAAATTGCCACTTAAGAAATTGAGGTTTTAATTGCAGCCAACTTGGAAAGTCGGAATATTTGAAATAACTCCTTTTCTCCATGCATATTAGAAATATTCGGCCGTTAGATCTAGAACTTTTAATTCTTCTTAAAACTGTTCTATTTAAAACATGTATTTCAGCATTACATATAGTTTCTTTGTCTGTATGCATTTAAATTTCTTTCTTATTTAACTATTGAAGTGTAAATTAAAACTTTCGCATAAATTAAGCAAACAAATCATCTGTCAAACTCATATGGCAAGTTGTCAAGATTAGCCCATATTAACCAATATTGGGTGTTTAGCCATAGCTTAAGCTTTGGTCAATATTAACTGAAAAATTTAAACATCTCAAAATTTGATTTTAACAAAGTGACAGAAACTGAAATCAACTTGCTCAGAAAAATTGGCCCAAGGACACTGAATTCATTTTTAACACAATTACTCTAAATACATACGATAAAACTCATCAGCTGTTTATGTTGGCAGATAATTATCTTAAATTTTTCCAATTTTTTTGCAAAATTTCCTCTTTAATGCAGAATAAATAATGTTTTATAAAACAGTCACCGCGGTGACTGCGTCGGCGTTTAATGAGTTGTAAACATCGTCGGCCGAACTAGGGTTAATATCATGTGTTTTGAAGTTGCTCAATTCTAGCAAAATAATGCTTGAATTGAGAAATTCACGCTTGAGTGTAAGCTGATAGCCTATTTGCCTTATTAAAGCAGAGAGTACTTGATTTTTTTCTCTCCGTGTTTAAATATAATAGCTGCGTTCCATTCGCTTCAAAATAATCCAGATTATTTTTTTTTACATGCAAAGCAAAAACAAAAATAATAATCCTATAACAAATTGGATTATTTTTGCTATCCATATAAAATTGTGATATAGCCTTTATAAAATTCGAAACACAGGTGTCGCACCTGTATATTTCTCTGAGCTGTCATTTATTTTTTTTGAATATTCTGTTTTTTTGATACAATGACTATAAGGTAACTATGACAGCTACCTATTTTCTCACGAGCTGCGACCATCGAATGTTAAACAAAAGAAAACAAAACAAACCGCGTGTATCACACACATTGGACCCATTCAGCGGAGCCAACAATTGCACTTAAACTTTTTATATAGTTGCATAATATTAATAATTAAATTAAATAATTTACAATTTTCCTGCCGTTTAGAGTAAAACACATTCAGAAAAAAACATCCTTCACTAAGGTATCGCTACCATAACAGTTCACAACAGTTTTGAACGACACACGTTCTCATGACACCTAATAGCTATTGTATCATGATTGCTTGGTTGAATTTAATTTTGACTGCAACGCTAATGCCCTCTACGAGTCGTTGTTCTTGCCGTTCCTTTGAGAAAATTTGTTATCGCGATTATATTAAGGCGAAAGGAACGCAGCTAATATTAATTAAAAATTATTAAAAATATTAAGTATTAATAAATTTAATTATTCTCGCGTAAAAATAAAAATACTGTTTTATCCTGCATTATTCTGTTGCTTCTCAAAAAGCACATCGTTTAACCGCATCGTTAACCTTCACCTGGCCTCGTGGGGTATGTACGTTCTTTCTCGTTTTGATTTGTTTGGAATTTTTTCTAGTTTTCCGGTTTTTTATGAACGCTGACCTTTATTTTTTTCAACATGGACTATTTCACAGTTTGAAGTGGTATCTAAAGTTGATCTCTGAATTTTTTTGAGACAAAATAATCAATATTTAAATTTTTACCTAGATTTTAATTACTGGGATTCGTATGTACCCCATGAGTCCAGGTATGTTACTCAGGGTGAGCATGCCAGGTAAAGGTTAAATAAAGTAGAATACATTTTTTTATTTCGGCACAAGCGAATTAAAAGAGAGCTTTTTTTTTAATGAGAACAAGAGTTGAGACAAAAATTATGATGATGTGTGCCCAAATCCCAAAAAAATTGTAAAATAAACCAACTTTTTTAATTTTTAGTCACAACATTTGTTACAAAAAAAATATCTTCTGATTGATCTATTCTACAAGTTAATGTGTAGCAAATTATTTAATGTTTTTTTTTTCTCTCTTTTATCACAGAATGAAATTTTTAAGTAAGACCTGAATGTTTATTTGTTACATTTAAAGCATACAACAACATTTGCTGACATCACAATTTGAGAACTTCTTACTTTCCCAAATTCCAAGAAAACTAAATCACTTAAATCTAACTTGATTTTGCACATAGCTAAATGCCCAACAAAAACATCCCCAGGCGCCCATCAAACTTTCATAATTAGTACACAACAATAAATTTATTTTATAGCTCATCGCACCTGGAGCCCATAAGAGCCATAAGATTCCCTGGCTGCACAGCGCCGGTTGAGTTATTGATTAACCGCTTCATATTTTGCAAACTAGACGAATTTTGCGTGTTGTTAGTGTAGACGCACAAATCACGCCACACCAGTGTGGCACCCTGTTCCGTCGGTGACCATTTACTATAGCTGCGTAGCGGTAAACTGCGTTCCGAACTATTGCGTGCCGAAGGCGTACGAGTGGCAAAATTTTCGGAAGTGGGAGTAACTGCGCCACGAGACTGCATTTCGAATTGATCACGTTCTAATGATGATGAAGGTGGTGGTGATGGTGTGCGTGAGGATAATGCTATGGCAGGACATGGTGTTGCCTCAATGTTGACGAGGTCTTGCGTAGACATTTTAACTGTTGTTTTTGCTGTTGTGGCAACACCACTACTAGTTTATTGAAAACTTTTCCTTACTAGCCACGGAGCTGTCATGGAGCAAACCGAACCGTACCGCAATGAACCGAACCGAAGTAAACTGAGCTAAGCTGATTTGAGTTTAGCTAAGAGTTGATGTTGCGTATACCACCGCATTCAAAAAACAACTGATTATCTGCTATTGTGTGGCTCTGCATGAAGGTTGAGAAAATATGATGCATGACACGTGGAAAACAACATCGCAAACAAGAAAAACAACAACAACATAGACGACAAAGTGTCTTATCTAGTTAGTTACTTAGTTTAAATTGTTAGCATAGTTAAAAGATACGCTGACCAGATGTTAGAAAAAAATTAAGGTAAAAGAAAGAAATCAATTTTTCCCAAAAGCAAAGAAATATTTATTTAATATTAACAAATCTTTTTTTTTAAGTTGTGTTTATAGTTTCTCACAAAAAAAAAAGAACACTTTCACTTAAGAAAAGAGAGATACATTTTCCTAATATTGGTAAAACATATTTCTTTATTGGGTACATTTTTCTCTAAAAAAGAGAAGTATATCTGCAACTACGATTAAAAACTTGTTTTTTTCGAAACATTTGCTTAAACTCAGTTCTACGCAAGGTAAAAGTATTAGGTGATTCGGTTGTGAAAATATTAGTAAAAAATATGTTAAGAGGTAGAGGTAGAACTATTGTTGTGGCTTTGTTTTTCGGGACCCCTTATAAATATTCCAGAAGCTTCTTCAGAAAAACGATTTTTTTTTAAATGCATCCCAAGAACCAATGGTAATAAGCAACATAGCTTTGTGGAGCTATGTTAAATAAAAAAAATTCTTTTGAAGGAACCACTATCATAATATGCAGAATAGAGCACTCATGAAACATATGGAATGTGCCTTTTCCTGATTTTGTTCGCTCCCAGCCCATTTTCTGAAAGATTGAGGCTAAAAAATACGATTTGCATAAAAATTGAACCTCGTTAGTGGAAAAAACTTAGGCCCCCTGGGGTTAAAGGCCCAAAAACGGTTAAAAATGGTACTTGTTTACTCGATATCTCTTAAAATAACATTTTTACGCTCTTAAAATGCATAAACATTTTTTTGCACAATAAACAGATACTCATTTTTTCATAACCAACTTTGACCTTGGAATGAACTGTCGTAGTGTTTTACACAGTCAAAGTCACGATTTTTAAGTAATATTTTTCTTTGAAAGAGATTTTTCTGAACAGTTAACACCATGTCAAAGAGCATTAAATGAAGTTTAACTCACACTTGGTTTGTTTCCAAAATATTGATTTTTGGAGGTATGCGAGCATTTAAAATTTTTTTCAAAGTATTTTCCAAAGCAAGTGACTAATTTTATTCATTGCAAGCACATTTTCAGATGGATTGACACGCAAAAATATAATATTTTCAGAAAAGTGAATACATTTAGCTTAAAAAATCCAGCACCTTTTTGGCAGCTGCATTGCTAGAGAAAAACATAATCACTCCTATTCTTGAATCCGCGTCGAGTAAATATCGTCGTCGAGAGCTCGCTTTCACCAATGTCTTGTCGTCGAAGATCATTGCGACGATAAAAAATTTAAATATTTATTTGACGACGTTTACTCAACAATTGACATGAGGAATCACTGCAGATCTCAACGTCGAAATTGAAAGTTTCCAGAATACAACAATTTTGTTTCGACGTCGTTTTGCGAGCGAGCACAGGTTCAAGAATAAGGGCGAATAGTATTTTTTAATATTGTTAAAATTAATTATCGTTTTGAAAAGGTGACCAAAACATAATAAAAACACAAAGCGCTTATAAACAGAACGAAAAAAGAAACCTAATATCTAGAGTGCATGAAATTTAATATAAATAGCATTGTTTTCCGAACAATTTTTTTAATGCGTTATTATTTCAAATAGTTAATTAATTTTTGTTTTTTTTTTTAATATGTTGCTCCTCATGGGACATATCGAGTAGTACATCTAAAGAATCAATAAATTTCTTTGCTCGAGCTGGAATTTTTTTTTTCTAATTTTGTTGTAATCCGTAAAATGTCTTGAAGTCATTTTTCCGATGCCGTCTTTTGTTTCTGTTGGAGTTGTTGTTAGAAGGCCTTATAAACTTTCAATAACTCGTTTGCGACAATAGAAACACATTACTAAACACTCTTATTTTCATCTTGTATTAAGTAAAGTATTCTAGCGAAAACGTCTTTTTTAATAGGGAGTATCTGTTCGTTGAAGCATTTTTTTTTCTGCCTACAATAAATGTTTTATTTATTTTTTTATTCGGCACAATATTTTTATTCGGTAAATTGTTTCTATTGAAGTCTGTTCTTTGATTTTCAACTATTCAACATTGCAAAAAAATATTGTTTAGCAGCTCACATAAGGGTATTGGACCGATTTAGGCGGCCAAAATTATTTTATTCGGTAAAAAGTTTCTATTATAGTATATACTAAAAATTTTTTTGCCGATTTTCGTACATTTAATGGCGCTATATGTACTTTTAATCTGTGAGGTGAAAATGTTGCTAACCATCAAAAAGCAAAAAAAAATTAAAATACACATATTAGATTTGGCGGGAAGCCGGGCTAAGCTCGGTCGCCCAGGTTTTTATAATATGTTTATTAATATTTAACAATCAAGTAAACAGTTCTAGTTGAATTGGTTAAAATTGCTACCTTCCATTATTTGTATCAATTTTTTTACAATGAACTCACTTTAAAATACTTTTTTGGTCACCTTTTGAGAACTATAATTAATTTGAATTATTTGACCAATATACTATAGATGTTTTTGACAAAGAAAGCTACGCTAGCAATAAGGTGTTTAGTAACAAGTGCATTACACTCTAGTAATGCAGCTGCCAAAATTGTGCTGGATTTTTGAAGTTAAATGTTTTCACTTTTCTTAAAATTTATAAATTATAAATTATATTTTAGCGTGTCAATCCAGCTGAAAATGTGCTTGCAATTAAGAAAATTAGTCACTTGCTTTGAAAAATACTTTGAAAAAAGTTTGAAATGCTCTCATACCTCCAAAAATCAGTATTTTGAAAAAAAACTAACTGCGAATGAAATTTCATTTAATAAACTGCAAACTGTTTAGTAATATCTCTTTCCAAAATGTTCGAGGATCGTTAAAAAAAATATTACTTGCAAATCGTGACTTTGACTGCGTAAAACACTACTACAGATCATTCCAAGGTCAAAGTTGGTTATGTAAAAATGTGTACCTGTTTATTATGCATACAAATGTTTATGCATATGAGATATAGAGATATAGAGTAAATAAGCCAAGTACCGTTTTTAAGCCGTTTTTGGGTATTTAACCCCAGGGGTCATGGGTGGTTCTACTACCGAAGTCCAATTTTTTATACAGATCTTATTTTTTAGCCACAATCTAACAGAAAATGGGCGGGGAGAAAACAAAATCAAAAAAGGCACACATGGGTGCTCTAAGGCAGAATAATCAACACTTACTTTTCACACCAACAATCAGTCGCTCTCACGCTACTCTGAGTTTCAAATTTGAAATATTTGGATAAAAAACACATCTTATAAAAGTGACATCATCGAAATAATACAACATTCAAAACTTCAAATATACTAAAATACGGATGGGGAGTTAATAAAATACAAGTTTTATTATAACCTTCATCGGTCCTTTATTTATAGAAACGAATAGGTTCCTTGTCCGTAAAATTTACACAATTTTTTCAGGAGCAATATTTTCATCGATGAATGAAGTGCTTGCAATCTTGTCACTAAAAGTAATTACTTAATCATTATTTTATTCGATAAAAAAACAGATATTCAAATCGATTACTCGAGTAAATAATCTATATATTATATATAAAAGTGGATGTATGTATGTATATCACGTATAGCCTCAAAAACTGCTGAACCGATCTTTATGAAATTTGAACAACATCTTGAGAGTGCTTCTGGGAAGTTTAGTGCCGATTGGACAAGGGGGTGTGGTACCTCCTACAAGGTTGCGCAAAAGTAATCCTCCTATCAGAAAATGCTATAAATTTTGCGATTGGCCCCTAATGTCCGTTCTGTTTTGACATTTGTGTAGTAAACACATGCGAAATACACGTAAATAAACAATGTTACGCTATACTGCTCCAGAACGCGGAATATTGGTGACTATTTATTTGACCAATAATCGGTCGGTGACTTTGGCACAACGTGAATTTCGTCGCAGATTTCCTGGCCGTCCAACGCCTACTGGTGAAACACTGCGACGTTTAGCCGCTCGCCTCGAAGAGACTGGCACAACACGAGATGCTGCCAGGCGTGGCAGACCCCGGAGTAGCCGTTCTGCAGAGAATATTGCTGCTGTAGCCGAGGATGTCATGGAAGCGCCGTCGACATCGACCAGACGACGTGCCACGCAAATGGGTATCGGTCGACGGTCTTTACAGCGAATTTTGGTACAAGATTTGAAGATGTTTCCGTACAGAGTCCAGACGGTGCATCAGCTGTTAGCTGCTGACCGCCAATCGCGTCTAACATACATACGCTCAAGCCATCCTTAATCACCACCAAGAGGAAGATGATTTTTCATCAAAAATAATCATGAGTGATGAGGCCCATTTCCATCTTAGCGGGTACGTAAATAAGCAAAATTTACGCTTATGGGGCACTGAAAATCCGCGTGTAACCCACGAAGAGCCATTACACCCGCTCAAAGTCACTGTATGGTGTGCTCTTTTCGCTGGAGGAGTCATCGGACCTTTTTTCTTCGAAGACGTCGCGGGCCAAACGGTTACTGTGAATGGTGAGCGCTACAGACCAATGATCAACGAGTTCTTTTTGCCGCAACTTGATGAATTGGGATTGGAAAACATGTGGTTCCAACAGGACAGTACAACGGCACACACTGCACGTGCCACAACCGATATGCTGAAGGATGCATTCCCGGGCGCCTAATCTCCTGTTTTGGCGATTTGCACTGGCCAGCAAGATCGCCTGATTTGACCGCTCCAGACTTCTTTTTGTGTGGCTTTTTGAAGTCGCGGGTTTATGTCAACAAGCCTCAGACTCTTGCAGCTCTTAAAGACAATATCCGTCAAGAATGTGAGGATCTATCGCCGGAAGTTTTGGCCGAAGTCATGAAAAATGCCATAAAAAGGGCTCAAATGACAATCAACTGTGGCGGCGGCCATTTACATGACATCATATTCTCGACTTGATGTAAAAAAAATTAAAAGACCAAATAAAAATAATCCACAAGAAGAATCAAAGTTTTTCATTTTTTTTTTTAAATTACAGCCAAAAAACATCGCAAGGTTACTTTTGCGCCACCTTGTATATAATTCAAATTTACGCTATCGCCCACAAACCATAAAAAATGCTATATCGGATGGTTTTGATCGTAAAGAACTAAAATTTTGTTCATATGGTTACAATCGGCAGCTTTACTAAAAAAGGGTGTGGTCGCGTTCAAGTTGTACATATATATAAATGTTGCCACGCCCACTTTAACCACCCACAAAATGGAACTTCTCTATATAAGGCGGTTTTGATCGAATAAAACTAATATTTGGTAGTTTAGTTTAGTTCATATGTTTACTATGGTCGCAATATATCTACGCCCGCCTTTTCGAAATCATGCTAATTCCAACGATATTCACATTTTGACAGTGAACATTGGTATGTAGGTGCGACGGGACCAGGTGGCGGTCAATACCTAAATAAATGTTGACACGCCTCTTTTTCTCGCCCATCTGTCTTTATAAAAAAAAATAATATATGTATGTGTGTATATCACGTCAAGACTTCGAAACCGCTGAATCAATTTTTATAAAATTTTCAGGAAAACGGTAGCAAAGTCTTGAGAATGTTCTTGTGAAGTCTAGTGCTTATAGCAAAAATGGGCGTGGCACCTCAAAGATACCCAACATTTTTAATATCGAATACGTTGGGAATAATAGGTCACACAGCATCGGAATTCGGTTTCGTGAAACTTTAGCAAATTAAAAAACGCTTACAAAACTTTTTGCATTTTAAAAGGGTGCGTGACACTTCCTAAAAAACACAAATTTGCTATATCGAATAACTTTACAACTATAGAGAGCACAAGCTCGGAATTCGGTATTCGACCATAATTTACACGTGCCGTTACACTCATAACATTTTATAGGCGACGAACAAGGGGGCGTGATAGTAACGCGCCGGGTTTCAGCCAGATTAAAAAAAAATGAAAAATTGGAAAAATATCGAAACAAAAATTAACAATAGAGCATAAGAACAGTGACAAAGGCGTGCCAAGGTTATGGTATGTAAATTTTAAACACAAAAACCTATTACGGAAATTTTTTTCTGTAGGGTAGCAGCGACACCTAGCGTTAAAAATAAAAAAGTTGAAAACATAAGTTTTGCATACGATTTTTACATTGAGCCAAAGTTCTAGCTCAATTTGATGACTTTATATTAAAGAAATATCAGCTTGAAGTTGAAAAGTGTGTCAAATTTACACAAAGACCCGTTTGAAGTTAAAATGCATGGTTAAACTATATTACTTGAATTGATTTTGATTGTTGATATTTTTTTTTAACTTATTGGAAAAGGAATGTCTTCTTTGATATTCCCGGAATATGTAAAAAAGCAAAATTATGAACTGTGGTACGTTCTTGCACAGTGGGGTATTGAACCCTGAAAATGGGTATCAATTCACCTGGAAGAGGGAGGGAACTTTTGACTTTGTTTTTAGTTAGAAAGTATTTATTTATTATTTATGTAATCGATGCTTAACTATAAGTTAATTCTTGTAAGCGTCTAAATTGAACTTAAATAAATAAATAAATAAATAAATAAATAAAAATAAAAAATAAAAGGGTCCAAATAAGAAAAAAAATTCCGTCCGTCCGTCTGCCTGTCGACACTATTACAGCCATAACTTTGAAGGCTGCGCGAATAATCGCCGAAGTTACAATTGCCCAAGCCCAAAAATGAACAATCACTCAAAAAAAATTGGACGTTTGTTCATAATGTACAATCGCCCAAAAAGGTGATGAACAATCGCCCAAAGCTGCGAACATTCGCCCAAATCGTGAAATGAATAATCTCCCAAAAAATTTGGGCGTTTGTACATAATACACAATAGCCAAAAAATGCAATGAACAATCGCCTAAAAAATATTTTCATTACGAACAATAAGCCAAAAAAACAAAACGAACAATTGCCCAAACCCAAAATGAACAATCGCCCAAAAATTTTTGCCGGTTTTTTGGGAGATTGTTCATTTTCGTTCTTTTGGGCGATTGTAACTTGGGCTATTATTCGCACAGTCAATTTTGAAGCTATCGTGATGAATTTTAGTTCTTAAGCTTGTATCTTAAAAATAAAGATCATGATCGAAAATTAAACAAATTGGATGAAAACCACGCATACAAAATGACTTTAAGGCCGCTTTACATTATCCTACTGTGTGTTAACACATGTGTTGGAGTCTGTTTTGATTTTTTTGGCATGTCGTACCACATTTCATTTTTTGGTTTGTTTCTAATTTCATCACACATTCTATCCAGAGACGCATCTATACCAGAGACGCATTTCACCACAAACTTACTTGAAATTTATTATTTAAGTGAGAAAATTTTAAACTCGTAATGTATTTTCAAATGGAATAACAGAAGGAAGTAGTTTTACAGCTTATTGAACTTTGTAGAGACTTTAAATTCATTAAAAACCGATTCATTACTCAAATTTTCACGTTTTAGTATAATGTAATGTATAAAAATGTGGTGCGACTCTGTGAGATAGTCTAAAAGCGAAAATTAATTTCTTCACACAAAAATTAAAAATTACAGCATGATGAAACTCAATAATACTTTCTATCTCACATGTGGTAACACACAGTAGGACAATGTAAAGCGGCCTTTATCAAAACGGTAAAATCTCATTAAATTCCACAAAACTTAATATACAAAAAGAAAGGTTCATTCACACTGTGAACCGGACTTAACTTTCCGATTCGAATTTTTTTTTTAAGTAGGTTGCCACATGTGTCTATGACAAGGCTGCCAAATATCAGCGTCCCTCGTTGACGTAAAGTGACAGTGTTTTGTTTACAACAACTTTTTTCGTGTCTTCGATTTCGTGTCTTCGATTTTTACGATGGAGTTATGGCGACCGCCATTCACTCGCCTGATGCCTGGTTTGCATGTCATACTCGTATACCCATGTCTCATCACCAGTAATGATGGATTTGATAAATGATTCGTCGTTTCGCGATAGCAACTCGGTCTCTTTTTTGCATGAAATTGAGTTTTTTCGGTACCAACTTCGCAGCGACACGTCTCAAGCCCAATTCATTCTTCAAAATGTTCTGAACGGATGCAACTGAAATCGGCATTTCAATCGTCCTCTGCTATCTCTCTAATCGTAAATTTGCGATTTTTGACCAACATTTCTTTGATTTTTTTAAACGTTTTCTTCGGTAGTCGAGCACGATGGCCGCCCGGTACGAGGGTCGTCTTCTACTTCGTCTTGGCCACTCACAAATCGGTTAAACCACTTTTTGCCTTCTGATACGATAGAGCACAGTCACCGTAACTTTTCACCAACATTTTACGCGTATCGGCGCAGTTGAAACCATTTTTCACACAAAACTTTCGAATCGAACAGTTAAGTCCAGTTCACAGTGTAAATGAACCTTTCCTTTTCAACAAGGTGGTATGGACTTAAACTTTTGTATATGAGCTTTGATATTTAATATCCACTTTAAGTATGAAATTTAACCAAATCAGATTAAAACCACGAATACCTCCCATACAAAGTGACTTTATCAAAACTGTAAAATCTCTTAAAAGTCCACAAAAATTAATAAATGGACTTCAAATTCTGCACATAAGTTTTGATTTTATTATGCATTCTGAGTAAACAACAAAATCTATTTTTTAATTTTTATTTGTTTTTTTTTTTTTTCTAAGGAAATCATAGATTTCTGACACGAAGTTATGGTAAAAGAATTTAAATACCGTGAAAGTTAACATCAATGATGCAACTTTTTTTACAGAATGTAACCAGAATGTCCATAGTTTCCCTCAACTTTACTGAACTCATAACTATATCGCTATTAATATAACTAGTAAAAGTACACATTTTTATAAGGTTATTTAAAGTAAAAAATTACATACAAAAAAACACTATTTCACAAAAAAATAGATTTTGTATTGCTGAAATACCTAAACAAAAAGGTTCCATCATAGTTTTATGTTATTTAAAAAAAAAACTTTCAACATTGCAGATAAACACGTTTGTCACTGCGCGGCACTTAAGGTGAATCAAATGATGACTTTCAAGTGTATTGCTGGTAAACGGTACAATATTTTTAAACCATCCTTTAACCTAGGTATGGAGAATTTTATCCTCTTTCATAGAGTGTTTACCAAACACTACTACATACTTTAAAATTTTTTTTTAATTAATGCTCACTTTAGCCATAATGCCCCACTGTGCGACGTTAAAAACAATTTTGATTGCAAGCAAACCGTATGCCTTGGCCATATAGACTATTTTCAGGTGATAAAAAAGTAAAAATTATTGCATTGGTATCCTACAGTAGAGTTTTTTAAATTAGGGTGCTCACACTTATCTATAGTGCGATTAATGAAAAATGGTTCGATGACAATTGTTGGAAGTAATGAGGACTCAAATGAGCTATAGACAAACGGACAGATAGCTCCTTTCAAAGAATAAGCTTAAAAAAGGATCGCTTCAAAAGTGCAGGAAACTAAAGCGTACCATGACATGGATATTAGCACCGAAACTGTACGCAGAAGGTTTCGTGAGATTCGCTTATGTGGCAGACGTCCAGTAAAAAGGCCGCTTCTGACCAAAAAAGTCCGTTTGTCGGTGTCAAAAATGTATGCAAA
This sequence comes from Dichetophora obliterata, assembly GCA_963920525.1. Lineage (NCBI taxonomy): Eukaryota > Metazoa > Arthropoda > Insecta > Diptera > Sciomyzidae > Dichetophora > Dichetophora obliterata. The sequence goes on from OY986438.1 coordinate 190,497,809, forward strand.
TTGGGCGCAGAGTGACTGGCTACAAGCTATAGGGTCAGATGAAAGTAAATTGAATTTTTTGTGTTCAGACAATCTCTCATACATGCGCCACTTTCCTGGAATACAATTTATTTTAAAAAGGGTCCTCTATGATTTCCTGGATAGAACAATGAATGCCCACAAGTAGGAGCAAGTTATTAGATAGATGACAGTTTCAGTACTGAAAGAGCATTTGGCGCATTCGACTTCTTTTGTTTTCCAGGATGACTCTGCACCATGCCATCCTTCTCAATCTGTAATTTATATCTCTGGTCAATTGCTTTATAAATAATTTTTGATGTACTAGCGACAAGTAATATGTATTTTTATTTCTTTCTCAATAGGTCCACCAGTGATTGACGAACTCGGAATTCAGCGACTTGATTGGCCAGGGAATGGACCAGATGTAAGCCCATATAAAACACCTCGGGCATATAATGAAAAGAAAATAGCTAAATAGCTCATAATTAAAATCATGTGAAAAGAAAAGTTTCTGACCAAAAACCAGGGAGCAAACCAAAACTCATCTCCACTTTAGAAAACGTTTGGAATGACGAATGACAGCGTACTGTACTTCAAGTATCATGTTACTCCAAGTCATCGAGGATACAGGCCGTAATTGAAGCTAAGGGCGAAGCTACACCCTACTAAAATATTTTTTTTTGTCATCATCATAAAGAGTAAAACAAACCTTTAAAGTTTTTTAAAAAATCGATTTAAAGTAATGATTTCCAAAATATTAAAAAAAAATCCGAAAATATGTTACATAGGCGTTTTTCTTGTTTTATTAATTTTTATTAATACAAAGTAAGAATAAAAATTTTAAACTAATTTTTGTTGCAAAAGAATTATAAATTTATTGAAAACTAAGAACATCGTTACATGTACCCGTCTTCAAAACAATTTTTAATAATAGTTTGGGCTGTTTTAATTCTTGTGATTTTTTAATGATTGTGTGAAAACTTATTTTTGCCACATTCTGTATATACGTTTTCTATACCGGCCACGCCTACTTATTGGTGTTATTTACAAACGAAGTGACAGAGCTAGTATACCCCTTACGCAGTACGCGTGGGGTTATAAAAATACTTATTTGAAAAATTAGAGTTGCCAGCTTTCAACACTTTTAACAAGACATCATAAAAAAACAACAGTAAAATTAACAGTAAGTCGTCGACCCAAACAACTAGCTAGCCAACAACAATTGAGTTAGACTTTACAGCTAGACCGCATAACAAATGCAGGCTCAGTCATACTCCGCACCGCATCCCAAAACTATCCTAACCCTTATGTGAATGTGAGAATCAACACTTGGTCGTTGATGCCTTTGGCATGGCTTTTGAGTCCATTCACTCGGTCTCGCGCACTGTGTGTCAACATTTTCTATCTAACGGAATGCAGCTTGTCTAACTGTCAAGAGCCGTTCCAAGCAACCAACACCACCACCACCACCTTCACCACTCATGCAACCGCCGCCCATCAAATGTTAACTCATTCGAACCACAACGATTTTATGTTGGTCGCAGCATTAAACTGAAGTGTGACTCGAATTTCATGCCGCTCTCAGCGTAGCTCAGCGACCAGAGCCAAATGCCTTTGGGAAGAAGCCTTTTAAGGTTTTAGGTTGGTGCGTTACTCGGTAACTTTCCATGTGCTGCTGCTGTCTGTGTGTCAGTGTGTTTGCTTGTATCTATGCAGTGTTTGCTTTAAGTTTTCATTTTGAGCTTGCAACAACTGCACAACAATTGCACATGCTGCATTTCCCAGATGAAAAACAAAGCATTCCTGCCGATGGAAGGAATGTGGCAGGTTATAATTTTAATGCTTAGCTATGAAGTTTATTTTTTAAACACTTCCTCTTTACTTTTCAATGAGGTGCATTGTTATTATTATTATTTTTATTTATTAACAAAAAGCATCAATAGCACAACATAAATACATTCAATAATAACAACTGTATCATAGTTAAGTATCATGTTATCTAATGCAAAATTCCGGTTAATTTTAAGGGACAACAACTTCAATATTTTCATGATTGTTGTAATTCACCGACACTTTGTGTTTTCGTCGAAACACTTTTGATAGCAACAATGTTATTATGTTTATTATTTCAACAAAATCATAACAATGCGAATGGCTCAGTTGGCTAGGGCTTTGGTTTTAATTTATGTATTTTTGAATCTTGAGTAGTGGGTTCAACTCCCATCAGAGACATTATTTTTTTTTTCTTAATGGCTTTTAGGTTTGTTTTGGTTTTTTTTAGTTTTTCGGTTTTTTAGTGATTTCGTTCTGCTTTTTTTTTTTTTTGCATTAATTGCTTATAATAACAAACCGAATGCGATAATTATCTTACTCTGTGCTCGTACGTTTATTCTTAATGAAGCAAGTTAAACGACGATTAGTTGTTAACAGCTACAATGGTCGAATGGATAAGCATATGCACTTACAGTCACGTGGCCGAGGTTCAAGTCCTCGGATAATGGTAATTTTTCAATTTCCGGCAACATTAGTTGGAAATTCAGCAGACATGCTCGACTCCATACCTGCTTATATCTTTTTTCTATAAGCATCTATAAGCATTTCTATAACCTCTAATTTAATTTTTTTTTTTGCAGATTGCAGAAAATATTGCAGGCTGCTCGCAATTGGCTTAGAAGTTATAGACCACCAAAGTTGGAAAAAATGTCCCACAAATCTTGCTATTTTTTTAAATTTTTCAAGAAAACTGCACTTTATGGGTATCATAAGAAAGGTAATTGTAGTATCTATTCAACAAGGTACCTATTTAAATATGAAAATACATGCATAGCTTTTAAAGATATAAACATTTTTAGTGTAGTACTTTCGTGAAACGGAAACCACTAGTTTTCCAGACAAATTGTAAATATAAAAATAGGTATATCTTAAAAAGTTACGAATGAATTTTCATGTTTGATATTTGCATTACCTTTCTTTTGATGCCTATAATGCGAAACACTAAAAAAACAGCAAGATTTGTAGGCCATTTTTGCAACTTTGGAGGCCTATAATTTCTAAACCAATTGCCAGCAGCCTGAAATTTGTATTTGGATTTAAGAGGTTAAAATCCGTATAATCCAACAAAAAAACATTAAAAAAGAGAGTTGTCGCTATTCTGGAATTATACCAAAATTTCTTTCATCAGTCATTTAAATTAAATATATAAGTTTGGTTAAATAAAAATATTTTCAACGCATTGTACAAAACAAAAATTATGAATTCGCTTATAATTTGATTTATCGTGTTAACGCAAAATATTTTGGTTAATTTTATGCGTTCGTTACTATTATTTTCGATTTTATCATAGGTAGTGAAGCCAAAAATTGATAATTAAACTTCCGAACGAATTCTGTGTGTGTGGAATAAACAAAAAGAAAATGCAATACATATTTCTATTTTTATAGCACTAAACCTTTAAAAAAACAGAAATACTTTGTTTTGTAGTTCTCAAAAAAATGTGCATTGTAGGTGCATACTATTTGTAGTGAGTACTAAAAAATAAAATAAAATATTATCTCATTTATTATTATAGTAAACTTCAATTAATTATTATAAACTTCAATATTCAAATAATACTTTTTTTGTACTAGTTTCCTTTTAATAAAAAACAAATCATTTGTAAAAACTTAAATTTTCATATTCATAACCAGTTTCGGTTTCGGCCGAATATTTTAAAAAGGCAGAATATTCGGTTTCGGCCAAAATTCCGGTTTCGGTCGGACACTAGTCCCAACCTTCCGAGGCATGTTGCCGGCAAACATACAGCAGGGCTCCTTTTTCAACTGGGTTATAACTACAACCAACAGCAATGAGAAATGTTGCTTGTCGAGCACAAATATTAGTGTGTTGGTGTTATATTTGCATGTGTTATTGTTTTATAGATTTTATCATTGATGATAATGAAAAGAACAAAAGATAACACCAACAACATATGTAAACGCACTTGAGACTATAAACCAGTAAAATATAGTTTGCACCTAGAAAATACATTTTAGTTTTTCAAAAATCTTATTGTAAAATTTAAAAAAGTTTCATTCAGCATGCCCTACAGCTATTTATCATCTGCAACTGTAAGATAAAAGATAAATATTTTTTTGAATTATGTTGATTTTTATATGATTTAAATACAAATTCTAAATGTTTAATAGTTTAAATCATACTTGATTTTAAATACAAATTCTAGTTGTTTGATAGTTTAAAATCGTTTAATGAGCTTTAGATCAAGGTTAGAACAATTAATTGTACTAACGAATCTTTCCAAAGAAACAACAACATTAAAGTTTTGTCAATATGAAACGATTTTAAACTATCAAACAACTAGAATTTGTGTTTAAAATCAAGTATGATTTAAACTATCAAACATTTAGAATTTGTATTTAAATCATATAAAAACCAACATAATACCCCTAATAATTTTACTTGTGGCAACTAGAATCACGTATCACTAAAGAGTATGCAACAGTGAAAATAACTTTGATCATGAAAAGTAAATTTTTGGAAATTTGTTAAAAAAAAATAAAGTTAAGAAAATCAGCATGCAAAAGTAAGAATCTATTTTCAACTAGTTAGTACAAATCGGTATGTAAGCTTGTTTTGTTTTTTTTTTTTTATAATACGACAAATAAATATTTTGGTTATTTCTTTTACATTTTGGCTATCTTTATTTTGAGTTCTGGTTAAAAAAAAACAACAATTTACTCCGGCAACACTGGTTTTTATATTTAACCGTTTTCTACAAATAATTCACTTTTTCTCTTGTTAACTGACTCTTCAGAGTCATGGTAGAAGAATAGAAGTAGTCGCACGTCTGAAAGCGAACTACCATAACTGTCAAAAGGCAACTGAGAGCTCATACAAAATCTGAACCGATGAGAAAGGAAAAATTAAAAAGAATCTATCATGGCTCAAACTAGTTTGCTTTTTTAATTTTTTATTCATCAATCAATTAAAATAGGATTTTGTAAAGCTGTTGAACTAATTTTTATGATTGTTATTAAATTTGGATGGTGGTGGATGGAAAACTACCTTTTCGTGGAAGTGTCTATAACAAACACGAGCATCTTTTTTACAATTTTTGGAACATGTTCCATCGTTGTCTTCTTGGCTCGGCAGCTCGAACACGAAAACTCGATCCATTTTCCTTGCCCAAATGTTTTTGGCACAACCACGCACTTCATTTTAATTCAAAAAAATAAGAAATTCACTTTTATTCAAGGTTTTAAACACAATACAAAAATATGCAATTAGAGTAATTTAATATTTCGTTGTTATCTTTGTTTTCTTAAAAAAAAAAATGATTTTGACAATTCTGGTAGTATTGTTGAATTGACACAAATTGATGAAAATAAAATAAAAATGCTCTCTGCACAGCTATTTTTGACGAGTTTCTACGCTAGCGGTTCGTTTCTTACGGAATAATACGTCTTTCCAAACTGTTTCATTTAGTTTCGTTCAGTTACGTTTGCTCATTTTGGTGTACTACATTAAAATGTATTTAAACGAACTCTTACGTCTTTACTCGTTACGGAGCAAATCGTCTATTTTGGTTGGGCCTTAACTCAACATAGCACTCAGCATTCAATTTGTGTGAAACAAAACACATTTCAGACTTGTCTTTCTTTATAGCCAAATGCATCCCAAGTCATTAGCGAACCTCCTTGAAAGTTTCTTCCAAAGCATTTTTGACGTGGTTTCCTTACGTCTTTCCAAACTTTTGACTGCCATTAGGGCCATCGATGTATTGCCACTCTTCTTCCCACGATTTTGGTGGGTCTGCAGATGGTTTTGTTTGAAAGTTTGAAAGTTTGGCCGTCTTTAAAAGAGTATTTGAGAGTATAACTGAGAAAACAATTGAGAAATTGTCATGATTCTTTCACTACACCATTACTTTCTATAAAACCAAACTTACAAAAATACAAAATCAATAAAAATAAACAAAACAAAACATCTGAAATTTTCATGATGCCTTGATTTTCGATCGTATAAATCGTTTTTAAATTTTTACGATAGAAACTTCAAATCAACCCTACATTTATGCATACGAAAGAACAGTAAATTAGCCATTTATGGTTTTGAATATTTTTTCAACAACAATAAAGAAATTCATTAAGGTTTTTTTTTGAAAAATTATAAAAATTAGAAGGAAAACGTAACTGAAAAAGATTGAATAACGATTGGATGGACAATTAATTAAATTTTCAAACTTCATTCAAAAATTTCATTCATAAAAAATCAGTGTAATCCTTTGTAATATGACCGAGTTATCAAAGCCAGTACTTTCATTTTTGATTGATTTTTTTTTTTCTATTTCACAAAAAATAAAATTAGTACTAAAAACTTTTTGAGTGTTTCAGGTAAAGTGTTTGTGGTGTTAATTTCTTTGAAATTTTAAGCAATTTGCTTGTTCCTATAAAGAGCGAAATTTTTCTACTAAAAGATATTTAAACCAAGATTTTGACCACAAATTTAAGATGTGATAGGGTAAAGTGCACCTCTATTTCCTCTTTTTTTTAATAACTTTTCATGCCCGATCCGAAAATCGCCCAGGCAACATCAATTTTTTACCTCCATACAAATCAACCCAGCCTTATGTACGTAGAAGAAAAAATAGAAGCGATAATAAATATTTTTTATTTATACAAGAAATGCAAAAAATCTTTATCTTCTTTTTTGGGAGATTTTTGTTTTTTGGCACATTCAAGTTAGGAAGTAAAAGCCATCACCAATTATGAATTCTGAAATTCCTTTTAACCCGTAGTTATAGTAAAACAGATAAAAATTTTTTTAAATAATACTAAATACTAATTCAAGCAAAAACTTAAAGTAAAGAGTTGATTAAGAACTTGATTAAAAACTTGAATGCTTAATGTTGATAATGGATTGTTGATTGTAGAAAAATGTTGATTGAATGTTGATGGATGAGAAAATTAACATTAGGTGTTTATTTTAGCTCCTTTAATAATGTTGATTAACTGCTTGTCGTCAGATAGATTTTTTGAAATAAGCAGCTTTAGTTGTTTCATTGATTTTAGCTTGGAAGTAAAACCAATCCCCTTACAGCAGACATTTTAAAGAACAAAACGACTGGAAAATTATGACTACCACCAAGTGTAGATGGATTTAGTGAGATTTCTTTGGAGTATAGCTACACCACAATAGTTATCTTTTCTAGTTATCAAATCATTTTAATATTTACAACGTTTGCAAAAATTATGAAATGTTAATAGATGCTGACAGATCATATAGCTTACTGTTATCTAATTCAATATTGCCTTTGTCAATCTTCTTTTGTACGATGAAAATCAAATTGTGTTTTATTACTTGTATCACTATTTAAAACTTCTAAGATATCTTTGTCTAGATCGTTTAATAATTTTTCATAACTAGATACAGCATGCGGGTTTTCAATTACTCTTTTTTCAACAACTTTTTCAGAAGGCTACATAGCCTCTTTCCATCTTTGCATTATTTCTGCTGTTTTTTTGTTTTCATCTATTTTATTTTGAGGTAGTCTTGCGACTTTGACATAGAAATATTTCTAATGCATAGTAGCCTATTGCATAGTGCGTTATTTTTTGATTGAATTGCTAGAAGAGGCCTTAGAGCCTGGAAGTTCAGGAAAATCTCCCCGATCAAAGTCATTTAAATCAGCAAATCTATTAGAAAAAAGGCCACCAAATCTAGCTTGAGCTTCTTTGTATGAGGGATTTTCAATCGTCATTACTTTTTTGATAACAAAAGCTTTTTCTCTTTCCGGGCATACCTTGCTAGTGGGTGCATGATCACCTTTACAATTTGAACATCGCAGTTCACGAAATTCTTCAGACGATTCGTCAGAGCCAAAACAATTACGACACGAAGCCAGCTTTTGTTTACAATGCTGTGCAAAATGATTGTAGCGAAAGCATCTATAGCATTGAGCAAGTGGTATAAAATATTTTACCAATATAACAGAGTAACCATTAGTTATTTCCTTTGGAATTTCAAGACCTTGAGAAATGATTTTAACTCTTGAAGTGGGGATTTTAGTTTCAGCATCATCTTTACTTCTCCTTTCAACTCTAACCAGTTTTGAAATAAGAATTTGCTTTCTTATTTCATTACGAAGTTCCTCAACACTTATTTCTATTGGAATATCAAAAATTATTCCTACCTTAAAGATAAAATGAAAAAATATTTTCAGTTTGTAACCATGTTCTTCAAAACGCTTGTCACTAGCAAACTTGTTAGCAAATTCGACATCTTTAAAATTTATTTTACAGCGTCCATAGCCGATTATTGCAACTTCAAGGACACCTTCAACGCCAAGCTTAATTAGCTGCTTAGAAACAGAAATTGCATTTGCATTTGTTGATTGCATCAATATATACCATGAAAGTTCCTTTATGTCCAGAAAAATATAAAGGAGTTTTCTCACCAATCACCTCTTTAGCAGGCATTACTGACTTGTTAGCTTCGTGTTCTTTTACCATCATTCGCATGCCCTAAGGGATCCAGAGATCCCTAGACTTGCTGCCCATTATGAGTAGCAATTTTTTTTTCCAATCAAGTTGAAATTATTCTTACCAACAATAGCAGTGAAAAAGACAAAATATATCAAAATTTAGAATTTAAAATTTAGAATTTAAAAAAAATAAAATAAAAATACAAAAAATTAAGTTGGCAACCCTATTCAACATTTTGAATTTTAAAATTCTGACATCAGATTCGAAATCAGTGACTCCCTAACACTGTTAAGTAATGTTTAAAATTCTTAAAAATACATATTATTAGGTGGCAACCCTATTATTTCAAAACTTTATAATTTTAAAATTCTGACCATGGATTCGTATTCAGCGACCCATTTTTGGTGTAGCATTTTTTTGCCAGCCACGAATTCATAAAAATACAAAAAATTTAGATGGCAGCTCTATCCACCATCTTGATCTTTAAAATTCTGACTTCAGATTCGAAATCAGCGACCCCCAATACTCTTTCCTCATGTTTAAAATTCTTAAAATAAAATAGTTTTAGGTGGCAGCCCTATGTGTAGAAAAATTTTCGAGTTTTGAAATTCTGACAACGGATTCGGAAGCAGCGACCCAATTTTACCTAGTGTTTCTCCCAGAGTTGAATTCGCATAAATAAACAAGAAATTAGGTGGCAACTCTATCCGCCATCTTGAATTTTAAAATTCTGACACCAGATTCGAAAGAAGTAACCCCCAATGCTGTTTCTTCATGTTTAAAATTCTTAAAAAAATGTTTAGTTGGCAGCCCTGTGTAGAAAAATTTTAGAATTTTGAAATTCTGACATCAGATGCAAAATCAGCGATCCATTTTTACCTAGTGTTCACTCCAACCCCCAAATTCGCAAAAATAAACCAAAAATCCCCACACATTTTTTAATTAATGAGCAGCACTCTAACATTCCAATGGAAATCGATATAAACTGAGAGCGAATTTATGCTCTAAGCATAAAGCTGGGATAAAATGTGAACAAAACCACTTTTTTATCTCCCGATTTATACGCTTGGTATATAATTAACCTAGAGATAGTTATCCAAGAATTAAATCACATTTATGCCCTTTGTGAATAAAATGGCCCTTAGTCAGAATATCTGACAATTTTGAAATACATAGCTGACTTACCGATGTTGCAAATTCTTCTAAAACTTTGCAAAGTCTTTGCTCCAGTGATTCTTACTCAACGTCAATCACACACGTAACAATCTTTTCAGCCTCAATAAAAGATTTTTCTAATTCTATATTCATATCAAATTAATTTGAATTACATGAGTATTTGTAATAGAAATTTTTTTATTTAAAAATCCCGGGATCCTAGAAAGAAAATCCCTAATATATATATAGCTCTGTAACTCCAAAAATAATTCGAATTTTAAAAATTCTTTTAAAGCATTATTTTTGAAGGAAATTAGAAGACATTTATGAAAAACAAAAAATTGAAAAAAAATTTTTTAACCTCAGATCAACCTTAAAATTTCAACACACTTTATTGGACCAAAATAAAGAATTCAATTTAAAACTTGGTCAGGTCGATTTTTTTTAGTTTAACTAGTAAAATATCAAAAGTAGCCAAGTCCAGCTCATTTAATTTTACAAATGTTGACGTAATGAATTTAAAAACTGGCTTATTCCAATTATTTCTTACAATAACTCCGTTACTTACCAAAGAATTTATTTGCGAATTTTTCGCAAGTGTGCTTTATCAATTATCACTGTATTGTTTTTCATAAATTACAATGCGCCTGTGCCGTGTGACAGATTTTGGAATTTTCTCAAATGGAGTAAAAAATGGACTTGACCGTTTTTCAATCTACACCCAAAAAAAAGTGGAGTAAATAAAGTCATATTTGGAGTCAATTTAACTCTTTTCGTGCATGATATTTTGCCAAAGCTGCAAAAACTGTATTTAACTCAGTTTGTGTGTTCAATTTACTTCAAAATTAGATTTGTTTGAAAAGTCGTACTGACTCCGTTTTGAGTTGTTTTTAGGTTGAGAAATTGAGAATTTTTAAATTTTGAGTTCACTCAAAAAAAAAACCAGAATCAACTCATTGAAATGTAGCATCAAGCTTTAAAAAAACAAACTCACCCACAAAAGAGTCAAATAAAGAACTCGTAATTTCTTTTGTGTTTAATTATTTTTATTTATTTCTTATTTCAATTGAATACAAAGGAAATTAAAGACATGGTTAACGCCGAAAACAGAATCTCTTCTCCACAATCACAGAGCAGCTTATCCACGATTTGGCAATTTTGAATCTCCATAGTTTCTTATAAAACAAAACTTTTTTACTTTTTAGCTTAAATTGCGCTCAACTCTCAAAATTTGTTTCAAAGGTGTTTCATTTCTTTGATTTTAAGGGGAATTTTTCAAAAAAGGGATTTTTGTATTTAACACATTTGAAAAAAGGGATAAATATTTGCATTGATTTTACAATTGATTGTTGTAGTTTTGCTTGTTGAATGAGGGAAAAGATATTTTTTAAGCATTTATCAAAATGTAGTAAGGATTAAACAACAGGGTGAACGCTAGGTTTATGAAAGTTTTTAAAAGATGAGTTAGTTGTGTTCCTATACTAATTCAAAAATGGACGTGGCATTTAATTTAATATGCTAAATTCCGATACATATTGATGCTTGAATAATTCAATTTGGTAAAAAAAATAGGTAGAATATTCTCAAGGCGACTTGTGTTAAGTGAGCAGGGTTGCCAAGTGTCGTGATACATACATTAAACATTTCTTTATTAATGTTTGATGTAGTTTCGTTAATAAAATATGGTAATATGTGACTTTAGTATGTTCCAAAAACTCATAGGCCCTTATTATGAGCTGCGTTCGATCTTCGACTGTAGTCGAAAGGCCTGATGGAACGATTTTGCATTTGGTATTATAACGTGCTTTCGACAAAGAGTAGCGCTATTGTGAATTTCGTTCATATTATTTGTTCACTGTAGTATATTTCTATCAGGTGATCGTTGTCTTATTTCAACTAAATACGATTGGTTGGAAAGTTGATTGCAAAAAATAAGACAAAAAAGTTATGACTATGACGAAAATAATTCCCATACGATTCGACGCTTCGTCAGAAGAGGATGAAAGCTTGACGGAACTGGCTAGAAGTAGAAAACTGTTGAGCAATGCTTTTTGTAGCTAATCTTAAGCTACTTTGTTGTTGTTCTAACTGGTGGTCCTAAGCAATTTAATTCTGGCGTGAGTTATTCCCATTTCTTTTTCGCCTGAACTTTGGAACAAATATCCTTTGCAGTCAAAGTTTGCCTCCATCAATGAGACCAGCTTTTCTAACTGCGATATGTTGCTTAGATCTGCATAAAATTTACAAAAACAGTTCAATATTAGTTTTTAGTCTTTAAAAAGGAAAATACAATCACAAAATACTTAAATTTTTAACAATTTGTGCTCACCACGCATCGCATCGAAAGCAAAATCCTATTCAACTGAAATTTCAATGAGCAACGAACATTTCGATAAGGTTGCACTGCTCATAATAAGAATTTAACGTTCGATACTCGTTGTTCGATAGCCAGCTCAGATCGAACGTCGAAAGCAACTCATAATAAGGGCCATAAATTCCTTTAAAAAAATGTATGTATATTGACTTTTATTAAAACAACAGTTGTATTCCAAATTTAATAAAATTTTTTATTTTTCCAAAATTTTCTATAAAAAATACATCGCAGGCTTAAAAAAAATTACAGTATAGTGTGTATACAGTACAGATGGGAAATATCTTAATATAAAGAATAAGAAAGATTTTTGTAAAAAACCAGAGAGAAAGAAAGAGATAGCATCTCAAACGAAATACAATACAAAATTTTAATAAAAAATATTCTGTTTATTTAATATATTCATGTCAATGGTTGGTGCTTTATTTAGTAATACTGGTCTTAATGGTTTGCGATGCATGCGGAATATGTCTGTGATTTTATATTAACGAGATAATGCGAAAAAATTCACCTATGGGGATCTATTGTGGGAGTCCCCATACAAAAAATAAAAAATGAAAAAAATTGGATTTTATAATTCATATCAAAACATCTATAACCCCTATGGGGATCAATATATGAACTGGTCCTATTAATTTTTCCCCTTAACACTTCTTTTGAACTCACCTTTTCTCTATCTGCCACCCTTCTGGGGATCCCGATACAAAAAACACAAAATGAAACAATGTTTATTATAATTAATATTACAAAATCAATAACCTTTAGAGGGTTTTATGTCTGGTCCAACTGATTTTTTCATTGAACATTTCTTCTAAGCACACCAGCACTCTATCTACCACCCTTCTGGGGTCCCGATACAAAAAACACAAAAAATAGAAGAAATTGTCTATTATAGTTTATATCAAAAAATCGATAACCCCTAGGGAGGTGAAATGTATGAGCTGGTCCTATTATTTTTTTTTATTTAACATTTCTTCCAAACACACATACACTCTATCTGCCACCCTTCTAGGGGTCCCCGTACAAATAAAATGTCATTGCTTGTGTACACAATTTTTCGTGACGAGATTAAAAAAGCTTTCGTGACGAGACTCGAAAAATTTTACCCCCTATATCAAATAACCGCATAAGAAGTTTCACTTCGAGTAAGATATACGAAAACATATAACTCGCATTAGATGAATTTCATGTAAAAATCGAGATGCATTGAACCCGACCCCCTCAGATATCGATGAAATTTTGTTCATAGCTAAATTTGATTAATAGAAACAAACTCTCATTTTTAGAAATGACTGTTTTGCGATTTTTTGGGCGTGGCACAGTGGGAAAGTTTTCGAAAAAACGCGAAAATGGTCAAAAAGAGATCCATTTAAACTACAATAACTCAGAATCGGCTGAACCGATTTCCATGATCTTGGTATCATTAAAAAGATATTTTAACAGGCTTTATGACACGTTTTATGACACAAAAAAATGACACTGTAAAAAATTTATAAAAAAAAGAAAATTTTAACTAACGAAAAATCCAAAAAGATCAAGGGTTTTTTACAGTGTATTACTTTTTTAGAAAGGTTTATCCTTCACCTACACCATATCAAAAAATAAAAATGGATTCTTTTTTAGTTTTTTTTATATAATTTTTTAAGTAGTGTCACTTCTAGTAATTGCCCTTATATTTTATATTTACAGGTAAAATAAATAAACATAGTTCTAGGAAAATTATGAATATGTTTTAATCCCAATTTTTTAAGTAGTGTCACTTCTAGTAAAACGTACCGAAAGTTTTCGAAATAATTCGAATAACAGCGAAAATATCAGGTCACATTCTTACACATTTACAAAATAATTCAACAATTATAACATTCTTTAAATTTTTACAAATAAAAAACCATCAACAATTGTTTATATTATTTGCCATGTTTTTATTAATTTGTGTTTTATTTTATTTACATTTTTTTTAAGTTAATTATTTGTAAGAAATTTTGCGCTGCTCAAATTTGGCATAGTCAGAATATCTGCGCACATTAGGGCGTTTCACAAAAGACGTTATTTCTGATTTTTCCAACTCTTGAAGCGGAATATTGAAGTTTGTGATTTAAGAGAATTTTGAAATTTTTTTTGGATTTTTTGAAGATGGGTATGGGGTCGCTGAAATCGATTTTATCAAAAAAATGAGGTTATGGAGAAAAATTTTTAATATTAATTTTTGCTGGTGCTTTTTCTTCATAAAACTAAACAATTCTCTTCTTAATGATCCGATCCCACGACAAAAAAATGATTGATGTGAAAAATTATTATATTAAGGACCACTTTGATAGTCTTAAAAGTAAAAATTATGTTTTTATAGATTTCAAACCTCAATAACTTTAAAAGTTTTCAACATTTTTTCAAGATGAAAAATGCGTTAGAAAGGTCTTTAAATTACCTTTCATTCGGTATATAGGTTTCTTTTCACTTCCATTTTTATTTTATACAAAATCGAGAAAAGTATGGTTACAGTTTTACGCCGCAAAAAATGCAATACTAAAAGACAAAGCTCCCTAAAAATACAACACAACACGTCGAATGTGTAAATGTCATTGGCGATTGCTTATTCATTTTCTTTTTCCTATTCTATAAAAAAAATAAAATACAAGTGTCAGAAGTATTAAGTCTTGAATTGTATTTCTTATTAAATAAATAAAATTGCAGATTCAGCTTCTTGAAATACGGTTTCTTTTTTTTCGAAAGATACACATTTATGGGAAAATGATGAAGATTTTGTTACTGTAAAGAATAAACTAGAAAAACTATATGTTGTGAATGATATATCAGAAAGAGGCGTGGCGTCAGCTACAATATATAACAAAAAAATTACAAAAAATGAGGATGATTTTCAAAACTTGTTGATTAGCGTTGATAAAAATCACAAAAATATACCTAATGTAAACAAAAATGTCATTGAAAAAGCTCTTAAGAAACTGTAACTTTAGAAAACTGTAACCATACTTTTCTCGATTTTGTATAAAATAAAAATGGAATTTTTTGTTGATACATGTTTTCTTCCACATTTAATGTTTTATATATTGTGATTTTAGATACAAATTTAATTTTTAATTTTAATTTGTTCATTAAATAACATGAATTTGTTTTTTTAATATCTTTTGATTTTGTATGGAAATAAAAATATATTGATGAATTGAATTTTTGATATTTTTATTAAAACAATGTATATTAAATGTTTTTTTTTTTACTTAACCAAAAACGAAACTTAATGAAATTCTTTTAATTTTTATAAAATTTGAAAAATAAAAAAAAATTTTCTCAAACTTAAATTTTTTTCTTATATTTCTCCTGCAAGTGAAAAGAAACCTATATACCGAATGAAAGGTAATTTAAAGACCTTTCTAACGCATTTTTCATCTTGAAAAAATGTTGAAAACTTTTAAAGTTATTGAGGTTTGAAATCTATAAAAACATAATTTTGTACTTTTAAGACTATCAAAGTGGTCCTTAATATAATAATTTTTCACATCAATCATTTTTTTGTCGTGGGATCGGATCATTAAGAAGAGAATTGTTTAGTTTTATGAAGAAAAAGCACCAGCAAAAATTAATATTAAAAATTTTTCTCCATAACCTCATTTTTTTGATAAAATCGATTTCAGCGACCACGTACCTATCTTCAAAAAATCCAAAAAAATTTTCGAAATTCTCTTAAATCACAAACTTTAATATTCCGCTTCAAGAGTTGGAAATTTTTTTTTTAAACGCCCTAGCGCACATGTACAAAAGTTTCATTTATCGGAATGAATGAATGAAAGCCTTGAGTTCCTGTTATAGTTTGAGCTTCTTTATATCTTGAAAATAGCTTTTCTTTAACGTTGTTGTATTCGTCAGCATCTGCGTAAGCAACTTGTATGGTAGTCTTATATGTTTCTGATGCCCAGTGATAGAGTTGCCTCGGTGTCTGGATTTAATTTTTATTTGCAATACTATAATTTCGAGCACCTCTCTTCAATGTTCCTCCGATTCCATCACATGCAGATTTTCCGTGACTGGTAGCATAAAAGTGCCATTCAGCGTCAATACCAAAATCAGATTTGTGATGGCATAAATTAATGAAGTTATATTTATTTTTATATTGTGCTCCTGCACCATCTGATACGTAAATGATTTTATTAATATTGTTGGTTATATTGGCCTTCACGAACTGTATCATTTTTTAAATATATAGATGAACTGCTATACTATCATGGGTATTGCAATCAGATATTATGGCGAAGCTTTTATGAGTTAATTTATCGTTATCTGAAAATAAACAAAGGAAAAAAACAAATAAATAAAAAATATTAAATATTTTGATGAGTGTGGATGGATGTGTTTACTAATACCAAAATATTAAAAGAATTACCTTTGTAATAAATAACGAACGGATGTATTGCAGCCTGATCATTATTCCAATGGTATCCTTGCACGGCATCTTGTACAAGAAATGCATAATTTTCAGCAAAGTCCATTTGAATTAACATTTCTCCTGATAACAGCGCCGCTCTTTTATTGCTGATAAATTCAGATTGTCGCTTTGCTATGAAATAATGCAGAATCAGAACTTTGATGTGTTTAGTAAAATCGCTGACAAATGATTCTGGGTTGGTGGTTAACGTTTCCAGAACACATCTAATCGTTGTATTCCACTTTTTGTATATTATTTCTTCAGTTTGGTTATTTTCAAAATGTTATAGCATATGCGTTTTTAGATTATTTAAATATTTGAAGCAGTGACCACACATTGAAACGCAACACTCGCTTTTTTCTATGTCACCATCACAAACAACGAATTTGAGAACATCTTTGTAGTCGATAAATGTGCATTCTCTTTCAATACAAATTGATTTTAAGCCACTTTTTTCAAACATCAATTTCATATTCTGATGCAATGTGCATACACAGATATTTATTTCGCTGGTTTCCAACTCCAAGTTTCATACAATTTTTTGGCCTTAACATTGTAAATTTTGTAGAACCCACTTTGGCCAAGGGATGTTTTTTTTTAAATTCGTAGTAAGATTCGCGTAGTGAAGATAACATCAGTCTTTTTGAACTTTTTCACGTAAGTTTCCTTGTTTAACAGTAATTGAATCTTGCGATCCTGGCATCATTCGGCTAATTTCATCATCTTCATAAAATAACTTGACTGTGCTTAGAGTTTCGGTTGGTAAACTACGTGTGCTCATTTTTAAAAGATTGATACCTGCAAATTTCGTTTTATTCCTTTGGATATCTTTACTTTTTTTGATACAATCGTGAGATATATCATCCCCAAAACGATCTTTAATTTCTGCGTGACTCATATTGATTGGTAAGAGAGATAAAAGTTTTTGCTTTTCCAAAAGATTTGAGCTGTTCTCTATTTGATATTTGATGTTTTGCAAAATTTCTTCGTAAATGGCTTTGACATTTTCAAGCTGCGCTGGCAAATCAGACAATGGATCAGCTCCATATATTTGCATCTCGTTTCATATATTTCCTCTTAAGAGGCGACATTTGGTTTGGTAGATGAGGATTAATATGATCATTTATATTTTCAATGAGTTCGTTGCTTTCGATGTTTGCATTACGGCTGGTACAAGTTGGAAGTTCATTCAATTCTTCGCTAATTTCATCGCTGGGCGTTGTTGGTAAATAATTTGAGACTTCATTCTGCTCCACGTTAGATTCATTACGACTGCGCGCTTTTCTCAGTGTATTCCGGCAAGTTTCGCAAATACGGCTACAATGAATGCTGGCGACAGCTGGAAAATATTCAATTATATTTGCAGCCTCGTTTTCACTTATTTTACGAAGCGAAGCGCAACACTTATTAGATATTTTTATGCATCTGTACTTATTGTTTGAATTCATATTCACTCAAATTTTTAAAATATACGCGTAAAAATTGTAATGGGATATCTTGGCTTCTCGAAACAAATCATGTGTTGTACTGTGTTATTTTACCTGTAAATATAAAATATAAGGACAATTACTAGAAGTGACACTACTTAAAAAATTATATAAAAAAAGTAAAAAAGAACCCATTTTTATTTTTTGATATGGTATAGGTGAAGGATAAACCTTTCTAAAAAAGTAATACACTGTAAAAAACCCTTGATCTTTTTGGATTTTTCATTAGTTAAAATTTTCTTTTTTTTATAAATTTTTTACAGTGTAATTTTTTTGTGTCATAAAACGTGTCATAAAGCCTGTTAAAATATCTTTTTAATGATACCAAGATCATGGAAATCGGTTCAGCCGATTCTGAGTTATTGTAGTTTAAATGGAGCTCTTTTTGACCATTTTCGCGTTTTTTCGAAAACTTTCCCACTGTGCCACGCCCAAAAAATCGCAAAACAGTCATTTCTAAAAATGAGAGTTTGTTTGTATTGATCAAATTTAGCTATGAACAAAATTTCATCGATATCTGAGGTGGTCGGGTTCAAAATTTCAGTTTTATCTCGATTTTTAAATGAAATTCATCAATAGTATGGGGGTTGGAATTAGTTTTAAAGGTTTTCTAAGAGATGGCGTAACTATCAATAGATCGCATCGTGCACACCTGTGACTATATTCATTTCAAAGCACATTGTCTAAGCTTCATTTTTCAGTATGTGTCATTCCACTGAAGTGTAAACAACATATATTTTTTTCTCTGTGAACATGTCGACTTTCGTTCCAACAAAACGCAATTTGCGGGAAGGTTTACTTTTGTGCTTCCATTTGAAGAAAAAAGCGGTTGAAGCACAACGCATGTTTACTGAGGCTTACGGGGACTATGCTCCATCGATTTCTACTTGTGAGTACTGGTTCCGTCGGTTTAAAAGTGGTGATTTTGATACGGAAGACAAAGAGCGTCCGGGCCAGCCGAAGATGAGGAATTGGAGGCTTTGCTCGATGAAGACCCGTGTCAAACCCTTCAAGAATTGTCAGAATCATTGGGAGTCGACTTATCAACCGTCGGCAAACGCTTGAAGGCCATGGGAATGATTCAAAAGCAAGGAAATTGGGTGCCGTACCAGTTGAAGCCGAGAGACGTTGAACGGCGATTTTGCATGTGCGAACAACTGCTTCAACGGCATAAAAGGAAGAGTTTTTTGCATCGTATTGTCACTGGCGATGAAAAGTGGATCCATGACGATAATCCTAAGCGAAAAAAATCGTGGGGACCACCCGGCCATGCATCAACATCGAGGGCCAAGCCGAATATTCATGGCGCCAAGCTTATGCTGTGTATTTGGTGGGATCAGAAGGGTGTCGTGTACTATGAGCCGGAATATGCCAAAAGACACGACAAAGTGGTTTTTCAACATGACAACGCACGGCCACATGTTGCAAGAACCGTCAAGGAAACGTTGGAGGCGCTGAATTGGGATGTGCTACCCCACCCGCCTTATAGCCCAGACATAGCCCCTTCCGACTACCACCTATTCAGATCGATGACGCATGGCTTGGCTGAGCAGCGCTTCACTTCTTACGAGGATACCAAAAAATGGGTCGATTCGTGGATTGCCTCAAAAGACGAATCGTTCTTCCGGCGCGGAATCCATATGCTGCTAGAAAGATGGGAAAATATTGTAGCTAACGATGGACAATACTTTGAATAATATACATTGTACCGTTGTTTCTAAATATATGCTCAAAAACCGAAAAAAAACCTTTAAAATTAATTCCAACCCCCAATAAAAACGGCCCTTTTTTATCATTATGCAACATTTAATTCTTACAGCACACTTGATTTGCTTATTAAAATATTTGAGTACTTTCTCTTCATTCAAAGTAAAACGAACAAACGGAAATATTTGCTCGAGCAGACTCTTTTTCGTGCTAAACATAACTCCGTTTCAGCTTTAAAATACAAAGACGTTCTTCATAGATGGTTGCAATAAGTTTTAATGGAGTTAAAAGGACAAATGTTTGAAGAAGATGCAGATTTATTTAAAACTGCTTTTAATTTACTCCAAGCTTTGAAAATGAGTTGTATCAAGCAAAAAAAGTTTTATATTAACAAATAAAATATTGATGCAATTCGTTTTGCGTTTTACGGCGACAAAACGTTTTTAACTTCTCAAAAACTTTTTTGACTCATGAAAAAACTTGGGTTAACTCCGCACATTTTTTTCAGTGTAGGCCCCTCAGTTAAGAAAGCTTTTTACTTTTATAAAGATTGTAAGCCGCTGCTTTGATTATCTTCTGCTAAATTGTTCCTTATTTCAGTAGCTGATAAACATAATGTATTTAGAAATATTGGGTGAAAATTTAATCAAAATGCTACCGGCAAATGTTCGAATGCTGCTGATAGCGGGATCAGTATTGAAGCGTTGACGCTAGTAAGCGCTTGTGTTTTCTTTCGCAAGACTCTGCCTTGTGCAAGTTTTAGTTCATACGAGTTAAAGTTCTCAGTATATAATTGCAATTTTGTTGCATTAACAAAAGTGTTTGTTTTAAATATAGGAATAAATAAAAATATATTTAAAAAAAAAATTAAAATAAATATGCCCAATGAAGCAAAAATAATGTATTTTCACTGTGATTGAATTGATTTTTTTTTTTTAAATTCTTCCAGTGTCAAGTTTAGAATGCTTCATAAAAAAATCAATCAATGCAGCTGAGAACGTATTTTTTAATAATATCAAATATCTATGCATCACAATAATAATAAAAAAATTAATAAAATACGCTATCAGCTGTTTAGCAACGTGTTCTAAAGATAACTAATGTATCATAAAAATATAAAATTGATAAACAATATTTTGTGATTAAATCAAAAATTCACAAACCAATCTATGAGATAATTAAAAATAGTTAATCTTTTAACAATGGCTGCGATATCTTCTTAAATTCTTATCAGCAGTCGTACTGCTATACTTTGAAACAATTTTTATCACTTCATGCTCAAGTTCTTACCGCCAAAAGTAATTTGATAGCAGAGATTTTTAAATATTATTATTAAACTGCAGATAGTGCAGTATTGTTATTACAGGCTCGCTGTTTGCATTTAATTTTTAAAACAAACAATATTCTATGACTCGCAGCTTATCGTATCGAGATTTTAATAACGTGTGTTAATTGGATTATTTTTTATTTGAATTCTTGCTCTATAATATTTGACAAAGGCAAATAGGGTAGATAATGCAATGTTCTTAATCATAAAACAATTGTAAGCATTTGGTTTACTTGAAAACAAAGTTTCTACAGTCTTAGTTTAGTTTTGGTGTAAATCGGTAATTGATTTTAACTTATTCTTGAAACTTACGGAAATTTTACTTTTGTAATAAGAAAATACTTTACAAAATGTGTGCTGGAAAATTGTTGTTTTTAAGTTTTTGTGTGAAAGCTAGTCTCATAGCCGATACACATTGACTGCGACAAGCGACGAACGCAAATTGTCAAAAAATCGAACGCATGTTTCTTTATGAAGATGTATTTTTTGAAGACTGCACGACAAAGAGAGAACACGACCACAATTGTTGCTGCCACAGACTTCAATTTATTTTTAATTTGATAGACGACAAAAGCGAACATAGAAGAGTTTGTTCAAGGTTGATAGGCTGTCACTTGAGAGAAAAGCACTCTTTTTTCGCCTTCGTTTGAACTGTCAAAGTAGCTGTTAGCAAAAAATTGTACAGATTAAAGTTTTTTTTTTCTTGATTTCCTTTCATCCATTCTGACAGTTGGATTGAGCTTCTCTCAAGTAACTTAACCTATATTAATCAACCTTGAATTTGTTTATGTTTTGTATGAAATACACACTGTCGCTGTTGTGTTCATTATAGTCAAGTCGTCGAGAATACTGCGACATTTCTCTCTGACGGCAAGTTTTCGTTTTATCGGTGGAAGCCTGTTGCATTCAATGTGTATTAGCTATCATTCATAAAAGTTAAACTTTGTGTGTGCATTGGTGTTATTTACTCAGTAGGAATTTAGCGAGTGCTCCGCAAAAGAAGGCATGCTAGCACTGCTATTATTAGCGTCAATACACCTTCCATGATCACTGCATTGATAAGTACTTCTGTAAGGCCCACCTTTTGAAGGTTCTGATTCTTTTTATATTATTTTATATAAAAAAATTTAAAAAAATTAAAAAAAAAAATTTAAATACACAGAACAGTTTGTAAAAAAAATGTATGTTTTAAAAAAAACAGCAAAAAAATTATTATCTAAGATAATAAATATATTATAAGCAAATCCTGACAACATATGAATAACGCCCACACATCTTTTGAGCGCTCATCTATTTTGGTAATGCAACAAAGATTCGCTAGACTAACTTTTTGTAAGCAACGCAAACCTTTGTGAATTTTTCCAGATATAGTCCCGATGGTGGTGGAGACAATTTATCTGCCTTAGCGCCAGTTTTTCAGTACGAGTTTAAGCTTTAGTCAAATTAAACCAAGCTTAGTTCATCAAAATTGCTATATAAGCATTCGTTGAAGTTAAATTGACTTAAATTATCATATAATGCGTCCCTTTTTTTGGCAATATATGATTTGTTTACAACTATTCACAACAAACTAGAATTTAACTAATTATAACTATATAAAAAATAAACTAGTTTTCATCTGTTCAAAATAGGACAATTGATATTTCCTATGACATCGCCATGTTAAAAATACCAGTTGGGTATATGAAAAAAAATACGATCTTGAACTATTACTGCTCAGTTTTCAACTAGTATGCAGACTGGTTTTAAGCTAGTTGGTTACACTGCAGGGAAGCTATTGATTTTTAACAACCACGATAGACGAGTGGGTAAGATGTCGGACCGCCATATGAGAGGACCATGGTTCAAATCTGAAATTGTTAGTCGTTTTTCATTTCAAGTTGATATTTATATTGCTTTGGCTTCTAACGTCACTTCTCGAAAGAGCGCTTCTGGCAGGTCTCTTTTGAGCAAGGAGAGCGGAAGGCCTGACAAATTTTCCCATTTCATACATGCAATAAAACGGTGTTTACAAAGAGTGTAGGCCTTTTAAAACCTAACGCAGGCTTGGTAGAAGGCCTTCGGACTCCTACAATTGCCCACTGGGTAATTAATTTAAATAATAATGTCTTGGTTAAATTGAAAAAATACCCTGCAAACCAGAGTTTCCGAATTTGTCTGACTTCCGATTAGTTCGTAACTATTTCGAGAATTCTTAATGAATTCGTAGCTATTTCGCAACACTAATTTCGGAACATTTCCGAATAATTCGAAAGAGTTCCGAAATCAAATTTTCAAATTTAAATTGTGAGGTGTTTTAAATATTTCGAGTTGCAAAAAAATTTGTAGGCCATGAGCCCAGCGGCATTTGAAATAATTTTCCATTTGTAAAATAATTTAATTTTAAACAACTTTTTCTTTAAAATAGATGATACTAGATATGGTTCTAATTTTAATTTTTTTAGATGCAAATACAAACGACATGTCAGATTCACATTTACATATGTTCCGTAATAGTAGTTGCAAAGGATCTGTAATTTTTGGCATGTCATTTGTATGAAACAAATAGTCTAGGGCATCTTAAACGGATTGATTAACTAAACTTTGATTCGAAATTGTTATTTAATTTTGCATTACATACGGTACAAAAATCATTAAGAGATCGTTGGAAATTTGATGCTTCATTTCGTTTCGAATTCGGTGCTGCAATTCGTTAAGAAATTCTAATAAATTTGTAAAGAATTCGTTATGAAAACGATAATTCAATTGTTTACGAATTTGTTACGAAATCGATACGTCAATTCTTTACGAATTTGTTACGAATTCGTTACGAATACGATACTCCAATTCTTTACGAATTTGTTACGAATTCGTTGCTAAAATTCCTTCCGAATTCGTTACTAAAATTCCTTCCGAATTCGTTACGACAATTCTTTACGAATTCGTGTCAACCCCTCCATACGATTGTCGTTACGAAATCGGAACGAATTCGGATGCCGAACTCGGAATAATTTCGCAAAAATTCGTTACAAATTCGTTACCAATTCGGAAACTTTGGTTTGCTGGGTATAATAATTACACAACACAACAAAGCATAAAAAATTAATATAAATATTTAAATATAGATCAATTTTACATCAAAAGATTGTGTTTGGCAATAATTTGTACTCAGTTTTCTATATTACTTTAAAGATAATTGTTAAAGCCGCTTTAAATAAAAACCTACATTTATTGCTTTATTTTTGGATTAGTAAAATTTCAAATGTTAAGATTTTCTATTTCAATTGTTTTATTTTTAAGGATAAAATCTATGAATTTTTTTTTATATTTATTTTTATTTCTTGCCTTCTTGTTAGTGGGATAGAATTTTTAAGAGTTATATTTGAGCTTAATGCCAAATAAGTTCATGAAGCAATAGTTTGCAACAACAAGTTCATTGCAGAACAAGCCACCTAGCAAACTAGGCAGCTGTTTCGTTGATCGCTACATCAACTCTTCAGTCGCGTTTCCAGTGGCGAGACTCGACCACTGGGTACAGTGGTAAAAAACTAGATGCTCTGTTAGGAGACATTTGTTGGAATTTACATGAAGAAGCAGAAGAAACAGATGAATCTATCTGAGAAAATAAAAAAATATGTATGTATAATAAACTTAGTTTTAATACCGTTCAGGTCGTTTTAGGGACACAGAAAGTTGATTTATTTGGTTAAATTTGTAATTTAATTTTTATTTATGAGGTCAACTTGGACCATAAGAATTGGATTTCGAGGGTTAAGCTGTTTAAAAAAATTATTTTTCAGGTTATTCTTAATGTTTCACTCATCGACATGAAATCGATAAAGTCAATGAGAAAAAAGTTTTTCTGACAAAAACTGCATCAACATGTACTTGACCTTCAACCTTCAATTTCTCGAAATCAGGCCGAAAAATTAAAAAACCATAAACGCCATTAAATTCAACATCCTCGAATTATGCTGAAATGATATGTGTTTAGCTTGTTGGCAAAAAAAATGACCGATTCATGCACAGTGTTATTATACTATTTTATTGTTTTTTAAATAATTTTATAAGCCTTCCGAATGATCTCATTGAATTAATTTTTTGTTTAAGAATTCCTCTTTGTTTTTCAGAAATAAACAATAAATACTATCCCAACATTTAAGCGAAACTGTGTTTCATAGTTTTTTAAAATCTTTTGCATTGTTTTATGTTGTAAAACAAGGCATTACTACTTTGGAACTTCATATTACGTCTTCCAAAAAATTCCTTTTTTAAGGTTTGTCAATCCTAGGTCTAGTCCTATTCTAGTTACCTAAATGCTTCCTAAATTAGGAAGCACTGCCTTATACACACTGGTTTAGCTTAAATCGCATTTAGATTAATTCGCACACAGCCTTAATATAGATTTCAGTACAAATACGAAACTTTGAACTCAATTTTCTCGAAATAAGAATTTATTTTTATTTTATTTTATTTTTATTTAAAAAACTAGTTGACATATAAGAATAGTTCTTTTGCATGCCGTATTAACATTGGCTATAACCACATTAAAGACACGAAATGCAAATTAATGTTACATAATGCTATCAATAACAATATTACTTAAAAAGACTAAAATTTAAACAATGAATAATTGTTGCTGCAGCTGCTATAGGATTAGCAGCTGTTGGTTGTTAACTGTTGGTTGTTAACTGTGCTAAATGTTGTCGCTTTGGTATGGTAAAAGAATTGCTTGAATTCTTCGTGAGATTTTTCTTAGAGATCTCAAATTGTTAGGATTATACCCAGTACACCGAAACTATTTTTTTTTAATTCATAGAGAAGTATGTTGTTGGCACTTACAAATTAACTGCATGTTTATGTAAAACGAAACTAATGCTGAACATGGTGCGAGACACGGTAAGCAATACATTTTTTCATATCAAAAAAATATTGTTGCTCGTTTCTTTCACAACGTTCAGCCTTCGTTTTTTTTACATAAAAATGCAGTAAACCTTTTGAATCATTCGTAATGGGTTCAAAAAATACTAAATTATTCCTTAAAAAGTAATTAGAGAGTAAGAGCAGAAAAAGAAAGAGTAAGGAGAGAAATTTGAAGTTAAGAAAAGTGTTTGAAAATTAAATGCTTAAAGTTAATTTTATTAGAAACGCTTTTAATACTATTAGGTAATGAATTCCACGACCTAATGACACTGACGAAAAACAATCTACTGGAGTTAAGGAAATTGTATCTATGGCTAATGAGGTTCATATTTCTACTTGACCTGCAAAACTTCAACTTATCAAAAAGATATGTAGGACTACGTGTATATATAATTCGGTGTAGGAATATGCAATTTCTAGCTTCAAGGTAACTAGGTAAGTCACGACCAAGTAATTTTTTACAAGAGACAGAGATATGATCAAACTTTCTAAGACCGTATACATAGCGAGATGCATTATTAAAAGCTACCAGGAGCTTATGTAGGGACCGAGAGTCAAGTTTGCAGTACACGACCTCAGAGTATGTTATGATCGGCATAATCATATCATCTTCATCCACTCATATCTTAATATATCAAGCAACATTCATATATTCATACTATTTTGGTAAATCAAAGTATCTTAATCTCTAAGTTTTACAGCGATTTTTGTCGTTTTGGTAATGAATTAGCCCAGTGTGGCAGCCAAGGGTTAAATATAAAGCAATTAAATTATTTCGGAGCGCACGATTAGCGCTTACAGCCAATCATATAATAGTCGCTCAGCCGCATGACCCTCAGGCAATGAAGAGTGCTTAGTAAACGCTCTCTCGATTTAAATACTAAAGCTTTTCGTCGCTCTGTTTAATAATAAAAAAAACCAAAACATCATTAAAAGCTCTACGGCTAATAAGAACAGCTGTTTCGACAGACACGTGTTGTATCTCAACCATGATGTTAGTCCATTGATTAATTTAGTCGTTTTGTGCTCAGCAATGTGTTAGTATATTTCTCTATACCTGTTGAACATCGAGCTGTGGTGAATATGGAGATGTTACCATATTGCTTTAATAATAAACTTTTGAAAAAATTTTAAATTATATAAAAAAAATATTACCATTAATAATAAAGAATATAAAAAATTTATTTTAGCTTTCAATATATTTTTTATTTGATATATAAAATTAATTTTTTTTTTACCATTAAATTTGTTTGTACATTGCTTTTTTATTTATTGTATATGATTTTTGTATGTCTAAATTTTATTTTTCTCTATTTCTATTATTTTTAATTGCATTTACTTGAACATCGAGCTCTAACTGCAAAATTAACATATGCCCCAGTGTTTATGCAACTCATTTTAAAATAGGGAACGGTATTTTAACATCAAAGCAATTAACCTTCACTATTTTATATCTCTAATTTAAACCGTTCTAAGCTTATGACTATGACAAAAGTTATCAAGTTAAAATGTACTTTTTATGCAGTCAAATTAAGAAAAAAAAATGCCTGTACAGTTTTAGTTGTGGCGCCTACGTTATTTCAGCAGTTAGAGCTTTATATGTATGTGTCATTTTAAAATGTATACTCTTTACGAATAAGGATTTTGCAATATTTGGAAAGTACCTGCTTAATTTAAAAGAATGCATTCTTCTCTCAGACTCAATTTTTCAGTGCTGGTTTACTTTGTTTTCAGTTAAAACTTAGTTTTAACAATGTGTCATGTGTTAAAAGAAAGTTTAAGCACTCGCTAACGTGCAATCAAGGTATATTAATCTAGGTTCGCACCATTAACTCATCAAGCACAACTATAAGAAAAATTCAATACTTAAAACAATAAAAAAACTAAAAACTTAGGAAAAAATATTTTAAGAAAAGTTGGAGCTAAATCTTAAAAAACTCCCTTATTTGTTTGTGTACGCTTACATTACTTGGTTTTGACATAAGACTACTAAATGCCGGCAGCACAGTTGCGTCTTATAGTACCTGTGTTAATATACCTTGCTTGCAATGAAGTTTTGACTTCTTATTTCTTGTCAAAAAAAAAAAAACAAAAATAAAAGTAGAAAGAGTTTTTGAATTTTCTTTCTGAAAAATAACAAATAAAAGAGCTTTTATTTCAAGAAAAACTATTTATATAATGGATTTGATTGTCAACCTTGATATTATTAATATCGACCAAATCAGTTTAAGTTCCTTTAATTTTCGCCCCAAGAACGATATTATCTTTGGTTAGGCCTTAAACATTTCGAACAAAATTTGGGCTCAATTGGACCACGGTGAATGGGCCCGGTGACTTCTTGAAATCGTGAATTAGGGCGTGTCGATTTACAATTTTTTTTCCTAATTTTACATTATTAAAGGTCTCAAGTTGCAATTTTAGGAAAAAAATAAGATGAAGGTCAAGGACAAAGTTGTTTTTTCGAGAAAGACTTAAAAAAATAATGATATTAAAATACTTTGAGTTTTGCAAGAAAAACTACATATGGGAATTTCCACAGAAAAGTCTACAGTGACAAACAAACTAAAACTTATTATTATATGAAATTATTTAAGAAAATCATTAAAAATTTGTAAGCAATTTATTACCAAATTCATTTACCATGACTATCAAATAGTCGAACTCTTCTTCTTCTTACGTAAAGAAGATAGTTTTTTTCTTAAATTTTTAGTTAATGTTTCGTAATTTTTTTTTTATTAAAAAAGTTTAAAGCAAAATTGGCTTAAGATTGAAGCAAGAAAAGAAAAATATATTAACTTTGATTTTTAATTACTAAATAATATTATTACTTAACTTCCTAGTTACTTAATTGCCCAATTGAACTACAATGGAAAGGTAAGTAACGTTACGTCAGTAACGTCACGCTAGATCAAAAAGCCTAACAAGAAAATAAATAGAGTTGATTTTTAAATTTGATCACTAGGAAAATAAACTTATATTATTTCAAATCCTTCTAAAAACAGTTACATACAAAAAAAAATTTCGTATTCCAATTCAAAAATTACTACTGTTTTTTTTTTTAACGTAACACCAGCACATATTTTTGCTTGTATCTTTAAATCCTTAAGGTCTTGTTGTCATTGTTTTTACTTAATATCCCAGCAAAATGTTTGATACAAATGTGACCTGCATTCTTAGGGACACTGTTTTCAGAAGACATTCTTCAGATCCAATTGTGCTTCTTCTTAGCCTTATCGAGAAGCGCTTTCCAGAGAGTCATTCATATAAACTACTTCTGGAAGGCATTCAAATAGCATTTAAATTCAATTAAAGTAAAAAAAAATTAAGTAATAATATATATTTTTAATTGTTTTCTTTCGATTTTTTAAGCCCCCAACTAAAGCAAACCACTTCCTACTTCCAATACCAAAATACCGTGAAAATTGGGAAAAGGGATATTTTAAGTATAATTATTTAAACCCTACCCAGCCACTCTTTGGATTGCCTTCTTAAGATTCTCTTCAAAAACTTCTACTTGAATCCTTTCATTGAAGGGCTCAAAGAAATCTTTCATTGGAAAAATTCTGGAAAGACTTCTAGAGAAGATAAAGGAAAGCATTTCTCCCAATTACATGCATATCGTCGCTGCGCCTACAAACATGGTTATGTGTTTTTCAGCAACTTTTCACTTTCCCTTCCAATTACTTTCTTTTGGAAGCACTTTTTTTGCTGGCGTAGAGCAACTTAATTACTACGCAAACATAACAAAAACCTTTTTAAAAATTAGACCTTCTCATTCATTTTTTTAATATTTTTTCGTACTAATCGTACGTCACACCACTTTGCAAATGCCACTATATCTTAAAGCAAAAATTAGTGTGGACTTTAACTAACAATATCTATCCAAAAACGATGCCACTCACGATTTTTACCCACAGTGTATTGTTTGAAAGATATTCAATTGACGTACTAATCGTACGTCACACCACTTTGCAAATGCCACTATATCTTAAAGCAAAAATTAGTGTGGACTTTAACTAACAATATCTATCCAAAAACGATGCCACTCACGATTTTTACCCACAGTGTATTGTTTGAAAGATATTCGTAGCAAAAGTTGTACTCGAGATTGCACAGTACTTTTACTTGTTATAGTGATAACGTATTCCT
This sequence comes from Dichetophora obliterata, assembly GCA_963920525.1. Lineage (NCBI taxonomy): Eukaryota > Metazoa > Arthropoda > Insecta > Diptera > Sciomyzidae > Dichetophora > Dichetophora obliterata. The sequence goes on from OY986438.1 coordinate 190,527,822, forward strand.
TAAATTTGGCGAATTAACAATCTTAGCTTTTAATCGTAAGCAAATCAACACTCACAATTCATTGGTGCATTCCGTCAAATTCATTCAATTCCAAAGAAGAATAGTGAAAAGAAGAGTCAACTAGAACAGACGAAATCCTTTGTAGGCTTGAACTAAAATAAAAAATCAAATCATATAAAGAATTGTAACGCCTTCTGAAGCAGTCTGTCCAGTCTGCTGTGTGTTTAACTCTATACAGAGTTGTTGTTGTCTTCTTCAAAACTTACTTTATCTAAATAGCTCATAATTAAAAATCAATTCAACAACAATTTCATTACCTTGCGCTTTACACATGATTTTTCAATTTAAAGCTGAAAGATAAAAAGGTTAATACAAAACAATTTTTATGTTTATTTTAATTTTTTGCATGTTGAAATTTTGCAAAAATTTTCTGTCTGAAACACACAACTCTAAAGTGCCATGGTATGGCATATTTATTTGTTTAAAAAAGAAATTATAAGTAATTTTGTATGCACAGTTAATTTTCTATGCGCAGACTCTTAGGATTTAAAGAAGAAGGCCCATTTAGCGTAAATTTTGTACGAAATGTTTTTAGGCCTAACCATCATTGACATTTAAAGATGTTTTCACAATAAATAATCCTTAGAAACGATATTTTTAAACCAGCACTAAGAAGCTGATACTATAGTTAAGCTAAGTTTTATTTTGTACTACGTTTAGCTGATCTCATATTAAGCTTGGTTTAAACTAGCACTGAAAAATTCCCCTTTCTTATATGTTTCACACAAAGGGTATTCACTTCAGCTTTACTGCTGAAATTTCCGAAATGCTGAGATTACGAAAGCTTCAGTGTAATTGTTGTTGTTTGGTTTTCCGAAGTTTGCTTAAATTTAATCACCTATTGAGTTGATGAAAAACAATCATCGGAAATTTGCGAAGAAAATATGTGTTAAGTAACCATGACCTTTTGACCTTCAAAAATTTTTAAAATAACGCTTTTAAGCAACTTTAAGTTACCTGAATCGAGTACGGAAACATACCTAATGTCTGCAAGCAAGAACAAAATGATCATTAATTCTATTGTAGTCGATTTATATACCCATGCATTAATCAGTGTTTAACAAAATATGAACAAAATTATTTGTTTTGCACTAACGAAATAAACCACTGGCGATTTTAAGTTTGACAGATGTATGTGAAAAAAACGAAACATTACAAATAGGTCGCTCACTTCAACTCGTAGGAAATTTCCGATTTCTAAAATTTCAGCATTGAAGTGAATACCCCTACTATAAAATTTTGACTTTTTTTTAATAATCTCTTATTTTTTCGAATATATAGTTCCCTGTATTTTTCTTGGTGGAGATTATTTACGTCTATGGTGAAGAAAAGAATTCTTCTGAACACATAAGTAAAATTCCAACTGTGGCAACGTGCTCTTCCAACGCACACATACAATAAGAGCGTAGCATTGAAAACGATTCCACATTTTGTTGCTGCGAGCTTTTTTGTCTTCTGCTCTGCGCATAATCAACATGGGCGACGAAGAGGTGAGTTCATAAAATAAACTAAGCTGTTTTACTAAACAACAAAAATAAAAAATAATCACATAAGAAGAGTTTTAAATAATATCAAATCAAGTGCGTTCATCGAAGCGTTGTTCTGTGCTTTTGTTAAAACAATTTCATTTAATTGGCTGGAAATTGTGAAGAATTTATCTGGTTATTTGATTTTACAGCCGGTTTTTGTGAATTATGTGTTATTGTCGTCGATTTGTTTTAGCAATTTGAAGCTTTATATATCACGTGTAGCGAGTATTTTTTTATTTGTTTATTTTTCTGTGTTCTTATGAAATATTAGAGCGACGATATTGATTTTCCGCACAGCTCTCTCACATTCATCTCGATGAACAGTGGCGGGTTAAAAAAATTATACAGTTTTTTTAACAATTTGAAATCTTTGAGTTAAAATGTGTAGGGACGGGGCGCCAAGATCTGAAAATGCCGTTTTGCAGCACTCATTGAGAAAATAAGAGTGGAATCTTCCTTACTTTAAGAGATAAATGAATTTATGTTTATACGTGTCGCACTGATCGTGGTACCAGACGCTTGCTTAGGTCGGATGTTTGGCGTAAAAGCTTATTAAAACGCTGCAATATTAATATGTGCTAACCTGTTTAAGGTACTTAAGCTATAACAATGATCTATGATAGGTTATGACGATGCAAAATCTTAAGATACATTTTGCCGCACACAATCTTCGTTTAATTAATTTGTGATAAAATACATATCTTCTATTTTTTTCACTTATTTCAATTTATATAAGTTGTATATTTATTGTACGTACCTAGGCGCGAGGAGCAACATCAACATAAACATTGACGATGGAGAATTTCACCGGAAAATAATGAGTCAAACTATTTCGTATATTACGTTATTTTTTTAATTGTTCTTCTGACCGCTTAGCAACTTTTGTTATACATTTGTTGATAGTAATTGTTTTATTATGGCTTCGCACGGTGATCGATGTTTTAATCCTTTTCACTTTTTACAAACGTACAAATCTAAGAAAAATTTCTAAAAATTTAGCTGCAAAGTGGAAATGTTCGTCAAGTGTTTACGTGTTTGCATTCTGTAGAAAACGACTTTTATGTGAAACACCTCCAGTCCGTAATGAAGATCTACTGCAGTTGCCTTGCATTGAAACATCTAGTGAATATTCGAAAGACACTGATGAAGCGTTCATATTCGAAGATAAACTAAATTCGTCAAAACCTAACACAACAGAAAATGAAGAAATTTTGATGCAATTAAAGGAGAAATTTAATTATCCGTCTACTTCTATGAAGACTATGATACTGACTATTGCACCGAAGTCATGGCGTGAGAATAAACTTGCAGAAGAATTTGGAACATCCTGACGACAAGCCAAAAAACAAAGCAACTTCTTCATGAATTTGGTATATCGACATCTCCGAATTCTCGTGGTGTCCATAAACCAGTTGAAAATGAAAACTTATATGACGGGAAAAGAACGCACGTACAAAAACGACTTCTGATGTGCAATATTGACGAACTTTATCAGAAATTTAAAAGTGAATATCCGAAAGTCGTGATAGGTTTGACAAAGTTTTTTACCCTAAGGCCTTTTGCACACTTGGTCAACGCAATTCCAACGCAACTTCAACGCAACAGGGAAAAAGTTTGAAAGCAAGCCGAATGCTTTCAGACTTGCTTCAAAAGTCATGCAACATATAATAATTGTAATTATATAATAACTCATATTTTTCGATTTCTTGCATTAATTTAATATTCAACCTGCAAAATATTTCTTCTTCTTTTAGATTCTATTAACGAAAAAAGGAACTAATTAATTAACTTATTCACCTTGATTAATTATAGCGTACTGCACTAAAAATAATTCCATTCACAAAACTAACAAACTGATGCAACAAGTCGCCGATAAAAATTTCGGAAAGCAGCGTTGCGTAGAACAGGTTGAGAACGTGTCGAGAATCTGAAGGTTCCGGTATAAATACACAGGCTAGAAACTTGAGTTGGAGTTGCATTGACCAAGTGTGGAAAAGGCCTAAGACCCATCTTTCATCTTATTAGGATTGCCTTCGCAAGATGATGTGTCCCAATCCAACACCAACTTGTCATTTAATGACTGCAAAGTCATCTCCAAACGAATGTTGCAAATATTGTCCTGGCGCAAGTGCAATTCTCAATCATTTAAAAATAATATTTGATAACAATCAAGTGACAGACGTACAGTTTGAAAAAGGGGTTGGCACAAACCACTTCACCTTAACTACTCAACTGCTGTCTTCTGATGATTATGTAGATAACTTGTGTAATGCTTTGGACACTTTGAAACCCCATGCTTGTATTGCAGAGGAACAATCGACTTATTTTAAAATTTTCAAAGACGCTATCGATGACGGTGAAATCTTGGTTCAATATGATTTTGCAGAAAATTATAGTTTTGTTGTCCGAGATGCTCCGCAAGCTTTTCATTGGAATAACGATCAGGCAACACTTCTATATGCTTTTCAAAAAATACTTCACAAGCATCTCTTAGAAAAATTAATACTTGTGTCTAAAATTATAAATATTACAGACGGGGCCTCACAACACTTTAAAAATAGATTCAACTTTATAAATTTATTTTATTATAAAGACGATTTTAAAACGGATGCAGAGATGCATTTTCACGCAACTTCTCACGGAAAAGGATTCGTATGATGGCATTGAAGGGAATCTTAAACGCTTAGCGACACGTGCAAGCTTACAGTTACCTGTAACTGAAGCAATCATCACACCTGTGCGATTGTACGAATGGGCGAAATCATCTTTAAAGCAAACTGCCATTTATTACTGCTCCAAAGATGATATTCAACAACAGAGGATTTTTCTGTGGTCCCGTTTTGATTCTGCAATCACCATTCCAGGAACTAAAAAGTTGCACACTTTTATTCCATCAGCTAATGGCCTTCTTGTGAAAAGAACTAGTTCTAGTGATAATTCTCTTTGTAAAATTGTTTAGATTATAAAATGATCGCTTATCTATATAAGGATTATTATTAAAGGATTATATTACTTTTAAAATTGAAAATCCTTATTATTCCTAATTTATTTTCCTCAATTTCAATAAAATATTAATTTGTCTCAATGCATTTGACCTCGTGCTTGAGTGCACCTTTGTTGTTGCCCCACTCGTAACACAAGCTCTGTCTGGGTGGTGAAATTAACTTGTAGGTGCATTTCACGCATTCCTTTTTGTGTGGTGTCCGGATGGATTGCTTGCTTAAACGACCCCACTCATTGGCGTTGGAAGCGGGGGGAAAGGGGGGCAGTTGCCCCCACTTTTTTAGCTAGATAAACAATCTAAAAGGAAAACTTCAAAAGTTATTCAAAATATCAGTTTTTTTTTACAACGATAATATTTTTGTATTATATATTTTCCTCTTCTTTCTCTCTTCTTCATAAGCATGCTTGCGGATAACCATTTTCTTTCTCTGTGTTTGCAAAAAGATAGAACAAAATGTAGAGTTTCTACTTCAAACCCACCACTTCAGTTTAAAAGCACCCTTAAGTATCTAGCTTAATGCTTGTTTTAATTTGCTTGTCTAGCTTTAATGCTAATTTTGCAACTCTGGTAAGAAAAAATTTGACATGTTCTCAGGGGCTTTCCATATTGGACGACATGTTGTAGGATAAGTTAGATGGAAAACTAATGGGACTATTTGATTGAGCGTTCGAACTATCCAACTTATAAAGCAACATCATTAATTGCAAGCTCTCGAGCAGAACACATCCGGCTAATAGCTAAGCAACTTTTAGATGCCCTAACAATTGAGCAGTAATTTTATATAGTTGTACAATATTGTACAATCGGCAAAAAAATCAAAAATTTCGACTATCGTTTTAGCTTACGCATGGTACTACATGTTGTACAATCTGCCATGTTGGTCCAATGTTTTGGACCATGCGAAAGCCCCTACTGTGAATTAGCTGATAAAAATCCACCTCGACGCTTTGAAGAAACATCAAATCCGGTTCCTTTAGTACAGTTGCCATTATATAATCGGCTACGAAAAGATTATTTCGAAGAAATTTTAGATCTTCTCTCAAATGAGATAACGGCTAGATTCGATCAAACAGGTTGATATTTTACATGTTTTTTTATTTTTGCAAGTTTACACCAGCTTCACTCAACTGACTTACTTTGATTTAACATTCGGTGAGTCGGTTGAGTGAAGCTAGTGTAAACTGGCACTTTGTAAATCTTATTGTACATTTAAACAGATCTTGACACTCTCGAATCGTTGGAAAATATTGTAATCGAAGCCTTCAACGGAAAAGTGCCTTCTGAACAAAATCTAAAAACAAAACTTGATCTTTTTGCAGATGACTTTTTTGCATATGAAATTGCTGAAGCAATTGCCTGGCCAAACACCTTGAAATTGTAGTGGCATTGTATCCAAATTTAAGAAAAATTCGGTTACTGTAAAAAAACTATTAAATGAAGTTGAAAAACTTATTGCTTTGCTTTTGACTGTGCCTGCATCAGCAGCTTCATCTGAGCGTTCTTTTAGTGCACTAAGACGACTTAAAACGTATCTTCGAGCAACTATGAAACGACTCACTCATGCGGCACTTATACACATTCACAAAGATAAAACCGAAGAATTGAATTCGATGGAGGTGGTGAAAGAGTTTTTTTCTCGCAAGGACAGAAAGAAACATTTTGGAATAATTTAAATTGATATAACTTGTTGTACCTTATTGCATTTAAACCATGTAAAGATATACCTAGTCTTGCTTTATAAAAGCAACCATTATTTCTTATATTTTCATATTACCATATACAAGATCCTTTAAAGAATGATCTCTAATATTGAAATTGGAAGAACTTTTAAAAATAATGAAATTTTAATATTTTTTATATATTTTTATATTTTTTTTATTTTAAACTAAAAAAAAAAAATTTGTTTATTCACATTCATGTTTCTTTGAAGAAATTTTGGTGAACTTTTTTTTGCACCGCCATTTGTACTGCCCCCCATTTGTACTGCCCCCCCAGATGAAATTAGCTTCCGACGCGCTTGACCCCACTGCTGGGCGGCTCGGATGAGTTCTTTTGTGCATGCTTTGGTATTGTTAGTGAAAATGTGTTGGCCGAAATTCTCCCTCGTCAATGTTTATGTTGTTGTTGCTCCTCGCGCAACAAAGGTTGTATGCGGCAAAATTTATCTTAAGATTTTGCATCGTCACAACCTATCATAAATCATTGTTATAGCTTAAGTACATTTAAACAGGTTAACACATATTAATATTGCAGCGTTTTAATAAGCATAAATTCATTTATCTCTTAAAGAAATGCAGATCCCACTCTGAAATTTTTTTGTGTTATTATTTACTGCAACAAATATTTTAAAATTAAGACAAAAAAATAAACCGGCTAAGTTAATAAAATTAAAATTTTAAATCTTAACTTCCGGTCTTCTAAGAGAAAAAAATTCAAGTTTTAAATTTTATTTCATAATAAAAAAGAACCGTTAAATTTCAATATAAATCACTATGTTTAATTTTTTTTTTGATTATTTTTTTTCGAAAATGTGCTTGGAAAAAATTCGTATTTCATATTTTTCAATTCTGTTAAAGCCCATAACTTAACAACCAGGCCTCATAAAAATTTTTTTTGTGTGATTACAATTACACTTTCCTAAGTACACTTAGGCGGAATGTGAACGAATTTCAGAATTCCAATTTTTTTTTTTTTTGTTGTCCGCTTCACATGAAATGCCCCTTATATAAATATTCGGCTATATCTTTCCTAATATTTGGCTGATCTGAATGATTTGGGTACCATTCGAAAGAAAGTTGATATATCTTTAAGATTGAAGTTTAAACAAATCAGTCCTATGTAACCCGGTCACGCTACAGATGGAAAGCGTTATTTCCTCTAAAGATTCCGTTATTAAGGGTACACAAAGACATCATGTATTAAAAGCTGAAACAATGACCTTTCGTTTAGTGTATAATATGTAAAACCTTTTTTGCTCCATCGTTGCTGTATTTCTCATTTTTTTTATATACTAGGTTAATTTGGTTTTTTCTTTTAATTAATCGTTCATTTTGAGAATGCAGTTTTGAGGTCATGGCCAAAATGGCACTAATTGAAGGAAGTATCGATATATCGATTAATTATCGAGTTATCGAGTTTTTAATATTTTCCAAACGTTCATTTTATTATAAAATTAAATACATTCCTTGAAAAAATGATTTTTTACTAACAGAATATGTTTGTAATGTTCAGTAGAAGGGCAAATCAAGTTCTTTATGATGTAAAAAATTATGCTATGATTTGCCCTTGTACGAAATGTTGTTATAACTAAATTTGTTGGGGGATTATGTTCTCGTTTTTTTTTTTTGCTTATGACCTTTTTCAAACTGGATTTACTCCTAAATTACGGTGGGCCCGTACCAGGAAAACCTCATTGTGTGTCAACTCAATCTACACCATAGTAGGGCAGCATCAGCAATGATGATGCGTTGCATGGAGGAGGATGGAATTGACATAGCAATGCTTCAGGAACCTTGGATTCTTCACAATAGAATTAAAGGTCTCTCAGAGCGAAAGGCCACGCTGTACCAACCAGTAACAGATGGCAGACGACGGACTTGTATCTTGGTGAGACATGGTATACTAGCGGTACATATGCCACACCTATGTTCCCCGGATCTCACCGTTGTGAGAATCGGGGATGGTACAGGTGCTTGTATGGTAGCTTCAGCGTATCTTCCCTACGACTCTCCAGACCAACCACCTTCAAAAGAGGTGGAGAATCTGGTAAAGTACTGTGAGGAAAGGAACATTGGAGTGATGATAGGATGTGATGCTAATGCGCACAATACTGCGTGGGGTAGCACCAACAACAACGACAGAGGAGAGCAATTGCTTGAGTTTGTGGAGAGGTACAATCTGTTGGTAGCAAATAGAGGAGCACAACCGACTTTCGTTGATGCGAGGCGAGCGGAAGTGATTGATGTAACTCTCATCTGCAGGAAGATTCTGAACAGAATAAAAAATTGGAGGGTCGTGGATAGGCTAACCATGTCGGACCACAGATCCATACAGTTTGAATTCAAGTACGGAATCCGACGCCAGCGGAATCGCAGGAAGGTCAGGATTCCCAAGAATACAGATCCTGCGAAATATAAGGCGAAGTTGAGGGAAACACTGACCCAAAAAGCGATAAAAGTACCAGGGAATACGGTGGAAGTAGAAAGTCATGTCAAACACCTTAGCTCGGCCATGGTCGAAGCCTACGAGGTGGCATGCCCAATACTTTCAGTAGACGATGGTGATCCAACGCCATGGTGGTGCACGGAAATCGAATCTCTGAAGAAGAAGGTTAGGAAGGCCTTCAACCTGCACATGAGAGGGGGAACCCCAGAAACATGGGCAAATTACAAGGCACGGAAAAGGGAACTGAAGTACCTCATACGACAACGGAAAAGGCAGTCGTGGAGAGACTTCTGTTCTGGGATGGAAACTATATCAGAAGCATGTAGGCTTCAGAAAATGGTTTCAAAAGACCCATTCTCCAAAGTGGGACTGATCCGAAAGAAGGATGGAACCATGGCAGAGAACCTAGAGGAGTCCATGGAAGTTCTGATGGAGGTGCACTTTCCTGGAAGTTTTAAGTCTGATGACCCGTGGACACCCTTGAAGAAAGGAATGCACAGGGTTGACAGGCTGGAAGCCGAAAGGATGATCACTATGGACGGGGTGAGGAGTGCTATACGCTCATTTGCTCCGTACAAAACATCAGGGATGGACGGTATATTCCCTGCTATGATGCAGTGGGGGGAAGATCTCATTGCACCTAGGCTGTGGGGTATATTCGTTACTTGCCTAGCGACTGGGTATGTTCCGAGAGTCTGGAGAGAGGCGAAAGTTGTCTTTCTTCCGAAGCCTGGAAAAAAAGATTATGCGGAGGCAAAGTCGTTCAGACCGATCAGCCTAACATCTTTTCTCCTGAAAACGATGGAAAGAGTGATGGTTGACTGTCTTGAGAGCACCTCGCTGACGCAAAATCCTCTGAGTAGATGCCAACATGCATATAGAGCAGGTAGGTCTACGGAGAGTGCTCTTCACGAATTGGTAAGAGTGACTGAAAAGGAGGTATTTTCAGGAGGCATTGCGATGGCCACATTTATGGACATCGAGGGTGCTTTCGACAAAATATGCTTTGGAAGGCTGCGGCAAGCCCTGACAGAACGCAATGTAAGCCCAATGATAGCAAATTGGGTGGACAATATGCTCAAACACAGGGCTGTCAACATGCAGAATGGTAGAGTAAAGACTAGAGGTAGAGTAAGTAGAGGATGTCCCCAGGGCGGGGTGTTATCGCCAACCCTGTGGAACATAACTGTGGACTCACTACTGGTTAGACTGGATGAATCGGGCATACACACGATAGGGTATGCAGATGACATTGCGTTGGTGGTCTGCGGCAAGTTCATTGACACCATCTCTGACATCATGAAGGGAGCACTCCGAATGGTGGAGGAGTGGTGTCGAGAACAAGGCCTTACCGTAAACGCAGGCAAGTCAGACAATATTCTCTTTACTAGAAAGAGGGTAGGCCTGTGTACAGAACCACTCAGACTTTTTGGAGCTGAAATCAACATGTCCACGAAAGTTAAATATCTAGGGGTAACCCTTGATAGCAAACTGAACTGGAACGAGCATGTAGAAGATAGGATTCAAAGAGCCAAGAGGGTTCTGTTCCAGTGCAGACGCGTTTGTGGTCTCAAATGGGGGCTAAACCCAGAGGCTATGAAATGGGTTTACACTATGATGGTTAGACCTGTCATCACGTACGCTTCGGTGATTTGGTGGACAAAAGTCAGCCAGAAAACCATTAAGAAGAGACTGGACAGAGTCCAACGGCTGGCGTGTGTTGGAATAACAGGTGCAATACGCACCACTCCAACAAGCGCAATGGAGGTTCTGTTAGGTGTGCTGCCGTTGGATTTAGAAATAAAGAAAACAGCGGCGCTGTCAGCCCTCAGGATGTTGCGAAATGCTACGTGGCATGGGGCAACGGCCCTGCATGGTCATATTCGCATCCTTGATATTGTACAGAGAGATGTCAGGGAGGCGTTTATGCCCATGGATGGAAGGCAGAGAGTAAAAATAACAGAAAAATGTTATAAAACTCTTATAACGGATGGAGCCGTTTGTGAAGAAATCGCTGGTAGCGATATCAGTATATTCACAGACGGCTCTCTGATGAATGGCCGGGCCGGGGCAGGCGTGTACTCAAAAGAGTTAAGCCTATCCTGTGTACTGAGGTTGGGGAGGTTTGTGTCTGTATACCAGGCAGAAATGTTTGGCGTAGTGCATGCGCTGGACCACCTGATAGATGGCCGGATCAGTGGCAAGAAAATTGTCATCGCTCTCGACAATCAGTCTGTGATTAGGTGTATGCAACGGACAGACATCACTTCCAGGTTGGCCATAGAATGTCTTACAAAACTCAATAGGTGCGCCCAGACAAATGAGCTTACACTTATGTGGGTGAGAGGACACTCTGGCATAGAACAGAATGAAGAAGCTGATTCTTTAGCAAGAACAGGATCAGCAGAAGAATTCTGTGGACCAGAACCACGTATCGCCTTAGGCGACAATATGGTGGCAGGCCTTATTAAACAATGGACGGACTCGGAACACAGTAAAAGGTGGGAAGAAGCTGTTAATTGCAGGCAATCAAAGGCGGCCGTGAAGTGGTCTCGTAGTGAGGCAGCAAAAGTTATCCGATACAATCGAAGGACTTTAAGCTGGCTTACTGCACTGGTCACAGGACACGGTCCCTTCATGTACCATCTCGGGAAGATGACTCTGACCGAGGACGATGCGTGTAGGTTATGCCTAGAGGAGCCGGAAACAGCAGCACACATTCTGTGCCAGTGTCCGGCGCTGGCAAGCATAAGATTGACCACTCTGGGACGCCCATTTATTGGCGAAGCCGAGATTGGTCAACTAACCTATAAGGATATGCTTGAGGTGACAAAGGATGCTTACACGAGGAGCATGCTCACGTACGAGTACTCCGAGCAGTAGTACCCTTTGTCCAATAGGGGACGAAAAGGGACCCACTGTGGTCTGCTTCGGCAAATCCCCAACTTATTATATATACTCCTAAATCCAATTTTGGAATTATGTTAGGGTTGCAATCCCTAAGCCGCGACCAGAAATCAAATATAAGAAATTTAAATATGATATAAAACTGCTTATCAAAATCAAAATACAATATTATAACTTTTATTTGTGTCATCAATTGGATTAGCGAGGCATTACTGTTCTTTTTTACCATCTCTATTATTTTTTTTCTTTTGTTTAAGATACACACAAATATGTATACTCTTAACGCATTCAATGAAATATCAACATCTAAATATTATATTACATCCTAAACTTCGAGTTTTAAATTACAAGATACAACACAAAATATTCCTACGAAGGTTATATATCACTCAAAGTAATTCAATTACCTTTTCAATGACACATCAGTCTCTTGAATCGATTGGGTTATGACATAAATATAAATGTTTACTTAAACAGAAATTTTAGCAAGAAAAACATCGATACTTAATCGATATATCAATTATTCAGTCGATGAATCTTATTTTGATCATGAGTTCATCAAAAACGCATTCTCAAAATGAACGATTAGTTAAAAACAAAAAACTATATTATTGTAGTGTTCAACCTTGTATGTATACAAAAATTACAAATACAGCAACAATGGTTTATTTAGCTTAAGATATACATTAAACGAAAAGTCATTGTATTAGCTTTTTATATAAGATATTTTTCTTTCCCCTTAATAACAGAGTTTTTAGAGGAAATAACGGTTTTATGCAAATAAAAATAATAAGCAGAGAGAGCGTCTGTAGCGTTACCGGGTGTAAACAATTATTTGTTTGATCTTTTATTTTGATAAGATTTGTTTGAAAAGATATATCAATTTTCGTTTTAATGGTACCAGAATTAGCCAGATCGGTCCAACATTAGAAAGGATATAGCCGAATTTTTTTAAAGAATTCGTAAAGTAAAATATTTTTTAAAAATCGATAACTTGAGAACTAATCGATATATCAATTACTCTTTGAATCTTATTTTCTCAATGAGTACAACAAAACTGCTTTTCCAGATCTTGGCGCCACGAAAACCGTAATCGTGCCTTAAAAATAAAAAATCAAATGCAATAAAATCATCATTTATATATCATATTTTTAAATGAAAAAATTTATTTTTCTATAAAAAGATTAAATAACAATTGCATTTATTTTCTTTTGAACTGTTAAACAAAAAATTTAAAAAAAAAAATTTTAAATAAAATTTATTAATTAAAAATTTTATTATTTACAATTTTAAAAAGTTTATTTGAAAAAATGGAATAATGATGTTTTTGAAATCAACAATTCATTTCTTATTTTTTGTTTAAGAAAGTCTTGTTCAAAACAAGAAAAATTGTTCTTTATTTATTAAAAATCCATTTTTAATACAAAATATTTTTTTTTGTACATGAACAAAAAATTTTTGAACAATAAATACCAATTGAATCGTTTAATTCAAAAACACCATTGGTCCATTTTTCCCAAAATACTTTTTTGATGTAAACGCTTTCTTAAAGTAGGCCCATAATCTGGATAAAATCAACATGTCGGCAATTTTAAGAAATGTTTTTTAAAACAAAAATACATGTCTATCGACAGAATCATACGGGAAAAGTGTTCCAAAAGAATAAAAAATAACTTTTGCTCCTTCTTTTCAAACTGGATATTGTTAATGAGAGTGATGGAGAAAATTATTACATACCATAATGTTAGTGAAGCAAAGCAACTTTAATGTTTAAGTTTGATTTTCATTACTTTTTATTAACAATACATACTTATTAGAAAAAATTAATTGTTTTATTCAAATTGCAAAAAGTCTGCAACAGTTGTTCTCCTTTTCTCGTTATTATTAATGAAAAGTTTCCGGTTTTTTTATTCCCTGAATTAAAAAACATATATTAAGGAGATTACTTCATTAACCGTTTTCCATTGAAAATGAGGTAAAATAAATTTTCTCAGAAAAAATAAGTATTTCGTCAGCAACCTGAACGTATAAACCCTCTTCAAAATAGATATCTGTAGCTCGTTCCTGTAACTCGTAGCGATCGTAGTTACTGACTCATATTACCGATTTGACGTCACTCTGATGTCACTCTCACCTGCAATGTTTCTGTACGTAACTGAATCGATTTCTGTTCGATTCGTTCGTTCCAAATCGATAAGATATCACATGTTCCGATTTCATTTCAATGAAACCTTTTAAAAAAGTGTTTCTATACGTAAAGTGAATCGATAACAATGTGTCTCTTTTCTCACTGGCTTTGCGGCAAGTGAGAATTCTACCGATTTATCAAATGTCAGTAATGTTGTGTATTATTAAGTTATAAATACTCGAAATATAACTTTAAAAATGGTTACTTTCATATAAGTCGAATTTTTTTCTGATTGAAATATTTTGTTATTCTTAAAAAAGTTTTAGTTTTAAAGGTAATACAATTTATAAATAATGCCTACTTACCAGAGAACTGCACAAGCCTACCTGAAACTCTATTTCAAGTACTTGCTTAAAATACAAGTTCAAGCTAGCTTGACCTTGATAATTCTGAATCAAGTATAGCTTGTAATTGAATATAAATAAGCCCACGACAGCTTGCGACTTGCAAGTATGCTAGCTTACATGCGAACGGCACGAAGTTTCAAGTAAAGGAAAGCTTGATTCCTTCGGCAAAAATCTTGAAAAGCTTAAAATTGAATTCAAGTATCCAATTAAAGCAAGTATCCAAAGAATTCAATGAGCTTGTTTAGAAAGAGCTTAAGCATAATAGGACTTTTAATGATTCTGTGGACTCAGTGGTTGGAAGTTTTAGGGGTAACTTATTTCGAAGATGATGTCAAATTTTAAAATTTAAGCTGGCGGATAGAGTTGCCACCTATATTTTTTTTGCGAATTCTTGTAGTTTTGAAATTCTGACAACGGATTTGATTTCGAATATAATTTCACAGTCTTAAAATTTAAGATGGAGGTTAGGGCTGCCACATAAATTTTTACCACAGTATTGCCACCTAATAATATGTATTTTTAAGTGTTTTAAACATCATTTATCAGTGTTAAGGGGTCGCTGATTTCGAATCTAAAGTCAGAATTTTTGTCAGGGTAGGGTTGCCACCTTACTTTTTTGTAGTTTTATGAATTCAGGGCTGGCAAAAAAATGGTACACCAAAAATGGGTCGCTGAATCCGAATCCGTTGTCAGAATTTCCAAATTATAAAATTTTGAAATTATACGGCTGCCACCTAAAATATGTCTTTTCAAGAGTTTTAAACGTCATTTGTCAGTGTTAAGAGGTCGCTGATTTCGAATCTAAAGTCATAATTTTAAAATTCAAGATGGTGGATAGGGCTGCCACCTTAATTTTTTGTAGTTTTATAAATTCGGGGCTGGCAACACAAATGGTACACCAAAAATGGGTCGTTGATCCGAATCCATTGTCAGAATTTCCAAATTATAAAATTTTGAAATAATAGGGTTGCCACCTTAAAATATGTCTTTTCAAGAGTTTTTATCATCATTTATCAGTGCTAAGGGGTCGCTGATTTCTAATCTAAAGTCAGAATTTTAAAATTCAAGATGGTGGATAGGGTTGCCACCTTGATTTTTTGTAGTTTTATGAATTCGGGGCTGACAAAAAAATGGTACACCAAAAATGGGTCGCTGAATCCGAATCCGTTGCCAAAATTTCCAAATTATGAAATGTTGAAATAGGGTTGCCACCTAATATTATGGCAATAACAACAGAAAAAAAGTTACACGAACTCCGCATAATAAATGAAACGCACAACGAAACAAACGATCGTCAGTCGCATAGAGTCGAAACCAGAGTTGAAAAGTAGAAAACTTGACTTTTTCCACCAACTCATATGGGGTAGAAACAAAATAGAATCACGTCAGACATATGATTCGTTTTTCAGAAGCCAGTAGAAGCAGAAGTATTGAAGCAGTGCTGAAAAATTAGTTCAAGTGTAAGTGTTCAAAATTCGAGTTTGGTCATATTCATATGGATAAGAAATGAATAATGAATACAAAATGAATAATGAATAAAACATGAATAATGAATAAGAAGTGATTAATGAATAAACAATGAATAATGAATAAAAAATGAATAATGAATAAAAAATGAATAATGAATAAAAAATAAATAATGAATAAAAAAAATAATGAATAACAAATGAATAATGAATAAAAAATGAATGACGAATAAAAAAATAAATAATTAATATAAAAAAAATAATTTAAAATTCTAAAATTCTTTGTAAATTGCATTCCTGGTGAAAACTAGTCAAATGAATAAAACAAATTATTCATTATTCTGAATAACGAAAATGAATAATTGAAATAAATAATTTATAATTTTAATTAGTTTTATGATTTATTAAATTATTACATGAATTAAATTTCGAGCTTTAGATTAAGTAAGTTTTTAAGAAGGCAACAACAACAACAACAACAACAACAACAACAACAACTCTGTATAGAGTCAATCACATAACTGACTAGACAGTCTGTTTCGGAAATCGCTACATTTTCCTCTTCAGTAGTCTTTGAGTGATTAAGCTGTGATCAACTCACTGTTTAAATTTGTATATGACTTCGCAGATTTAGGAATTCATTCTTTTAAATTGTATGGCTGCTAATAATATGACATTTTAAGCCAGTAGGCTATTGGTTTTTGTAAGAATATGAAATACAAATATATTAAAAATATTCATAAAAACAGTATTGTCTTGAATTCAATTGCAAAAATTGTAAATGTTTGAAGAACTTTTCCAGCCTATAATTTCTGACTGTTTATTTTTTACCACTATTACACCACTCAATAGAAAAACGAACAACATGGTTTTTTGCAAACGATTTTGTGAATCGTTATAAAATAGAAAAATATTCATTTTTAAGGGGGTACAAATAATTTTAGTTATCTTTGTATACATTTAAAAAGTTATTTGCTAGAAATTTAAATTTTGTCTTCTTTTGTTTTGCAAATTCTTCCAGCACGTCCTGCTGTTACTGTGCGATCATTGTGTATGTTAAGGGATTAACGTTTTAAGAAATTTTAGAGATGAGAACTATATTTTATTTCTCTCAATTATTTTTATTTAACACAAACTTCATAAATCATAAAAACAAAAAAAATGACTTCATCGATTGAGTTAAAACTTTTCATCGGGTCAAAATTCTGAAAAATCAACTTTGAAAAATCAAAATTGTAAGGTCTACTTTGAAAAACTCATGAATAACTTAACACATTCCTTAAAAATTAAACAAGTTTTAGATTCACATCTTTAATTTGAAAGTTAATTGGAAAAAATTTCTTGACTACAAAAGAGGCCCAATGAAAGGGGCTGAAACTTTTGTTTTATAAACATTTGTCCCATTTGTCTCTCTGAAGTTTTATGTGCAAGAGTGAACGAAGATTTAAATTTGGTGGCAAATTGGGCCAAAGCTAATATGCTGGAATTGAACCTTCTTAAATCGTATGTGTTACCGATTTCACAAACACCTTATATGAATCTCGATGTTCCCCTATTTTCCTAAATGGCGTTGAGCTAAAATTTGTAAGAAATGCTACTAATCTCGGCTACCAAATAAACTCGTCGTTGTCCTGTGAAGATCATGTAAACTCCTGCGTTAGTAAAATTTATTATGTTCTCAGAAATCTTCGGATGACTGCTGCGTTCGTACCTGTTGAAACTAGAAAGTAGCTTGTCTTACAGCTGTTATTGCCAATATTTTCTTATGCGGAAGTCGTTTATAGCAAACTTGACTCGAGATCTATGCGCAAAATTCAAGTTGAATTTAACAATTCTACACGCTATGTTTATGGTATTCGGAGGTATGAGCGTATAACACCCTTTAATAAACAGTTATTAGGCCGTAGCTTGCTCAGCAATCTTGAAGCAAGAAATTGAATTTTCTTACATAAGGTCATCCACTCTCGTTGTTTAAGATATCTATTTGAGAAGATAACGTTTTGTAGGTCAAACAGAAGCATGAACCTTGTTATTCCGAGGCATAACTACCTAAACTCTAGCCGATTGTTTTTCGTTAGTGCCATAAGACTATGGAATTCAGTTCCAAGAAACATTAAAACAATTTCCAACCCTAAGCACTTTAAGCATTTAATCTTCACCTATTTCTCTTAACTCTATCTCTCCTGTTTCTGATCTTGTTATCCTTTACTAAAACTTAAATTAATTTTTAATTACTTTCTTAAAATTTTGCCTTTCAATATAAATTTTTTGTCATTATTATCTTAATAATTTTTATATATATTTGAAACAGTTTTCTTTTTTATTTTTATCCTCAAATAATTGAATTGTATTCCGTTTTATATGATGACTCAGTAAAATAATCTAAAATTTTTTGAATTAATATCTTTATAATTACTTTAGTAATTATAGTAATAGTTTATTATAGTTTATTTAATTAGTTGTTATCTATTTCTATATGCGGCATGTAAAAGATTTAAGTCTTAAATGTCAACAATTTGTCTAAATAAATAATAATAATAATTATAACATTTTTTGTTGTGCCGAAAATTCCGAAGAGACTGTGATGCAATGCCGCCATAAGCAGAGCTAAAGAAAACTGGGAACTTACAATAGGATCCATTTGCATATTTAGAGTAAGCCAACAAACTCCAGCGACAAAATCATGGGTGCTGAAATTTAAATTTCCAAGAACCGCTCGAGGGAGAATTAAAATTATTTGGTGGCTGAAGTATACTTTAAAATCTCTCGAATTAGAAAGTTTTTTTCAGTAGAGGAGAGTCTCCGGTTGTGGAAAAACTTGCGTTTTTCGCTCATAACTTTTTTTCAAGTCAATATTTTACGTAGTACGTTCACCATTGGAAAGTTAGGGACCTCAGCTAAATTTTTCCTAAAGTAACTATATAGATTCAGTTGATCAGGAATATTTTATCATCAGTTTTGTGAAGGGGTAATTTTTAGCCAAACAAATTTTTGTACCCAGTTGTGGACACCCTTGTAAAATCGTTTAAAATCTACAAAATATAAAGTAAAATGCATAGGTATATAAATTAAAAAAAGAATATGTAGGTATTTATTTATTTTAGAAAGAATGGCCTTCAGTGGCAAAATGAAAAAAAAAATGGCATTCAATGGCAGAATGAAAAAAAAAATTGTTCATCCGAATCGGAAATGCTATGCATGCAAGTGAAATAGCTGGCTGTCATGTTTGATGG
Organism: Dichetophora obliterata; assembly: GCA_963920525.1. Taxonomy (NCBI): domain Eukaryota; kingdom Metazoa; phylum Arthropoda; class Insecta; order Diptera; family Sciomyzidae; genus Dichetophora; species Dichetophora obliterata. The sequence goes on from OY986438.1 coordinate 190,546,720, forward strand.
AGTTCGTTGACCACAATTACGAACGAATTTTAACAAAACGCTATCTTCAACGGAAGAAAGGACATCAAAATTTAGTTCGACTTTCTTCAAATACCGGATATTGAGTCGACATTTTAAGAAAATTTTTATATGTTTAACTTATCGACAAGCCCAGGCATAGGTAGATGCAATTCGGAGAGCAAGAAACGACAGAGCAAAACAAAGGCGCAGCTATAATGTCATTTTTTACATTTGACGTTCACTCGTTCAGCTATAGGAATGTATAATTTACTTGTAACCGTATAGATCAATAGAGTACCCTGATTTCGTGTGTGAAAATGTAAGAAAAATTATCAAAATCCTTAAAAATTTAATAAAATTAGCTGTGTTTTAAGTTATAAAACAGAATAAATTGTATTTTGGCTCTGAACAAAGCAAATAAAAGTTAACTTTTAATAAAATTTTCATTTGACTACTAGGTAGATTGTTCAGTAACCAATTTATTTGTAAACACAAAAAACAAAGGTGTCCACAACCGGGTACACGAGGGTGACCACAACTGGAAATGGTAGCCATTTTTTGTTTGTTCAGAAAATGGACACAACACAAACATTTCACTAGAACTTGATATCACATCACAAAGTACACTAAATATATAGCATCACGAAGTGTAACACTCACTTCTTTCCGAGGTTTTGCTTCGATTTATCGCACTTTGGAAATGAAAACTATTAGAAACGCTTCAAAATTTTCACGATTTTTTTTTTGTTTGCTCGCAACAAAAAACTATATGCGTAATTTCGCATTGGTATTTGCTCAGATTATGTGTGCTTTCAAAGTACAAGTTTGACATTAATCAGTTTCACCGCATCTGTCAACTGTCAAAAAATAGGTTGGGGTGTCCACAACCGGAGTATGTCCACAACTGGAGACTTTCCCCTATATGTATGTCATTCTTGTTGGCTTTACTGTTATCATCACTACCATCATCTACAACTGCTGATGTTAAGGGTAGTGATGACAATTGTTAATGTATCACGTTTGATCCGACAAATAACGATACATTGGATTTCACTATTGTTGTTTAGACGATTCAACTCATAACACAGACTTTTATACGTAAACGCAACTTCAGTATATGACTTGTTAAGTTTTTTATAACGTATTAAAGTGATTCAATGAAATAATTGCTGAAATGCATTAATTTTTATTAATATTTTGGACCTCTGGGGGGGGTTTAAACCCTAAAACCCCTTTGTCTATGGCCCTGGGCCATTGCGTATCGGAACGAATCTATGATGTATACGAAGAATAATATTTTTAGCCATGAAATGAGTTAATTGACCATCAAAATTTTTTTAATATTTTACTATCAATCCTGTACTCAAATATAAATAATACCGTTGTTTTAAAAGAAGCGTGATTAAAATCAATACTTCTAAAAAAAAAGAAAAATTATTTTGTGGTATATTTATACAGTAGACTGCCCCCTTTAGTACTCTTCATTTCATTGAATTATATTTTTCTTAAAGCTACACATGAAACCATTTTATTTATTGCTATATTTTCTTTAATAAAATTTTAGCTCCCATCCACATCTCCGCCCGCCCAACTCAGCAAATGGCAGCAATTCGTCAAAGCCATAACTTCATCATGGTACAAAAAGATCTCTGTCGAACCGACTATGTTTCTCTATATGTTCGCCTTTATGATAACTTCGGTGGTGGAGCAGGATTTTTTTGTGCAGAAGGCGTGTCGTGTCAACAACAATTTCACCGATGAAATATGTAGCAACATCAATGCCAACGAAAATTCCGCCTACAAGCGACAAGTTCAGGTGCGCACCGACGGATAACTTACTCTACGCAATTGGAACTAATTTTACTTTACAGATTACCACTGCCCAATTTCATCAATGGGAGAGCATTTCGGCGCATATATTCCCTATTATTTTGGCGCTATTCATAGGCTCCTTTTCTGATCGACGCGGTCGCAAGCTACCACTGTTGATGGGTCTGTGCGGTAAGCTGCTTTACTCGCTGATGATAATTGTGAATGCCAAAATGAAAACATGGCCATTGGAATATATTATCTATACGGCAACGTTGCCTTCGGCGTTGACAGGCGCAGACGTGGCTATATTTGCTTCATGCTTTGCTTACATCTCAGATGTATCAACAGTTAAGAGTCGTACAATACGTGTGACAATACTGGACGTTTGCTATTTGACCGCTATGCCTACGGGCGTGGCATTAGGTGCGTCAGTTTTTATCTACTTATTGGCAATAGCATTTTCATTATAACGATTTTTTTTTTTTTGGTAAATTTTAGGCTCATATTTGTTTTACAACAAATTAAAGCAGTCCTATGCCAATATGTTTACCGTCAACGCCTCGTTGCTGGCGCTCTCGATCATCTACACCATTTTCGTCTTAAAGGTAAGTTTTACCCATCTTTTTTCTTAACTTTTCTGCTGACTTACCAAAATTTCCCACAGTGGCAAACCACCTCAAAACAACGTTCATTGCGTGAACTTGGCTGGTGTGGCTTCTTCGGAGATTTCTTTGACAGGCAGCACGTTAAGGACTCTTTTGGAATTTTGGTGAAAAAACGTCCAGGTCATCGCCGTTCTTTTCTTATCATTCTACTTATATCCATGGCACTGTATACATTCCAACGTGATGAAAATCAATATTTATTCATTTACACCAAATTCAAGTTTGCCTGGGATGTGCGCATCTTTAGCACCTTCAAGACTTTTAAATCCTCAGCCTATGTTATAGCTATGTTGTTGGCAGTGCCGTTGATGAATAAGTGCCTCCACTGGCGCGATACGGTAAGAACTCTCCTAGTTTTAACGTACTCTGTATGACTGAAATACTATATTTTTATAGACCATTATCTTCATTGGCGCCTGGGCTCACACAATAGCGCGCCTATTTTATTACTTCGCTGTTAGTGGTCAACTTTTTTATGCTGGTGCCGTGGTCTGCAGTTTGGGACCCATTGTTGGTCCCATGATACGCGCCATGACTTCAAAGATTGTACCGCAATCGGAACGTGGCAAGGTTTTTGCCCTTCTCTCAGTTTGTGATAATGCGGTGCCTTTTATCAGCGGAGTCTGTTACTCGCAAGTTTATCGTGCCTCATTGGACGACCACGGCGAAGGTGGCGGTGGCATATTTTGGCTAACCATAGCTACACAAATGGCTGTTTTCGTGCTCATACTGTAAGCTAAGCGTGACGTTTTATACAAATATCAATATTTTAATTATATTTTTTACTCTCTCCCCAAGTTGCATTCATCTAATTCTCGGTGAGAATTCACTGGCGGTCCAAGAGGTCACGGAGAAGGAAAGCGGACTCATAGCTGAAGGTACAGTTCAAGAAATCGTAGAGTCTAAGCATGAAACAACGAGTTGATGGCTGCTGATGTGTGACTGCAGAAATGTTAAGGACTTCATTGCCATGATTAAGAAATCAACATACATTTATATTATTTTTCATTATGTAAGCGTTCCTATTTTAGTTTTAGTTTTTAGCATGAAAGTGAAAAATTTATAATAAAGTTTTGTTACAAAATTGTATATGATTTTTATTTTACATGCAACTTAATCAGTAAATCAAACTCTGAAGATAATATTGAATTCCTATTTGTTGACATAATCTATGAATCCAAAAAACTACTTGTCGGCACAGTTTATAGGCCAAATCGTTATGTCCATACAGAAAACTTAATGTTGAAAATTGAATCGGTGGTAAGCTCCTATGCTGACATCATAATTTGTGGCGATTTTAATTGTGATTTATTGGTTGAAACTCATTTATCTGATGATATGTGTGCACTTGGTCTTACGTCGCCAAACTGCACCACACCCACACACTTTTCCAAAAATAGAAATTCGCTGCTAGACCTCTTTTTTGTCGGTGATAATGATAAAGTCTTACTTTATGACCAGTTATCTGCTCCTGTTTTTTCCAAGCATGACCTGATTTTTCTTTGCTATAATTTTCAGCTGCTAATACCAGAGCAAAAAATAACATACCGAGATTTTACAAATATAGATTTTAGCTCTCTTCAGACAGAGCTAAATCACGTCGACTGGACAGAAATTTATCACATGCTATCAGTAAATGATAAGTTAGATTTCCTACAACGTAACGTCAATTCATTATTTGAAAAACATGTTCCTCTTAAAACTAAAGTTGTAAAGCACTCTCTAAGGCCCTGGTTTTCCAGTACCCTTAAAAGTTTAATGAAAAAACGTGACGCAGCGTATAATAAATGGAAACGTCTCAAAACACCCGAGCGTTATAATATTTTCCGCATATGCAGAAACAATGTGGTCAGGGCGGTGAAAATTGCCAAGTTAGCATATTATGAATCTAAATTTAGCTCTGCCATAGGCAGCAAAACGAAGTGGAATATTATTCGGCAAATTGGAGTTGGTAGAAATATTTCGCTTACAGACACTAGCGTAGACGTCGAGGCTCTAAATAACAAATTTATAGATATACCTATGTCAGCGCCCAGTGTCAACTGTTGTCGCATCTTTCAGAGATCTATCAACTCGTACTCAGCTTTTAATTTTCAATGCGTTGAATATACAGAAGTACTGCGAAGTTGCTTAGAGATTAAATCTAATGCCGTCGGTTTCGATGAAATACATCCCAGGTTTTTTAAGTTACTTCTTCCTGCTCTAACCCCTTTCATTATTAACATTTTCAATACCATCATAACGAAATCAGAATTCCCTGCTATTTGGAAAAAAGCTAAAATTATTCCCATCCCTAAAACTGGTAATGAATTCCGCCCCATAGCAATTTTACCATATCTATCAAAAGTTTTTGAAACGCTGATGTACTACCAAATAAACAAATTTCTTTTGGACAATAAACTGCTAACTGACAGACAGTCAGAATTCCGACCTAAGCGTAGTTGCGTGACTGCTCTACTTGACGTCAGCGATGAAATTCGAAATAACCTCGATCGCAATGAAATCAGTTTCTTGGTTTTTCTAGATCATTCGAAAGCTTTCGACACGGTTGATCACCAAATTTTATGTTCGAAATTATTAAATGTGTTTAATTTTTCCGCCACTGCAACTCGACTAATGACCTCTTATCTCACAAACAGATCACAAGCCGTTAATATAGGCAGCGTTACTTCCAATTTCTTACCTGTAAACCGTGGCGTTCCTCAAGGCTCTGTAATGGGCCCTCTTTTATTTTCGGTTTATATAAACGACTTACCAACTGTGCTGCAAAATTGTGGTATACAAATGTACGCTGATGATGTACAACTGTATACTAGCTGTCGCAAATGTGATATTACCACGTGTGTTGATAGTCTGAATGCTAATTTGTGTAAAATTTACGATTGGGCTTCCGCTAATGGCTTAAGCATAAACCCAAATAAGTCAAAATGTTTAATTATAACGAGAAAACATAACTCATCTTTGCCCTTTCCGGACGTTACGATAAATGGGTCATGTATTGAAGTTGTAAAAACGGCAAAAAATTTGGGTATTACCTTCAGCAGCACTTTAGATTGGACGAATCATGTCAACATCACTGTAGGAAAAGTTTATGGTATGCTCCGTAGCCTATGGGCCACACAGTTTTTCACCCCCTTTCACATAAGAATGTTATTAGCTAAAACGTATCTTGTCCCCACCTTATTGTACGGATCCGAAATTTTTGCATACTGTGATGCTGCTAGTAAGCGCAAGTTGAACGTTTCCTATAACAACATCGCTCGTTATGTCTTCGGACTTAAACGAACCGACCGTATATCCCAGTATGCAAAAAAAATATTCAATTTGACTTTTGACAGTGTTTTGAACTTGAGGGCGTTAGTTTTTCTGCACAAAATTATTTTTACCAAAGAGCCAGTTTACCTATATAATAAACTAAAATTTTTAAGATCTCAGCGCGGAAACAACCTAGTCCAACCAAAACATGCCTGCTTAGCGTCCGAACGTCAGTTCTTTGTTAATTCCATACGTCTTTGGAACTCACTTCCACCGTATCTACAGCGTATTTGCAATACAGCCATATTTAAATCTAAATTATCAGATTATTTGTCTTCCTTCTAACCAAAACTTTTATCTATTTTTACTTGATTCGCTATTCTATTATTTTTCTTCATTTATCTCTTTTCATTCGATTTCTTACCTAATTCATTTCTTTGTAATGATATTTTTCTCTCTTAATTTAAAGTTATTTTATTTTTTTTTTTTTAATTTTCAGTTTTAAATTCTTATAATCGTTTTTTTAAAAAACTGTTTTTGATCTCAATGTATTAAATTAATTAATTTCTGTTCAAGTTATGTTTAAGTGTTTAATATTAAAAATTTGTTGATTTATATCCACACATGTTATCGGTGCTTAACTATAAGTTTATTTCTTACAAGCGCTTATAAATAAATAAATAAATTAAATTAAATTAAATTAAATTAAAAAACACTCTCTTACAGCCTAATTTTGTAAGAGAAAAATAAAACAGAATACATTTGGGTCTTTAGCACTTTTAAACAATAAAAATGTATAACAGGTTTTATTTACCGATGAGAATTTATTTCATTTATATGGTTCAGATGGAAAGCGAAGACCGAATGAAGAGTTTTGCAATAAAAAGTTTAAACATACGGTTAAGTGTGGTAGAGGATCAGTAATGGGTTGAACCTGCGTCTGATGTTGGAATGATTCATTTTATTGAAGGTGTAATTGCCAAAAATATGTTTCTTTGACATTCTGATGTTAGTAAGGCATTGCAGACAATTTTTAGTTTTGCAATGACTTGAAAAATACATCGCTCTTGGTAAGGAATTGTGTACTTGATATTTCTCCAAATGTCATAAAAACAACCTCACAAAGCCCAGAATAAAATGTTATAGAACATCTATGGAATGAACTTGAACCCGGAGTGCAGTATCAAAGATGCCAACTAAAAATCTATTAAAAATCATCCTAAGTGAAGAGTGGATCAGATTGGAGCTGGTGTTTGTAAAAATTTGGTTGCACTCATGCCAAAAAGGCTGCAGACAGTCATTAAAGAAAAAAGATTGGAAACAAAATATTAAATTCTTAGTTTTAGTATTGAATTCCCGATCTGTCCGACTTTCAATGTGAGCTTATTTTTAAGGCTTTGGTTTGATTTAATTTTGTTTTACCGTTATGTTCTAATTTTTTGACTATGTTTAATCTGTTTTATCTGTTTAATTTTACTCACCAATAAATAACGTTTTGAAAAAATATTATTTCAAGCTTCTTCTTACATTTTCATTTCTGAAACCAATTCGAAAGTGCTAAGAAATGCCTGCCCGACTTTCGCTATGAGCCACTGTCAACCCAATTCTGAATGATTTTTCCCAGATTTTTCCCAGAGAAGATACCAGATAGAGATATCAAATAATTTTTTTTAAAACTCATGACATATCGGCATTAAAAATTTTCAAAATGTTTTTGAACTTTATCTTAAAACTGAAAACTACCTTTTCCGATTCCCCGGGAAAAGCCATTCAGAATTGCGCTGTGTATATGTATGTAGTTCAACCAACCGTTTTCCATAGAAGTAACATAACAGAAACACCCTGTAAAAATCATGCTCTTCGATACACCAGCAAACCATAGCACAACGTTTTGTACAGCATACTTTTAGGCATTCGGTTTTTTATATCTTTAGCAGTGCTGCCAGTTGCGAGTTTTCTTTTATTGATCAAAATCATATTCGTAAGTGTAAGCGAGCTGGAAGCAGGTTTTAACAATATTTGGAAAAAATAACTTTTTTTAACTATATTTTAGCCATAGCTGAAATTTCTTATATTTTAGTATTTAACATTTGGAAAAATTAAAATTTTTTTAAATCTGAGAGAGCTAAGGTCAATGTCCTAATTGTCACTCACGTAAGGTTTGATCTGCTTTAAAAATAGCTATCATTAATAAGCTGTCATTAATTAAACAAAATTTAACCATACGAAGTACTGGTCACTTCCTCGTGAAAAAACGCACATCAAAGCTCCCATTTTCACTTCAGAAAAAATCGCTTCGCCAATGCTTAAAATGTACCTGTCCAAATATTTGTCCTAGTTCTCGCCTGATCTCTATTTATCCTAATCTTTGTGTACATCCTGACAGTATTCCTTGTCCAAAACCAAATTCAAAATTCATACTTAGTAGCAAGGGCGTCCACAGGATTTGCTCTAGGGGGTGGGAGGAAGGCACAAAGGAGTCTAAAATGCATATAAAGAAAATGTAATCTTGAAAATGAATATAATTCTATTTTCTGAGATTTTTGATACTAATTTTGTTATCATAATACGCTGGTTGACACACGCTTGTACACATACATTTTTACAAAAATGATTTATTATTAATTTCAATTTTTCAATTTCGTTGTTAAGAATAATTAATTTTTTATTCATTTGAATGCTATTCACAAAGAATACAATTCACAAAAAATGTCAGAATTTTCAATTATTCTCTTTTTATTCATTATTAATTTTTTATTCGTTATTAGTTAGTTATTCATTATGTTTTTGTTATTCATTATTCATTTTTTATTCATTATTTATTTCTTATTAATTATTCATTTGTTTTTCATTACTCATTTGTTATTTATTTGAACGATGGGGTAAACATATTTCTCGTATCATGCCCGAAACATTTTCAAACTGTTGAACAATTACCAAATATAAGGAAATGTATGATTGCAATGTGGCCGTAGTCTACTGAAAAAAAAACCGTGATTGAAACGCCAGGTAAGATAAAATGTTTTTTTTTTTTTTTGTTATTAGTAAATGCCAGAGCTTTAAAATCGGTATTCATATTCAGAGTATTAAGTACAACTGAATAAATACATAAGAATGCATTCAATGAATGCAAAATTGATTTACAAAGAAAATTTTTAATTCACATACATTTTTACAAAAATGATTTATTATTAATTTCAATTATTCAATTTCGTTGTTAAGAATAATTAATTTTTTTATTCATTTGAATGCTATTCACAAAGAATGCAATTCACAAAAAATTTCAGAATTTTCAATTATTCTCTTTTTATTCATTATTCATTCTTTATTAGTTATTAGTCAGTTATTCATTATGTTTTTGTTATTCATTATTCATTTTTTATTCATTATTTATTTCTTATTAATTATTCATTTGTTTTTCATTATTCATTTGTTATTCTTTATTCATTTTTCATTAATTTTAGTCCTAAATACAAATGAAATAAAAATAAAATAAATAAAAAATGAATAAAAAAATTAATAATGAATGAAAAATGAATAATGAATAACAAGTAATGAATAAAAAATTAATAATTAAAAATTCTGTAATTCTTTGTGAATGACATTCTTTGTGAATATCATTCAAATGAATAAAATAATTATTCATTATTTTTAGTAACGAAAATGAATAATTGAAATTAATAATTAATCATTTTTTTTAAATGAATGTGAAATAAAAATTCAATTGTTGCATTCATTAAAAGCCTTCTTATTTCGTTATTCACTGATTCATTTTTTTGTGAATAAAATCAAATTGATCAAATCTTTTAAAGCTTTGGTAAATGTAACAAATAAATTCGTACAATATACATTTGTTTTTGAACGAATACGAATTAAATATTTGTAATATGTACCAAAATACGTCCAATCTACGCATCCTATTCGTGACAGAAAACTACAAATAAAATTCATAGAATGGACGCAGTCATTAGTAATATTTACACAAAAAAATTTTTGAGTGTGAGAATACGTATTGAAAAGTGCCTGTGAAACAAGGGTAAATAAAATGGTATGTAACTTATCATAACTTATCATAAAAATGCATGCATGGCTTAGATCAGCTTTGCTTATAAATATACTTTGAAAAAAGTATTTTTGAGTTCTCTGCAAATTATATTAATATTTATAATGAAAATATCGTCATATAAAATCATGACTCAATTATTATAAGGTTATTCGTATTTTTTGACGTATGCTTATTTTTTTGTAAACAAACATATTTTGACAATCTGCTAACAGTGTTTTGTGCTGTTAGAAAAAAAAGGTATATTTCAGTGTTTCGTTGTGTAGTTTTCTAGTGTAGTAGTTTTTTAATGATTTCTTGCCAAGTTAGTAAGAAAAAGGAACTATGTAGCTGTTGCGTCGTAAGTGTATGCTATGTTGTAAGTATATTCTAGGAATTTAAAAAGCTCCTTTGCAAATTTAAAATAAAAAGTTATTTTTGCCATTGCTCAAAACCTTATTAGTGAATTTTATTAATTGAAAGTGTAATTTAGAAGAAAGTTAGTTAAGGCAAAAAACAAATTAAAAAGAAGTACTAGTGGTATTGAATGAACGCCGTGTTGTTGATGTAAACAGCGTATGTTCGGTAAGTTTACAGCAGCGTAATTTGCAATAATAAAATTGTAAGGGATTAAACATACGCAGCTTGCGGCACAAAAACGTGGTGTATACATAATGTCACCAACATTTTCAAAGCAAAAATGAGTACACGCACATACTTTAAAAAGAGACACAAAAGAATTACATAGAATAAATAAAGAATTACAAAATAGAAGTACATCCACAAAAAATAATGAAGATATTAAAAGATGCATGAATAAATCCATTAAACAAACAGTTTAATTTATATGAGATTCAAAATTAGATCCAGCTTACAATTCATTGCTTATTAAAGTAGTAGTCCACCAGTTTGACGAATTCAAAAAATTAATTTTTTTAATTTTTCGCAATAGAATATAAAAAGTAAATCTTAAAAATATACTCTAAAAGTCTTAGACCTAAATTGATAATATTTTTAAAGTTACAGCCAAAAGAAGATAAAGCGTCGTAACGTATATAAAAGTGCTGTAAAAACTTTAAACACGTTTTTTTTCGAAACTTCGGAGAAGCACTAACTAAAAACTATTCGACCGATTTGGCTAAAAATTTCACCTGTTATTTAAGGCATATATAGCTAGTTCCGGAACTTTAAAACAACAAATTTTTCAATAATTTAATTTTTTTAAACAAATTAAAAAAGTTAGATTAACAAATTTTTTTTTCACAGGTTCGCCATTTTTTATTTGTTTTTTTAAATATACATATTATAGGGTACTGCACTACAATAAAGCCTGCAGAACGATATTCTCTTTGATTTTTTTTATTTCAGATGAACACGTTAGGCTGGGTGCTTCCCCCAAAAAACACACCTTCTTTCGAGTACTCTTCTTTGATAAAGACAACTATAAGCATATGTACTTATGTAATCAAGTCAAAGAAAATTTTCTTTCCTAATAATTTTGTGATAGCAATTTCTTTTTAATACAATTACGCAACTAACTCGGTTAATTAACTTATTTAGAACGCGCCACTAAACGCTCTTGTTTAGGTTTCATAGTTAGGTTTAATGTGTTTATTAAAATAAACGAACAAAATTATATTTATTTTTGTATTTATATTACTTATATATTTATTAACATAATTTTCATTGAAGTTAGAAAATAAAAATAATTTAAAAAGTTATTAGTGCAATTAGAAATCGGAGCAATAAAAGTACTAGAACAAAATTAATAGTAGTCAATATAGTACCAATTATTATGATATTTGGGCAACCGTGTGCATTTTTAGCTCTAATGACATTGCTCTCATGATATTTTTCTGCTCTCATTTTCAAATAAGCATACCAATTTGAGAAAACGTCAAAAATACGAATAACCTTATAATAATTGAATCATGATATAAAATCAAAAAAGCCGTAAATTACAATGAATTCAAAGTCGACTTTTTGATTGATTATTGATGCACCTTATTAAAATACATGTTTCTGCTAAATTTTACACTCCTACAAATAAAAACGACGTTATTAAAAAATTTCTTAAATCCTTAAGTTTGAGCGCAACGTACAATTAGAATTTATAAGTGTTTTTGACTCTCCCGTAAAATAGCTTACGGCTTTTTGATTTAATATGAAGATATTTAAAAAAATTCTCTGCCTAGGGGGGAAAGCGTTCCCTTCCTTTCCCCCTGTGGACGCCCATGCTTAGTAGAAATTAAGGTCCAAAATAGAAATAGTAGTAAAATAGAATTCAAAATTTAAACAAATACTAGAAGAAATAAGTAATACTAGTGATTACCCCCCGAAAACAGGATGGGTGGGTTACATGCTTTAGGGACCTTATCATTAGTGTTATGACTGGTTTGAATAAAACAATTTCTATTTACTCATTTTAATAGTCTAGAGCGTGGTTTCTCTACAACAATCTATCTTTTAACTTTTCATGAAATAATATTCCGTGTAAATTAACCTCATATTGCAATTTGACAGTATACCCAAGGCTCGGATTTTGATGACCTAAAAAACTTCAAAAAATTACCTTAAAAAATGACAAAAATTACCTAAAAAAACGCAAACAATTACATAAAGAAAAACTTTAAAACTTAAAAAAAAAAATTCTGAACTTTAAATTTATTTTATATAATTTTTAAACATAGCGTTATAGTACATTACAAGATAAATTGTTATGTTATTGAAATAGAAAGAACGTCGATTGTCTGGCAAAAAGTTTTTGTAAAAAGAGAAACTTATGTCTAATTCTTCACTGACGAGAGGAACATATTTAATAGACGATATATCATCGGATGCAAGTTCCTCTTCTAATTTTATAGTATTAAAATTTTTACCCCCTAATATAACAGCAATAGAGCACTGAAATAAAGTTAATAAAAACTATCATATCCTGAGTTTTTATCTACAACTTGTTTCATCTTTCTACATACCCTTTCGTCAGTTTCACCACGCGCGAGGTTTATAAACAAAGCTACTCTTTTTTCTAGAGGTAATGTTTTTGACTGAAAGGACTATTGTTAAAGTAATATGTTAAAAATATGCATTTTTAAATTTTTTAGTACGAAAAAAATGAAAAAAAAATTATTTTAAAATTTTACTAAAATGACCTAAAAACCCGAAAAATTCTCTAAAGATTAAAAATGTTCAAAAATGACAATAAAATAACTTAAAAATTGCTAAAAATGACAAAAAAAATATCTAAAAACTTTTCATATTTGGAATTTAGGAAACATAAATGGACGTTCTAAATAACCAGAAAATGTCTTAGAGGTGGTAGAAAAAGATCACATGTCATCGAAATCCAAGCCCTGCTTATTGCCATTATTTCAAACCCTCTTATCTGTTTTACGGTATCACCTATAAAAAAATCTAATAATTTTTGGCTTACCTGCGTCTTAAGACCTTTCTAATGATATATCAAGTGGTTCTGTAGCGTTTATAGGTTTTCTGGAATAAGAGGACCCTTACAGGAATAAATATATAGAAGGAGAAATTTTCATGAAACAATTCAGGTTAGTGGTATCGTTTTACGTTCAGAGCCATCAGGTGAGCATGTATTATTTAAAAATTGCTTTTTTGGAATATTAGTATAATTGGATACATAAATTGTTACGAATTGTTATATTTGGAGAAATTATTTTTGAACATTCTACTAAATTTCACGTAGACTGAGGGTTAATATTTAACCTAGCTAGCAAAGTAGCTTCTCTAACTCTTCTTTTCAATGCACCACCTATCCCATCAACTGGGCCTTTGCCATGGCTGGTAGTGAAAAAATGCAACTCAATATCTTCTGGCCTAATTGTAGCTAAACAAAGGGAGTACAGAGGCTCAAATCTGACCTGACGATCCGTACTCGAGTTATGGTCAAAAGTACGCCATTCTTTTTATAAGATACTCTTCACTCTTTTTAAGATACTAGATGATATGACCGGTGTTACTCGAAAATTTATATATATGTCGTAACATGGAATTATTAAGTTAACGCCAAGTAGAAATACTTGAGTGAAATCGTAGCTGATGTGTTTCTAATTAAAAAAAAAGGAGTTCACTCTGAATAGAGAGTTAGATATGAAAAATAATTTGAGATAAGAGAAAAAGAAAATGATTGGAGGAAGATACACGCTACGAGATCGCTGCGTGAACAAAACTAAGAATTATAATACTACGACATCAGAAGTGGGATTACCTCTCTCAACAATAAACGAACAACTCATGACGACAAATAGTAGCGATGGTGGTGATATTGGACGAGCTACTAGAGAATGTGAAAATTCTGGCGCCGGTGAAAATGCAAGATGGCAGAGCTTATTCGAACGACAAAACCAACAATTTATGGCTTTATTAAATGCAATGGACAACTCAAGAGTAAATCTAAATGTTAAACTTCCTGAATTTAATCCAGATGTGGTTACAATAGATGCATCCGCCTGGATTTCAACTGCGGACATATGTATGGGAGATCAACCTCTTCAGGGCGCAAACTTAATGATAGCACTTAGCACATCACTAAAAGGCACAGCATCGGCATGGTTATCACAGGTATGTTTCCCGGGTATGACCTGGCAGGAATTTAAAAGTATTTTTGCGGCACGGTACGAATGTTCGGAGACGCCAGCAGCATTTTTGATTAAGCTACAAAATAACAGACCAAAGCAAGGTGAATGCTTAGGATCCTATGCAGCTAGTTTAATGACGTCACTAATGGCAAGATGTAAAGGACTATCACCAGAACAAATGTCAATTTCAATTGTGTTAGCTCATATTGCTCAGTTTCAACCAATTATACGACGTTTGGCATTCACATCAGCCATAACCACTAGAAGTCAGTTATTAAATGAGCTTCAGGCTATTGCAGTTGACAAGGGTGGAACATGTCTGTCTGTCCTTCATAATGAAGCAGGACCTGAAGCCAAACGACAGAAATTATCAATAAATATAAGATCTCTTAAATGTTATCGATGTGGAAGGTTGGGTCAAAAGGCAGCATTATGCAGGAGAAACGATAATGGATTACCACATACTGAATATCAGAAGAAGACTCCATCATCAACTGTCTGCTACAAATGTCACAAGATTGGTCATTACGCATCTTCTTGTACAAGCCTAAAAGATGGTTTTGAAGGGTCTGTCAACAATGCAGTGAAACGTGTTAATTTGTGTACAGTCAGCATACCAATGGGTTATTTGCAGCATTCGGGTGTGAAGTCTTCATTCTACTTTGACTCAGGAGCAGAATGTTCTCTCATTAGAGAATCGGTCAAAGCAGTGTTAACAGCACTATTCAACTTCTGTCGGTTGTAAAAATTGATGATATTGATATCGAAATCCTTTTTCACGTTTTGCCAGATTCAGCCTTGCGTTATGATGTAATGATTGGTCGAGAGATCTTGAGCCAAGGTATTTCTGTACAAATTACATTGGATTGTATTAGATTTGATCGGGTAAGTTTTGTGAATGTTTGTAATTCAGAAAATTTTCAAAACCATATAAATAAAATTGATACTGATATTCCTTTGAATTTTAAGTCAAAACTTTGTTCCATATTGAATGAAATCAAAGATTTTTTTGTTCAGGGTACTCCGAAAAGCCCAGCTAAAGTGGAGCCTATGAAAATTAATTTGAAGGACCCTAACAAAACTGTTTTTAGGCGTCCTTATCGTTTAAGTGAAAGCGAGCGAAAAGTAGTACGCAGCAAAGTTGATGAATTACTTGCAGCAGGTATTATTCAAGCTAGTTTCTCTCCGTTTGCTAGTCCCATTTTACTCGTCATAAAAAAAGATGGAACAGATAGGATGTGTGTGGATTATAGAGAGTTAAATGACAACACAATACCTGATAGGTTCCCTCTCCCTTTAATCACAGACCAGATTGATAGGCTTAATGGATGTTGTTATTTCACTACATTAGATATGGTAAGCGGATATCATCAGGTGCCAGTTCACCCTGATTCAGTTCAAAAGACTGCTTTTGTCACACCTGATGGTCATTATGAATATCTAACGAAGCCTTTTGGGCTGCGAAATGCACCATCTGTATTCCAGCGCGCTGTAATGCAAGTATTAGGGGAACTTATTAGAACCTATGTAGTGGTCTATATGGACGACATACTCATAATGGGAACTGCAAATGTTGATGAAACGTTAGGTAGGATTCACAAGGTTTTGAAAATATTAACTGATGCAGGCTTCTCGCTTAACATGAAGAAGTGTTCGTTTATGAAACAGAAAGTGGAGTATCTTGGTTTCGAGGTATCCAATGGGGAGATTCGTCCAAATCCAAGGAAAATTGAGGCTTTAGTCGCTTTACCACCCCCTCAGACGGTAACACAGCTACGTCAATTTATAGGGTTAGCGTCGTACTTCAGGCAGTTCGTTCCAAAATTTTCACAATTTATGGCACCCTTATACGCCCTAACCAGTTCATGCAAGAGTGATATCAATTGGCAACCTTCACATGAAGACATCAGACAGAAAATAATTGCAATTTTAACAAACGCACTAGTTTTAGCAAGTTTTAATCCAGACATTCATACAGAGTTGCACACAGATGCAAGCTCAATTGGTTATGGTGCTGTTTTGATGCAGATACAAAATAACAAGCCACATGTGATTGCTTTTTTTAGTAAGCGTACTACAAATGCTGAATCTAGATATCATTCTTATGAATTGGAAACATTGGCAGTGGTGAATGCTGTCAAACACTTTAGGCATTATTTACATGGACGCAAGTTCACTGTAGTAACAGATTGCAATTCTCTTCAATCTTCACGCAAGAAGAATGATTTGATGCCACGTGTACATAGGTGGTGGGCATTTCTTCAAGCATTTGATTTTGATGTTGTTTATAAGGATGGAAAGAGAATGTGTCATGCCGACTTTTCTCTAGAAATCCTTTGCCAGATAAAGACACAACAGTTGCTACTATAGCTAAGCAAAAAGAAATTAATAATGCAGAACTTACTGGCAATTGGATGCGCGCTGAGCAGCAGCGAGATTTTGAGATATCTAAATTGATCACAAAATTCAATGAAGATGTACACAAAAACGAAGTGATGAAAACATATGAAATTCGTTCTGGCATATTGCATCGAAAAATTCAACGCTATGGTAGAACAAGGTGTTTGCCAATAGTACCGAAAGCGTATAAGTGGTCTGTTGTCAATTCCGTCCATGATGCTCTGTTTCATTCAGGTTATAAGAAAACCCTCGATAAGTTATATGACTTATATTGGTTCGTTAACATGGCAAAGTATGTTCGTAAATTTATTGATAATTGTATGACTTGTAAAATTTCGAAATCACGCTCAGGCAAACCTGAGGCAGAATTACATTCAATTCCTAAAGTTTCAATCCCATGGCACACTATTCATATTGATGCCAGTGGAAAGCTTAGTGGTAAGAGTGATAATAAGGAATATGTTTTTGTTATAATCGATGCTTTCACCAAATATGTTATATTGCAGCATACCCTAAATATCGACAGTACTAATAGCATAAAAGCATTATCCTTTTGTGTTTCCTTATTTGGTGCGCCAGCGCGCATAATTGCAGATCAAGGACGTTGTTTCTCTAGCATAGAGTTTCGGGAATATTGTGAGTCTCATAATATAAGTCTCCATTTAATTGCAACTGGATGTAGCCGTGCGAATGGGAAAGTAGAGCGCGTTATGAGTACTTTAAAAAATATGTTAACAGTTGTCGAGAATAGTAAAGAAGTTTCATGGCAGGATGCTTTACCGGAAATTCAGTTGGCTTTGAATTGCACAAGCAATCGTGTCACTAAAAGTAGTCCTCTTGAGCTTTTAATCGGAAAAGTTTCAAGGCCTGTAGATTTGATGTTAGTGACTGATGAGGAACCGCAAGTGGATCTGGAAGAAGTGAGGGAACAAGCCATTGTTAACATGGATAATAATGCTAAATATGACAAAATTCGTTTTGATAGTACTAAGCGAAAGCCAAAACGGTATGCAGTAGGTGATTTTGTCTTATTAAGGAATGAAGAACGTAATCAAGCAAAATTAGATCCCAAGTTTAGAGGGCCCTTTAAAGTCGTTGATGTATTAGAAGGAGATAGATATACTTTAGCGGCTCTTGATTCTACACGAACATATAAATATTCGCATGAAAATTTGAGAAAAGTACCTGTTAACACTGTTGGGAATGATGATAATAATGATGATGATGACCAAGAAGGGGAGATTTAAAATTTTTATTTATTTTTTGTAATATTTTATAATTATAATATTTTTTTAACAACTGAATTGATTTGATTTTTGTTTGTATTAAAATTAAAATTCTTTTATTAATATTTGCTACCATTATTCTGTTAATAAATGTGTGAAAAATGTAAAAGGAATGTTAATTGTCTAGTACCACGGTAGGTGGTGGAGAGCATTTTGATATGCTGAATGTCTAGTACCACGAGAGGTGGTGGAGAATATAAAGAATTTTCTAGCACCATGGAATTTGGTGGAGAACATAAGCAATGTTCGGGTGAAAGTCTAGATGGTGAAGAATATTAAGAATATATTGTTAAAAGCCTTATACCAATAGAAGCAATAATTACACGAGGTCGTGTGACATGTCAGGTTGGCCGTGTCGTAACATGGAATTATTAAGTTAACGCCAAGTAGAAATACTTGAGTGAAATCGTAGCTGATGTGTTTCTAATTAAAAAAAAAGGAGTTCACTCTGAATAGAGAGTTAGATATGAAAAATAATTTGAGATAAGAGAAAAAGAAAATGATTGGAGGAAGATACACGCTACGAGATCGCTGCGTGAACAAAACTAAGAATTATAATACTACGACATATATATATATATAAAAACCCTCTGAATCACAACAAAACGCTCCTAATTTTTTACGCAATTCGCAAATTTTATTCTTTCTATATACAAAAAATCCAAAACAATTTGGCCATTTCAGCCCTTGAAAAGGCATTTTCAGAGCTTCTTATGAGCTATTCTGCTGTGCTTTTTATTAAATTTTGTATTTTATACCGACTGCGCACGGCTAAACTGCATGTTCTCAAGAAGCTTTTCATGGAATTTATAATTGTCTGGGGTGTGCCATTATCTGCAGAGGGGGTTTAAACCAAGGTCCTTCGGAGCCAAAGCCACGCACTGACTTTTTATGCCTCGGCCGCCACGTTTTTATATTTAACCATTTATACCCAAATATTTGACCTTTTTTCTCATCGCCAAACATACTAAAGTCCTCAGGTTCATCAAACTCCTCAAATGTTTAAGGTAAATAATCTGATATGCAAGAATTTTCAAAGTTATATTATTATGTGGCGAAGCAAAAAACTCGTTTCCTTTCTATGGTGCATTTCGACAAACTATCGAACACCAATGAATATTGAAATAAATAAAAAAGCAACTAGAATAGATGGCAACCTTGATAGAGTTGATGGCGGTGATCTATAAATAGTCTACTGCTTTGAAATGTCATATGATTAGCAGCCATACAATTCAAAAGAATGAATTCAACAATCTGCGCACTCATATACTAGTTTAAACAGTGAGTTTTTGATCACAGCTTCATCACTCAAAGACTACTGAAGAGGAAAATGTAGCGATTTCCGAAGCAGACTGGCTAGTCAGCTAAGTGATTGACTCTATACAGAGTTGTTGTTGTTGTTGTTGCCTTCTTTAAAAACTTAGGCCCCTATTATGTATTACAACTCAACTTAAGTTGACTAGATTCAACTAATTTTTTTTCGTATAACTTATTACATACATTTCAGTTGAACTACGTCGTTTGAAAATTCTTAATAGATGGTAGCAAACTACATGGTTCAATTAAAATATATGCAATACGTTATATGGAAAAAATGTAGTTGAAGCGAGTCAACATCGCATACCATCGCATACATAATACGTACATAATAGGGGCATTACTTGATCTAAAGCTCACAATTAAATTTATATTATTGCAATTTAGTAATTGCATACCAATTTGGTAATTGCGCATACCTTAGTGAGAAGTAACATTCTTGGCTTAGATGTCTTTTAATATAAAAATTTCGTTAACTAAAAAAAATTTACAAGAAATTGTTACCACTAAAACTTTCGTACCTGAGAGTGAATAACTCGGTCATGTTACAAGGGTTTGCATTCACTTTTGCTTTGTTTTAAATTTTGATTAATTGTCCATCCAATCGTTTTTCAATATTTTTCATTTTCGTTTCCCTTCTAATTTTTATAATTTAAAAAAAAAAAACCTTTACGAGTTCCTTTATTTGGCAAAAAACTTTTGAAAAAATATTCAAAACCAGAAATGGCTTTTTTAATGTTCTTGCATATGGTATGCATAAATGTAGGGTTGATTTAAAGTTTCTATATTAAAAATTTAAAAACCTTTTATACGATCGAAAAATCAAGCTTGACTATCATACAAATTTAAGATTTTTTTCCTTTTGTTTTGTATTCATTTCTTATTTTTGTAATTTTGTTTGCATAAAAAGTAATGGTGTAGTGAAAGAATCACGACAATTTCTCAATTTGTTTCTGAGTTATACTCTCAAATATCCCTTTAAGCACTGCCACAGCGACAACAGCACCACCTACCGGGCCAAAACCATCTACAGACCCAGCTGCACAGACACACCAAATTTCATCAAAATCAGTCCAGCCATTTAAGAGTTCAGTGACAAAACCATGTACAGAAGAATTTTATATATAAAGATATGTAAAGATATGTAATATATATAAAGATATGTAATTTTATATATAAAGATATGTTCCCATCGATCCTATAAGGAGCCTCACGCTATAAGGGCCCCGATCTATCGAACTGACTATCGATAGTTTTCGACCACTAATATGCACTAATTTGTACAACTTGGTTACTGACACCGTAGAAATATTAAGCTTTAAAAACAAAACGGAATTCACAAAAATATAACTACGAGTCCCGGTAGAGAGAAATAGTCTTTACAGAGCAAAAATGTATCTCTCAGCTTATTTGATGCAGTCTCATCTGTTCGCCTATTTTCCAGAGTGCTACGCCGTTAATCGATTTTTTTTTCTCTACGTTTACAGCTATTTTCAGAGACAGTTACAACCAATTATTAGTTTGATCTCGCAAGGCAAAGTGTCAATACAATACTTTCAAAAAAATGGGCCATCGCAGCACAATTGAACAGCGTGAATTGATCTTGAACCATGTGCATTTGATAGTGTATTTGATTTTTAAGTTCAAATTGAACCGTATCAAATAAGCTGTGACTTAAAATTTTTTAGTAGTTTTAAATTGTAAGTTCTTGTGTTCTTAAGTAACAATTTGAATAATTGTTTGAACTATCCTACAAACTCGCATTAAAATTGTTCCTAAATTCTCTTCAGTTATTAAAATTAGCGCTTTCATTTTGAGAACAGGTTGTGTATTAAATAAGCTGTAAGCCACTGTATATGATTCTCTTTTGTGGAAATTGATCAAATTTGCTTCAAAAAAATTATTGCCAAGAAACTTTGAAAGAATATAGAGAAGTTTTAAATTTATTTTTTTTTACAAAACTTTTTGTTTTCTTTATTTAAGGTTTGTGCTTTACCTTTACCCCATTTTTATTTATTTTATTGGCTCTTCTTACAAAAACAAACATTTTTATTTTTGCAAAAATTTGTAAGAAAAATCGAATTTAAAAGTTTCTTTAATAAGGCAGAACCACATATTATTGTCCTACAGTGTTGCGCAAAACAATAGCAACAAAATAAGTGCGCTGCAACAAAATCGTGTATCTTTTTTAATATTGGGGACACAAAAAAATGATTATAGGAATCAAAGCATATCATATATAAATCAACATAATATATAAAATAAATCAAATTCAAATTTAGTTTTGTTTTTTTTTTTTATTAAATTTAAAATTAATGTGACTACATTCAATTTGTCTGTGAGCAAAACAATAGCAACAAAACTTGAAAAATGTAAAAACAGAACACAAGTTCGAAGAATTATTGGTAAAAGTTCCGTTATTGTAAAGCACGTATTGTTTGTAAGTCATTAACATTTAAGTTTAGTTTTTTTTTGTGCTAGTTGTGACATTGACTGTTCCATTTATACAATATAAAAACGAAAATTCGCAAATATCTAACGTGAAACAGTTTGATATTAATCGGTCAATAGTTTGCAGATTAATAAAGAAATATACCTTTACAAAAGACGTAAAAACGGTACATTAAAGAGGGCGACCGCGGAAAACATCGCTGCGTGATGACAGGAACATTTGTGGTGTGTTCAAATGAAATGCATTTTCCACAGCCAAAGAGGTTGTTCGGAAACTTGATTTAGATATCCACCACAACACTTTTTGAAGACGAGCCGTTGAGAACGATTAAATAAGTTACAGACCGGCAGATAAACCTTTGCTTACAGCTAAGCATAAAAAACAAGGGGAGGTGTTACAATTTAAACGATTCTGTCTGAAATTGTGACTACTAGTTGCAATTTATTGTTTTTTAGACTCAGTCTTGCAAAAGAGCACTTAAATTGTATCGTTCAAAAATCGAAAACCGTTTTTTAGCGATGAATCAAAGTTCAACTTGATTAATTCAGATGGGATGTGCACGGTACGGCGCCACCCAGGTACACGACTTGAAGTCCGAAACTGCAAAATAAATTTTGAACACGGATGCGATGGCATTATGGTCTGGAATTCTTTTTCCTATAATGAAGTTGAACCATTTCAAAAAATCGATGGAATTATGGATCGATTTGTTTATAATGACATTTTAGAAAGCAAGATGCGACCACATTTAGAGTGGAATATGTCGCTTCAGTGAACGTTTCAGCCCGATCACGACCCGAAGCACACTTCAAAGCTTATCAGAGATTAAATAAGAGGCAAAGGGATTCAAGTCCTTGATTAGCCGGCACAGTCACAATGACTTGAATCCCATTGAAAATCTTTTTGGGATTTTGAAGGTAAAAGTTTCTGGTCAAAGGTTTCCCAGTAAGACTGCACTGTATGAAGCGCTGAAACTAAATTGGGAGCATATACTAATACTACCATATCTACTTTAATAGAGTCGATTCCGCTCAGCTGTGCAGCGGTTATCAAGAATAATGGATCTTACACCAAATATTAATAATGTTGCTTTTGTTTTGCTCTCAGACAAACTGAATGCAGTCACATTAATTTTAAATTTAATGAAGAAAACAAAACCAAATTGGAATTTTGTTTTTAATATGATGTATAAATATATACTTTGGTTCCTATAATCATTTTTGTGTGACCCTAATATTTGAAAAGATACACGATTTTGTAGTAGCGTATCGATTTTGTTGCGATTGTTTTGCGCAACACTGTATGTATTGGTTTTTTGAATTGAGTTTTGTTAAAAAAAAAACACAAAACACAAAATTATTACAAATAAATTTTGTTAATAATCTTAACATTTTGCTCTGAAACCTTTTAAATATTATTTCAATCAGATTTAAGGCGATCATTAAAATACTCTAAGGAAATTTTTTTGTTATTAAAAGCTATTATAATTTTTTTAAACATTTTACCTGCATCAAACTTTTAAGAGCATAGTGGACCGAAAAGTATCTATAAAAAATTTATTTAAAAGTCTCTAACTTGTTCACATAAAAAATTTATTGAATTTAACAAAAACAAATGCAATAAATACTATTTCTTCTTTGACAAAGTTCGCTGTTTCTCTGCATGCTCGATAATCTTCTCGTCAACGTAGAGTCCCTTGCGTCTGCGCACGCTATCCATGTAGACTTTAGCGCGATTGGCTGAGTCGGCCTTTTCGCCGAAGTGCGTTATTTCCTCCTCCGTTGAGGGTACCCAAAAAGGATCCAAGTCAATTACCTGGAAACGAAAGCAGAAAAAATAAAAATTAATGAATTTTCAAAATTATGGATAAGCGTCCATCTACTTAAGCGCATAAACGCAAGCAACACCTTCTATCAATTAGTTTGCGAAACAGCTCTACACCGATGAAAGACTAATAAAAAAATGTACCCTGTTTTTACCTAGAGCGGCACTTAAGGGCCTGCAAGGTGTGAAATACAAAAGAACACTTCAAGGAACTCATTTAGAAATTCCCATAAATAAACGAGCAAAGCAACTGAAACAGGAACAATAACAACAACATAAGAATGAAGTTTAGTTAATCACCAGTGAGTTGCAGTGATCGTACAAGATATTTAAAACAATAAAAGCATCAAGGCTGGCTACAGCTACACACGCAGTAACAATATCCTTCAATTGGGTTTTTTTTTTTTCTTTTGTGTTTTTTTTTCATGTCACGCCACAAACGATCGTCGCACCTAAACACTTTCAAGTGTCTGCTACGCAGCATGACATCCTTTCGACTCAAGTACCACTCATAGGATTTACGTGATTTTTATGCGTTTCTCCTAAGGACTCATTCGACCGTGTCCTTTGTTGCCAATGGCGTTTGGCTTTTGTTGCGCTCGAGTGTGCAACCTTTTGTTGTGCCCAACATTTTTACATTGAAGACAAAGAAAAGGTGCTGCCGCTTGTGCACTTTCGCCACAGCACGATGAACACCCGGGAGAGATGAAGGTATGCAAGTCAGCTCAACGAAATGCAATTTTAATGAATATCCAATGGAATGCATTTCCATGCACGGTTACGTGATAATATCATGCATCGATTTTGAATGGTTTTTCCATAAATTTTTCGTACTTTTTTTTTGTGTTCAAGTGATTGATGAAGTTGAATACTGCTGCTTCAAGGATGGGTTGGAACAAACAGGACGTCAGCTCAAGTGTTACGCCTAAGCACATCAGTGTTGAATGGAAACACTGCTGCGCCATTTGTGTGAGAAAAAATCACACAAAATAATAACCAGCAGAACGTCTAACTAACTGGATGTCTGACTGACTGACTGCTAAGCTGTCATTATAAGTTTGTCTCTGCGTTCTAGCTGCCTTTTACAGCATCTGCTCCTGAAAATGTCTATTTAAAGTAGCATGGAAAAAACTCTAACAGATCTGATTATCCGTTGCTTGTTTATCTTCAGCAACAGAAATGATGGTTGGTGGAAGGGAAAAAAAATTAAAAAAGAACCCTCATCCATTGGAGCAGCATAAAATGCGCATCGGTAACTCATTTCAATCATCAACTCTTCAACGTCGATCGTTGGCTGCCGCACAGTGAAGGGGACAATTTTTACACCTTTGCTATACATCTTTATTATATTGCACTGAAAGCAGAAATGTTGAGCCATTTATGAACAAAATCAAATTGAATTTTAGAATATTATTGATAAGGTTTTACTGAAGTAAGGACAACTTGGTATTTTTCAAAACAATGCAATATCTTTTAATTCAAAAGAAACTATTATTATAATGATAGAAACAAAAAATATATTAATAATCGTACGCCCATGTATCTATGTGCGTTTAAATGATACTTGTAAAAACCAAGCTTCCTTCGTAAAGCATTAAGACAAAAATAAACATAGAAAGAACTCTCAAAATTGGTAGTAGGGCCTTCGTCCTGAATTTAAACGTGTAATCGAAAATCCAAGAATGCTGTTTCTTTTTTTACAAAGAAGATCCGATGCCAGTACACTAAGCAAGTTCAAACCGGTCATTATTTTCTTTTAATTTAAAAATATTTTATTTTTATTTATTTATTTATTTAAATCTACCGGATCGAACCCTTACAGATTCCTTCTAATGATGCGATGATTACACTGTGCATGTCCAAATCTCAAACAAGCTGGAGACATATCATTGCAGCATAATTTGAGGACGCTCAATTTAATGGCGTTTACCGTTTTTTAATCCTTCGGCCCGTTTTCGAGGTTCAAGGTCAAGTACATGTTGATGCAGTTTTTGCTAGAAAAACTTTTTCCTCATTAACTTTATCGACTTCATGTCAATAAGTGAAACATTAAGAATTACCTGGAGAATAATGTCTTTAAACAGTTTAACCCTCGAAGCCCAACTTTTATGGTCTAAATTGACCTCATAAATCAAAAAAGCCCCTTTTTCGTATAAAAGCTTTGTTCAAACAAAAACAAGTATGCTTTTTGATAGAAAAATATTCCCCTGATATAGTGGCGCTAAATAAAATTAAAAATTTAATCAAATTAACCAACCTTTTGTGTCCCTAAAACGACCTAAAAGGTATTAAAACTAAGTTTTTCAATATGAAATCATGTAAACACCAACCTTCCTTTAATTTCGTCCCACTCAACCCAGGAAAAATTGAGAAAGTATTGCTACCACTGCTTCACATAAAGCTAGGAATAATCAAAAATTTTATAAAAGCATTGAATCCGGAAGGAAATGCGTTCAACAAATTACGCAGAATTTTTCCCTCGGTTGAGAGGGATGAAAATAAAGGAAGGCTGGTCTTTACATGATTTTAAATTTCATTTCCAAACATTTTTCTTACAGGAATACTCAATGGACCCGATATTCGTCGCTTCCCAGCAAAATTTTTGTAACAAATATGACATGCATTCTTAGAGACACCGCTTCCAGAAGACATTCAAAAGATCCAATTGTGTTCTTCTAACAGCTCTATTCTGGCATCATCGTCACAATCAATTGATACTGAAAATTTGTGACAATTTTGATCTGGTCTCTATTGATCCGTATTCTGTCTAAGCTGTCTCAACCGAAAAGCTTTTTTAACTCTCCACAGATAGGTGAAAAGCTGTCCTGTGTAATGAGAATATATTTGTATACATAAATGTATGCTGATTGTCAAATATTCAGTTGGATGCTTAAAAGAGTTATGTTTGTGCCCAAATGTTAAAATGATGTTATGAAGCACTGGCTTTGTTTATGTTAATGGCTTCAATTAAGTTACTGCAATCAGATTTGTTTAGCGATAAATCGAAGCAAACTTACTTTTTAATACATTAAATAAATCAATTCTTGGCTCCAGATTCCTTAAAACTGATATAAGTTTTAGATATTATCCTTATTTTGGCTCTTTATTTATTTGTGACTTTGCTGTTCGTCACTATTTTGATCACAGTTGATACAAAAATAGCTTTTTCAAAGTGCTCAGAATACGAATTTGTATCAATTGTGACTTTTGTATCAATTGATACTGAGGATTTTATGGTTTTGTTTGTAAGCCTTATCATGAAGTGCTTTCAAGAAGCATTCTCATTCACCACTTCTCAAAGACATTCAAGTAGCATTTAATTTCAATTATTTTTTTGATATATTTTTTCATTTTCCGTGGGATTTTTCAAACCTCCAACAAAACGCAACTACTTCCCTCCTCAAACACCAACATGCCGTGAAAATCGGGAAAAGGGATATTTTACGTGGTTTCTTAAACCCCCAACAAAACCCAAACACATCTCATTTCCAACACTAAAATTGCGAAACAATCGGGAAAAAGGATATGTTCCGTGGAATTTTTTAAGCCCACCTAACCACAAAAACCATTTCATTTCATGGAATGCCTTCTTAAAGTTTTCCTCAAAAACACTTACTAGATTCCTTTCATTTAAGGGCTCAAAAAAATCTTCCACTGAAAAAATTCTGGAAGCACTTCTAGAGAAGACTAAGGAAAGCATTCCTCCCAATGGCATGCATATGTTAAAAGAATGCTTTCTGGGTATGAAAGTGAAAGGAATGGAATTCAGGACTTTCCCCTTCCACTTTACCTTCTTTTGGAAGCACTTTTTTTGCTGGGTTATTGAAGGATGAGCCATTTAAACTAGCTCTCAGCCATAATGAGTTGTTGGCATGGGATTGTGTCAAAGCGGTAATTAAGATTGTTCTAGGAATTCATCGATCCGACGATTGGCGCATACACATTTACAGAATGCTTACCGCTTTCCATACTTTAAATGTAAGAATGTCGCAGAAAATTCATTTCCTACATCATTTTCACCAGAAAAATTAGGACAACATTCCCCAGACAAATCTGATGAGCATGGCGAACGTTTTCATTAGGTGACGGCGAGACTCGAGCACTGGTACAGTGTTAAAAAACTAGATGCTCTCTTAGGAGACATTTAAGCTGCTCAAAGCACAAGTGGCGTAAGTCCATTTTTGGTTGTTTTGAGAAAATCGAACGTTTAGAATAATTCTTATGATAAATTCCAAGAATGAAGAACTCAGTTTTGCTCATAAACTAGGTCAAGAGCATAAATGCAGCTATTCATATCGTAAAAAATAAACTAAGTAATACCAAAAAATGATGCAGAATATTGCATATTAGTAAAAAAATGTGGACTTGCGCCACTGGTCCACTGAACATTTTTTTAAATTTCTGTTATTTCCGCTGTAGAAATCTAATGGGAGATATTTTTTAAGAATTTTTTGACAAGGAAAGACAATATTTTCATCTAGAAGTAGGACAAAACCACCTTTTAGCGATTATCTTCATTATTAAGGGAGATATAAAATTAATGGAGATATAAAATGAATGAATTTACGCCACTTGTCCTCTGAAAATTTTTAAAAATTTTTCCTTTCAGCTGTAAAAATCTAATGGGAGATCTTTTTAAGAATTCTTTATAAGGAATGGCAGCATTTTTGCCTAGAATTTGGAAAGATTCACTCTTTAGCGATTGTCTTCATTATATTGGGAGTTGTGATATTTACCTTTTTAAAGAAGATAATCGCTTAGGGATTATTTTGTCCAAAATCTAGGTAAAAATGCTGTCATTCCTCATCAAAAATTTTTTAAAAATATCTCCCATTAGATTTTTACAGCGGAAAGAAGAAATTTAAAAAAAATTTTCAGAGGACAAGTGGCGTAAGTCTATTCATTTTGTATCTCTCTAAATAATAAAGATAATCGCTAACAGGTGATTTTGCCCAAATGCCAATGTTCACTGGACCAGTGGCGCAAGTCCAAATTTTTTTACTAACATGCAATATTCTACATAAGTTTTTGGTATTATTTAGTTTATTTTTTACGATAACAATAGCTCCATTTATGCTCTTTACCTAGCTTATTAACAAAAGTGAGTTTTACATACTTGGAATTTATCATAAGAATGTTTCTAAATGTTCGATTTCCTCAAAACTACCAAAAACGGACTTACGCCACTTGTGCTATGAAAAATGATGTAATTAGTCAGAGCAGTAACAAAGTGTTGCATTTTATTCAGAGATTATGTAAGCTAGTAGTTTCTAGCCCGTGCTCATAAATAGGTTACATTTTCCTCTTCACTTCTACGTAATTGCCTAACAAGAAAACTACCAGCACTCCAGCTAAAAGCATCCAACGCATCAACGACGCAGAAAAGCCGCCGATCCTGATCGTCTCAAACGAGGACACCAAGGAGCTGCACATTAAGGTTTTTACTACACTTCACCACAAAAACTACTGCTTTAACAAATCACAACACGACACAACCAAAATTCAAATTCTTAACATTGCAGATTATAAAAAAATAAGAGAACTATTTGTCAAAGAAAACATTAAACACTACACCTTCACACCTAAAGGTGACAAGCCACTTACATTCATTTTAAAAAATTTTCCGTCGTATTACAACGAAAATGATTTGACAAATGCAATTAACTCTGTGCAACTTAATTTTAAATTGTTAAGAGTTTCGAAATTAAAAACAAATTGGATTGTGCAATTTGATAACTCGTCAAACATTCAAGAAATTTTAAGTATTAAATATTTAAACCAAAATAGAATTTATTTTCATAAATATAAGCCTAGTGAAATTCTGCAATGCAAACGTTGTCAACGTTTCAATCATGCTGCAATTAATTGCAATATGCCCTACCGTTGCGTAAAGTGTGGTGGAAATCATGGGCCAAATAAATGTTTGATTCCGCCCAAAGAAATCAACAATGACATTATTACCAAAACATTAAGCGACGGCACCATCAAGAAGCAAATTGGAATGCCTGTCTATTGTGTACTTTGCAAAACGGAAGGGCATACTGCAAATTATAAGAAGTGTGAAGTATACCAAAAATTAAAAAAATCGGTTAATGATAGAAAATTAGAAAAAGAAAACAATAAATTATTTATAAAAAAATCTTTTCAAAATTTTAGTTCACCAACAAAATCATTTGCTGACACTTTACGTGGAAATATTACGGCCAATAATAACATCAAAATTAATAGTAATAATAATAATTATATCAATAATAATAAATTTGCATTCATAAGCAATGAATGCGAAACTGTTTTTGGACAAAGTTTTTCGAATATAATTTTCCAAATTAATAGTTTTTTACCTACATACAATAAAGAAGCACCAATACATGTAAAACAAGAAAAACTTTTTAACTTGTTTTTCTCAATCTGCTCTGGTGGAAGTCCGTAAAATGTTTCTTTAAACTAGCAAAAAATTTAATTTTTAAATTCGATGCAGAGAAAAATTAAATGTATTTTTATTAACGTAAATTCCTTAGTTTCGAAACAAAAACGGCATTATTTTAACCTTTTCTTAAAAACTCATAAACCTGATGTTGTTCTTATTGCAGAACATAAATTAAACTTTCGGCATAAAATTGAATTTACAAATTACAATATTATAAGGCAAAATCGTTCAGCAGGTGCAGGTGGTGGTACTGCAATTTGCATAAAAGAAAATTTCAGTTACAAACAAATTGAATTAGGTCTTACTGGTATTGAAAATACTGCAATCCAAGTAAACCTAATTGATGGCAGCAAAATCTCTTTTGTTTCTATGTACTTAAGACCAACGGACCCTCTTTCTGTGACTGACTTAAGCAAAATTCTAAGTATTGTAAATTCTGATAAATTTATTTTGGGAGGCGATCTAAATTCAAAACACCCTAGCTGGGGCAACGTGACTACTAACGTAAATGGAAGGATTCTTTCAAACTGGCTAGACAACCAACCTTTAGTTCAAATAATTCCGACAAAATTTCCCACCAGACTTTCATCGTGTGAATCCTTTTTGGACATATTTTTAACCTCTGCTTTCCTAAACATTGAATTTAGTGAATTGCATCCAAATTTTCTTAGTACTCTATATTTTGAATCAGATCATAACGCCGTGGAACTAAATTTATTGAGTTGTAGTGTTGTAAGAAATCCTCCAGTTGAAGTTTTTAACTTCAGTAAAATGAATATTGATCGCTTCAATTCTAGTTTGGAAAACAACCTTGTTGAACATGTCCTACCTTCTGATAGAATTGTTTCACAAGATGAAATTAATAACTGCATTGCACATATAGGTCCTGCGTTCGAATCAGCGATTCTGTCATCTACTCCAAAAATAAAAATTCGCAAAAAAGGACAAATTAATCTTCCACAAGATATAATTAATTTTATTCGCGAAAAAAAAAATCTGAGAAAAATGGGGTATAGATGTACTGATCCGCAGAATACCTTGAAAATACCTTGAAAGCAATTATTAGAAACCTGGACAAAATAATCCAAGAACGCATTTCATTACACGAAGACAAATACTGGAGTGATTTCTTTAAAAATATCAAAATGAACAACAAAACCTATAAAAAAATCAAAAGTTTATGCGGGTTGAACAAAAAACAGGATCTTCCTGATTTCGTTGACGATTCTGGTAATGTAATTTCTGAAAATTTAAGTAAAGTAAATATGTTGGCTGATAATTTTGAAAAAGTTCATGGTCAAAATCTAAATTTAGGGTCAAATCAATTTACAAATTTTGTCAAAAATGTAATCAGTGAATTACATAGTAATGCACCGATTTTCAATTTTAACAATATTTTCACTGCTGATGGAAATTCATCTGCAGGTGTTTTACCAGAAAATTACAAATACTTTGTTAGTGCAGAAGACATTTGTTTTGCTCTAAAATTCAAAAATAATAAAAAAAGTTTTGGCGAAGATGGGATCTCTAATTTTGTTCTGAGAAAAACCACACAATTTTTTTGGAAATTTTGTGCTATTCTCTTTAATCACATTTTCAATTTGGGCTCTTTTCCACTGAGTTGGAAATGTGCAAAGGTAATTCCAATTTTAAAACCAAATTCTAGTGCAAAAAACCCTAAGAGCTACAGGCCAATCTCGCTATTGTCCAATGTAAGCAAACTTTTCGAAGAATTTCTCTTAATCAAAATCAAAACTCACATTTCGGATACAAATATTTTAAAAAAATACCAATTTGGATTTCGAAACTCACATTCAACAAATCATGCGTTAATGCTGCTTTCGGACTATGTTTCTACAAATTTGAACAATAGATGCGCAACAATAGCTGTAAGTTTGGATTTTGAAAAAGCTTTCGACACCGCGTGGATTGAGGGTATTATTTACAAAATGTTTAAGGTTTTTGGCTTTGATAAAAATTTATGTAGAATATTATTCAATTATTTAACTGACCGTTCCTTTTATGTTTGTAACCGTGATTAAAATTCAATTTTAAAACCAATTTTGGCTGGCGTTCCACAAGGCTCACTTTTGGGACCCGTGCTGTATAATATACTTTTGGCTGATATACCTGATTCAGGTCCAAACATTCTGTATTTAATTTATGCAGACGATATTTTGATCTTGTGTTCTAAAGCATCTATGCGGATAGCTAATAATTTGGTTAATCAAAATTTACAGTCTCTTCTTGAATACTTCAATAAATGGAAATTTAAATTAAACATTAACAAATGTGAATGTACCGTCTTCAAAGGTTTCAAAAAATATCTATATCCTAATGCTCGAAAATATATTCCAGCTATCGAAATTAATGGTCAAATTCTAACATACAAAGACCAAGTGAAATATTTGGGTGTTATTCTCCATAGTAAATTTACCTTTTATAGACATATTGATTATATCTTAGCCAAGGCCAAAAAAATATTTTTCACCTATTCAGGATTTTTAAAAAGAACTAGAGATCTCCAAAATCGCATAAAATTAAATTGTTATAAGCAAATTATTCGGCCCATTTTGTCATATGCGTTTCCAATTTGGTTCAACATCTCTTCTTGTCAGATGGAGAGGCTAAGAAAGTTTGAAAGAAACATATTACGGATTTGCACTGGAGCAGATAGGCAACCTATTCAGGACGGTTTTAGAAAAAAGTTTCAAATTCTAAATTGTATAAATCTTGTGAAATTGAACGCATCGACACGACACATTTCTTATAAAATCAGCAATTAAATTCTTGCAAAGTGCACCAAACGTTGACAACGAACTTATTTCGATGTATTTAGGAAAAGAAAATCAAATTACATATCCATTTGGAGAAAGGTATTTGTCACCAATTCATTTAATAATACTCTACAAAAATAACAATTTATATTCGGAAAATAAACTTTTGTTTTACCATCGAAAATTCAATACACTTAACATCACCAATCTCGTATACAACATAAGCCAATACACTCGCAACTAAATTCAACGTATTCCTTATTGTGCCTTGGACATGTAACCATCATTTTGTTCCTTTTGTTATGCTTGTTCCTTTTGTTATGTTTAGTTTTAAGTATAATTATTTAAGTTAGTTTTTTATAAAAATAAAATGTAAAATTATTCCTTTTTTAACACCCATTTTTTTGGGAAAAATTAACTAATTTAATTCTTTAAATGAATATAAAAGCCATAAATGAAAAATTGTTATACTTATATTATGTAATTGTTAATTCTTAGAAAAATACGATTGTATGTTAAGAGCGTTTTCATATTAATTTTATAATAAGACTTTGTATAATTAATTTTTGGTTAAATAAAAAATTCATTTGGTCAAATTCATTTGGCCTTAATTTCCCTAAAAAATGGACTTACGCCACAGCTCATTTGTTGGAATTTACATGAAAAAGCAAAAGAAACAGATCCGAGAAAATAAAAAATATATGTATAAAAAACTTCGTTTTAATACCATTCAGGTCATTTTAGGGACACAGAAGGTAGGTCAATGTGGTTTAATTTGTAATTTTATTTAGCGCCACTATATCAGGGGAATATTTTTCCATGAAAAAGCTTACTTGTTTTGTTTGAGCAAATCTTTTATACGAAAAAAAGTGGTTTTTTATTTATGAGGTCAATTTGGACCATAAGAGTTTGGTTTCGAGGGTTAAACATTTTTAAAAAATTTTTCTCCAGGTAATTCTTAATGTTTCACTCATGGACATGAAGACGATGAAGTTAATGAGAAAAAAGTTTTCCTAACAAAAACTACATCAACATGTACTTGACTTTGAACCTTCAATTTCTCGAAAGTGGGAAGAAGGCTTAAAAAATGGTAGACACCATTAAATTCAGCGTCCTCGAGTTATGCTGAAATTATATGTCCCTAGCTTGTTTGCAAGAAAAAGTGGCCTGTTCATGCACAGTGTTATTAATACAAACTTTCATCACGATGATTCCGTTCTATAGTCGCAGTAGGTCCTTTAAAATAATCGATTTCCAAAAATTATTGTTATTGCAATAGAAATGAGCAGAATGAATAAATATAAATTAGAAAATCAATACAAAACTTGGTTTCGATATGACAACATCTTCCTATTCCAAAATGTCCTTAAATATCAGGGTGTTAAAAAATTTTTTGTCAATATTGTAGTCGATTTCAGTAGATTTATCAACGCTGATTCTGATTCTGGTACCAGAATTTTTTTATCTTTGTTTGATCTTAAGATATGTGGTGCAAAAATATGCATTTTTAGGCATATTTGCGTTATTATTAAAAAATAATGGATAAAGGTAAAATCTTTCAATTAGCCTTGAAAACTCTATTTTTAATTCTAGTCACCAATTTTGTAAGTATTTCTTGCATTTCTGCATGTTGAGCGTCATGCAACTAATTTTACACCAGCAACAAAGTTGGTCAAGATCAGTTTGTAATAATAAAGCTTCATTTCATTTCATTTTTATATGAAAGAAAATGTTTGACGTCATCATCTTACAATAACATATCACTATGCTTAATAACAGACAGTAGTTAATTTATATAAAGTAAAAACAATAGAGGCCCAAGGTGGCTTCCTTGAGGAACACCAAAAGTAACAGGAAACTCATGAGACTTTGCGAGTTTGTATATTATACTTTGAGTGCTATTGAATAAATATGATTCAATTCATCTGAGCAGTTGTATTGCAAATCCAAGAAAAAATATAATTTTAGAGTTAAAAGATTATGATTTGCAACATCGAAAGCTTTACTAAAGTCTGCATAAATAACATCCGTTTGTTGTTCTTTACCAAAATTCTCAATAGTTTTTGATGAGAATTCAAGTAGGTTAGTAACAGTAGATATTCCAGCTAGAAATCCATGTTGGAATGGAGATATTAGAGATTTCACACTATGTGTTACTTGGTCAGTTACGATCGCCTCGAAAAGTTTAGGTAGGGCACTTAATTTTACAATCCACGATAGTTGTCGATTAAAAACCTGTTACCAGATTTATGAAGCGGAATGATAAATGAAGATTTCCAAGTAGCTGGAAAATAGATAGTTAGTAATGATGCAGTAAAAAGCAAAGTAATTGGCATTACACGTTCATCGCAACAATATTTCAATATACATGAAGGCATGTTGCCGGGACCGCTTTTATAAGATACCTTTAAATTTTTTACGTAGGTTGAGACTGTGTTAAAATCAATTATTGGGGAACAAATATATCCAGACTGCACATTTAAAGGATATCTAACACTATCAAATGAAACAGATGAGTACGTAGACTTAAAAAAATCAGCAAAAAGGTTACATATACACGCTCAGAAATCTTGGATTAAATTCTAATACAAACTGTATTGTATATATGACCACACCAGAATTGTATTACAATCTAATACACTACATATATTACAATTGATTTTTATTCTCTCATGGGACTTAATTTTAATACATGCTTGTATTAAAATATTTTTGACAAAAAAAAAATTAACGAAACATGTGGGATTCGAACCCAGTACCTTTAAGTTATAAGTTCTTGGCTCTACCAACTGCTCTATGAAGCCACATGTATAAATAAATGATAAACATGCATAAGAGCCGAACCAAGCCGAACGCTGTTTTTAAAGACTAATCCAAACTGTATTAAAAAGTATTCCAGGTTTTATTAAAAAATGTCTGATATTTTGAAGAGTTTTAATTCTAATAGAAAAAGTATTAAAAAAGGCATGATTCCACCGATTGGATTAAAATTAATTCCAAGATTTCTGAGCGTGTAGTGAAATCATTATCCGACTCAAATGTTTTATATTTCATAAAAGACGGATAGGAATTAACCTCTTGTTTAGTGTTAACAAAGTTCCAAAAAGATTTTCCATCTGACTTAATGTTTAATTTCACTTTCGTCAAATGGATGTCATAGGATTGCTTGCATAACTGTCGATAATTGTACTTGATTGAAGTATAAGAAGCGAAATCGATAACGTTCTGAGTTTTTTGAAATTTTTTATAATATTTCGATTTTATGTTTCTCATTTTTCTCAGTTCGTTGCTATACCAAACGGGACCAGATGTTAAAGAGGCTCTTCTCTGAGGTACTGATATAGAAAGCAATCATTAAGAATTCGATTAAAATCAAAAACAGCAGAATCTAAAAAATGCAGAAATCTGGCATATTTTTGAAGTAAAATAATTATTAACATTAAATTAAATTGAAAAATTAACATTATCCGCAGACTTGAACCTCGGCCGCGTAAGTATAAGTGTATGACTTATCCATTCGATCATCGCAGTTAACCGATCGTCGCCTCATTTTCTTCATTAAGAATATACGTTTGCTCGTGTGTTTAGAAAAAATTTGCTTGAATTTAGTAAAAATTTGCTATTTGAGTTTTTACCAATTTAGCAAATATTTGCTTGAATTAAGTAGAAATTTGCTCTTGCAGTTTATAATAACTTAGCTTTTTCCTAAATACATGAGAACGAACAATTTAGCAATCTTTTTCTAAAACCACTACGTGATTGAGCAAAGTTTTGCTGATTTGCTTGAAAGCAAAAAATTTGTTTGATTTGCAATACACATCAGTATTTTTTTATAGGCAAATATTTGTTTTTGTTTAGTTAAATAATTAACGTAAAGCCTTTTCCATAAAATAAAGTCCCAAGTTTTTAATTTTCCAAATAAGAATACAAAAACTTCCCAATTTTAAGAAATATTTTTTATACTAAATATATGTAAGCGCATTTCCTGGGGAAATTTATTTTTAAGAATGCGATGATTTCATTGGAATATTCTAGAATGTTCAAGTGAGGCAAGAACAAAAAGATACATGGCAAAAAGACTAAACAGTGCAACGCTAAAAAGCCAAAAATTTATGACTCGTACAAAATAAATTTCCGAAAGATGTGTAGTCATACATTTCTAAGATTATTTATACATGTAAGTTTTAAGGGTCTTAAGCTTATTAATTTTTTTAATGTATTTTTAATAAATTTAAACTTCTCCTTTACAGTCGAAAGTTAAGGTTTTGCATTAAATACTTCATTTAAAGCAGGAGTGCGCAAAAGGACGCCCATGTGCGAAGAGCTTTCACACGAATTTGCTGATATGAAAATAAAAAGCTTTCAGTCGCTATCCAGACTTCGAGCAAGCAGGTTGCGGTTGCTCGCTGCGAAAAGTGTTCTTGTTTTTACGTAAATTATGCAATAAAAAAAAAAGAGATACATACTGAAAAAACATAAAAGGTTGGAAATGCCTTTTAACTGAACAATAAAACAAGTTGTATTTTATGTTTTTAAGCATATGTTAACGTATATTACGTATAGAAACATAAAGTGTCATTAATGTAGTAAATTTTTTTTATTAGGGCTAAATAACTGTCGATAACCCCAAAACAAACTCTTAAAAATTTCAGTTCAACAACTCTTGTATAAATAAGAATTAAAAATATTTGAATACATTTTATTTTCGGTTTCAAAACTAAGAGTTAAAAAATATGAGTCACTTCATTTAAATCACGAATACAAAAAAAACCATGCTAGCATGAAGTCTCGACAGCTACTGAAAGTTTGTTGCTTTCGTTTCATTGTTGAACTCGTGCTTTTTTTCAAGTGCAAACTTTAAAAGCAAAAGCTTAAGAGCACAAACATAAAAATGTGCATGTATATGTGTGCGCACCCCCCCCCCCCCCCTCTTGAATGAATCATGCACTATTTTTCTTCCTCTTTGACGAAACATGCTGATTTGTTTATACATTTCATTGACGAAAATCTCATACAAAAGTTCCGAATTCGTGTACTGTTTTAAAGCTTTCTGTTGCCGATGAACGAAAACAAGACAGATTTGTTAAAGAATTATCGACAAATGCAACTCACGCAGTAAGTTTCTTTAAGAAATCATCATAAAATATTCGTGCACGATGCCTTGGACTGCAGGGCCTGATTTAAAGCAGCGATGCCCACGAAAATTATTTAAAGAGTGCAACAACAAAAAGCAACAACATCAAAAATACTTTTAAATCTGGATGCAATGAGGAATTACCAATAACACGAGAGCTGGCAGAGTCCGCGACAGCGAATTTATAGGTACACTGTAAAAATAATGAATCTTCCAAATGTTTCATTTTTTTGCTAGTCAGAATATATTCTGATTTACCCAGCTTTAACCGCGTGGAGGTTTTCAGATATCCTTTTCTTATTTTTTGTTTTATAGTTTTTATTTTTTTTTTAACTTTCTTTTTTATTTTTTTTTTAATTTTTATTATTATACTTTTTTCGTTTTTTAATCTTATCATTTATATTAGCTTACACCTCAATTTTTTATGTTTTTTATTATCTTACTGTTTTAACTAAACTGTTATATTATTAAGATTAACATCTTTTTAATCTTTTATTATCTATGAAAAAATATGCAAACTCCCAATTTTTCGAAAATATTTTTCTTGCCATTTTTCAAGGGAATAATAACCTTTATAAAAATAATTTATTCTGATGATATATAAAAAAGTACCAACCTGGAAACATTCAATAACTTTTTCTCAATGTGTAGTCGCACATCGAAAAATATAAAGAATACGACGCGTGTTGTTAACGTCTACAATGCGAATGTCAAAAAAAGTGCAAAACATACGTGATCGATGGTGCCAAAGAACAAAACCAACAACATGGAAACGCAGAACAGCTATCGATGGTTCGAAAGAACAAAAACAATAACATTAAGAAGCTAATCTAAAATTGCAAGCTGAATTCGGCGAACTACAACAATCATGCAAATATTGGAAGTTGTTGCAAAAGAGTGTAAAGAGTTAGGCGCTGGGCATCGCTGATTTAAAGTACCAGCATTTTGTTCCGCCTTGCTAAGGGAAATATTTTTGACCGGGTCTCACGCCGCATTGACACCAATCCACTTCTTATTTCACCAACATGCATCAGTTCTAGCAGCTTTCAAGCAACTACAATCGAGTACGAAAATATTCCTATTATACCAATGATTTAAAAATTTTTTAAATATACAGGGTGTCCTAGACTTAGAGGACAATCAAGCTGAAGGTGATTCCTCGTGATGAGACGAGCAAAATATTGAATTGAGAGGTAGGAAGGAAATACAAAAATATTAAGTGTCATTACGTTTTAGTCCATACGTAACATATCTTTACAACGATTACCAAACATATTAGCTTCTTGAAAAAAAAATTAAATGTCCTTCAAGCAATTGGCACAAAGTTTTGCCATAAATTCACAATTAAAAAAGTTATGAGCACCTATATTCAAAAAACTTGTATGGCATTTTTTTAAAAAAAAACAGACATTTTACTATTTTTTATGTTTCAGGGAAATAACGCCCAATGAAATCACGCCCAAAATAAAAAATTAAATAAAGACCTTTTGGGCATAAAAAATAAAATAACGCCCAAAAAAATTAAATAAAGCACAAAAAATAAAATAACGCCTAAACTGAAAATAAAATTAGACCCAAAATATTTTGGGCTTACAAAAATGAAATAGCGCCTGAAATCAAAAATGCAATAAAGCCCAAAAAATAAAATAACGCCCAAACCGAAATTAAAAATAAACCCAAAATCTTTTTGGAAAAAAATTGGGATAATTTTACCTTTAGCTGAAATGGCTTCTTTTGAAAATGTGTATTTGGAGCTAAAAATTAAAAAGTTAAAGGTCGCTCTCAAGACGTTTAGGAATTACAGGGTTCAAAAGTGAGAAAAAAATGGCCCTAAAAACATTTTTTCCAAAAACTATGGGTATCTAAAGAAAGGTTATGCGAATATCTTTTCAACGGAGTATTAAACAAAAAAAAATCCATGGATAACTTTATAAGATAAATATAAACCCTTTCATACTTAAAATAGCAACGTTGATACAAGTTCAACGGCTTCGCTGTAGAGCTAACTCTCCGAGTAGTTTTGAGATATTTAGATTTTACGTTTTTTATCTTTCTGAGAAACACACTAGAAGTGACCATTTTAGTTATGAAATTCGTTATGAAATAACGCCCAAACTTGTATGGAAAATTTTTGGGCTTTACTTAATTTTTTATTTTGGGCGATATTTCGTTGGGCGTTATTTCCTTAAACCAATTTTTTATGAGGTTGGATAACTTTCTATACATGATTTATACATTGTGTTTTTCCCAGAGCAGTTACTTTTTGTAAGACATTAAGTTTCCGATCTTACCAATTTTTCTTCTCAGTGGAATTTTAAGGGGGCACAACTAGTTGAGACGTACAAGAATAGGTCTTGTTGAGGATTTTTTTTTTTGGCCACAATTTAATATAACTAATTAAAAATTTTACATGAAAGATATGTATTTGAAGAAAATATTATTTTTTTTACAAAATATTGGATTAATTAGTGAGATACAGCAAATTTGCGAGGGATCAAAAAAAAGATGTTTTGCAGTGATCACTGCTACTCGTCACTGGATCATCCGAAATAAAAGAAAAAGTTATCATAAGTTAAGGAAATAAAGCTTTTGATGAACGAAGGTATTAGAAAATTTTTGATTTTTTGAAGCATGCTTTTGTGCATTTAAAATGCAAGTACTGCTGCTTTGTTTATTTTGATAACAATTAGTAGTAAAACAGTTAGGTTTAAAGAAATTTTTCAAAAAGTTTATTTATTTGTAGTTTCTAAATATTGAGTGCTTCACATACCTGAATCGTTACAGTCTTTCACCGATCAAAGAGCTATAATGTTCAGTGTAGAAGCTTCGCTTTACTTTTTTCGAAAACTATAAGTTCAAGTAAAAAGTTCGATGCCATCAGTAAAAGTTGATTTCAAACATATGACTCGAATTGTTTTTTAAATATTTTTCACACACTTGTTTCAGTCGTTGGCTTAGTTTGTTCCACTGTAAATGTTCCACTTAAGAAACCCAAAGATAACCTTAAAACCATACGGAAATTTATGATATCCTCTCAAAAATCATTTTAAAAAACAGCTTAAGGCTAAGGATCGAAAACGCGTTTCTTTAGAATGTGAAGTGAAGCGAGCGCAAACGTGATACAAGCCAGTTAAAAAAAAAAGACAAAATTAAACATAAATTTTAAGAAAAACACAATAGTAAAAAATCCTTCAAAACCTGCAACAAAAATGAACAGAGAAAAAAAGATATTTCGTGGATGATTTAGTGAGAGATCAACAGCAACAACAATATCAACAACAACAACAACAACAACAACAACATATAATAAACGACGTGACACAAAGAGATTAAAAACGTCGTGATTCCAGAGTAATTTACGAAGCAGCTACCGAAATACGCTGAACTAAGCCAAGCGTGATGGTAATCAACAGCGGACTTTATCACCATCATCATCAGCAGCAGTAGCAGCAAACCGGACAAAAACCAAACGAGCCAACTCGATTCGATTCGACTCAAGAGCCAACAACAACAACAAACAACAGCCAACATCATTTTGACAGCGTGCAGCAGGCTCATGTGTTTCTTGTTGTTGCTATTATTTTTACTTTCAAATGTACCTGTGTAGCGGCTACCAGGCTTACACTGGATCAACAAAATATCAGCAGCAACGGCCTTTGATACAGGGTGTTGCGTCATAAGCACAAACAAGTGCGTTACCAGGGTAGAAAACAACAAACAAAACAACAAGTAAAACGTTGGGGGTTCAAAAAGGGCAAACATTGCAACAGATCGCAGGTACAAAACGAGTTATCAAGATTAACAACTATTTGTTTTTAGTTGTTTTTTTTTTAATTTTTTTTAACAATAAGTTTTTTATTTATATGTTTTTCTTATTTATTTTATTATTTTACTGACACAAAGCTGTGCTTTGAATGCAAAGTAGTAAAGAGGGTCGGATGGACGGACAGATAGACGACGGGCAAACCTTTAGCCAGACAAGACAGCGTAAGACAAGACATTTAAAGCAACAGCAACAACAACAAGAACAACAATAATAAATGTTTATAATAAACACTTGCTAGCACGGGCTGCTGGCGTGCCAGGTTGGCTGCCTGGCTCACAAACAGGGAGCAGCAAAGAGCTTAGCTCGTTGCTCGTAACACCAGAAGCCGCCACAAGCGGAACCAAATCATAATCAGACGTAGACGCAACGCATGCGCAGCCACCTTAATAAGCAACAGGCAGCATGCAAGAACCACGGCAATAACAACACCAACAACAACACCAACAATTGCAACAAAAGGTAGAAAACTTGAAAATTTCAAGCAGAAAAATAAATAAAAAATTAATACAAACAACATCTATGTGGTTTTTTTTTAACTTTCAAGAAATTGAGGATAAGAGGTCGTTACTGTTCGTTGTTGTTGTTGTTTTTTGGTTAGAGCTGTTGTTTTTATTGCAGCCTCACAGTGTTGAAGATGCTGCTGATAATGTTGGTGAGGCAGAGTGGGGATTTTTTTATCGTTGGTTTTTAAGAGTGACCAGCTTGCAAAATTTATAGTAAAGGAACTGAAGTCAACTTTCAAAGAAAACCTTAAAGAAAATAATAAAAGTATTCCCAAATATGATGACGACTACCACAAACGAAAAACTGACAATGATTTACGGATATACACCGAAAGGTCCGAACTCCTAATTGGGAAGGTGCTGCTATCCAACTGACTGATATCTTGGAAAGATACAAAGATAATATCACTCCTATCTAAGAAATGCGAAGGAAGGAACAGAGTTCCATTCAGCATGCACCCTGTGATATCTACTACAGCGGCTATGCGGAGAAGCACGAGTTTGAATGCGGATTTGTAGTTGGCAAGAGACTACGGCCCCACGTCCTACAGTTCACACTTGTGAACGAACGGCTTGCCATAATCCGCATCAAGGTTAAATTTTTAATATAAGCGTAATATGTGCGCACGCTCCGACAGAAGACAAGGACGATGAGATCAAGGAAATTTTCTACGAGCGCCTTGAAAATGCTTACGAGCGCTGCCCCACCACGACGTAAAAATCTTGCTTGGTGACTTTAACGCTAAGGTGAGCAAGGAAAATATATTTGGTCCAACAGTCGATGAGTTCAGCCTTCATGACAAAACCTCCTTTAACTGAATGAGTCTGACCCCGATCAAAAAACGAAAAACCAAATTAATCACGTTTTGAACGATGAAAGGCACTCTTCCAGTATATTGGATGTACGCGCGATCCGTTGTGCAAACATTGACTCGGATCACAATCTTGTCGTAGCCAAGATCCATACACGTATAGGCTAAGAATACACGCAACCCTACACAGGGAAAGTAAGACTTCGGCAAACTGTAATCAAAATGGACAGCCGAAGCTTTTGCCAATCGACTCTCACTCCTGCTTCAAAGCACTCCTCCAATCGATGATGTATGCGCGCAGTGGACATTTCCCACTCCATGCGTACGGCTGCTGAAAAAGTGATTGGCTGCCATACCCTTGTCGAAACCAATGGTATGATCAGAAGTGTCGCGACTACAAAGACACCATCTACGCGCAGTCGGTTGTAACGCGCGCTGCTAAGAAGCAATTCAAATAGAAGAGGAAATAGAGACGCATTTTCCGGCGGAAAAAGGAGAGGCAGAAAAGCGCGAGCATGAAAACATTGAGATGTATGGCGACAGGACTGAGGCCCGAAAATTTTTCGAAAAGATGAAACGCCTTGCCGATGGTTTTATGACCGGGGCCTCTTTATGAAAACGGAAATCCAATACAAGCTTCCTACTTTGTTTTCTAAAAAAAAATACATCAAAATCAATGTATCGATGCAAATCTTTATTTGGAATGATAGTTCGGTTCCTACAACTTAATGTTTAAAAATAATTTCGTTCAAATCTTTCTGTATTGATTTTATTTTATTTAATCTATACCTTTCTTTCTTTACTTTCGCCCAATTATTTTTGAAGCTCAACTCATTCCTAATAGCTTTAAATAATATGATTTTTATCTTCTTTTTAATTTTGATTTCTTTAATTTAATATAAAATTTGTTAAATAATGATATCTCTTGTATTCAATATGTGAAATCTTGAAATCA
Organism: Dichetophora obliterata; assembly: GCA_963920525.1. Classification (NCBI taxonomy): domain Eukaryota; kingdom Metazoa; phylum Arthropoda; class Insecta; order Diptera; family Sciomyzidae; genus Dichetophora; species Dichetophora obliterata. The sequence continues at coordinate 190,590,811 of OY986438.1, forward strand.
AAAGTTTTAAACAATATGATTTTGTATCTTCGTTTGAATTTTTGTTATATGATAATTAGTTTTTATAGTTTATGTATTTAATATGTATAATTTTTCCTACTTTGTACCTTCAAAGAACTTAGTTCCTAGTGTACTTATATACATTACTAAATTCAGGGTCAGCCAAATAACTTTTTTTTTAAATTCTATAAAAAAAACTACTAAATATTTTCTCAAATTTCTTTTTTTATTTGAAAGTACAATCCTTCCGGTTAATAATGGAAAATAATTTCATTCAAATGGCTGCCTCGGCTGGCCATGCAGTAGCCTACACGATCGGATCAATTTTTAAGCACATTATCGATTGTGTGCAGCTGTATTTCACCAATGGCTTCACGAATATTGTCCTTTAAAGCGTCAATTGTCTCTGCCTTGTCGGCGTAACACTTATCTTTGAGGGCACCCCACAAATAATAGTCCAACGGTGTCAAATCGCAGCTCCGAGGTGGCCAAATGACATCAGCTGCGATCAATGCGATCTTCAAAAATAGGGCGCAAAATATCGAGTGTAGCTTCGGCTGTCTGGCACGTAGCGCCGTCCTGTTGAATCCAGATGTTGCCAATATCCTCCTCTTCAATTTTTGTGAACAAAAATTCGTTCAACATGGCCCGATAATGATTGCCATTGACTGTAACGGCCACTCCTTGCTCATTTTCAAAGAAAAATGGCCCAATTATGCCTCTGGACCAAAATCCGCACCAAACAGTGACTCGTTTTGGGTGCAGTGGCTTTTCAATGCATGCGTGTGGGTTTTTTGTTCCCCAAATGCGACAATTTTGCTTGTTTACATACCCGCCAAGATCAAAATGAGCTTCATCTGAAAAGATGATTTTTTTGGCAAAATCGGCATCTTCTCGTCAAAGTAATGTCGCAATATTTCCCAGGGTTGTTCAAGCGTATACACAACCATATTCGTTCAGCGGAAGGATAAAACTAATTGTCTGTCAAATCAGACATGAGCCAAGTGTTACCATTCACGAAATAAGCACTAGTTGAAAAAAAAACGTTAGATGGCGGTCCCTGTAGTTTGCTTGATCCAAAATTTAACTCATAGTTTTAGCTCCATATTTCTCCATAGAAGAGGGAAAATAGGGTTCTGAAAAAACATCTGAGATACTCTAATCTATGTATGTAATATTAAAAATTATTTTTTTTTTTTAATATGCTGCATAAAAAGAATATTTGTTTATTTTAATACATTATTGTTCACAGCTTCAAATATAAGTTAATTATTTATGCAAACACTTATATTGTTGCTGGCAATATGTGCCAGTTATCGAAGTAAACTTTTGAAATGAAACAATAATTTTGTTGCTGGCACTATGTGCCAATTATCAATTATTTATTATTGGCACTATGTGCCAGATGTTCATTAACGAAAAAGATCTGCTTAAAGACTAACTTAAAATATGCTCGAAAAACCTTAGTAATGCCTAAGTTGACACGGCCGCTGTTTGCTGATTCTGTGTTGTTATTGTTGTTGTCTTTGCTGTTGCTATTGTTGTTGTTGGTTTTATGGTTGCTAGTGCTGCGACGATCTTTTTGCTGACACTGCATTTTTGGTGTAAGAATTTTTAATGTTGCCGTTTGGAACTCCGAAATTGTCACGTACTATCTCGTGTTACCATTCACAGGCCAGAACGGATGCGCGTGTAGGCAATGTGTTAACTTATATTGTGAAAATGTTTTTGTAAGCTTATTGCTATAAAAATATAATACATTTCTATCGAAATTTTTATTGGCACAGATTGTTTGATTGAAAAAGTTTCCGAAAATTAATAAAGGTTTGCTTTCTGCTCCATATTTGATTAATTAATTTTTGGCAAAAAAACAAATGTGAAGTATATGGACACATACGTACTAATGAACAATAAAATTTTATTCAATCGCACCTATTTAATCATACAAGAAGCTTTCACTGTAACATTTCTCACACATCTTCTGTAGGGCACAAAAAATATTCTGCCCATGGAAAATTCGATAAATGTTCCTTGAAAGAATTTTTTTTACAACTCAATCCGTCAAAAAATCTTCATGATTTTCAACATACTTCATGATTTTCAATGTTAAGTGCTGGTCAAAAACTTGTGTTTTTTGTTGTAGAAATTTGTCGACAAAGCAGGTGTTAGTACAGCATAGTTAATGTTAAGTTTATTTTCAATCATTCGAAGTAAGCGTTTGGTAAGACCTTACACGCAGCTAGCATTGATCTGCATTCTCCACAGTTATCTTTTTCACAAGTCAAACGTTGAATGCAGCACGACACTCAAACACAAACATTCACACCTCAAGCACGTGACTGCTCCACCCACTTGCAATGCATGCACGATGGACAGAAGGACAGACGGACGACGATAACACTTGCCAGCGTGCTGGCTAGACTTTCGTGTTAAAAATGCAAACGTGGGATTCCGTTAATTGTCAAAGTGACAGTATGTCACATGATTATTTTTATTATTATCAATGATGTTGTTGATTTTGTAGTTGTTGTTGTGGTTCTTGTTTTCGTTGTTCTCGTTGCTTTTGTTGCTTTTGTTATTGTTGCTGTAAGTGCTGTAATGCAGAGGTAGGCTCTCGAATACAAGTTGTTTAAATCAACGTATGTCACACAGTGAATCGATTAGTGCAAGATGAGAAGAAAATCGTTTTTCACATTTTTATATTCCTTTTCGTTGTTTTTGGCAGAAGTACAAAAACATGGATTTCAGATTAGTTGAATACGTAGAAATGGCACCATCCATATAAATGGAATACAATTTCGGTTATAACTAAGTAAAAAGTAAAGCAATGTTGACTACTTAAATTTGATTTTGAATTGCACTTTATGCAAATTTAAAACCGTACAAAATACATTGGCGTAGCACTTCCCGTTCAATTGCAATACATTTTTGTCTATAACTGGGGGGAAAAGTGTTGTTACATTTTATATTAAATTCTCATTTATGATTATTAAAATTCGCACAAATTCAGGACTTGATTGGACAAATGGGCGCACTAACTTCTATACAACTGGAATACATTTTAAGCTATAGCTCGGTAAAAAGTATAGCTATGAAACCCAAATTATATTCAACATTCCCATTTATGACTATTAAACGCCGAACAAAAAATGGAATTAATTAAACAAATAGGCGTGCCGCACTCCATAAAACTGAAACACTTGTATTTAAGAATATAAATGAGTAAAATATATTGGCTCTAAAATCCAAGTGGTATTTCAAATATAAAATTATGATAACTTTAAATCGAACAAAATTTGAGCTTGATTGGACAAGTGAGTGGAAAAGTCTTTAAAAGTCGAGACTTCGATGAAGTATCCTTATGTTTTATTGTAGAATGTAAATATTACGACAATAATTAAATTATTTGCAGACGTTTGAATGTAAATATTACGACAATAATTAAATTATTTGCAGACGTTTGACTGACTTTAAACTAATAATGAGCAATAATGATCAACATCAGAAGGAAATAATTTGATTCTGCTTTCTCACATGTAAATTCATATTTTAATACACGGAGAGAAATAATTTTCTTATATTCAGAAATCATTTTGCTTGATTTAAGAATATGTCAATCAATAAAAATTTACTTGCATCAAGCATTACAAACTTATAATTAGAAAACAATTCTTACTATGACTATTAGGGGTATAACTTTTTAAAATTTTCCTTAAAATTTAAAAATACATAATGTCACATAATGAGGAATAGGGAAAAATTAATAACTGCGTTTTTAGTTTTCAATTTCATTTAAAAAAAGTTCACGCCGCGAACACAATGAAATTTTCCTTAGTCAGGCAAAATTCTACTAATTTTCACTTATTGTATTTACGTTACTTTTAAAGTCTTGCGCGACGTAACGTGAGTAAATATGAGTGTAAACTCAGCCTAAAACAAATGTCTTTTCCAATAATGCTTCTGTAATGTTGAGCATAGTTGGCCGATTGTCATGACAACGGTAAATTCATCTTAGCTACTTTTGCTTGTTAAATTCTCGGCATAACGTGCAGTTGAATTAATTGTTTGTATTTTTAAATTACTAAATCAAAATCAAAAGTGCCCTTCAATGTCTTTTAAAAGTAGTAAACGGTGCGTAGAGAAGAACTCTAAGATTTGGACAAATAATTTAACTCGTTTCGAACAAAGTAAGACAAAAAGACGCGATACACCAAATGTGGAACATTGTTTGAGTGACTTATGTAAAATACCGAACAAAATAATTATTATTGGAAGATGCAATGCTTTAGCTAAATTAGAAAAAAATAAAATAAAAAGGTATAAAATTGTGTCAGCAGAAGTGATCGATTTGTACCTTAAGCTTAATTTCCCCAGCATTATAAAATCTTCAGTTGAAAGAAAAGTTGAAAAACTTATGAACGATTATTCAAATTTTATAAAGCACAAAAATGGTAAAAGTGCCTGTTCCGTTTTTGATGAAATATTCGACATTACTAACGAAAAAGGTTTGTGGCTCAGTGCAGAGGATAAAAAATTGCATATACTTTGGAAAAATACAAATGGAAAAGTTGGATACACAACTACTAAGAATATCAACGTGCATCCATCAATAGCTTGTAAAGTAAGTCGAGCTGCAGTAAATTCACATTGCTGCCAAGAAAATCAAAGTGGTTCTGACTCAACAACATCTATCGACGAAGACCTGAGTTCAAATGCTGAATATGATGAAGACTTCGAACGACCACGTCAATTAAAATCTTCAAAATCTTCAACAGTCGCAGCGGTTGCAATTGTTCAAAAAGCAAACGTTACCACAAAAAATGCAGCTAAAATCTGCAAGGAGTTGGTTAAAGCAGGAGTTAATATACCGACTCCTTTATATAAAAATAAAAAAATAACAAAAAAATAAAAAATAAAAATAAAAAATAAAAAAAAAAAACCAGGAATTTACAAAGCTGCAACGAAATCAGCAGAAGTTTTGGAAAAAGAATATGTAAACACGCTTAAAAATGAAAATTGGTGCCTTCATTTTGATGGGAAAAAGTTTGGTGATAAAGAAATACAGGTAGTTGTGTTGAAAAATGAAGAACGAGAAGTTAAGCTGGCTGTTTTGGTTTTTGATAATGGCAAAAGTGTAACAATATATGAAGGAATTAAAGAAAAGCTCAATAAATTTTATCTTTGGAAATCAATAAAGATGATTGTTTGCGATACAACTAGTGTCAATACTGGCATTAAAAATGGAGTTGTTTCTCTTCTGAGAAAACATTACGAATTTCTGAAACTACCTCCACCACAATATATTGGTTGTCAGCACCATGTGCTAAATTTGGTATTAAGGCATGTCATGGATGAGTTACTTGACGGGAAATCAACATCGCCTAATATATCTTATAATGTATTCTCCAAACTTATCACTCACTATGAAAACCTTAAAGAAAGCTTCATGCAAAATAAGGAAAAAATTGAAGTAAAGTGCATTAAATGGCGAGATGATATGCAATATTTGTTTGAACTTGGGGAAACCTTCAGGTTCTACGAAAAAAACAAAAAATTTCCATTTATAAAGTTCAAAGCAATTCCACCGCTAAGTAACGCTCGTTGGAACTCCAGAGCTATTCTTGCGATTTTAACATTTATACTCATACCAAAGTATAGAGCTCAATTAACTCCGATATGCCAATTTTTATGCGGTGCTTGGTATGACGTTTGGTTTTCCGATCATTGTTTTCGTGACAATAATTTTGAAAATTTACAAAATTCGGTAAAGAGGTTTAAAAAAGCTCACGTATGCTTCTTAAAACATTGGGTGAAAGAAGATTCAGCCATAGAAAATCAACAGCGCTCTAACATATGTGCCGAACGTGCCATTAAAGTTGTAAAGGACATCTACCCTAGATGCAAAACACCCCATACTTTGAATATTAAATTTATTTCTACAGATGTTTAAAAGGTTAAACCAAATTTTTAATATATTTGTTTGTGATAAAATTGAATTTTACCTTAAAATAAAATGTAAAATTTTTTTTTAAGGTGTTTTTTATTTGGGATATTGCCTGTCCGGCGTGAACTTTTTGAAGTTAAATAAGAAAATAAAAATGTAGTTATCTTTTTTCCCCTATTCCTCAACTTATAGGGCCATGTAAATATGGTCTTTGAAAAAAGTTATACCCCTAATGAGTATATATTTCTAATGTACTAAGAGAAATATTTTTCTTATATTGAGAAATAATTTTGCTTGATTCAAGAATATGTCAAATAAATAAAAATTTACTTGCTTCAAGCATTCAAAACTACATTTTAGAAAGTATTACTTTTTATGGGTATATATGTCAAATAATCAGCTTAATTGATGATTGATACGAGAATAAATTGCTTTATTTGATTAGCTGGAAAAAACTTAAATTGAGACAAAATTTTGACAAATCTGCTCGTTCGGGATTTTTATTGTGGTTTTTTCGGATTCATTTCAATGAATCGTTGAAATAAAAAGAAAATTAGCCATGGATAATTCTGTTGCTTGTTTTTGATGAAACAATTCTGATATTTCCGAAACTCTAGCCATATTTAGGTCGTATGTATTGAGCGACGCAGTTTCGGCTTTGTTAAAAATGTACAGCGTGAACTCAAAGGACGTGCTCAATAAAAGGGATATCGAGGACGACATCAGATTTTTTAATGGTTTTGTCAGCGCCGGATACTTTGGTGACAAAGTCAAGTTTAAAGCTGGCTTAAAAGAATGGAGAAAAAAAAATTGGGTTAGTTAATTAAAAATTTAAAAGGTTTATTGGCCTTTTATAATTAATATAAACTGGCCTTTTTCAAGATTTTTTCGAAAATCAAATGCACTAGTTAAAAATGTGACGTTAAGGATAAAGACTAGCATGTGTTAATATGAATTCGATAGGATCACGCCGAGCTACCGCAAGTTGGACGTTTTGTTTTAAATTAAAAAACATGCGAAAATTTTTTGACATTTACATATTTCTCGATTTTTTGCACATAAAACCTAATATTGTGCTTTAAACTGGTATGCATTTCGTTTTTTATTCAAGTGTCCCTACAAATGAGCTATAAAACATAAAAATCGGATAAAAATTATTAGAGCTGTGATATTTTACTTTACGAAAAAATGTAATTTTATTTCTTTTAATAAAAAAAAATCTTAAAAATAAAAGCTTAAATGCTCAATAAACGATTTTACACTATCAAACAACTAGAATTTGTATTTAAAATCAACGATGATTCAAGCTATCAAACATTTAGAATTTGTATTTAAATTAAAGAAAATTAACATAATAATAAATTATTAGGTCATATAGAAAACTTTCCATTGTATGGTAGAGCCTGACCAAAAAAAAAAAACACTGAAACAACCTGAAGATTTTTCAGCAAATCTAAAACAATTTCAATGATTTGTTAGTGGCGAATTCCGACAAAAAATTGGACTCCATAATAACATAAGTATAAACTAAAGTAAGCAAAAACGAACAACAACAAAAAAAGGAGAAAAACTAAGAAATTGGCACTGAAATCTCATCGATTCTGTGGTGCAGTGCCCTAAAATGCGCTGGCACGGCGACCTACTCCTGGGTCCGATTCCGAAAATATTGTTGTTGCTGTTTCTTTGGAAAAAATTCGTTATAGCAATTAATTCTTCTAACCTTACCTAAGGCTCAATAAACGATTTAAAAACTATCAAACAACTAGAATTTGTATTTAAAATCAAGAATGATTTAAACAATCAAACATTTAGAATTTGTATTTAAATCATAGAAAATTAACATAAAAATTCAAATTTGAAAAAATTGCAAAGAAATGTGGTTGAAGTGTTTCCTGAAACAACACTTAATATAAATACAAAAAATTATGTGATTACGTTAAATAACTTGGTCGTAATGAAATTGTTTACTAGAAGTGTAACATTTTGTAAATTTCAAGTTTGGGTATTTAAAAAAAAAAATCCTAAAAATCCAAAATTTTAAAGAACGACGTCACGGTTGGCATTGGCATAGTTGTAAGCTGCTTTGTGCAAAAAATTAAAAAAATCAAAATTCGGATAAAAAGTTACAGCAGTTGAAACTTGACTTTTTTAAAAAAAATCCTGAATGTGACCGTTTTTTGCATTTCGAACACAAAAAAATCATAAAAGTTGATATAACAATGTTTCTCATTTAAAATAACTAAAGTAATTTTAAAAAAAATGCCAATTTAAGTTGGAAAATGTTTAAATGTGTAAATGTTTGAACGCCCAGGGCTGCCAACAAATAAGACCCTGGTTTTATCCATTAATAAAAAATCACTTATTTTTGCAAGACTTTCTTATAGTTTTAAAAAGTTTTCTCATAAAAAAATTAGATTCTTCTTAAGACTAATAAAAAAAAATAAATAAACTGGCCATTTCAGCCCTTGGAAGGACTTTGAACTAGCTTCTATTGATCAATTGTGTTGTGCGTGTTATTAAATGTTTGATCACAAATGACTGAGAACTGGACCTACGTGTTTTATGCCGACTCCGAACGGCTTATGTTCTCAAGAACCGTTACATGGCAATTTTTACTCTCTGAGGTTTGCCATTGTCTGCAGAGAGGTGACGACCGAACAGAAAAATTAATTCAATTGAAAAACTTTCTGTCTGAGCTGGAATTGAACCCGGGCTACCGCAGTTCTTTAGCTTAGGGGCCACGCACTATACCCACTAGGCTACGGCCGCCACTTAAGACTTAGGGCATTAATCTGTATCACGAAGCAGCACACCAACGACAAGCAAGACACGAGAAGCAATACTTTTTTCTATACGAAATTCTATTGCTTCTCGTGTCTTGCTTGTCGTTCTCCGCCAGCCAGAACACAAGTCAATAGGACTGTAAGCAGCAATGATCAGGTGGAGCATAGAATCCATAATGATCACAGACACTGCAGCACACAGATGAGGAGGCACCCGTACGGCAAAGATCGAGTGGAGCATACCATCCACAGCGGTCAAAGGCCTAGTACCAGCCACCAAAGAAAAACTGCGAGCCCCAGGAGATCACATCCTGTAAAAATTCCCCCGGAAGAACACCGGGATGATACGACGTCGGCTCCAAAAAGTATCCCAATCTCGGAAACTGCGTCAACATCCAAGGATGCGGCACAGAAAAGGGAATCAGAAGAAGGGCAAAAACACAAGCCCTTCCACAGTAGACGTCGCCGTGTCCACCTCCCTCAGCGCGGGGAGCCAGGAGGGCTAGACGACCCACTAAGAGTCGGCCTTAGTGGAGCAGGCGTAAGATGGTATCTGCGCTATCTGGAACAGGGCATGGCACCCGAAGTAGCTCATGAAAGAGCGGTAGAGCATCGGGGTAAAGCACCGGTACCAGAGGCAACGAAGAGGAGCTGCAGCGAGATAACGCCTCCTCAACGTCCAGAGAGCAAGAAGGCCAGAATAGCTCCTGGAAGCAACAGTAGGTCAGTGCCAGGGGCTAAGGTACCCGAGCCAGAACCTCAGAAAAATAGAAAAAGCTATGCAAGCATAACTAAGGGCATCCAAATAGCGGTTCTGCCCAAAGAATACCCCCGGCAAATGCTAAGTCCGGATGAGCTATCGGAGCTAGAAAAAGCCATATTGAGCGAAGTAGTGAAGGGCTGGTCCACCAAGCTACAGTTTGAGGGAATTCACTTTCGTCCGGGCATGTTACTGGTCGACTGTTCGAATCCCTCAACAGCAGAATGGCTGCGAGCAGCAGCACCAAAGCTCGAGCAATGGAAAGGGCTAGAACTTATGGCTTGCCTAGGGGAGGAGGTCCCAAAAGGGCATACCGTTAGAATGTTCTTGCCAAGAAGTTCAAGCACGGAGATCAATAGATCGATGGGACTAATTGCCGCCCAGAACGATGGTCTCAATACTAAGTATTGGAAGATATTGAGCTCCAAGGATGAGGGAAGTGGGCATATGCTCACGTTCTCGATAGATAGGGAGTCACTTGAGACTATCAAGTCAAGGGGCTCCACTATCAGCTTCCGCTTTGGAACCATTCCGGTATTGGGCACAAAATCGCCACCAACCAAACCGGTCAAAGCAGCAACATCCACAGCTGCAGCGCCCACAGCTGTAACGTCAACAGTGGTATCGTCCACAGAAGCCACATCTGCGACTCCAAATGAAGGAAAAGACGCAACGCCACCAATACAACCAACTGGTGAAGTTGTTACGGAGAAGTTCGCCTCCGTCTCGGTCATCACCGCAACACCTTCAATCGAAGATCAAGCAGAGGGCATGAACCTCGCCGCTCTCACGATTGAAGGTTGTAAAAGCGAACCTCCGACTGAGGTAGTAGCAACGCTGCCTGAAGAAGACCGGGGCAGCAGTCCAGTGCTATGACGATCGGCACAGTAACCAGCACGAAATTTGCCCAAGTAAACCTCCACCATGCAAAAGCTGCTTCGGCAGTTATTGCTCGGAGGTTTACCACAGAACAACTGGGCTTCGTGCTGATCCAAGAACCCTGGTGCTACAGGGGAAAAGTAAGTGGCCTCTACTGCAAAGAGGGTCAGGTAACTTGGGACCAGAGAACAATCAATCCCAGAGCATGTATTCTAATGCAGAAAAATATTAATTATATTTGTCTTTCAGAATTTATGACGCGGGACCTTTCAGTTATCGAGACTCACATCGAAACTGATGGCAAGCACCGCGCCATAGTGATCGCATCCGCTTACTTTCCTGGGGACGATGTCAACATTCCCCCAGCGGAGATAAAAAGACTCGTGGAGCATTGCAGGAAAGAGCACCTTCCACTAATCATCGGCTGTGACGCCAACGCGCACCACACAATTTGGGGAAGCACCAACGTCAACACCAGAGGTGAGTACCTTTTAGAATTTCTTTTAAGTAGTAATCTAGACTTCTTCAATGTGGGGGTAACACCTACCTTTGTAACTAGGGCTAGAGAAGAGGTCTTAGATCTCACCATAGGAAGCCCAGATGTGGGGGATATGATTAGGGAATGGAGGGTATCAATGGAACCTTCAATGTCTGACCATAGAATAATAGAGTTTAGATTTGGGGCGAAATGTCAAGAGACAGAACCCAAAAGAAACCCAAGAAATACCAGTTGGGACACATACACCAACAACCTGAAAGAAAACCTACAGAACGTAAAAGCTAGGAGTAGAATTAGTAACATCCTAGAACTTGAATGCTATGTAGAGCAAGTAAACAATGCAGTATATAATGCCTACGAATCTAGCTGTCCAACAGGGCACAAGGCAAGAACAAAACATACTCCTTGGTGGAGCGCTGAGCTGACCAGACTCCGGAAGAAGGTGCGATGCAGCTTTAATGCCGCAAAGCGCAACGGAGAATGGCACAACTACACGGCGACTCTGACGGAGTATAATAAAGAAATCAGGAAAGCCAAAAGACAGAGCTTTAGAACCTTCTGTGAAGACATTTCTTCCACGCCAGCAGCAGCCAGGATACACAAAGCAATGGCTAAAGGCAGAGTGGAGACAAAAATGTCACTTCTATTGCCAGACGGAAGCTATACGCTTAGAGAAGAGCAACGAGCCAGTCACCTTCTAGAAACTCATTTCCCGGGCAGTACACCGGTAACTGAGTATGAGACAGCAGACAGGCAGATCACTCCAAATCAAGAAGAATGGAAACTTGCAACGAGCATTTGTACTAAGGCTCGTCTAGATTGGGCACTCAGAACCTTTCAACCATTCAAATCAGCAGGTGTAGACGGCATCTTTCCTGCACTTCTACAAAAAGGTGCAGAAACTATATTGCCTCACCTAGTCAAAATAACTAGAAGCAGCCGTGCGCTGGGCTATATCCCAAGGAAATGGAGAAGGGCGATAGTCACCTTCATACCAAAAGTAGGGAAAATAGACTACACGCTACCAAAGTCGTTTAGACCCATTAGCCTTACCTCATTTGTACTTAAAACAATGGAAAAGGTAATAGATAACTATATAAGAACTGAGATTCTGGAGAAGGCACCAATGCACCCCTGTCAACACGCGTATAGGGCAGGCAGGTCTACAGAATCTGCTCTATACCAGTTGGCTAGCAACATCCAGTCAGCTTTCAAAAACAAAGAAACCGTACTCTGTGCCTTTCTAGACATAGAGGGAGCCTTTGATGAGGGGAGGCTGTGAAGAAGTCTTTACACAAAAAAGGAGTAAATGATACGCTCAGCAGATGGATATGCCAAATGCTTAGCACTAGAACTGCAGAAACAAAAGTGGGCAACACCACTATAAGAATCAAAACAACAAAAGGCTGCCCACAAGGCGGGGTCCTTTCTCCACTGCTGTGGAGTCTTGTTGTGGACGAATTATTAACGATGCTAACCGAGAATGGCATAAAATGTCAGGGTTACGCAGACGACATCGCCTTAATAGCGAGAGGGAAGTTCGAGGATACACTCTGTAACCTGATACAGAGAGGACTGTCAGTAACAAAGGAGTGGTGCAACACAGTGGGATTAAGTATCAACCCAGCGAAAACCACCATAGTACCTTTCACTAACAAAAGAAGCCTGCCAAACCTCCGAACAATGAGAATGGATGGCACTGAAATTCCCTTCAAAGGAGAAGTAAAGTATCTGGGACTTACACTAGATTCAAAGCTTATCTGGAGAAGACATGCAGAGGTAACTATAAACAAAGCAACGCGAGCACTCATGGTATGTAGGAGCCTGGCGGGGAAAAGCTGGGGTTGTAACCCAACAATTCTCCGCTGGATGTATACCAAGATGGTGAGACCCATCCTCACCTATGGTGCAATAGCATGGGCTGAGAGAACCAAGCTAACCACAATGAGGAATATGCTAACAAGGGTGCAGAGACTGGCCTGTGTATGCATCACAGGGGCCATGAGAACATGCCCTACAGCAGCACTAGAAGTAATTCTGGACCTAACACCCTTACACCTTGTCATAGAGGGAGTAGCCAAGCGAACTCTGTTGTGCATTGCAAAAGAGGGGACAGGTTCAGGTAAAACTATCAGCAGTAGAGAGAAGGAGGATATTGCAAAGCACACTCCCTACATCGATCTACCAAGAGACGATATAGTAAAAAGGTATAACTTCGAAAAACACTTCGGAATTAAGCTTAGTACCAAGAAAGAGTGGGACAGCGAGATGATATCGCAGGTCAAGAAACCACACAGTATAGCATGGTATACAGATGGGTCCAAGACATTGGAAGGTATAGGCGCAGGGGTGTACGGGCCAAGAACCAAGCACTTTGAACCTATGGGGACAACACCCAGTATCTTCCAAGCGGAGATCCTAGCAATACAGCTGTGTGCACAATTCAATCTGGACCGTAAATACAAAGGTCAGGATATAATTGTGATGTCAGACAGCCAAGCAGCAATCAAAGCATTAGTTTCCTGTGAGATATCATCGAGAATAACATGGGAATGCCTAACAAAACTCAACGAACTAGGCAAGAATAACACTGTTACTATACTTTGGGTCCCAGGACACAAAGGAATACAGGGTAACGAAGAAGCCGATGGACTAGCACGACAGGGTGCAGCCACAAAATTTATAGGGCCAGAACCATTCTGCGGATTGGGCACACACTCTATAAAAGAAGAACTAAGAAGGGAGGAGAGGCATAAACGATCAAACCTTTGGAAAAGCCTCCCAAAGCTAAGACAATCCAAATTGCTCCTCAGAGATTTTAACACTCGGAGAGCAAAATTGTGCATAAGCTTAGGCAAACCGAATCTTAGGATTCTAACGGGGTTCCTTACAGGACACTGTAAACTCAAATACCACCTGATGAAATTGGGCATAGAGACCGATAGTAACTGCCGTTTCTGTGAAGAAGCAGAGGAGACTCCAATACACCTACTTACAAACTGCGACGCCGTGGCTCGCAGACGTAAACTAGCACTGGGGAATTATGAGCTGAGTCTAGAGCAGGTTTCATCCCTTGAACCTAAGAACATTCTCAAATTCATTAGAGAAATAGGGCTGGATGAAATTCTGTAATCCGCAAACCCAGCGGAGCTTTGAGAAGGAGGTACAATAGATCTCATTTAGGTCGCAGTACGCATCTCCACCACACAACATTAACATTAACATATTAAGAAACTGAGAAACTTTTTAAAAATTTCAACATGTGATATCTCATCGAAAAAAAAGATACTTGAAGATACAACCGCATTCGAAAGAGCCTTGTTATTTTAATTAATAAGTATTTTTTTTAAGAATATATGACATTAATACATAATTTCAAATATGACGAAAAACAGTGTTTTTGCACTTTTAGGTTAGGTTATCTCAAAAACCCCACGTGATAGAGCAATTCTGCTGCCAGACTCGGATTCAGCTCACTAAAATTCTTCGGGAATGCTTATTAATGTGCCTGCTTCTTGACCCTTGTTGACCTGTGTTATCCAATAAAATGACTTTAAAAAAATGACTGCACATTTTTCTGCCTCCTAACTGTGTTTAACTGGATGTGTGGAATTATAAAAAAAATTACAAAAGATTTTACATTACACAAATTTGAAAAGTATCAATTTTAATACAACTTCGAGTAAAATCGTTTTGAGTATTTGACATTTCTTTAGAATTCTAGATGCTCAAAATATCGAAATTCTATTTCGACTTTTACTCATCTCGAATGTAATGATCGATTCACTGTGCGTCGCACAGGGCGTGATCCGTCAACTGCCACGCCTACTACCCATACAACTGTAAAAGTATTATTGGTATAAGTTTGGTTGCATGTATGCTATGATAATAAAATTTGGTTTCTAACTTTATCTTGTTACTCAAAAACTTTTGGCAAAAAATGGGCGTTATCGGTCAACTGGCACGCCTACCTTGACTGTATGTAAGCCTACTTCCTATACATATCACCAGAAAATTCATTAAATATAAATAAAAAATTTTGAGCTTTATTTTTGACCTTTATTTTTCTGAATCGGAATCAGAATTTGCTTCAATAAATTCTGGAGCCTTTAGTATTACATCAACTGTTAAATTAGACCGTTTATATTTGGGTGTTTGTTGCTAAGAGGTAATAAACGGATCAGAAGAAATTAAAACTCTGTGTAGCAAATCTTCATTTGTGTCGATTCTTGAAGTTTTTCTGGTAAAGCTTTTTTTAAAGCGTTTGGTTTCTGGCTTCCTAAGCTTCTTCAGAGAGTAGGCTTATTGGAAGTATACATGAACCAAATTTTAAATTAACTTCACGGAAATATTCTGTAACTCTTTTAAAGGAAAGTTAATTAGTTACAGTTTAAACTTAAGACGCATTTCCCAAACTTTTTCCTTTCTCATATTTCCCACTTTACTTTCATATATCCCAGTTTATCGGCAACTTTGGAAACAAACCTGATTAATTTATAAAGTTGCTGACATTTAATTCAACACAAAAAAATAAAAAAAAATATAATATATTTTTGATAAAATTTGTTGCTGACATTTTGATTTGGCGGATATGAGATTTATCTCATTTCCACGTAGGTCCTTGGGTTGGACAATGGCCGCAAACCAGTTAAAATGAGTTTAGTGTTTTGGATTGTTTTTCGGGTACCTTAAATTGATAATTATTTTTATTTAATTCGATGTTGCTTTTTTATATAGAATCAAGTATACTTAAATACGCGTTTTATATATATTCAACTTTTAAATTCCGCTGAAAACCCAATTAATGTGCTTAGTGGAAAATCCTAATTGCAAATAGGGGGTATGTTTTAGTACATAGGTGCATTCTGTCTGTCCCGGCTGATTCGGGCAGATTTTAGAATGTAAATCGTGCATGCGTATAGGACGGGTATACGTATTTTTGGAAGATTTCATACCTCCGGGCGAATCAAAAAAAAAAATATATATGTTTAACATAAATATTATTCATATAAAAGATTTTTTATTTATGTTTTGTCAAAATATTATGTTTTCATTTTTTCAAAAATAGTTGTGGGAAATGTGTGTATAAAAAGAAATAAAAAACTTTTTTAATTTCGAATTGAAAATGTATATTATAGTAAGGGACATACTTTTGCCTTACTCCAATATATTAATATATATATATATATTTAACATCACCAGCAGCTTAAAGTTCTATTTTATTTGGTCATACTTTGGCTTCTCAATGTCAGATAGAACCAACTATAGTTATTTGTACTAGCTTGTTTGTTTACAATGCATTGTTTTTAAACATACGTACATTTTGTTGTTGCGCACGATTTTAGAAGCAAGCAAATTAAGCAAACATAAAATATGTCATTGCGTGAAAAATTTTAAAAGAAGATCAATGAAATTTTAATCTTGAATATATTAAAATATCATTATTAAGTATGTATTAAATTATTGATTTTTGGCTTAGTAGTTTGCACTTGCGAGGCACAAGAAGTTTAAAACCACAAAATTGATATAAATCTGGTTCCTGAAAATTAATAATGTTGAAATTCATTTTAATTGTGCAATTTATTTGTAATATTAATCTTACAAAAAATTGACTGCATCCAGTTTTGTTTACACAAATTATCCTTATAGATGCAAAATGTACTCAACAATGGAATGAAAAGGTGTAGTTGCATGAAGATTTTTTTTATTCGAGTCAATTTTGAGCAATGGTTTTTTTTTAAAACTTAAAGAAAAAACACTTAATATTGTTTTAGTTAAACTTTCCATCATATTTACAGCGGAACATTTTAGATTTTTTTTACTGAAAATGACGTTAAGTATAATTTGATGATAAAAACAATCATTATTTTCTATAAATTTTTAAATATATTTCATAATTTTTTAAAAAACTTGTTTTTAAAAAATCATATCAGAATTTAACTATATATTTACAAAAATAAAAACTTATTGCAAAATCTTTTTCACCTCAAAATTTATGTTTGGTTAAATTTGGCATAATTTTAGTGCGTTGCATTCAATTTTTCTTTGTTTATTTAAAGTTCTAACTTTGACAAATTTTCACAAAATATGCAAAAGCTATTTTGATTTTAAGATATTATTTTCAAATAACATAAATATATTTCTATTGAGAAAATAAGTCTTTTTGTACAAATTCTACATTTTTTTTCAGGAACTTATGCCACGCTAAAATTTAAAAAGACACACTGTGCGTCGTTTAGGTTGTGATGCATGTAAATTTGTTGTTTTTATACGCTCTGTTGTTTTTCTGTGTTGTTGCTATCTTGTTAAAATTGTTATGGTAAATTCGAAGAACAGGTGGAGGTGGTGCTGCACACATTACAAAAAAAAAGCCACATTATATTTTAACAGGCATTGTGGGAAGAGCTTGAGCAAGAAGGGTGGCGAGGCGGGGCGAAGCAAAGCTTGATGGCAGGCTGAAGATAATCACAGCATTTGTAAGAAGCAACAATAAACAACACACACGCACACACACAAAAATGGTTTTAACTTGAGCTCATAAATCAAAATGTTAACAACAACAAAAACATAGTAATTGTTGTACATATTTATCTGTTTTTTTAAGGTATACCTTATTTTTGTTGTTTTTTTTTTATTTTATAAGTTTGGTAAAAGGTTACAAATAACATGTTTAAATTGTTGTTGTTTATAATGAAAGCTTTAATGGGCTCGAAAGTATAGAAAAAAGTTATAAAAATATCTTGTAAACTGGTCTTTTATTTTAGATCATGTTGTTTTAAGCTCTTTTCTTATTTTTGAACTATTTTTAGGCATAACCCAAAAGTTCAAAAATTTTATTAAACTAGTTTAAGCAGGAATTCATAGAAAAGTACCGGAAGTTATTAAAAAAAATAAATAAAAAAATTTAAATGAAAGAAAACATACTTAAAGTGGGACATAAATCAGTGCTTTTTTTGATGATGTTATTGTTAAAACTTCAAAGGTGGGTCACCTAAGCCCCATTTGATGACATTAATAAAAAGATCTTGATATGTTTTGGGTAAGCGCTGAAGAGTTTATTGGAATATGTGATACATAAACATATGAGATATTTTTCAAGTTAATATACGTTGTCATCATCTTTTCACCTATTTCTAGTTTATCATTTTATGTAGCTCTCTGTTCCCTAAATGTTCTTTTTATACTATTTCTTATTGCTTTTTGTTTTGTTTTTTCATAAGCATTAAATTTTTTAGACTTAAGGTAGGACGCTTATTTTGTTACCTTACCAACTTTGATGTATTGCAAAAGAACTTTCTACTTATTATACAAAGAATGTCTTACAATCAATTGAATTGAAATTGAATTAAACCAGTTTTACCCTATTTAAAAATAGCTCTTGTAAGACTTCCTTCAAAAATGCTGCAAAAACTTTTGCGATTTCAAACTGCTGCCAACAAATTAAGAAAAGACAAAAAGAACAACTGAAAAAGCACAAAACTGTGATTTTTCGACCTAAAAACCACAACATCCCAAATCTTGCAACATTTGGCACTGCTTAAAACCGGTGGCCGGAACTCAGACAGGTAAAAAGTTTAAATTTCAGTTAAGTGTTTTTTTCGTTTTGATTGTTTTTTGTTTGCTGTTCTTATGTTCTTTATCACAGCCGCACACATACACACACTCACACACTCACACACTCACCTCCCAGTGACTGAACAACAACTGCGGACATGCCAGTCCAGATGTTTGCTTGCGTATCTCCTGGGCAAAGTTGAACGATTCGATAACAGGTAGAATCGCCATCACCGAGAAATTACCACTTCCTTGGGTTAAGTCGCCAGATAGAATTTTACCATGTCTGCGTCCGATGACGGCATACATTTTGCCTGCAACGAAAAGAAAACAAAAATAAAAAAAAACAACAATTACAACACTGTTACGATATAATTATGCACTCAATAATGTCAAGTAATTAAAACAGAGTATAAAAACATGAAAGACAAAGATGAGCCTCAGTAAGCAGAGAACTTCTTTTAATGAATATGTACCATCTACCATTGAGTAAATTTCAAATCAATAGACAAAGTTTATCAATAGATAACAACTCTTTATAGACAAGCATAAGTCTGGTGCTTGAGTTTCAATAAATCGATTTTTTTTAATGTATTCCAAAAGTACAATATATTGAAAGTGTACTGTAAAGATTTCAGATCAACATTCAAAATATTACGGAAGCTATAACACGTAGTCGAGAGCGTCTCATAACTGCGCACTGTATGTTCCCTGCAGTGTAAGACTAATCAGAAGTAAAAAATTATTAGTCTTTATACTAATTAAAACAAACTAGTTTATATTTTGCCACGATTTACTAGTTGCAAAAATAGTTTAAATCCAACTAGTTTGTGTAAAGTCACCAATAAACCAGTTGTAAAACTAGCCAAAATCAAACTATATTACATTTTGTTAAAATCAACCAGTTCCACAACCAGTTGAAGCTAGGTAGTTTTTCGAATACTTTAAAGTTTTTAAAATACTCAATCCACCAATAGTCCTTGCGTTCGTCACGACCGTAGTAATATGGCGAACCATCTTTATTACTGAAAGTTTTCGATTCCAAGATAAAAATTATATTATGAACAATTCCTGACAACATATGAATAACGCCCACACAACTTCGAGCGCTCATCTATTTTGGTAGTGCAACAAAGATTCGCTAGACTAACTTTTTGTAAGCAACGCAGAGCTTTGTAAATTTTTTCAGATGTAGTCCCAATGGTGGTGGAGACAATTTTTCTGCCTTATGGGCCAGTTTTTCAGTACGAGTTTAAGCTTTAGTCAAATTCAACCTAGCTTAGCTCGCCAAATTTTGACGTTTTAACTCGGTTTAACAAGATATTTAAGCATTCGTTGAAGTTAAATTGATTTAAATTATCACGTATTGTGTTCATTTTTTGTCTAAACCAAGTTTAAACGTCCAATTTTGGTTAGATAAGCTCATTTTAATTTGACTAAACTTTAAACTCGTACTGAAAAACTGGCCCTTAGTGGCGGTCAAGCTGTCACGATCTTGCGGAATGAATTTTGAGTTTATTCTTGATTTTGTGGAGGTTAGACCAGTGGCAATGCGCAGCTCCTTGGTTCTTGTTGCTCTCATTGCTTTAGTCATCGCCATGTTAAATACAAGCATCAAATGCAGATGACAAAAATTAAAACATCCATTAATTTTTTCCTAAAAATTAATTCGTATTATAATTTTTCTTTCATTATACTCATGTACCTTATGAACTTTAAAAAATTTACTTCTATATGAAATAATAAAACAATATGTAAATTTTTCTAAATAGTCGCTTTAGTAGAAGATCCAACTTCAGAAGATAAATTGCCGAATAAAGAACTGGTTGAATCATTGGTTTGATATAACTAATTGTAAACTAATTAAAACATGACTATTTGCCAACCACTCAGAACAGGTTAAACTAGAAACTAGTTAAAATTTGGCAATATATGATTTGTTTACAATTATTCACAACAAACTAGAATTTAAATAACTATAAATATATATATTATAAACTAGTTTTCATCTGTTCAGAATAGGACAATTGATATTTCCTATGACATCGCCATGTAAAAAATACCAGTTGGGTATATGAAAAAAATTCTATATTGAACTAGTACTGCTCAGTTTTCAACTAGTATACAGACTGGTTTTAAGCTAGTTGGTTACACTGCAAGGTTGTTGAAAATTTAATAGCATTTTTCTCGAAACAAAGTTTTTTGATTGGCCTGGGTGTTTAAAAAATTCAATAAAGCCGATTTGACTGAGATGTTACCTTATTTAAACCCGCCACTGGCTCTCGCACTTTTTTAGTTGTGTCTCGCTCACTGTGGAGGTCCAGATTGGGGCTGCGTAGTCTATTAGGACTACCTTATACGTGGCAATAATTGTTTCTTTGTCTTTGCACATGCACTGCCAGACAAAGCCTTTAGGACCTTGTTTCTTCCATTTAACTTCTTGACCATATATTCAGAGTGTTTAGAAAACATTAGCAGGTTGTCGAAGGTAGCTGCAAGTATTTTTGGGTTTTTTTTCTGTGGAAATTCTCTGGCCATCTATATGGATTTCAAGTTCCCTATCAAACTACCTCCGATGTTCATGTTGTGAATAGTGTGGTCGAGGATTTTTGGGGCCAAAAGCAGCAGATTGTTGTTGTTGCTGTTGTTGTTGTTGTTGTTGTAGCCGCTGCAAAAGATAAATACATACGTGGTAGTGTGAATAGGAATGGACGAATACGATATGGGAATAAATAGATGGGCATTCCAAATCACGGAAGCGAGCTGCCTCGACTGGCTTTGTCCAGAGGGATAGTGACGTAAGATCTGTCAGTTTGGAAAGACAGTGGAAAAGATGACAAACCTGCGCGATGTCGGGATTTATACCAGATAACTGTTGAAAACCCTTGAGAGTCCAGATCGGATTTGGGACATTATGGATCTGCTTTCTCTTTGGAGGAATTTCTCCTCCTCATTAATGGGGGAGGTCTCCCACCAAGGACCAGACTGCCAACAAAGGTGCTCAATGCTGCCGTGTGGATTGAAACCATGGCATTGTTTCTTTATTAAGCCCGTGCAATTCGCTCTTTCTCAGCTCAGTTGCTTTTTTCTTAGATCGTGCCTTATGGGTGCACGTCTCTATGACGAAGGGACCTTCTATCAGCAGAGTCCAGTTGTTTAATGGTCTGACAGAATGAAATTAAGCAGGAATTGACGGGTGAGGAGAGCACAGTAGTGACGAGCGGGCAGCATGTTCACCTCCTGATGAAGGTGTTCTCAGCGAGTTAAAGAGTAGCAGCCTGCTGTTTCTTAATGATGCATTTTCGACCGTTTAAATGTTTCTCCACTTCGTCTCACTGACAGATGGGGGTCAAAATTGGTGCGGCATAGTCGATCAAGGGGCGAACGATTGCTTTGTATGTTGCTACAATCGTCTCCTTATCCTTGCCCTAGGTGCTGCCTGCTAAGTCTTTGAAAATTCTATTTCTAGTTTTCACCCGTTTGATCACATCCTCAGCGTGTTTAGCAAATGTAAACAGAATGTCAAAAATAACTCCGAAGATTTTTAGCGTATCTACTCACCTTCTCCTTCAGACATTCTATGCTTTTTAAAGTCGTGAAAGTGATGCAATCGTCAGCATAGGACGTGAGTTTTATTTCGGGAGGACGACCAGGGATGTTGGATACGTAGAGATTGAAGAGGAGTGGGAATAGTACTCCTTCGTGGGAAACACCTTGTTGGAGCTTCCTCGGCTTAGATTTCGCTTCCCTAAAATCTACGTAAGATTGCCTGCCTGACAAATAGTTGTCAATCCATCTTTTTAGTTTCTTGGGCAGAGAGGTGTCAAGCACATTTTGGAGCAGTGTGGTATGAGACATCGTGTCGAAGGTTTTTGAGAGGTCTAACGATACCAAGAAGGTTCTCTTATGGGTCGGGCACTGTTCAATTCATTAGCAATAGCAGTGGATATTTCACATACCACCATTTTTGTGCTGCGCCCCAAGCATGCACCATGTTGATGCGTTCCTTTAGGTGAGGTAGAATGGGTGCCTCTAGAATCTAGCAGCGGCGCAAGGAGGTTAATCGGCCTATTTGAGTTGACTTGATTCAGGAGCTTCACAGGCTTGGGCATTTGGATAATTCTACCAAGCTTCCATACATCATAAATCTCTAACCAGCTCACGCTTAAGATAAACCTTGGCCATGTACGAGCGTTCCTGTACATGTGTCCATATGATTCATCATAAAGATAGCAAGTCCATTAGGACCTACTGCCGTCGAACTTTTGACATTTCTGATAGCATTGAGGACATCATAGGCACTGAAGCTGAGTACCTCATCTCCTGCTTCCAATGCTCTAAACTTACACTGCAGACTGCGTTTGTTTTTATCTGGCCTAGGCAGCTGATCAATAAACTGTCTGTTGAGGGCTGCAGCACACTTTTTGGAGTTAAGGGGCGTTATATCTCTGCAGGAGATAGTTGTAAGTTCGCTTCTACGAGGATTTGACAGACTTTTGATGATACTCCACAAAGACTTATAGCCCATGCCCGACTCCTCCAGTTCCTGTCGCCACAGGCCCCTACGATGATCGTTAACGAGTTTATTGATTTCCAGACCCAATTCAGGCATTCTGGGATCTGCCGGGTTCTCAACCCTCAAGGCGTCGCGTTCGTCGGCAAGGCGAGCAGCCTCCGCTAGGAAATTTGGTCGTATCTAGGGAATGCGACCTGAGGGAATGAATCTCGTTCCTGCGGAGAACAATACTCCTCTAATATGCCGTTCGCCTTCTCTCGCTGTTCTTGGTGGTGGTAGTGCAGTGAACTTACGTCTGCATACTCCTCGAAGCAATTCCAATCGGCTCTCCGAAAGTTAACGAAGGTGCGATCCTCGGATGTTAAGAAATTCGCATTCAGCGTACATTGATAGTTTTTGGAATGTGATCGAAGCTTAGTGCCAAGTTCGCGCGCCAAGTGACTTCAGTAGCGAGGTCAGAGCAGATAATTGACAGTTTTGGCGAGCTCTTGTAGTTGGACATGATCAGTTTGGGTGTTTCTCGTTGGTAACACAGAAACACGTGTTGTCGATTTCGCCTGACAGAGAGTTACCTCTCCAATAACAGATATGTTCAGAGTTGGTTGTTGTTGTTGTTGTTGTTGTTGTTGTTGTTGTTGTTGTTGTTGTTGTTTTTGTTGTTGTTGTTGTTGCCTTCTTTTGAAACATACTTGATCTAAAAAGCTCATAATTAACAATCAATAAAATTCGTTAATAGAATTTTCAATTTGTTTTATAGTTTATTAAGACTTAAAAAGAAAGCAGCCATTAAATAATTAAAGTCAACTCCGTCCGATACAAAATCAGTTTCTTAGTGACTCAATCAAACTATGAAAAGATCTATTTTAAGAGATTTAGCTTTACTAATATAAAACAAAATAAGACTTATAGCATTGATATGTACTTTAACAATCGAAAAATCATTACAAGATTGCTTGAAAAAGCTAACAAAATATAAAAATCTCTCAACAATTTTTATAAAATCTTTAGAAAGAAAAAAGGCGCGTAAGTTACGAGCGCGCCGTAAATAAATCATAGCAACTTTTTCTGTTATGACAGACGAGAAAGGAAGAAATAAAGCAGCAGTTAAAGTTGCAGAACAAAAAAAGTTAAAGAAAAACTGCTGTAGGCATGTGCACCGGTGAATGGAGGAGAGGGGGGGAAAACTAAAGAAAATAACTGCAACAGGTAAATAATAAATAACTCATAAATAAATAAATGAAAGATAAAAAAAATATATTGATAAAACTCGAATTAATATCCGGTCGTAGTAAAAATGACAAGTAAATACAACAAAAACAACAATGGCAATAAACAACAACAAAAACAACAATAGCAACAAACAGCGACAAACAACAACAACAACAACATATAACAACGGCAAACAGCAACAAGCGCAAACGTAGTAAAGCAAACATTTAAACAGATCGAGCAAATAAGAACAAAAAAATGCAGCAGCAACAACAACAACAACAACGGCTAAGAAATGTTTCTTTACTACATAACAAATAAAAAAGAAGAACGGACAGACAAAGTCATAGATGGACAGATATAAGAACGGTCTGTCCGAACAGACGGACGAACGAACGAACGAACGATTGAATGAATGAACGGATGGTTGCATGAATGGACAAACAACAGACACAGGAACGTAATAAACGCATGCTAGAGAAAACCAAAAAAAAAAAACGATCTAAGAAGAAAAAAGAAATAAATAAAACACTCACAAAAGATTCTTTAAGAGCCAGAAATACGTTGACCAGCATTGTTAACAGAAAATGCCAGAAATGCAATTATAACAACAACAAAAACAGTAAAAAGTTACACCCATACAAGGACGTTCACACATATACGCATACAGACACACACACACCAGTTACAACACCAATGAAGCGAAACCAAGCAACAACAACCGGCGCAAAGTATCTGAGCAAAGCACGAATACAGCTCAGCTCTTAAGGTAAAGATACATCGGCGGGGACAACAACAGCAACATGGTCGAAAAAAACCTCAACACTTCATTCATAATAACTTCTTGTGTGCGAGCTGGTATCGGTGAAAACTGAATGTATCTCGATACTATACCCAAGCAGCAGATGTGTAGATACATCCACTTGTAATGCATGAATTGCATTTGTATTGGTTTTCATTCAAGTTTCTTGTAAGATACCACGTTCCGCAGCCTCTTTTGCCTTAAAGCGTATCCATGAGATACTGTTCAGTCAGCACATGTTCCGATTCTACAGAGACTTCACACACACAGATACTCGTTCTCTATGCCACAACGTTGCGTTTCATTATCGTTGCGTTTCATTTCATTTTCAAAATAAAATCATTTCTTGTAGATTAGTTTTCAGTTTATTTGATCAGTTCGGAAAGTGAAGTTGAAGTTATATGACAAACGTTAGCGTCGTCGCGCCAGATCGTTGTAGAATCAGCTACAAAAACAAAATAGCCACCTTAAAAATAAAAGCAAACAAAGATCGAACCGAATGAATGAATAAAAATCATTACAATTATTATAATAGAAAATAAAACTAACGTGAGTTAGTTTAAGATCGAGAAAATTCATAAACATATCGAGCACTACAATACATAGAGCGATCGTACTGTAAAACGTGTTGAATTCAAGCTATAAAATGCTTTTAGATAGAAAAATTTCTAAAATATATACAAACATTCTTCCATTTCAACGTCATAGTGGTTGACGTTGTTACTACCTTTGGTTGAAGAAATAAAAAAAATCTATGAAAATAAGAGAAAATCCTAAAGTGTTAAATCCTTAGAATTGCGTAATATTTAAGTTTGAACTACTAAAAAAAAAGACACGCTTATGTGAAAGTTTGTTTTGGGATTGAGAAATACAATCTTTGATTCTTCAAAGTTTGGGATAAACTTATTCAATGAATGTTGTGACTGTGAAAAAATTCTACAAGAAAAACGTAGAGCAATACACCAAAAAAACATACAAACCGACAAAAGCTCAATGAAGGAAAGCTTTGTTGCTTTAGATAAATATACTTCAGTTTGCAACTTGAGACTATTTCAAGCGAGTGAATCTATAACTAACGAAGCAAGGATTGAACCTTTTCACGTTTTGCTTTAAAAAACGAAACAGAGTTAATTTAAAAGTGCAACTCTAGAAGCTCGTCTTAACTACTGACAAATACGAAGAGAGTTTACTCAAATAGCGCAGCCTCAAATAAAACCCTTAACCAGAGAATGATCCATAAGAGAACATAGGTTATCCAGCAAAGATTTGCATAAAGCTTATAAAACTGTTGACGAGTAGAAAAGCATCCTAACTATTACGAAGGGCACATAATCCATCGAAAACATAAAGATCATCAAAAACTTCAAACATCAACAACTGCCTTAAATGAAAATGTAAAAAAAAAACTCATAAATACAATCAATAAAATCAAAAATTTTAATTCAGCTATTAAGGTTAGAATCGAATAGTTTGTGACCAAATCTTTACTTGGCCACATAAGAAAGTTCTTAATACGAGCGGGAAATATTATAGCCATTATGAAAAAAAAGACCAAACCAAGAAAGTTAATTTGATTTAAAGCAAGATTTTGTTTACTCGTAAGATAACACTCTATACGAAAAGCTAAGAAACGCTACGAAAAAAAGTAGAAAAGCTTTAAAGATTATTAAAAGCTTTGAAAGTTGTTCAAATATTTTACAGTTGTTAAAGGCTTTGGAATATAAAGTTTTGCAACATTTATAATAAAAGCTCTGAAATTAATTAAACAATTAAAAATATACAAATTAAAAGCTTTTAAATTTATTAAAAACTTAAATTATTACAAGAGCTTTGAAAGTTATTAAGAGCTCAAAGCTCACCCGGACGCATAAATCGAACGACAGATATTCACGAGAGTGTAAAAAAGCTCTTGAAAAGCTTGATAAAGTTTTATGCTCCAGTATTTCAAAAATTTCAGCAGAAAGTATTGACTACTCCGATCAATTCGATTCTAGAAACGAAACTAGGGTTCTAGCACAGCACAAAAAACAACAACAACAACCAAGCAAATCACTGCTGCACCCAACGATTTGAACAATTAATGCAAACAAAAAACGTATTCAAAAAAAATAAGTATTAAGACAAAAAAATGTATAAAAAACTATAAAAATCTATTGACACAATAAATTACAAATATAAATAACAGAGACACACTTAAAAGGCGATAAGCAGCAGCAAACAATTAAAAAAAAATTCTGCAAAAAAAAATTGTACAAAAGTAACAACAAATCAATAACATTTACAAAACAAAGCAATCTTGTGCTTTTTAATTTGAAAGAAATAAAGTAACACAAAAAAACTCCAAATTATTACAACTAGTTATAAAAATCAATGTTAGTGACCAAATTTCTTAACAAAGGCAAAGTAATCAATGAACGTCTACTAAAAAGTTAAAAATTGAAAGGCAAACAAATGCAATGCAGCAAAGTGATAAAAGCTGAGATTTAAGCTTACAAATAAAAATCCAAGTTATATTTTTTCAACAATATATAACTAAAGCTCAAGGTGTTCCGGTGCAGCAACAACAGCAGCTAAAACTGCACTACTCCGCACTCTTCACAAAGCAACAACTAGCTTTAAAGCTGACACAACAACTAGTTAGAAAAACAACAACAACAA
Source organism: Dichetophora obliterata (assembly GCA_963920525.1). Taxonomy (NCBI): domain Eukaryota; kingdom Metazoa; phylum Arthropoda; class Insecta; order Diptera; family Sciomyzidae; genus Dichetophora; species Dichetophora obliterata. Next base: position 190,618,415 of record OY986438.1, read on the forward strand.
CAAACATGTTGGTAATCACTATCGCGTTACTGTTGTGTTGCCAACATTTGAGCTTAACGTGGAGCACACGTCTGCCGCTCGAGGTGTACGAGTTGACATCGGCAACAACATCAGCGCATGATTTGCATTATTTGCAGCAACAACAACAACAACAACAACAACAGCAGCAGCAGCATAAAAATTTAGAGTATGCCACGGTGAATGCTGCTGAGCAACAAGAGCACGAACAAAATGTCACTAAAGCAGCTACAGCAACAACAACAACAACAACAACTATAGAGCATCTTAGCTCTTTGAATGTTGCAGCAACTCCACAACAACAACATCAATTGGATCGAAGACGTTCGCGACAAATGTTGGATTTAATGCAACAGCAACAATTAAAACAGCAACAACAACATCATTTGCATCATCAGCAACATGCAAAAAATTTTAAAGATCTACGCATTTTATATCAAGTTGGGGTGAGTTGACAGAAAAGTTGGCAGAAAAAGTTTTTATGAAAACATCAAGTTCTATAAGAAAGCATAGAGTTTTTATCAGTAAAAGCTTTGGACCTTAAAAAAACGTGAAACTGTTCAAAAATCTTTTGAGACAAAACACAAATTTATTAAAAGCCTATAAAAACATTACAAAATTAATGCAGCATTGAATCCAGTATCTTTCTAGTTACGTTGCAAGGTCGAAAGTTTTAGCTGAGTAAAAATATAAGCCCGCGAACAGCGTTCGAACATGGGCCACACGGCCATAAAAGGGTCGAAGATGGCTTAAAAATAATCCAAAAAGCCTAGCGACCAAATGTTGGGTCGAACAATGGCCGAACAATGGCCGAACAATGGTCGAACAATGGCCGAACAAGGCTTAAATTAAGTTATATGGCCGCCGTATGCCCGTTGTATGCCACCAAATTTTTCAAAGCTCTTCTACAACAGCAAACGTACGCGCAACACCCAAAGCACGCCTCACTCGGCGATGCTAATGTTGATAGTATGGACACTTGTGAGAGGAGCAAAATAATTCATTTTGTGTTTGAAGTAAGTTTAAATTAAGCTGCTCATTTTCATTGAAACCTATTCGACCGCTGTAAGCCCGTTGTATAGCCAAGATTATTTACAAACTACCTCTGTTCGGCCGCTGTACGAGCCTTATTCGGCCACTGTTTGTCCAAAAAGTCCTGCAAACGACGTATGGCGGAAAAAATATCTGAAATGAGGCCTTGTTCGACCGCTGTTTTGCCAAAGCTAAAAAGCCTGTTTACTCGGGCACCCTTATTTAAAAAGCGGAATAGATCCGACATTAATAATTAGAGATCAATTCCACTTCTGTCTACTTTACTTTTAAAAGGCTATAAAAGTCTGGATGTTGAAATTAATAAACAAAAATAAATTGCTCAATAATCAATTTTAATTCAGACCAGCATTTTCAATAGACGATGCATCGCTTAAGTTTGCGATAATATATATATGGTCACAAGGAATAATGACTAAACTCAAAATATCGTAAAAAAAAATATCCATTTTTAGTCCAGAATTGAGCATCACTTATGTCTGCATGAATTTTGTTTGTAATGGTTCATATATTTCAAAGAAATGAGTCGTAGCTCGTGGAATTAAAATATCGTTTTTTTACGATACTTTGAATTTAGTCGTTATTCCTTGTGACCACAGATATAAAAACCTTAATGATAAAAAACTACTACTGCTCTTTTCATTTATGTTACAAAAGCGTGATACTTTCATGGCGTTTGATTTCGTGGCATCATTTACTTATAATTTTTTTCTTATTTAATGAATAGGTCTCAAACGGTAAAAGTTGAAAACCATTATAGTACATCTAGCAAAGTACTTATTGGAGTTCCACAAGATTCTGTCTTAGGTCCAATTTTATTTTAATATATGTAGGTGTAAATTCATTGTTTTCAAAAAAAGTTACGGGAAAACTATAGCGTTTCCCAATTATATGGCTTCTACCTTTTCTTGTAATTCAGGTTTTAAGACTGTTATAGAAATAAATCAAGACTTGGTAATTTTAAGACACTGGTTTACTACATACAAGTTAGTTCTAAGTGACAAGACCAAAAGAGTGCCATTTAACGTGTCTGGTAAAAATATTCAATTAAGATGTTTCACTTTTCATAATGCGAAATGTGAAAAAATTTAATACTGATTGTGTTAAAACTTTGAAATACCTAGGTTTAGTACTGGACTGGCAAATTAATTGGAGTGATCACTCAACTGCATTTAAAGTATTTAATGTCAACAACAATGCAACTGTACCATTTAAAGAACTTCTGCTCAACAAAATTGCTAGCTGGCTTTTACTTTGGAATTGTTCAATCCAAGCTAGATTCCCAGTGTCCAAGTCATAAAGGAATCTTTAACGAATTTTTCACGATTTTTCTTTATCTTTGACGAAACATGCCGATTCGGTCATACATTTCCTTGACGAAAATCTCATATAAAAAGCTCCAAATTCATGCACTGTTTGTAAAATTTCTGTTTTCGGTGAACGAAAACAAGACGAATTTGCTAAAGAATTATCGACAAATGTATCTCATGCAGTAAGTTTCTTTAAGAAATCATCATGACATTTTCGTGCACGATGCCTTGGACTGCAGGGTTATGGATTGACGTGCTGGGGCACCAATACGCATTAGCTGTATTCTCTATATCTAGCATAATTGCATGAGAGCACGGATTGTAACAATTCTATACTTAAATATCCAATGTATTGAGAGCGCCTTATTGTACAAGCGTAGCATAGTAAAATCAACAGCTCGAACGACTCTATAATTAGCTGCACTTCACAATTTCACCTACTCTTTGGCTGCTCTCTCATTCTCTTCTCTCTCATTACAAACACAGAGTTGCATTTCATAACCTATATTTCATAGTTTCGCAGTATACATGGGTTTTCAGTGTAGCATACATTGGATATATTGTACGGGTTTTTACTTGTATTTTCTTGCGACATTGTACGGATTGTATATTTCCTATTCTTGCACCGTGCAAGGGCATATACTAGACATAGAGAATACCCCTATTATAATTGGATCAATCCTCTTTCTATTCTTCAAAAATGTGCCATTAGGTTGATAACCAAAAAAAGTTGTATTGTACGTAGTCAAGCTCTTTTTAGAAAGTTGCACATTTTGCCTTTGACTTGTACTACTTCAAGGTGTTGAAACTATTTTTGCCAAGGTTTGTATATTCAGGAAACACTAGAAGTCATTCAAATTATAATTTAAGAAAAAATAATATAAATTTTAGTTCAGTTTCACCTTACAATTTACAACACTTTCTACACTACTTTACTTCTGTAGGCCCAAGAATTTTCAATAAGCTTCTATGTCATATAAGATGCCTTCATAATAAACGTGCTTTTTTTAATGAACATGCTTGGCTGTTAAGTTTTTCTGTTTAAAATCTGAAGATTTTATTTTTCCTCATAAATTCCCGGATCGAAATAAAAGCTTGATAAAACCGGTATAAGATATTCCTTCGCTCATTGTGTTTTAAAAAAAATGTGTTTTTACAAATAGCAAAAAATGCAATTTTTGGTAGTCAATAAGAGTTATAATGAAACATAATTTTAAAAACTTTTTGTGTCAAAATGTTGGTTTAAGTAAGAAATTTAACATTTTAGCAGATGTGGGTATGCGTTCTGTGTAAAATAAAAAGTTACGAGCAAAACTTTGTTTTTTCCAAAAAAAACCTTCAGGAGAATCAAAATTGCTTGTAGAGCAAACGAACAGATGTTTTCTCAATTTTGTTATTAATTCCAATTGATCTTTTCCTCATTTCGAATGAAATTTCTAAATTTCAATTGATTATTTTTGCATTTCAATTGATCTATTCTAAATTTCAATAGATGTTTTCTGAATTTTCATCGATCTTTTATGAATTCCAATTGATCTACTACCCCAACAACACTCAGTTCGTACAACTGAATATTTTTTAATGTAAACACTTTCAACTTTTATTTATATTAAGAAATCAAAGTTTTGACACAATAAAGTTTGTTGTATTCTAAAAGCTTGAAATATAATTTCTAAGGCCGCATTCATAGTGGAAGCATTGGCTAAAGCTGATTCATAAAGCAGCTTTGTCGAGCTTTTTTTGATCATAGTGAACGCTTATTCAACGCTTCACAAAGTAGCTTCTTGAGCTTATTTGTGTTTATAGTGCGAGCTTTTTGCTTGTTTCATCAAGCGAAATGGAGATGGAGCTGAAAAGCATTTAAAAAGTAGCTTTATACTTGGGTTCAGCTTGCACTATAAACACTGGTTTTCCCATATATTTCTACACAAAGCATTTTTCACAAAAACCTCTCAGCTCTGTAAAAAAACTATGAACAAACTATGAACGCGGCCTTAGAAATGAAATTTCAAGCTTTGAGAATACAGCAAACTTTTATGTATCAGAGACATTGATTTCTTAATATAAATAAAATTTGAAGGTGTTTATATTAAAAAATATTCAGGCGTACGAACTGAGTGTTGTTGGGGTAGTATTCTGAATTTCGAATGAAATTTCTAAATGTTAATTTATCTTTCAAAATTTTAAAAATTTCAATGAATCTTTAAGTTTTTAGATTTAAGTAGGTTTTTAGATTTAAGATCATAACAACATCTTTAAAATATACTGTGTTTATCGAAATTATAAACTGAATGTATTCGGTTTAGTACACTTTATCGCTGGATTATTGTATTAATTTTTTATTTTATTTATTTTTAAAGTATGTATATTTTTATTATTAATGATGCAATGGTTTAATAAAAACATCTGAAGCATAAAAAATTTTATAATAAATTGTGTGAAAATGAAAAAGTGCCAAATTCATTGTTCGCCCTTTCCTTAAAAACGCCCTGTAGCGGTCCTGATTATCATTCTCTAATTCATGAAACTATCTCAATATTCAACGGCGCAAAAAACAGTAATTACTCATCTATTAAACACTAAAAACACAACGTCATATATTTATAGAATATATGCTTGATTCCACTTTATTATTGGCTTATTGAACTTTGACATGTGCGCAATAATTGCGATACCGAGAGAGTGGGCAGCAAGGAGATAGAAAAGCTAATTAAATCGATAAAAAAAGAAAAACAAAACAATATAGAGTGTTTACTAACTGTGCAGAAGAGCAGACAGACAGACAGAGAGACAGACAACATTTGAATCAGACGAAATACTTTCAATTTCTAAGGCAAAGTTTTGCATGCAAGCAGAGATGGATTCAAAGCAAAAGTTGTAATTTGATAATATAATAGTCTTAATGAAAGATGATGATGATGAACATCTTATCTAGTAATGTTTACATTTATGTTGTTAAGCAATTTCATGCTCTAAAACAAAATGTTATAAGAAAAATCACAGCAAATTGATTTAAATAATTTAACCTTAAATTTCAAAAGTTTCACTAAACTTCTATGGGTGTCAAAACCATAATATTATATTTGTTAACACACACGCACACACATACCTACATAACCGTTGGACAGCTTATCAAAGGCGGGGCAGGCAAGATTTTGAAGCTTATACTATAAACAAATTATAGTTTACGACTCGAACCAGAGATTGTATGAATGAATGCATGAATGAAAATAGCGCTGGGGGCCAAGATGGGGTAAAGTTGTTGTTGTTGTACACATTTATTTTTTTTTATGTTGTTGTTGTTGTTGTTTTGAAGAATTCAATATGATTCAAATTTTAATGTTCCACTTGATGGCGAACATTCTTATACACAAAGCGGCAAGACATCAAAATTACATGTATAACAATCATACAAGCATGCATTTTTATGGATTTTTTAAATGTAGTAAAATGCTTTTTTTTAAATTGTAGTTCAAGGTTTATGGGAAAGTTCAATTGGCTATTAATAGTTAATTAATACGAAACGGAAATGAAAGCAACGGAAGTTGTAACTTTAAATAATGGGGCCCAAATTATGAAAATAGCCTAAGATATAGTTTTAACAAGTTGCTGGGTATCGGAAATTTTGTCGGTAATAAAATTTTAATGAATGACAAGAAGAAGACATAATTTATGTTATATTTGATAAGTATCTAGTTTTGACTTTGACCGACAAATTCTTGACACTCAAAATTGTCACACTGTGGAGTATAGCATCGTTGTTGTTGAGAGAAGAAACATTGTTTCTATGTTTCTGAGATCTGATCATGTAAATGTTTTGATGTTTTTTTTTTTGTTTTTTTTTTTTCATTTCAACATGTTTGCATATACTTAAGTTGGCACAAATGGAAACAAAATCCCACGCTTTCAGATGCAACAGGTTGTTGCCGTACCCAGAATAATATTAGAATATTTTTAAATAAGTTTTTAAAGTGACACGTTGTTAAAATTATGTTTTATGATTAAGTTATGATATTTAAACTGCATATAGTTAACTATTTATAAGTTTAACAAGCTGACGTCTGTGTTTGAGTGTGTACGTGTCTGAGCACAGGTGTGCCTCTGTACGTGTAATAATGCACAGCTGCTTCCATAAGTCAGGGCATAAATTGTCATTAATCACGTTCATATAATTGTAATTGCTTGTAAGCTGAATGAAGCATAAAAATAAAATAAAGTCGTTATAGAACAATATGCGAACGAATTTCGCTAAGTTTTAACATATGCGCACAAGACATGCTGCGCAGCGCAAAGCCAGGTCAAATGAACACAAATGCTAACTTTGTTGAACACTCCAACAAAACAACATTACATCATCCTGAGTAAATACTAACATTTTTTTAAATAATTCCGAAAAAGTGTCAAACAGCTGCGTTTTTTGTAGTATTCTAGGCCAAACAAGGATCGAACAGGAATTTTGCCTAAACAGCTGCAAAACCAGAGTCCAACAGTAGACGTACAAGGGTCGAACAGTGACCGGTACTATACGGTCATGTTCTAAAACAGTTCTGCTATACAATTTTTAGCCTTATCAGACTATATCGTAAATTTACGATATTTTCTAATATTATCCTCATGCTCCTAAAAACAGTATTTTTTGCATTTATATAAGTAGTTAAGCTAATTTTGATAATTTCAAGTGATTTTTCACTTTTGAATGCAGAAGGTTTTAGTAGTGTTGGAGGTAAAAGTCGAAAATTTATGCTTTGAATTCATGGTTACAAGAAAAAGGAAGCGAGTCGCAATTTCCCTTTCACAAATTGGCTGTGACGAAATTCACAAAAAAGTCATTTTTAAAATCCACCCTTTTTAAAACTGTCCTTTAAACATTTCAAGACATGAGTGGATGAGGGTGATGTGTCGCAAAATTCTAATTTCGAGAAAATTGAGTTCAAAGTTTCGCATTTGTACTAAAATCTATACTAAATCAAACTGTGTGAAGAAGTTATTTTCTAAAACAGCCACAAATATGGTTGTTTTAAGGTTTACAATTATTTGCATGTACATTACATCTTCACCTATGCATAGAACAGCGAAAATCCGAAAATGCGACATATCACCTTCATTCACTCATGTCTTCAATTATCCTTGACAAAAATCCCTTTGACGAAATTGTCATTTTTTAATTTAAATTTGAAGGGTTAATTTCCCTTTTTTGTGAATTTTATTAAATTGAACTTGTTAAAACTATATTTTAGGTTGTTTTCATAACTTGAAGAGGATACGCTAAGCAATTTTCAGTATATTCTGACTTTATCGTAAATTTACAGTATTTTATATGTTTATCCTTGTACCTTAAAAAACAAATTGTTATATTTATTTATATAATTCAAAGTACTTTGAAACGTTTTGTGCATTTCACTTTTGAATTTTAAAGTTACTAGTAATGTTGTAGGTAAAATTTGAAAAGATTTGCTTATGGTTACATGAAATATTAGGGGTATTCACGAAGTGGTGTATTACTAGATTTTGAACCAGCATTAAAAGCACATATAGGAATGATAATAGGTTTTGTATATATATATTAAGGTGGATAAAAAAAACTCATATTCTGGGAGCTTGATTCAAGTAGATCTTAAATCCGAAAGGATATCGAAATCGGCGGAACCGTCATCCAGTGGTTTTGATTTAAAAAAATCGCTTTTACGCCAAAAATCACTGTTTTTTTCGCCATAACTTTTTAGCAACCAAAAATAACTACCTAAAAATGGGTGGAAATTAAAGGTATCTGGTACACCAATGTTGTAAATAGGAAGATTTTTAGATTCAAGAAATTTTTTAGTGCAACAGTGTTCAGAATTCGGTCAACATTTGAGGTACTTTTCACTAAAATCGCTATAAATTTGCTGTTCATTCGCTATAAATATGTTAATTTTTGATTGTTCACCACGAAAGGTGAAGCCTCTGCAAAGCCACACCATTTTAAAAATAGAAAATTTTCTAAAATTTACTGAAAATTAGTGGATTTATAGATTTTTGTGAAAAATACCCTTTCAAAAATACTTTCCAAAAAAGTTTAAAAAAAAATTCCACTGTTTTGATTTTTTATTTTTTTTTATATATAATATATGGGCATTTCCGCGGTCACTCACACGACTTTCGGAAGCAAAATAAAATTTTATATGTTAAATAAATCAAACACAATTAAATTTTTTACAATTCACCACTAATAATTTTTTGTAGTATTTTGAGAGTACTATCAATGGTAAAAAAATTGAGAGCCTCCGGTTTTTATCTTTTGAGATAAAAGTCACAACAGAGCGGTCACTCACGCGACTTCAAATAGACATGGCTTTAGACATCATTGATAACAATCGGCAAACTCTGCGAGTTGTGTAAGAATTTTTAACCTTAAATATTTTTGACATAAAAAAGATATATCAAGCTTTATTATTAGTTTTATAATTTTTCAAAATTTGGCCTGTCCTTTTTTTGCGAAGGATTCATCTGGGTCACTCACGCGACGTCACTCACGCGACATTTTTTCCACTGCAGTTTTGTGTGCAGTTATATATACAATTATAGTCATTACATTAGTATTTCAGCTAAGAAGAAGAAGAAAAAATAAAAAAGAGATATCCATGAGCTGCAAACAACTAAAAAATACTCTATGTTACAAAAGAAAAGAAATTAATTTATTTTAAATTCATTTTTGCTTAACATATATATTTAATTAATATAATATTTTTGAGAATAAGCGGTGCGCGCTATTTTTATTTTCATTTCAGTGTTGCATGAAGTGAAATGCTTTCGTTTGATGCCACTGATATTTTTGGCTTTTTCCCATTTTGCGTTCATTTTTTCAGAGACTTTTGCTGTGTCATCTGTCGAAATGAAACATATTTTAACCCCACTAATATTGTGTCGTGCACACTCATAAAACGAAAAGGCATTTTGGAGAGCATCCTTCTTAGTTTTTTGAATCTCCCACACTTTCCTTTTTACAACTGCACCCACTCCATCAACTGCACCCTTGCCATGAGAGGTTGCGAAATAGTTCCATTCTAATTCTTCGCATCCAAAATGCATCAAAAAGTCAGGTAGGCTCCACGTCATATACTTGTTTTTAAATTGACTGGAACTGCCATCAGAAAATATATAAAGTTTTTTAAAAAGCCCGTATTCCATTTTCATTATGTCCATAATTTTGGAGATAAAAGTGAAGACCGCATTTTTGTCGTGATTTAAATTTTCGCTTATTACAGCATATGACGTCGTACTACCGTGCAACCAAGCCACACATGTAAAAATTGTTACTTGTTTATAACTAAAATGTGCACTTTGAATTTCATTTTGGCATTGCAGGCGGTAGTTTTCCGCAAAATCCATTTGCAATACAATTTCGCCTGGTTTCAATTTCGCTTTGACGTCTTCAAAATATTTCTGCTGACAACGTTTAACAAAAAAGTGTTCCTTAAATGTAGGTAACATAGCCTGTAGTTCATTTAAGAGAATATGTAGGGGAGCTGAAGTCTTGGTTAAGACCATTTGTCCATCAACCTTACGCCAATTCTGCCAATCCACACATTCTTCCAAGTATTTCCAATATATTAAGGGGACAAATTCATGTTTAATGTCATGAACACAATTTTGACAATTGCCTGTCATGCATTCTTCACCCTCAATATTGCAGCACACTGTTCTTAGAAAGCTTTCAAAATCGCTTGAAAAACATTTAAAGACAGTAGCGCAACTTCGTAGCAGAAATGCGAAATTAGCATGATACATGCATACGCACATATTATATGGCATCTTACTTGAGAGCTCGATATGCCTTGGACGCTGTTGGTAGAATATGGTTTTGCTTATGGCACTTGTACCAATCTCGGTTTTATATATGTAATTCAAAAGCTTCTGCTATTGTCATAAGCATGTATCGTCTGGCAACTAATTGGCCGTCGACAATAATTGTTTTTTTCCTCTCAGCAGCTTGGACGGATATTTCATCTTTTAAATAAAACTTTTTGGCAACATCCAATTGATTTTGATTGCACCTTGTCTCTTGTGCAGCAATGATATTTTTGTCTTCGTTGTATTTTTTATTTAATACATCAAGAACAATTTTTCGCTTTTCTGCATTTTTTGGCAGTGCCCTTTCTGCCTTCTTTACGGCCTTTCCAAGAGATTGCTTTCTCCAATACCTATCACTTTTCTTGTTCTCCACTTGCCGATTAGCCCGAATCATTTTTACTCTCGATCTATCATATTCTCGCTTTCTTTTTAACTTGCTATTGACTTCTATTGGATTCTCTTGCAATTTCATTCTGTACTTTCGGGACAATTCTCTTTGTTTTGCTCTATAAACCATCAGTTTTTGTGGGTTATTTTTGATTTTGTCCATGTACCGCCTTTGCTTTTCATTTGTTTTATTCATATTTTGTTGGTCCATCTAAATTTAAATTAAAAAAAAAATTAAAAATAACCAAACAAAAATAATTTTTTTAGAAGGGATTGCACTTACGGTCACTCACACGACAAACTTTCGCAATGAATAAAATATAAATTATTTGAAAAAAATTTTATTTAATTTTATTTAACTGATTGTTGAACCAATCTCACGTAAACTACAAATTTGCTTCCACTCTTATCAATTAATGCAATCGCTTTGACAACTTATGCTGTTTTTCGGTCACTCACACGACAAAAGAAGATCAGATTAAAAATTAGCACAAATACGGTTAATTCGTGCTCTGTTGTCTCTCTTTGTACTTTTTACCGTTACTTCACTTATCTAAGTACAATTAAAGAAGAGAAGCTCTACGGCAAGAGAACTCTAAATGTAATAAATATTTAAACGAAATAAGCCTATAAAACATACCCAGTGCAGGATGCATACAAACTCAACTTCGCTAACAATTATTTTTTACATATGAACTTTTATTCACAATTTTAACCCAAAAATATAGAATTTCAATATTTCTAAACAATATATAATAAAAAACGTCAAGATCTTCGGTACTTTTGTTTGGGACTCTTGGTTGACCTTTTCGCAGAAATGCCCATATAAATAGATTACACCAAGTCTTTTTGAACAATACTTAATTTTTCCAAATTTACTGAAAAATGACAAATTTATAGCGATTTTAGTGAAAAATACACAAAATGTTGACCGAAAAATTTTTTGAATCGAACCATCTTCCCATTTACAACCTTGGGGACTTTGGGGTCCAAGATACCTTTCATTTGCACCCAACTTTTGGGTAATTATTTTAGATTGATAAAAACTTACGGCGAAAAATGCGGTGATTTTTGACGAAAAAGTGATTATTTTAAAATCAAAATCGCTGGACGACGGTTCCACTGATGTCGATATCCTTTTGGATTTAAGATCTACTTGAATCCGGCTCCCAGAATATAAGTGTCGAAAAAAGTGTTACACTGCAGGGTATATATATAGGACAGTATCGGACAAAACAGTTGCAAAAAATATCAATTTTTTTACAGTGTATTTTAGTGTACATTAATATGTTTATTTGTAATCAAACCATCAATCATATACTACGTATATTCAATTTCTCTCTTAAGCTGTAAGCTTAAGCTGTCTTCTCTTAAAATTCTAATCCCATGAAATTCTGAGCGAGACAGAACATTTGCAACTCACGTGTAGCAATAAAAAGAAGGTATTCCAACAGTTAGTTATATAGAGCATTTTAAGTTCTAACAAAGATAGTGAAGTTTATTGTAAAATAATTTTGCAAGAAAGTTTATACAGCAATATAATAAAAAAAAATAAATATTTAACAAAAAATTAGTCCAAATTAATTTTGGGGAAGCACTTTGAAAGTATATTATTGATGACTTTAATAGCGGACTTTCCCAAAAATATAAAGTGCATAAGTCGTCAATTTCACGAATTATATCTCGATATCATAACACAAAAAAAAATTATGTTAAGCACCATGGAGGCCGCTCTCGTAAAACGACCCGAAGAGTTGACAACTTACTAATGAGACATGTGAAGAGAAAACCGCTCCAACACTTGTCGAAGAATACCAGTTGCCAATTTTTTCAAGAACTGTGTGTCGTCGCCTGGTTGATGCTGGCTTACTTACTTATCGTCCAACCAGAAAGCCGAGTACAATTTGCAAAAAGACACCTTAATTGGTTAGTTGAACAATGGAAATCTGTCCTCTTTTCGGATAAATCAAAATTCAATTTGATTGGCAGTGATGGTATGACCAGAGTTAGGAGACCCAGAGGAAAACGTCTTCAAGTACCGATCTGCGTCAAAACTGTCAAACATGGTGGTGGGCATATTATGGCCAATATTGGAGATTGGAGAGAAGTGATGATGCCATTTGCTGAATGGGAAATGCCGTTGCGCATTCGAAGTTCCAGCAAGACACATCTAAGCTTATAAAAATGTGGTTAAACGACAATGGGATTAGTGTTATGGAGTGGCCCGCGCAATCCCCAGACCTTAACCCCATTGAGAACCTTTGCTAGATACTAAAACGCAGGGTTGAAACCGTGAAAATATGAAATATTCAATAGATTTACGATTGAATGGAAGATTTCATTCCATCATAGATTGCCAAACGGCCTGGAATGAAATTCCGATCGATATGATTCACAACTTAATAAGCTCCATGCCACGTCGCTACAGTGGCATGAATATTATTTAAAAAGTAATATTTTTGCTCAAAAACATTAGTTGCAAATGTTTTATTTTTTCCATATATAAGGTTTATATGAAGTAAAGTTTTTATTTTTTTTAAAGAAGAATATTTTATGTTAAATACCTTAGTTTTATAACGTATTAAAACATCTTTGTTACTTTTTAAATCAAAAAACGTTCTTTTTCAAAAGCATTTGGATTTTTCATGATTTTTTCCAAAGTGTTTCAAGGTTACAAATATTTTGTCCGATACTGCGTATAATATATATATATATATATGCAAATCTAGATTGTTTAGAAATTGGATTAAGATGTGGAAAAGCTAATTAAATAAATTTTTAAAGAAAACAAAACATGGATTGGAAATGGATTGTATGCAAATCTAATTTGGATGTTGATAAATCGCTTCAGTCAAAATGTCAATGCTGATATATTGGACTGACCTCGCTATTGCGCATGCGTTTTCTATTGAAATAGAGTACTGTTTATATTGTTTTTTTAATTTAGTCACTGTTCGATCCATGTTTGGCCCTTGTTCGACCGATGTTCGGGTAATTTCATTGTTTCTCGTTCTGATAAGTTCGTATCATATATCTTTAAATTAAATCCATATTACTTTGTATAGCTATGTTTGGCTTTATTGATTAATGTATTATTTTTTATGAAAATTCATAGCTCTTAGCTAATTCAAATATAAATATACTTACTAGTAATAATTATAAATTAAGTATAAGTAATTGCTAAATTATCTTTTCTTGATTTCACAGTTTTAACGACTTTTAATCCAAAATTGACAGAATTCCTTGTAATTCTGTTGTTTCATTATTTAAAGACCACTCCGATACAATTCCAGAATGTTGAAAAGAATGTTTAATTTCTGTTTTTTACATTAAACCAGGGTAGCTTTTGACCACGATCTTGCTTTCTGATGAGAGACATATAGTGGAAGCTGCACCAGTTTTGCTTGTTAACTTTGGTTAACAAAAAGAAAACAAAGCGTTGCTCGGAAATAATATTTACAAAATTTAAACCGCTTTCGGAAAATGTTCTAAAAAATTTTCTAATGTTTTCTCTGTTTTAGAATATTTTTTCTTTTCTCATATAGAATACAGACCTGTTAGCAATCGCTTTTTAAAGTTCAAGTTAAAAATATTCATTAATATGAAAGGTATATAATTTACCCAGATTGGTTTAAAAAAATCTTTACAAGAACGAAGATTTCCAAATATCGGTATCGCTTTTCGATGAAGATCAAAAGTATTAACATTTGATCGTAGATTTAAAACATCCACCTTCAAAAGGCTGCGCAACAAAATATTTGAAACTTAAACTCTGCACAACCATCTTGTTTAATGATGACAGAATGAAATATCACAAGTTTGTTTTATGCAAAGTTTAAGCTGATATGAACGAATCGTCGTCACCTGATACAGCAAACAGATCGTTAGTTTTTGTTTTTTTATTATAAAGTTAAATGAAGTGCAACAACTTAGTGGGCATGACTGCCAACACTTGAGCAGCCAGCCACCAAGCAGCAAATGAAGGCATACATTTAACGCTGCAGCTACACCTCCGCCAACACCTTCACACAGATTCTCATACAAAAAAGTAATGGTACACCTTCCCCCACTCACAAACTGTTTCTTACTACGTTTTTTTTTTTCTTATTTTAATGCATTTACATTTTGAACATCTGTTCGTTGCTTTTGAGTTACTCAGTCAATGGGCTGATAAATAGACGAACGGACAAAAAGACAAACAGACAGACAGACAAGCGGGCAGACACATGGATAGTAAAACTGACAACCACCGATCGATTTGTCGATCGATCGACATAGACTAAAGTAAATAGAGTTAAGACGTTGGAGGTGCGGCAACATGTTAATTCTGTGCAGCACGTACGAGTAACGTGATTCACGTATTTTGTTCACACATCATTGAACAATAGTACGCGCGCGAACAACAGCAAAAATAATAACAACAACAGCAACAACAACAAAAGCAAAAACAACAATAACAACATTATTAAAAACTAACACAAAAATTCATTGATAGCTGTCAAATTGTTCGTCGAAGCGCTTATTTTTTAGTGGCTGGGTTGCTTCCTTTGCATTGCATTCATAAAACGAAGATGATTTCAGAGCAGCAATAAAAGTTGCGAGCTAAAATATTTTATAAAACTCCATAATATTCCTTTATATCCTCTTATTATGGCATAAATCTGTGGTCACAAGGAATAATGACGAAACTCAAATTATCGTAAAAAAGCGATATGGAATTTACTTTATTGCCAATTTTTGAAAGTATGCAGATATCCATTTTTTTTTTGCCCAGAATTGAGCATCACCTATGTCTGCATGAATTTTGTTTGTAACGGTTCATATATTTCAAAAAATGGGTCGTAGTTCGTGCATTTATAAAATCGTTTTTTACGATACTTTGAGTTAAGTCGTTATTTCTTGTGACCACAGAAATATGCTTAATAATTAATGGAGTTCGTTTTATGTTAGTAATTTTGTACAAATCGACAAAGAAAAGTTTAAATTTTTTGTTAAAATATGCATGTATGCATGTTAAAATTAATAATATCGTAAATATATGAATTTTTAGTAGTATCATAAATGTACGATATTTTTAATATGATCAATTGATTGATTTATGTGATATATTCAAGCAATCCTCATCATTTCATGTTTCGAAAAGCTTTAAAATAGCTTTTGCTTAACCAGTTTTACCAAAAAATGCATCTTATTAATTATATCTTGAACTAATTAATGTGACTATTTTTGACATTCTTAATTTACGAAATTGTTCTCCCATTGTTTTTTTTTTATATATATATATATATTTTGGGAAATAATTTTCTGATGAACTGAAACTATTTCCGAAACTATAAATTTTAGTTGAACACGATTTTGAACGAAATTTTCCATTTTTGCCTTAAAATGCATAAAAATTGTGCTGGACTTGCAATATTTTGTTGAAAAACTTCTTGTATCGTTAATTGAAGCGACTTTTATTGTATCGTAAATTTACGATATATTGTTAACTTTTACTTTTTCTTGCTAAAACACAGGAAAATATAAAAAATATTGGTATGGGTTGTTTTTAAAATTCAATTTTATATTGCCAAAAGTGTTCCTTAACACTTAAAAGTAACTTCAAAAATAATGCAACGTTAACATGGCTTTTGTCTTAATCAGATTTAGTGAAAAATCAATTATATACAAAATTAATTAACGTGCCTATTTTTGAGATCCTAAATTAACAAGATTGCTTCCCAAGTTTTTTAGGAAGCCTTGCAAAAAACATTTGCTGATGTTATAAATGTAAGTTTTATTTGGGCACAGTTTTGAACGTTAGTTTCCATTTTTCCTTTAAAATGCGTGGAAATAGTGCTCAGCTTGCAATATTTTATAAAAAAAATTGATGATATCATTAACTCACGCAATAATTGTATTATCGTAAATTTACGAAATGATGCTTAATTTTCTATAAAGCAAATTGTAGATTAATTTGCTAAAATAATTTTATTTAGAACTCAATTTTATATCCTTATAAGTTTTTTTAACACGTTTAGTAGAAAAAATAACTGCAACATTAGAGTTTATGCTAACTTCAAACCTTTTTAAAAAATCTATATAAAGTATAAAAATATCACAAAAAAAATAAGAGATTGTTTGACATCTTTTTATTACATTAATTTCTTAAATATACCTAAAAAGTTTGAACATTTTTTGTTTTCGTTTTTTGCAACATTAATATGCTTTTCATTTTAATTTTTAATTGAGTATCGTTTATGTAGTGTGATTTACTGCTTTTGTATTTTTTACTTAAAATTGCATTCAAAAACATTTTTTCTACAATTTTAAGCCTTTTTTATGATATCGTAAATTTACGTGATTTTTTACTTTTGTTGTTTCAAGCTTAGATTTGCATTTTTAAAGTAATTTTAAGTTAATTTGATTTTTTTTTTTTCTTCATTAATTTAAACATTCTCTGGAATTTTCTTTCAGAAACATTAGGATTGTTTGGTTTTGTATGAAAAAGATTTAAATATTTTTGCTATTGTTATTTTGGATTATCTTTGTTTGTTAGTAAGTTTTAGTTTTTTTCTTCATTTTTTTTTTTCTTTGTTTTGTTTTGTTTATACAATTTCATTCAATTTGGAATTTCATAAACGACTTGCTTGTTTGCTATGCCACGCGCACGCAACTGTTTGTCCGCCTACTCGTCGCCCCAACACCATTCACAACGTTCACACCATTCCATGCATACATTCAGCCATTCATCCATCCACCCATCCATCCAACCATCGACATTCATTCATACTTTCGTGCTTTATTCCGGCCATCTATTTGTTGACTTGTTTATTCGTTAGCTACAATAAGACGGCTGTCTATATGTAGATGCGTCTGTCTGTCTGTCTGTTTGTTAGTTTGTCTGTAACTCACACATTTATTCATGCCATCGTTTTTCATTCAGCTTTTTTTAGTTTATTTTTTCTCTTATGAATGTTGTTGTAGTATTTTAGTGAAAATGGCTTAAATACCGGAACTAGAAGTTTAGCGCTTTTTGGCCTGGGAACTGGATTTTTCACGTTTTAAACCAAAACTTTGTTGTTAGTTTTGTTGTGGCTTTGTTATATGCGCTGTATTTTGTAATTTGGAGAATATTTGTGTGGGCGATATAAATTTGCTGTTAACATGGAGATGATTTTGTATAAACAATTCATTATAACGATAAAATATTTAAACCAGCTATTTGCTTTTTTTTATTTAACTGATATGTTGATATTTTTGTTTAATCATAAGAAAAGTGGAGCTATACACATAGTGACTGAAAATTTATTTGACTTATTTTTCCACTTCAAACACATTTCAGTAACATTATCTTAAAATCAGGTGTTTAACCACTTAATTACCAAACAACTATTTTAGTCTTATCAAAGATTTCAACAATTATATTTTAAATTATTTAATATACATCAAGACTTCATAAATCACTCTCAATATAATCTTTTTGTCTCTAAAAGCTATTTAAACGTTGACACATTTCAAATAAATAAATTATATTTTCTCAAAAAATGCATAGACTTTGACAAAAAATTTTAAAAATTAATACTTAACGATTAGTTTTAACAGTCATAATTAAAACGCGCATATTAAAGTATTTGCAGTGTCAACGGCTTTATTTGATTTCAATTAAAATGATAAAATAAAGTCATTATAAAGTCATTAAAGAGTATCACATCATTCATTCTATTTTGGAGATTAACAAATCTTACCCAAGAATTTTGAAAAAAACGAAGTAAGCAATAGTGAAAATTACATCAGCGATTTATTTGTACAACAAAGGAAAAAAAACAAAAACAATTTTTGAGAAAAACACAAAACCAGCAGAATTTAACGATTTGTAAAGATCATTCAAATTAGCAAAAGTCAAAACCTAGGTATGAGAACTGCTAACAGGCGGATGGAGTGGAGAGCTGCCAAAAACAACAAATAATGTTTACCAATAACAAGCTATAATGTGGCCACTATAAAAATAAAAACAACAAAAACAACGACGATTTGGTATCGAATTTAATCGAAATGAATCGAACACCAGTCAATCGTATAGCATCCATTGAGAAAATAAATAATACTAAAAAACAACACTTTAAACAGTCTATGATCAAGAGAAAAAGTATACGCTGTAGAGTGGAAACGGAAGAGTGGTAGTGGAAAAAAAAAACTATCTCCAACGGATGTTCATAAAACTTAAAAGAAGAAGAAAAAGATAGATAGAAAAAAATGGAGGGAAAAACAAGTTTTACTGCTTATTTGGCGAGCGAGCGAAACGTCAATGAAACGAAGTCTTATAAAAACCAAACGGATCAATTGATCAGTTTTTGTTGTTTTTGATATCGATGTTGTTGATTTTGTGGTAATCAAACAACCACAATAGCAACAACAACAACACCAACAAACTTAGTAGAAAAATATTTAGCAACAAACTATAGGGAAAACCCGATCATAAGAACGGAAATGAACGCGCCAGTTAAGTGTGCAAGTTTGTAGTGACGTAGCCAGGGGCGGCAAGAAGGCTGCGGTCTATTTTGCGGACGTGAGAAATGGTAGCAAAAATTTTAAAGAGTTGAAGACAAATATCTTTATAGTTAGGTTCATACCTGGTAGCCTTTCGACGAGTACCATGGAAGCACTATTAAAACTGCTTACATAAAAATTTCTGTGTATTTAGTATGTCTTCGAGCTAAGTAATTTGACATAGATATTTGCATAATATTTTAAGTGTGATAATGTCCTTACATTACGTAATTTGCCTATAGTATGTTTAGATACTCTAAAAAAGTTCTGCTATACAATTTTTAGCCTTATCAGACTTTATCGTAAATTTACGATATTTTCTAATATCATCCCCTTATTCCTAAAAACAGTACTTTTGCATTTATTTAAGTAATTCAGCTAATTTTGATAATTTTAAATGATTTTTCACTTGTGAATGCAAAAAGTTTTAGTAGTGTTGGAGGTAAAATTTGAAAAATTATGCTTTGAACACATGGTTACAAGACATACGAAGCGAGTCGAAATTTCTCTTTCACAAATTGCTCGTGATGAAATTCACAAAATAGTCATTTTTTTAAATCCACTTTTTTCAAAAAGACTTTGCTTTTTTTACATTTGAAGACATGAGTTAATGAAGGTGGTATGTCGCAAAAATTCAAATTTCGAGAAAATTGAGTTCAAAGCTTCGCATTTGTACTAAAATCTATACTAAATCAAACTTTGTGAAGAAGTTATTTTCTAAAATAGCCACAAACATGGTTGTTGAAAATTGTTTGTATGTACATTACGCATGCGTACATTACGCATTATGCATAGAACAACAAAAATCCGAAAATACGACATATCAACACTCATGTCTTTAATTATCCTTGACAAAAATCCCTTTCACAAAATTTTCCTTTTTGAATTTATATTTGAAAGGTTAATTTCACTTTTTTGTGAATTTTGTAAGAGAAAATTATTTGAAGTGGAAGAAAATTTTGTAAGAGGAAATTAAGTAAAGGGGGAATTTTGTGAAGGACAATTTTAAAAAAGGGAAATTATGTTAAGGGAAATTTTGTCAAAGAAATTTTGTAAGCGGCCAAATTCGACCCCAAACCCCAAGAAATATTGCAAATTCTACAACTTAATTAGCAAGCTGAAACTCACAAAATGACGTTTTGTTGATGATGGTTGCCTTCATTTAATTTTAAATATCATATACATATCTTGACCACTACTGAAACTACTTTTATGTCAAATTCCATGTTATTTTGGCGTAAAATAACGCGATTAGGCTATTTTGTGTAAAGAAACTCTAAAAAAGTTCCGCTATACAATTCTAAGTAAAATCTGAGTATATCGTAAATTTACGGTATTTTGTATTTTTATTCTTATACCTCAAAAAACAATTTGTTATTTCTTTATTTCAATAATTTAAAGTATTTTTAAACTTTTTAGTGCTTTTTACTTTTAAATCTTAAAGTTTTTAGTAATGTTGTAGGTAAAATTTGAAAACATTTGCTTATGGTTACAAGAAATATTGTAAATTTTACAACTTAGCAACTTTACTCGTACTCCGAAACTCATAAAATTACGTTTTTGTTGACGGTTACCTTAATTTAATTGTAAATATGATATAAATGTTTTGACCACTACCGAAACTGCTTCCATATAAATTTCAGTGTTATAATGTCGTAAAGTTACGCAATTGGGCTATTTTGTCTTGAGAAACTCTAAAGAAGTGCGACTATATAATTTTGGGTAAAATTAAACTTTATCGTAAGTTCACGGTGTTTTCAATTTTTATCCTGATACCTTTAAAAATTACATTCTTTACATGTATTTCAATAATTTTAGTATATTTATAATTCTTTGTGCTTTTTCACTTTTGAATTTAGGAGTTTTAAGTAATAATGGAGAAAAATTTTAAGGTTGTAGGTATGCTTAAAACTTTTGTTTACACGAAATTTTGTAAATTTAAACACTAAACCACATGACTCAGTTTTGAGAGTAAAATTCCTTATTCAGTAAAATGCGTTTTTGTTGATGGTATCATTAATTTAATTATTTATAAATAGCTTAACCACTACCGAAACTGTTTTAATATACATAAGTTTTAGTTCAGTTATATCAAAAAATGATGTGATTTGAATAGATTATGATAAGACGCTCTTCAGAACATCTGGTGCATAATTTTAAGTGTGATCAGACTTTATCGTAAATTTACGGGATTTTCAAATTTCATCCTCATACCCTACAACATACTATATTTTACATTAATTTAATTAAAATAAAGTCTTTTAACATATTCACGTTATTTATTTTTCTATTTATATGCTTGAAACTCATGGTTACAAGAAATATTGTATTTAATCACTTAACAACTTTACTTGCAAAATTAAAACTCACAGAATTACGGCGGCATGAATTAAATTTTTGTTAAATTTTATCAAAAATTCAATGTTATTTAAAATACTTGAAAATAATATTTGTCACATTTATTTAGTAATATAAAGGCGTTTTTTTTTTCTCGAAAAAATGTTGCATTTTTTCTTCCTTCTTTCTGCCATCTTTGAGAAATCTTAATTTTTTTCTTCTTTTGAGGTCAACATTTTCGCGAAAATAACACGATTCAATTTTAGAGGTCACTATTTTCATTCTGAAGAGTACAGAATCTCCAAAGAGGGCGGAAAAAAACGAAAAGGCCATAAAATATTTTGACGATTTAAAGTGATTTTTCAATTTTTAATTAATGAGTTTTTACTAATTTTGAAGCCAAAATTTAAGAATACTTAACTCAAATCATGGTTACACGACATAATGTTTATTTTAAAACTAACTCACTTACGCACTCGCAAAACTTAAAATCACAAAATAACGTTTCTGTTTATGGTTCAAATTGTTTTCAATTTATGGAAATTGTTTATAATTAACAGGCTTGACAAAGCAGAATAATTGAATGATAGCACGCATAAATTCTTAATATACTACGCTTCAAAAGTTTACCAGCTAGAACACTTGTGATTTTTTTTAACACAAAATGATCGCAGCAAAAGTCTAGCTAACTAAAAGATCACATGTTCCAAAGTGAATTAATCGTATTTGTTAAGAATTTAACTTGTCGATGGTCGCCAACAGCAAAAGCTGTCTATTTATTTATCTGACCAACTGATCTTCGATACATTAAGAAACTACACTAAATATTTCGCGGTATTTTTCACGATCGCTTGAAAATTGTTGCTTTTTCTTCCCAGCAAGCATTCAATTATGCGTGATACAAGAAGAATTAAATAAACACCAAGAAAGAAAAAAAGCAGAAAAATACGATGTCGTCTTTCATTCATGATTTAAGGCCGTCGCTCGTTTGCTTGCTCACTCACTTCCATAAGATCGTGTACGATCGTCACTAGTTCGTAGTCAACGTTCATTCACACAGAGATTCATTCTTTAAACACACACATTTTTCATTCATTCATTCATAAAAATGTTGAGGAACGCGTAGATCAAGTTTTTGTATTTTTTTTTTCTCTGCAATTGGCTGTTTATCTGTATATCTAACAGACAGAGACACGCACACATACAAGTACCTTCGTGAAATATAGTAACTCGTGGCTATAGCTGCTTAAGTTTGTTTTAAGGTATTTTTTTTTCAATTTCTTGTTGTGTTTGTGGTTGTTTTTTTTTTTAATTGTAATTTTTAAAATATTCGCAGAATGCTGATTTTTACTACAAACATGATCGACATGAATTCATGCAATCGTGCATTTGTTGTAATTTAGTTTCTGTTGTTGTTGTTTGTGTTGCTTTTGTTTTTACCTGACTTTTACATATATCTTGAAGCTGTTCGCTATTTAAAGAAGCTGTAGTTGTATCTATGAGTTACAAGTTAGTTAGCTTGCTATTGCTATGTTGCGGTTATAAGGTAACAACAAAAACAACCACAACATCAACAACAACAAAAACAATAACCGCAACAAAAAACTGGTACTAGTTCCGATTCGATCGTAGTGCGGGTTAGTACGAAGCGATCGTGGTTAGGATGAATGAATTGCTTTTTTCCGTTGAGGATGTGGCGAACGTTCGTTGCTTCGTTCGTTCGTTTATTAATTGCAACGCTCAACAAGCAAACATTGCTGTTGTTATTTTAGAGTTTTTTTTTTAGTGTCGCACCAGAAGAAATATGCAGAAAATGGAAGAGGATCATTATGGGGCACGAGCAACCAGTTTTTATTTTCCATTTTTGTCTGTTTTTTATGAATGAAATCGTGCTTTTCTTCTTTATCAACTTCTTTTGCTTGAGTGGAGGGGGGAAAGGGAGTCAAAGGGAGGAAAGAGTAGTTAGCAGAGGCAAACTAAAACAAGGCAGCCACCGAAGAAAAAAGTGGTTGAGAAATTTCCGTTAAGAAGCAGTAAAAAGAAAAGAAGAAAAAGCCTAATATTATTGTATTAAAAAAGCTTTAAAAGCATGATTTAACGATTTTTTATTTGATTAAATTATCCGTTCGTTTATTTTAAAATTCGCCAAGGAAATAGATAGCTTTTAAATTTTAAGAAAAATGTTTCGGTTTATTGGGACTGTAGGGACGTCAAAAAGACACACGAAAACGTAGAGACACGTAAACTTAATTATTGGTCGCAGAATTTAGTGACATACTTAGTTTTTCTAAATCAGGCCAAAATCTCAAGATATTCGCGATTGAAATTTTAATCACTTTTAAAACCATTTTTAGCTATATTTTTCTTATGTTTAGAGACCAAAAATTGTGACCACCTCCGATTTTGCTTAAACTTTCAGAATTGAATCTTTTTATAAAAGAAAAAACACTAATTTGAGCAAACAAAGTTTAAGATTTTAACGACGTTTGCGAGAGGTTAAAACATTCAAATTTGGTCAAAGAGGAAAGAAAAAGCGAAATTGCATTACTTTTGAAAAATCATAGATTCAACAAGGCTCACTCAATTTTAATGTTTTAAGTATTTTTGAAAGACAATTAAAAAATAACTGTTAAAAATATTTCTATTAAATTTTTGAGTTTGAATGTCAAATACCAAAAATTTGAATATCTCGAAATTTTGACCTGATTGGCAAAAACTGAGTATACCACTAAATTTTACGAACGAAAATTAAGTTAACGTGTCTCGGCATTTTTTGTGTCTTTTCAAAAGTTGAAAATTTACTGACAGTGTTATTTTTATATTTTAAGTATTTAACATAAATTGGGCAATTTTTGAGTTTTATTGTCTTAACTTAGCGTTTTTTGTACTTGATATTGTTAATGAAACTTTAAAGCGTTAAATGTTTTATTAGAGTTTTAACAAACAGCCACCTTTCGCTTAGCCTATGCATAGTTTGATGTTTGATTAATGTTGTTCAATCAGTTGACCAACCCAAAAAAAAAAAATTCTGTGCATATACTTGGCTCCTACAATTTGCGCTTTGGAATGCCCCGCCCCTTTTAGTCAACTGAAATCAACGAAACAAAAGTTTTTCATTAAAATAAGTTACTTCCCTTTGCATATACCTGATTTGAACGAAAAAAAAATATAAATTTTAACACAAAAAGAAAAAAATTTTTTAACAGAAAACACAGTTTTTTTTAAAACAATATTTCTATAGTATTAATTAATACGAACTTTTAGGAACTATAGGCAAAGGCCAATACGTTAAAGAATATTTGTGCAAAATTTCAAGTTGATAACTGATTTACTTTTTAAGCTATAGTCCACAGCGCGGGAAAAAACATGTTTTGAGAAAAAGTTGATTAGAGTTTTCGTTTTTGTATTGGGTACTCTCGATGCTCATCCCTTCACTGACTTTCTAGGGACTTTTTAGACTTTTTTCTGAGCTTAAAACATTAAAAATATTGGCCCATAACCATAGTCAAAATAAAAGTCAACTCTAAATTTAGTATAAGCATTTTTGACAGTTTTTTAATATAATATGTTGTTAAAAAGCTTGCACTAAATTTGGAGTCGACTTTTATTTTGACTATGGTTATGGGCCATATTCTTTTATTTGTAAAAGAATTAAAAAAATAAACAACTTTCTGGTGCAGGTTCCCCCTTTAAAGAATAGTCTACTCGAAAAATTTTATTTTAAAGATATTTTTCAATATTTTGTGGTAAAACCTTTATTTTCTACAACTGATGTGTAGTGTTTATGGATGATCTCAACGCTGTTTATTTTTTTTTTAACAGAGAACCAAGGCATGCGCCTTATACAAACAAGGTTTGGTCTTTGTCCTGAAAGGAAAGGGATAGATTTTTTAGAGGAATTGATTGGAACCATACCTGAATTATTGATGAAGCGAAACAACCGTGAAAGACAATTTGAATTGTTTTTAACCGAGGCTAGTGTTATGCCTTTATCTCGGCAAGCATTTCCAGTTTTTAGTTGTTCCTGGCCTTTAATTCCAAATATTCCACAATTTAGTTGTGAATTTTTAGTTTTCTATATTTCTTAAATGTAGGAAAGAACAAAGAAAGTGAAAAAACCATGCCCGAGCCCGGATTCGAACCAGGGATCTCTGGGTTGATAGTCTAGCGCACTATCCACTAGACTACACAAGGCCGACAACCATTATTTTACGGATCTCGAAGTATGTTTGGAGTCGTTGTTGGAATATTCAACGTAACGGCATTTCCCACGCGGTATATGGCAAAATGACTTTAGCTTGTATGTCTTCATAGGCTTCACCATCCATAAGACCTTCTATGCGGTGAATTGATCTAGCTCCAGATGACGAAAAACACCCCACACCATAACACTTCTTCCACTAAATTTACTAAATTAAACTTTCGTTTAATATTGAAATTTACACTGTACACTCAAGAAATTCTGAAAACTTTTAGTGCAAGGTAAAATATGAACACTTTTCGCGCGAATTAAATGTTTTAAACAAATTTCCTTTATAAACAATATGGTCTTAGCATAGAAAATCGTATTCAAACCGATGCTAAATCTTTTTGGAGCTTTATCCAATCTAAGAAAGGGTCATCTAATATTCCTTCTTCTACTTTTTATAATGACATAAATTCATACTCTGTAAATGACACAGTTTGGAAATTATTTCAAATCAAGGATTTTGTCAGAAATCCTGATCCGATCAGCTCACATGTTGTTGATAATGTTGAGTAGTGTATACATTTTGGTAATCTTATGGTTACTCTTTCTGATGTTGAAACTGCTATTGGTAATCTCAAAAACTACGTTAAATGTGACTTAGATGGTTTTAGTCCTTTTTTGCTAAAAAATTGAGCGCAATCTTTATCTTTACCTCTGTGCATCATTTTTAGCAAATTCCTTAATGCAGGTGTTTTCATTGATAAATTGAAAGTTTCCAACCATAACCAACATAGCCAAAGTTTTTAAATCCAGCAACAAACATGACGTCCTAAATTACAGACCTATCTCTAAGTTAACTAATAGTTCCAAGCTCTTTGAGAAAATAGTAAAAGATAAAATGTACTTTGCATTAAAAAATTGTATCTCTCCCAATCAACATGGCTTTGTTTCTGATAGGTCAACTACAACAAATCTTAGTGTATTCACAAATTACTGCATCACCACAATTGAAAAGCGCTACCAGCTGGATGTCATTTACTCCGACATATCCAAAGCCTTTGATAAACTATCACATGATATTTTACTACTCAAGCTTGCCAATATTGGCTTCCATTCTACATTTCTTTATTGGTTGGGATCTTACCTTTCAAATAGAGTTTCATATGTAGTCATTCAAAATGTAAAATCATTTTCTTTTTTAGCAACTTCAGGGGTTCCTCAGAGTAGCATTCTTGGACCATTACTCTTTGTCTTTTTTTATAAATGATGTTTCTAAGTATTTGAATAATGCCCAATTTTTACTTTATGCACATGACTTTAAAGTTTTCCATAAGGTTAAAAATCAATCGGATGCTTATCGTCTTCAGGCTGATCTCGCAAACGTTTTTTCTTGGTTTAATCTGAACCAATTGTCACTAAACCTTTTAAAATGCTTTGTTGTTTCTTATTATAAGATAAATTCTCCTATATCATTTGATTATACCTTAGATAACACTAAGCTTGTAAGGTTATCCGAAATTCGTGATCTAGGCGTAATTTTTGTTTCAGGCCTTAGTTTTAGCTGTCATTTAAATCATATTATCCCCAAAGCATATTCCCTATTAGCGTTTGTTAGGCGCAATAGTATCGGTTTCTCTGACCCATACACATTTAAACATTTATATTTGTTCCTCGTAAGATCTAGCCTTGCGTACGCTTTATTTATTTAGAGCCCATTTTATTCAGTGCATATTACCAGATTGGACCAAGTTCAAAAAAGATTTTTGAAATTTGCTTTACGTTCAATTAGTTTGTCGGATCCTCATCCGACCTATAGAACGCGTTGCCTGCTTATTGGTCTGCTTTCTCTTGAATCTAGAAGGTTATTGCACAGGATTATGATCATTTACGATTTGATAAACGGAAACATCATGTGTGAGAAGTTACTTGAAGTATTATCGTTTAATATTCCACAAAGAATGCTTCGTAACTATGATTATTTTTACATTAATTGCCATAGAACCAATTATGCCATTAATGAGCGAATTAATAGAGTACTTATAGCTATAAACAGAATGTATAATAATAACTTAATTGATTTTTCTATGCCTTTAGAACTACTATTACTCTATTGTTAAACAGTTTATAATTTTGTTTTTATTTTATATCCTGTAAGGATAATTTATCCATAGACGGAAATAAAAAAAAATAAATAAAAAATAAATTTAACAGTTTTTCAACAATAGCGACCGTAAAGCCTTTTCCAGCTGGTTTTCTTACCTTCAACATTTCATGGAACCAAAAATGTTGTATTTGAATTCGTAATTAAAAAGCATCGTATTTCACTATCCTGTCTGGCAAACTTAAATAATTTTTTCTGTTTTAGTTTTGATATGAAAGATTTTTTAGCTGGGCAATGAGACAAAAAAAAACAGCTTTTGCAGCACTTCGGGGGTTGCAAGTCAAACTGCACAAGTCTACTTGAAGTATATTTCAAGTACTTGCATAAAATACAAGTTCAAGCTTGCTTAAGTTTGATAGTTTTCAATCAAGTATAACTTGAACTTGAATATAAACAAGACCACGACAACTTACGACTTGCAAGTATGCTAGCTTACAAGCGAACGGCACGAAGTCCCAAGTACAGGAAAACTTGATGCCTTCGGCAAAAAGCTTGAAAAGCTTGAAATTGAAGGCAAGTATCCAAATTAAAGCAAGTATCCAAAACTTCAATGAGCGTGTGTTAAGAAAGCTTAAGCGTAAAAGGAGTTTTAAAGGTTCTGTGGACTCCGTGGTTGACAGTTTTAGGGGGTAGCTGATTTCGGAATTGATGTCAAAATTTTAAATTCAAGATGACGGATAGACTTTCCACTTAAATTTTTTTGTATTTTTGCAAATTCTTGTAATTTTGAAATTCTGACGACGGATTTGATTTCAAATCTAATGTCACAGTTTTAAAATTTAAGATGGAGGTTAGGGTTGCCATCTAAATTTTGTTTGCAGTATTGCCACCAAGTAAAATGTATCTATGTTAGGGGGTCGTTGATTTCGAATCTTCACTTAGAATTTTAAAATTCAATATGGTAGATTTTACCACCTAACTTTTTTTATGTTAACGAATTCGGTGCTGGCGCGAACACTAGGTAAAAATAGGTCGCTTAATCCAAATCCGTTGTGAGAATTTCAAAATTATAAAGTTTTTGTATAATAGGGTTGCTACCTAATAATATGTATTTTCAAGAGTTTTAAACATCATTTAAAAGGGTAAGGGTCGCTGATTTCGAATCTTAAGTTAGAATTTCAAAATTCAATGTTGTGGATATTTTTGTATAATAGAGTTGCCACCTAATAATATGTATTTTTAAGAGTTTTAAACATCATTTAACAGTGTTAGATATTCGCTGATTTCGAATCTGAATTTAGAATTTTACAATTCAATATGGTGCACAGGGTTGCCACCTATTTTTTATTTTTACGAATTCGGTGCTGGCGCGAATACTAGGTAAAAATGGGTAACTGAATCCGAATCCGTTGTGAGAATTTAAAAATTATAAAATTTTTGTATAATAGGGTTGCCACTTCATAAAATGTAATTTTAATAGTTTCAAACATAATTTAACAGTGTTAGGGAGTCTCTGATTTCAAATCTGAAGTCAGAATTTTAAAATTTAATATGGTTGATGGGGCTGCCACCTAATTTTTTTTTGTATTTTTGCGAATTCTAGTAATTCTTAAATTCGGACATTGGATTCGGATTCAGCGACCCATTTTCACCTCCTGTTCGCTCTAGCACCGAATACGTAAAAATAAAAAACTTAGTTGGCAACCCTATCCACCATGTAGAATTTTCAAATTCTGTGTTCAGATTCGAAATCAGCGACCCCCAAGCGCGTCGGAAGCTAATTTCATCTGGGGGGCACTACAAATGGGGGGGGGGGGGGCAGTACAAATGGTGGTGCAAAAAAAGTTCACCAAAATTTCTTCAAAGAAACATGAATGTGAATAAACAAATTTTTTATTTTAGTTTAAAATAAAAAAAAAAATATAAAAATATATAAGAAATATTAAAATTTCATAATTTTTAAAAGTTCTTCCAATTTCAATATTAGAGATCATTCTTTAAAGGATCTTTCATATGGTAATATGAAAATATAAGAAATAATTATTGCTTTTATAAAGCAAGACTAGGTATATCTTTACATGGTTTAAATGCAATAAGGTACAAAAAGTTATATCAATTTAAATTCTTCCAAAATGTTTCTTTCTGCCTTGCGAGAAACAAACTCTTTCACCAATTCCATCGAATTCAATTCTTCGGTTTTATCTTTGTGAATGTGTATAAGTGCCGCATGAGTGAGTCGTTTCTGTGTCACAGTTGCTCGAAGGTACGTTTTAAGTCGTCTTAGTGCACTAAAAGAACGATCAGATGAAGCTGCTGATGCAGGCACAGTCAAAAGCAAAGCAATAAGTTTTTCAACTTCATTTAATAGTTTTTTTACAGTATCTGAATTTTTTGCAAATTGGGATACAATGCCACTACAATTTCAAGGTGTTTGGCCAGGCAATTGCTTCAGCAATTTAAGTTGCGCGTGGAGGTCGCTCACATCAAAGTCATCTGCATAAAGATCTAGTTTTGTTTTTAGATTTTGTTCAGAAGGCACTTTTCCGTTGAAGGCTTCGATTACAATATTTTCCAACGATTCTAGAGTGTCAAGATCTGTTTAAATGTACAATAAGGTTTACAAAGTGCCAGTTTACACTAGCTTCACTCAACCGACTCACCGAACGTTAAATCAAAGTGAGTCGGTTGAGTGAAGCTGGTGTAAACATGCAAAATTAAAAAAAAGTAAAATATCAACCTGTTTAATCAAATCTAGCCGTTATCTCATTTGAGAGAAGATCTAAAATTTCGAAATAATCTTTTCGTAGACTATCATATAATGGCAACTGTAATGAAGGAACCGGATTTGATGTTTGTTCAAAGCGTCGAGGTGGATTTTCATCAGCTAATTCACAGTAGGAGCTTTCGCATGGTCCAAAACATTGGACCAACATGTCAGATTGTACAACGTGTAGTACCATGCGTAAGCTAAAACGATAGTTGAAATTTTTGGTTTTTTTCTGCCGATTGTACAATATTGTACAACTATGTAAAATTACTGCTCAATTGTTAGGGCATCTAAAAGTTGCTTAGCTATTATCCGGATGTGTTCTGCTCGAGAGCTTGTAATTAATGATGTTGATTTACAAGTTGGATCGTTCGAACGCTCAATCAAATAGTCCCATTAGTTTTCCATCTAACTTATCATACAACATGTCGTCCAATATGGAAAGCCCCTAAGAACATGCCAAATTTTTTCTTACCAGAGTTGCAAAATGAACAAGCATTTAGCTACATACTTAAGGGTGCTTTTTAACTGAAGTGGTGGGCTTGCAGTAGAAACTCTACATTTTGTTCTATCTTTTTGCAAACATAGAGAAAGGAAATGGTTATCCGCAAGCATGCTTATGAAAAAGAGAGATAGAAGAGGAGAACATATACAAAAAATATTATCGTTGTAAGAAAAACTGATATTTTGAATAACTTTTGAAGTTTTCCTTTTAAATTGTTTATCTAGCTAAAAAAGTGGGGGCGACTGCCCCTTTCCCCCCGCTTCCGACGCCAATGGCGACCCCCTAACACTGTTAAATGATGTTTCAAACTCTTACCAGGTGGCAATGATTGGACACGCTTTCGCTTGTTTTGCATGACATTTGTAATTTCAAACATTTGGCTAACTTCTAACTTGGACTCAACTGAAAATGTATTTAAACTTTTGAATAAGATTTTTCTTGGCCTTTTTATAGTTGGCGTTTCTGTGCTCAAAAAAGTAGCCATAAAAATCGACAAACCTGCAGAATTATTTTCATCAGTTATCATCTCATAACAAAGGGAGAACCGTCAGCCAAATCAGTCATAATTTATCTGTGAAATTATGACAAAACTCAGAATTCATTGTTATTTCTGATAAAAATCACTTACCCGCTGCGCTTTCGTTATTTCGCAATGTTTAGTAGAGATAGTCTTACTGAACTATTGATAGTTAAAAAAAAATAAAAACTATCAATGAGTATTGATAGTCTTAAATATATGAAACTATCGATACTATCGATAGTACCGTTGATAGCTTTTTTTTTTTTGTATTCGCCCGGAGGTATGAAATCTTATAAAGATACGTATACCCGTCCTATACGCATGCACGATTTACATTCTAAAATCTGCCCGAATCAGCCGGGACAGACAGAATGCACCTACGTACTAAAACATACCCCCTATTGGCAATTAGGATATTCCACTAAGCACATTAATTGGCTTTTCAGCGGAATTTAAAAATTGAATATATATAAAACGCGTATTTGATTGATTTGATTATGTGATTCTTTATAAATAAGCAACATCGAATTAAATAATAGTAATTATCAATTTAAGGTACCCGAAAAACAATCAAAAACACTAAACTCATTTTAAGCTTGACACCTCTATTGCAGTTTCTTCAATTGTTTTCAACAACGAGAGGGGTATTCACGATTCAGTGCAGTTGAGGACTTGTGCACTTTACAGAAACAAAATACACGTACCTCAAAAATCTGCACAAGTGCTTTTCTACTTTAGCCTCAAACTTGAGGACTTGAGCAGTTGTGCACTTGGGTTAGGGAAAAATTGTACAACTTTGAAATAATGATGGTGGTGTGTTCACGAAAACCTAACTGCACAACTGCACAAGTCCTCAACTGCACAGGCAAATGCATTTAATCGTGAATACCCCTGCGTTTTTTGCAAGTTTGAAAACACTAGAAAAGCAACAATTCTCTCAAACTATTTACTACCGTGGGCACAATCTAAGCTTTCACAACTCTGATACTGCGTTTGTAGTATGACTTACTGCTTTTCAGACTCACCATCTTTTATGTAATAGAAGAAGAAAAGTGATATTTCAACGGTTCTTGTCCATACCTTGTAATCTGCAGTTAGCGATTGCAACAAGATGTGCTAAATAAGTGCATACAGGACGGACTAAAAAAAAGTAACACTTGAGTATTTTGTTAGCACTCTATTTCACTCCCAATAAAATTTTCATACTACGTTTTATATATGAAATTGTCTTTAAACGTAGTCTTAGAGGATTAAAATATTCGATGAAAATATTCATGTTAAGTTTTATAGATAATTTATTTTTCATCTCTTAACAAAATCTAATAACTTGTTTCATTTTGAAGAGATTTTTAATCAATTAAAAAATTATATCTTCCGTTTTGTTAATCAATTTATATCACATGTCGTCTGCAAATTATTTTTTCTCTCCATTTGTTTAAACTCGATATCCTATTTCAACCACTGGCATTAAATTTTTTTTGGCTTAATTACATTTTTATTTGTAATTAAAGTAATAGAAAAATCATTATAAATTCTTTCAGTTGTATGATTTTCAAAATGTTCCGAAATATTCTGCCTTCACTTAATATCCTTTTGAAGTTTTCACATGACATTATTTCAACAACTCGGCCCACTGTATTGCACCGGCTGGGCACATTCGACAATCTGCCATCGACGATGCCTATCAATAACCTGCATTCACATGCATCAAATACAACAGCATCTATTCTAAATTTAAATGAAAACCGGAACTAGACAGACGCACAAAACAACAAAAGCATACCAGACAGATGCTGCTGCACCATTGAGACGGAAAAATAGCTAGACAAAAATATGACACTGACGATAATCGTATGTTAGGCTGGCATCAGCTAGATTCCACTGAAGATAATCGATTAACAAAAGAACAGAAATGAGAAAAGCAACAGCAAAGAACACTAAATCGTAGCAACAATGCAGCAAATCGGGGGCGTTGATGCACAAAGTGATATGGGTCTGGGAGAGTCTGGTTGATGCACAATCTATTTTTTAAGAACAACAGCTAGAATAATGATGATGCACTTGCATCTTTCGGCTGTTTCATTTGAATTTCAACCAAAATACAATACTTACCTGCAACGACTTGAACGATTCTACAAAGAGTCAGCCAGACTTTTATGTAATATGCAGCGATAGCGACAACGAGACATTAACAAACGCAGTCAAGCTCTGCCATGTGTGCGGATATCAAAACGACCCCGATAGGTCAAACCAAAATAAATCAAGACAAACAAATGTTACTAAAAAGAAAACGCTATTTCAAAAAACTCAAGCTGTGCAGTAAAAAGAAGAAGAAAAAGAGGAAAATGAACAACAACTCATAAAAAAGAAAAAGGTTCAAAAACGCATTAGTTTAAGTTGTTCCGGAAGTAGCGGAAGTACGTCTAACATTAATGGATTATCTGTAAGAGGAGGTGGCTGCAACTGCTGCTACGAGTGGCACTGCAACAATGACTGGCGTGATGCACTTTTCTTTTTCTCACTCTTGCTGCTGCACCGTCTCTTACTCATCGTTTCGCTCCATTGCTTGCTCTGTTTGAGTTCTAGCCGGAATTGCGGAAGTAATCTTGAAGCAATGCTGTTCCGATTTAGTTTTTTTTCTTTTCATTTTCAAGAAAATTGCTTTTCTTTAAAAAATTATGTGTTAGTTTTTCTCTTCATCTCTCACTTTTTTGTTTGTTTTGACCCTTTTTATGATGATGATTTTTCTGTTGTTTTTTTTTTTTTCTATTTATTTTTCACAAAGTCGTGAGAAATTCTTGTGCCAGTCGCACTTATGGCATCCGCACCGGAAGTGGTTGGTAATTTTTTTAAGAAAATTTTGTGAAATCTATTAAAACGTCATGATGGCATCAGAAGTTGAGATTATTAATATTGAAGTTTTGAGATTATTTAATGCTTTTTCTAACTCAAGATGTGCGTAAGCACTCTGTTTTTACAAGTGTTAGTATAAGGGACATAACCGTTAAGGGTTTTTATACAACTGGTTAAAAATAAATATTTTAATTAATTTTAAAATTTTTTTAGGATGTCTAATAATTGTTAGTAGAGCTCGCCAGTGGTGAAAATTCGACCTTTTCGGATACATATTTTTTTCATTCGTTGATTCGATACAAAATAGATGTAAGAAACTGTTTCGACTACACGGTTAGAAATCTTGGAATACATTTTATAATACTTTTGGGCTTACATATATAACTTATAAAATGATATTAAAATGTAATACTGCACTTCAGTACTAAAAATATGTACTGAGATTTAATGCTCAGTTTGTATTAATTTTTAATGCTGATTTTGTATTAAAAATAAGGTATAATATTAAATATAGTATCAAATGGAAAATCAAGTTGTATAAAATCTGTGGTCACAAAGAATAATGACTAAACTCAAAATATCGTAAAAAAGCAATATGGAATTTACTTTATTGCCAATTTTTGGAAGTATGCAGATATCTATTTTTTGCCCAAAATTGATCATCACTTATGTCTGCACATATTTTGTTTGTAATGGTTCATATATTTCAGAAAAATAGGTCGTAGTAGTTCGTGCAATTAAAATATCGTTTTTTACGATAATTTGAGTTTAGTCGTTATTCCTTGTGACCACAGAAATATCGTTGTTATATTTGAAATGTATTCAAATATAATACAAAATTGTATTGAAATATAATACAGCATATCTTAAAAACTAAATGCAATATTCACCTTCTTTTTTCTTTTAAACTGAACCAACGCTCAGGGGATGCCCCCTATAAATGCATAAGCATTGTGTTGATTCGGAAGATGGGTGATAGTAAGTTGGAGGGTGGATAGATGGAGTAGTGTTGGTGAAGATTTGTTTTAAATTTGCACAGCTCAAAACTGCAAGGAAGCACGCTCGCAGAGAGACTATTCTTCAACCTTACCGTGCGACTAAATACGAATTATCCCGGTTATTCGAGGGTCTGTTGGACATCGAGGCAATGGCAAAGGGGTGGGCTTGAACAGCTGCCCGAGTTAACCTGTGAAACACACGAGCTGGTGATGTCAGGCCATGTATCTCCCTTGAACACTTTCCATGGTAGTACCTATAGAGAAGGCTTAGACAACCAACATTGCGTCGATGCCCAAGAGAGTTGAGAGAGGATGAAATACTTTCATCCCCTATCAAATATATCGCACGACGTTGAATTCCAAATAAGATCTTGAAGCCCCTGCCCAAATGTGCGAATTGTAATCCATTTTTGGTCTAATATATGAGGTGTAGATTAAAGGTCTGCAGCGAACCATCCGTTCTACTTGTACAAACAGATATAACAAGTAAAAACCTGATAATATTGGTACAAATACAACAAGGAGTAGAACAGAACATATACTTTTATGCTTTGGAATGAGCAGAGAGCTTATCATCTCTTTCTCTGGCTCTCATTATAGTGTAAGCTTTTTTTCTCTTTATCTGTTCCACTAAGTGGAGTATCTGTTTTAACCCTTTTTTAAATGGATATATCCATTCAATATGGATATTCCAGATCGTTCGCTTTGTATTGATGTTGTGTTTTTCTATTTCTATTCTACTAAAAGAAAGTAATGGTGAGTGTCTTTCTGTGAATGGACGATTTTTGGCAAATTTAAAACATAAAAAAGTACTTAAATGCATTGTACTTACATAAACTGTTTCTTTTTTTGTTGTTTATTTCGCTCTTTATTCTTTATGCTTGCTACGTCACATACTCCAGATGTTCCAAATAAAGATAACAGTATTATCGATATATCTGTTTGTTCTGTATGTGCTCAAACTAGTATTTCTGATACTTGGTAATTTCACTCTCTCATACCTATTCCATCGTTATCTAAAAGAGAAATATTCCAAGCATACTCAATGGTTAGAGAGCGAAACAGATACAAGTAGATATAAGAAAAAAATAACAACACACAACTGGTGTACTTGGATGGTTCTTTGCAGAGCTTTAGTGTAGATCATGCGAAGAGCAGCTGAAGTGAACTATTTTTTGCACCGTTTTAGAAAACCTAGGCACTTGCCCATTTCTTTCGACACATCGAAAATATGATCATTCCAACGAAGATCAGATTGGATCGATATGCTCAGAACGTCATGTGCCCAGGATGATTCCACAAGATCCACACCACTCTTATTGAGGGGAGCTAAGAGGCAATCCATCCGCTTGAGGGTTAACAGGCAGCACTGAGTCTAGCTTGTATTGAACTCTACTCTATTTGCAAGACCCTACTCGGAGATTTTTTTGTAGATTATTTAGGAGTGTGTCATTCATATTTTGCCTTCTTCTCTCAATCTCCATAGAGCTTGGGCGTTTTTTTGAATGAATTTAATGACAAATGCTGCTGTCGTTCGCAAACGAATGTATTGGGTTTGCGTCAACGACAAAAGGTCGTTGATAAAAGCCAGAAACAAGGTTGGCGATAGAACAGAACCCTGTGGTACTCCTGCATTGATGGCTTGCTCCTCGGACGAAATACCGCCAACTACGACTCACATGAAACATGTGATCCATCAAGCAACGCTCTTCTCAAAACCATATGCTACAAGTTTCGACACGAGCGCTTTATGCCACACTCGGTCAAACGCTTTTGAAATATTATCTAGAGAAACAACCTTGCTCTCGCTTAAAAAGTGAACGCATTGATTCCATTCTTCGGTTAAGAATGCCATAAGATCACCAAAAGAGCGAGCCTTACGGAAACTAAATTGACGATCACTAAGCAGTTGGTTGAGCTCCAGATAGTTCATGATGTTAAAGTTTATTATGCTTTCGATAACTTTGGAAAGCGTAGAGCATATCGCAATGGGTCGGTACTTTGCAGGGTTCGTGGCATCGCCCTTTTTTGGCACCAGTTGGACATTTGCCACCTTCCAACAAGATGAAAATACTCCTGTTCTGTAGGAGATGTTGCAAAGATTGCGCAAAGGCCGAGCCAGCGAAGAAGCACACACTTTAAGCACAATTGGCGGTATGCCATCAGTTGAGATTTGTAAGGACCCTTTTAACTGCTCTAGTTCGAAAGTAGATCTCCTGCATTGCAGAAGATCCACCCTCAACAAAAGGCAGTGACTGATTGCTATCTGGGAGAGTGTAATTTCATGCAAACAATCTAGCCAATAGGTTCGCTTTATCAGCCGATCAGTCAGTGAAGATTTGGTCATCTTTTAAAAGAGTTGGAATCGATGAAGATGTCTGATTCGTCACTCTTTTAACAAATGACCAAAAATGTTTGCTTCCTTTGGGGCAGAGAAGAACCTGTTCTCGGATGCGAGCTTCCTGCAGAGACTTTTCGCGTCTTAAAATTGCATTACAGCGATTCTTTGCCTCTATGCGAAGTCTTTTAGTATTAGTATTATTGTTAGAGCGCCAATTCTGAAAGGCTTCCTCTTTAGAATCAAATCGATTCCAAGGGTAGAAAATATCGTTGTTATATTTGAACCATAAAACAAAATACATATCGTCGGCCTAATTCTAATACGACGTAAGTCAAAATTATCTATTGTTCTGGAGGCAAAGAAAACTGCATATTATTTGTATGAAGTTCATACGATAATGTATTGTTTCAAACGTTCTACCTCCCTTTTTTCATACAAACATTAAAAACTAAAAAAGTACATAGATGTAGTTTTGACCAATCTACCTAAATCGCTAATAAACGTTACTTTGACCAATTTTGACACACATCCTATTAGAATTAGGGCGACGATATGTATATTTAAAAATTTTGTAATTAATTGGGAAGTTTTAAATTGAAATGTTTTTATTAAAAATCTTTGTAATA
The DNA here is from genome assembly GCA_963920525.1 of Dichetophora obliterata. Lineage (NCBI taxonomy): Eukaryota > Metazoa > Arthropoda > Insecta > Diptera > Sciomyzidae > Dichetophora > Dichetophora obliterata. The sequence goes on from OY986438.1 coordinate 190,656,776, forward strand.
CTTTGCTTGTATTAAAATTTATTTCAAGATTTCTAACAGTGTACGCGTATCTATATATAATTAAGTACAAAATACTTCGTTTGTTCGACGCCAATAACATTTTTATATCTTAAAAACTATAGAAAATCTTAGTTCAATGACTTTTCAAATGAAACATAAAGATTATTCACAATGTGGTGTATTTGTTTTTAATATGTTAAAAATTTACAACACTTCGAATAAGATTGTGAACGTACCTTTTGTAAATTATGTGCAATCAGCTGATTTTGCTTAATAGAATTAACAAAAACTTTTTAATAAAATCGTAGATGGTTAAAAAAAGAAGCAAATTTAGAAAATAAACATAGTTTTATCAATAATTTTACTTATAGTACGCACTAAATTATCTACTTTATTGTTTTTGATAGTGAATCAGCTGCTTGACAAACAATAACCACAAAATACATCATAAATACAATGATTTCCGAAGTGACATTTCTGGTAAGCATGGTATTTTTTAATTGCTTACATTTTGTTCGTGTAAAACCATGGAAACCATATTTGCCACAAATACAGAATACATTACCAACTACACCACATTGTGAATACCCCTATTGTTACCTAATGCAAAAAAAAACTATTCTAAATGCAAAGCTTGTAAGCGGTGTTGTATATACATATATATATTTTCATTCAATCTTTTTTGTGGAAACCGTATTTACCTCAAATACATTAACAAATACACCACATTGTGAATACAACTATTGTTACCTTAAGCAAAAAAAACGATTCTAAATGCAAAGTTTATAACTTCGATGCAAATATCTTCGGTGTTGTATATATATTAGGGTGGGTCGATTGAAAAATCGCCCATTGCTCAGTGAAAATCGTATTCAAGGGATCAAAATAAGAAACTATGCCCGAGGAACTATACCTCTAAAACGAATTCTAATGCCCCAACTTTTCCGAAGGGTCAAATTTTGAAAAATCTCTCTTTTACCCATTTAGAGTGCCCCAATCGAGTCCAAATGTACTACTGACCCCCACTAACTTTGGAGGGCCCATCTACCCATGCCAGTGGCACACCAGCTGCAACCCCCTGGGTTTGCAAACAAATGTTTGTATGGGAAACTTTGTTTGTAGGGGGAACCCCCAGAGGGTTCCAGGAGGTGTGCCACTGCCATACAAGCAACTATATGAAAGTCACTTAAAATTCTAGAAGAATTAATTTAATAAACTAAAATTATGCAAATATGCTTAGAATATTAAATTTCACTTTGAGTTAGAAATTTGGCAAAATCATACAAAAACTTGGTTAATCTCCCATACAAAGTGACTAGAGATCTCCCATCAAAATTGCACAAAAATGTTATTAAGAGCATATTTAACACATAATCTTCCATATCTTAAACATGTTCTGCATTTAAGTTTTGGAAAACTAGGATAACACCACGCCTATACTCTATACGAAATGACGTCATCAAACTTTCAAAACATGAATTACTTAGAATATACCGTGAAGGTATTTTAACTTTGACCCAGTCGAAGATAAATCCTTACTACTTCTGTTTTATTTTAGTCACAGTACAGTGACTAGTATAGTTAAGTTTTTTTCTTTTGGAGGAGGCCCATCTGAGGGGAACAAATTACAACTACTTCAAATTTACACAACTCAAACTATTAAAAAAAAATTTCTCAAAAAACATTTTTTTTTTTCATTTTATAACACATATTAGCAAATCTTTTCTATTTTTAAAGAAAATTAAAATGAAACCCTAATAAAAATTTACTTTCTAGAGTAACACCGGCTAAATAAATATCTGAACAGAAAACTGTTCAACTAAAATGAGTACCATATAAAAAAAAACAATTTAAATATCAAGGGTTGAATGAGAAAATAAGAACAAGAATGTCAACTATATCCTCTTGTATATAAACATAATAATTCCTATTCAGGCCCGAGACGCTTGAAAGGAATATTCTACTCATTACCATACTTTCATGAATTTTCATTATTTTCTCATAGATGTCGAGCAGTTCTTCCAGCAAAATTTCCTTTGTAAATGCATTTTCAAGAAACACACTCGCACAGCTTCCCCCTTTTTTTAGTAGGCACCTGCTTCAGCTAACAACACTATAAAAAAATTACCCTTTACTTTGTTAGAATACGTTGTTGTTTCCCACGCTGCTTGATTTAAACAACAACAACGAGCTCAAGTATGTGACAAAGAAATTCCCTTATTATCCTTTCAACAACTAATAAAACTTAACGCTTGCATATGTAATGCGTTTCTTACTCAACCGACGGGGGCTACAACAAAGAATATTTAAAGAAAATAATGTCACAAGGACGACTATTAGCAATGGCATAGATGCTAATAACAATAACAACAAAAACTACATACAAACCGAAACAGGTGTCAGTTGTAATAAAAAAAATTAACGTTTTAAGGGGGAAAAAATTTAAAAATCCTTTGAAAAGAAAAAATCTTTAAAATAGGTCAAATTTGTACGCAGATTCTGATTCAATCATCATGAAGGGATGCACAAAAAACCTAATGATTGTTTCCGCTTTTATTGTTTTTTTTTTTTTTTTTTTTGTTATATAAATCAAGCTAGTAGTTCGTCCATAATGGTGATGCGTTTCTCATTTCAACAAAAACAAAAGCCTGGCAGCAGATGCTTTATTGCCTGCCAACAACGGAAATGTTCAAACATTCAGTTGTAGAGAATATCAGAGTATATCGGAAGTATTTATGAAATAGTTTGTAGCAAACTATTCCAGTTTATGATGAAAAATGGAATATTAATGACAACAACGATTTCACATACATAAATAGCACATAAAATAAGTACAAATCCGGAAATTTATGCTTAATGCCTAAAAAGGCAGGAGAAGAAAAACAATCACTTCCGTTAGGGAAGTCTGGCTTCCGCATAGCATTTATTTTTATGGTTTTTTTTTTTAATTTTTGTTGGACAGAAAACAACTTGTTCTATGTTGCCAAAAACAAAATATATGATTATAACAATAGAGGAAATTCCCTAAATTATCCTTAAAATTCTCAACCACAAAAGATGTTGTGTATTTTTTGTTATTACTTTAAACCTGCTGCATGCCAACAGTAACCGGTTCCAGCTAATCCTTTGTGATATTGAGTCCTTTGGCCTGCATCGCCATGCTGGCGACCTTTAGTTTTGTAGCTCATAATGAACTGCTAGCTACTTCCTAAATCACTTCCGGACTTCCGGTTGTGATGTTGTTTGTTTTTCTTTTGCTTTTTCATTGTTTGCCTTCGTCTTTGTTGTTTGCTTTTAATATTTACTGTACATTTTGTTTTTGATTTTTATTTTTGTCATAATGATGATGACGAATATTGATGACGACATACCGCTGAGCAGAAACAAAACAAATATACGCAAGGAAGCCGCAGGTGTATTGTTTATCCTGCTTAAGGCAAAGTTGAGCTCAAAACCCAGTCTGTTGTTTATCAGCTTTTACAACTAAGTCGAAATTTTCAGCAAAATAGGATTGTTTGAATGTATTCATAAACATGTACATTGGAATTGACATACAGGGATTGCTAAAAACATGACTTGAAAAAAGTTTGTTTTAATGTGGCTAAATATTGCCGGCCCGTAGTCAGGAGGGAGTGTTCGGGGATACTAAATTTGTAATTTTCAATATTAATATTCAAGTTTTCGCTTTCACTTTTACTTTAAACGCTTGCATTATCAATATTATTGTTAAATTGTTCTGCATAAATCTTACAATTCCCGTTTCTATGTCAATTACGCATTTTAATAATTAATGTTCAGTTTGAAAAAACAGTTCTAACTTTTAAATTTTCAGTTGCAATTTCAATTTTAAGCCATTCATTTTTATTTTTTATTTTTTATTTTTTATTTTTAATTTTTTATTTTTTATTTTTTATTTTTTATTTCTTATTTTTTATTTTTTATTTTTTTTTTATTTTTTATTTTTTATTTTTTATTTTTTATTTTTTATTTTTTATTTTTTATTTTTTATTTTTTATTTTTTATTTGTTATTTGTTATTTTTTATTTTTTATTTCTTATTTCTTATTTTTTATTTTTTTTGTATTTTTTTATTTTTTTTATTTTTTATTTTTAATTTTTTATTTTTTATTATTTTTTTATATTTCTTTATTTCTTATTTTTTATTTTTTATTTATTATTTTTTATTATGTTTTTATTTTTAATTTTTTTTTATTTTTTATTTTTAATTTTTTATTTTTTTATTATTTATTATTTTTTTTAGTTTTTATTTTTTATTTTTTATTTTTTATATTTTTAATTTTTTTTTATTTTTTTTAATTTTTTTATTTTTTTATTTTTTTTATTTTTTTATTTTTTATTATTATTTTTTTTATTTTTTTTTTTATTTACTTATTTTATTTTTTCATATATTTTTTATTTTTTTTTTTTATTTTTGTTTAAATACACGAGCAAGTTCCATTGAACTGGTTGAAAAATATCACAATGTGTCAATTGTTTTAGGTGAAGAATTTAATTGAGATTTAAGACATGAATTAATTTAATAAGTTTAATAAGACACTTAAACAATTTCTTTTTGATAAATTTATTTAACGAATGATAAACGATAAGGTGGCGTGGCAGATATAGAAAAGTAAACATTTTCTTGATCAGCATTACCACCTGCGACGATTTCGTCATGTCTGTATGTCAGTCTGTGATCACGATAACAGCCGTTATTTTAGAACTATCGTAACGAAGTAAAATATTTATGGTTTATATATAGGTATGTTTTACCTATATTTATATAGGTATGTTTTTATTGAAAAAGGATTAAAACCACGCTTATTTCACATACAAAGTGACCATTTTGCACCTAAGCTTTAACTCTTTCTTAATAAGCACTTTTAGTACGAAATTTTTAAATATCGAATGAAAACCACGACTACCTCTTATAGAAAGTGACTTTTTGAGAATTAGTAAATCTTCTTAAATTCCACAAAATTGGAGTACAATGGCTTAAAATTTTGCAATAAGTTTGCAGCTTTACTTTGCACTTGACGTTGAAAATTTTATTAAAAAAACTGAAAACTCCGCCCACCTTCGATACAAAGTTACGTCAACATTATAGCAAAGTCTTCATAAATTCCAAAAAATTAATGTTTAAACTTAGTATTGAGCACATGAGCTTTAAAAAATAAATAAAAAGTACTCTGAGTTTCAAATGTAAAATATTTGGATAAAAACCTCGCCTGATATAAGTGACGTCATAAAAATAATACAACATTCAAGACTTTGAACCGTGGAAGTATTTTAACTTCGGTTCAGTTAAAGATTATTCCTTACTGATTGAAATTAGGTCAAGTCATTTACAACTTCGTGTTATAATAAAAAAAAAATTTTTCTATTTAAATTTTTAACTGCTATTTATTTTATTTTTATTTTCAACTTAAACCCTTCAAATTTTAACTTCAATTTCCAATTTCAATTTCCGATTTAACTTTCAACTTATTTTCAATTTCTGATTTTAACTTACAATTTTCGATTTCAATTTAAATTTTCAATTTTATTTTTAATAATAATTTTTCATTTCAAAAATCAATTTTATATCTCAATCACCAATTTAAATTCCCATTACCACTTTAAATTTCAATATTCAATACAAATTTTCAATTTCAGTTTTAGTTTTCAATGTAAATTTTTACTTTTGAATTTAGATTGTTAGAATTGATAGATTGATAGAGTTTAGAATTTTAATCTAATCTCAACTTTTATATTTTATTATAATTTTAACTTTTAACTAAATTTTAAATTTTTTATTTGAATTTCTATTTTAATTTTTCAATTACAATTTTCACTTTCAGTTTCAGTCTTTAATTTCAATTAGATTTTCGTTTTTTATTTCAGTAACAGTTTTTAATTTTAATTACATTTATTTAGTTAAATTTCACTTTTTAAGTGAATTAAGATTGTGAGCTTTAGATCAAGTGAGTTTTCAAGAAGGCAACAACAACAACAACAACTCTGTATAGAGTCAATCACTTAGCTGACTAGACAGTCTGTTTCGGAATGGCCTCCTGCTTTAAGTGTCATATGATTGGCAGCCATACAATTCATAAAAATGAATTAGAGGATCTGTACATTCATATGCTAGTTTAAACAGTGAGTTGATCACAGCTTAATCACTCAAAGACTACTGATGAGGAATATGTAGCGATTTCCGAAACAAACTGTCTAGTCAGCTAAGTGATTGACTCTATACAGAGTTGTTGTTGTTGTTGTTGCCTTCTTGAAAACTCACTTGATCTAAAGCTCACAATCTTAATTCATGTAATTATTCAATAGATCATCAAAATTAATTCACTTTTTAATTTTTATATTTAATATTAAAAATATACATTTAATATAAAATTTTCAATTCCAATTTTTCTGGTTTTTAGCGCTAAAAAGGAAAATAATGTCTACAGACTTTAATTATGATTTAATTGATTTAGTTTTTAACCAATCTGGGTCAGAGTTCAAGTAAAACGAAGTAATAAAAATTTAAGTTTAAAAACAAACACAGTATTACACTATAATTCACGCGCATGAAATAAAGACTCATCAATTTCCACTTTCAATGTAATCAACGGGTTCTAATGTAAATAAGTATCTCAAAAAACACGTATGCATTCATTAAGAATGCAGCCAAAGCACACATAAACTCAGCAAGATGCGCTACTTCACGCACATTCTGTGCAAAGCAAGAGATAGACGGACGGACATACAGCCAAACAAACACCGGATGTCCGGTTTAACATAGAAAGTAGCAGCAGCAACAGCAACATAAGCGAAAACAATAAAATATTGAGCAATTTTCTTAAGAATTTGGAGCAACTCTAGCGAAGAGTTGTGAAGTACAGCTTTTACTCTTGCTGTTATATGATGTTCCTACTGTTTTTTTACAACATTAATTTACAAACAACAAAAGCACAACGCCGGACATAAGCTCCAATGGCTCACGTGTGAATACAACCGAAGACAAACGCACACACGTACAAACAGACGGCAATAATTAACTTTAATGAACAATCGCGTTCATTGACAGTGACATCTAAGGTGACAAAATTTGTTGAGAATTTGTGGAGACGGCACATGAGAGCGTTTTGCAAGAACAAACTTTAAAAGTGCTTGAGAATTTGCTAGAGAAGGGCTACAAAAAAAAAACACATAAAAAAATGCAGAAACGTGCTTCTTTAGCTTAGTTCAAGCTTCCCGCCACACAGCACTCTTCCAACTAGAGCTTCCCAATTGAAAGTGTATCAGAATTGTATCCATCCCCCAGAAGAATCGAAAGCATTGAAAGGAAGCGCACGCTAGCAAACAATAATGACAATGTCGTGATGAGCTATAGCTTAGCATTGAAAGTGGTACTTAGTGGAAGAACCTTCATTGTAGCCTTCACTCTTAAAGGCATTTTAATGCACAGTGAGGCAAAAGAAAGCAAATTGTCCAGATATTATGTTGCTAAATACAACACACAGGAAGTTCCAGAGCAAAAGTTATGCAGTGACAACCACAATCTAAGTATTGGCAGCAAGAATGTTGCGGTTCATCATCGTCATCGTTATCAAGTAGCTATAAAGTGTGGTGCAATCTGGTCGTATGGATCATGTTACTGTTGGCCAACTGTCAGAAATGCACGGAAAGGGGTCTAAAAGAATGTTAAACTTTTTGCAGTGATTTTATTGCAGACTGAAATATAAGCAGCTAACAAGAATGTAACAGCTGCGGAAATGAATAATGAGAAGAGGGGATGATAAGGTTGTCAAAGGAAAGTTAAGCGGAGTGGTAAGCAGGACTATAATGAAGTTTGTAGTAACCATTTTTTTAGTGGTTTTCTTTTACAGCATTTGATCAATTTCGATTGTGTTATCTTACTTATGAATAAAAGCGTTTTTTTACAAGATACATACACGGAGAGAAATCATATTCTTTTATTTAGCAAATATTTTGCTTGATTCAAGAAAATTAAAAATTAAACCTCATTTGCTCAAATCAAGTATGAATAATTAAAGTAAAGAAAACAAATTTTATAATGAGCATTTATGTTTAAAATTGAGTGCAATGTATTATTTTTTAAAACAAGAATAAAATACTTGATTCTAGAACCTGGAACAAGACCTTAAGTAGCTAAAATATTTTCTTAATTTAGGCAAACGTAGAGTTGGTTATTAAAAATATTATTGAATTGTTAATTTAATTTAAAACATTCCAGTATTAAGAAAGTTGTTTACTTGAATCAACCAAAATGTTTTCAGATCAGGGAAGCAGTCACTTTTTCGAACTTTTGCTTTTTGTAAAATAGTAGTAAAATATTCCTTTGAAAGGCAAAATCATGCAAAAATAATTCTATTTCGATTAAACAGAAGTTGTGCGTATAAGCTTATCAAAGTGTATGGACTGCAGAAACTACTGAAGAGTTGATGTAGCGATCTACGAAACAGTTTGTCTAGTCTGCTAGGTGTTTTTTCGGCAAAAAACATCTGATTGTGCCAATAGCCAGCTTTCAGTTAAACACTAGCTTCCAGCGAAGCAAAAATTCGTTTCAATTCTATGGTGTACTTCAGCAAACGCGTCGAACTTCAATGAAAGAAGCAACTTCAACAGACGGCAATCATTGGTAAAGTTACAGGCTTGACCTAAAAATACTTACTGCTTTGATGTCATGTGATAAAATGGCGAATGAGATTAAAAAATATTCTTAAGAATTTGTTCGAACAAGTGACAAATCATATAAGACTTAAACAGTCGGTTGGTCACAGCTTAATCACTCAAGACTACTGCAGATGAGGGGGTAGCTCCCTTCGAAACAATCTGTCTAGTCTGCTCTGGTATTGACTGTATACAGAGTTGTTGTTGTTGTTGCCTTCTTCAAGCTCACAATTAAAATCATGTACAAATTCAAGGAATAGATCACAATTATTTTTCAAAAAAATTGTTGTTGCAACCTGTTGCTTCATAAACTTATTTGGCACTAAGCTGATACATAAAACTAAAAAAATTATATATTTTTTGCAAAGTTTTATACATACATTATTTTTATAAATACAAAATTATATTTTTTAGTATTCTAAAAACAATATATCAAGGAAAACCACTTTCTCAAATCAAGCAAAACACTCTAGTTTTCAGTAAATTATTCACTTGAATCAAGTCAATTTTTCTCAATTCAAGAATTTTCAGCAAATTATTCTAATTTTCAGCAATGAATTTTTATTCTTATTCATGTAAACAAGAATCAATGAAACTTTTTTTACTTCAAGCAAATATCAGACTTGAATCTAGAAAAAATATTCTAGAGTTATAACCAAATTTTTGTTGATTTTAACATTAAATTTGCTCAATTCTAGCAAAAGAATGCTTAAATTGATAAATTTACGCTTGAATAAATTTTTGAGCATAGAATGCTTGATTTTTTTCTCCGTGTAATGATGGAGGTCGTATGGGAGTATAAAGTCAAATGTACATCAATCGGTCGATTCGTTTTCTGTCAACTAAATACACATTAAAATAATCAAAATAATTACAGACCAGAGAATCTAGGCATTCTGATAGAGGAAATAAAAAAATTAACGTATTAAAAGTAAACGTAATTTTTGAAGAAATTTTCAATACTGGTAAGCCCGAGTGACGTTAAAACGCCAAAATCAAACATACCTAGATTGTATTTTAAGCTATTGAATAGATTTTCAACTGATCAAAATTAATTTCAATTAAATTTTGATCAGTTGAAAATCTATTCAATAGCTTAAAATAAAATCTAGGTATGTTTGATTTTGGCGTTTTAACGCCAAACGCTTTTTGCAATATATGCGGTATTTCTTACTAAATTTTTGTGTCAATTTTTAAAAATTAAAAAATTTTCCGTTCAACAGTTTAGAAATCTTTTTCAACTGTAAGAAATCATTCCAGTATCACTTCGACATTGAATATATCAATTCATTGCTTTAGCTGTGAATTTATAAAAGCTTGTCAGTATAAGTTTCATAGCTATTAGCCGATAGGTGGCGCTAAATAGCTCACATATTCTTAGGCATATGCTGAAATTAAGAAGAGAAAAGCAACATAACAACAAGTATATGCAAGCTTTAACTCGCTATAACTTAAAAAACATAAATTTTTAAGAAATAAAAAGTCAAGTTTGCACTTCTGCAGGTACAAACCTACCAAATCATACTAAATTTATTAAGATTGGACTAGTACTTAAAAAGCCTTACGCCGGACAAAATTTGCGTTTGCGTGATATATATAAGATATCGCACCCTAAGAGAATTACTCTTAAAATTTTGCAAACATCTTCTTTCTATTTAAACTACTTTTTAGGATGGAAAGCTTTGGGGATCTTTTGATCGTATATACAGTGATACTGCCTTAATTCGAATTTCCTTAACTCGAAATTCTCCATAACTCAAAGTAGTATTTGTTCTTTTTGCTTTCTCAAGACATCTTTCTTATATTTTGATATCTACAAGTCGAATTTCTCTAACTCGAATTTTTCTTCAACTCGAACCTCATCACCGAACCTAATCTCATTTCTATTAGAAAGACTTTCATGCATATTCATCTCCATAACTCGAATTTCTCTCACTTACAACAACTTTAATATTTCTGTGTGTGTTGTAATTCGAAGAATTGACTTCTTCGGATCATCGCGTTGCGATCACGTTGCGTTGTAAAAAATTTGCATGGCATCTTTGTTAGCTTGCGTCGAAAGATATAAAAGTTATTGTATCTTGTGCTGTGTGTATTTTGTTGGTTTGTTTTGTGTTAGTAAAGAAATTTTTTGAATTTGCACGGTAAGTGTGGCTCATTTTACAGTATTCAAGAAGATGCTTATTGACTTAACAACTATATGAAAGTTATTTAATATGATGATGATGAAGTTGAAGATATTTCACCGCTAACAATTTTCGAAAGAAATCACTTCGCAGACAAAAACTAAATTACTTATATAATATTTTATTCTATAACTCGAATTTTAAGTAACTCGAAGTTAAATTCTGGTCCCTTGACACTTCGAGTTAAGGAAGTTTCACTGTACTTCGTATATATATATATATATATATATACATTAGGGAGGGTCGATTTAGTTGCCCGAGGAACTATAGGGTCAATTTTGAAATATCCCTTATTTTGATTTTCACTGAGCAATGGGCGATGTTTTTGCCTCCCCACAAATCGACCCACCCTAATATATATATTTCATAGTTGTTAGAAATATTTTGTTGGACGGCCTATTTAATTGCCCTGGATGTTGACATTTTCAAAACCAATATAAGCATTTTGCCATTCTTTATTTGCGTTAAGTAATCGCTTCTCAGTTCTTCTACTAGCGATCCATTTATTTTTTAACTTCGAGATTAAATGGGAAATTTTAGTCACTAGCTCTTTTTTTTGCGGTTTCTGCGTTTTTTAAGCTGTCTCCCAAAAATGTACATCTGTCTTCTAAATAGAGAAAAGTAGTAAGTATCTTTCACAATATAAATAAGATCCATTTCCGTTATTTCAACCTGATCCTATTCAAAATTAAGTTAATGCAACAAAAAATATCGTAGTTTAATGAAAAATCATGATTCTACACCGTTTTGAAAACTAATCAAAAACAATAAAACAGCAAAAATTGGCAAAAACTTGCTTTTAATTATAAAATTACAATACTTGGGTAATATTATTACAATAAAAATTTGGCTTGGACACGCTTGCAAGCGAACTATATCCCTTATTGTTTCCAAAGTGCATATTTTATTTAAATTTTTTTTTATGTACGCTACTAGATTTTTAAAAACGAATCTCAAATTTTGTTTTTAACAAGCCAATACAAATTATTGAGCATAACCCGATGGTGGTTCTTGCATTTTATATTTTTTTTTTATAAGAAAATATTTTTTATATTATTTTTAATTAAAAACTTTTGCTAACTGATTATTTTTCAATGTGAACAAATCACGTTCACATTTAAAACTGACTCACTGCAGGAGAGATTTATAAAGTTACAAGCAAAATTATAACGGCACTTTGTGTTCTCATTATTGTAGTTGAGAATGAGCTACAATGAAGCGACCGGTTAAAGATTTTAAATTTTCGATTTTTTCCACTCTGTCACTGTGAAGGTATTTCTATAACTATTAATATCCTGACTCTTACTCCCGGTGTCAATAAGAATTTTCGATAAACAACCAGATTAACCAAACCTTATCATGAACATCATCTTTTTTAACTCGATGCTCAATACCACTTTTGTTTGAAAACAAGTTTTGAATATAAAAAAAAATTATTATATGATGTAGTTTTTTAACAAAGAATATTGCTATTTTTTATTCTATTAATGAAATTTTAATGGTTTTGAGTAAAATCTGACGCGGAGTTTATAAACATATTCTGAAATCGTAACATTTTGAAAGAGTTCGCTAAAATACATGATTATCTTACTCAAGTACCTTTTTATTAAATCAATAATCAATTTTTGGTTAAATGTTTTCCAAAATTTTTCAGATTTTTATTTTTTTTTTTTTTTTTTTTTTTTGTATAAAAAAAGGAACTTCATTTCTTCCACCACTTTTTTTTCTGTTATATTTTAAATGCTTTCAAAAATTAATAACGATATGCGCACCGCTACTGTAAAAAAATGCCTAAAATTATGCACTAAAAACTAAACACTTTCGTTTTGTTTACATCCCAACTAGGAATCTGAGGATGATTTGCCGGTTTGTGCTCCCAATGCGGTTTGCTCCAAAATCGATCTGTACGAAACGCCTTGGATTGAGCGTCAGTGTCGATGCCCTGATGTTAGCAATCATCACCAGCCGAATATAATAATACATCATCACAACAAAAACAACAACAAAGATTCACTAGAAACCAACAGCTATACACACATTTCGACACATGGCGGCAGCAATGACAAGTATCGCAGCTATTACGAGCAGGAAAAGCTGCTCCAACACAAGCGTCTGCTTGTTAGCGGTGACTTTGTTGGCGACAAACGCTTCGAGAGCCTACATCTGAAGAAACTTATGCAAAAGCTGGGTGCCGTCTATCAGGATGATCTCGATTTGCAGCCTAGCGACTTTCTTGAGACCAATGAGGATGGTAGCAGAAATTCGGAAGCACTCGACTTGGACATTCTGAGTGAAAATGAGTTTCCACATGCACCACTTCGTCGCAAAGTGCAACAACATCAAAATGCACAACCACATCCCACGCTAAATAATGCACACATGCGTCATTCTGGACACGGCAATCGCGCCAAAGAGCTGAGCTACATTGGCGGTTGTCCAAGCGGTTTGGGCATCGAGGATGGTCACACAATTGCAGATAAGACGCGACACTATAAACTTTGCAGTCCAGTGCACAAATTGCCTGTATGCAAGTGAGTACTTCTCTTTGATTTTTTAGAAAGGCTGATATAAAATTTAAATCAATTTTTTTCATTCAATCTTTTTTTTTTTGTTTAGACACTTTCGTGACTACACGTGGACTTTGACCACATCAGCAGAGCTCAATGTGACGGAGCAAATTGTGCACTGTCGATGTCCGAAAAATTCTGTAACCTATTTGACGAAACGAGAGCCCGCCATGGATGGTTCCGGAGGTTTTACCTATCTTTTTGCGTGTTCGCCATTGACGGTGAGCAGAAATTTTATATATATCTTAAAGATATCTAAGAAAACTTACTTTTTGTTTTGGTATGGCACTTAAATGAATATTAAATAGGCTACTTCAAATTTTTAGCATCATTTTCTACTTTATTACTTTTTTAAATCGTTTAAAAAAAAACGCAACTTTTAAGTAAGAAGATTCAAAATTGCCTCAAGAGGAATGAAACTATTCATTTATAGTTTTGATGATTTTATTTTATTGAGATAAACTCATTTATCTACACGTTTTGACCAAGTATTTATTTCGTTTATTATTTTTTCTCACAGCGCATACGTTGCCAACGTAAGCAACCCTGTAAACTGTTCACTGTACGTAAGCGACAAGAATTTCTAGACGAAGTTAATATTAATGCACTATGTCAGTGTCCCAAGGGCCATCATTGTCCCAGTCATCATACGCAAGGTGGTGTCATACCAGGAGAAAGCTTTCTCGAAGACAACATACAAACATATTCAGGCTATTGCATGGTCAACGATTGATGGTTACTACTGTGGAGATCAGCCCAGCTTCCTAGTATGAAGCCTGTAGCTGAGTTAGCGATAAAGATGGTATCACCGAAGCAGTTAGAACAGAAAAAGGAGAGACAGCAAGAGCTGTCGACTGAGCCAGTTGAGTCTCGCGTTACAAATTATAAATTTTACTTGTTTAGAGTTACCAAAATATGGATATTTAATAAATATTTAATTAGTTTTAATGAAGCTATAAGTGAAAAGAAGCTTGTCAGCGGCAGCTTGGTGTAAACTAAAAGCTTAGAACACTTTAAAGCAATGGGCAGCTAAATTGTAAAAAGTGTAAAAAAGCCTTTTAACAAAACAAAAACAAAAACTTTTATACAAAACTTTTAAAAGTCAAAAATTTTGAAGCTTTTAATATAAGGACAAAATTCTAAATTGTATGCTATATGACTGTGTCAGACAGCCTGTATGTATGATATATGAGAAACTTTTTACTAAAAAGCTTGTAAATATTTTATTAAATTATTTGTATAAAATAACAACAACAACTAAAAGTTGTATAGTAATTTATTTTTAATTATATTTTAATTGAAATAAGTTCAAGTTCCACAAGTGCCAAATGTAGGGTGCAGTTAAAGTAACCAAGTATACACAACATAAGAGAGATAATGCTTTCTAGGCAATTTCAAAAAAAAATTCTTGAGCACCAAAATAAGAGAAAGCTATTTGCCTTAATACTAACAGAAGCAACAACAAATGTGCAATTATAAAAACTTTAAAATGTATGTATTTAAAAAAGTATTCATATAAATACACACAATTTGTTAAAATTACAAAAAATAAGCTATTTATAAAAGTAAGTTTATATAAGTAATTTATTTAATATCTCTGCTTTAAAATCGAAACGTAACAAACAAACTTAACTAACAACATCATTAACTGATGCCAGCTTGTGTTAGCTTAGCACTGCAAAAAGTTTTAGTCGCGTTTTTAGTGTATTTTTAATTCTTTTCTAATTTTGCCACATGTAAACATTGCCCGATAATTTTAAGTTTGGGTTTTAAAGAACTTTAAATATTAATTATATGTAAAGTTTTTAAATTAAGCAGCTATTTTTATGAGTAGCTTAAAACAAACGCATGCGGTGTGATTGAATTCCAATTTGTAAAAAATTAAATGTTAATGTTAAAGTAAAAAGTTATTTATCATATTTATATGAATTGAACAAATTAGCTTTTATGTTCAATAATAAATAAACTCTACATTATATAAAAATAGCCAAGATGTGTTTTTTATCTTATTTAGCCATTTCAGACCGGAATGCTTCGATTGTGTGGTAGCCTTCACTTCAAAACAAAATTTACATGCATCGATTGCGCTGATTACTGTTTATGTGTGCCTTTGTAATATTGATTTTGCTGTTCGTTTTTCCGTTTCTAAAATTTTAACGAAATTTACGGGCAAATTTAACTTTTTTTTCTAAATGATCTATTTTTTCATATAACTACTAAAATAATAAAAGTGCACATTTTAATAAAAAAAATAATTTACTTTAAAATCTCTCAAATATATGGGTCATTTTGTGCATAAAATAATTTTTTTTAATAATAAGGTTAAGGTGGCGGCAGGTCTTTACACCGGACCACTTAGACCAAATTGGTGTGTTGTGATACCACAGAATGAAAGAAGTGTACGTCTTGACCTCAGTTATATAAAGTTACTAAGCGTTCCTCTCTGTAAACTTTGCTACCACCACCAACTACAACTTTTCGTCATAAATTTATGTATTTTAAAGTTTTTTTATTATAAATAAGGAAATAAAGGTTAAAGCATAGGACCCCTGGGTGGCAGTCAAGCGCGCTACCACTAGTAAAAGTAAAATTCTTGGCAGAAATGAAAATATCAAAATTTAGACATTTAATGTGTTTTCATATCATACAAAGACCATTAACTCCAAAAATTATAGAACAAAATCTCAGTAGTTTAGCATCAGATCTTAAAGATCAAGGCCTAAGGGTTAACATCTGCGATATACAGATATTGTTGCATACTTGCGAGCTTATTAAAATTTTCATATTGTTCTGATTATTATTTTAAGGAAGCTATTTGTTATTGTAGTGGCCATTGCATACTGGTAATAGGGCGTGTGTTAAAAAACCTTGATTACTCGGGTTCAATTCCAATCTGAGTCAGAACGCGTAGCAGAAGTAATGACTTGAAATAACTTTGTATTATTATCTTACGTTAATAATACAGTTTACTGGTTGCTTTCTCTGTTAAAAATTTGAATAGAATGTTAGGTTTAGTTTATATTTTTTTAATATGAAAATATGACATTTCAGCATGTCGTCTCTTGAGAAAATAAATGTCGCATGTGAAAATTTTCACTTTTGAGATTATATGAAAAAGGGGCTATTGTTCAAAATCTGGCGGAGCAATATTCTTCAGAATTTCAGGCCTATTTGCAGACACATTTCACAATAGATTACGAATGTTTTGTGGGCTTACCGCTATTTTTTTGGAATGTATAGTCCCTTTTTCTCAATAATCTCAAAAGTAAAAATTTTCACATACGTCATTTATTTTCTTAAGTGACGATATGCTTTTCCGATCTCTCAGGCAGGTCTACATCACGTTTCGTTTTTCCTTCATGTGAATTTTTATGAATTTATAAAAAATTAACGCAGTTTGCTCAATCTTTTTGATTTCAAGTTATGTCATTTTCATTATTTAAGTGAGTGTTTCGATTATTTCAACTGGAATGAACTTTTAGATAAAAAAACGCTGTAGCTCGTTTTGAATATTAAGGTCTACTTTTAATAATGTTTGTGACTCAAATATATTGTCAGCAACCATAAGCTATCTTGGTACTCTAAAGGGTTACAAAGGCTAAAAAATTAACGAAATAAATTTCTAAAGCTATTTAAATCTAAAATTTTTAATGATCATACATTTAAATACATGCATTTTATGAGGGAAAGCATTTTTCGGTTAGAAAAGCATTTTTGTCCCTGCAGGAAAAGAGCTTTTATTACCCCAGTTCTTAAAATAGTTTAAAATCGGATGTCTCTAATCATAGGGCCGTTTCTAAGAATTCAAATGTTTCCAAGCTTATAGAAAGCGTAATAAAAGTTAGACTATTTTTTATTGTTAAATGCTTTATCTGTCTCCAACAACATGACTTTGTTGCTGGCCGATTCACTGTAACAAATCTGGCTTTTTTTCATAACATAACTTATTACCAGGGACGGATTTTGCTGACCTAAACAATTTAAAAAAATACCTAAAGAAGATGTCAAAAATTACCCAAATGCTAACAAAAATTACCAAAAAATGCACTAAAACTAGAAAAATTACCTGAAAAATAAAACCGATAACAAACTATGAAAAATTACCTAAAAACTTTTTGGAAATTAGGGATTTAGGAAACATAAATGGACGTTCTAAATAACCAGAAAATGTCTTAAAAGCAGCAGAAAGAGATGACATGTCATCTAAATCCTAGCCCTACACATTACATTCCATTAGTAGGCTAAAATTGATTTCTACTCCTTTTTATTAATGTTAAGTCGTTCAAATTTAATGCTACCTCGGGAGTTCCACAAGGTAGTATCTTTGGGCCGATGTTTCTGCCCTGCACGCTGACTTTAATAACGCTTTCAATAGGTGCTATATATAAGAGGATTACCACTAAATATCACAAAATACTTTAATTTATTCTTCTTTAAGGCTAAGTTTAGGGACCCTCATATTTTAAAGGGACTTTATAGTTCTTTCTTTAGATCAAGGCTGGAATATTACGGCGTTTTAAATTATTTTTTTTAAAACATCATAAAACTTATTTCGCAAAAAGTTAGCAAATATCCAGGGCTTTATCTTTATTTAATGAATTATCTATAAATTCTAGTTTTGATTTCCCTGTTTCTAAGGAGGCATTTAAGAATAACAATAGCTTAGTTTTACTTTAAATATATTAACTTATAATTGTTATATCTAGTCTGTAAGGAATAATTGTTCAAAGACTGAATATATCGGCTAAAAAAATATATATATAAATATATATAACAAAAAACAATATTTTCTTTTAGTTTTTGTTCTGCTCTATTTAGTATTCAGTATCCAAAATTTTTTGAAAATTACTATTTTTCAAGTACTTCGGAAATTACATATCTGACGTAGGTATCTGGTTTGTGTTAGTTTTTCTATGGCTGTAATATTCATCTCTTGGTATAAAGAAGTCAACATATTAACAGTTTTTGAGGAATATTCCTACAGAGGTAAAATAATTACATAAAATAATTCTATGCCTAAAAGTATGCAACACATTTGAGTACAAAATAAATTAAATTCTCTGTCATGCAACAAATTTTCTCAACAACTGCAAACCGGGTGCTTATGAGATATATATTTTCATTTCCGGGTAATTTTGTGGTAATTTAAATATGTTGTTGCAAATAGCTGCAGAAATTTAGTAAAATTACAGCTATTTATATGCTAGCGAACGCATACAATAAAAATATTAGTTTTTCTAGGAGAAGAAAAAATTAAACTGATACCATCGAGTGTTCAACCTATTCTTTGTTATGTTTGCAATTTTGTTTTACATTTTTTACAAGGTTAATATTTTTTATAAAGGTATCATTGCAACAAAAAATATATATTTAAAAATTAAAAAATTCTGGTCAACTATTTCTGGCCACTTTATATGCATGGAAAGTTTGAAATAAATCGAAGGACATGTTACCAATTATAGCCCGAATATCAAGGTCTAGAATGGGAGATATGCAAAATATTATTTTGATTAACAATTTTGATTTTTTTATCAACT
Source organism: Dichetophora obliterata (assembly GCA_963920525.1). NCBI lineage: Eukaryota > Metazoa > Arthropoda > Insecta > Diptera > Sciomyzidae > Dichetophora > Dichetophora obliterata. The sequence continues at coordinate 190,675,735 of OY986438.1, forward strand.
TTGCTACTCAAACCTACTGCGAGGATTTTTAAGATACACAAGTTGCAAGAAAACGGTTATCTTATAATTAATAAATTAAAGTTTCTCTCTGTTGAACATTTTTTTTTTTTGACATAAAATGATGATAACATATTTTGCCATAGGCTCTCTTGAAACAATTTATTGTAACAAAAAACGTTATTTCTCTGGAAGTTAATGAATAGAATTGAACTGAAAACTAAAGTGATGAAAAGATGATTCGCATCGAAGATTGTTCTGTTACAAATTAAGTTTGTAGCTTAAAACATTAAGAAAATAGTCGATGTTGTTTTTGTTTTTGATTTTAATTTTGAAATGTTGATTTTTATGTGTTTATGTTGAAAATGATGTCGATATTGATGTTAAATTTGTTATTGTTAGTTTTGGTGACTGCTTTGATATTGATGTTAATATTCATTAATGTTCATGTTCATTTCAATATATGTTTATGTTTATGCTAATGTTAATGTTTATGTTTAAGTTTATGTTTATGCTTATGTTTATGTTTATGTTTACGTTTATGTTTATGTTAATGTTTATGTTAATTTTATGTTTACGTTTATATTAAAGTTTATTTTTATGTGTAGAGTAACTTCGGGTAATGTGATATAGGTATTTTTATTTTTATAATTACTCTTAATTTTCTTAAGTTAGCTGATACTGCATTACACAGGATAGTTTTTTGATGCATATTGTACAGTGTATTACAGCTTCGGCGCTCTACAGAGTTACCCAATTTGGAGATTTTTGAACACAATGGGAAAAAGCCATATAACCCCCCTTAATGGATTTGGTGGGTAAAGTGATATACCACGTTCGGATTGTGTGATATACCATATCACACGGTGAAAAAATATAAACAAAAGCAACTAAATACGAATACGCAAGTAGGAACTTAACAAAAAAATAACTTAAATAGCTGATAAGTTTATCACGCTATAGCGTTGCAAATGGACTCCGAATATCTTTGACGCCAACAGTAAGACCATTGCTCCTTTTCTGACTGCCAAAATAGCCTTTCTTCTTCTTCTTTCTGGATCCCTCTTACGTATCTGTCCTTTACATATATGTTTAGCAATATCTGCAATTAATATCTGCAATTATAATAATAATTTATAATTGATTACTCAGAGGGGTATATCACACATTACCCAACTTTGAATATATCCCAATAGCCGAATTCGGTTTTCAAAACAATCAGGTTATTTTTATAAAAATACACTTCAGAAAATAAAGAACTCAACTTATTTATGGATAACTGTATTCAAACACTAAAAAATTTACATATCGTCGCCCTAATTCTAATATGATGTCTGTCAAAATTATGCAAAGTAACGTTAATTAACGGTTTAGGTAGATTGGTCAAAACTTCATCTATGTCCGTTTTTAGTTTTTAATGTTTGTATGAAAAAAGGTAGATAGAACGTATACACAATACATTATCATATGGACTTCATACAAATAATAAAATGTTTTTTTTTGGCTCCTGAACAATTGATAATTTTAACTTACATCGTATAAGAATTAGGACGGCGATATTCAAGCTTTCAATTCTGCTTCAGTTTCTCGTATCTCACTCAAAAAAATGCACGCAGCATGTATCTTTTTCCGTTACCGTTACGTTTACATGTATTAACAAAATGTATTTGTGTATTTAACAAAATATGCAGGTATATCACAATACCCGAAATTACTCTATGTTTATGTTTATGTTTCTGTTTATGTTTATGTTTATGTTTATGTTTATGTTTATGTTTATTTTTATGTTTATGTTTATGTTTATGTTTATGTTTATGTTTATGTTTATGTTTATGTTTATGTTTATGTTAATGTTAATGTTAATGTTAATGTTAATGTTAATGTTAATGTTAATGTTAATGTTAATGTTAATGTTAATGTTAATGTTAATCTTAATATTAATGTTAATGTTAATGTTAATGTTTATGTTTTTGTTTTCGTTTATGGTTTTGTTTTTGTTTTTGTTTTTGTTTTTGTTTTTGTTTTTATTTATGTTTATGTTTGTTTCTGTTTTTGTTTTTGTTTTTATTTATGTTTATGTTATGTTATGTTATGTTATGTTATGTTATATTATGTTATGTTATGTTATGTTATGTTATGTTATGTTATGTTATGTTATGTTATGTTATGTTATGTTATGTTATGTTATGTTATGTTATGTTATGTTATGTTATGTTATGTTATGTTATGTTATGTTATGTTATGTTATGTTATGTTATGTTATGTTATGTTATGTTATGTTATGTTATGTTATGTTATGTTATGTTATGTTATGTTATGTTATGTTATGTTATGTTATGTTATGTTATGTCATGTCATGTTATGTTATGTCATGTTATGTTATGTTATGTTATGTTATGTTATGTTATGTTATGTTATGTCATGTTATGTTATGTTATGTTATGTTATGTTATGTTATGTTATGTTATGTTATGTTATGTTATGTTATGTTATGTTATGTTATGTTATGTTATGTTATGTTATGTTATGTTATGTTATGTTATGTTATGTTATGTTATGTTATGTTATGTTATGTTATGTTATGTTATGTTATGTTATGTTATGTTATGTTATGTTATGTTATGTTATGTTATGTTATGTTATGTTATGTTATGTTATGTTATGTTATGTTATGTTATGTTATGTTATGTTATGTTATGTTATGTTATGTTATGTTATGTTATGTTATGTTATGTTATGTTATGTTATGTTATGTTATGTTATGTTATGTTATGTTATGTTATGTTATGTTATGTTATGTTATGTTATGTTATGTTATGTTATGTTATGTTATGTTATGTTATGTTATGTTATGTTATGTTATGTTATGTTATGTTATGTTATGTTATGTTATGTTATGTTATGTTATGTTATGTTATGTTATGTTATGTTATGTTATGTTATGTTATGTTATGTTATGTTATGTTATGTTATGTTATGTTATGTTATGTTATGTTATGTTATGTTATGTTATGTTATGTTATGTTATGTTATGTTATGTTATGTTATGTTATGTTATGTTATGTTATGTTATGTTATGTTATGTTATGTTATGTTATGTTATGTTATGTTATGTTATGTTATGTTATGTTATGTTATGTTATGTTATGTTATGTTATGTTATGTTATGTTATGTTATGTTATGTTATGTTATGTTATGTTACGTTACGTTATGTTATGTTATGTTATGTTATGTTACGTTATGTTATGTTATGTTATGTTATGTTATGTTATGTTATGTTATGTTATGTTATGTTATGTTATGTTATGTTATGTTATGTTATGTTATGTTATGTTATGTTATGTTATGTTATGTTATGTTATGTTATGTTATGTTATGTTATGTTATGTTATGTTATGTTATGTTATGTTATGTTATGTTATGTTATGTTATGTTATGTTATGTTATGTTATGTTATGTTATGTTATGTTATGTTATGTTATGTTATGTTATGTTATGTTATGTTATGTTATGTTATGTTATGTTATGTTATGTTATGTTATGTTATGTTATGTTATGTTATGTTATGTTATGTTATGTTATGTTATGTTATGTTATGTTATGTTATGTTATGTTATGTTATGTTATGTTATGTTATGTTATGTTATGTTATGTTATGTTATGTTATGTTATGTTATGTTATGTTATGTTATGTTATGTTATGTTATGTTATGTTATGTTATGTTATGTTATGTTATGTTATGTTATGTTATGTTATGTTATGTTATGTTATGTTATGTTATGTTATGTTATGTTATGTTATGTTATGTTATGTTATGTTATGTTATGTTATGTTATGTTATGTTATGTTATGTTATGTTATGTTATGTTATGTTATGTTATGTTATGTTATGTTATGTTATGTTATGTTATGTTATGTTATGTTATGTTATGTTATGTTATGTTATGTTATGTTATGTTATGTTATGTTATGTTATGTTATGTTATGTTATGTTATGTTATGTTATGTTATGTTATGTTATGTTATGTTATGTTATGTTATGTTATGTTATGTTATGTTATGTTATGTTATGTTATGTTATGTTATGTTATGTTATGTTATGTTATGTTATGTTATGTTATGTTATGTTATGTTATGTTATGTTATGTTATGTTATGTTATGTTATGTTATGTTATTTTATGTTAATAACATGCACTAGTACGTTTTACTAAACTTTAGTTTAAGAGCTTAACGTTCTAATTTTATGATTTTTGCTATCTGACGTTCGGGCACCGGATTTCCAAATTAAAAACAAAGTTTTTCAGCCTTTGAATCTATATGAAACCATAATCAAACATCTATAAAGTCAGTGATCTGCAAAATTGTTTTCTACTCATTTAACTTGGCTGACTTGGGTGCCACAAAATCGATTATTAACACATTAATAAATTAGTTCAGCGTGTTAAGAAAAAAAAAACTGATGATAGAAATAACAAAATCTTTATAAATAAACATAATTAACACAAAGCATAAAATTAGCAAGCAAAAACCGACAAAATGTGATGATAACGGTCAATAAGCATAACACAGAACATGAAGTTATGACTTAAATAATGCACAACAAAAATAAATAATAAAAACTCAAGCAGAAAGAAGTAGTTACTTTATATTAACTAAGGAACTCAAGAGCTAAAGAAACCAGTAAGAAAAGTTTTGAAAGTAATTAAAAATGCGCCTAGAGAGCATGAAAGCCGCACAACCGAAGAGCGAAAAACTTGCACCGGAACATAAAATACAATAAAAATAAATATTTAGGTTAAAAGCTGAGTGAAATTAGGAAGGAATAAAACAAACAGTAATTGGCAATAATGTTGGTAATTCGGAAGAATTTTACCTATTAATTAAAAATGCCATTCGTATAATTAAGCGAGACTATAATTGCTATGGATACTCTCGATAGCAACAGCTTCTTCTGACCCACCAAATCTACCCAACCATACCGTGCTTTTAAGCTATGCCGAAAAATATGAAGGAATTCAAAGTTTTGGAAACATTTTCTGTGCTAAATAACTTTATTAGCTGATTTCATATTTTTATTGACCATAGAAAATTATGTTAAGAAGAAATGAATAGACAATAATATGACCAATTATTAAACGAAAGCTCTATATTATCATATTAAATAATTGCTTAAAATTATCAATTAATATGAAAGTTTCTGCAACTGTTTTCAAAATTATTAAAATTTTAGCGACCTGGTAACGATTCGTAACTTAATGTACAACGAAAAAATGCAGTCGGTCAGTAAGCAACAAGCTGGCAAAACAACAACAAACCGAATAAAACAACGGCTAATGAAATGTACCAACGCCATTACTAGCCTCTATGGGCCAGACTCAAAGTCAAGCGTACAAAATAATTCACCAACATGAAGCTGTCTGTCAGGTTCATGAACGTCAAGTTGTCAGCACATAAAAATATTTAAGACCTCTGGCAGGTTGTAGAAGAAAATTTTTGATTTTAACAAAATCATAAAAATAACTACAAATCATTAAAACTTGCACTGAATTCACACAAAAGTTGTGAAGAAAGTTAAGTTATTTTTTTACTATCGCCAGGCTTCAATCAAAGGTGTTAAAATAGTCTTGAAATGATTTAGCTGTTTTTGCAATAAAAATTCAAATTATTTTGACACTAAACCTATTAATTCAAACTTAATTCAAACCAGTCGTGATTTACAGCGATTGTAATCGAATCGGATAAAAATAAAAGCGAAGAATTTTTATTATTGGCAAAAGCTAATCACGATAAAATGGGCGAAGATCTTAATTCATGCAAAGTGTTTTATTGTTGAAGAAAGTATGGAGGATAGGCAAAGCAAAAACAAAAGAAAATTATGCTCAATAACTTTATAAATAACAACAATAAAGAGGGCAGGCAACGCGTCATGTATTTAACTGCAAATGTAAAAGAAAAGAAAGACTATAAATCCGATAACAAATCTTTAAAATAACAATGTACCAAGTACAAAGAAGTAATGTTGAAGAAAAAAAAAACAAAAACAGAATAGAAAGATATTTTGAGTGATTATCGGTGCACAAGTCATCGCAGAGTAAAGCAACAGCAACAACAATGGAAAAAATAAGCACCGTTTAGATTTTCAATACAGTGTTAAAGAAATTGAGAATTAATATTGAACAATAACAACAAACAAACAAACAAACAGACAACTACAGGTAAATGAAATCGAAAGTTAAGCAATTAAAATCATACAAGCAACACTCGTATCCAGAGATACTCTCAACCAGTAAAAGATACATACATAAAAAAAGACAGTAAAAATAGCTTTAAGCTAGATGCGGTGTAGCGCGTAGTTAAGTGTTAATTAAGTATGCTAAAATAAGAAATGTAAACAGAACTTTAGAGAAAAAAATTGGAAAAAACACATATGGAGAAATTAGACGCTGAATTGTAGAAGTAGCGGAGTTTATAAATTTTACACTTGATTCAATTTCCGAAAGTGCTTAAATAATCATCAAAACGTGTCTTGCCACCCACACAGACTGCCCGATATATAGATACTTTATTAGCTAGTGTTGCAGATAGTTGCTTTGTGGTTACTATTTGTTAAGCATAACAAAGTTTTTATTTATTTACAAGTTGTTTTTGATGCTTTAGAGCAGCTGTTGCATCAAAAGTTCGCATCTTCATCAATTGAACTAGTATCTAAATACAGTGCCAGTATCTTCTTTCGCTTAAGCACAATATTTAGACTTTCTCTATCAACTTGGCAACATCTCATTGTTTGCTGTTGTTGTTGTTTTGATTTTTTTTTTTCATGTAACATGTTTTAATTTTTGCCAACACGAACAAAAGAGCCATAACTAAATTTTACTTCTAGCCATTTCTTAGAAACCTTAACCCAAAACCTTAGCAATTTTTTTTTTCTCTTAAAAAAACGGTTTGTTTGAGTTTCACACAAGTAGATGTTGTTGTTATTGCGGTTGTTGTTCGCCTCTGCCACCTTCTTTTACTATTTGCCCAAAGTGTGGCTTATTTTTAGCCAGATAATTAACTTTCTTTGATAGCTTTATTTTTACCAAGATTTTTGTATGCCTCGCCGTTTTAAGGCGAAGGCATGAAGACACGAAGTTGTTTTATCATCCTCATAACATAGTCTAGCTGCAACATGTTCTCGGTCAGTTGCAATTTCAAAATTGCTAAAACAACAAGTAAGACCTCAATTTCACAGGAGTTCTTTTTTTTGGCATCTTTTCTGGTATAGTTTAATTTTGTTATTAGCTTGGCTTTTTATGGCGATCGCTGTCAAGATCAAACGCTGGAAATATAGGCTGAAGTTGCACGCGCTTCAATTGTTTGTTTGAAGGAGTGGAGCATCAACTCACACTGGAGCCACATGTACGAAAGGCTTGATCAAAACGAAAAATGGACAAATAGTTTCGATTTTAGGGAAAAACTTTCTTCAAAAACAAGACTAAAACAATAAAAATTAAAGTAAACAAAAATTAAAATAAAATACAAAAAACAATACATAAAAATATAAACAAAAAAACACTTTAAAATACAAATACAAATACAAAATACCAACACAAATACAAATTCAAATTAATATACAAATAAAAGTAAATATACATATACATATATATATATATACATTAGGGCGGGTCAATTTGTATGGACGAAAAAAAGCTGTGCGGACTTTCGTAAATAGATTTTGTTCTCAATTATAAAATATGAATGTATGAATGTATGTGTATGAATCTATTTACGAAAGTCCGCACAGCTTTTTTTCAGAATTTGTATATGCTGTAGTGGAGAAAAAGTCTTGAAATTACATGTATTTTACGAATTTCGCTGAGCCAGAATTTGACCCGCCCTAATATACATATACATACATACATTACATATAAAAATACAAATACAAATCCAAATAAAAATAAAAATAAAAATAAAAATAAAAATAAAAATAAAAATTAAAAATAAAAATAAAAATAAAAATAAAAATAAAAATTAAAATAAAAATAAAAATAAAAATAAAAATAAAAATAAAAATAAAAATAAAAATAAAAATAAAAATAAAAATAAAAATAAAAATAAAAATAAAAATAAAAATAAAAATAAAAATAAAAATAAAAATAAAAATAAAAATAAAAATAAAAATAAAAATAAAAATAAAAATAAAAATAAAAATAAAAATAAAAATAATAATAAAAATAAAAATAAAAATAAAAATAAAAATAAAAATAAAAATAAAAATAAAAATAAAAATAAAAATAAAAATAAAAATAAAAATAAAAATAAAAATAAAAATAAAAATAAAAATAAAAATAAAAATAAAAATAAAAATAAAAATAAAAATAAAAATAAAAATAAAAATAAAAATAAAAATAAAAATAAAAATAAAAATAAAAATAAAAATAAAAATAAAAATAAAAATAAAAATAAAAATAAAAATAAAAATAAAAATAAAAATAAAAATAAAAATAAAAATAAAAATAAAAATAAAAATAAAAATAAACATAAAAATAAAAATAAAAATAAAAGTAAAAATAAAAATAAATATAAAAAATAAAAAAAATTAAAAATAAAAATAAAAAAAAATAAAAAAAATAATGGTTATGAATTCAATGCTCACAGCGTTCAAAGAAATATTTTTAATACTTATATTTATATTTTCTTGTTATAATAGACGCAAGCAAAACGAAACAATTCTATGACGGTTGTTGTAAAAAAAGTCAGACAAACGACGGAAAACGGTGTCGGAGAAAAGCAACGCTATTGAGATTTCACTCAAGCAAATCTCAAAACGAGGCGTAAAAGCTTCGCTTCAACAAAATAATTTTAATTATAGTTTTTTGTTATTACGAAAAATTGTGATTTCTTTGTACACTAGCTTATTGCAAAAATTCATTGAAAAGGTATTAAAATAGTATTATTGATGAATAATTCCATGATACAATATTTTCAAAGAAATTTACAATATTTAAGGAATTATATCATTCGATTCGCGACAACACCGAGGTCGTGAAGTGCGACCAGGCAACGGTAATTGTGTTTTGTCCATCCGCTGACGCAATTAAATACAGTTTTTAAATAGAATCAAAAATTATTCGTTATTTGTGATATAGGCTAAAGACTATCTCACGATTTGGCCAAATAATTTAATCGCCACCTTAGAGTCTCGAGGAGTCTACTTGAGCTAGGGAAGCCTAGCTTTCAGAGTAACCTAAATCCCAAAAAAAAAATTATATATATTACATTTTAGCTTCAAAAATTAAAACAACAATGCAATTATTTTTACGGTATCAACACATCATTATGCCAAGTCACCTTAGATAAAAAGCACATCCAAACTTTTTCAAATTTTAAAAAATTCTCCTGCATGATTAATTCATCTGGTATGGATGACAGCTAAAAACCCCACTTTCGTTTTTAATTAATTTTGTGAAGTTCAGAAGCTACTTTCTTTGAATTTTTATAGCCATTGTTATTTAAGGAAATTTTAAGCAAAATGCAAAATTAAGTATTATTTTATGATGCTTGAAGCGAAGCTTATTGCAACTATCCTTAACTCCATGCAAAAAACTTTTCCTACAAAATGTGACTCACAGATTGCTTGAAGCAATTGTGTTGTAAATTACTTTCACATATAATTTCATATAAAGTGATTATATATAAAATTCGATAATAATCATTTGAATACTTATACGTTTACAGAAGTATTTAAGTTACACACACATAATAAAAAATTTTTTGTAGTGAAGTTAATTAAATAATATTTATTTTTTTTTAATATTTCTGAACGTACGGGAGATGTCACACTCGACTGTCTAATCCTTGACAAGCTTATTAAATTAATTTATTAATGCCAATTTATATAAAATCAAATAAAAAAAAATTTCGCCATTTTATTGCAAACAGTTAATAAAATATGCCAAATAAAAATTTTTTCGTTGCTATGGGAGGTGTAACGCGCTTATGTTTTAGAAAGTTTATAACATTGAAGAAATCTTAAAAACAAAACTTTGCTCAATTTTATGAAGTCTATTAAAAATTGCTACTACTGGACCCAATGTGCTGTGCGGTATTGATTTAGCCATTGTTTAAACTTGCTGATCCTTATCAACTTTGGTGCATGTAGTTCGAACATCATAGCTTTGTTGTGCGTTTTTTTTTTTTCTTTACTCTTCCTAATAACTCTTTTTCTTAACTGTTGCTGTTGAAGAAATAGTTCAAAATATCAATAGTTTATTCGACCTAATTGAGGCTTTAAAAACTTAATTAGTCAGAATAGAATCGCTTTTACTGTTTTCGTTTTGTCGTCAGTGGCTGTAAGCAATTTCTCACAAAGTGTAAACTTTTCCTTTTTTTTTGTTTTTCTTGTTAGATTATGCAGCTTGCGGCCAATAAAAAAAAGTTGTCTTAATCCACCAATTAAAGTTTTTATGCATAAATCAGCCTAGAGTAATCATTTATTAAGATTTACCTAAGAAAATTTCACTTTTATTTTTTCTATATCACTCTTTGTTTTTATTGCTTCTAACAATTATGACTTCAACAGGTGAAATTTTTACTTCCTGGCCGCCAGATCGCCTCAACAGCAGCACGCACAATCGACGCCGTATCTTTAATCAAGAGTCTTAAGTAAATTGATAATATTTCTTTTTTAAGAAAAAACAAATAAAAATTGCTTTTATTGTTGCTGTGTGAACTAGCTAATAATTTTGGTCTGTGTCGGTCATAATTAGCCAGTTGGATAGGTAAAGACGCCAACACCACATCAAAGACCAAAAAAAAAACTTGCACAGTTAATAGCAATATAAATAGACATAGATATGAAAGTGGAAGTTGTTCGATGTTGGAGGAGGAGTAGCAGTTGGAGTAGTAATAGTAGGAGAAGAAGGCATTCTGGGAATAGCGTGGTTGAAAGTATATTCGAGAGTTGTGTGTCTTTAAATTGGGCAACTTAAAATACAGCTGCAAGGCTCTATTTTAATTAAAATCTGCCGAAAAACTAGCTAATAATCAGTTATATAGAGAAAACAAAAGAAAAATTATTTAAAAAAATTTAGAGACACTCACGGCTACTCCAGAACCAAGTGGTAGCATTTTAAGTTTCACCGCGTTAAATGGACACCGCTTTGATAAAACTGACTTTCGACAAATGTGACTGATGATAAAATAGACCTTTTTTTCTAAATATTAATCCAGTCCAATTAATGACAGGGCGAGAACAAACGAATTTGTTGACACCAATAGCGATAGTTTTGCTATCATAGCATAAACAACTTTCCGAAATTTGCATTTCTAATAATAGTCAAAATGAGAAAAAGTGAAAATAAATATTTAAAAGCTGTGAGATGTTATATTCGACCTGGCTTGGAAGTTAGTTAAATCAGCATAATGATTTAGTTTAAGAAGGACTTTGACCGAGCTTCTATAGATCAATTGAGTTGTGCTTGTTATTAAATGTTTAAGCACAAATGATCAAGAAATGAACCTACAATTTTTACGCCGACATCGAACGGCTTATGCTTGGTTTTCACTATGTCATTTTCAGTGGCCAGTTGTTGTCAATCAAATTGAAAATAACAACATGTTGACATTTTTTCTAACTTTGGCAACCTTGGAAATTAAAAAACTATTAAATTTATTAATGAAACTATGCAGAAGATGTTCCAGAGTTTTATTAAGGTGATATTTCAGGTGACAATCTTTTGTGTCGTCATAAAAATGACATAGTGAAAACGAAACATTATGTTGTCAAGAAGCTTTATATGGCATTTTTTTTACTTTTTTTAGGTTGCCATTGCTGCAGAGAGGTGACGCAGAGTAGTTTCAAAATGGAATTAAGTCATTTGTTCGTGATGTAATTTTTATTCGTTTGTTTTAAATTTAAGTTAAGAAATGTTTCAAGAGTATGTTTCCAAAAAAAAATTTCTGTGATAAGTCTTCCCAATTTTCGTAGACGAGTAGTGAATGTCGACAAATTTTTTTCCTTTCAAAAGAAACCACAATTTTAAGCTGTTTTTCGGTAGATACTGTTTTGACATAACTGCTTGTTTTCACTAAATCCTTTTTAAATACCATTTATTTATGTATCTAAAACACACTTTATTATTGATACCAGCGATGTATATAAGGGGGGATTCAGGGGGTTCAAACTCCCCCCTTAGCAATCCAGAATATTTTTATATATTGAATAAAAACACACATATTCCAAATTATTTAATTTTGCCAAAACATGAAGACAAACTGAAAATTTTAAATGAGTGGTTTGGTTAGATATTAAGTTAAATATAATACAATTTTAATATTTTACTTTATTTTTTGCCTTTTGATGCTAACGTACTAACGCACCCTGGATTAGAAAGTATCAAAACCGAGGATTAATTAAAAAAATCAAACAAAGTTTTGACAATAATTTTTGGTACAGAGTTAAAGTAGATATATGTATGTCCGCATCACTTAGTAAATTTTTTATTTTTATATTAATGCAACTGCACGCTGTCAAAACTCACTTATTGTTTGTATTTTTGCGCAAAATGGTGAAAACTGGCTTTTTTACATTTTTAATCAATTTGTTTTTCGTAAAATAACAAAAAATACTACATTTTTTAAATAGAGCCTTAAACGTCAGGTATTTATCTATATATTAAAAAAAAAGTGGTGTGAAAAAGTATTAAAAAATATTTTGTATTTATTTTTAAAAAAAGGTTCTCAAGCTACGGAATTGTTTATGTACATGCGGAGTTTTTTAATGTGGATTGACTATAATTTATTAAAAGTTCTTATATATTTAAAAAAAAAGGCATTTAAACTTTCATAATCAGAATTGAAATTTTGCGCATATTTGCGCCATTTAAAAAAAAACTATTTTATGTGAAACAACTCTGCCAAAAACGTATTGTTGCTTTTCTAATACCATTGCATTTACACGCAGAGAAAAGACATGGTTGAGACATGATTACAATAATACATTTTGTTTTTACTAAAATTATTATACTATTTCTGCAAACACAAATTTTTGCCTTAATTAAGTCCTTATTTTCCAATGGTGGTACCAAAAATAACATTATGGTTTAAATCATACTATCGTCAACATAGTATGATGGGCTCAATTATTAGTTGCATCAACAATGTTGTGGTTCTGTCAATCATGATAAATGTGAATATTATGATAGAGACAAACATACTAGAATGCGTAATGTTTGTCTGAACTATTCTTTGATTGTGGGCAAACGAAGCAGAACATAGCCAAAAATTTAAAGAACTTATTGTGTCTGAACAGTTTGCAGGAAAACCTTTCACTTCATTCAGACACAACAAATTTTATCGATTCCCGGCTATGTATCGTTTCGTTTGTCAACTCTTCAATTATTGTGTTTTATTTAAAACGCACAGAAAAGTAACATTTTGATTGTAGCAAACATATTTCTATTTACCGTAAATAAATTTCGCAATTCTGACCATATTTTGTTTATCATACATATTGCTATTTTTGTGACAATGCACTCAATGTACCATGTTTATGAATAGCTTTAGTCAGGCAAGCGATAGTAGCGGCTGTGGCCTACTGGTAGCGTACGTGGCTCATAAGCGAAAGAACCACGGTTCGAACCCCAGCTCAGACAGAAAGATTTATCAAAAAAATTTTTCAATTGAATTAATATTTCTGTTCAGCTGCAGAGAATGTCAAACCTCTGGGGATATCTTATAATTAATAATGTAGTAATTGGAGTGCATTAAAATAAGATTATTGTTTCAATAATATTCTGGTGTCTAAAAAAAAGCATAATATGCATAGTTGTTGCATTTAGAATGATATTTTCGTCCCAATAAGATACTAATGATTGCTTCAAAAATATTTTGGTTCCTACAAAAAAGTTCATTTTGAATAAACATTTAAGTATAGTTGTTGCAATCATTTTATCATAATCATAGAAAACATTATATGTTTAAGAACATGTTTGCAACAATCATAATCCGAATCATACTATGATCCTCATAAAACATGGTTGTTGCAACTATGTTTTTTCTCTGCGAGAACTAAGCATACTCATTTTTTCCAGTTTGCTTTTTTTGTCGACTATTTTGTTTTGGTTGTTGTTTTTTTTTTAGAAGAAACAGTAACAAATGTGTTTTTCTTGTACTTTTTTTGTACTTGTTATTGCATTTTTTTAAGGTTTATCTGTCTTCGAAAGTGTTGTAAATATTGTGCATATATGCTACTTGGCATCTGGTTAAATAAATGCATGTCTGTACATTAGAGTGGCCCTTTACTGTAGGGAAGACACTCTTTTTACAAATTCAAAATGTGCATGGGCCTCGGATTTTTCCTTTACATGTAAAAAATAAACTGTTAAATTTTCAGGAAAAAATATTTATATTTAAACATGCCTCTAGTGACCTCTATATTAAGAAATTTGATTTATATGGGAAGATAGTGTAGTTTTTTAAAAAAAATGTAAGCTCAAACTTTCTAAAAACTGGTATGCTTTTCATTTAATTTTTCTTTTTAACATGAAAATAAGACTAAAATTAACAGAGTTATAATTTTGTTCTTTTGGAAAAAAATCCTAATTTTTTTTCTTGTATTAAAAAAATCGAAAAAATTCAAATTTAAAAAAAATTACCCGAAATGTCTTGGAAATATTTTCTAAAACTATACCTAATACAGATACAATGTGTGCGATTACACTTAAAAATTCGATCGTTACGAAACTTTTTGATAGAAGATTGTTTCTTTTAGAAAACAATACACTAAAAAAATCGAGAAATGTGCAAATGAATTGTTTGCCAGGCGCATTTAGAATAATGCAACTAACTGAAACAGAGAAGCCAATTTGTTCTTTTGATCCAATATGTGTCCAATTTTTACAAAATAAATAAACATGTTTTTGACTTTTCTTCAAAAATTGCAACTTCTTCCAAAAAATGCGTCTCCGTACTTTTTTTCAATTTTTCACGCAAATAGAGCATTTTTCGCTTATTCTCTCACATTTTACAACTAGCGAATTTCTGCTATTAATTTAACGAAAAAGTGCATTTTATTGGCACATTTGTCAGTTGCACGGTTTTTTGAGCTATATGGCACTTTTTACCTCAAATTCTAGCGGCGACACTTCGTCTCAAGCAAACCAATTAATGTGCGCAGTTACGAGTCAATTGTTAAAGATCTAATAGAATGCGGCAAATATATAAATATTGCAGTCGGAACTTTTTAAAATATTTAAAGGAACGATAAAGAAGCATTTCAAGATATATTTAATAAAACTGAGATATGCTTTTATTAACTTGGAATGGAAATGAGTAAGCCTCGTTTATCAAGATGCAATGTAACGGCAGAAATAGCAGATGATTTTTATTGAATTAAGCTTCTCATGTCGTTCGTATATGAGTTCGTAAAGTTTAATATTAAATCTTTTCAAACTGCAATAAAGGTCTTGTATCCAAATGAAATAGATATAGAAAAGTTGGGAATCGAACTTGAATTAAAAAAAACTAAACGGACCAACAATAGAAATGAGGGTTGCAGAACAGCTCCTGAAATACTTAAATTGTTTTGCGGCGACAATTGTAGTTGTATGAAATGTATAAATTTAATTTACTCTTTTCACTTCGACTGTTGAAATCAGTTAATAAATTTGGAAAGATCTAAGGCCTTCAGAAATCTCTATGGAAATAAAAAGAACAACTATTTTTTGCTTCAGTAAACCCCCCGTTAGGAAATAAAGGGTGTCCCAACAAGAGCGCAATTTTTAAATTTGAAATAAAACACAGATATTTAAAAAAAAAATCGTGAAACTTTATTATATCGGAAAGTAGACAGAATGAGGTTATGTATGGAACAATATATCGTGCAGATGGCCGCCGCGGCTTTGCTGGCATACACGCGATCTTTTAATGAAATTTTCAATGACCGTTTTGCATAAATGCTGCGGTATTTCATTAATGCAGCGTCCAATTTCCTCTTTTAAGGCTTGAGTCGTCGTCGGCTTATTCGCGTAAGCCATCGACTTCAAAAAACCCCAAAGAAAAAATCTAATGGTGTTAAATCGCACGATCTAGGCGGCCAATTCTGATCTCCAAAACGCGAAATAACACGACCGGGAAATGACTGATGCAGCAATTGAATTGTTTCTCTGGCTGTATGACATGTGGCGCCGTCTTGTTGGAACCACATGCCCTCCACATTCATTTCTTCAATTCTAGGCAAGAAAAAACTGGTTATCATTTCACGATACCGAACACCATTGACTGTTTGCGCTTGACCTGCCTCATTTTCATAAAAAAAAGGTCCAATGATTCCTCCAGCCCAAAAACCACACCACACAGTGACACGTTGAGGATGTTTTCTTCTCGTGAATCACTCGAGGATTTTCCTCACCCCAAATGCGACAATACTGCCTATTGACGAAGCCATCAAGATGGAAATGGGCCTCGTCACTGAAGATGATTTTAGCGGCAAAATCAGCATTTTCATGTTGTCTCTCCAATACCCAATTAACGAACTCCCTTCGCTGTCCATGGTCAGCTGGCTTCAGTTCCTGAGTCAATTGAACTTTGTATGCACGAAGATGCAAATCTTTCGTCAAAATTCGCTGCATAGTGGATTTGGAGACACCAATTTGCTGAGCTCGGTGTCGAATTGAGGTGGATGGAGTTTGAGCGACATCATCACGTACAGCTGCGACATTTTCGGTCGATCGACCTGGTCGAAGGCGCGTTGTTGTCTTTACATCACTAAAAGACCCAGTTTCGGCAAATTTATCCATTAATCTCTTTACAGTTGACTCTTTTGGAGCATTATTGTGACCCCAAATTGATCGCAATTTGCGAACTGTAGCCGCAAAACTGTCACCATTTTGGTAAAACAATTTCACAATGAGAATGCGTTGTTCATTCGTGTAGCGCTCCATTTTTACTAACCTCGTACCTTCTACTAGCAAACAATATCAATTGTTCAAATGTCAAACAATGACACTTCGAATGGCGCAAAATTTAAAAATTGCGTTCTTGTTGGGACACCCTTTACTTATCTACGGCGTTGATTGAAACATAATTTTTTTTAGTATTTCTCTTTAAACATCAGGCAATACTTATTTTAAACAGGACTTAAATTCCAAATATAAGGTTAAAAAATTATTCTATAACACCGTTTTTATGTTAAAGATAGTTTATTATTTGTAGTAAATTTCGAAAAGGTGATACCATTTTATTGCAAATAAAACATGTTTTTATGAACTGTTTAAAATTAGTAGTATTTTTAATTAAAGGTAATTGATATACCTTTCATTTATTACAACAATTTATTCTAATTGGATAATCATCTTAGGGGCTCTATTAATTAAAACATTTGAATTCTAAAAATTTTCATAAAATGGAAAATAAGTTTGCTTACAGAGTCATAAAAATAAAAGAAATTTTATGGTTTCATAATTTTTTGTAAACTATGTTCTATTACAAAGAAATAACATACAACTCTAAAAAATCTGTTAATAAATACAAGTGTTAAAACTAATTGAGGTAAAATAGAAAAAATCGATAACAAAATCGATCAATACAAAACCACTTAAATCTTGACTTCTGGAAACGCATGGGGCTCTTCAAGGTAAATACCTTTAAAGATTTTGTTTTGAAATAAACAATATTTTTCCCTCCGAATCTTGGTGATGAAGCGATGAGCGCAGAGAAAGATTTTACCAGCAAAATGAAAAATATGGAGCGTCGACACACTGGCTCCTGGAACGAGTCCATGATGGGAGACTACGCATGGTTTCTCATAAGAAAAACAGATTTAAGTGAAAATAAGAGACAAAGTAGATCCAATAATTTATTTCAATGTCATCCATCTGTTATTTTATATTTTGACCTTTTTTAAGGATGGGTGTTTTTTATATAGTGATACAAGTTTAAATCATAATAAAACATAGTAACATATTTTTATTATCAATAAAATGGGCTTTATTGGATGGAAAATTATACGACATTAATGTTTGAATATGATTTCGGCTATGTGGCCGCCACGGCTGGCGCGTACAAGACGCAATCTGGAAAATCAATTTTCACAAACTTTTCGCAGCATTTGCGGCCGTATCTCGCCGATAACTCTTCGAAGGTTGATATTCAGGTTTTCAGTTGTTTGTGGATTATCGACGTAGACAAGTGACTTTACATAACCCCAAGGAAAATAATCCAATGGGGTTAAATCACCCGATCTTGGGGGCCAATTAATTGAGCCATTTCGTGAAATTATTTTTTCGTCAAAAGTTTCCTTGAGTAAATCAATTGTAGCGCACGCTGTGTGGCATGTGGCTGCGTCCTGTTGGAACCACATATCAGCAAGATTAATGCCTTTGTACTTTATACCGTTCACCATTGACAGTAACATTCTGACCATCATCGTTTTTGAAGACATATGGGCCAATGCCTCCGCCAGCCCATAAAGCACACCAAACAGTAATTTTCTGTGGATGTAATGTTGTTTCGACAAAAGCTTGCGGATTCTCCTCACTCCAAATACGACAATTCTATTTATTTACGTACCCATTCAATCAAAAATGAGCTTCATTTTATTTCATGCAAAATAAAATTTTCCATGGAAATTCAAAATCAATATCAATTTGTGCTTCAGCCCAATCGCCAAATTGGCAGCGCATACGATGGTCATTTGGCTTTAATTCTTGCACAAGTTGAATCTTGAAAGGTTTTAAGCCAAGATGTTTTCGTAAAATCGTCCATAAAGTGAAAGGACACAACCCCAGTTGCTGAGAACGGCGACGAATTGATTGATTAAGATCATCTTCAATGCTTTCCCGTACAGCGGATACAGATTCTTCAGTGCGCACTGTTTGGCGTCTCACGGGATGCACATTATCAGTAACAGTAAAAGTGGTCCGAACACGATATATTGTTCTTCGAATTAGCAGCTCTGAAGGACTATTATGTACGCCATAAAATGGACGAAGTGCACGATAAGTTTGACGAACAGAACCATTATTTTGATTAAAAATTTCCACAGTAAGCTCGCGTTGCTCTGGTGTAAGTCGATCCATAATGAAATGTCAAAGCAAACTAAACAAAAAGCAAATATCAGCTGTTAAATGGGTGGTCAAATAAAGCAATAATGCCAACTCAAAGTTGTATCACTCTATAAAAAACACTCTTTACGAATATGTGTCGAATGTACGAATATTTTCTTTACGAATAGAAATTTTACTAATAAATGTTTTGAGTGTATCTTGAATATTAAATAAATTTTTTGAATATTTTTATGATGTAATTTTGATTTAATGATAAAGTTTTTCATTGACTCTGTTTTTGATCTTGCCTCAGTACTTGAGTACTTTATTTAAATAACCATAACACATTTTTATTTTAAAATTACCACACGTAAAACAGCTTTTAGTGTGGTACGATTAGAAAACGGTTTTTGTATCATTAGTAAGACGTAATGACACATATTTTCAAGTTTTCACTTTCTAGCTCCAAAGGGGAGGAGGGATGATCCTCATCTATAAAGTTTTATACTCGCCTAATCAAGGAGAATCACCACCAGAGGGAATTAATGTTATATCTGGGGCACCTTGTATATAATTCATGCATCTTTATATATAAAAATACATATGTCCTTATTTCTTTGCACATCACTGCATATTTCATATTCTTGAGTGAGTTGTATTAATATAATTTCAATACAAAATAATATAAAGCATTTTACATTTTTGTGTTATATGGAAGGTTACTATTTTAAATAAATAAAATAAAAGCTAAATTTATGTAAAAAGATTAATTTTTCAAAAAATATAATAAAAATCTCAAAAAAATAAAGTAGTTATTTTTTTATTTAAATTAACTTACCCCCCTATTATGGATTTCCATACGATACACGATAGACGCTTGCAAGCGTATCGTAAAAATCAAGCCTTCGTATTATCGTTTTCATACGCCCGATAGATCTACTATTGCGAATGACAGTGATATTTGTTTACATTTTACAGTGAATTCAAGAAAAAACAATTGAAATTCTCTGAACTGAAGTCACTTCAATATTTTGAAAGTTCAAAAATAAAATATATGAGCACGTTTCCGCCGACATCCACGGCGTTCAATATAAGTGGAGAGAGCAATGAGACATGTATAGATGCTGTGGAAAGAAGGAAGTTGAAGGATGCTTATAATCTCGCGATAAAGAAGCTGTAAAGGAACTCATATTCATCCCAAGACTTCAAAAGCAAACGAGAACGAAGTTGGAGCTCCTATGCCAGGAACAGCCATTGATATTCGTTTTAAGGAAGGTGACAAAGTCGAAAAGGGACAGCCGCTTGTGGTTCTATCTGCCATGAAGATGGAAATGGTCTTGCAGTCGCCAAAAGCAGACATTGTCAAGAAACTCGAAATAACCAACGGCATGACATTGGAAGGTGGCGATTTGCTCATGACGGTGGAATAAGTTTGTTGAGGTTATTTAATTTCAACATTTCAATTTTACTATGTCGTTATCAATAAATCGGTAAATTTATAATCTGCGTTTTCTTCCATTAAAGTGGCAAGACCTCCCATTTGAACTTTTGAGATCGCAACTTTTGGCCTGAAATATCGCTTAATTTTGATCAAATCCTTTTAAAAACTCATTTTTATATCTTTAATATTTAAATATTTTGAAAAAGATTAAAATTTTATATAAAATTTCAACTATCGGACAAGAATATTCAGCCGCTTGCAAGCGTATGAAATTGAACAGCTGATCTGATACGTATCGTTTCGTAATACCATTTTTTTCAGATAAACGATAAACGCTAACTGTCGGATTTAATACGACAAACGAAAGTTCGTAATACCGCTTAACAGAATGCAAGCGTTTATCGTTTATCGTATGAATTCGTAATAGGGGGGTTATTTTATCGTTTATAAATTTTACTAGGTTTTCACTAGGTTTCCCTAGAATATAAGAAGTTTTTCATCTTAAATCGCTTTAAATTGACTAAGCAAAAAAGCAAATGCAATCTAAGTAAATTAATAAAAAATTTCAAATGAGTAGCAAGAAAGCTTTTTTGTTAAAATTTCTTCGTTTCTGGTTTTTGTCATTTTCCTAAGCCTTAAATCTTTTATGGTGGCGAACTCTTAAATTACACTAGGCAATAAATTCAACAAAAATGTCTGTGTTCCTGTAGCTAACATACATTTCTGATGTGTTCACTTACTATAAATATAAATAAAATTTTAAATTCTATGATTTCGTTTTTTGTAAATTATCTAACTTTACAATTAAGGTGCTAAACTAGACATTTTTTGTCAATTAAAATTTTTTATGGAATTTATTCTAAAAAATTTGTACAATTTTCTCTAAAAACAGTTTGATACTTTGGTATTATTCTTTAAGTTTTGTTGAATGTGCTATCGGAATTGAAGCTAATTTGTTGCCATTATGCAGTAACACACATTTTAAACTTATTTTTGAGCTATCTAAGAAGACCCATTGCATTTAAAAGTCCAGGAATATTCTAACAGTATACGATTTTCTCCTCCTTTGCAAAGTATCGAAGAATATCTCGTTCTATAGTCCGGTAAGTTTTAACTGATACGCCAGGCTGAAGACAACGTTTTTCTTTAAGTCTTGATGCTAGAAGCTCCGCTGATTTTTTGGATAGCTTTAGATCTGGAATTTTACCCTGTGTATTTATTTAGAAGTTTTTTATCAAAATTAAATAACATCATTAAATTTGAATTAAGGCAAAACACGCCAACAGATTTTAATGAATTATGGCTTATTTTCTTTGTAACGAAAGTGTGTTTATAACTTAATATCAAAAAAAGAGCTATTTTGACATATTTGAATTTTTATGAATTATAAAATAATAAAGTTAAAATTTTACAAAAAAAAATGTTTTTTTCAGAAGAACTTTCTGAATATTTCCGAAACTATTCAGATAATCAAAAAACATTGTGCATGTAACTTAGAGGCAATTTAGCTGCGGATTTTCGAATTTTTTATTTAACCAAATCAGACTTACTGTTCTGGAGTTATGTTTAAATCTAAGATGAAACCTCCTTAATTTTTAAAACAGCGGTTTATCGCGAGAACCGGAGTCAATTCAAATAATCTAAATAATAGGCAAAGATCTTTATCAATGTATATACTAAAATTGACTACCAAATCCCATGCCGCAGAATCAGTGTTGTCCTGTGTTATATTTTTTGACTAGCTCTGACAATTTTCACTAGTATTAGTGACTAGTATGACTAGATACATTAAAGGAACAATTGGAAAAAAATCAATAATTAATATCATCTGTAAAAGCTATTCCATCTGCTATCCAAGATTCGATGCTCTCAATCACTGGGATAGAAGAAGCTGGTAGCTTTGTTGAGGATTCTTCAAAATAGAATTTTTCATCGGATTCTATGGCGACCCATTCAGGTGAATCCTCATTTCTAACGCAAAGAAATTCACCTGGTCTTTGACAGAGTACCCTTAAAGGCTGCACCCGAGCTGAACCAAGTTCTGTGTTTTTGTGTTAATGCTTTCTGAAAATTGATTTATTTAAATAGTATTTTTTATTCCGATTTATTGTAAACGATATAATACAAACTTATGGCAATTCATAGAAGTTTTAAAAACGAAATACAAGCCGCAGGTAGGACACGACCTTGAACCGATTTCTTCTTTCTGAGAAGGACAGTACATGTCATACGGTATCTCCTTTGATCAAGAACATTCAGGCCTTAACGTCAAAGCCTGTCGCAAAAGCAAAGACCCAAATTTTTCAGACGTGTGCTGAGATGGTGAAGGAACACCAAAAGGTTCCTGTGTCGAGGGAAAAGGTGGTGGAAGAAATCGTTGAAACAAAAGTTAACCATCAATTTAGACGATCAAACATAAACATGTAAGGTTAAAAATTTTTGAAATGTTTGTGTTATTAATTAGAGGTTTTTCGTCGATTTTTTTAATTTTTGGTAACGTTACAATATCTAAACACCTCCCCCCTACCGTTACTTACCGCAGTGCATTTTAAAACCCCTCCTCCCCCCTAAATTGGTAACGTAGTTTATGGACGACCCCTTTCTAATGGTATTAAGAACAAGAATTATAATAAAAATTCCTTCAATTCTGTAATTTTCTTAAGACTTTATGTACTCAAGCAATATCTCTAACTTAGTTTTTAACCTTTTTAAATCACTTGCACTGGCCTCAACTAAAGTGCTGCTCGACTGCTCCCTAAGTAGCAATTATAGGATGGTTAAAACAATCACTACTATTTTAAGTGAGTGCCAGAAAAAATCAAAGAAAGTTTTCAAGTTTATGTTGTTCAACTAATGGTAGCCTTTTATAATTTAAGTTGCTTATCTACAAAAAATCTGCATTGAAAAAAAAAGTAACAACAGCAAACGAAAATTAAACGCCCTAAAAGTGAGATTTAATATAAAAACAGTTTTGTTACTTTCTCGAAATGTTAAAAGGTTTAAATATTGATAGTGAAAACTTCAAATAAAAAACATTTTTATTTGTTGGCTATTTCAGGTAAATATATGTTTTCAACAGTTTTTTGAGCAAGACATAAAAAATAAAACAAAACTAACTTAAAAAAGAGATAACAACAGCCAAGTGGAAAAAAAAATTGGCAGAACCGAAACCATAAATAAAGGTTGCATTGTAAATGGATTATTTTGGGCCCACCCAGATGACCAATTCACAAAAACCCGAAGAAGAAGAAGAAGAAGTGGAAAAAGAAAAACAGCAATAACAACAATAAAAATGTTTAAATAAATTACAATAACAGTGAAATGCCAAAAATAAACGAGAAAAAAAACAGCTAACTAGGAAAGCAATGATGAATGCTGTAAAAGAAAGCGCAAATAACAACTATTTTAACAGCTTCCACTTCCTACAACGTGACTAAATAGTTAAAAGGTAATTTTTTTTCCCATTACATTTATTTCATTTGAGTCCGAACTAACTTAATTTGGTAATTTTTGTTTGCCAATTTTGCTGTAGTGTAGCTCATATGTCAAAACTGAACCGTGAAATTCTTTAACCCTTTCAGTGGATTTGCCCAATACATTGGACACGTCAGAAAGTAATTTTTATATTTATTTTGCAACGCTTTTTTTCAAATCAAATCATTTGGTTCTATGAAAAAATAATGGTCCAACCAATGATGAAAATAAATTTTGAGAGATATTTGACCTTTGCCGAAGAATAGCAAAAAAAGAAATTGTTGGCCTATTTTATAAGAAAAAATCAAATGGACAAAAGTCAAATTTATTTTTTTATCTTTTTATGGCTTTAATGATAAGAATATTAAGAGGGCTTAAAAACCAAAAATCTACAAGGTTGAAAACCCTTCAAGAGATTAAAAAAGAAGAGCTTTTTTGTCGAACAGGAGTAAAACAATTTTTTCTTTGTACAAGCTTGCAAAACGTAAGTAGCGCAGATAAAAATAAAAGGTATGTTTTTCATCTTTTTAGGACCTAATGATAGGATAATAGGATAATATTACCTCAAAAATATTATTTTGTTCTTAGTATAGCCTAGCCGTTGAAAGGGTTAAGAAAGCTTTTTCTTGTTGCTCGATGTGTGTATTTTGTACTGAAAGTCTTCATTGTCTTTGTTGCTAATAAGAAAAAATTAAATTATAACGAGTTTATATTTGCTAGTGACACCTTCTAATTTCCCCAAAACTATTTACTTGGTCTGTTTTTTTTTTTTTTTTTTTATGAAGTCTCTATGAAGACTCTATGAAATCCTTTTATTGTTTTTTGAACGCTTTAATAGTAAAAGTGTTGATAGCGTAAATATTTCAAGAAAATATTTCTAAACTCAATTTAAAAAAAAAAAGAATTTTTTTATGACAAAGAATCTGCTCTACAGAGGAAGCAATTATAGGCACGTGTTACCCTGACACAAGAAAAGCTGTATGAAAGAAAGAAATTTTCATTGCTTCCAGTTCTTTTTGTTAATTGATTTCTTAAACCATTTTTAAATTTATACTGATTGATTACAAAATCTGTTTTTTGACAAATGTTGATTAATAGTAAAAATATCTCGATTAATGCTGCTTTAAATATAAGGTAAGCTTTAGTGATTAATGTTCATTAATTAATAACGCACGAGCTCGAAATCACCTAATTAATTTATGCTCGAATGAATCTGGTTTTTTTTTCAACTGTAGTACACAGCTCAGCAGAACAAAACAAAAGTTAATGCTGCCCTGGATATCTATGCGGTTTATTATTATTACGTTTCCCACAGATTCCAAATATAGTCATAAAAATCGAAATATTTGTGAAAACGTAATAACTTGAATTTTGATCTTAATACCAGAGCAAAATGCTAAATAATAATTGTAGTTTGCACAAAAAAAAATTATATTTAGTTAATGGATATTTAAAAAGATATTAACTTAAAAATTCCAAGATATCGGTCACTAAAATCGAGTTATTAAATTAATTTCTGTCCGAGTAAATATAAAAATTTTTTAGCTAAGGCCGAACAGCGGCCGAACAAAACCTAGTTTTGAATATTTTTCTCGGTCGTTCAAGGATCATACAAGGGTCGTTTGCAAGACTTTATGGCCAAACAGAGGTCGCACAGAGGCCGTTTTTAAATAATTTCAACTGCACAACGGGCGAACAGCTGCCGAACATCGGCCGAATAGTGATCATTCTACAATCATTCAATTATAATTCAATAATGAATTATAATTCAACAAGTATTTCCCGGCAGACGTTGTCCTGCCACAGATAGCCTCATTATCATATATGCAAATGCTAAATAAATTCACCATTTTTAGTATAGATGCCGAAAGTAATCATATGAACTAAATTACCAAATTTTAGACTTATACGATCAAAATCGTGCGAAAAATAGCATTTTTCTTGATTTGTGGGAGGTAAAAGAGGGTGCGGCAAAAATATTTCCCTTAAACCATATCGTACTCAAAACAAATTGACTGACAAAATTTCAGCTCATTTTAGCTTAAACCTAGAACGCATTGCTTCACTCCACGCTTATCTCCCGAAAAGTGGGCGTACCTAAAGTGGGGTATACCCATTTTTAGTGCACTTGCCGAGAGTAGCCATATGAACAAAGTTCCAAAATTTTAGTCTTATACGACCCAAACCGTCCGAAATAAAGCCTTTTTATTGGTTTGTTGGCGGTAAGGATGCGTGGAAATCAATTTTTAGTACAGTTGCTGACAGTAAACATACCAACTAAGCAAAAATTTTGGCTAAATCAGCCCAGTTGTCAATTTTAATGAGTTTTTTAAAATGGGCTCTATAGCTATAGAGCGACCACGCCCATTTTTAGTACAGTTGCTAAAGGTAAACATACAAACTTAATTACCAAATGTTAGTCCTATACTACCGAAAAAGCCTGATACATAATATTTTCACTTATTTGTGGGCGGAAAAAGGGGGGTGTGGAGACCAAATTTGAGCACAGTTGCTGACAGTAACCATGCAAACAAAATTACAAAATTTAAGTATTATACGACCAATACCGTATGAAATAAAGCATTTTCATTGATTTGTGTGCGATAAAAGGGGGCGTGGACATTCATTTTTTAAAACAGTTGCCAAACCGGCTGAAATATAGCAGTTTTATTGATTTTGGCGTGGTTAAAGGGGTTGTGGCAAAAAAATTTCCTAAGCCATCTCGTATCTGAAGCGAATCGATTACCAAAGTTTCAAGTCAGTCGGTTCAGTAGTTTTGGAGTTTATAGGTATCACACAGACAAACAGACTATTTTAATATTTGTATGGGAGTATATGGAAAAATCTTTAAAATGCCATATCTCCGGAATAACTAGGCCGATTTCGTGCAAACTTCACATTAATCATCTGCAGACCACAGACCACATAAATCATCAACGTAACCCTCACGTTTGGTTGAAATCGGTCGACCCGTTTTCACAGTTAGTGGTAACATCAAAATGTACATTTCTTTTTATGTATATGGATTATTTTTATTTACTTAAGAACATAAAGTTAATTAAATATCATAAAAAAAAAATATTGTACTGATGTTATATATGACCAATTATGACTTCATTTGAGCAAGCAACATTTATTTCAAAATGATACTGTTTCAATTCACATTTCACTGGGGCATTGTGTTTCAACAACTAGACTCATTTTAAAAAAAATATTTTGCACCACACACAAGTGGCGATACTGTTTACATCAGCATCGCCGAGTGAGGCGTTCTTTTGTTGTTGCGCATACGTTTGCTATTCAACAGAGCTTTGCAAATTTGGTGGCACACAACGGGCATACAGCGGTCGTAGAACTTAATTTAGGCCTCGTACGGCCGTTTTTCGACCCAACTTGCGGCCGCTGGGCTTTTTGGATTATTTAAGGCCAGTTCGACCCTTGTACGGCCCATGTTCGACCACATTTTCAATCACTAATATTTTTATTAGGATGCGGGCCTTGAAGCATTTGAATAAAATAGATTTTCTTTATATATTTTTATTATTTTGTCAACTTTAACAGACCAGAAATGAAAAAATTCCAAGAACGAGCAAATTTATGTTTATTAATCTTATCAACAAATTTTATAACCAAAATTTTAACATGTAAGCAGCAAATCGATCTGACTTATTTAACCTTAGAAATTGTAACGTTACTAAAACCGTTTGCAACTTGTTTTTGTATAATTCATAACTAAAGCAATCGATGACACTTTTAGCTATAGTTATGAAACTTAATATAAAAGCTTTAATTTAAAAAGTAAAGG
This sequence comes from Dichetophora obliterata, assembly GCA_963920525.1. Lineage (NCBI taxonomy): Eukaryota > Metazoa > Arthropoda > Insecta > Diptera > Sciomyzidae > Dichetophora > Dichetophora obliterata. Next base: position 190,703,480 of record OY986438.1, read on the forward strand.
TCCGGCTCAAAGATGAGCAAAATGAAAATCACTCCTACCTACCAAACATGATGTGACTTAAAAAAGGTAAAATTTCTAAAAATTCCACAAAAACTAATCTAATGATTTTACATTTTGCACATAAGCCTCAATTTTCAATTTGCACTCTGATTATAAAATTTGACAAAATCTAATTTTAAGACCATCTACCTCCCATACAAAGTGTATTCATAAAAGCGTTAGGATTTCTTAAAATTACACAAAAAAGTAATCTAATGACTTTTATTTTTGCACAGAAACTTCTATCCTCAATTTGCATTTCAAATATAAAATTTGGCAAAATCAAATTTTAATATTGTCCACTTCCCATACCAAAGTGTTGTCATAAAAACGGTCAGAATTTTCAAAATTTCACAAATATTAATCGAATGACTTTAAATATTTCACATAAACTATAGTTTTCAGTTTGCACTCTGAGTCTGCAACTTGGCAAAATCAAATGGGCAAACTTCCTACCTCCCATGCAAACTGTCTTCATAAGAACATTAAAATTTCTAAAAATTCCACAAAAACTAATCTAATGATTTGTTTATCATAAAAACGTTAAAAATCCTTAGAACTACATAAATTATTAATGCCTCCCATACAAAGTGTTGTCATAAAAACGTTACAATTTTCAAAAAAAATAATCTAATGTCTTTCAATTTTTCACCCAAACTATAATTTTTCAATTTGCACTCTGAGTCGGAAATTTTTTTTTTTATTTATTTGTTTATAATTTTTTAAGATCGAATAGAATAGAGAATTGTCTACCTCCCATACAAAGATTTTTTCTAAAAACGTTAAGATTTCGTAAAATTACGCAAAAAATAAATCTAATGGCTTTACATTTGTCACATAAACTTTCATCATCAATTTGTGTTTTAAATACGAGATTTTGCAAAATCAAATTTTAAGATTGTCTTCCTCCCATACAATGTGTTGTCATAAAAACGGTCAAAGTTCTAAAAATTAAAAAAAAAGTAATCTTATGACTTTTATTTTTTCAAATTTGTTTTTATTTAAGATTAGAACTCTGAGTCTGAATTTGACAAAATCGAATGGAAAGTACGTCTACCTCCCATACAATATGTATTCATAAAAACGTAAAAATTACACAAAAAACTAATCTAATGACTTTTAATTTTGCACATACCTACTTTCATCATCAACTTGCACTCTTAATATGAAATTTAAAAAACAAATGGAAAAAACGCTTACCTCCCATACAAAGTGTTGCCATAAAAACGATCAAAGGACCCCGCACTAATTGTATGGAAATTGGATTTTGGTCGAATTTTTTCATATTGCAGGATTTATTAGATCTTGTCATTTTGATTGAAAGTCACTATATTTTTAAAAAATGGTTCAAAAAGTACCACAAAAAAAGCGCTATAAGGTTAAAATATTTCACAAAAACATTTTTTATTAAATTTCTATATAAATCTGTGAAAACAACAACTCTGTCAAATGCCTATTTGAGTAGTTTTCTTTACTTTTTAGGTTAGAACGAGTAAATAGCTTCGAGTTTTCGAGTAAACTTAAAGCTATATAGAAAATTACTCAGACGTAAACTTTTTAAACGCTGATGCATACATATTCTTTTTTTATCTCCTCTACTAGATTCCATTTGCTGAAATTTATTGGTTGTTGGACTGTGTTATTTTTAATGTGTCAAAATACCGCTAAAATCAATTAGAATGCTAAAATCAATACAAAGGTAATTTTCTCGAAAACACTAGCCAATCAGAAAAAACTGAGTACGCAGTTAAATTATCCTTCCTCGAATTATATAGAAATGACCTCAATATCCCGTGCAGCAGACTCAGTGTTTAGCTGTGTTATTTATTAATTAAAAATATATGCATAACGTAAAATTTTTCATTATATGCGTGCATCAAATAAATACTTTTTTATTTAGTAATTTAAAAGAGCGGAAGTTGAAGAAAGCCCTGTTGAGAGAAAATAATCGAATTTTATCACAAAGCAATATTGATGCTTTTCTTCAAGCAAATAAAAAGCAAAAATAAATATAACGACGGATAGTAAAATTTGAGTTAACAACCAGCTTTTGTCAGTCAATATTTAGAATAACACAAAAGAACCGGAAACACGCTGAGAAGCTCTTTAATGGCGTTTCCTTTATTGTCAAAATTGAACAATTTATCACGCTAACACCCAGTTAAACTTTATTCCCAACAAAAAAACCACGAAATAACATTTAAATACTTAAGCAGATTTTATATACCAAAAAAAAAACTAAAAAAAAACAACGTCATCTAATCCACAATTAATTAGAAAAGTGAAAACAAAATTTTTTTTTTTTGTTTCCATTTCTTTCTTACAACGTAACTTTTCAACTGTAGTATACGACAGTAATGTACAACTTTCATTTTCCAATGAAAATAACAACCTCCGCTGCAAATTTTCCTCCCACAGCGCAAACAACAAAAAATAATGAAAACATATGACTAATAAAAAAAAAAAAAACTTTTTCTCATGTTAATTTGTGGGGAAAAAATAAAAGATCTAAGGTACCTTGTAATATTATAGGTACCTTGGCCAGAGGCTGCTGCACTGGCTAGGTTTGGATATGGAAAGACGCAACGAGCACCGGAATCGTATGGTTGAAGCAACTGACAAATATGATGAATTTGTCGCATTGTGACCAGAGCAACGTGCGCCACATTGGTCACGGACACCACTACAGCAAATGTCACAGCGCAAAAAATTATCACAGAATTAAATAAAGAAATCTGAGCAACAACAACATTAACCAACAATGTGTATGACTTCAGGAAGTTGGGAATGACATGACAATACATTGCATTGAGACTATAAAAGTTGGTCACAGTTCGAGTTGCAGCTCGAGCTAAAAAGATGGTGTTAGCAATGACGATGGCGTGTGGCAATTAAGTAAATGCCAGTCGCAAAAAAACAATTGTTATGGAAATGAAAATCAAAGTAAAAAAAAACAATTAAAATAATAGTCAAATAAGAAAATGCAAATTCATGCTAGCACTCAGCTGATGAAAATGCAAAAAAAATCAACGTGACTCGGCCAAAGAACAGAAGAATGCGGTTATAAGAGCTGGTTACTCAGCGCATTTTTGTCAACGTCCGTAGAAAAAGAAAATTTTTAGCATGGGAGAGATTGAATATTTTTTTCATTTAAAGCAGTGATGTTATTGGCGTTTTGCTAAATATCTCGAATTCTGTGACAGAACTCTCTTTTTGTCCAGCATTTAGTACCAAAAAAATTTCTTCAAAATATATACACAAAAGAATAATTCAAAAAAATTAAAAAATCTATAGAACTACTATATACAATTGCACTTATTACATAGCAAAACAGTTCATTGGTATAAAAATAAACAAAAATGTTTCAAGATTAATATTATGTATTTTCAAAATCTTGAAAAAACTAAATTTGACAAAAAAAAATTTTGAAAAAAAAAATATTGAATATATAAAATCTTGAAACAAAACTATTAAAAAAAAAATCTAAAAAACAAAAAATATGCGTAAATATTAAAAAAAAAAATTTTTTAAAAATCTTGAAATTATTAAAAAGGTCAGATTTCGAGAAAAAAATGGAAAAAGTGTCAAATTTTGTAAAAACCAATGTCAAATTTTGGCAAAAGTATGATCATTTTTCACGAGTTTTATCTCCTAAACAACCTGCGAGCGTGCTTTTTTTGCATATTTGAGTTTAGAAGGTCCAAATACACATAATAAATCTATTTAAAAAAAAATTGAAGTGTAGACTCTAAAGAAAAATCATTCCTTTATTTGATTAATTTGGCATTTTTTCGAAATTTGACACTTTTTAAAATTTTGCAATTTTTCAAAATATAGCACTTTTTTAAAATTTTAAATTTTTTGAATATTTGACAATTTTTTTGCAATATTTCGAAATTTGACACTAATTCAAAATTTTGATAATTTAACACATAACATTTTTCGAATTATGACATTTTTAAAAATTTTTTCAATATATAACACTTTTGGAAATAGTGTAAAATTTTAAATACAGAATTCTTGAAAAGTCTACGCATAGAATGTAGGCTTCGCGCGAGCGAATTAAAGAATTCATTCTTTGCGTAGGTTTTCCAAGATTTTGAGTTTCAAGATTTTTTTTCAATACATTTTTTTCAAGATTTTGAAATTCTGCAAAATGACCCTAAACCATTATTTTTACATTAAAAGACAAATAAATCTTCTTAAATTCTATATAAAGAAGCAAAAATTATTTGAAAAACAATTCATTGAGGGGAGCAGTCCGAATGCTTGAAAGTCAAAATCTTGAAACAACTGAAATCTTGCAAAAAAAACAAATCTTGAAAAGAAAATTTTGAAAAAAAGAATCTAGAAAACTTCTTGAAAAAAATCTTGAAAAAATCTTGGAATTTTAAGAAATGTTCTTTCGAATAAAATGTATAAGTTCGAGACAAACGAAAAAGCGTTTAATTTCGAAAAAAAAATGTCAAATTTTGGCAAAGTTATAAATTTTTTAAATATTTATGGTCCCACACTTCGCGTCATCTAGACAAACGACGAGGACGTGGTGGTTTTTTGTCCATTTATGAACATTTTTATGCAAAATTTTTCACTTTTCGAAATTTAGCACTTATTCAAAATTATATGACATTTTTTGCAAAACTTGTACATTTTGAAATTTGACACTTATTTAAAATTTGACAATTTTTCGATTTTTGGCACTTATTCCAAATTTTACACTTTTTCGATATTTTGGCACTTATTTGGCACTTATTCCAAATTTTACACTTTTTGAAATAATAGGACAATTTGACATTTATTTCAAAATTTGAATTAGAATTTCTGTGACTTGACAATTATTCATTATTTTGATTATTTTCGAAATTTGATATTATTCGAAAAATTTGATACTTCTTTCGAAATTGGACACTTTTCGATATAGTGTCAAATTTTTAATTAAGAAGTCTTGAAAAGGGATCGGTCTGAATGCTTGAAGGTCAAAATCTTAAAACAACCAAAATTTTGAAAAAAATAATCTTGAAAACGAAATCTTGAAAAAAAATTCTTGAAACGAAAATATTAAAAAAAAAAATCTAGAAAAAACAAAATATGCATAAATCTTGAAAAAAATCTTGAAATTTTAAGAAATGTTGTTCTTTCGAATAAAATGTTTAATTTCGAGAAAAAAACGGAAAAGTGTCTAATTTCGAAAAGAAAAATGTCAAATTTTGGCAAAATTATAAATTTTTCACTTTTCGAAATTTGACACTAATTCAAAATTATATATAAGATTTTTTGCAAAACTTGTACATTTTAAAATTTGACACTTATTCAAAATTTGACAATTTATGTTGCACTTATTGCAAATTGTACACTTTTTCGATATTTGACACTTTTTGAAATTTAAAAATTTTTTAAATAATGGAAACATTTGACATTTATTTTAAAATTTGACAATTTCTGTGACTTGAAAATTGTTCATTATTTTGGTTATTTTCGAAATTTGACATTATTCGAAAAATTTGATACTTCTTTCGAAATTGAACACTTATCGAAAAAGTGTCAAATTTTCAATTAAGAAATTTTGAAAAACCTACGCACAGAACGAAAACCTACGTAATGCGCGCGCGGATTAAAGAATACATTCTATGCGGAGGCTTTTTAAGATTTTGAGTTTCAAGATTTTTTTTTTTCAAGATTTGGTTTTCAAGACTTTTTTTCAAGATTTTACAATTTTGCGAAAAGGACCCAGCTCCTCGAAAAATCCTATGCATAGAATGTATTCTTTTATTCGCGCGCTCGGATTAAAAAATACATTCTATGCGTAGGTTTTTCAAGATTTTGAGTTTCAAAATTTTTTTCAAGATTTTCGTTCCAAGATATTTTTCAAGATTTTGTTTTCAAGATTTTTTTTTTTTAATATTTTGATTTTAAGATTTTTTTCAAGATTTTTTTCAAGATTTTGAAGTTCTGTGAAAAGGACCCAATTTTTTATTGAGATCTTAACATATAAAATTATTAAGAAACTTTATTGGTTTATAACCAAAATTACATGTAAAAATATTTATCATTTATTTAAATAGTTTAGAGTGTTTTGCGCTACACTGAAATAAAATAGGGTCTATTTTATTCCTGAATGAGAATTTAATAACACAAATGGAGCTTCTCCAAGTCTGTTTCTTTTTTTGGTTTTTACATAGGTTACAATTTAAAATGCCCATTTTGGTGTCGGCGTTAGAATGCGGTAATGACAAAACAAATGTTGACAACATTGTTAAATTTGGAAACAATTTCTCTCCATTTAAAGCTTTTATAGTGGTTACTTCTTTTCAAACATTCGAAACACTATAGTCCTTTAGGTTTTTTAATATAAAAGGCAAATCATTCCATTCATCTTGCAATGGCATTATCGGCGTTTATATAATCTGAGAATAAAATAAAATTTATTTTATGTACCCAAAGCAATTTTTCCAAAAATGACCAAAAATTCTAAGTCTTCGAAAGAATTGTCATTCATAGGAAATCTATCGAGTATTTTTCAAGCAATTCACTTTTTAGCAAAACTTCCACCGACCGACAAGAAAATCTCGTATCATGGACTATAATCCTTTCTGCCCTTTTGGGAGTCTAAAATTCCGAAAAACGGACGAAATCCCTACAAATCACATCACTGATGTGATGTACCAGCCTAGAAATCGAGGGAGAGAAGATAAAGAGATTTTTAATTATAAAGAATATAGATCAAAAATAAGTAAGCGTTTGTAAGAAAGTTATACATCTCTCCTTATCAGTAAATGTTTAAAAATAGATAACTCTGAGTCGACTAAAAATAACGGCTTTCATTCGTGTTGTAACATTCTGTCAAAAAAGTACCGTGAATTGATCATTTAAAAAGGCCGCTTAAAGGGATTTCCAAAACTTATTTTTGTCGCCAAGTTGGCACTACTGCCCTCTAAACTGACACTGAGTTTGAGCGCAATCTTTTGTATTGTGTGTTTACGAGGTCAATTTGATAAGTCGATGACTTTTTGAATACAAACTATTTTTTTCTGCAAAAAAGCGTTATATTTCTAAAAAACTAGTCTCCTTTTTAGATTGATATCTATATTTACTCAAATTCATTTCTCCAATTTTTTATTCCTTCCAAATAATAGGTTTTATCGAAGGTTTTCAAGATTGATACATTTACTAGTGTCTGACCGAAGGTTTGGTTTCGGTTTCGGTTACGGCCAGTTTCGGCCCTTTTTGTCAGTATTTTTGCCATATTGAGGCCGAATAGCCGAAACTAGCCGAAACTAGCCGAAACTAGCCGAAACTAGCCGAAACTAGCCGAAACTTTTGGTAAAAATTTCTTGCATCAGCTATTTAATCTAATATATAAAATTCTTCTGTCACGGGGTACGTAATCGAACTCCTCCGAAACGGCTCGACCGATTTTCATGAAATTTTGTATGTATATTTTGTAGGTATGAGGATAGGTCGTAAAGTATATTTACACCTAATACTAACAGTGGGCGTGGCACCTCCCATACAACCCAAATTTGCGATATCGAATATCTTTGGAGTTATAAGCCGCTTAGCCTCGGAATTCGGTATTCGACAATTTACACGTGCCGCTTCGCAGATAAAATTTTGTGAGAGTTGGACAAGGGGGCGTGGCACCTCCCATACAACCCAAATTTGCGATATCGAATAGCTTTGGAGTTATAGGCCGCACATCCTTGGAATTCGAAATTCGACCACAATTTACACGTGGCGTTTTACTGATAAAATTTTATGGGAGTTGGACAAAGGGGCGTGGCACCTCTTATACAACCCAAATTTGCGATATCGAATAGCTTTTGAGTCAATCAAACAAAGCAAACAAAGCCTCGGAATTCAGCATTCGAAGTCAATTTACACATGCAGTTTTACTGATAACTTTGTATGGCGTTGGACAAGGGGGCGTGTCACCTCCCATGCAACCAAAATTTGAGAAATTCTACAGCTTTTGAGTTATAGGTCGCACAGCCATGGAATTGAGTATTCGACCACAATTTACACATACAATTTCACTGATAACATTTTATTCGCGTTTGGCAACGGGGCCGCGGCAGCAACGCGCCGGGTTTAAGCTATCTATATATATAAAATGGAATGTGTGTTTCTTTATTTGTTTGTTTGTACCTTATAGGAGACCAAACCTCTGGACCGATCTTCCTGAAAATTTCACAGCATTTAACTGGGACTCTGGCATGATTAATAGGGTACTTTTTCGACCACGCCCACTTTTACGCCCCCTTTTTTAAAATTATGTAATGGCTCCCATATAGTTTTTAACAGATTTACTTCAAATTGTATACACATTATACTCCAGGCGAGGTAGAAATAAACATTTCTTACGCCACACCCCCTTTTACGCCCCTTTTCACGCCAAATTTAAGTTTAAAACTTTTTGTTCTCTGTACAAATTTGTTCCTTCCAACGGATTATTTTTTATTTGGTAGTATATTGCTCTTAATACTGTTAACGTCGCCATATTACTATGAACCACGCCCACTTCACCGCCCCCTTTTTTAATTCAGATACTTACTTATACCACTAACAATGTTTGCTATACAAAATACTTTTTTTGTAATATGTATTTACCTAAAGTTTTATATAGTTTTTATCTACAGGTAAGGTAGCCATAGATTTTTTATTACCAAATCCCCCTTTTTCGCCCCATTTTACTTTAATTATAATAAATCTGCTTTCAATCTATATATATAAAAATGAATGTCTGTCTGTTTGTTTGTTTGTTTGTGCTTTATAGGAGGCCAAACCCTTTGACAGATCTTCCTGAAACTTTCACAGCATTTTACTATGAATCTGGAAAGAATAAAAGGCTATATGAAGTTTTTATTTGACAAGGGGGCGTGGCACCTCCCATACAACCCAAATTTGCGATATCGAATAGCTTTGGAGTTATAGGCCGCACATCATTGGAATTCGAAATTCGACCACAATTTACACGTGGCGTTTTACTGATAAAATTTTATGGGAGTTGGACAAAGGGGCGTGGCACCTCTTATACAACCCAAATTTGCGATATCGAATAGCTTTTGAGTCAATCAAACAAAGCAAACAAAGCCTCGGAATTCAGCATTCGAACTCAATTTACACATGCAGTTTTACTGATAACTTTGTATGGCGTTGGACAAGGGGGCGTGTCACCTCCCATGCATCCAAAATTTGAGAAATTCTACAGCTTTTGAGTTATAGGTCGCACAGCCATGGAATTGAGTATTCGACCACAATTTACATATACAGTTTCACTGATAACATTTTATTCGCGTTTGGCAACGGGGCCGCGGCAGCAACGCGCCGGGTTTAAGCTATCTATATATATAAAATGGAATGTGTGTTTCTTTATTTGTTTGTTTGTACCTTATAGGAGACCAAACCTCTGGACCGATCTTCCTGAAAATTTCACAGCATTTAACTGGGACTCTGGCATGATTAATAGGGTACTTTTTCGACCGCGCCCACTTTTACGCCCACTTTTTTAATTCAGATACTTACTTATACCACTAACAATGTTTGCTATACAAAATACTTTTTTTGTAATATGTATTTACCTAAACTTTTATATACTTTTTATCTACAGGTAAGGTAGCCATAGATTTTTTATTACCAAATCCCCCTTTTTAGCCCCATTTTACTTTAATTATAATAAATCTGCTTTCAATCTATATATATAAAAATGCATGTCTGTCTGTTTGTTTGTTTGTTTGTGCTTTATAGGAGGCCAAACCCTTTGACAGATCTTCCTGAAACTTTCACAGCATTTTACTATGAATCTGGAAAGAATAAAAGGCTATATGAAGTTTTTATTTGACAAAGGGGCGTGGCACTGCCCATATAACCTAAAAATTTAAATCGCCATATTTTGGGCATTTTTTGACCTACGTTGATGCTATTTGGTACATATGGTATTGGCATAGTTAGGAATACGTACCAGGAGAAAAGTGGGTGGGACCACTCCCCTTTTTAGGAAAATTAAAAATCGCAATATAGTCTTAACTACTGGACCGATCATCATTAAATTTTCACAATAGGATATTCTTACGAAATAATAAATTCTTGACTATATAAAGTTGTGAGTGAACGAAGGGGCGTGGCCTCGCCCATATAACCCAAATTTTAAAATCGTCATATCTTGGGCATTTTTTGACCAACGGCGGCAGTATTTGCTATATATGGTATTAGCATGAATAGAAATACGTACCAAAAGAAAAGTGGGCGGAGCACGCCCCTTTGTTTGCGATATATTGGAGGCTGGACCTGATAACCGATCTTAAATTTTCACAGCGTTCAGCTTTGACTCAGGAATACTTATTACATGATAATATTTTTCGACCATGCACACTTCTGCACCTACTTTTTTACTACGTTTATTAACGGCTATACCACAAATCATGTCATTAAAATCATTAAAATACATATTAATTAAAATAGTGGGGTAGCTCAATTCTCTTTCTTCTACCACTGTCTTCAAAACAGCTGATTTTATAATACGTGTTAATTAAAATAGAGAGTGGGGTAACCCCATTCTCATTCTCCCACAACAGACTGCGAAACAGCTGATTGTGTAATTGCTGCTTTTTGATTGGTCTAAAAATAAAAAGGGGGAGCATGAAGCAAATTACATGCGATTCAGCGCTGAATTCTAATTGGTTTACAACAAAAAAAGAGGCGAAGCATTGCAATAATTAAATTAAATAAATAAATTTTTGTAAATACATAAATACTTTTAATTTTATTTTAAACGAGGGGGTAGCGAAGCACACCGGGTTCAGCTAGTTCAAATATATAAGTTTGTTTTAATAAAAATATTTACAACGCATTGTACAAAACAAATATTATGAATTCGTCTATAATTTGATTTCTCGTGTTAACGCAAAATATTTTGGTTAATTTTATGCGTTTGCTGCTATCATTTTCGATGTTATCATCTCTATTGCAATTAGTATTAAAGTTTTATAGGTACTGAAGCCAAAAATTGATAGTTAAACTTCCGAACGAATTCTGTGTGTGTGGAATAAAGGAAAAGAAAACGCAATATTTCTATTTTTGTAATACTACACCTTTAAAAAAATACACTTTCTTTTGCAGTTCTATAAAAATGTACATTGGAAGTGCTTACTATTTTGAGTGTGTATAAAGTTTGATATAAAGTATGCAATACTTTTGTAATAAAAAATAAAATAAAAAATTATCTCATTTATGATTATTTTATTTATTTATTATAGTAAGCTTGAATTTATTATTATAAACTTCAATGTTCAAATAATAGTTTTTTTTATATTGAATTTTTTTTTATATGTATGAAAGTACTTTTGTTTCCTTTTAATGAAAAAAAATTTATTTGTAAAAACTTATATTTTTATATTAATAACCACTTTCGGATTCGGCCGTATGTAATAAAATGGCCGAATATTCGGTTTCGGTCGGACACTAACATTTACTCTAACGTTTTTCCAATTTTTTTATTTTTTCCAAATAATAAGTCTTAACAAGATCTTAAAAATCGGCCTTTAATTTGTTTCATTAGTGACCCTTTTCATTCGACCTAACTCTTTTACCCAGAGACCGTAACTATTATAAGTTTTATTAAAAAAATCCTTATATAATAGTTATTTTTCAACTTTTATTTTTTTGCTTAGTAATAATCGTAAAATTTTAAGTTTTTTGTTTTGCTTACAAATAGCAGTTGTTTTTTGAGTTTTATTTTTTCCCTCACAAATAATAGTTATCTTTAAAGTTTTATTTTCCTCACATAATAAAAGTTTTTTTCGAGTTATACTTTTACCTTCACAAATAACAGTTATTTTGTAAGTTTTTGTGAGGAAAAAAAATAAAACTTTTTTTCGAGTTTTATTTTTTCCCCACAAATATTAGTTATTTTTTAAGTTTTATTTTTTCCTCACAAAATAAAACTTATTTTCGAGTTTTATTTTTTCCTTCACAAATAATAGTTATCTTTTAAGTTTTATTTTTACCTCACAAAATAAGAGTTTTTCGAGTTATACTTTTCCCTCATAAATAACAGTTATTTTTAAGTTTTATTTCTTTCCTCACAAAATAAAACTTAGAAATAAGTTTTTTTCCTCAAAAATATTATTTATTTTTTAAGTTTTATTTTTTCCTCACAAAACAAAACTTCTTTTCGAGTTTTATTTTTTTTCCCTCACGTATAACAGTTATTTTTTGAGTTTAATTTTTTTTCCTCAAAGTAAAACTTATATTCGAGTTTTATTTTTTTCCTCCCATGTGTAAAAATGCTTTTTAATTAAATACAAAATAGTTATAAATTGGTAGATTGAAAAGTTATAACTTGAATATAGCTCAAGGTCTTTTTTTTTTTTGTGATTTAAATTATGAAACTTAACTTTTATCTGTGAAGGAAAAAATAAAACTCAGAAATAAGTTTTATTTTTTTAGGAAAAAATAGAACTGAAAAAATAACTGTTATTTGTGAGGGAAAAAGTAAAACTCGAAAGTAAGTGTTATTTGTGACATTCTTTCAGAATTGGAAATAGTAAATAGTCGCTGGGGGCTATATCTGAAGAATATGGTAAAGGGTGTAGCAGTTCGTATCCCAATTTATAAATTTTTACCATGGCGACTACGGACGTGTGCGCCGGGGCATTGTTATAATGGAAGAGCCCTTTTCTTCCGCCAAATGCGATCGTTTTTGCTTCAAATCGGTGTTAAATATTTCCAAATATGACCAGTTGTGAATAATATTCGCCGGCGATCGTTTTACCCTTTTCAATGTTGTAAACGCCAGCAGGCGACTCCAATGATAGATTGTATTTTGTATTTTATCTTTGAACTAAAAACGTTTATTTACTTTGTATTTAAGCCATCTTTGAATTAAACCTTAAAACGTAAATGAATAAGCACCCTTAATTATAAATGAATTACTTTTTATAGTTAAAACTCAAACCCTTTTTGTACTTTCGAACTAAATGTTAGCAAAAACAGCCTTAAGCTTATACTAGTATTTACCACTAGCATTATGGTTGCCTTTTAAACTTCCTCTTTTGTCAACAACCATCTAAGGGTAAGCACCACCAAGCTCTCATAAAATCTACACTGAATAAATTATACTCTGAATTTCTAATAAATCTATATACTTATTCTCTAATTATTCGATTTGTTTACATTAACCTCTTGTTTTAATGAAACAAATTTTGTGGAGTTATTTTCTCTAAATGCTGCTCAACATTTAGAGAAAATTCCTACAAAATTTGGTGTTGAACAAGAGACAATTCTCCTCATTTCAGGATACCGACATCCTGCTCTAAAAAATAGCGATTTTACTAAACCCTCTAATTCCCCGAAAATTAAAGTTTTTACCAAGTCCGCACCAAAGAAACGATGTCAATAACTCCACATACATACATCTCAAAAAAAAATGTTGCCATGACTTTGTTGGCCGACTAACCCACCTTTGCCTTCTTTGGTAGATGTTTACTTAGAAAAGTCCACTGCTTTTCCTTGGTCTCTGGTTTGTTGTTGGTATTTGGTTTTTTTTATATTTTTTTTAATTTTTTGTTCATTTAATTTTTTTAATTTTTATTTTACCTCAAATTTTTATTCATCATCATTAAGAAACAAATTGTTTAAATAATTAATTTCATTTTCGTCCAATTCATCGTCTTTTGAACCTGAAATGGTTTCATTATTTTGAGCTGAGTCATTCTCAAATTCAGTTGCAATAAGAAGGGGAAGGACTTCCTTTGGAAATAGCAACCGCTTACGCTTCTGAACTATACAACGAATAGACATAGACGACACAAGCGGGTCCGATGGATCCATCGCTCGGTTAAACATGTCTTCTAAAATTGCGGCATACAGAAGCTTTCTCCGCAAGCATTCCCAAAGGTAAAATACTTTCTTTTATAAGTTCGCCGGAATGGATAAGTAAGAAGGCATCGGATACCAATTGTAGTGAGTCATATACAAACTAGCCGTAGACTTGAATAAATACTCAAAAGCTGCATGATTTATTAAATATTGCGAAGAGAGTGTAATTAAAATTATTCGCATATTTCGAATCAAATGTCGCTCTAAGCCAAGACAATCTGCAAACAGGTCTAGGTTAGCAACACCCTACGTGCGGTATTACCGGTATTATCATTGCTCTTACCATTTTTGGTTTTGGCCTATCTACCCCTAAACTTAACTGATTCCATAGCAAATTTTTGATGACCTTTTTTTGTCTATCGCGTCATCCTTATCCTCATTTCTAATCTGCAATTTTTTATGTTAATCCTATATTCCGTTAATCCTATATGCCGTTAATCCTATATGCCGTAGTGAAAGCCGTATCCATGCATGAAGCGGACTGTACCATATTTTAAACTTTCTGGCTTTGGTAAAAATGTACCACTGTCTTTGCTGGTAAAATTATTGGCATTTTTGAAGTTGCATGGACGATTGGGCGCTTTTGCATCGACATTACTTTTAAAATTGTATCGAGCATTTTACACCAATAAGTGTAAGGTGAAATGAAAAGTATATGCTTATTCTTTCTATTAAATACCATCAAAACTTATTTCATACGGTTAAAGGTTTTTCATCTCATTAACCGACTTCAAAAATGAGGAGGTCTTAAGTTGGTTGGTTTCTTCTTTTTATACCCCCACTTTTAAAAAACGTAAGGGGGGTATATTAATTTTGTCACTCCGTTTGTAACGCCGATAAGGAGGCGTGGCCGGTATAGAAAAGTATATATATTCCTGATCAGCATCACCTCCTGAGTCGATTTAGCCATGTCCGTCTGTCCGTCTATCCGTCTGTCCGTCTGTCCATCTGTGTCCACGATAGCAGCCGTATTTTTTGAACTATCATAACGAAATTCAAAATATAAGCTTTTTATACAAAAATGGAGGAAATTCAAAATGGAACTTTTTATCAAGTTCGAATCTGAGCAAAATCGGATGAAAACTACACCTACCTCCCATACAAAGTGACTTAACCAAAACGATAAGATCTCTTTAAATTCCACAAAAATCAATATTAATGACTTCAAATTTCGCAGTGTCTTAGGTATTGAATATTTATTTTGAGTATTAAATTTGTAAAAATCGGATGAAAACCACGCCTACCTCCCATACAAAGCGACTTAACAAAAACGGGAAAATCTCTTTAAATATATTTAACAGTTTGCTTAAGACTTTATATATGCTCTAATTCAGCCGTGGGGGTAGGGTTGCCAATATTCGAAGCGCCCATTTTATTTTTAAATAAATCAAAGAAACCAAATTTTTTGTCTGTTCGTCATGAATATCATTTAATTGGGTTCAAGTAGATTTGCTTACATTATTTCTTGAATATGATATCTCGTAAATGGTCGCCATTGGCCTCTACGACATATTGTGCCCGTTTTGCAGCATTTTCCATGGTTTTCTTCAACATTTCGATGGGAATGGCGGTTATTTCTTGACGGATGTTGGTTTTCAGCTCTTCTAGGGTCTTTGGCTTGTTGACGTAAACCTTTGATTTCAAATAACCCCACAAAAAGAAGTCTGGAGGCGTTAAATCTGGTGATCTTTGCGGCCAATCGAAATCACAATTTTTTGACATCAAACGGTCTTGTTGAAACCAGTAGTGCCTGATACGCTTTCGACGAACGCGTATCATTGGCATGAAAAAATTGTTTATCATATCGCGATAGCGCTCCTGATTGACAGTAACTCTGTGGCCATTATCATCTTCGAAAAAGAACGGCCCAATGAGCATTTTAGCACAAACGCCGCACCAAACAGTGACTTGCATCGTGAAGAGGTACCTCTTGAATCTCTTGTGGATTTTCAGTGGCATAAATACGGCAATTTTGTTTGTTTACCGTTCCGTTCAACTGAAAATGAGCTTCATCGCTCATGATAATTTTATGCCAAAATTGCTCGTCTTCTTCAGCCATTTCGATGACTCTTTGGGCCCATTCCAATCGACGTGGCTTATCGGTAGGCAACAATTTGTTTACCAATTGAATTTTGTACGGAAACAAATTCAAATCAACACGTAAAATGCGTTGTAAAGTGGATCGGGGAATGCCGAGCTGCTGAGAACGGCGATTTTGGGATGTTGTTGGTGACTGCTCAATACTGGCTCGTACGGCTGCAATATTCTCATCCGATCGCCTTGGTCGCTTTTTATTTGGCCTCTTTGGGTTACCAAGAGTATTACCAGTTGTAAATCTTTCATACAAACGATAAATTGTTTTCTTGGAAGGCGCGCTTTTCACTTTATTTATTTTTTTGAAAGCACGTTGAGTTTTCACTATTGACTTGTTTTGTTGAATGTAAATTTCAACAATTTTAGAGCGTTCGCGTGGCGTGTACTGTTCCACTGTAAACATTTGCTTGGAATGACGCTTCAAACGCGGTATGTCATTAGTCGATTAGACATCACTGCGGAAAGTTACAGTGTTGCCAGATGGGCGCTTCGAATATTGGCAACCCTGTACATCGATAACTCCTAAAGTATTAGGACCCGATTGCAGCAATTTTTTGTCAACAGATAGCGACATTGGACACGGAGGTGCCCGTCTAAAAAAGTATTCGACAAAAAAGGCGGTATTCGACAAAAGGGCGTGGAAATAATAGAAAAACGTTGTAACTCGAATAATATTGACACTAGGATACTGAAATTAGGTACAAGGGTAGGAACAATTATTAAAAATTATTGTCCAAAAAGTGGGCGTTATGTGATAAAAGGCGTGGCAATATTAGAAAAACACTGTAGCTCGAATAATATTGACACTAGGACACTGAAATTAGGTACAGGGGTAGGAATAATTATAAAAATTTACGGTCAAGAAAGTGAGCGGTATGGAAAAAAATGGCGTGGCAATATAGAAAAATACTGTATCTCAGTTAATATTGACACTAGGATACTCGAATTTGATACAGGAGTAGGAGCATTATTACAAACAACGGTCAAGAAAGTGGGCGTTATTGGACAAAATGGCGAGGCAATATTATTTCTGGTGAGGATTCTGGTGAGGATTCTGGTGCTGGAGAGCAGACTGACTACACTCACAACTCAATGCGAAGTACTTGTAGAGCAAGTGAATAGCAACAACAATAACAACTCTTACAATGAAAATCATAACAACAATAACCCAGCTGGCTGCGCTTCAGATTTCTCTGCGGATGCTGTTTTATTTGGCCTGCCGTATTCTAATGATGAAAACTTAAAAAGTATCTTTAATCGCATCTGTCTCTTCGTTCAGTTTCAGCCTCCACTGATTAAAGATATCTTCCGCATCAAGCCTAAATCAAATAACCCAAACTCCTTGGTAATTATTAAATATTATACACCATATGATAGGAACCGCGTATTGAAGGCATTTGGGTCATATCGAAAGCAGTATAAATGTGCTATTAATTTAAGAGCGGCTGGGTTCGACTATGATAATAATATTTACTTACACGAAAGCCTAAATGCAGAGACCCGAAAATTACTTCAAGCTGCGATCGCTTGAAAGAAAAATATTCAATGCCTTTACGTTTCGTGGCTCTGTATTTGTTAGGAAGAAAAAAAATGCAGACAGCGTTCTCACTAGCAGTATGGATCATCTTGAAACTTCAATTCATTGCGCTTCCTCCGTTGTCGCTGAACCTGATGGCTAAACTAATTTTTATTTTTATGACTATCTTTATGTTAATAAATAAGTTAGTTATTTACTTCTTAACATTATTTAAGTTTTATGCTGTCCTTATACTTAGATTTCTTCTCTATAATCTTATAGCCTTAACTTTATTCTATTTTTCTCTTTCTGATCTATTCTCTTATTTGCCTAAAAAGTCTTCTCCTGTTGCTTCTTCTTGTGTTAGGGTCTAGGTATTCGTCTAATGGTTATGGTGATAACAAGAAAGTAATGATTCAAGTACTGTGCAGTCAGCGTAGTGGCCTTAATGTTGTCCACTTTAACGCTAGGACTCTAAATATAAATAAATTAGATTGCATGAAGTATGTTTTTGAAGACTCCTCAGTGGACATCATATGCATTTCAGAAACGTGACTTTGTAGTGATGTAAGTGATCCAACCTATGCTATGCAAAATTATAAGCTTTATAGAAATGATCGTATAGGTAGAAAGGGTGGAGGGGTGGCGATTTATTGTAAAACTAATCTTACAACTAAATTTATTAACAAATCGTGCTGTCCAGGAATCGAATATTTAAACATTTGCATATCCGACAATAACACTAAAATGATTTTATCATGTGTGTATAATCCTAATAAATGTGTTCCTGTTGATCCCCTGTTTTCTACTTTGTCTACATGTGTTGTTGATTATGACTTGCTGTTATTGTGTGGTGACTTTAATGTGAATATCCTTTGAAGTGACTAGGTAAAACAAACTTTATATGAAAATATTACTTCTTTAGGGTTGTCAGTTGTTAATAAAGACTTACCCACAAGGTTTTCTAACAACACAAATCCGAGTCTTCTTGATTTTTTTATAGTATCAGATTTTTCAGCTGTTTCACTATTTGACCAGTTATATTTCCTCTCTGACCATGATTTTATTTTTTGTTCGTTAAATATTGATTTTTCTCGTAGTATAATGTCTCATAACTTTACATACGGGGATTTTAAACACATCAGTTATCAGTCTCTGTTTCGTGACATATCATTGACCCCTTCAATGATTGCTGGCTTCACCATAACATTAACGACAAACTTAGTTCCCTTGTTGAACCCATAAAATATTTATTTGAGAAACATGTCCCTGAACGCACGATTTGTATTAGGAATTCAGCCCTTGGTTTTCTGTCAATGTTGTAAATTCTATTAAAAGAAGAAGCCAATTTCGATCGATATGAAAGAGAAACCCAACCGAACCCAACTGGGAAACATACAGACTGTCGAGGAATGAATCTGTTTCACTAATAAGACAGGCTAAATCACGCTATTTTGCGGCTAAGCTTCAACCCTCCCTTCTAACCAAAACGCTTTGGAGCAATATAAGAAAACTTGGGGTCTGCAATAAAAACAACACTGACTGCAATATTAATCCAGAAATTATAAATAACTTTTTTGTAGATTCTGTTTCTATTATAATATTCCTACTGGTCTCTCTATGCTTAAGTCTTTTGAATTTGCTCCAGTAAATGAGCTTGATGTTGGTAAATGTGTTATGCAGATTAAGTCAAACGCAATAGGTGAAGATGGCATTCCCATAAAGTTTATGAAAATCATTTTGCCCCACATTATCAGCCCCCTAACACATATCATCAATTTTTGTTTCACGACCTCATCATTTCCGGACATGTGGAAAGTGGCCACTGTATTACCGATAGCAAAAAAGCAAAACCCACCTGGTCCCCGCGATTTCAGGCCTATAAGTATTTTACCGCCTCTTTCAAAAGTTTGTCAGAAACTCATGGCTCAGCAAATCAATAATTTTATACTCGGCAGAAACCTGTTACCCCCCTTACAATCTGGTTTTCGAGCTGGACATAGTTGCTCCTCAGCTGTTGTTAAAGTTATTGACGATATAAGACCTGAATACGATGCGGGTTCTATCTAATTTCCAGTGCTGTCAATCTAATTTCCAGTTATTTATGTAATAGGTCTCAAAAAGTTAAAGTTGGTCAATTGTCCTCTCAGTACAAGTTAGTATTAAATGGTGTTCCACAAGGCTCCATACTTGGTCCTCTGTTGTTTTCAATATTTATAAATGATATTTTTAATTTTTGCAAACATGCATCTACAGTGACACATATTCGTATAAACGCACTCTTAATTTTAAATTTGCTACCTTCTCTCTCTTTTATTAATGCATTATTCAAAACAAATTCAAACTCATATTGTTCACTTAACTAACGGAAATTTGTACTGAGTGCAAAAAGCTGTTTTCGTTGTTGTTGTTTTATATAAATCAGTTCAGTTTAAATATTTTACTAAAAACAAGTACACATTCCTTTAAACGCACCTGAATAAGGAGGTCGAAAATATATTAGTGGTTTAAAGAAATAAGTATTTGCTTGTATTTAATTAACAATTGGTAAGTTTTATTTAATTTAAATGTAAAAATATTTTCTTAATGATATTTTTTTAAGATTTTATCAAAATGCCAAAGGGAAAATACCTCAATGACACAGAAAAAGTCCAAATCAACCTGTACCATAAAGAGGGTTATTCAAATCGGGAAATTGGGCGGAGACTAGGAAGATCAGAAGCTGTCGTCCGCTCTTTTTTAAAAAACGGTGTTAATTATGGAGTAAAAAAATCCACGAAAGGCAATCGAAAACTGAGTATTCGCCAAGTTAATCAAATTAGGAAGGAAGCCACCACAAGTTTTCTGAACTCAACTCAAATAAAAGAAAAATTAGATCTTCCAGTGACAACGAGGCACATTGCACACATTTTACGTAACTCAGATAACGTTAAATGGAAAAAACCGGTGAGCAAGCCTGTGTTGAAGCCGCATCACAAAAAGGCGCGCTTAGACTTCGCCCAAAAACACATGCAATGGTCAACTGAGTGGGACAATGTTGTGTTTTCCGACGAAAAAAAATTTTACTTAGATGGCCCAGACTCATACAGCTGTTATTGGCATGATTTGCGAAACAATGACGTACGTATGTCAAAAAGAAACTTTGGTGGTGGCAGCGTTATGGTGTGGGCGGCATTTTCATCTAGAGGTAAAGCAAATATCTGCTTTGTGCTGCCCAAAATGAATTCTAAAAAATACACGGAATTGTTGGATGATGCTCTCATTTCATTTTTGGATGATAAAATGGATGAAGACAGTATTTTTCAACAGGATAATGCTGCCATTCACGTTTCTAAAGAGGCATTAAAGTGGTTTGAAGAGCACAACATCCCACTTATGAAATGGCCTGCATGCAGTCCCGATTTGAATCCGGTGCAGAATCTTTGGGGATGCATATCACGCAAAATCTATGGACAAAAAGCCCAAGGACACCTTTACAAAACCGTGCTAGAGCTCAAGTTGGCCATTAAGGAAGCTTGGGAAGATTTAGATCGTCAGTTGCTGGAAAATTTAGTGAAGTCGATGCCGAATCGTATATTTGAAGTTATAAATAAAAATGGTGGACCAATTAATTATTGAAAATTAAATAAATACCCATTCCTATTGAAAATTAAGTTGATGCGTTTAAACGAATATGTACTTGTTTTAAGTAAAATATTTAAACTGAAATGATTTATATAAAACAACAACAACGAAAACAGGTTTTTGCACTCAGTACAAATTTCCGTTAGTTTAGTAAACAATATGAGTTGGAATTTGTTTTGAGTAATGCATTTATAAAAGAGAGAGAAGGTAGCAAATTTAAAATTAAGAGTGCGTTTATACGAATATGTGTCACTGTATTCATGCATATGCTGATGATGTTCAGCTGTATCTTTCACGACGAACAGGGTATCTTGACGAACTCTGTTGTAGAATGAATGAAGATCTCAACAGCATCAATGAGTGGGCCAGTAACAATGGTCTGCAATTAAAAGCATCAAAGTCATATGTCCTGCCTATTTGTAAGCACAAAACCTGTATAAATGATATCCCTGATTTGTTTATTGGAATAAATAAGCTAGCTGTTTTGTCAAAAATTGTAAATCTTGGCTTTTATAAAAATTCTTCTTTGTCCTGTGTTGATCATGTTAACAATGTAGTGAAAAAAGTTTATTATGTCCTACGTAATTTGAGAATGTCTGCTTGCGTAACTCGTGTAAATATAAAACGAAAGTTGGTGATACAATTAATTTTACCATTGTTAACATACTCTGAAACAGTGTACAGTAAGCTCAACTCATCTTCCCAATTAAAATTGCAAATAGCTTTTAATTATGCCACACGTTATGTTTATGGTTTACGAAGATATGAACACCTATCTAGCTTTAGAAATTCAATACTTGGTTGTGACATAACATCATACATCAAAGCAAGAAACTGTATATACCTGCACAAACTTATTCATGAAAAATCGCCTCGTTACCTTTATGAAAAATTACGGTTTTGTATGTCTAGAAGAAGTCATATTCTTATTATACCCAGGCATAATTCTTTAAACACCTCTTACTTGTTTTTCATTAACGCCATTAGACTCTGCAATGGTTAACCAGATGGTTAAGAGAAATAACTAGGAGAGGTAATTTTAGGCAATCTATCTTAACTTTCTTCTCTACTCCATAGTATCTGCAATTTGCTTAAACTATTTCAAAGGTTATTTTTTATTTCTTTTCTCTCTTTTTTCTCCTTTTCTTTTCCTCTTTATTAATGTATTTACTCTTGTTTAATCAAAAGTATTGTTCAATGTCTGTTATTAAATATTAAATCTTAAGCCCGGTTGTTATAATGTTAATCTAATTTAATCTAATTAAACTCTTATTTAACTAAACTAAATGATTTTTGTACTATAAAAGAACATAGTTCTAAGTGTACTGATTTTAGCTTTTTTAATTTTATTTTTATAAATAAATAAATTGAAATAAAAAATATTAGAAAGACACTCTATTTCGAATAATATGGACACTAGGGCAATACAATTCGTTACAAGAATGTGTAGAATTATAACAAAAACACTTTCAAGAAAGTGGGCGGTAATAGACAAAGGGCGTGTAACTTTTAAAAAAAACACTAGGGTACTGAAACTAAGTACAGGAGTAGGCACAATTATTAAAAATCATGGTCAAAAAAGTGGGCGTTATTCGACAAAGGGCGTAAAAATCTTAGAAAAACACTGTAACTCGAATAATAGTGGCACTAGGATACGGAAATTCGGTACAAGAATAGGAAGAATTATTACAAAACACAATCAAGAAAGTAGGCGGAGTTTTGCAAAGGGCGTGTCACTATAAGAAAAACACTGTATCTCGAATATTGACACTAGGGTGCCAAAATTCGTTGCAAGAATGGGCAAAATTGTTGTCAGAATCTCTAAAAAGCAAGAAATTAAAACTTTTTAACAACTTCAAAACCACTACAAAGTAAAAAAATAATTTAAAATTACTTTTTACATTAATTCTTGGTCAAATTTGTTTATTTATTTATATATATTATTAAATTGGAAATCTTACTATTATAATTTTTTTCTATTTTGCATTATTATCATAAATATATTAATTTCTCCATGAATATATTGGGGGTTGGAATTAGTTTTAAAGGTTTTCTAAGAGATGGCGTAACTATCAATAGATTGCATCGGTCACACCTGTGACTATATTCATTTCAAAGCACATTGTGTAAGCTTCATTTTTCAGTATGTGTCATTCCACTGAAGTGTAAACAACACATATTTTTTTTCTCTGTGAACATGTCGACTTTCATTCCAACAAAACGCAATTTGCGGGAAGGTTTACTTTTGTGCTTCCATTTGAAGAAAAAAGCGGTTGAAGCACAACGCACGCTTACTGAGGCATACGGGGACTATGCTCCATCGATTTTTACTTGTGAGTACTGGTTCCGTCGGTTTAAAAGTGGTGATTTTGATACGGAAGACAAAGAGGGTCCGGGCCAGCCGAAAAAGTTTGAAGATGAGGAATTGGAGGCTTTGCTCGATGAAGACCCGTGTCAAACCCTTCAAGAATTGTCAGAATCATTGGGAGTCGACTTATCAACGGTCAGCAAACGCTTGAAGGTCATGGGAATGATTCAAAAGCAAGGAAATTGGGTGCCGTACCAGTTGAAGCCGAGAGACGTTGAACGGCGATTTTGCATGTGCGAACAACTGCTTCAACGGCATAAAAGGAAGAGTTTTTTGCATCGTATTGTCACTGGCGATGAAAAGTGGATCCATTACGATAATCCTAAGCGAAAAAATTCGTGGGGACCACCCGGCCATGCATCAACATCGAGGGCCAAGCCGAATATTCATGGCGCCAAGCTTATGCTGTGTATTTGGTGGGATCAGAAGGGTGTCGTGTACTATGAGCTGCTAAAACCTAACGAAACCATCACTGGGGAACGCTACCAACAACAATTGATGCAATTGAGCCGAGCATTAAAGGTTAAACGGCCGGAATATGCCAAAAGACACGACAAAGTGGTTTTTCAACATGACAACGCACGCCCACATGTTGCAAGAACCGTCAAGGAAACGTTGGAGGCGCTGAATTGGGATGTGCTACCCCACCCGCCTTATAGCCCAGACATAGCCCCTTCCGACTACCACCTATTCAGATCGATGACGCATGGCTTGGCTGAGCAGCGCTTCACTTCTTACGAGGATACCAAAAAATGGGTCGATTCGTGGACTGCCTCAAAAGACGAATCGTTCTTCCGGCGCGGAATCCATATGCTGCCAGAAAGATGGGAAAATGTTGTAGCTAACGATGGACAATACTTTGAATAATATACATTGTACCGTTGTTTCTAAATAAATGCTCAAAAACCGAAAAAAAACCTTTAAAATTAATTCCAACCCCCAATAAAACCTTTAAAGTCAGCGCTAATGTAATCAAACTTTTATAAAATGAACGCTTTAAAGGTTGTATGTTGTTAACGCTTTAAAGGTTGTGCAAAATAAAGAAAAAAATTATTATAATAAGATTTCCAATTTAATAATATATATAAATAAATTATCAAATTTGACCAAGAATTAATGTGATAAGTAAATTAAAATTATTTTTGACTTTGTAGTGGTTTTGAAGTTGGTTTTTTTTTTTGTCAAAAAGTTTTTTTTCTAAGCTCTTTCAGTAGTTTTTTTTTTTTTATTTTTTTAATATTTTTGCAGATTATAACCAATTGCGAAATTAACGTCGTTATGTGAATTAATTTCTTTTAGAATTTCTCTTTTTGAAAACTTTACCCTTTTGATTGAACAGTGCAAAAAAGCTCAACTATCGCAATTTAATAGCATTTTAAGCTTTTGATCTAGTTATATCAGAGTTTCCCTTTGCAGCAGTTTTACTGTCTATCTGTTGGTTTACTACTGTCTGTTTTTTTATTTAGGTCGTCTTTTTTCGATTTGAGAGTACTGCACGACGTTCGTTTTCTATGAATTTCTTGAAAGTTATTAAAAACGTGCAAAAGTGTGCATATCTCTCTTCAAGTAAACATTTTAAAGAAAGTAATAGCATTAAAATTATTTCAATTACCAGCGGAGTCTCAGGGAATTTTCTTTAGGAGCGGCATTTTTTTTAAACCCCATTTTTGTGTATTTTGTATGAGGAAAAATTGAATTAAAAATAAAAGAAAATATGCATATATATTTTTTTTTATATTGTTTTCAAGGTCTTTAATAAAGTACGCAGTATGCGTGGGAAAATAAAAAACAAGTCTTGCACAGGAAAGGTATTTTCTAGTCGATGATCGCAAATAAAATTTGATGCATTTTTAATATCGAAATTCTAAAGAGGATGTAGGAATTTACTGTATTCTCAACTGTTGTAACGTTATACCTGGTTAAAGCAAAAAAAAACCAACACGCACCAAATGCATTTAAAGTAAGTCATTGAAGCAGCCATGCAGAACCAACCTGAAGAAGTTAACGATTTTTATGTTAAACTTAGCACCTCGTTTCAAGATAACAACAATGCATAGTCGCAGCAACAGCAACAACAACAGCCAACCATCAGAGCACCTTTAATCATATAAAAAAACAAAGCCAAGAACATAATAGACACAAGAGTACATAATTAGGAACGTGGGTACGTTATTAAATAAAGAAAAAAAAATAGTTAAGTAGTATCACCTACATTGTGTGAATAAAAAAAAATTGAATTTTAAACTTTAATGTTGAAAGATGTAAGAACGACATTAAAGCATAAATTTTAATAAAAAATAAAACAATAAATTAAAAGAAGAAAATAGCTACAAAAAAAATGCATACAGAAAAAACACTCAAATGAAGAAAAACACTTTCATATAATTACGGCATCAAGTAAAAAAAAAAAAAAAAAAAAAAAAAAAAAAACTTTAATAGCCACTCTTTTTATTTGTGCTTGTCTGTTGCAACTTTTGTATCAAAAAATAATTAGCCAAAATAGAGGTATTTAAGTGGAAATTAAGCAGCAGCTAAAAGATACAAAACCACACATTACAAACAAACAAAAAATAATTCTGAAAGAATGTTAAGTATATAAATAGCATAACCACCAATTACTAGGAAGAAGAAAAAAATACTTCTTTAAAGCACGATTTTCTCTGAAGTACTTATTTAACAACTACTTAAATTTGTGGCGCATTTTGTGTAAATTTTATTAGTCTTTTTATATGGCGTATTCGTGAGAACTACAAAAAAGAATACGAAGATGTTAGAATGTAGGGAAAATTTTAATCTCAGCTTTAGAAAGAACATCGTTTTAATTAGTTATTATTATTGAGTGGTAAATTTTTGTAAGATGAGAGATAAAAAACATATATGGAATGTATTTTGTTCTTAATTGTAGCAATTATAAGATTGACCTAAAAAAACCGAAACATCTCATTTTTTTGAGGCTTTCTGAAAAAGTACTTTAATTATATTACATCAAAAAATCACTTTGTGAAATTTTTGTCCCAAAACCTTCACTTTCATGTAATAAAGTGCAGTTTCAAAAATGTATCTAAATGTTGTAACTTGATGTTTACAAGTTAGCTGAACAAGAAACTCGAGAGGTGTCAAGCGATGAAAAGTGAATGGCAGTGAAAGAGAGAGGCAAAGTGAGCAGAAATGAGGCTTAGCTCAAAAACCAAGACTGGGACGAACACTAAGTCCCACACAATCCATTATTTTTAACCGACTTCAAAAAAGAGGAGGTTCTCAAGTTGGTTGGTTTTTTTTTTTTTGAATGTATGTACACCGATAACTCCTACAGTACTTGCCCGATCACCGCAGTTTTTTGTCAACAGACAGAAACATTAGACGCTGAGGTGACCGTTTAAAAAAGTGGGTGGTATGCGACACAGAGGCGTGGTAATATAAGAAAAACTCTGTATATCGATTAATATTAACAGCAGAGTACTGAAATTTAGAACACGGGTAGGCACAATTATTAAAAACTAGCTGAAACCCGGCGCGTTGCTGCCACTCTCCCTTGTCAAATGCCCATAAAATGTTATCAGTTAAACAGCATGTCTAAATTGAGGTCGATACCGAATTTCGAGACTGTGCGACCTATATCCACAAAGCTATTCGATATAACAAATCTGGGTTGTATGGGTAGTGCCACGCCCTCTTGATCACCGCTCATATAATGTAATCAATTACATTGAGGTCGAATACTGAATTCCGAGGCTGAGTTACTTATAAATCCAAAGCTATTCGATATCGCAAATTTGGGTTAAGTTGGAGGTGTCACGCCCCCCCGAAAAACTCTAAAAAATTTTATCAGTAAATCTGCATGCGTAAATGTTGGTCGAATACTGAATTCCGACGCTGTGCGACCTTGAACTCCAAAGCTATTCGATATCACAAATTTTCCTTGTATGGGAGGTGTCACTCTCCTTGATCAACGCTCAAAAAATGTAATCAATGAAACTGCATGTGTTCATTGAAGTCCAATACTGAATTCAAAAACTGTGCGACCTATAACCCCAAAGCTATTTGATATCTCTAATTTTGATTAAATAGGAGGTTTCACGCCCCCTTGTCGTACGCCCATAAAATGTTATTAATGAAACTGCATGTATAAATTGAGGTCGAATACTAAATTCTGACGCTGTGCGACCTATAACTTCAATGATATTCGATATCGCAAATTTACGTTGAATGGGAGGTGCCACGCCCCTCTTGCCAATGAACATAAAATTAAATCAATGAAACTGCATGTGTACATTGAGGTCGAATACTGAATTCCGGCGTTGTGCGACCTATAACTCCAAAGCTTTTTGATAGCACAAAGTTGGATTGTATGAGAAGTTTCACTCCCCTTTGCCCTACGCCCATAAAATGTAAGTAATGAAAGTGCATGTATAAATTTAGGTCGAATACCGAATTCTAACGCTGTCAACCTATAACTTCAAAGCAATTCGATATCGCAAATTTGTGTTGTAAGGGAGATGTCACGCCCCCCTGTCCAACGCCCATTGAAACTGCATGTGTAAATTGAGGTAAAAAAATGGATTCCAAATCTGTGCGGCCTAAAACTTCAAAGCTATTCGATATCGCAAATTTGGGTTGTATGGGATGTGCCCCTCCCCCTTGTCCAACTCCCATTAAATTTCATCACTGAAACGGTACATCTAAGCTATTCGATATCGCAAATTTGGGTTGTATGGAATGTGCCCCTCCCCCTTGTCCAACTCCCATTAAATTTCATCACTGAAACGGTACATCTAAATTGTGGTCGAATACCGAATTTCTAAGCTGTCCGACCCATAACTCTAAAGCTATTCGTTAACACAAATTTTTTATATATTTGTGGGAGGTAAAAGGGTGTGGAAGGGGAGGGAGGGTGTGGCATTTATCCTTAAACCATCTCGTACTCAAAGCAAAGCCACCCTTAAAATTTGACCTCAATCGGACCAACAGTTTCGAAATCTTTTGATATTTTCTTAAAAGTAGGCGTAGATGAAGTGTGACTACGCCCGTTTTAATTAAAGTTAATGACGGTTATCATACGAACTTATTTACCAATTATAATACGACTAAAACCGTCTAAAATATAGCATTTTATTGATTTGTGGGCGATAAAAGTGGGTGTGGCATTATTTTTTCCTAAATCTTTGCGTAGCAGTTACGAACAAATCCGTAGAAGGAAGTATCCAATTTGGTCCAGTCGTTTTAAGTTTTAAGCATCCGAACAAATCACGATTAATTTTTATATATACAGATATTGATTTGTGGGCGATAAAAGTGGGCGTGAAAACATTCATGTATCGTGGCTGCCTCTTGGAGCACATGCACAGCAATTTTCACTATAAAAATGTGTATAACGGAATTGCCATGATTTCAAAAAAGGGGCGTATATATTGTGACCACGTCCATTTTTTTTACAGTTACTGACAGTGACCATCTGAACAAAATTACCAAATCTTAGTTTTTTTACCATGGACACCGTTTGATATACATCCTTTATTTGGTTTGTGGTCGTTAGCGCAAATTTGGCTTGTATCGGAGGTACCACGCCCCCTCGTCCAAACGTTACCACACCTCACAGGAACACTCACTCTCCTCGGCAGACGTTGTTCTGCCACAGACCGCCTTATTGCCATAAAGGCGCTCAAATGGCAGCTCAATTAAGGTTAAGCCTGGCGCACTTTACTTCACTCCACGCTAATTCCCCGAAAGGTGAGTTTAGCCAAAGTGGGACAGGCTTATTTTAAGTGCACTTGCCGAGAGTAACCATATGAACTGAATTACAAAATTTTTGTCTAATACGACCCAAACCGTTGAAATAAAACGTTTTCATTGGTTTGTGGGCGGAAAAGGGGGGGTGGAAAAATTTGTTGGTACAGTTGCTGACAGTAACTATACAAACTAAGCCTACATTTAAGTAGCAACATCAAAGTGGGTGTGGCTATATAGCGATGACGCCCTTTTTTAGTACAGTTGCCGAAAGTAACCATACAAACTTAGGTATCACATGTTAGTCTCATACGGCCAAAACTGCTTGAAATATTTTCACTGCATTTTCACTGCGCAAAACGGCGCAAAAAGGGAGCGTGGAAATCAATTTTTCGTCAGTAACTACACAAACCAAAGTACCAAATTTAAGTCTTTTACGACCAAAATCGTCTGAAATAAACCATTTTCATTTCTTTGTGGGCGGTAAAAGTGGGCGTGGAAACCCATTTTTATTACAGTTGTCGACAGTAACTGTACATACTAAATTACAAAATTTTAGCCTTATATGACCCAAACCGACTTAAATATAACATTTTTATTGATTTGGGGATGTGGGAAATTTTTTTCCTCAACTATCTCGTTCCTGAAACAAATCGACTACCAAAATTCAGGTCAATTGGTTCAGTAGTTTTGGAGTCTATAGGCATCACACAGCCAGACACACATCGTTTTGCTTTTTATAAACAGTATTGTTCGTAAACTAAGCAACCGATTTTTTAATTGCATTCAAGTTCTAATTACGTCTTTGTATATGATTTTATGTGGAATGGCCCATATTTTTGTAATTACTTGATGAGCCACCTATAAGCCAACAATAACAAAATTATGCTCTAGTCTAAAAATAGAATATTACAAATAGTCAAACGAATATACTCCATAAAAAGCTGTTCTTAATGTAAGCAACTTTTTCCGTCGCTGCTAAGTGACCTTCAAAATAAGAGGTCTAACGGTATTTTTTCACTTTCTTTTCAACATTTTTCTATTTTTCAAGTGTAAATCATTAAATATTTTAGTTGCTTTGCGATCGTCATCTCGTGATCTGGTTTTTTTACGATGCCGCGTGTACAATATAAACAAGATCTAAAAGAGAAAATTATAAATTTTTTAAAAAATGGTGAGTCGCAAATTTCGATTGCCAAAAGATTTAATATTAAAAAGTCAATAATTTCTCGACTTATAAAAAAATATAAAGCGACTGGGTCGGTAAATACAATTTATTCTAAAGGTCGACCACGAAAAACTCATTACAGAGAGGACAAACAATTCGTTCGTTTTATTAAAAAAATCCTTTTGTGTCACCAAAAAAAATTGTTCAGGATCTTAACTTAAATATAAGTTCTAGCACAGTAAGGAAACGTGCCTTAGAAAATGGCCTAAGAAGCTACAGACCATCCAAGAAACCAATTTTAACCAAGAAACATTTAAAAAAAGGTAAGTTTTGAAATTCCTAGACCCTGTAACGAATTTTAAACTTTGCCGTAATTTTAGGCTTGAGTTTGCAACACAACATCTCAATTGAACACCCGAAAAATGGAATTCAGTATTATTTAGCGATGAGTCTAAATTTAACTTGTTTAATTCCGATGGCATATGTCACGTCCGAAGACCCAGAGGAAAGCGGTTATATCCCCGTTACTGTCGTGGTACAGTAAAGCATGGCGGTGGTAATGTCATGGTGTGCACTTGTTTTTCTGGAACAGCAGTAGGGCCCTTCATCGAGATCGATACAAAAATGGATCGATTTGTATACCGGAACATTTTAGAAAGCCATATGCTCCCATACGCCGAATGGGAAATGCCGCTGCGTTGGGAGTTTCAGCACGACAACGACCCTAAACACACCTCAAAGCTTGTAAAAGAGTGGTTTACAACAAAGGGGGTCCTAGTCATAAAGTGGCCGGCCCAATCGCCAGATTTAAACGCAATTGAGAATTTATTTGGAATACTCAAAAGGAAGATCGGCAGCTGTCGATTTAAAAATAAAATTAACTACTTTTGGGCCTTAAAAAAGAATGGTTCCGTATTAGTAAAACTACACTTAAACGGTTAATTGAGTCTATGCCAAAACGATGTCGAGAAGTTATAAAAAACAAGGGATATTACACCAAATATTAAAAAGTTGCTTAGATTACGAACAGCTTAATATATAGAGTTTTAAGTTTTTTTGTAAATATTTTTTCCTTAGTACTATTGAAAATTAATTGTTTTTATTTTCCTTATAAACCTTACTTATAATAAAATAATAAAAAAATAATTGAAGTTTAAAAACTTTGTAAACAAAACTTTCATGAGAATTTGAATTTATACCATAAAACGGTTGCTTAGTTTACGAACAATACTGTATATAGATATTGATTTGTGGGCGGTAAAAGTGGCGTGAAAACATTTATATATAGTGACGGCCTCTTAGAGCTCCTACATAGCAAGTTTCACTGTAAAAATGTGTAGAGCTCCGGAATTGCCATGATTTCGAAAAAGTGGGCGTATTTATATTACGACCGCGCCCATTTTTGGATCAGTTACTGACAGTGACCATCTGAACAAAATTACTAAATCTTAGTTTTTTACGATTGAAACCGTCTGATATATATCCTTTTTTTTTTTGCTTGTTATCGATAGCGCAAATTTGGCTTGTATGGGAGGTACCATGCCTCCTCGTACAATCGTTACAAAACCTCACAGGAACACTCTCAAGATGAGGCTTCAGTTTCACTGAAAATTTCATGAAGATCGGTTCAGCGGTTTTGGAGTCTATACGTGATATAGCCACATACTCACATACCCACATACATACATCCATTTTAGTATATATAGATAGATTATGTTAAAAAGTAGGCGTTATTCGACAAAGGGCGTGGAAATATTAGAAAAACGCTGTAATTGGAAGAATATTGACACTAGGGTATTGAAATTAGGTACAGGGGTAGACATAATTATGAAAATTTACCGAGAAGAAAGGGGGCGTTGTTGGACAAAAGGGCGTGGCAATATAAGAAAAGTACTGTATCTCAGTTAATATTGGCACTAGGGTACTGCAAATTGGTACAGGGGTAGGAACAATTATTACAAATTACGGTCAAAAAGTGAGCGTTATTTGATAAAGGGCGTGTCAATATAAGAAAAACGCTGTAACTCGAATAATATTGACACTAGCATACTGAATTAAGTTACAGGAGTAGGCATAATTATAAAAATATGCGGTCAAGAAAGTAGCCGTCGTTGGACAAAAGGGCGTGGCAATATAAGAAAAATACTGTATTTCAGTTAATATTGACACTAGGGTACTGGAAATTGCTACAGAGGTTGGAACAATTATAACAAAGTACGGTCAAGAAAGTGGGCGTTATTTGACAAAGGCGTGGCAATATTAGAAAAACACCGTTTTTCGAATAATATTGACACTAGGATACTGAAATCAGGTACTGGGTAGGCATAATTATGAAAATTTACGGTCAATAAAAAATACTATTTCTCAGTTAATTTTGACACTAGGGTACCAAAATTCGTTAAAAAAATGGGCTAAATTGTTATCATAATCTCTAAAAAGGAAGAAATAAAACATTTTAACAAAACAAAAAATTAACCAACTTCAAAACCACTACAAAGTAATAGATAATTTTTAAATACTTTTCACATTAATTCTAGGTATTTCTTGGATAATTTATTTATGTATATTATTAAATTGGAAATCTTTAATTTTAATTTTTTTCTATTTTGTGTTATTGTCATAAATATATTAATTTCTTCATATCTATAGTAATAAAACTCAATTTCTGTTTGTTTGTTTGTTTGTTTGGCCTTTATACAAATCTAAACGGCTCAACGGATTTCGTTCAAACTAGGTACACATATTAAGTTTATCCCAACTTAAAATTTTACATACTTAGTTTTTGCCACGCCTCCTCTTAAATTTTCAACTAACGGTAATTTTGTCATTATAAAACTTTTTAGCATCGGATATTTTTGTTTATTTAATTTTAAAAATTTTTTGTTATTTTGACATCAAAAACATTCACATATCTTCAAAATTGGAGAAATTTTCAGTACAACGACTTTTTCATAAAACAGCGTTACCTAAGAATGAGAAAAAAACGACATGAAAATCAAAGTTTGGTCTTCGATGCAAATATCTCCGCTGTCCATTAATATATTTCTTGTTATATATTTTTTGTTCAAAAGTTCAATAAAATCACTTCACAAAAATCACTTCACAATAATAGAACTGTACCGTTAAGTCAGTGTATATATGTTTTATGATTATGTCAAAAAAGTTCCAAAATATTGACTTTTTACTCAAAAAATGACTCCAAAATTGTTGTTGTTGTAAAAATGAAATCAATTAAAAATAGCAAATCTGACTACCTTTCATATGACATAGCATTTATTTGCAAAATTTCTTCCAGCTAAGCGCAAAAATTATTTTACTATTTTTGTTATCAAAATAACCCCTTTGATTTTTTTCGCGAAATTTATTTTTTCAAAATTGTTGTTTTTATATTTTTTACAAAAAATTCAAGTCTCAAAAATAATTTATGTGAAAAAAATACCCCAATATCTCTTTCCAATCAAAAGTTATGGCTAAAAATCTATTTTTTCATACAACTGACTATCTATAGTAATAAAACTCATTTTCTGTTTGTTTGTTTGTTTGGCCTTTATACAAATCTAAACGGCTCAACGGATTTCGCTCAAACTAGGTACACATATTAAGTTTATCCCAACTTAAAATGTTACATACTTAGTTTTTGCCACGCTCCCTCTGAAATTTTTCAACTAACGGTAATTTTGTTATAATAAAACTTTTTAGTATCGGAGATTTTTGTGTATTTAATTTTAAAAAAATTTTGTTATTTTGACATCAAAAACATTCACATATCTTCAAAATTGGAGAAATTTTCAGTATAACGACTTTTTCATAAAACATCATTGCCTAAGAATGAGAAAAAAACGACATGAAAATCAAAGTTTGGTCTTTCGATGCAAATATCTCCGCTGTCCATTAATATATTTCATTCAAATTTTTTTTGTTCAAAAGTTCAATAAAATCACTTCACACAAATAGGTTGAACTGTACCGTTATGTCAGTGAAACTATGTTTAATAGTTATGTCAAAAAGGTTCAAAATATTGACTTTTTACTCAAAAAATGACTACAAAATTGATTTGTTGTAAAAATTGCGCATCTGGCTACCTTTTATATGACATAGCATTTATTGCCAAAAATTCTTCCAGCTAAGCGCAAAAATTATTTTACTGTTTCTGTCATCAGAACAACTTTGATTTTTTTCGCGATTTTTTTTTTCAAAATGTAGTTTTTATATTTTTTTACAAAAAAGTGAAGTCTCAAAAATAATTTATGTGAAAAAATTACCCCAATTTCTTTTTCCAATCAAAAGTTATGGCTTAAAATCTATTTTTTCATACCAGACTATTAATTAAACTAAGTTTTGTTTTAAAATTCTCTATATAGTTTGAACGTGCCCATTTATCTCTAAGAATGCAGTTGTGTGTCTAAAGTAATTACGAACATTTTGGATTATATAAAATCTTCTTTATAGTTATCTACTTATTTTTGCTTCCCCACCCCTCAAGTTAAATTTGTTTTGTTGTGATAGCTCTATTTTTTCTCACTATTGTGTCACCGTTGTCACTTAGTTCTTTATCAATGGTACTTTAAATATTGTATATATATCACAATTTTATCGAAAAGATGACTGTGAATAATAATGCTGTAAAAGTTAATATTTTCATGTAATCAGTTTCAGCTATATGGCGATATAATAAAACATATGCGCATTTGGTCAGCACAATTATTTCATTAGTTTTGATCTGTGCGTTAAATTCACAGATAGATGGCGCCACATTTGTAAAATGTGTGGATACAAACTATACAGACACCTTGCGGTGAATAGCTGAATAATGTTTTTTCAAAAGTTTCTTCAAATTTAAACCCACACCTTTGGGATTACAGACAGGTGGCGCTATTTTCTGCTTACAGAAAAACATCTGATGTTCTTATGCAGCTAGCAGATAAGTTTTGCGAAATATTTTGCGAAAATGCTATTGCTACCAAACTTTTAAAAAATAAAATAATGCAGTACTGCCAGGTTTTTCAGTCGCAGCGTCATCTAGCGTCATTAACACTTAAAAACATAGCATTGGATCAATTTAAATGTCCAGCTCACTTGCTGGACTTTTTGTTGTTTTTGCTTTGCTTGCGAATGCGATTATATGATCCCGATCTCCAATGAAAAAACGCAGCTAATAGAAATTTTAGTAGGTACAATAATTTTTAGCACAACCAATTTTCATAAAACATTGATGAGAAAAAAATTATATGAAAATCAAAGTTTTTACGAATTAAGATTGTGAGCTTTAGATCAAGTGAGTTTTCAAGAAGGCAACAACAACATTAACAACTCTGTATAGAGTCAATCACTTAGCTGACTAGACAGTCTGTTTCGGAAATCGCTACATATTCCTCTTCAGTAGTCTTTGAGTGATTAAGCTGTGATCAACTCACTGTTTAAACTAGCATATGAATGTGCAGATCCTCTAATTCATTCTCATGAATTTTATGGCTGCTAATCATATGACACTTCAAAGCAGTAGGCCATTTTAGATCACCGCCGTCAACTCTATCAAGGGTTGCCATCTGTTCTAGTTGCTTCTTCATTTATTTCAATATTCATTGGTGTTCGATTGTTTGTCGAAATGCACCATAGAAATGAAACGAGTTTTTGCTTCGCCAGAAACTAGTGTTCTAACTGAAAGGTGGCTATTTTCACAACCTATTTCAAAGTTTTTACTTTTAATGCCAATAACTCCGTTGTTTTTAATATATTTTATTAAAATTTTTTTTGTTAAAAAAAAAAGTTCAATATGTTTTGAATATTAATCTTTGTTTAGACGTTAAAATGTCTCATCTCAAGGACGCATTGAGTCCCACCATAATTTTTATTTTGTTGAAAAGGTAATTGTGCTTGCTTTAAGATTAAATTAATATAAAAATTCTTTTTAATTTTTAAAATATGTTTTTCGTACCCCTTCTTTGAATTCAATTAGCTCACCGCAACAGATGGAACCACCAACAACAAAAATTTTCCTAAACTTTTTTGGATTAATGTTCGTACAGTTACCTTTCTAACGGTAGATAAATAAAATTAAATAAAATAAAATTCAAATAAAATTTAACATCTTTTTCATTATTCCCGATTTTAAAAAACATTTAATCGAGATGTGTATGTTAAAATGTTTATATAAATGTTTATATAAATGACTCTCGAGTAACACCGGGTATATCAGCTAGTAAATATATAAAACTATTAAAGTCGGCGCTTATACAATCAGACTTTTTTAAAATAAACGCTACGGCTTTAAAGGTTTTATATTCCTGGAGAAATTAATATATGTATGATAATAACACAAAATAGAAAAAATTATAATAACAAGATTTCCAATTTAATAATATACATAAATTAATTATCCAAGAATTACCAAAAATTAATGTGAAAAGTACTTAATTTAAAATTATTTTTTACTT
Source organism: Dichetophora obliterata (assembly GCA_963920525.1). NCBI lineage: Eukaryota > Metazoa > Arthropoda > Insecta > Diptera > Sciomyzidae > Dichetophora > Dichetophora obliterata. The sequence continues at coordinate 190,740,322 of OY986438.1, forward strand.
TGTAGTGGTTTTGAAGTTGTTGTTTTTTTTTTTTTTTTTTTTTTTTTGTTAAATAGTTTTTTTAAGTCAAGTTTAGCTTGAAATTATTTATTTCAGTGCTTCTTAAGCTTATAAAAAAACTGAGTTAAACTATATATATGTTCACTTAACAACTGTGAAAAGGATGGAAAGGATGCATTTTTAATGAGACCAGCAAAGAGTCGCTTTTGAAATAACTTATATAAAAGATCAATCACTAAATAAAAAAAAACTTAATGAGAACATTTCTATTTTTTTTTCTCTCTCTCTCTTTAAGGTTCATTGCAATATTTATGAGATTTATCAAAACTTGATCCGCTGTCGTGTCTGAGTTAAAGCCAACACTTAGCTGAGCTAACCACAGCAAAACCATAAAAATGCTAAAATTGCTGCATTAAAATTTATTTTCTCATTAAAAAAATCTTGCAATTTTTTTATCATTCAAGATACACATCTTAGATAACGTGTGAATTTTTTATTTTGATCTTTTTTCCCTTTTTTTTTTTATTTTTTTTTTTCTTGCCTAGATGCTGCTTCGTGGTTTTCATCATGTTTAATTTTGTGGAAAATTCAGTTAAATTAACACAAATCGTGTGACGCTTAGCTGCTTGCATATTAATAAGCACATCTGGCGAGAGTTGCCAGCAGGCTAATATAACAAATTGATTCTTCTTGATTATAAAAAAAGAAAAAAATTTATTTTAATAACGAATTTCTCCTTCATATAGAAACAAATAAATTTTTTTTCCTACTTAATTTTAACCATTTACTACTACTGCACTATCATCTTTTTTTTACCGGTTTTTATGAATAAATTAGAAATTGAGTTATTGACGTCCAAGTTCACCACCTGACGATTTCCGATAGTAGAATCAGTTATAAGATTGCATACATACTGGGATGGTTTTTTCAAGTTTCATTTTCTTCCTTGAGGCCCGGGGACAACACTGTATAAATCTTAATAAAATTGGCAAGGGTTTCGAGATGGCGGTTTAAAATTTTACTTTTTCCATACGATTTGTATGGAGAAAAATTAATTTTTTTTTAAAGATTAAAAAACCAAGGCATGCGCCTTATACAAACAATGTTTGGTCTTTGACCTGAAAGGAAAGAGATAGATTATTAAGAGGAATTCATTGTAACCATACGTGAATTATTGATTAGGCGAAACAACTGTGAAAGACAATTTGAATTTGAATTTGCTTTTAACCGAGCATCTTTAAACTCGGCAAGCATTTCCAGTCCTTAGTTGTTCCTGTCCTTTAATTCCACATTTTTCACAATTTAGCTGTGGATTTTGAGTTTTCCATAATTCTTAAATGTAGGTAAGAATAAAGAAAGTGAAAAGAACCATACCCGAACCCGGATTCGAACCTGAGACCTCTGGGTTGATAGTCTAGCGCACTCTCCACTAGACCAAGAAAACCGACAAATTTTGAGGGTTCATGAAAAATAAAAGCCTTATATATAAAAACTATTCATTTTAAAAAATATGTATTTCCTATTTTTTTGTTTATTTTTGATTATACAAAAAATTTCATTAATATTCGATGATTATTCACTGATCTGTGGCTTACTTCTCAAAGCTATCTAATGAAAATAATACTTTTTCTCAAAAATATTTTGTTAATTCCTTATACTGTTTTTAATAACAGTTTACTAACCAGGATTGACTCTTGATTTAGGGCCAGTTTTTTAGTACGAGCTTAAAGTCTAGTCAAATTAAGTCGAGCTTAACTCACCAAAATTGGGCGTTTTACCTCGGTTTAGGCAAAAAAGAAACACATTATATGATAATTTAAGTCAATTTAACTTCAACGAATGCTAAAATATATATTTAAACAGAGTTTAAACTTCCAATTTTGGTGAGGTAAGCTAGGTTTAATTTGACATAAGTTTAAACTCGTACTAAAAAACTGCCCCTTGAAGTTTAGACGATGATAATTTAAGGCAATATTAAATAGAAAATTGATTACTAAAGAGTTTTTTGAATTAAATAGTAGCTACCTACAACAAGTAAAATTTTTCATAAATTCCATTTAAAACGTACCGGAGAAATAATAAAAACTTTTTAACAAAAAAAAAACAACTTCAAAATCACTACAAATTAATATATAATTTTAAATTACTTTTCACATTAATTCTTGGTCATTAATTTGATAATTTATTTATGTATATTATTTAATTGGAAATCTTATTATCATAATTTTTTTCTATTTTGTATTATTATCGTAAATATATTAATTTCTAAATGAATATAAAATCTTTAAAGCCGTAGCGTTTATTTTATAAGTCTGATTATATAAGCCCCGAACCGAAAAAGTACTGAATAACCTTCTCCGAATTCTTGGGTGAAATTTAGCATGACGGAAATAAAAATTTCAATTTGGAGAAAAACAATTTGGCGTAATTTTTGGCGGAGTTACAGGGTGCAAAAAATTCCTAAAAATCGGTAAAAAAAGTCGAAAATTGATTTTTACTAAAATTCATATCTTAAATATTTTTTAACCAAATGTTAAATCTGATCAACCGTTGGAAAGACACTTTAATCTAAAAGTAGTTTTTTGCCTTGTGGTAATTTTGTTGTAGAGGTGCAAGGAACACAATTTAAAAAACTTAAGTAATTTTGTTCTTAAAGCTGGAAAAATTACCTTTACAGCAATGTAAATCTTATGATAGGGACTCTATGGGTTCGTGAGATATAAACATATCAAATATCACAAATTAAAAAATATTTTTGCTGAGATGTTAAAATGGCCATATCTAATAAGCCCATTGAGTACCCAAACTAATTTTTATTTTCGACTTTGATTAGCATCGACTCATATATCGTTGAAAAGGTGCTTTAATTACCTCTCAAGTGGTCAAATTAATTACCTATAAAGTTTATATTTTTGATAAAATAATTTATCCATCACATGTAAATACCATACATTTTGGCCCTTATTATGAGCAGCGTTCGATCTTAGACTGTAGTCGAATGGTCTGATCGAACGAGTTCGCATTTGATATTAAAGGGTGTTTTTTATAGACTGGTACAAGTTTAAATCATAATAAAACATAGTAATATATTTTAAACATGAATGAAACGGGCTTTATTGGACAGGAAATTTTATGACATTAATGTTTAAATATGATTTCGGCTATGTGGCCGCCACGGCAGGCGCGTACAAGGCGCAATCTGGAGCACCAATTTTCACAAACTTTTCGCAGCATTTGCGGCCGTATCTCGCCGATAACTCTTCGAATGTTGATTTGCATGTATTCAATTGTTTGTAGTTTATCGACGTAGACAAGTGACTTTACATAACTTCAAAGAAAATAATCCAATGGGGTTAAATCACACGATCTTGGGGGCCAATTAATTGGGTTATTTCGTGAAATTATTTTTTCGTCAAAAGTTTCATTGAGTAAATCAATTGTAGCGCACGCTGTGTGGCGTGTGGCTGCGTCCTGTTGGAACCACATATCAGCAAGACTAATGCCAGCTAATTGAGGTACGAAAAAACTTCGAATCATGTTCCTATACCGTTCACCATTGACAGTAACATTCTGACCATCATCGTTTTTGAAGACATTTGGGCCAATGCCTCCGCCAGCCCATAAAGCACACCAAACAGTAATTTTCTGTGGATGTAATGGTGTTTCGACAAAAGCTTGTGGTGGATTCTTCTCACTCCAAATACGACAATTCTGTTTATTTACGTACCCATTCAACCAAAAATGGGCTTCATCGGAAAATTAAATTTTCCATGGAAATTCAAAATCAATATCAATTTGTGCTTCAGCCCAATCGCCAAATTGGCGGCGCATACGATGATCGTTTGGCTTTAATTCTTGCACAAGTTGAATCTTGAAAGGTTTTAAGACAAGATCTTTTCCTAAAATCTTCCATAAAGTGGAAGGACACAACCCCAGTTGCTGAGAACGGCTACGAATTGATTGATTAGGATCATCTTCAATGCTTTCCCGCTCAGCGGTATCAGTAACAGTAAATGTGGTCCGAAAACGATCTATTGTTCTTCGAATTAGCAGCTCTGAAGGACGATTATGTACTCCATAAAATGGAAGAAGTGCACAATAAGTTTGACGAACAGAACCATTATTTTGATTAAATATTTCCACAATTTGCACGCGTTGCTCTGGTGTAAGTCGATCCATAATGAAATGTCAAAGCAAACTAAACAAAAAGCAACTATCAGCTGTTAAATGGGCGGTCAAATAAAGCAGTGATGCCAACTCAAAGTTGTATCACTCTATAAAAAACACCCTTTATAACGTGCTTTCGACAAAGAGTAGCGCTATTGTGAATTTCGTTCATTTGGTTTGTTTATGGTAGTACATTTCTATCAGCTGATCGTAATGCTTACATTTTTAACAATTATAGCTCAGCACGCATCGCATCGAAAGCAAAATTCTATTCGACAGAAAATTCGATTAACAACTAACATTTTTATAGGGCTTGCCCTGCTCATAATAAGAATTTAACGTTCGATACTCGTTGTTCGATAACTAGCGAAGATCGAACGTCGAAAGCAAGTCATAATAAGGGCCTAAATTCATACCGGGAGCTCAATTTATGCCAATAGTCAAACTTTAGCACCGTGCTATTTTTATTTTCCCACCAAAGCGCAGATTTACGGATAAAAAGTATTGGTTTGAATCTTTGCTAAATTAGCGTCGGATTTACGAATTTATCTGCACGCACGTAAAAAGCTTTCGTATGCCGTTGTTTTTCTTTATCAAAAACTTTTCATACAAAAATACTGAGAAAATCTATAGTTTTGGAGATATGAGAATAACTTTGATGTCAAAATAATAGGAATTTTTCTTCTGTGGTATCAGAACACACCAATAATATGGTCAAAACGGGCTGGTCTAAAGACTTGCCGCCATCTTAACCTCACCTTACCTAAAAAATCGCTATTTCGTGACAAATTAAATTCACTTCAACTACCCAGTAGTTCCAGTCTTGACGAAATATCAAATGAATCATGTACGAATTTTCTTGATCCTTAACGAAACATGCTGATTTGGCCATACATTTCATTGACGAAAATTTCATATAAATGTTCCAATTTCGTGCAAGACGCAATGCAGAAACGTCAAGATTTATCATGCACGAACCCAATATCGAAATATTGAGGAAGTTTCGTTAACGAAAAGTAGATAGGATTATAAAGAAAATTCGTCAAGGAATAAAAATCGAAAAATGAAATTCGTGAAGGAATGTTATACCGAAACGTTGAAGAAGTGAAAACGCTGTATTGTTGCAGTTTAGCCTCTGAACGATTCGGCGAATTACAACAATCATTAATATCTTCAAGTTGTTGTAATAGAGTGGAAAAAGTTAGGCGCTGACATTATATTTTGTATGAATTTTTTTTAAGTCCAGCAGCTCATGCAGAAAATTCCTTCAAGAAATCATCAAGAAAAGTTCGTCAATGATGCCGCGAACTACCGGGTACTTACTACCAAGCAAAAATCACTAACGTTCTGATACGAGTATGACAAAAAAATATGACCCAGAGACTATTGAGGACTATTCATATCCAAAATGAAAGATTCAGTTGACATTACAGATGATTTTATTATTATTAAATATTTAAAACATGTTGATTGAGTACAAACTATTCACTGCACAAAACAAGAATTTGAAAGCACGATTTTAAAAAAAAATAAAGAAAAACGAATATCAGTCTTTTAAAAATTTGGCATTTTTTTTAAATGTAACTATGAATACAAGTCTTTTAGGACTGGTGTTGATGATCGCCGTAAGGTTTTAATGGATGTTTTATGTTAACAACTTGGCGGCCTTTCTAATGTCCACTTTAATGCTAGAAGTTTAAATAAAGCAAAACTTGATTGTGTGAAATATGTGTTTGAAAGTTCTAATGTCGATGTACTCTGTGTGGCTGAGACCTGGTTAAATAATGATATCCCCAACAGTTATTTTGACATTGCCAGCTATACTCTTTATAGAAATGACAGGATTGGTAAAAGGAGAAGAGGTGTTGCTATTTACTGCAAATCATGTCTTAAAACAAGGCTTGTAAATTAATTAATATTGTCCAGTGGTTCAGATGTTGAGTTATTAAATGTTGAAATTTCTAATAATAACAATGCAAAGTGACCTCTTTCTTCTGTTTATAATCCTAGCAGATGCTTCAGTCTTAAACCTCTTTTTAGTGATTTATCGAGACGTGTAAATGATTTTGATTCTTTTATTGTATGTGGTGATTTAAATGTAAACCTGCTAAACAAAGACAACACATCTGACAATTTAATTGACCAAGTTAAATCTGCTGCAATGGCAGATGAAAAATCTTCGTATTTAACTCGATTTGCTTCAAATATGACTCCTAGTTTAATGGATGTATTTATTGTTTCAGATGTTACTTTACTTTCACTTTTTGTTCAAATTTCCTCTATATCAAACCATGATTGCTTTTCTGTTCTTTTAATTTTTATACAAGTTGTGATTCGTCCGCTATCTCAGTATCGTATCGCGACCACAAGTTCATCGATTATTCATTATTGTATGGATATCTTTCTCCAACTTGTTGGAAGGAATGTTGGTTTTATGTTGATGATAACTTGAATGTTCTTACATCGCATGTACGAAATACTTTTGACAATTTTGTGCCTCTTCATGCTGTGACAGTCGAGAATAAGGCTTGCCCCTGGTATACCTCACTTGCAAAAGCATCTGTTATGAAAAAAGAAACTTTATGGAAAATTATAGAAAAATCGCACTGATAAAAATTGGAGATTGTTCAAGCTTGCCCGTAATGATACTGTCTATGTAATTAGATAGTCTAAGAAAAAAAATACTTTCGTAGTTAACTCGACAGCTCACTTTCTTCCAAAGATCTTTGGGAAATATATACGTAAACTTGGTGTCTGTAGCAAAAATAACAATCAGTGTGATATTGATTAAAATGCGCTGAATACCTTAAAGTTTGGTAACGATTGCTTTATCCTATATCCTTAAAACGGCTTTTGTAAAACGGTCCTTTTTGCGTTTGTTTAAATAATTTCAAACTCCAAGCTGTTTTTTGTTGATAAAAGTTGTAAACTTTTAAACTTTTTTTGGTATGGAAGACCTTTGTGAAGGTATAAAGATTAATTTACAATAAAATTAGTTGCTTTATAAATCCAGGTTTTACCTAAATATAGCATAAATAAAAAAAATTTAGCTAGCACTTTGATGGACTGTCAAAAATTTTGTTCTCATATGTTTGCATACAAATTGAATTTGTTGTTAAATTTTATTCTCAAATATAGTTCATACAAAAATTTAGCTGCAACTTTTTGGAGTTTTTCAAAATATTTGCATTTTAGGGAGAGGCCTTGAATCTCAGGAATTTTTTTATTCTTTATTGATAAAAATTAATTATTTTTTCTTAGAAAACCAAAAAAGCCTGTAAGTCTTTCAGAGAATAACAGAGAAGAAACTTACAAAATTTTTTGTTGTGTGTTACGCCCACTTGTTTAATGCCCATTTTAGTGAAGGCCGAAGCTTGCTAAATAGAGTTCGTGGCCCGTAAGCTAAGAAAGCGTGGTAGCCCGGGTTCAATTCCCACTTCAGACAGATTGCTATTAAATAGAATAAATAATTACTTTCAGCCGCCACAAAGCTGTTCGACTTCTGTGAAGTTAGCCAAAATTCTTCACACCAAGTTTTTGGTGAATTCTCCGCAAATCATATCTAAATATTGAATTCGCCGCAGTTACAAAATTGAGTTAAACATACATTTTTTTAGACAAAATTTACATTTATTTAATAAACTTGTCACCTCTTCACCAAATTGCTATCTATCGTCCTTCATACCGTAAATTGGTTTTGAAATAAAATTCGCAGTTCAGAAAAAACATTATTTTCTTATAAACGAAAAATTTTAGAAACTGAAAAATTTCCAATTTACATTTTTGTTTAAAAATGTATTTTAATATGCTTTATCGGATGGCACTATGCTAAAGTCCCGCTCTATCGTCCTTGTTTTTTGCTGAGCTGAGTATAATACTTCAAGACCATTTTACGGTATGAAAGATGATAGATAGCAATTTCGGTATTGAGGACTTAAATCATCCGCTTGCCATCAGCTATGGCATATTCGAAATTCAGGATCGAACGTTTGTTTTGGGGCAAGTTTTGGGGTGTGGAATTCTTGCTTTCATACAAAAATCACGGTTTTTTACCCTTTAGTCCAAATTTAGGTACCAAGGACGATAAAGCGAGACTTAAGCATAGTGCCGTTCGATTAAACACATTAATATAAATTTTTTTAACAAAAATGTAGAGTGGAAGCTTTTCAGTTTCTATCACTATTTTTTTTTTTTTTTGTTTATAATAAAAAAATGTTTTTTTCTGAACTCAGTTTTTTATTTCAAGACCAATTCACGGTATGAAGGTCTATAGATAGCAATTTTGAGATTAAGGACATAAATCATCTGCCTGTCATCAGCTATGACACATTCGAAATTCAGGATGGAACATTCTGTTTTGGGGCAAGTGTTGGGGTGTGGAATTCTTATTTTCATACGAAAATCACGATTTTTTGCACTTCACCCCAAATTTAGCTCGATTTGGCACATTAAAAAATTTTTTTGAACAAAAATGTAGAGTGACACCTTTTTACCTTCGTTAATTTTTTTGGCTTTAAAAAAAATTTGGAATTCTGACTTTCACACAAAAGTATTTGTTTTTTGCATTTCAGACCAAATTTTTCTATTTGGGTTGTATTTTTGCATTGTTTTGGGGTGTGGAATTCTTACTTTCATACAAAAATCACGATTTTTTTGCAATTCAGCTCACATTTAGGTACCAAGGACGATAGAGCGGGACTTTGGCATAGTGCCATCCGATAAAACATATTAAAATACATTTTTTAATTAAAATGTAGACTGGAAATTTTTCAGTTTTCTATCATATTTTTCGTTTATAAAAAAAAAAATTTTTTTCTGAGCTAAGTATTTTAATTCAAGACCATTTTACAGTATGAAGAACGATATATAGCAATTTTGGGATTAAGGACTAAAATCGTCCGCTTGCCATCAGCTATCACATATTCAAAATTCAGGATGGAACATTTTGTTTTAAGGCAAGTTTTGGGGTGTGGAATTCTTACTTTCATACAAAAATCACGATTTCTTGCACTTCAGCCCAAATTTAGGTCGATTTGCCACATTAAAATAAATTTTTTAACACAAATGTAGAGTGGCACCTTTTCATCTTCGTTAATTTTTTGGTTTAAGAAAAATTTTGGAACTTTGTCTTTCATACAAAAGTATTTGTTTTTTGCATTTCAGAACAAATTTTTCTATTTAGGTTGTATTTTTGCATTGTTATACGTATTTGCTTTATTTTCTTCAAAAAAATAAATTATTGAGCTATTTTGTGGGTTGAGTTTTACGGCGCATTCAAAAGTTGGGCTGAGTTCAAAAATTTGTGATAAAGATTTTGGGCTAACTTCACAACGGTGCTATTCGATATCGCGAATTAAGATTTTATAGAAGGTTACACGCTTCCTTCACAAACGCCCATAAAATGTTATCAATGAAACGACACGTGTAAATTGTGGTCGAATATCAAAAATTAAGGCATGCTACCTATATCATTAAAACTATTTGATATCAAAAATGCGGGTTGTATGGGTGGTGCCAAACCCCATTTTTTCTCCAAAACATCCTTTCCTGGACAAATATCAATCCATCAAGCCAAAAATTGTGAAAATCAAATGATCCGTTCTCGAGTTATGAGTACACACACAGACGGCAGTCTCTTTTATATATATAGATTTAATAAAACACCCTGTAACCAAGAGGATGTTTGAGATAGACCCAAACTCCTTAATAATTTCTTTTTTTAGGAATGAACCAAGGAATGGTTAGGTAAGGTTAAGGCGGTGGCAGGTCTTAAGACCAGCCCACTTGGACCAAATTATTGGTCCGTTGTGATACCACAGAATGGAGGAAGGGAGTAATCAAGTGAAACTTTTGTGTTAAATGTTCATAATGGGGCAGAAGCTGTAGAAACATGTGATATTGGATCTGAAGTAAGTGTTTATGCCTTGACCTCAGCCAAATCAAGTTACTAACTTTTCGTCGTAAATTGATGTTTTACAATTGCTTTGATTAGAAATAAGGAAAGAACGGTTATAGCGTAGGACCATGGCCCGACCAGGATTCGAACCCAGGATCCCTGAGCGGCAGTCAAGCGAGCTACCATTAGACTATCGAGACCGTTTACCAAGGAATCATATAACACAAATTTAGATTTTTGTCCTGCTAGATTGGTCAAGTCACACACTGTGCGCCGTTTGATTCAGGACATATACAGTATTGTGCAAACTCGGTTGCCTAGTGAATTAAAGTTATTTTTATTTTTCTAAATAGTATTTAATTCAAATTTTTTAAATGCTATTTAAATCCTCAGTCTGGCAGCATTGGAAAGTATGACAAAATTAGCTTTCCGCGCAATAGTAGTACCGTTATGACGCCGACTGCGATTAAAAGTAGTTTTGTAGCTGTGCAAAACATGTGCAACTAGTTAAAGTTGTTCTCTTCTTTGAGTCGTGGCATTTTACGAATCGCGATTATTAATAATCTATTTGTATTTTTCAGTCAACATTTTCTAAAGCAAACAATTTAAATTTTAAAGCACATTTCTTTATCATGGCAAAGAACAAATATAACGCTCATTTGCTGATAATTCAAGAATTTCGAGAATGTTCTTCCCAAAAAGAAATTTCTGAAAGGCTTAAAGTGCATAAATCTACTGTGTCGAGAGTTATTTCAAAGCATCAAAGAAATTTACCGATTGAAACTTTGCACTCTGGGGGTCGACCACGTAAAACAAATGAAAGGCCTGACAAAAAAATCATCAACTTAATTGAAAAAGATCCATTTATCTCTTCATCGGACATTGTAAATAACCTCGATTTGCCGATAAGCTCGATTACAGTCTGTCAACAAGCGATAGAAGCCAATTTGAGAGCACGCAGACCCTCAAAAAAGGCTCTACTATCCTTGAAACATCGTCAAAAAAGGTAAGAAAAATATAGTTATAAATCAGTTTTATGTTTTTAACCTCCAAACTTACTTCAAGGTTAAACTTTGCTCGTTAGTATGGAAATTGGTCTGCTGCAAAATGGCAAACAGTATTATTTAGTGATGAGAGCAAATTTTAACCTCTACGGTTCGGATGGGATAACTCATGTTCACCGAAAGCCTGGTGGTCGGTTGCATAAGAAAAATGTCGTGTCCACTTTAAAGCATGGTGGAGGTTCTATTATGCTTTGGGGTTGTTTTTCTGCGCAAGGTTGTGGTCCTCTTTACCAATTTAATGCAATTGTTGATCGATACAAATATAAAAATATTTTGGAGACCTAATGCTGCCATATGCTGAAGAGGAAATGCCTTTGTTGTGGCATTTCCAACACGACAATGACCCCAAACACACTTCGAAGTGCGTAAAACAGTGGTTAGCTGACAAAAAAAGTTCAGTACTTAACTGGCCAGTACAGTCACCTGACTTAAACCCCATAGAAAATCTGTGGGACATCAGCGTGTCCGTAAGCAGCGTATCAAAGAACAAAGATTTTCGTCAGTGGGGGAACTTTTCAGTGCCTTACAATTTGAATGGGAGAGCATTCTTATGGCAATGATTCAAAAAATAGTGAGCTCTATGCCTAAGCGATGTGAACAAGTAATTAAAAACAATGGCTATTGCACAAAGTATTAAAACCACGATGCTTTTGAAGACTAAACTTATTTAGTAGCATATGTTTTGCACACATCGATATAACCGTTTCTTTAATACCAAAATATCTTTCATACAAATATTTTTAGTAGAACTAATTTTATTTTTTTTTTTTTTTGTTTTTATGCTTAAAAATGTTGTGTTATTAAAATGAATTGAAAAAATTATGAATAAAATTGGTTGTTTGTCAGATATGCTTAGAAAATAACAGTTTCATTACTAGTGTCATATATTTTGCACAATACTGTAACACTTTTCTGTTTATTGGCTTTTTATTCAGAAGCTTGGACTGCTTTTGGGCTTCAATAATGCAGCTGTAAAATTAATAGGAAGAAAATTATCTCTGCTCTAATGCAAAGAAGTCTAATGTTTTACCTATATGCAAGGATAAATTTACATCCTTGAAATTCCACCTATAGTTACTTTTAAATAATAGAAGTTTTTAATTTGTGAAAAAAGTAAAAAATCGAGGTTTTTTATTAATTCAAAACTGTCATCTTCTGATCAGTTGAAGCAATAGTATAGTTAGAATAATCTATTACACGTTACGTTGCCTTTGGCTATATGCTAAGTTTACTCCAATTGAAACCAAAAAGAGCCTTGTTATTCAATTAATTGTGCCGTATATCACATTATCTGAACTAATATACAGTAATTCACATTCAGCGCACAAAATACTTGGTGCTTTTAACGATGCGACCAGATATGTTTATGGACTGAGACGGTTTGAATGTATCTCTACAATCGGTAAGAATACTTTGGGGTGTAGCATAATTATCTATTCGAAGGCAAGAAATTGTATCTTTCTGCATAAGCTCATTATTTACAGGACTCCATCGTACTTTATAAAAAATAGCACTTCTCTACCTCAAATCGAACTGGTAATCTTATAATACCGAAATTTAGTTGTTAACTATCTAAACGTATTTTTTTCCATCAATGTCATTACTCTATGGAATTCACTAACACTTAATTTTGAATTTATTGTCAGTACGAACAAATTCAAGCAATCTATTTGCATTTTAGCTGACGATATATTCTTTTGAGTTGTACTAATTAAAGATCTTTTTGTATCTTACTGTACACTTTTGTGTTCAAATAAATAAAAAAAAAATACAAATGAGGACAGATTCGAAAAGCTTACAATATTTTAACGATACGTAGCAATGACGATACAAAACTGTTTCCCAAAGTGGAAAAAAAATTAATACACAAGTCCTCATGTTCAAATACGCGAATTAAATTTCAATCTTAGACCCAAGCTTTTTTGCCGCGAACAGTTTGACAAATCCCAATAATTATCCTGATGCACGAGTATAACTGCAATTTTATGGCAACCCTGGCAAACCATCACCTAATACGACAAACAGTCACCAATTGCTGTGGCATCGGTGCAATACAAACATCATAATCAACATAATGAGCTATACTTGACGGTGCTAAACGCATTTCTGGGTGATAACTCTAGACTTGACACTGATCGACCTAATGGCTGGCACAGTGAAAGAGTGGTAACTTGATGTCATACTGACAAACTGAACTGACTGAATTGCTTTCTTAGAAATGAGAAATGTGAAATGGTGGGAATCAAATGAATTAAAATGCAAAAATTTGCAATTTTTGTGCTCACATTACGGCCAACGAGAAGAATGGTTGGTTTGATGAGGAAAAAATTGTTGCGGTTAACTATTGTTAAATGAAAATACAAATGAGAAAAAAATAAAAAAAATTAAAACACGAAACAGCGCGAAAAAAACTAGTGAATAGGTCATGAATTAAATATAATCAACAGACAGTAAAAAGTAGTAATAGTGTAGATGGAGGACCAAAGAAAAATAGGACAAAAGTGGAAAAATGCAGTAGAGATATTTGATTGCAAACGAAATGGGCTAGAAAAGATAAAAAAAAACAAAAAATTATGATGATGCTGGTTTGATGGATGACTAGATTAATGACGAGCTGGATATCAATAGCGAGAATGACATCTGTTTCGGGTTTCAGGGTTTCACTGCACACTGCAAATGACGACATGCTGACTGAATTAAAAACCACGCTGAGAAAACTATAGCCACTAGAGAATATAGGTTAGTAGTTGTTGGTGGTTGTGGTGGTGGTGGTGGTGTGCTATGAAGTTAATATCCATAAATAATCAGTAATAAATTAGAACCACAAAATTTGCCGTTATGCGGATCTATTAACGCATGTAAAACCGACAAATGAAAGTTAAGTTTGCAACAATATATTTACAGCTGAAGAATCAATAAATTTAAGAGTGTGTTATAGAGCTATTAAGAATTACTTAAAGTATAAGCCAGCTTTACACAGAATTTGCATAAATTATTGTTAATGCCGTATTGACCAAATTCTAGACAGCATACAAAAATGATGGCATGAAGTTCACGAAAGTGAGAGAAAAAACCAATTAGAACTAACTTGTCCATCAAATAAGCTATAAAAACGACAAAGCAAAGAAGCGAAAAAAAAACACAAAACACATCCCAAACAAAACAAGCAAAAATGATTACGTAAAAGAGTTACAAGCAAAACCGGCAAACAAAGTAAACCACGAACAGTGGCGTCATTGTGTGCATCATTGCACATGACAGCACCAAGTGTCCATGATGACAGAGCATGACACCGTAAAGTGAGGCGACAAAAAACAAAGGTGTAAACGAGAGAGAGAGAGAGAGAAAAAGCAAACAAAGAACTTTGATATACCAAATTAGACATTTTGCTCCATTCAGCATTTTTCAACGTAGTGCTGCAATACTTTGGTTAATTAAAATTTTTTTTTTACTATTACTGGACATCAGCTGTCACATCATGATCTGTCCAATCATCGGACATGTTGGACACAACCACATCACAGTCGCTAAGTTTATGTTGAAAAACCGTTGTCGTAATTAAAACCCGTTCAAAATTGTCCAAATCATGGCACCACAGTTTATGAAAGTGCTTTTGATGGTTGTACCTTGAAAAAACTACACTCTAAGAATGGACACACTTGTTTAAAATTAGCTTGAAAGCTTGATGCTTTACAATTTGACTGCTCTTACTTGCTGCTTACCTTGTAATGTCTAAGGAAACTTCAAAGAACTTAACTTTGATGTATCGAGCCTGACTTAATGCCAGAGACTGTAACTGTTGCTTTTAGCGGTTGCACAGTCTAACAACCAAATACAGATGCTGCTAGAGATGGAGAGTGGCTTTTATTGGCTTTCTTAAAAAGAACGTCTGTTTTTGAAAACTAAGTAACACTGGTAAGCAAAATTTTAACTTTGACGTGGCATGCGAACTTTTTTTATATTGTTTACCTACCTTTAATAAATAGGTGGTTGTAAGTAATAACAAACATAAAAAATGTGTTAGGCAAGAATTTTATACTTTTAAGTTATTTGAAATATTACAATACGCAATGATCTACTTAACAAAAAATATAGGTTGCATGCAAAAAGCATGATTTTTTGACCAAAAAAGGGGTACAGAAGAACCAAAACCGCTCCATGGAGGTTTCTCCGATCCAAAAAAAATTAAGGAGAAATAGTTTTTAAGAGTCCCTCTTACCTTTGAGTCGGTGACAGGCGAAATCTAAATTTCAATCCGGCTTAGCTCACAGCTCTCAAATTCTTAGAAAAAATATTCAGGTGACAGTCAAACAAATTAATCGGGAGTGACATGTTGCAACCCAATGCTTAATAAGCTAATAAAATAGCTCGCTAACCAACTCTCTGCAGCTGTCACTCTTATGATAGCCCTAAAAATCTGCAACAACATTTATCATTAAATGTTATTTATTTTTTTCAATTACGTATATATTTAAAAAATGTTTAATCATTTTAATTTATTATAGATGCTAAATTTTCTAACTCAATTACCGTCATCAAATATTTTTTTTTTCTAAAAAATCCTGTTCAAAGACTGTAATAATTGAATTTTCCAAGAAATCCTTAAACAGAAAAATTTCTGATATACCCGGCCTTTCCCGGTTAAGACTTTTTTAACAATATGTACGCTCTTAAATAAAACACGATAGTTTGCTGAATTAATTGATACTTTATATTGAAATAATATATGGGGCATTCCACGCCAAATCGGACGGTTTTAAAAATTTTTATTTTTGATTTCTGCCATTTTTTGATATCTTTGAGTACTCATCGCAAAACCCTACCTCCTAAATTTTGGGATTTTTTTGTATCATCCATTCCAAAGATATCGAAATTTCAAAAAAACAGCTATTTTTGTGGTTTTTTGCCCACAACTTTTTTAAGACTTATTTAATTGATAATTATCATGTAACATCATAAAATTTTCGTTTTTCAATTTAATTTTCGAAAAAAAACAATCTAAAAAATTATTTAAAGTGTATTAATACGTAATTTTCGATTTTTAAAATTTAGCAATGTAGCTTTTGTACTAAAAACAAAAAAGTGGCATTTTATTTTTTAATGGCACAACTAGTTTACATTTATATTCAAGATTCTGGAATTATTTTAAAGAAAATATTCGAAAATATACAATTTTATTAACCCTACAGTAAAATACAGCAATAAAAAACAGCATACACAAAAATTTATCAAAAGAGAGCAGTACACAAAATTTAATAAAATAAAAAATTTTTTTTTAATTTCCAAAAATCGAAAAAATAGTAGTTATCGAAGGCCCACGACCAGACCATTCTTAAAAAATGTGGAATTAGTAGATGTTTGCTGTAAAAAATTTTGAAGAAAATCAAAATATGCGATCACTTTAGAAAATGCAATCTAAATTTTAAAAATCGAAAATAGCGTATTTATACAATTTAAACAATTTTTTAGAACTTGTTTTCGAAAATTAAATTGAAAAACTAAACTTTTATGTTATATGATAATTTTCATTTAAATGAGGTTTTAAAAAAGTGGCGGGCAAAAACTACAAAAAGAGCTGTTTTTTTAAAATTCGATATCTTTAGAACGGATGATAAAAAAATCCTAAAATTTAGGAGGTAGGGTATTTCGATGAGTACTCAAAGACATCAAAAAATGGCGGAAATCAAAAATAAAAATTTTTAAAACTTTTCGATTTGAGAATGCCTCATACGTATAAAAATTATCTAATTGTATTTAATTTATAGAAGTATTTGAGTAGTTTTTGAAAAAGATTTGTACTACAGCATCCTATGGTGTTAAAGAAAGACCAAATAAAAAAGCGCCAAAACACTCGTCGTATCTAAAAATCTCTTTATCTCAAGCGCGCTTGATCCCCCTTTCTCCTCGCTTGCTACGCCAATGAAGCAGTGTAAGAGTTTATGGTAGTTTTGTAAAAGATTTGTACTACAGCGGCCTCTGGTGTTAAAAAAGTGTTCATCTGTTAAAAAAGTGTTCATCGTATCTGAAAGCCTCTTTATACAAAATTTCATGTTAATCATATGAGTAGTTTAGAAATTTATGGCTGTTTACCCGATCGCAGCGCCACTTATCGGGTCCAATTGTAAATCTTTACCATTCAGGAATAAATGCAAACACACACAAAAAATTTTATCAAAAGCGGTCTGTTTTGGTGAAGTATTATATACAGAAGAATTACATTATATAAAAAATTTAATCCTTAAAACTGCGTGCAGCAATATTTTTTCAACTTTTTGGAAAAGGTGCACAAAAGACCCATCAAAATTTTGCTAGAGGGTTAAATATTTGTCATAAAATTTTACAATAGGTCTGTGAACATCAGAGTAAAAAGAAAAATTTTTTTTAGCTAAGGTCTAACAGCGGCCGAACAAGGCATAATTTTAATTATTTCTTTTAGCCGTACAAGGATTGTTTTCAAACATAGTCCGAACAAGGGTCGTACAGCGGCCGTTTGGGAATAATCTTGGCTGTTTTCAATTTATTATAGAAAAGAAACGTCTTTTACATCTAACTGTGTTCAATTTGCGACAATGGAAGGTATAAAAGTTGGATTTGTGCAATTGTTCATAAAAGTATGTAATTTTTATAGAAACGACTGTGATTTTAATTGCAGTAGATTCAGATTTTACGTTTGTTCGAAAGAAATTAAGACTGAAAATTTTTTCAAAACCACATTTATGGACCAAACTACTGATCTGGTAACGAATTAAGTATATTGAATGAGACATTTTACTTTTCCACCTGTTAGGACATTGTGTTATTAAATAACATTTGTTTTTTAAATTATATTTTAATTAGATTTGTGCAATTGTTCGTAAAAGCATGTAATTGTTTAGATTCAGATTTTATGTTTGTTTGAAAAAAATTAAGACTGAAAATCCTTTCAATACCACATTTATGGACCAAACTTCTAATCCGGTAACGAATGAAGTAAGCTATATTGGACGAGAAATTTTACTTTTCTATCTGTTTGGATATTGTTTGTTAATATAGATGCCATTAGTTGTTTGTGTTATTAGATTACAGTTGGGGAAAAGGTTTATATTGGAAAACCAAATAATAATATTGAATACAGTAAATAAAATATCATACAAACGAAATAATAGTAATTAATTGAAAATTCACTGGGCATTGTATTCCAACAATTAACTTCATCTACTATCAACATCACCATTGCCGTCTGAGTTAATTTATGCCCTGTACGGTCGTGGTTCGACCCAGCTTTCGGCCACTAGGCTTTTTGGATTATTTTTAGGCCATGTTCGACCCTATCACGGCCGTGCGGCCCATATTCGACCACTGTTCGCCCGCTAATATTTTTGCTCGGGCAACAACAACTTACACTTTGTGTTCGTTAATTGCTATATTAAGAGTAAATTCAACCAGTTTTTTAAAAAATTACTTAGACGTTAACTTCTTAAACTCAGTTACACGTTTAACTTTTCTTGACACCTCCACCAGAATTCCATATTTTCTATTCGTGGATCGAAGTCTGTAATTTCGAAAAAGTTGAAAATTGTCTAATAGTTTTATTATCGATCAAAGTTCTTTTGTTGTGAACTTAACTGACAAAATAACTTTTTTTGAATTTGTTAGTAGTATTTTGTTGCTCATAACTTAGATATTTTTTCTAGTTTTATTATCTTAACTAACAAAATTAGTCTTATGTTATTTAAATATAATTAATAAATTAAAATATACAATTATATTTAAAGTATTGTTTACATGTAAGACACAGCCTTTTAAATGTAATAAGTATTAACAAATTTGTATACTTATTATACAAAGTTATATAGATAGGCAACAACAGTATTATTAGCAGGCTTAAAATACCTGATTTTTATTTGAGTAGTCTCCAAAAAATTTCTCGCCGTGTATATCTAGTTGAAAAGTAGCTTAGTTTTTATTACTTCATTATTTATATTACCGCCAAAACTTTAACAATTTTTTGTAACGGTGAGCAGTTCATAAATCTTTTTAACATATTGCGATACATCTACCAAGAGCGGTAGGTAGTTAAATACTTTACCCACCAATAAAACAAAAAAGTTCTCAAAATATAAACCTGAAATTTTGTGCATAGTGTCAACTACCTTAAACAATAAAAATATTTTACAGTTACAGTCACAATGTTTGTGTCGTAATTAATTATGTAAATAAGATGAAAGAACAGCCATTAAGTTAGACGTGTTATATTGGCCATATGTTAGCCAATTTTCTTTTTTTTTGCATTGTTGTAACATATGCTTAAAGATATTTTTCTTTTCTTCTAATAAATTCTCCAAACAAATTGCTACAAAAAAACTACAAAATAATAGTTCTTTCAAAACAAACTCTACCAAAATGCTCTTTTGTATCTTTTAGTTAGTTAGTCTTAGTAAAAGTTCTGATAGATATTTTTGTTCCATACAAATAAAAGCTGTGATTGCCTTTTGATAGCTGATTAGTTGTTAGTTTGTTTGTGGATTTATTTAGCTGTTGCTGTTGTTGTGGTTCTTGTTGTTCTTTGGCCATAGCAGTTGCGTCAAACGATCTGACCCACTGCTACAGATACATAATAAGTAACGGCCGCAGATACAGCTAGAAAACAATAGCTTGATAGTTACGATGGCAGGCAGTCATATTGTTGCGAATAAATATCTGATTTGCATAACTAACTGTACTATTGAAATTGGCTAAAATATTCTATAGACTGGTAAGTTGTAGTGTTTTTGTAGATGCTTCTGCATTCGAAATATCTTAGCTGCAGAAGAGATGCATATATTTTTTCTAGCTGGCCTTTTTTATCTTTCGAGACGTCTGGAATTAACATTAATTGCATTTGAACTGTTTTGATTTTATTTGATATATATAATAAAAACTAAAATCTGGCATCTTGTCTCTCTATTGTAAAGCGCTTTTTAGGTTTTTAGGCAGATAAGACTCGTGTATCAAAAAATTGCAGTTATGCAAATTTGCAGTCAGTTTTTTTTTTATTTAATAAATTTTCATTTTGAATTTGCTAAAAAATCAACATTTGCCCGGCATTTTATATACACAATAGGGGTATTCTCTATGTCAAGTATATGCCAGTGCAAGTATAAGAAATATGCAATCCGTACACTGCCGCAACAACAGTATACAAGTACAAAAAACCATACAATACAATAAGGATCACTCGATTTATTGCACATATCTCAAAAAAATTCATTTTGTATAAAACGCATTTTCAGTTTTCAATTCACTCAAACCTTGTATGAAGAGATAGAAGCATTTTCTCTTCTCACGCGGAGAATATTCAAAATAATAACATAAAATTTTTACGCAATATGAAGCATGCAATAAAATTCAATTCTGCATCATTAACCCAAACATATTAAGGATATTCACTTCAACGCTGAAATTTGCGAAATGCTGATATTTACGAAAACTTTATTTTAATTGTTGTTGTTTTGGTTTTCCGAAGATTGCTTAAATTTAATCACCTATTGAGTTGATGAAAAATAATCGTCGGAAAATTGCGAAGAAAAGATGTGTTCAGTAACCATAAGTTAATCTGTTTAATGAGTGTGAGTCATTGTGAATATGATAATTTCTATAATAAGAAGAGCATTCTGTCAAATCCCGCCCAAAAGCTGATGCAATGTCTGCGAGCAAGAACAAAATTATCATTAATTTTATTGTAGCTGAGTGGCAGTCGATTTATATATCTGTGTGTTAATATGTGTTACACAAAATATGAACAAAATTCTTTGTTTTGGTAACAAGCGCAATAACGAAATGTTGCGATGCCGATTTTAAGTTTGACAGATGTATGTAAAAAAACGAAAAATTACAAATTACATTACTTCAACTCGTCAGAAATTTCCGATTTCTGAAATTTTAGCATTGAAGTGAATACCCCTATTGTTTTTTAGTTATATCGTTATTCGAGTAAATGAGCGATATGAATATTTTTATTTTTTTTAAAAGATCTTTGACCTGAAAGGAAAGGATAGATTATTATTTAGAGGAATTGATTGGAACCATACGTGAATTATTGATTAGGCGCAACAAACGTGAAAGACAATTTTAATTTCTTTTTACATCGGCAAGCATTTCCAGCCTTAGTTGTTCCTGTCCTTTAATTCCACATTTTCCACAATTTAGCTGTGGATTTTTAGATTCCATAATTCTTAAATGTAGGAAAGGACAAAGACAGTGAAAAGAACCAAGCCCGAGCCCGGATTCGAACCAGGGACCTCTGGGTTGATAGTCTAGCGCACTCTCCACTAGACTACGAAGGCCGATATATGATTTTTACAATCCTTACTCTAATGTAATTATGCTAGACTTAGAGAATAACCCTAATAATGTACACAATTTATGCTCCCTTGAAGGCAGTTATGTTGCTTTACTTCGGTAATACTAGTTAAAGATGTAATCTGGTGTTCCGGTATAATTGTCAATGTTGTTTCGGAAATTTTTATTTACAACAAAATAAATTACAATAATTTAAATTTTTAATATGTTTTTACTATTGACATCTTCAATTGTACAAAACAGTTTTATGAAGTTTATTTTACGATATTTTTTTTTGTTAAAATAAAAACTAATTAAACAAATTATGCACTAACATTTACTAAAAATATTACTTTTCTTTCAATTAAACTCAAAACGATTTTAAAGTTAAATTCTTTAACTTAACATTAAATTCTGAACTTCAATTGATCTTTTCTAAATTTCGAACATAATTTTTAAAATTCAATTAATTTATTCTAAATTCACTACCAACAAAGATTTATTACAAGAATTTCTCATATCCGCAGACGGTTGTAATTGTAATGTAAATAAAATTATACGCAAATAAAATACAAATTGGTGCTATTAAACTAATACACTCCCTGGAAATTAGTCTCTGTTCACTTCTAAAACCAACTCATAGTTTTATTCAGAATCCAGGCAATGTCTGGTAATAACCTAGATTCTCAAAGCACTACAAATATCGTCTTAGTTTAAGTGCCTCAATAAGAATTATAGGACTCTGCGCATACAACCAAATACAATGCTAATATATATTAGCGTACCACCAACAAACATGCCAGCAATTAAAGGCTGCAACCAGTGATGTTCCTCGACGCGTCGTCTTTAATTGTCGACATTTTGGTGTCGACAATGCAGAATGTGTCGACAATGTAGACAATGTCGAGAATTGTGTAAGCAATGTCAACAAAATGCAACACTGCGAAAATGCAAGTTCCATTTAGATTATGCTGATTCTTAAAACCTTTTGAAAAGTCGTTTAATTAACACAAAGTAACAAATTTTACAATTAAACAAAAAAAGCCATGCCCAGAAGGCGTAAAAATAAGGAATACTTCGAACTTGGACTCAATTTAAGTAAATATTACAATAAACATGCAGCCTTTTACATTAATTATCTACACGTCGTTTAAAGCAATTGTCTACACGACATTCTCGACACCGTCGACAATAGTATTGTCGACATCATGTTCTCTACGCCGCACATCACTGGCTGCAACAACATGCAGCTGCTGGCGCTGCTAATGAATTGTAATCGTAGTCAAACTCAACGATAAGAACCATCATCAGCAATAAAAAAAAAAGAATAGCTAAGCGATCGCAGCAGCACTTTGGAGTGCAGCACAATATAACGCAGCAATATCATCATCATTATCAACATCATCGCTGGCATGATCACTGCGGCAATCACGGCGGCATGCACAAGATCAGCGCTATTTGCAGCAACACTGTAAAAAGATAATATTAAAGTTAGAATTAAAACAGCAACAGTTGATCGAACTGAATAGATCTGGACACGATCGCTCGACTTTGCCAAGACTAAACTAAAGGCCATGTAGGCAGGTAACGGCAGGTTTGTACAATGTGTACAACGGCAGGCAGGCAGGAACACTTACAATATCCGTTCCAACAACAGCACAAAGAACAACAACAACAGCGACAATTCTAGATGCAACAGTTGGAAACAACGATCAACGACCGATTGTTTGTACTAAGCGATCAACGACCGTTGCTGTTTGTTGGTGGCGATCAACACCACGATCTGAGCAGCAAGCAGATCAGAGGCCGTTTGCGGCCACTCAATGGCACGCTGGCAAACTACAATTAAATCACACAGCAAAACAATGATTAGTCGCCAATGTAAGTGCGATTGGCAAACGATCGTGTGTCCGGATGCATTCTGGTCATTACCAGGCGGCGTTTACATTCATAATTTGTCAATTCAATTAATTGCATTTGTGCAGTGAAAACAACTTCTCCCGCTCGTACTAGTTCTGTGGGCTGAGCGATGATACTGGTTTTGCTGATCTGGCGATCGTGGCATTGCCGGCTTTGCTGTACAGTTCTTTTGCTGTACAAAAACAAACACACACACACACACATGCACATGCACATATCAGAGGCCGAGGTGACCGCAAGTGTGCAATAAAAACACGGGAAACATTTCAAAACTGATCGCGTTACTGAGCGGGCACGATCACTGATGTATTTCCGCTACAATCATGGTGAAAATATTCAATTTATCACTTGAATAATCATCATGCGAGTGACTGCATTCGGCAGCTCATTCAGATGCTACCACATGACATGCATATAATTAGCCAAACACACCTGGTGGGCACCACAAACAGTGAGCGGTGTAAAACCAAGAGTAGATCTTTTAAAACTATTAACCAGAAGGTGCTCATAAATCTTATGAATGTAATTGACACATATGACGCGGCCGTCCAAGCAACCAGTTGGCATACTTTGAAGGCCGGCTGGCTGGATTGCGGCACACTTGCTATACATATATATATTGTATGATCATCATATAAATGATCATCATACGTATATAAATGGTCAGGATGATAGTCATTAGTGGCTGACTGTTGATTATTGGAATTTCAATGGTAACGGCAGCTGCTTAGTATCACTTAACATACGCCTGAAATGGTTCATTGATTAGTTCATCTCTTAATATCTGATCGGTGCCTAATAGATAGCCTTAAGTGGGCCATTCACTGGGCTTTAAAGCTTATTTATCTAGCTTTAGTCATAAATCATTTGCTTACTTGTTTGCTGTCTGTCTGACCAGAAAGTTTGAAATAATTAAGGTTGTTGAGATTGTTTTATGTTTATGTTTATGTTTATTGTGCCTGCGGTTCATTGGTCATAGCCACTTGCTGCATATTAGATAATGCTTTATTATGCGCATTACGATTCATAACTTAAATTGGCTTAGGCACCACTTAGAACTGCGCTTATTTTTTAGAAAGTAGAACAGGTTGAACTTTTACTCAACTCTAAAAAACCGCAAACAAAAGGAAGTTAAAAACTATTTCATTTTATTGTTTTGTTTTATTTTAAGATATTTAAAAATTGATCCCAATTGGCAAAGTTCTTTTGAAAAGAGAAAAGTTTGCGTTCATTTATTTTTAAACATGAAAGAAGATAAATGGTTTAGAATACGCAATGAAAAGAAGACAATGGTAATTTAGCGGATTATGGGCAAAAGTTTTAAATTTGACCAAAAAACATAATTGGAAAAAATGCTGGCCATTTCTCAATAAACGGATTTTTTGTAATTTGTTTTATTAGTTTTTTATAAAATAAATTTGAAGTTAAAATAATTACATTTACTAAAATTATTTTGTATAAGAAAATGTTATTTTTCGAAAAACTGAATATTTTCTATAACTCACTCATCATAATAAAATACTTCTCTAAGTTTGATCGCAACCGCGTTCTAAAAGCTTTTGGTGCATATCGAAAACGAACCAGATTAGCCATTAATCTGAAAGATGCTGGGCTTAATTCTGACTGCAACGTTTACATTCATGAAAGCTTGGCTGCTGAGACTCGTAAAATCCTGCAAGCTGCGATTACTCTTAAGCGCCAAAAGACCATCTACAACGCTTTTACTTATCGTGGCACTGTTCATATCAGAAAGGAAAAAAATGCTGATAGTGTATTCATATTGTAATACTATTTTTGGCGATATCGCAGGATCGCCATGTACGCGCCTCTTTATTTTTAAAATAATAAAAAAGGACTCGCGTTCTATAAAAATAAATTGTAGGACCTGCCTATTGGTTGCCGGCGAAGTTCGCCACTGGCGCTATTTTAAATATCCTTTTTATGCTGTTCACTAAAAAAAGTGCATAGGCTAAAAGGGTTTAAGTCGGCAGCTATTAAAGCTCAAGACTTATTAAAATGAAAATAGTTGGCAGCTGTTAGAGCTCAAAACTAGATAGATTTATTTTCAAATATGTTCATCCTTTTATAGTAAGCATAACGGTATTTTGTTTTTGTTTGTGTAGTTTAGAATGTAAATAAAATCATATGTTCTTTCATTAGTGTAAAAGTAATAGTAGAATATCGTAATACATATTTGTTATTTAGTATTAATAGTTTAACATGTGTGAGTGAGTAGACTTATATTAATAGAAAACGTAAACATAATCATATGTTAACATATTTGTGTAGGAGTAAAAAGTATAATATAATATCCCAATGTGCACAAAAACGGATGCGGATCCGTTACGAACCCGTTACGAGTCCGTCAGTACGCACTACGCTTTCTTATGTTTCGACGGACCCGTTACGAACCCGTTACGAATCCGCCAAAAGAGTCTGAAACGGATTTGTATATGAAGTCCGAAACGGATTCGTATCTGAAGTCCGTTCTGAGTTCGAGGGGGATCCGAAAAAATGGAAAAAGCAATTCGTATTTTTGAGAGGAATCGCTCTTATGTTTTGACGGACCCGTTACGACTATATAAATAACCACAACGTTAACATAAAAGACAGTCTTAAATTTGTTTTACAATTTCTTATTTTATTTTCAGTGGATTAGGGATACGAAATACAATTGTGTACTTATTTTTATTTTAAACAATTTTTTTATTTCACTAAGCTCGTGCTCCTCAAGCTCTCCTTCAAATCGAAGAAAAGTACTTGTCAGAATTTTTAAATAATTATCATTAGTGATCAAGTTAAATGTGACTATAGGATAGCCGTACAAAAGATATTTTTCGGAAACTTTTTTTATTGCGTGAATTTTGTACGCTTTGTCATTATAGCAGTAAAAGTTATTGGGATGCTTCAATGAAAAATAATGTTGAGCTGTTTGAAGAAACAAGTATGAGCCATCCTGGAACTCACAAACATTGTACTCGTTTGTTTGATATTTTGAATTATTTTTTTTACCATTTAAACTAGCCTCCACTACTCTCTTATAAATTTTATTGCAAAATAATTTTTTTTGTTTTAATTTACGTTTAATTTCCTGCAAAAAGTTTTCGAATTTGAATGCGTCAAACTTGTTTAGAGAACCTATATTTTTAACATATGTAGCTAAATGCGTCAAACGAGTCCGTTGCGAGTTCGCATTATTTAAAAAAAAAGAGTCTGAAACGTCTGTTTCGTATATGAAGTCCGAAATGGATTCGTATCTGAAGTCCGAAACAGATTCGTATCTGAAGTCCGAAACGGATTCGTATCTGAAGTCCGAAACGGATTCGTAACTGAAGTCCGAAACGGATTCGTATCTGAAGTCCGAAACGGATTCGTAACTGAAGTCCGTAACGGAGAGAGGAATTTCATACGAAAAAGGATCCGTTCCGGATGCGAAACGCAATCCGTTTCGGACAAAATGTACGAAGAAGTGAGTTCGTTACGGATTCGTAACAGATCCGTTTGGCACACTGGGATCATATGTTTTGTATTCAGCCATATGGGTACATGTGTGCGAATGAGATAGATAGTAGTGCTTAGTATGAACATATGTTCTTATTGTTTGAATAATATCTTAGTATAAAAATGAAATGAGGTGATACATACCGTAGAGGTGTATTACTTTAACTTAGTTTGAATATTATTGTGCATGTTCTCGAAAATTCTTACAGTAGAGGTTTTTATATTATTACTTATTTTAAGAAAAGTATTTATAGCTTGTTTTATAATGAAATACATTAATTGTAAATTAAATATTTAAATAATATGTACAGGTATACTTCAATAACCAGTATTGATGAACTGCGTAATCAAACCTTGGAAGCTGATACTGCTGGATTTTAGTTTTTTGTATTTTATATCTATTGTTCTCTTAAACGTTACTTTTAATTTACTACAACTTCTAACCTTTCTCATTTCTAAACACCTGTCTTCATGTACATTGCCTATATTTTTCTTCCCTTTAGTGATACTTTATGTTAGAACCTAATAGGTCGTCTCTTGGCTTTAATGAAAATCAAAAAACTTTAATTCAGGTGTTATGTAGACAACATGGTGGTCTAAATGTTGTCCATTTTAATGCCCGAAGCTTAAATGCGGCTAAACTGGATTATTTACGATATATTTTTGAAGAATCATCGGTTGGCGTTATTTGCATTTCTGAAACGTGGTTGTCTGATAATATAAGCGATGCAACTTGTAGTATTAACAATTACAATGTTTTTAGAAATGACAGATCTTATAAGAAGGCAGGTGGCGTTGCGGTTTACTGTAAATCTTATCTGAATTCCAAAATTGTAAGTAAATCAAGTGGCACTAGTATTGAATATATAAACATCTGTATTTCTGATAAAAGCACCGAAATCCTCTTGTCATGTGTGTATAATCCCAATATATGTCATCCTGTGGACCCATTGTTCTGTGAATTGTCAAGCCACATTCTGAATAACGACACAATTTTGGTATGCGGCGACTTCAATATCAACCTCTTAAATAATGATCATTTACAGAAATCAATGCATGATAAAATATCATCAGTAGGTCTATCTGTAATAAATGTTACTGTACCCACTCGGTTTTCTAATAATACTACTCCCAGTCTACTAGATTATTTCATTGTGTCAGACACTTCGCTTGTTCTTCTGTTTGACCAAATATTCTTCATATCTGATCACGATTTAATCTTCTGCACGTTAAATGTAAATCTATCTCGTAATGTGACTTCTACGTCGTTTTTGTATCGTGATTTTAAAAATATTAATTATTCCTCCTTGCTTCTTGATGTGTCTATGTTCTCATTCAATGATTGCTGGCAACTCAGTACTGTGGATGACCAACTTAGTTTCCTTTTAAGCCCTGTCAAATTTTTGTTTGATAAGCATCAGGGTTGCATCGGCAGAAAATAAAAAAGTACTCTCAAAATAATAAAATATATATGAAAAATATAAAAAGGTCGAAACAGACAATGAAAATGTGGGGATTTTCTAAACAAATATACAAGTTTGACAAGCAAAAAAAAAAAGATCGCTACAAGATATATAAAACATTCTTGTGTAGTACGACAAAATATCCTTTTTGTAATTCCCTATTCTTCCTTCCTATAAAACATTCATCCTCACTTAACGTAGAACAGAACATACCTATAAAAAATTCATATCAATATCAAATGTTTTATCGTGATTTTATTCCATCTGTTAAGCTTTGCTATTAGTTTCACTAACTTTTTAAACTTTTTATGTAAAGATTTTCATTTGTGCTTTATATAATCTCTTAAATGTGTTAAAGAAATAATTTGTTATTCTTTCATGCCCTGCCGAAGGCCCACAAAGTGAGCCAAATATTGAAAAATAGGATAATAAAAAAGCAAAAAGTTAATAAAAAACAGTTTATATTTTTATACGACCACAGCCCAATTTATAATAGCAACAAACGACAGAAGGCCGAAACAACAACAACATTTTTCATTGTTAAATAGATACATATATATAAAAAATTAATTCTGTCACTCCATGTCCCATTATAACAAAAAATAATTGAATTTTTCATTTATTAATAAGTTCACATCACAATTTTTTATAAATAGATTTACGGTTTTCTCGTCATTTAGCTTAAAATTAAAAAATTATTTCAAAATACGCTCTGTATTAGTTTAGTTTACAACTAGACCTGAATCCGATTATAAAAGCAAGTGTTTAAAAAGGCTTTAGAAACGCATCGATAACATTTTTAAAACTCTTTTAGCTGTCAATCTTTTATTTTGTTTTCTTTAGTTTGTTTTTATCTGAATCAAGTATATTTCGCTATTTCAAATTTTCTCGAAATTTTTATAAACTTATGAAATTTTAATTGATCACTTATAATTGCAATCTAAACTAACGGTTCCTTTTTTTTGCCCTAGGAATTATTTTTTGTGTGTCAACGTAAATGTTACACTTGCTGGCTAACGTTAAACCCCTCTTTTATTCATTCCAGAATAAATTTGATAAGAAGAAAAACAGAACTTAAAGTATCACAGAAAATGCTGATTGTTTTCCATTAATTTAAATGCCAACCATTTGCAATTTCAAATGTCTATTAATGCAAAATATTAATTTCAGAACAGATTTGATAAGAAGAAAGGCAGAATTTAAAATACATTATAAATTTCAATAACAATACGCTTAGAAAAATTGTATACTGTGGTATATTTTACACCACAAAAGCAAAAAGCAACCATTATTTCAACATCAAACCCAATGAGATAGCATCCCTTTTATTTCGCCCTAGTTGATTAAGAACATTAACATAACGACATGGCAACATCGTTTTTTTCATAAATCTACCACCCCTGGCAGCTTAGTTTAGGAACAGTTAACTTTGAAAATGATCTTTATCTTCTAATAATTAATTTATTAACACCACTGCTGCCAAAACGCTATACCTGCTGTCCATTCGAAATTTTTTAGCGAAATTAATGAGGTTCAAAAATAAATGGGATCGTTTAGACGCAAAGCTTAATTTTTAGTTATTCAGTCGTACACCCAGGCTTGGCAACATGTAGTATCGTCTGAGCCCACCTTATAAAGTGTTTTCAGCCCTGCTGCTGTCTAAAACAAAGATTACTGATTTCAGCTGTAAAAGGATACAAAACATATCTTTAGCAAAAATGAATGATATTTTGAAGTGATTTATCTAAAGTGTTTACAAGAATAGCACAATTAGATTATTTCCAACAGATTTCTCAGGTGCTAGGATGGACAAACGATGGTTTTTTTTCTTACCAGAAATAAAAACTGAAACAGCGAAATGCAACCAATGCCAAGCTATACTAAAAACAAAGGAAGGATCAACAAAAGCTTTTGTTTTTGTCGAATTATTTGTAAACAAACTGAAAAATAAAGCCATGGCAAATTGTTATGAATACCAACATAAAGCAAAAGTACCGACGTAATAGTACCCTCTGATTTATATGAAACTTTCATAAAAGCTTATAGGTACGAGTACCATTGGTACCTTGGTACCATTCGCACCACAAATGTGATTCGCACTTTTTGTTTGTTTGCACTTCATACGTAAACAAACAACCAAATGCTAGAAGTGCTGCCAAATCGCTTTAATGCGAACCAAAAAAAAAACGAGTGTGGCCACACCAAGAGAAAAATACACAGAAAAGCGATGAAAATAAAAGTGTACTAGTACGGAAAATGTTGTACCTCGTACGTGAAGAATAAAAACGTGTCCAAAATGTTACGAAAGTACGTACTTGTGCAACCTTGATAAGCATGTTCCTATCCGCACAATAAAAGTGAAAAATTGATTTTGTCCTTGGTTCTCGCAGAATGTCCTTAATGCCATAAACAAAAGAAATAAACTGCACAAGCTTTGGAAAATCAACCCATCTTCAGCTAACTGGGAGATTTACAGAATGGCCCGAAATGCAGCTGTCAATCTTACCAGACTGTCCAAGTCCCGATACTTCTCTTCCAAATTGAATCTTTCCCTTCCTAATAAAACTCTGTGGAATAATATAAAAAGACTAGGAGTACGTAATAAGACAACCTTGGCATGTCAAATTGATCCAGACTTACTAAATAATTTTTTCTTAGATAACACCTCTAATTTTAGCAATAACACGATTTCTTTTACACAGCTTCATGTTCCTAATCTCTTTGAATTTACAGCTGTTAGTGAACTAGACATTGGAAAATGTGTTATGCAAATAAAATCAAATGCAATAGGAGAAGATGGCGTTCCGATTAAATGTATTAAAATAATCTTACCACATATAATTAGACCATTAACACATATTATTAATCACTTCCTTATATCTTCAACATTCCCAGCAACATGGAAATCTGCAATTGTGCTACCTTTGGAAAAAAAGTCAAATCCATCTAGTCCAAATCATTTCAGGCCCATAAGTATACTGTCTCCGTTATCCAAGGTCTGTGAGAAAATAATAAGTCTACAAATCAATAAATTCTTACATGAAAATAAGCTCTTGTCTCCATTTCAATCTGGCTTTCGGTTAGGGCACGGGTGTAATTCAGCAGTAGTTAAGGTTATGATGATTTACGGCCTGCATACGACTCTGGTTCTATTTCGTTACTTTGCTTATTAGATTTCTCAAAAGCATTTGACAAGGTAAGCCACAAATATTTATGTCTGAAACTCAAGTCTTTCTTTGGGTTTAGTGATAGTGCGGTGAGTCTCATATCAATTATTTGTCTAATAGATTGCAAAAAGTTCAAGTCGGACAAAAATTTTCTAGCTATTAAACGGTAATAAGTGGTGTTCCTCAAGGGTCGATCCTTCGTCCCCTCTTATTTTCTATCTTTTTAAATGATATTTTTGCTGTTTGTAATCATTCTTTTATACATGCTTTTGCGGACGATATTCATATCTATCAGTCAAGTAGTGTTGATCTCCTAGATTCCCTCTGTTACAGAATTAATGAGGACCTAAGAAACAGTTATCAGTGGGCAATTAGCAATGGACTCCAACTAAATGCTGCCAAATCTTATATTCTCCCTATCTGTAAAAATAAATCTTTCCTTAATAACATTCCTGACCTCTACATTGGCTCAAATAAGCTAGGTGTTGTGTCAAAAATTGTAAATCTGGGTTATTGTATGAATTCTTCTCTATCTTGTGTTGATCATTTTAATAGTGTTGTTTGTAAAGTTTATTATATCCTGCGAAATTTAAGAATGTCTGCTTGTCCTTGTATGCTTGATCTAAGGCGAATGCTAGTGAAGCTATTTGTCTTACCTGTTATAACATATTTTGACGTGGTGTACAGTAAACTCGACTCATTTTCCCTGCTAAAACTGAATATTGCATATAACTATGCCACGCGGTTTGTTTTCGGCTTAAAAAAGTTTGACCACCTCTCTCACTTCAGAAATGCATTACTTGGGTGCAGTTTGGTTGATTATTTAAATGCTAGAAACTGTATCTACCTTCATAAAATAATACATAGTAAAACTCCTTATTACCTATATGAAAAACTGCAGTTCAGTTTGTCTAGACGATGCGAGATACTTATAGTTCCAAGACATGGCTCTCTAACTTCTTTCAATCTTTTTTTCATTAATACCATAAGACTGTGGAATGCGTTACCACGTAACTTAAGAGAAATCTAACGGGCGGAAAATTTTAGGCAATCTATTTTAACTCACTTCTCAACTTCTTAACTTCTTCAACTTAATTTATTTTTCTATCCTTTCTCTTTTATCTTTACATATTCTTATTCTTCATTCATATTACTGTTCTTATATTTATTGATACAATATTTTTTATTTTGATTTTATTATTATTAATCTCTTAATCATTATCTAATGTAATTCATTATCTCATTTATAGTCACTGTTATTAATTTGTTGTTATATCTAAACAATTTGTTTATTATCTTAACCTAATTATAGGTATTTTTACTTGTTGTACTGTAAAAGAACTTAGTTCTTATTTGTACTAATGTCTTATAAATAAATACAAATACAAATACAAATAAATTGTAGTGCTTTTGCACTATTGTTCAAGAATCGAAATAAGCAGCAAAAATTCGTGAAATTTTTTACACTTATTTCTATTGATGATCTTGCAGTTATGTATGAAAACCATAAAATTTGGCAACCAACAACGCCCACCGCCCAAAAAATTTTAAAGAAGGATTTTTAGAAGCTGAAAGTGGGGAAACGAAAAAATTTGGCATGATTGCTGAAAAAATATAAACGAGTTTTAGCAGTTATTATTATGGAATTCAGATTTCCTTACGTTTCCGGGGAAGGCAACTCCCATACATTTGTATTGATAAATAAAAATAACCTTGAGAAATTCAGATGATAGATCAATAAAATTTTGCTCGTTTATTTAAACGTAGATTACAAATGACTTACCTTAATGATAATGCATTTTGACAAGGAGGCGTGGCTCCTCTCATACAAAATTTGTGATAAAATTCGATTATATTGAGAACTTTAGATGAGTGAATAATAAAATATTTCCCGTTTAATTTAATTTAGATAAAATGAACGACTCTGCTGAAAATGAATAAATTGTAACAAAAGAGGGCGTGACACTTCCCATACATTTTTCAATAAAATTGTATTACCTTGAAAATTCAAAGAATAAAACAATAAAATTTTGCTCGTTTATTAAAAATTAGCAGGCAAATGCCTCACTTTAAAAGGAATAATTTTGGATAAGGAGCTTGGCACCTCCAATGCATATTTTTTTTGTAAAACTGAATTACCTGGAGAGACGCAGAGGAACAAACAATTAAGCTTTGCTAATTAAATTTTAGAAAGCCGAAAGAATGACTTACCTTAAAAAAACTAATTAGAACAAAGGATGTGGCACCATCTATACATATTTTGTGATAAAATTGTATTTTAATTAAGTTAAAATTTTACTTTAATTTTTCGATCAAAATTTAAAGTTAAAATTTTACTTATATTTTTTTATCAAAAATATAAGTTAAAATATGAGTTTTATTTTTTCGATCAAATAAGTTAAATAAGTGAATATTTGATTTTAATTTTAAAAATTTGATTTTAATTTTTTCAATAAAAAATAACAGTTAAAATTTTACTATTATTTTTTCAATCAAATAAGTTAAAATTTTATTTAAATTTTTTCGACCAAAAATAGAAGTTAAAATTTTACTTTTATTTTTTCAATCAAATAAGTTAAATAAGTTAAAATTTGATTTTAATTTTTTTGATGAAAAATAACAGTTAAAATTGTACTTTCATTTTTTCGATCAAATAAATTAAAATTTGATTTTAATTTTTTTCGATAAAAAATAACAGTTAAAATTTTGCTTTTATTTTTTTTATCAAAAATAGAAGTTAAAATATGAGTTTTGTTTTTCGATCAAATAAGTTAAATAAGTTAAAATTTGATTTTAATTTTTTTGATCAAAAATAACAGTTAAAATTTTACTTTTGTTTTTTCGATCAAATAAGTTAAATAAGTTAAAATTTGATTTTAATTTTTTCGATCAAAAATAACAGTTAAAATTTTACTTTTATTTATTCGATCAAATAAGTTAAATAAGTTGAAATTTAATTTTAATTTTTTCGACAAAAAATAACAGTTAAAATTTAGCTTTTATGTTTTTGATCAAAAATAAAAGTTAAAATTTTACTTTTATTTTTCCGATCAAAAATAGAGATTAAAAATTTGACAGATCAAACAATTATATTAGTTTAAGTTTTCAAAACAATTTATAGAGTACATTTTTTATTCTTTTACACCTATATTCGTAACATTTTTGCATAGAGATGAAAACATTGCTATCGATCTTCATATCGTTGCATTGCATCGCTTAGTTGCTAATCATTGCACATTCGGTTTTCATTTATTTCGCAAGCGGCTGGAACAGCGACTGCAAGCAGATGATAAGGGAATTCAAATAGAACTTTTACTTTTGATGGAAAAAATAAAAGTCAAATGTTAACTGTTATTTTTGATCGAAAAAATAAAAGTCAAATTTAAACTTTTATAATTGATCAAAAAAATTAAAGTCAAATTTAACTGCTATTTCTGATCGAAAAAATTAAAATCAAACTTTATCTTTTAAATTTGATCGAAAAAATAAAAGTCATATTTTAACTTTTATTTTTGATAAAAAAATAAAAATCATATTTTAACTTATTTTTTTGATCGAAAAACTAAGAGTCAAATTTAAATTTCTATTTTTGATCGAAATAAAATTGGTATTTTTACTAACGATTATTTATTAATTTTTTAAAAAATCATATAATTTAAAACCTTTAGAGATTATTATTAATTAGCTAACAAGCATCACATTGCTATATTCAAATATCGAGTAGACTTACTTTTTCCATTTGACTTTTAGAATTGAAATTTCGTAAATAACTGTTATTTTCGGTCCCTGATTAAAAAAAGTCGTCGAAAACTTACGGAACAAAGATGTGTTCAGTGCGCAAAAGCAACTGTGTTTCATGAAAAAAAAGCATCCTGAATGGTCTCCTCCAATAAAACTTAATATAACTTAGTTTTTTCACTTTTTTTCGGCATTTTTTACAATTAAACGGCAAAGACAAATATTCGAAGCTGTGGGCTGATTTGTATGAAAACCTCACAATTTTTTAATTTTCACCTTGATGAGACGCCATTCATTCAGGAGACCCCCTCCCATCCTCTTAATTTTTTGGCTTATGCATTTTTTTTTTCAAACCTCACAAAATAAAAGGTCGCAGCGTATCGAAATTGAAAAATCTTGTGGAGGTTTTTTAACATCGGTCCAGTCGAAGATAATTCCTTACTAGTTGTGTTTCTTATCGTCATTTTGTATGGGAGATAGGCGTAGTTAGAGTGCGTTTTTATTAAATTTTGGACACTTTCTTAGTTAAAAAAAGAAAAGTTTAAGTGCAACATAAATTTTGAGTCGACTGCCTGGTATTACAGAGAGATTTTGTATTGGAGATAGGCGTAGTTGTAGTGCGATGTTACTGAATTTGGAGCAGAATTTCAACTTAAAGGAGAAATTTTTATGTGAAAAATGTTCAGTCGATTACTAGGTGTTTGATAATCTTGTTATATAGCGTCATATTTCATAGGACATAGGCGTGGATTTCATCCGCTAAATTTCGTATATTCTGTTACACATCCAAATAAGGTCTCACAAATTCAATATTATGTCGATAGCACCAAAACTATAGAAGCTTTTGTGCTCACGTACGTTCATGCAAAAAATAGTTCTACGAAATGAACATTTTCTCCAAAGCTTGGTGATATATGATGAATATGCGTATACCACCTTGAATTCATATTTTCACTTTCTTTTTGGCATTTCTTTTTTTTTTGCCCAATAATACTTGGAAGCTTAAAAAAACTTTATTAAAACCAAAACAAATTATTTGTCACAAAAATAATACATTTTTAACACTCTGTAAAAAACCCAACCGGTTGGAACCGAAATATTATGTCAAAATCAAAAAAAACTTTCAAATCCTTTTTCCGCGTTATTAAGATTTATTTAAAAATGTTTGTGTATCTTTCTTATTAGCAAGTATTTAATTGGACAGATACATATCAGCTATAACCAAAAGAAGGCATTTTAAAATCAATTTAAATTTACAAAACTATAAAGACAATTTTTCTTGATTTTAATTATGAGTTATTTAGATCATCTGGTTAAGGTCATGAATAATTGAATATCTGATTTTGTCAATAGCCAGTTTTTAGATAAACACCTTAGCTTTCTACTGAAGCAAAAACTCGTTTCTTAATTTTTTGGTAAATTTCGGCAGATTCGTTCAACTCCAAAGAAGAATAGAGAAAAAAAGAAGAGGCAACTAGAACAGACAAAATCCCTGTTAGAATTTCAGGCTTGACCTTAAAATAAGAACCCCTTACTTTAACATCATATGACATCATATAAAACTTAAACAGTGGGTTGGTCACTGAATCACTCAATACTACTAAAGATAGAGCGGGTAGCTCTTTCCGAAACAGGCTGCCTAGCCTGATGTGTAATTGACTTGATATAGAGTTGTTGTTGTTGTGTTCTGCTTCAAAACTTACTTGATCTAAATAGCTCATCATAAAAACCTTGAAATAATTCAAAGAATACATTTCAATTAATTTCGGTACCTGAAAAACTGATTGCTATTATAGGTTTCTATGAGTTAGAGTATGTAGGCAGTGGATGTCTTTTGTTTCTATCACGTATTGTTTCTGAGGTTAGCTTAGGTTAGGTTAAAGTGGCTGTCCCAAACGAGACACACTTAGGCCAATGAGGCCCATTTTGATACCAAAGGGTTGATCTTTCCTATCTCTATTTAAACCAATTTGAGCTGTTATATTACGCGTGTTACCTGCTGACCATATGTTGTTGGTTTTGATGCGGGATAAATCATGTGTAAGGAGTTTGCATGTGGTGAGAGGATTACCAAGGCTTGCCTTATCTAAAGATAGTTGTTTGTTAGTTCCTGTATGAGCGAGTTCATCTGCTTTGCTGTAAACTAGAAAATCCTTATGTCCAGGAATCCAGCATAGAAGGATTCTGAGCTGCTTTGCCATCTCATTTAAAAATCGCCGGTAGTTGAGAACTGTTTCAGATGTTATTTCAACAGTTCCTAGGGCTTTCAAAGCGGCTTGACTCTCGGATAGTATGCAAATATCCATGGAAGATATCTCATTTACCTAAAGCCAAGTTAACGCTCCATGTATCGTAGCGATTTCAGCTTGAAATACACTGCAATGATCAGGGAGCCTGAAGGCTAAATTAATTCTAAATGCTTCTGCGTAGACTCCTCCACCTACTTTGCCACCTAGTTTTGATCCATCAGTAAAGATCTCAATGGCATTGTGAGGTGAACGGTTTCCTACTTCCACTCTGCACAAGAGGGAATGGATGCATCGAACTTCCTTTCAAAGGATAGTTTTTGTGTGATGTAGTCGATGGACCTAGGTATGAGAGGGAGAAATTTTCTGATGCAAGAGTGTCTTAGTGTACCTTCTTTTCACTGGGAGGTGGCTTTTAGGCGGATGGCTGTATGAACGGCCATCTGTTTAGCTAGGATGTCAAGTGGTGTAAGATGGATCATTATGTCTAATGCGTCTGTCGAAGTGGTTCGTAGGGCTTCACTGATGCACAGTTCCGCTGATCTTTGCACTTTACGGAGAAGGCTTAGGTGAGTCTGTTTTTCGAGTGCATGCCACCAGATAAAAGCACCATATAGCAAAATTGGCCTTACAACTGCCGTATATAGCCAGAGAGTAACACTTGGTTGTAAGCCCAACTTGCTACCTACCTATTTTGCTTGATCTGAGAAGCTAAGTCTTGTGTTTTCCAGTTTAGGAGGACTAATTGGAGGTAAATTGTGTTTTCTGGTGAAAATCACTAACTCAGTTTTGTCTGGGTTAACGCTGAGTCCACAGCTAAGTCACAGTTTCTGAGGTACACACCGAAATTCTTTTTTAGACGACCCATATTAGTAAACATTGTCATATTAGTAAACATAGTTATTGAGAAAATAGGTTAGTTTCACATTTTGATCTTTCAGATTAGCTATTTGTAAGTGAAATCGTAGTGAGTGAAAAGTAGTCGCATCCTTTGCAAAAATTCACAATTCAAATTTTTTTTCATGTGTGGGCAATTTAGTATATTCTTAAGTCCCAAGGAAAAAAGTATCTGAAAAAGTACTTCTCCTACATATAAAAATCGGCTTAATGAAGAATTTTTTTGAAAGCAGTGGATTAAAGTAACGAATGATTTTTATTTTTAAAGTCTATTTTTTTTTCAAAATTAAGTGACGCAAAGTGAAAAGAAGCAATTTTAATTGGTCCTCAAATACGCATATTAATGAAAAACAAAAATTTCGGTCAAAAACTAAGTGGCAAAAAACTATGCGCATGGACATTGTTCTAAATCTGTGATTAAAGGTTTTTTACGTATTCTGAGAGCCAAAAACTCTGCATATAAAATTGCACATAAAAATACAAGTTGCCAGATATCTTTAAAGATTCATTTTCTTCATAGACATTTATATCTTTTCCCTTCAAATCTTTAAGCTGTGAGAGATAAACAGGGAGAGCGTTTTCACCCGGATGTGAAAAGGCTTGAAGAATGGTTTCAAGGTCGTTGTGACGCCGCTATGCAAGGAAATAACTGCTGGCCATTAAATGTGAGAAGAAACTCCCCAACATAAAAGAAAACGTTAAATATTTTTTTTTTTTTTTTTTTTTTTTTTTGTACAATTAATCACTTTTACCACAAATGTTGCATTTAAATGTGTGCAAATATATTAACAACAACTTTTGTTGTCAGTCTTACTTGAATGATTTATAACTAAATAAAGCAACGTGTGTACTGGACGTTTAAGTTTTAATTTTTTTACTAATAATTGTAAGTTACCATTCCTAAAAAATAGTACGTGGTAGAATAAAAGTAAGTATGAGTTCTTATTAAGCGACGTGTATGACTAATTTTTTTTAAGATTTATTGTTATTATTATTTATCAATTAATTTCAGTTTGATTTTTCCTGAATTTTATTTGATTTTTGTAATTTGGCATTATTCATATATTAGTACATAAGAAATAGTTATTCTTTTGCGTACAATAAAATAGTATAATATATATCTCGAACAAACATAAGATCAGAATGAAGATCTTCTCTGAATTTCAATTTATCTTTTTTGAACTACAAGTGGAAATGATGTAGTTTGGAAAAATAAAAAAGTACAAGAAATTTCTGAGAGTCTGATCAAAAATGGCATTTTTTTCAAACTAGTTTAAAAAATGCCATTAGCAACGACAGTGACGTATATCTAACTTTGATTCATGTCACATGCATTTTGCATAACGTTCATTGAATTATTTAAAAAATGCTTGGCTCCTAGCAACAATGTGTATCAACAAAGAAGGAAAACGGTTTCTTTTAAAGGCAATTACATTAATTTCATTACTTTTGAAGCAAATTTGAAAAATAATCATTTTAATAAATCGGATTTAGCATAAGGCAAAATTAAGACAATGCTCTGAAGAAATCTAACAATGAAATGCCAATGGAAAGCGGGAACTTTGGGAAACGAAGAATTTACCGTCAAGGCAAGCAAAGATCATATTCAGCAATTTTTAAGCTAATGAACAATAAAAAGCAACAACAACAACAACAACAACTACAATTACTACTAAGGTTGGGAATAAAAAGCAAAAACTTCATGCTATTGGCATAATAAAATAACAACTATCTACGCTTCAAAAGCCAACAGACGATGTAGAAGAAGAAGAACAACAAAGTGATGGTGATGATGATGATGATGCCGATGATGGCTGTGCAACGGAGTTCAAGTTGAAGAACAACATCGAAGAAATGCGAACAATGATTTTGTAGGCAACAACGTTTAATGATTCAACAACTATGCAAAGGTACTATAAAATAGCGAAAAATTGGTACGAGTAACTTTATGGCAATAAAAACAAGTATGTATACTAGTTAATGGTTTTGCTGAAACAACGAAGTTACCGCAGAACCATTAACTAGATGATGGTTTTGGGGAAAAGTAGTTTAAAAGAAAATACATATTGCACACGAATCCAAGCAAGAAGTTGCAATAAGATCAAAAGCATGATCATGACAAGATCATGTCGAGCTTAAGAGTAGCTCTTCAAAAATGCTAATGTTGGCGATGCAGATGATGGTGTTGGCTGGCAATGGTGATGACTTTTGCGTTGGAGCAACAACAAAAATTAAATCAAGAAGAAATGCAGCAAAACAAACAAAAACTGCAGCTACAACAACAACAACAAAAACAACAACAACAGGGAGGCAGACCAAATAAACAACCGACACAACGACAAACAATGGTATTCAAAGGTTATATATTGGCGCGAAGAAAGTTTGCTGTGTTCATTTTCTAAGTGCAGCATCATACACGAAAACCTACACAGTAACAACAACAATAGCAGCACTAACATCGGCATCAACATCAGCAGTGTTTACATCAATAGCAGTAACTTTAAAAGCAACAACATCAACAAGTAACGCCATCAAACTCATCAACATCATCTGCCTGAAAACTTAAAAACAATAAAAAAAAACAAACAAACGAACTTTCCTCGATCGAAAACTATTGTGGAAAATGGAAGAAATGCAAAAGAAGCCCCCAAGTGCCTCAGCTACAACAACAACAACAAAGATAAAAACTGCAACTGCTACAAAGCCAAGCTGAGGTTTAGGCCAGCATAACTAGTATCAGAAAAAGATGAAGTGGCAGATGGAACGCGGAAGGGCAGGGGGAGGGGGAGAAAATAAAAACACCAACAGCATCAGCAAGACAACCTCTGATCCACATACAGTATAATGTTTCCAGCTAGTATCTAGATACAAGTCAGCCGTAAGCATCGCGTAGAGACTAGCTGCAGCAGCAGCTATGCGTTTTACTATCATTATGCATTAAATATCTATGTCATCATCAAGTAGCGCTCGCTTCCTTTTTAGCAGTGTTGCAAGACAAAGTCAAGTTTAAGATGGAGACAGAGAGAGAGAGAGAGACAGTAAAAGCAACAACAACAAAAACTAACTTTTATAAATAAACTTACCGCGAATGAAGGTGGCACCGAAGAAAGCATCTAAGCCTAAGCCTAAGCATAAGAGTAGGGTTGTAGGGGTTATTTTCATGCTCTTTTCATTAACTCTTACTCGCTTAACATCCAGGTTTGCTAACTGTGTTTCTTGCCTTGACTAAACTGAAGTTCGCTACGTCACTTTATTCGACCTTTCGATGAGTTAACAAGTTTATACAATAGCGTATTTACTCTCTTGACAATTGTTTTGTACTTTTTTACTACTCATGACAACAGCTGTTTAGTGTTCATAGCAGTAATTTTTCACTTATTTAACGACACAACCATTTAACCCATCTTTTACCGGTTCAATAGATTCGATTTTGTGTACCGATTTAGCTTCATTTTTTAACAGTGCTCTTTTTTAAGACAAATTAGTATCGCCTGTGGTCGAAATTCGACCATATCAAAGTCTAATTGTTTTTTTTTTTTTTTGGTTGAAAAACTTTTAGCAAAGTTAAAAAACAATAAATTGAGAAATACTTTTGACTAATACAATTTCACAACGCATTTCACTTGGTAAATATATGTGATCATTTATGTAATCAACAACAATAAATTCGTGAAGATAAGCTCCCATTTTCCAAAATTTCACACAATTTATTGGCTAAATCTAATCAAAAGGGCAAGGAAATCTGTTGAGAGGTGCGCAAGCTAGTTTTGAAGTTTCGTGATGGAGGAAATCACTAAGGTAAATAATTAGATTGGTTGGACGATCGAAGGTAAGAGTTCAAACTGTCGTAACCAACTTAAAAAACAAACCAAGTGATTGAAGAGCATGGCTAGGATCGGCCGTCCTTCAAAATTACTAAACCAACAAAGCGCCAAATTTTAGGAGGAATCATGCAAAATCCAAGGACAACCCTTGTTGAAATAGTCAAAAGTCTGGAATCGCCTGGAATAACTTCAGCTCACGCATAAACAGTGCGCAGTATCTTTAGAAATGCCAATTTTAATAGCCAAAGAAAAAGCCATTTATAAGCAACGTTAACAAATCAAAGAGCATAGTTATTGTCAAAGATTACATTAACAAGGATAATGCTTTTTGGGCAAATATAATGTTTAGTGACAAAAGTAAGTCAAACTTATTTGGCTGTTATGGAAAGTAAAACCTATGCCGGAAGAAAAACGAGGAATTAATGCCTAAAAATTTGCTTCCTACTGTAAAACATGGAGGTACTAATGTTACGGTCTGGGAGTGCATATCGGCGGCTGGGGTAGGCAATTTGGTGTTTATGGCAACGACAGTGGATTGGATTGTACACTTAAACCTTCTTAAAGAGAATCTAAAGCATTTCGCATCTCAATCGCCTGATTTGAACCCGATAGAGCAGTTATGGGAAGAATTGGATGGCCGTATCAGAAAACTACTATTAAAAATAAGCAGAATCCTGAAAATGCTTTAACTGAGAAATGAAACCGTAATCCAAAGGAAGTAAAGGAAAGATTAGTTTATTCTATAAAAAATAGATTGAATGACATCGTAACACTAAATGGTGGGACCCATTAAATATTTGTTTCACTTTTTTCAATGCTTTTATAATGCATTTAATATATTTTTATTTTCGTATGTAGACCTTTTCTGTGCCTTAAAAACTAATTTTGTTATTTTTTATTTAAGGGTTACACTACTGTAACGTCATTACAATAAGTCAATGTCTTTTAGAATTTATGTAAGCAAGGAAACACAAATTATGTAAAATATACATACGGGGTTTTCTAAAGAATTATGTTTATTATTGAATGTAAAAAAATTTTGTTATTTTTTTATATGACGGTGTGTGTGGGTATCCCAGTGGGCAATTCCAGGAGTCCGAAGGCCTTCTAGCAGGCCTGCGTTAGGTTTTAAAGGCCTCTCACACTCCCTTGCAAACACCGTTGTATTGCCTTTTTTAGGAAAATTTGTGAGGCCTTCCGCTCTCCTTGCCCAAAAGAGACTTGCCAGAAGCGCTTATTCGAGAAGTCACGTTAGAAGGACAAGCAATATAAATATTTAATTTAAATAAAAAACGACTAACAATTTCAGATTTGAACCATGGTCCTCTCATGCGGCGGTCAGACATCTTACCCACTCGTCTATCGTGGTTGTTAAGAATCCATTGCTTATTTTGAATCAATACAAATCTGTGGACATTTTATAAAACGACTTCTCTCGATATAAGACAATTTTCCAATTTTTTTTGTAGTATATATAAAAATTTGAAGCGCTTCTTTTGGTCTAATCGCCGCATTTCTACGATTTGTAGAAGATAAAATACGCAAGTAGCAAAACGATCTCTTTCAGATTTTTTCTCAGTTGCAATATGACAAAACAACTTCTATCAGATAATTAAAAAAATTTTGAAACGGCCATTTAACGACCATTTGACAAAACAACCTGTCTTCATTTAGTGCAAGCCCATTTCAACAATTCTCTTTTGACAAAACAGTTTCTTTCAAAAGAAGTCGTTCTTTCAAAGCAAAATTTGAAATAATCACCACTTGTCTGAAACAAGTTGAATTTTAAATCAGTTCATCGCGTGCGTTCATTGCGACAAAACGTCCTGTGTCGGTACAAGTTCTTTTGTAAAAACGAAATTTTTAAAAAAAAGTTTATCTTAACACAAGTGCTTTTTGTGAAAAGGAATAAAGAAATAAAAGAAACAACAAGCTATTTTGCTTAAATATAATTAAAACCAATTCATAAAAATTCCTTCAAATGAAGCGAGTTAAAAAAAACTAGCCGCCATGGCCAAAAAAATGAAAAATAAGCCGTAAATGCGCTTTTATTAACGGCCAAAAAACATAAAATAGAAAAATCTTCGGCTGAAAGGTATATTGCGAACGATGAAAATTTTACATATGAAAGTTGGAAACGATGGAGTTCTTAAAATTTCTCTCATAGCGATGGATTGGTTTTATAACAACTTCCCTAGCCTATGAACGAAGAATTCATCGCGAACAAAACGTAGCGATGAATTCTACGTTCGCTCCAACCGTTTCCACACGAACACAAGTGGCGAACATTGGTAAGATGCCATCTTGTTCGTTCGTTCATTGAATTTAAAATGTTTGCGATATTGAAAACTTAAATAGTAAGAAAACTTGACACAAATAAAACAGTGTTCTTTTCTTTTGCCTTATGGCGTTTTCGTTTCTCGAAAAAATGTTGCATTTTTTCTGCCCTCTTTCTTCCATCTTTGAAAAATCTGAATTTTTTTCTTCTTTGAGGTCAACATTTTTGCGAAAAGAACACCATTTAATTTAAGAGGTCACTATTTTTATTCTCAAGAGGACAGAATCTCTAAAAAGTTAAAAAATGTTGCATTTTTTCGAGAAACGAAAACGCCATTAGGTTTTTAATTTATGTTAACTACCATTTCAACAAAATTTTACTACTCTATTCACAAAGAAACACCGGATTCGCCCAAAATGTTTGAGCGCCGGCCGATCAGAGCGAACGACGAAATCTTCGTTCATTACTGCAGAAAATGTGTTTCCACTGCA
Organism: Dichetophora obliterata; assembly: GCA_963920525.1. Classification (NCBI taxonomy): domain Eukaryota; kingdom Metazoa; phylum Arthropoda; class Insecta; order Diptera; family Sciomyzidae; genus Dichetophora; species Dichetophora obliterata. The sequence continues at coordinate 190,785,273 of OY986438.1, forward strand.
CGAATAGCGCTCTCATCAAACTGTTTCCACTACCTGAACGAACGGTGAATTCTTCGTTCATTCATGCAGTGGAAACGCGCGATAAGAAATAATCATATCTGTTGATGTCGGTGTTAGTGATATGTTACACTGTTGCAACAGCACCAAAGCAAAATAAGTATCGAGACTGTAGTGTTCTCATACACGATTTCATACACACTCGCATTTACACCAATTTGCATTCTCATTCATATCCTTAATCACATTTTCATCTTCACATATAAAAACACTTTGTCATTTGCACTTTAACTATTAAATAATTTTTAGATATACATAGTTATCAAAAATTATATGTGATATATTGTTTAAATTATAACATGAATTTTAATTTCGAACTTTAGATCAAGTAAGTTTTGAAGAAGGCAACAACAACAACAACTCTGTATAGAGTCAATCACTCGAGTACTAGAAACAATTTTCAAAACATTAAAACCGAAGGAGAACGTCCAGTTGAAACTGATCCGGATATTAACGAAGAAGATATATAATTTCAATTAGGGTATTCACCAGATACTTCAATAAACATAGCTTTCAGAGTTGTTATATGTTAGTACTTTTTTATATGGAAGGCAACAATAAAATATTTTAACTAGTGTAAAATCTTAGGACAATATGACATTAAAATCTTAGGACAATATGACACACCTTGTGAATATCCTAAATAAGTTTCTCTGTACTAAAACTGCAGAATGTAATTTTTTATTGTTCGCTATATTACTTTTATATTTTAAAGTACATTTTCATGATTCAGTTTAACTTAACTAAATGTTTCTTGTTATTCAAAATTAATTATATTTTTCATTATTATTTGGCTATTTGAGTCTTTTGAGTTTTTTGGCTATTTGAGTCTTTTGAGGCAGACAGTCTGTGATAGATATACGGACATCAAGACAGACAAAGAGCAACGAAGGCATATTTAAATCTATTTTTTTTAAGTTTTAAAACCGTTACTAAACATTAAAAAATAAAGTAAACGAAGGAAGCAGTTAAAATGTAATATTAAAAATAAATGAAATACAACTTTTTAATAAAACTTAAATGTTTTTTGCCAAACTAACTTCTTTCGAACATTTTTCTTTATTTTAATTTAACAAAACGACTTGTGTTCATATAAGTCCCTTAGATCATTTTCTTTTTTAATAAATATAGTTTTGACAAAACGACTTGTGTGGTAAAAGCTATTTTTTGTATTAAAAATCCATTTGATAAATTATCTTATCTTTTTCATTTTCAGTTAAAAAAAAAACTATAGCTCTTAGAGGAAAAAAAATATCGCAAAATGCTTCCTTTATATTTGTGTATAATTTGTAAGTATTAGATTCCTTTCGATTACTATACAAAAAATTTTTTTGTTGTTTTTTTTTTGTTAAATCTACACTTTTTTACAAACTGTTCCGTGTATTTAAAATTTTTTTTTTAATTTATTTATAAATTTTCTTCATACAAAAATATAAGAAAAGTCTTGAAGTTTTTCCATATAAATATTTTCATACATATAATATGTAATGTGTTAGTTTTCGGAAACCCGGGTTCGAGACCCAACTCAGTCAAAATTAAAATTGTTTTTTGTTTTTTTTTAAATTTACATTTTTTTACAAACTATTCTGTGTATTTAAAAATTTTTTTGGAATTTTTTTTTGTAAATTTTTTCATATAAAATAATATGAAAAGAATCAGAACCTTCAAAAGCCTTACAGAAGTACTCATCAATGCAGTGATCATGGAAGGTGTATTGACGCCAGTAATAGCAATGCTAGCATTTCTTTCTGTGTGGAGCACTCACTTCAGTGCCCACTGGGTTCTCCAAATTTAAGAAATCATGTTGTCTAACCTATCCTAACCTTTATCTACGATTTTTTGTCCCTCGATTTACCACTTTTTTAATTTCGCGCCTTTTAGTAAGCAAAGCTAAGAGACAAGTATTGTTTAAGCGCTCTCTCAGTATGACTTGTTACACTACTTATATTCAAGTTTAAAAAAAGGCACCAGAGGTTTTGAGTGCGAGGCTCAAGTGCAAGTTTAAACTTATTTGTTAAATTATAAGGTAATATTTAAACCAAAAACAGTAGTAATTTCTGTAACCAACAGTGTATTAAGTTCGTGATAGACTAAAACGATATTGAGTACACGGTAAGAAAAAATCAAGCATTCTGTGCCTGAATCAAGCAAATAGGCTATCAGTTTACACTCAGGCGTAAATTTCTCAACTCCAACATTATTTTGCTAGATTTGAACAAACACATGATATTAAGAAAAAAATACTCAATTCAAGCAACATTGAAATGCGAAAAATTTGCTTGATTCAAGTAAACAGTTGGCTGAAAACTAGAATAATTTGCTAGATTCGAGAAATTTATTTTTCTTGAATTGAGAACAATTTGCTGAAAACTTAAATAATTTGCTTGATTTGAGAAATTTATTTTCCTTGAATTGAGAACAATTTGCTTGATATAAGTAAACAATTTACTGAAAACTAAAATAATTTACTTAATTTGAGAAATTTATTGTCTTTCAATTAAGAACATTTTTCTTGCTTCAAGTAAATAATTTATTGAAAACTAGAATAATTTGCTCGATTTGCCCAAAGCAACAACACTTTCGCATGCTTTGTTGGCACACATTGGCGACAGTGATCTTGAACGTAGATTTTGTTTTGCAAGTTGTTTTTATATGAAGTTTCCTCTCAGAGAGAGAACTTGCTGCACGCTCTTCAACTTGATTAAAATTATATAAATTCCCACAAAAACTTGCTGAAGGTTATCAGTGAAGCCAGCCTTAGCGACTCTTCTACAACAACTTCAAGATTTTCATGATTGTTGTAATTCGCTTAATTGTTCAAAGGCGACAACTCTGCGTTTGCTTAAATTAAGAAAATATTTTCTTGATTCAAGTCTTGTTCCAGGTTATAGAATCAAGTATTTTATGCTTGTTTCAAGCTGTTGTTTATTTTGCTCAATTTTGGCAATAGCTGCCAAATATATTTTCAACATTGTTTTTTTCTGTATTTTAGTTTTTAATGCTTGATTTGAGCAAATGAGACTTAATTTTAAATTTTCTTATATCAAGCAAAATATTTACTTAAAATAAGAATATTATTTCCCTCCGTGTATAACATATTAAAGTAGTAAGCAAATCAATGATGAAAACGTGCGGAAAAGTGTTTTGTTTTCTCTGATACCAGCGATTTCCAAAGAGAGACGATTTTGTCCTTCATGTAACTGTCATTCCTAACATTTTGCGTCATTCTTGTAACCACTTAAAAACACACAAAATGCATACAAATCAATTTCATGACGTCATACCGTGTGGCCTCAAGCTGCTTTAACTTACGTTGGAGCCAAATAGTATAAAGAAACCATAGTTCTAGCTTCCAGTTTTATTTTCCATTTTTCCATTTTTCATTTGAAAAAAGGGCACTTTTGGCAGAATTGCTCATATACACAGGAGATTTTGGCGGTTTTCTAAAAGATTTGTAGTACAGCGCTCTTTGGTGTTAAATAAAGATCAAACTAGATAACGCCAAAACACTCATTGTACCTGGAAACTACACAGTAAAAAATTTGAGAGTAAATTTTACCCTTTTTATAATATTTGTGGGGTATAAACTTTTTTATTCCAAATAATTTTTTAATTTTATACCACTCAAAATTATAAAAATAATAAAACAAATATAATTTAAAAATTTTATATGGATATCATGAGTAAATAAAATATAATAAAAAAATTCACCGAAATCGGGAAATTAATAAAAAATATAGTGGTTTCGATTGGTCTGACGAGAAAAATGGTCTGGAAAAATTTATAAGATTGATATATAAGATGGTAAAACTGTAAAAACATTTTTGGTTTGGATTTAAATGTATACAAAAGAGTATAAAATGTATGCTCATATTTTTTACTGTGTACTTTAAACAAAATATCACGCTAATCATATGAGCGCACAATGCGCTTTTTTCAATTTTAGAAGGACATTTGGGTTTTTTTTAAATTTTATAAAAAAATACTCTCTTTTGTCAGATTATGAAACATGGATTATGAATGTGGTATTAAAAACTTGATGTATTGTTTGGTTTTTTTTATAAAATTCGTCAAAGTTGAAACTTTTTTAACAAAAATAAGCTCAATAAAACCCAAAAAATAAAGTCCATTTTAAAAAAAAATACTAACAGCACAAAGTATAGCTCAAGGTTTTGTTATTTGGACTTTTTTATGTCTTAAAGAGCGGTTTAAAAATTTTAGGCTATTTTGTAAAAGATTGGTATTACAGCGCCCTCTGATGTTAAAGATTCAAATAGATAGCGCCAAAATATTCATCGTACCTGCAAACTTCTATAAAAGTTTCTGCTAATCGTATGAGTAGTTTAGGGGCCTTACCAATAGTCGATTTAATGCCTTCTCTAAGTTTAGTTCGTTTGAGCTATTCTGACATTATTTCTATAGAACTTGTTGACAAAAAGCTTACACTAAATTTATGCCCCTATTATGTACGTATTATGTATGCGATGGTATGCGATGTTGACTCGCTTCAACTACATTTTTTCCATATAACGTATTGCATATATTTTAATTGAACCATGTAGTTTGCTACCATCTATTAAGAATTTTCAAACGACGTAGTTCAACTGAAATGTATGTAATAAGTTATACGAAAAAAAATTAGTTGAATCTAGTCAACTTAAGTTGAGTTGTAATACATAATAGGGGCCTTAGAGTCGGCCTTAAAATGACAATTGGTAAGGCGCTAAGAGTTTATGGTCGATCGAAGCGCCTCCTACCGGGTAACATTGTGAATCCAAACCATCTAGTGAGCAGATTTAGAAGGTTTAGAAGAAGTTCAGTCACATAGACACGTACAAAAGTATTATACATATATATAAAGATTTACGATTTTCTTTTTACAGTGCTGTTAACTTGGTTAAACAACAAACTTGATTTCGTTCTGAATTATAGAAGTTAACCTGAATGCATGCCTTCAGCTTAGAAACTATTTCCGATTTGGAATGGTTTTTTTTTTCTTTATCTACTGCCTTAAATCTGGTGCTCGTGTGAAATGCGTCAATGCTTTTTGTGCTATTGTAGCCGATGCAAGTGCGATTTTGTTGGAAATACTGCAAGTTTTTTCTAAGCCATTCTTGACATTTTTGCATCACACAATCTCGCATTCATGTCGGTACATAAAGCAAGTAAAAAAACAAATATGAAAATTAAGTCATCGAGCAACTCAGAGGTTTAATTTCCGATTCAACAGTACAGTTTATTGGTAGCACATGAAGTTTTGCACTCTGGGGCAATACAAATTCGTTTATTTAGTTAGGGAATTGTGTCAAACTTGAGTGTAGCCTAGACAGGCAACGTAAGAGATTTTCTTACATTCAAGTATTACAACGAAGGGAAATTTTAAAGCAATTACATGAAATCAAAGTATCTCAAAAGTGCAGAAGTTGAAAAAATGGTTGTATATAGAAAATAAGCACAAACTATGATTAAAAATGAGTAGAGCACGATTTAGAAGTTATGTCACAATGTTTTAATTGCATTTATTAAACTTGGCTTTACTAATATTTAAGTTTGGGTGTATGGGAAAAATAGAATCTGAAATCGCAGCGTATTTATATCTTGTAAGTTTTTAAGAAAATTATATGATTCTATTGCTGCACACGATATTGCTTTTGCTGCAGTGACGTTCGTGTTTCAGGTGCATTGCTCTTAATAAATACATTATTTTTTCCAATTTACAGAAGTTTTCCATAATTGTGCTGGCAATAATATTGAGGAAATTTTCAATTAAAAATTCATAGAGTAAGAAATAAATTGTAAAATAATTGTCTGCCAAAGAGTTAGTTACTAATCTACATGGTTTGTTATGCAAAAACTTCTTTTTAGCCAATTGCTAATAATAAGTTGTTTGTTATGGATGATGGTCAAGAATTTGCATACAAGTCACTGTTGGTGGTTGAAGTTAATTGCCACAATTTTTCAAGCATATCAAATTCACTTGTAAAATGCAGCCTTTTGAATGTTTAATATTCTGCACTTTTGATTTTAAGTAAACTTTTGCTGTTAAAATGAAAAATTTTGAGTTTTTTTTAATGATTTGGAATTATTTTATAGTAAAAATAATGTGAGGGTCACTTTGATTTGAGGCAATAATTAATTGCCTTAAAAATTGTGTTTTAGTATTTTTGTTTACATAATAAAATTATAAAAATTGTAAAAATTACGCATAAAGGGTCCGCCAAATAACTTTTTTTTTTTTGAAACTGCTATAAAAAAAAACTACTGTATATTTTCTCAAATTTCTTTTTTTATTTGAAAGTACAATCCTTGCGGTTAATAATGGAAAGTAATTTTATTCAAATGGCTGCCACGGCTGGCCATGCAGTAGCCTACACGATCGCTCCAATTTTTAAGCACATGATCGATTGTGTGCAGCTGTATTTCACCAATGGCTTCACGAATATTGTCCTCTAAAGCGTCAATTGTCTCTGGCTTGTCGGCGTAGCACTTATCTTTGAGGGCAGCCCCCCCAAATAATAGTATAACGGTGTCAAATCGCAGCTCCGATGTGGCCAAACGACATCAGCTCTGCGGCTGATAATGCGATCTTCAAAAACAGGGTGCAAAACATCGAGTGTAGCTTCGGCTGTGTGGCACGTAGCGCCGTCCTGTAGAAACAAAATGTTGCCAATATCCTCCTCTTCAATTTTTGTGTACAACATGGCCCGATAACGATCGCCATTGGCTGTAACGGCCAGTCCTTGCTTATTTTCGAAGAAAAATGGCCTAATTATGCCTCTGGACCAAAATCCGCACCAAACAGTGACTCGTTTTGGGTGCAGCAGCTTTTCAATGTATGCGTGCGGGTTTTCTGTGCCCCAAATGCGACAATTGTGCTTGTTTACATACCCGCCAAGATCAAAATGAGCTTCATCTGAAAAGATGATTTTTTTGGCAAAATCGGCATCTTCTGTAAGTCGATCGCAGGCCCACTTCCCAGCGTTGTTCAAGCGTATACACAACCATATTCGTTCAGCAGAATAATAAACCTAATTATCTGTCAAATCAGACATGAGCTAAGTGTTACCATTCACGAAATAAGCACTAGCTGAAAAAAAAACGTTAGATGGCGGACCCTTTATAAACAATTTTAGAAAAAAATTTTGCGCGGCGGAAATGATATAGCTATTTCGCTATAGCTATTCAATATTGTGATATAGCTATTCAATATTGTTTCTAGATTCTAAAAACCACTTTCGAGTTTTAATGTTGGTTCGGTTTTTAGTTTTAGACCGATTTTTCGGTTTTTTTATCTTTCGAAAAATATTGCACTAGTTATGATCGAATAACTCCAAAACTATATGATTATTAAACAAATTTGATATGAGGTCAAAAACTAGACATTTACATCTTTTATTTAAGCGGTCACTCGTATCGTTCCAACAATTTTTGGAGAAATTTTCTTAATACTACATCCGTAAAAGAGTTAAAAAATAACTTTTTTTAAAAAAATCCAAAGTTCAAGAACGCCAAAGAATAATTAAAAGTTTAAGTTTTCTAGCTTTTTTCCCTAGATGTTAGGAGGAATATTTTTACAAACATTTTAAGATATATTGCACGTTTGTAGCAGGTCGGATTCATTACTTGCAGACGTTTTAGTGAACATACCCAAAATTGAGTGCACAAAAATCGACTTTGAGTTTTGATGATCTTTTCCTAGCACATACAAAAACTTACTGCAGGTGTAGTACATTTATTACAATAGTGCGATTATCAAATTTTTACTCTGAATCAGAGTTGCAACTCTGTAAATTCCTATAATAAAAACTGGGGTATAACCTAGTAAGCCACAAAATAACAAAAATGACAGAAATTCTTGATATAAAAAAGTTTCGCTCGCGCTATGATTGGATGGGGAAAAAGGATTCGGCGTTTTTTTAATTAAAAATAAACATTTTATTTAAAATAAATGATTTTATTAATCCAAATATTGTCCATTCTTTTCAACTACCTTCTGCCTTTTCTGGGTTAAGACCATAATTCTTATATTGTAAAATTCCGGGCTTTTATCGTTGAAAAACTGACGTAGGTGGTTTTCGCAGTCATCGTTTGAGGTTAATTTCTTCCCAGCAAGGGAGTGTTAAAGAGGTCGGAACAAATGATAATCTGACGGTGCAATGTCAGGACTGTACGGTGGATGCATCAAAACTTCCCAGTTAAATTCTTTAAGTGTTTGTCGGGTCAATAAAGATGTGTGTGACACAGTATCACCTTCCTTGTCGTCAATCCCGGCTTTGTTACCGTTCTTGGAGCTTCACCTTTTTTCGACCACAACCGTTTTCGAACAATATTATCGTACACTCTAAAAAATAAGTGTAAGTTTACTGCTTTACACACATTTCCAACTCCATGCGTGCGGCTGCTGAAGAGGTGATTGGCTACCAACGCCCTCGCCGAAACCAATGGTACGACCAGGAGTGTCGCGACGCCACTGCAGAGAAAGACGCCGCCTACAAAGCCACCCTGCAGTCGGTTGTAACGCGCGCTGCTAAGGAGCGATACAAAGAAAAGAGGAGGGAAGAGAGACATATTTTCAGGCGGAAAAAAAGAGAGGCAGAAAAGCGCGAGCAGGAGAAGATTGAGATGTATGGTGACAGGAATGAGGCCCGAAAATTTTTCGAAAAAATAAGACGCCTTGCCGATGGTTTTAAAACCGGGACCTCTTCCTGCAAGGATGAAAACGGGAATCTAGTGACAGATGTCCAGAGTACACTGACGTTATGGAGGGAACACTTCTCTAAGCTTCTAAATGGCGACGCTGACAACAATCCCGCCAATAGAGATGATATTCCGGAAACCCCAATTGCGGATGACAGCGTCGAGGTTCCGCTGCCCGACTATGATGAAGTTCTGACAGCTATAGCTCGGCTTAAAAATAACAAAGCCGCGGGAGCTGCTGGCTTACCTGCTGAGCTGTTTAAGAACGGAGGCGAAGCTCTACTTAAATGCATTCACGAGCTTCTATGCATTCCGAACGATTGGAATCTCAGTGTGCTCTGCCCAATCCACAAGAAAGGCGATCCCACTATCTGTGCCAATTACCGTGGGATAAGCCTTCTTAATATCGCATATAAGGTCCTGTCGAGCGTTTTATGTGAAAGATTGAAGCCCATTGTAAACGAACTGATCGGACCTTATCAGTGTGGCTTCAGACCTGGAAAGTCCACCATCGACCAGATTTTCACGCTACGACAAATCTTGGAGAAGACTCAAGAAAAACAAGTCGACACCCACCATCTTTTTGTCGACTACAAAGCCGCCTTCGACAGCCCAATAAGGAAGCACCTGTACTCCACCATGTCTGAATTTGGTATTCCTGCCAAACTTATACGACTTTGCAGGATGACACTGAGCAACACCAGCAGCGCAGTTAAAATCGGGAAGGACCTCTCCAAACCATTTATTACCAAACGAGGTTTCAGACAAGGTGATTCCTTATCGTGCGACTTTTTCAACCTAATGATGGAAAAGATCATCCGAGCTGCTGATCTGAGACGTAGTGGCACAATATTCTACAAGAGTGTTATGCTGCTTGCGTATGCTGATGACATCGATATCATTGGCCATAATACGCGCGAAGTCAGTGCAGCATTTTCCAGATTAGAAAGAGAGTCAAGTCGAATGGGTCTGGCAGTGAATGCAGATAAGACGAAATACTTAGTGTCAACAAACAAACAGTCCCAGCGTCTTGGAACCCACGTTACCGTTGACAATACCTCCTTCGAGGTTGGGAAGGACTTCGTCTATCTGGGATCCAGCATTAATTCAACCAACGACATCAGCATTGAGATCAAACGCAGAATAACTCTTGCCAACAGGTGTTACTTTGGGCTCAGTAGGCAATTAAGAAACAGAGCCCTCTCTCGACGAACGAAAATCACGCTCTATAAATCGCTCATCATGCCCGTCCTACTTTACGCATCACAAACCTGGACGCTGAGCAGTTTAGATGAAAAGACTTTAGAAGCATTCGAGAGAAAGATTCTTCGTAAGATCTACGGACCAATCTGCGTCAATGGCGAGTACCGAATGCGGTGGAATGATGAACTGTATCAGCTGTACGCTGACATCGACATAGTCAAGCGCATTAAAATCGAGCGGCTTCGCTGGCTTGGTCATGTTCAGCGCATGAAAGACGATGCTCCAGTGAAGAAAACATTCGATTCGGTACCCAGCGGCGGTCAACGCAGAAGAGGACGACCGCATCTTCGTTGGAAAGACCAAGTAGAGGACAACCTGACGAAGCTTGGAATTTCCAACTGGCGCCAGCAAGCGAAAGACAGAAATGGCTGGCGCAAATTCTTAGATGAGGCCAAGACCGACATACGGTTGTAGCGCCAACTAAGTAAGTAAGTAAGTAAGTTTACTGCTATTGTAGTAGTAATAATTTGTTGAAAATTGAAGTGAAGTGTAATTTTACTACAACTTTTCAAGTAATCTGTAATTTTTCAATTCAAACGTAAATTTAAGTAAAATGAAACACATGTTGTTTAATTTTGCTACAACAAAAATATCAATATAAATTCATTTTTGAAACAATCTGAAATTGTTTTAAATTTGACATTAATTTCAGTAAAATTAAACATCAGATGTTGAATTTTGCTACAATATCAGTAGTCAACATTTATACTACTACATCAATTGTATTAAATTTCATCAATTGCTTAACTTTCAACAACTTTAACAATCGTGCATGTATTTCTCATTCGAGTTTGCTTATAATCGCGCAAGGACGGTTGTTTTTTGTGCAGCTGTTTTTATTTATATTTATTACTCTAAGGTATTTTATAATTTCGGGCAGTTTAATAAGTCACTAATAAGTCATTAATAAGTCACAGTTTAATAAGTGCAATATATGTAAAAAGAATGCACGTATCAGAGACCTGCAGCGATGAACTGCAACTGCTTTTACACCCAGTACATACTTGGTTTTCGTATGACTTCAATATCATTAATACCATGCAACATATTCTACGCCATCGAGCTCACTTACAACATCAAGCATGTTGCATTAGCCAATTGTACCAAAGTCAAACACTGTCTGATGTGTGCTTCGACTTCAGTGGAAAGTATAGATGTTTGCATAAAATAATTAAGTGTATAAACCACAGCGCACGAACGGCAATCGTTATAATTATGCATTATTTTGAGCTACTGCCTCGTGTACCATTGCAGGTTGATTTCAACTTCGGCTAAGCAGTGATACAAAAGTAAGCTTACGAACGATGAAATCAGCGCGTACACTGCATTTTTACTCAAGTGTTTGTAGATTACTTCAGTATGAATAGAGTAAATAGTTTTAGGAAGTTTTAGGGGTAACTTATTTCGAAGATGATGTCAAACTTTAAAATTTAAGATGGCGGATAGAGTTGCCACCTAAATTTTTTTATTTTTGCGAATTCTTGTAATTTTGAAATTCTGACAACGGATTTGATTTTGAATAAAATGTCACAGTCTTAAAATTTAAGATGGAGGTTAGGGTTGCCACCTAAATTTTTACCACAGTATTGCCACCTAATAATATGTATTTTTAAGAGTTTTAAACATCATTTATCAGTGTTAAGGGGTCGCTGATTTCGAATCTAAAGTTAGAATTTTAAAATTCAAGATGGTGGATAGGGTTGCCACCTTAATTTTTTGTAGTTTTATGAATTCGGGGCTGGCAAAAAAAAAATCGTACACCAAAAATGGGTCGCTGAATCCGAATCCATTGTCAGAATTTCAAAATTATAAAATTTTGAAATAATAGGGTTGCCACCTAATAATATGTCTTTTCAAGAGTTTAAAACGTCATTTATTAGTGTTAAGGGGTCGCTGATTTCGAATCTAAAGTTAGAATTTTAAAATTCAAGATGGTGGATAGGGTTGCCACCTTAATTTTTTGTAGTTTTATGAATTCGGGGCTGGCAAAAAAAAAATCGTACACCAAAAATGGGTCGCTGAATCCGAATCCATTGTCAGAATTTCAAAATTATAAAATTTTGAAATAATAGGGTTGCCACCTAATAATATGTCTTTTCAAGAGTTTTAAACGTCATTTATCAGTGTTAAGGGGTCGCTGATTTCGAATCTAAAGTTAGAATTTTAAAATTCAAGATGGTGGATAGGGTTGCCACCTTAATTTTTTGTAGTTTTATGAATTCGAGGCTGGCAAAAAAAAAATCGTACACCAAAAATGGGTCGCTGAATCCGAATCCATTGTCAGAATTTCAAAATTATAAAATTTTGAAATAATAGGGTTGCCACCTAATAATATGTCTTTTCAAGAGTTTTAAACGTCATTTATTAGTGTTAAGGGGTCGCTGATTTCGAATCTAAAGTTAGAATTTTAAAATTCTAGATGGTGGATAGGGTTGCCACCTTAATTTTTTGTAGTTTTATGATTTCGGGGCTGGCAAAAAAAAAATCGTACACCAAAAATGGGTCGCTGAATCCGAATCCATTGTCAGAATTTCAAAATTATAAAATTTTGAAATAATAGGGTTGCCACCTAATAATATGTCTTTTCAAGAGTTTTAAACGTCATTTATCAGTTTTAAACTCTTGAAAAGACATATTATTAGGTGGCGACCCTATTATTTCAAAATTTTGAACAATTGAACAAAAGTTGTAGCTTTATTAAAGATCTGCATGCATACAAAATCTTATCAAAATCAGTGATTAAAGGTGTTTTATAGTAAAATGGCGTCTGATATAATTTCTAAAAAAACTAAATTTAATAAATATCTTTAAAAATTTACTAAGCAAATTTTATTGCTCACTCAATTAAACTTTATAATTTATTTTAAAAAAGAAATCAGCTCAATTGAACCATTAGCTTATGAGCTACAAGCTCTCAAAAGTCACGCAAAGTAACTGCAATATTACTGCAATGTTACTGCAAATACTTTGTGTTCGGAGAACAAAATAAGCGCTGGTTTTTTTATGCAGGAGTTACGCTTTATGTCTTTGTTTTGTTGCTTGTAAATGACCATACTTACCATTGCATACCAGAAGTTGAAAAGACCCTGCGCTGGTTATCAAACCAACAACTCGAACATGCATTATTGTGGTGTTACGACACGCTCATACACAGTTGGCTTCAATGTTGCAAGTATGTTCGACACAACAATCGCAGCGCTTGCGTAGTGCGGTCAGACTGTCACTGTATTTGTTGAGGGTAGATTGCAAGTAGCGAAAATGCCATCGCTTGCAGATCACTGGCACGTATTTAAAAGTGTACAACTCTCACTTATATGTGCATAAGAAAGAGAAATTTAATGACTTTTTCAATTGTTCTGTAAGCCAGTGCAAATATCTTGGATCCAGCTATACCGAATATATCGCCACGTTTTAAAACATTTATACGTATTATTTATTAAAAAAATTTTAAATAAAAATTAACTAATAAAAGTCAAGTAATCCTGTGTTGATGCTGATATTTAAAAAAAGGTCAAACTTGAAAATTACTCATTTCAAAAAGAAAATTACGTCATTTATCAGTGTTAAGGGCGCGCTGATTTCGAATCTAAAGACAGAATTTTAAAATTCAAGATGGTGGAAAGGGTAGGATGACGTTTAAAACTCTTAAAAAGACATATAGGTGGCAACCCTATTATTTCAAAATTATATTATTTTGAAATTCTGACACGGATTCGGATTTAGCGACCCATTTTTTGTGTACCATTTTTTTTGCCAGCCCCGAATTCATAAAAATACAAAAAATTACGGTGGCAACCCTATCCACCATCCTGAATTTTGAAATTCTGACCTTTGATTTTAAATCAGCGACCCCTTAACACTGATAAATGACGTTTAAATATCTTAAAAAGACATATTATTAGGTGGCAGCCCTATTATTTCCAAATTTTATCATTTTGAAATTCTGACAACGGATTCGAATTTAGCGACCCATTCATAAAAATACAAAAAATTAAGGTGGCAACCCTATCCACCATCTTGAATTTTAAAATTATGACTTCAGATTCGAAATCAGTGACTTCCTAACACTGTTAAATGATGTTTAAAATTCTTAAAAAAACATATTATTAGGTGGCAACCCTATTATTTCAAAACTTTATAATTTTATAAACGCAAATAAAAAATGTAAAATTTGACTGCACTGTTCATTGTAAAACAAATGTTGAATTTTAAACTGAAGTAGAAGTATTTTTTATATTGTTATAATATATGAAGTAAAATTACTCAACAATTGTTAAAATTAACTACTATGAGATTAGCATATTATGAAATATTACTACACTTGTTGAAAGGAAATAATGCAGTCATGTTTAAGTTTACTATAACATCAATAGTAAATTCAGTGCTTAATTTTGCTACAATGTACAAAGTTAAACACATGTTTAATTTTAGAAGGTGCGTAAATTTACTATAGCAACAGCCGCAAAACTGTTGCCTACAAGTATTGTAGTAAATTTAAACAAAATCTTTTAGAGTGTACCTGATCAACTATTCATCACCTGTTACCATACGTTTCAAAAATGGCTCTATTTCGTTTCGTTTTAGTAGCGAATCGCAGATAGAAATTCGGTCCATTACATTTTTTGCACTAAGTTCATGAGGCACCCAAACATCAAGCTTTTTTTTAAAACCAACTTTCTTCAAATGGCTCAAAACTGTTTTGTGGTCGATCTTCAGTTCCTAAGCGATGTCGTGGCTGCTCACATGACGGTTTTCTTGAACCTTATCCATTATTTCATCGACTTTTTCGGTGATGAGCCGACCAGAACGAGGAGCATCTTTGACTTCAAAATTTCCAGAACGAAATCGAGCGAACCATTTCCTGGCAGTTGATTGGGATAGAGTACCTTTACCATACAACTCACAAATCTTTTTACATGCCTGTGATGCTATTTTTCCTTTATCGTAGTAAGATTGTAAAATATGACATAATTTTTTCTAAAATTTCACTCCTCTTTGCTTTACAATAATTTTTAACACGATGCAAAAATATCAGCAAAATTATCACAAATAACACTGTTGTAGTTTTTGACACGAAATTTTTGGTACTGCGGTAAGACCCACTTTTGCGGATTTGGGAGAGTCCCCCGAGCACAACTGTGTCCTTGGGTTTGGAAGATTGGCGCAAAATTTGAAGAAAATTATGTATTTCCAAATGGTCTATTTTAAGTTGTTGTACGCCTTTTGTCATGGCTTTTAATTAAGATTTCTTCAAAAACATTAAAGAAAATTAAAGGTATTAAAATTCTGCGTTAAAAAATGTTATGCCACTTTCCGATCCCCTATTTCGTTTTTGTGTAATAAATAAAAATTTTTAGAAATGTTTTTTCTTAGAGAAATAAAATTTTCTCAGTTTTTCCAATATTATAAGAATTTTGTAGAAATATCCAAGAAGTAAAGAAAAGGTAGCACTACGAACACGCCCACTTCCCAAAAAATAAAAGGAAATTTAGTGTGTTTAAATATATTTTATCGTAAGTAATGATATTTAATTATATAAATTTTTTTGTAAATGTTGCTTTTGGAATAAAACAGGAAAACAGGAAACAGTGGATGTCATTCGGCATCTTCCAATTCCATTCGCAAATTCCAACAAAGATCCGCCAAAAGGGAATCCATTTTCTTACCACTGTACCAATGTTCCAACTTGAAGAAAATTAAAGGTATTAAAATTCTACGTCAAAAGTTAATATGTCACTCTCCGATCCGCCATTTAGTTTTTGTGCAATTATTAAAAATTTCCAGTGTGCTTAGACATATGTATCATTTTCGGCTTTCGTTGTCGGAAAAATTGCGTTATTGAACATTAATAAATTCAGTTTTCAAGTTAATGATCAAAAAAGTGTTTTTTCAATAAAAAATGAGTGATTGCACAAAAAAAAAATTTAATCGGTTCTGTTACGTATGCGGTAGATTCACTATTATGCCAAATAAAAGAAAATTTTTTGATGAAATTTCAGAACTATACGAACAGTACTTTAATCTTCAAGTAATTCATAGTGTTGATTGGGTGCCTTAAATCGTATGTGCGTCGTGTTCATCGCGGTTATATGATTGGAAGAAGGGTCGCCGTGAAAGCATGCCATTTGGAATACCAATGATATGGTCCGAGCCAATCGACCACGAAAAAGATAAATGCTATGTATGTGTGAATGATGTGTTTGGTACAAACAGACCAGAGGCGCACCTTAGGCAGTACAAAAAAGTTTTATCGGCTCAAACACCACTTCCGCATTCGAACGTAGTAACAATTCCTAGAAAACCAAGTCTCACGGAAGAGAGCATCGCACCATCTGAGCCCGAATTAAATTTGTCTCTTTATCAACCATCCGATCTTACTCAACAATGTAAACACATTTAAATAACAAAGCAGCGATTGGACATAATGGCACGACAGCTGAAGTTATCGCAGAATCGAACAATCCTCCTCGCTCAACAACTCAAAGCTGTAAACATCTTAGCACCAAATGTAACAGTTTATGGTTCTCGTGGTCGAGAGAGAGAATTCTTACAGTTTTTCAATAGCAACGATTACAATTCGTTTGCTTACTGTAACAATATTCGGGGTTTGATGTCGGCCATGAACTACACGTACAACCCTGAACAATGGCGCCTTTTTATTGATGGATCGAAAAGTAGTCCAAAAGCCGTGCTGCTGTATATCGACAACACAAAAAATTCTGTCCCCATTGCACTTTGCGTGAATACAAAGGAGACATATGATTCCATGAAACTAATTCTGGATTCTGTGAAGTATGTGGATCATGTCTGGAAGATATGTGCAGATTTGAAAGTTGTAGCATTTATTTGTGGCCTTCAGACAGGATATAAAAAAAATATGTGTTATTTGTGTACTTGGGATTCGCGGTATAGAGCACAATATCAAAAACGAGACTGGCCACCACGAAACAACAGCAGAATTGGCCAGCTTAATGCTATCCGCACGCAGCTGGTCCCGATGGATAAAGTCTTATTACCACCACTGCAGATTAAGCTCGGGATAGTGAAGAACTTTATCAAGGCTCTGATTGTACGAGGAAATGAAGTAGTCTTCGAACGATTGCAGTACATTTTCCCTCGTTTGAGTAAAATGAAAATAAAAGAAGGTAAATACTTGCTTGCCACTAACATTTTCACACACAAATTTTTGGTAACAAATCGTACGATAACTAAAAATTAGGTGTGCTTAATGGTCCGGACATCCGCAAATTGATGAAGGACGAGAGTTTTAACAATTCTCTTAAAGAAGAAGAACTCATCGCTTGGAATAACATTAAAAATGTCATCCAAAACGTTCTTGAAAGCCATCGGGTGGGAAATGGGCGTGTGTTAGTGGAAGATATGCTGCAATCTTTCGAGAGTATCGGCGTGAATATGTCCTTGAAAGTACATTTCTTGCATCACCACCAGGATCACTTTCATCGTCAATTGCCGTCTGAATCCGACATGGTTATAATTTTCTGGTCATAATTTTCTGTCTTTTAAAGATCGTGATATTGGTTCGCGAGATATCTCAATTAATAGTGATGACAAAAGGCTTAGATCAACTCAAAATGGACCATTTGGAAAAACATAATTTTCTTAAAATTTTGCGCCAATTTAACAAAACCAAGGACACAGTTGTACTCGGGGACTCTGCCAAGCCCGAAAAGTTGGGTCTTACCTCAGTACCAAAATTGAACTACAACAGTGTAATCAGCTGATTTGTCTTCTGTTAAGAGAAAAAAAAGAGTTGCCAGATGCAGCTTACCGTTTCAATGTTATGACACTTTGAAATCAAGCGAACTCGAAAACGCCGAATACTTTTTCCCCAATCCAATATTTTTAAGAGATCTGACACATACAATTTTTTTTTAACAATATTCCATACATACCCAAGTATTATACTGAAATTTAGAAAAATGTAGAAATTTTGCAAAAAGTTATGAAAAAACACTATAAAATTTGCAACAACGTTTTAATTTGTTTTCAAATAGTTTCTTTGCATGTATATTGGTCGATATAATGTTTACTGGATCAAACTTTATCGATTCATTTCAAAAAATTTGTGAAATTTATGTTTTCTAAACTTCTCATTTTAAATCTCAAATATCTCGAAAACGAGAGCTAACCAATAAATACGGCTTATGCCATTACATTCAGCGTACTCGAACTAGGTTTACCCGCATGATGCCCCGCTTGACGTAAAATTTTTATCTACCGGAACCAGTTAGTTATCTACCGTTTGTGATAATGAATAATTATCCTCCACACACGCCATTATTCAGCCATGGACGTCACCTATCAGCTATTCATAAGAAACCAAAAAAACCGCTACTCGCTTTGCACACATAACCAGTAATACGGATAACCAGGCTTAATTGGACAATTATATGATTAAGTTTAAACAAGCAATTCATCAGATATCAGCAGATCAAACACCACAACAACTAACGTAACAATAATAACAACAACGGGACAAACAAATTACCCACCATAGGCAAAAAGACATCATGATCGTTTGCACCAACAAAAGTGCTACCAACAGATAGACCAACCACATCAATTATTCTTAATCCACTCAAAGATGCAAACAGTTTACAAGAAAAAAAACAACCATTTCACTCCCTGCAAATTTCTAATCAATACAAGTTTATAGATTAACGTCTGTCAGCTGCTGACAGACAGTACGCAAAAAAACGATTGACGCACTCCGACAGACGAACAGTATTGTAACAGGCAATAGCGACAGTGGGATGGACAATATTAAGTCAACAAATCACTTTAACACCATGTGACGAGGATAGAGCAAAGCTATAGTTTGGACAACAAGTGCGCTAAAGAAATTGCGAGGATACATTAGTGAGAGTGAGAATAGGGGAGAGAGAGAGAGAGAGAGAGGGAAGCGTAGAGTCACGACGAGGATACACTTGCTTAAGAATATAACCAGAAATTTAAGAAAAAATATGTATATAAGAAATATATTAAGCAAAGTTTCAGGAACCTAAAGTATCTAAGGATTTATTAGCAGAAAGCCGTCAGTTCGGGAAATCTCGGTAAGGAAATAGCTTATATTGTGCCCTATGACACACAGAAAATATTCAGTAACAAGTTCTATTTAGAAAGCAATTAAAAGACAATGAAAGAGAGACACAGAAAAAAGAACTACGGTAGAAGTCAAAGTCAAGACATTAATAAGGATAATACAGAAACAAGCTTCGAGTTTCTTTCAGCAATACAAGTGCCACCTAAACGATGGAGAAAAACTTGTCTTAAGCATCAACCGCTGCTTAAGAAGACTTCGCATTGACTGCGAGAAACAAGTATAAAGCACAATACACAAGTAATAATGACTGTAGCAACAAGTTGCAGATAACACGATACCAACACTAGAACCAAACAACAAAAACTTAAAGCCAAGTTCAAGATCGTGGTTTATGTTGGTCAAGACTAGACGACCAACAAAGCCATAGAGAAATGAAAAGAAAAAAAAGAGTAACACGAAATGTTGAATTTGTTGTAAGAGCCAAGAGCTCTCCGTCTCTCGCTCTTTGCTTTTCTATTAATGAACAAAGATTTTTGTAACGACTTCAAGTTGCGTAGCCAAAATTTTCTTTGAGGGGATTTTAATTAAAAGAACTTATTGGTACTGATATAATATTTAAAGTAAAGAAATGGAACTTTTACATGAAAAATTGATTACGCTATTAACCCTCAGTTAGTGTGGTGGGGTATAGCATACCCCAACAGTAAAATTCGTATAAATACTACAAAAAAAACTTTTTTTGAAAAAGTTCAGATCGCTTTAGATTTCTTAAATAATTAATAATTACTTAATAATTACTATTAAAAAATTATATTTTTAGCGCGTTGCAATTTAAACAAAGAAATAGTTTTATTGAAACCTACAAATACTACTTACAAGATATTGAAGGAAATAAGGTTTCTGGGGTATGTCATACCCCACCACACTAACGGCGGGTTAATACTTTTGAATATTTCTTTTGTTTTTTATTTGTAAATATCGCAGTTGGTGAAACGAATTTAGTGAAACGTAGTCGGTGACCACTTACACCATAATTAAATATATTTTTTTTGGCAAGTAAATTTTGAGAAAAGGTCAAATTTTGGCTGCCTATAACATCCTGTTAAATGATCCTGAGAGAATTCTTTCAAGTTGTCTTTTTAAAAATGTATTTGTGGGAATTATTTCAGGGTTACTTTTCAAATTTACTAAAAAAAATACTGGCAAAAAAATCTACTAAAAAATTTTATTTAAAAAAACATATTTAGATACTATAAAAAAGTATTTACTTTCACAACAGTTAAAAAAAGATATAACAACGACTTAAACCAAATTCTATCAATCTTTTGAAAAAAATATGAAAATAAAATTAACAAAAATTGACTACTCCTTATGCAAATTAAATTTTGTATGAACTTAATGAGGGTTGCCAATATTCGAAGCGCCCATTTTATTTTTAAATAAATCAAAGAAACCACAATTTTTTGTCTGTTCGTCATGAATATCATTTAGTTGGGTTCAAGTAGATTTGCTTACATTATTTCTTGAATATTATATCTCGGAAATGGTCGCCATTGGCCTCTCCGACATATTGTGCCCGTTTTGCAGCATTTTCCATGGTTTTCTTCAACATTTCGATGGGAATGGCGGTTATTTCTTGACGGATGTTGGTTTTCAGCTCTTCTAGGGTCTTTGGCTTGTTGACGTAAACCTTTGATTTCAAATAACCCCACAGAAAGAAGTCTGGAGGCGTTAAATCTGGTGATCTTGGCGGCCAATCGAAATCACCATTTTTTGACATCAAACGGCCAGGGAACAATTGCTTCAAAAAATCGATTGTAGTTCGGCTTGTGTGTGGTGGCGCGCCGTCTTGTTGAAACCAGTAGTGCCTGATACGCTTTCGACGAACGATTGGCATGAAAAAATTGTTTATCATATCGCGATAACGCTCTTGATTGACAGTAACTCTGTGGCCATTATCATCTTCGAAAAAGAACGGCCCAATGAGCATTTTAGCACAAACGCCGCACCAAACAGTGACTTTTGCATCGTGAAGAGGTACCTCTTGAATCTCTTGTGGATTTTCAGTGGCATAAATACGCCAATTTTGTTTGTTTACCGTTCCGTTCAACTGAAAATGAGCTTCATCGCTCATTGAGTTGAGTTTTCACTATTGACTTGTTTTGTTGAATGTAAATTTCAACAATTTTAGAGCGTTCGCGTGGCGTGTACTGTTCCGTTGTAAACATTTGCTTGGAATGACGCTTCAAACGCGGTATGTCATTAGTCGATTTGGCATCACTGCGGAAAGTTACAGTGTTGCCAGATGGGCGCTTCGAATATTGGCAACCCTGTATGAGAAGGACAAAAAGAGAATCAAGCATAAATTTAAAAAGCAAAGGAAAGCGGACTGAAGAAGGAAAGAAAAAGCGAACAAGTTAAATTTTATATATTCAGGTAATACTTTTGATACTACATTTCTTGAAGATCTTGAAGTTTTTTTTTTTTTGTTAATATTGTTTCATATGTTGACAGATTAATATTATTAAGATACCATTTACACAAGTCAAATTTATATATTCAACATTAATACATATTTATTAATTTTATAAAAAATTAAAAATAAATGCATTTTAAGAAGAAGGAAACAAATAGCACAACTGTAAATCTTTGCAAAATTAATGTAGTCCTTTCTTAGAAATTATAACATTTACAAAATAGAAAGTTACCACTAAAGAGTTCTCAGTGTAGCGATCAACGCAACAACTGTCTTGTATGCTTGGTAGTTTGTGCTGTAGGTAACTTCTTGTTGTTGTTGTTGTTGTTGTGTTTGTTGTTGTTGTTGTTGTTGTTGTGTTTGTTGTTGTTGTGTTTGTTGTTGTTGTTGTTGTTGTTGTGTTTGTTGTTGTTGTGTTTGTTGTTGTTGTTGTTGGTGGTGGTGGTGGTGGTGGTGGTGGTGGTGGTGTTGTTGTTGTTGTTGTTGTTGTTGTTGTTGTTGTTGTTGTTGTTGTTGTTGTTGTTGTTGTTGTTGTTGTTGTTGTTGTTGTTGTTGTTGTTGTTGTTGTTGTTGTTGTTGTTGTTGTTGTTGTTGTTGTTGTTGTTGTTGTTGTTGTTGTCTAACCTGTTGCTTCATAAACTTATTTGGCATAAAGCTCAAATATAATTATAAAAAACATTATTTTTTAGAATTATCAAACACAAAACAATTTAAATTCGTCAATTTTTTTTTTCCAATTTAATTTTTGAATATAAAACATAAATGGCTTCAAAAAAAATGACAGCATAATTTTATACAAATAGTAAAATTATTTCAACTTTCTTATCTTAGCTTAAATTAGATTCGGGATAATTAAAAAAAAATTCTTATTGGTCAACCTTTTTTTTTAGGTCTAATTCGAGGTAATTGTTTCAAAAGTACATGTTCCAAATATCTTTTTTTTATATACCCAAATTTTTTTTTATTTAATTTTTAATTTTTTTTTTTTTTAATTCATAATTTGGTAAATTGAATAAAATTTGTTTGTTAGCAGTATAGTTTATTGCCTTTAATTGCATTACTTTTATTAATATTTTTTTATACCTTCCATAGGCTTCATTGGGGGGATGAGAGCCCCAAGAACGTCCCTTGGCTACGGTACTGATAATTTTAGTTGCTAACAAAAAGAGAGGAACAAAAATGCTAAACGAAAAATGGAAAACTACAGCAAAAAGAGAGTTCATACTAGATTGGTCACAGAGTGCAAGCAACTAAGAGCGAAAGATGAACAAAGAGACTTATGTTGAGAGAGCTCAAAGAATTGCAAAAACACAAATACAACAACCAATGCCATAGAACTGTGGACCAAAAACAGTCTTTTGTTTATGCTTTGGTTACTGTTGCAAAGAGTTCGATTGTAACTTGAGCGTGATCGTGGCCTGGCTTGAGGTTGACTTGGGTTGGTTTGGGAAAACTTTTTCCACTGCATGGTTAAAACAGTCAGACGAAGTAGAAAATTTTTAAAAGACGCTGCAACAGCATGCTTGGTAACATTTGTACCGCTGCGTTTATACTAGCTAGATGTCTGCTCTGCTGGAGTTAAAATAGACTTGAGCGTTTTTTTTTGTGGTTTTTTTTTTAAATTAGTGACTTAGTGAAGCTGGTTAAAACGGACGGAGCTTGGAAAATCGTGCGTTATACGGATTCGCGTTCTACTGTTTTTAACGTTTGTCAAGACCAGCTCTGAGTAAGACAAACTCTGTGTGAGTCTATCTGTATATGTATGTGTGTGTCTGTGCGCGAAGAACAGTTAGTTGACATTATTGCAAAGTGAAAGAACGACCACACCAGCAAATCGAGTGTAGCGAAATACTCATCAAATCAACGATTGGAAAAAGAAGGACATACTAGTTCATAAAGAAGAAATTCTTTAAAACAGGAAATAACGCGAAAGTGGTTAAAGTGTTTTTATATTAAAATATACATAGATATATCGCGGCAAGGATAACTGTGAAAAGATACTGTTTTGCGTGTTTCTTGGTCTTGAGTGTTTTATTAAGTGTTTTAAAAACATGGCAACTCCGACATTATCCTGCCTAAGTCTGCTATTCGCAACAATATTTTTCGCTTTGCTGAGTAGCTTACCAACTTCCGCTGAATATCCTGGTGTCATTGAGCTGGTAGGGTATAGTAATCGACGTGCCCGCACCCACTATATGCCTACCTCATTCTCAGGACGTCAAGTGGACACTCACACCTATGCACCGCCCGCCGCCAAGACACAGGCTGACATCGAGACTGTCAAGCAGAATATCGAGAAATACAACAAGCTGCTTACGCTGGACACCCGAAATTTACCCGAGTCCCAAAAGGACATGCTGGAGCGCATAGTAGAGCGAGTAGCACGCCTCAAGGAATCGCTGGATGTAGAGGAAACAACTGTTTCGCAGAATCATACCGAAACACTGCCCGAGGAAGAGCCTGTGGCCACAACCGAGTCATCCTTCAGCGCCGAGCTAGAAGCCGAGGCCGAAACAAATCCTACTCTAGTACTCGATGAGACAACGCTGCTAAATATCCAGGCATCAATGAATGAGCTGGCAGCGGCTCAAGCGTCCATCACGGCACAGACGACACGCATGCGTGAGCTACCCACAACAACGGAGCAAGCTACTCAGATGCCCGAAATTGATGATGGCAGTGATGGCGATGGCGCCGACAGCGCTTCTTCTTCCATGGAATATGAATCTACCACCGATGCGATGCTTACCGATGCCACCGATGCGGACGATCAGTATGTGGCAGCACGTTCCAACAACCGCAATATTGCCGCCATTACCGCTGCTGATGCTGCCCTTAGCTCCACTCCACTCAGCACCACATCCGGCAATCAACGCACACTCATCACAAGTGGAAAACTGCAAAAATTGCGAGCCACCAAACGCCCCAACACCAGCAGCAGCAGCAACTCAATCAAGGGAACTGCCGGCGCGAGTACTCCCTATAAACGTGTCAGTGGTCAGCGACCAGGTTCGACTACTGCAGCTTTACATAAGCAAACGACCACAAAACAGAAGCTAGCTGCTGCTGCAGCAGCTACCATAACCACAGCACAACCGTATCAAAAGTTTAAACAGTCATCGCAACAGACCAAAGGGACCATCGAAAAGCTGGCATTGACCCCAGCTACTCCGCTATCTGATACAACATATCAGCGACCAGCACCGCAGGCTGCCATTTTACCACATGGCAATTCAGCAGCAGCATCGGCAGCAGCGTCAGCAGCAGCTGCTGCTGCTTTGGCACCAGCCACAACCTATGGAGCAGCCGGCAATGAGATGCTCTACGATCCGGCAGTGAATACATCGGCAATAATTGATAGCCTCAATCAGGCACGCGAAGAATTCTACCAGCAGAAACAGGGCGCTAACGGTAGCAACAAAAACAACGATAAGGTAAGTGAAGCGAGTTAGTGTTTAAGGAAGTTGCACCATTAGCATTATCATGGTGTTAAATGTTGTGGGAACTTGAGATCTAAAATTGCGAAAAATTAGATGAATCTTGAAGCTTTTTTGGAAATAATCTTATCAAAAGATTACTGCAGTCATTTTATTCGGGCAGACTATACATTTTAAAGTTTTTCCAATTAATATCTAACAAAATTTCTGTGCATTAGAACTGCTTTTTAGTAACTAGCGGTTATGAAGAAATATTGTTAGAATTATGAGTAACGTGATCAATATGATGAATGAATAACTTTCAACTTGAGCTCAAATTTTGAGAATATTTTACATCGAAAATTCTTTGGAAATCATTGTATTGGAAAATCTTTTTGGTTTTGTACGCGGTGACTTAATTGAAAGATTGCTGTTATTGCACATACCCTCTGATAATCCATATATTTTTATTTTTTTCTGCTATCACTCTCCAACTAAATTTGATTACATTGACATTGCTGTTAAGTAACTCAATGCTTTAATATTGAAATATTTTATACACAACCAGGGCTCGGATTTTGATGACCCACAAAACTGCAAAAAATGACCTAAAAAATGACAAAAATGACCTAAAAACTGACAAAAATTACCTAAAAACCCAAAAAATTACATAAAAAGTAAACAAAAAAAATAAAGCTTTAAAAATAAAAAAATTACTAAACTTAAAATCTTTCTTATATATATTATTATTATATATTATTCTTATATGTATTATTTTTATTCATAGCGTTACAGTATATTTCAAGATACTTTCTTAAGTTATTAAACTTGAAAGAACGTCGATTGTCCGGAAAAATATTTTTGTAAACAGAAAAACTTCTTTCTACTTCTGAACTGGCGAGAGGAACATAGTTAAAAGACGATATGTCATCGTCTTATATCCCCCTTATATTTCAAAAATAGAGCATAACAATGGAGTTCATAAAAACTAGCATATTCTCAGTTTATATTTAACACTTGTTTCATCTTTCTATAAACCCTTTTGTCAGTGTCACCACGCACAGAACTTTTTTTTCTTCGAGGTCGATAAACAAAGCTACTCCTTTTTCGAGAGGTAATGTTTTTCATTGAAGGGACTCTATTGTTAAAGGAATATGTTTTAAAATTTGTATTTTACATTTTACAGTACGAAAAAAAACGAAAAAGTTGTTTTTTACATTACACAAAAATTACCTAAAAACCTGAAAAATGCTCTAAAAATTCAAAATATCCAAAAAAGACAATAAAATAACTTGAAAATTGCAAAAATGACAAAAAAATGCCCTGGATCTAGTCAACATGACCTGAAAACTAAAAAACGATAAAAAATGACAAAAAATTACCTAAAAACTTTTCATATTTGGATTGTGGGATACATAAATGGAAGTTCTTAATAACCAGGAAATGTCTTAGAAGCAGCAGAAAAAAGATGGCATGTCATCGAAATCGTAGCCCTGTACATAACTAATGCTACACAAGCAATATCTAACATTTGAAGTTAAGATTTAAAAATAAAAATTTATTGAAGAAATTTAAGATACATTTTATCCAAAGCCCAATTTTAAAGAAATAAGATTTCTAGCACACATTTTATAATGAGAGTAACGTAGGAATATATACTTTATATTTAAATCCTTGCAGTCTTATTTATAGAAATAAATTATGTGTCTTCAATGATTATTTAAAAGAAATTTCATCACAAAAAAACACAATTTAAAATTTTCAGAATAGTTATATATAACTATTAAGAGTAGCATAAGTATATAATCCTTGTTTTACTATCAAATTTCCAAATTTGTAAGGAAAATACTTGGAAAATACTTAAAAATGAATAGTTGATGGACATAAAAACGTTATAAGTAATAATGTAATAAGTTAAGGAAATAAATCGTTTCTTTATTTTATTATCACGAGCCTAACTCGATATCACAGAACTCAAGTAATAACTCAATTAATAATTCATTTAACTCAAGAAAATTTGAATTTACAGAAATCAGAGTCGTGATTAATGCACAAATCTAAAATCAGGAATTGAAATTATAAAGAACAAAATAAATAATTTAAATTTTGAAATAAAATTTAAATTACTGAGGAAAATTAAAGAAAAATAAAGAAAAAATGTTGTTCAAAAAATAAATTTCGTTTCGGGATCAAAGAACCTTTCAAGAAATAAGTTTTAAATAAAAAAAAAAAATTCTGAACAAAAAATGCTCAGTTTCAAATACTCACATGAATTTTTAAAAGATTTAAATTTGTAGTTTTTTTTTTTTTGTGTTCACGAACAAAAAACACAATTAATATGCTTATTGCAGTTGCTTACTGATAGGGCATCATAAAACACATAAAAAATTTGAAATAACTGACTTTAAAGTTCTAAAACAATATATTTTTTTATGTATTGTACAAGGAAATTTTAAAAAATGAGTTCAAAATTTCATAGGAAATAGCCAAAATCGTTTTCAGTGGATGTTTTTTGGTATCATATTTTATTGAAAATTTTCAAGAAAATTTGTCCTTTTAAATTAAAAGAAGAAAAAAAAATTAATAAAATCACATATATTTTTTTATTAAAACCGGGTATATTAACTTTATCACTCCGTTTGTAACGCAGATAAGGAGGTGTGGCCGGTATAGAAAAGTATATATATTCTTGATCAGCATCATCTCCTGAGTTGATTTAGCCATGTCCGTCTGTCTGTCTGTGATCACGATAACAGCCGTCATTTTAAAGCTCTCTTAACGAAGTTCAATATATCGATGATTCCATATCAATTCGACTAATTTTGAGCAAAATCTGACCCTTGTGTTTCCGATTTTTTTATAACTTTGTAGGTAAGATCCTATAAAAAGAACTGAAACTGTGTTGTTTTGCGAAGTTTTTTTTTAAAAGTTATACACTCTTAAAAATGTAAGAAAACGTAAAAAAAATACAATTTGTTTATGTAATCAAATAGCTATATCTTTGAATTCGTTAGTCGCACGGAAAAAAGGAAAAATATATTTTAAAGACCTTGAATGTTTTTAAAATATATTTTACTTTTTCCGTACGACTTACGGTTTCAAAGTTACAGCTATTTGAATACATGCACTAATTGCATTTTTTAAGATATTTTGATATTTAAAAAAAAATTTTGAATAAAAAAAAGTACGCAGATATAATAATTTTCAGAAGAACTATCTACCTAGAGAGTTTCAAAATTTTCAAAAATGGTGATGTCAGAAACGTGGGCGCTTTGACATGGAATCACCGATATAAGCTTTTTGTTCAAAAATGGATGTCAAGTTCGAAAATGAGCCAAATTGGATGAAAACCACGCCTACCACTTTAAGTATGAAATTTGTAAAAGTCGAATAAAAATCACGTCAACCTCCCATACAAAGTGAGTTTACCAAAACGGTAAAATTTCTTTCAATTCCGAAAAAAATCACTTCACATTTTGAACATAAGCTTTAACAATTAATATGTATTTTAAATATGAAATTTGGCAAAATCGAATCAAAACCATGGCTACCTCCCATATAAAAGTGAGGTTACCAAAATGGTAAAATCTCTTTAAATCCCTAAAAATTAATCTAGTGACTTCAAATTTTGCACGTATGAAATTTGTAAAAGTAAAAAAAAAAAATCACGTCTACCTCCCATACAAAGTGAGCAAACCAAAACGGTAAAAATCTCTTTCAATTCCGCACAAAATAAATCTAATGACTTCAAATTTTGCACATAAGCTTTAACAATTAATATATACTTTAAGTATGAAATTTGGAAAAATCAAATGAAAACTAAGGCTATCTCCCATACAAAGTGACTTTATGAAATTAGTAAAATCCCCCTAATTTCCACAAAAATTGCTACAATGGCTTGAAATTTTTCAAATTAGTTTAAATCTAAGCTATCCACTCGATGTTTGAAATTTAAAAAAAAAAACTGAATATTTAAAATGACGTAATAATAAAAGTAAAACCCTTTTTAAATTCCAAAAAAAAATTATGTTTAAGCTTGCTTAAAGCTAAAGTTTGCTCAATGTTTAAGCTGTATACAAAAGCTTTAAAAAATTAAAGGACTGGGAGTTTCAAATGTGAAATATTTGGCTAAAAACCGCGACCAATAAAAGTGACATCATCAAAATAATACAACATTCAAGACTTCAAATAATTTGAATTTCGTCAGTGGGGGTATTTTAACTTCGATCCAGTCGAAGATAATTCCTTACTAGTTTTAGTTTTTGAAATATTTGAAATGTCATGTTGAAATGTCATGTGCATCGGCAACATTTGAGCATTGAGCAAAAATTAAATTCGACAGAAAGTTAAAGTCGCATTATTCGAAGAGGAAAGTATTTCGTCGCTGCGCCTACTAAAATTATTATGTGTTTTTCAGCGACTTTTCAGGAGAGCAAAAAAACTTATTTTTTCAGAGCATTTCTACTACTGCGAGCACTTAGCTGTTTTCATCACTTCTAAAATCTAAGAATAGTGTTAATAAAATATAAAAAATTGACAAAAATCGCATAACCCTTTTTGTAGGCGCAGCGGCGATTTGTAGAATTCAATGGTTGTTTTTTCTTTTATATTCGATATTTTCAACACATTTTTATTTTAAATTTTAGTTTTGTTTTTATTGAATTAAACATTGTAACAGTCATTCTGGACTTTTGAAATGACTGATTTGATAGTGTAGGTAGTAGGTCTAGTTGAGTACAACACGAAATGTCTAACACCCTCAAAATTTCGACTTACCGTTAAAAAACAGTTTTTCCTACATTAACGCACTGTCTATCCATTAACTCTTCGGAAAGATAATATACTGACCTTTTAAACGATATCCAAAACTTTGTGGAATTTATTTATTTACTATGTGTATTTATCAAGTTAACGCAAGGATTTGAATTTTTAATTTTAATTTATTTAACTTTACCATTTATTAAAAAAAAATTAATTCAACAAGTTATATGAAAATTTTAGAAATTTTAAAAAAATGTTCTTGGATAAAGTTCCATAACTTTGTCAACTGCTGGTTGATTTTGAATAACAAACACACAATTTGTTCGTACAAAAACTTTATTGTCTAATATAAATATGATTGCTATGCTTTTTGAAAAAATTGTTTCAAAAAACATCGGAAAAGTTAAATAAGTTGGAAAAAATACCAAAAACTTAACATCTAAATACTTGATAAATAAATACCAGGGACCGTAACGGTTGATTTTTTAAAAAAGTCAATACATAATCGTTTTTCTTTTATTGATTTCATTTCGATCAAAAACAAAAGTTAAAATTTTATATTTATTTTTCGAACAAATATATAAGTTAAAATATGACTTTTATTTTTCCGATCAAAAATATAAGTTAAAATTTGATATTAATTTTTTTGATCAAAAATAAAAGATAAAATTGGTAGTTATTTTTTCGTTCAAAAACAAAAGTTGAAATTTGACTTTTATTTTTTGATCAAAAATAAAAGTTAAAATTTAACTTTTATGTAAATCTAAAGTAAAAGGCATATTTTAATTCCTATATCATCGCTTGCAGTCGCTGTTCCAGTCGTTTGCGAAATAAATGAAAACAGAATGTGCAATGATCGATATTTCAATTTCTTATTGACTTTTATAATAGTTTAAATTTTGAAAACAATAACTAGTGTACATTTTTATACCTATATTATTAACATTTTTGCACAGAGATAAAAATATCGATCATTGCACATTCTGTTTTCATTTATTTCGCAAACGACTGGAACAGCGACTGCAAGCGATGATATAGGAATTAAAATATGACTTTTACTTTAGATCGAAAAAATAAAAGTCAAATTTTAATTGGTATTTTTGATAGAAAAAATAAAAGTTTAATTTTAACTTTTATTTGATCAAAAAATTTAAAGACAAACTTTATCTTTTATTTTTTACCAAAAATATAAAAGTCAAATTTTAACTTACATTTTTGATCTAAAAAATAATAGTAAAATTTTAACTTTTATTTTTAATCAAAAAAATAAAAGTCAAATTTCAACTTTTATATTTGACCAAAAAAATAAGTCAAATTAATCTTTTACTTTTGATCGAAATAAAATTGGTCCAAACATAACTATTATTTATTGATATTTTTCAAAAAATCAGAAAAATTAAAATCATTAAAGATTATTATTTCTTCGCTAACAAGCACCACATTGCTATATTCAAATATAGAATTGACTTACTCTTTCCGTTTGACTTTTTGAATAGAAATTTGAAAAATAACTGTTATTTTCGGTCCCTGATACATGCACATAGAAACTATACAAATTCCGCAAAGTTTTATATATCGTTTGAAAGATTTGTATTTTACTAAACAAAAACTATCAATTTATCTGAAATTGGTCCTCTGTCCCGCAGGACAGTCCTGTTTTTTGTGTAACGGGCTCAAAATCCTTCTTTTTATTATTTTGTCCTGTTTTTTTTTTATTTTCTCCAATGTTTGCAATTCAGTCCACTTTGTTTATTATTCATAGTTTTTTTTAGTAATAAGTTAAAAGTTTCCCTTAATACATTTTTCCTTTTTTGCGACCCTCTTAAAAGTGTCTGTGCAAATCATTTTTGAAACTTGTCGAAATGTCGAAGCGAAAGTATGTGTTAAGCAATTAACTTGAAAAAATATTCATTCCTGGAAAAAAACAAATACTGATAGTGAGGTGTTCTGCTCAAAGTGCAAAGGAGTGCCTGGAAAATCTATTTAATGAGTTATTTTAACAAGATTAATTTGTTTATTTTTTATTTTAGTTCAGCTTTTTTATATTGAATATATAATTGAATATTTAAATAAGAAGATTGAATTCTGTCTTTGTTTTAAAAAAGTTATATATTAAATACAAATACCTAATATTAATTGATATTTGAAGCTTATGCTGCAATTCATAAATTAAATAATAAATTTGATAATATATCAATGAAAAAATGCTTATTTCAATTCTTTGAACATACAAGTAATAATAACTTTTCGACTTTAAATTGCGTCCTGCAAAAATGTCCTGTTTTGGCGACACGTTTTGTAAATCCTGTAAAATCTTAAAAAAGTTGTCAATTTGTCCTGGTTTTGGCGAAAAAAAGATGGGAGCGTTACTTATAACTGATTGAGTCACTGGGTGATAAGTGTTTGATGGAGAGCAAACACGTTTTTTCGACGGTAAGCTAAAATTTTGAGGGGGTTTAGACCATGTTTATGCTCCGTTTTGTGTTGTGCTCAACCAGACCAACAACCTAAATTAGGTCGTTTTAATGCAAAAGCATGCAGTTTAGTCTATTTTGTCGCACCGTGTTATTACTTTATTTAGATACTGATAGGTGATCCGATTCTAATTATAACATTCAATATACTTATCCATACTTTTCATTTCTACACCATTTTTCTTATTAATTTAAAATAGATCAATTGAAAGAAACTGAAAATAGATCTAAGTAAGATAATTTTTTTAAATTTTATTTGATGTATTCTGAATATTAAATGAAATTTCCAAATTTTAAATGATCTTTTTGAATTTCAATTGATACATTGTAAATTTTAAATTAAATTCTGAATTTTAAACGATCTCCTCTGAATTTCAAATGGAATTCTGAAAATCAGTTAAACTACTTTGATTTTTAAATGGAATTTTTAATTTTAATTGATCTATTCTGAACATAAATTGATCTTTTCTGAATTTCAAATAGAATATTTTAAATTTAATTGATCTATTCTCAATTTCAATTGCTTTATTCTTGATTTCAATTGATCTCTACTGAGATTGATTTCAAAATGAATTGTGACTTTTTTAATGGATCTATTCTGAATTTCATTAGAAACCGTAGCCTACCGGTAGTGTGCGTCGCTGGTAAGCTAAAGAACTGCAGTTGAAACCCTAGCTCAGACAGAATGTGTTTTCATTTGAATTAATATTTCTGTTCGGCCGACACCTCTCTGCAGACAATGGCAAATCTCAGAGAGTAAAAATTGCCATGTAACGTTTCTTGATAATATAAGCCGGTCGAAATCGGCATATAACTCGAAGGTCCAGTTCTAGATCATTTGTGTTCAAACATTTAATAACACGTGCAACACAAATGATCAATAAGAGCTCGATCAAAGTCCTTCCAAGGGCTAATTTCTAATTTATTATTTATTTTATTCTGAATTTCATATTTAATTCCGATTAACCTATTCTTAATTTCAATTGATCTATTCTGAATTTCAATTGATTTGTTCTAAATTTTAATTGATCTATTCTAAATTTTAAATGGAATTCGACTATTTAAATATCAATCAATCTCCTCTGAATTTCAAATGAAATCTCTGAATTTCAATTGATCTCTTCATTAGTAGAAGTTATGCATTAAAATTGATCTCTTTTGAATTTCAATTGATCACTTCTGAACTTCAAATGGAATTCTAAAAATCAAATGATTGAATTTCAATATCCTTACTGAATTTCAAATGGAACTGTCTGACCTTCCAAACCCAATCAAATGACCTTTTCTGAATTTCAAACGGAATGTCAATTGTTCTATTTTACGTTTCAAATGGAATTTCTGAATTTTAATTGAATTTTTAAATTTAAATTTATCTACCCTGAATAACGATTCGAAATGGAAAAGAGATATAGCTTTTTGTAAGCAACATTTACAGCCCTGTTCTGACAATTGTTACGCAGTAGTTTTAATATTTCTGAAGTTAAAAAAACAAAATTTTTTAATGAAATTGTCACCATCTCAAAAGCAGGTGACAATTTTTATCAAAATTTATTATTTATTATTTTTTTTTTTTTTTTTTTTTTGTATAATGGAAGGATTATTAAAAAGTAATTTTTGATTGTAACTATTTTAACAACAGTTATTACTCCTTTCAATAAGACACTAGTTTTTGTAACCCTTTTTTACTAAAATATTTTAAATTTTAATGTTATAATTAATATAACTGCTATCAAATTTGTTTACATTTAAACAATTCAATATTGATTTTCCAACTTTAGTCTATAGAAATAACTCTGATTTCCAAGACATTGTAACTGATGCATAGAAATGTCAGGTTTTAATTGGAAATGCCTAGTGGTAAAAGGACACATTACTTAACCGATTATTTCTTAAATACAATGTAGCTGCGGGGCTTCCGAAGTCTGTTTACAATTCTCAATTACATTTCTTTGGACATGGCCGCTAAAACACTGATGACATCTACCTTACACAGTAAGCGACAATGTGAGTAGGTATGCACAAGATAGGAGAGAACAAAGAAATGACGCACAAAGTTGGAGAAACACAAATAAATTAAACGAAAATCCTCTCCCTTCGTCAAAAATACAACGAAAACGAAAGAGAAAACACCGAAAAGAAGCAAACAAAAGCACATGACGCCAGAAATTATTTCTACAATAATTTTTACAATTTAATGAACGAATTTATTACCTTTTATCTAGCACCTAAGAGTTAATGTTTAATAATACTTCCTTTTATAAATAAAACTTTGTTCTGGTTTAAACATAAAGATTAATAGTTTTCACAAACACACTGCAAAACTTCCTGTTAGAAAACACGATGTTGCTACATAGACGAATAAATTCAAACTGTTGTTTTGGCAATGAAAAGAAAATTATGTGAGTTCAAACAAGATTTCGTTTCCGTTTACAGTTCTGCATTACAATGTCATCAACGACAAATTTTTACAAGCTGGTGATTACACGTCATCATCAACTCTTACAAATTGTTTTTAAGACCTTGCAGCCTTATACGATTTTTAACTATTTATATTTTACAAATTTTAAATTTACTATATCAACCTTCACCTGGCATGCTCATCCTGAGTAACATACCTGAACTCGCGGGGTACATATGAACCCCAGTGATAAAAATCTTTGTAAAAATTTAAATATTGATTATTTTGTCTCAAAAAAAATTCACAGATCATCTTTAGATACCACTTTAAACTGTAGAATAGTTCAGTGCAAAAGATCAGCGTTCATAAAAAATTCGGAAAACTAGAAAAGAATTCCAACAAATCAAAACGAGAAAGAACGTGGGGCATGTGCGTACCCCACGAGGCCAGGTGAAGGTTAAACTTCGCATATCAGTCTATGCCAACAACTTTTGAATTAATTTTCTCGACTCAAAAACTGATTTGTTGTAACAGTACATAATGACTCTAAAAGAATTTTTCAAAAATTATAGCTGCTGATTCAAAATTTAATAATAACAGCATTTTCTGTTTTGAAAACTATTTAGTTAGTAAAATTTTCAGGCAACTATCAACATTTAATTGAACCAAGACCTGTTGTTTGAATTTGATATTCTTCAACTTTATATTTTTAACATTAATTGAAAATTTTTGATCCAAGCCCAAAATTTTCTTTTTAATTCTCGACACTAAAACTGTGGTTTTGTAAGCTTTTACTTATGGTTTTGAAAGAACTGTTTAAGAATTGTGACTAACTTTGTCGGGATTATAAATTCTAATTTGAAAATTAGGCAATTTTCCATTGAATATGGGAAACTATGTTGCACACAAATAATTTCGATATTTTTTATGGTATCGGTTTTAAATCGGTCTTTTTGTAGAACCATTTCAATCTCTTCACAATTACATCTTCTCTGCTCTGCAATACTTGAAAGAAGTTACTCATCACTCAAATGAAAAAGTTGCCATATTTAGCAGCATTTAATAAAATGTCGTTCAATTGGCTATTCATTTGGCTAGCTCAGACAAGACCTACAAGAGCTTACAAGATTTTCGTGAGTTACTGAGGTGACATGATAGAACCATGATTGCCAAAAGCAATTCTGTTTGTTTTTTATAAAGTAACATGATGCAGACGAAATGGCATGTCGTCGAAATATGTCACTTTATATGTCAACTAAACAAGCTTTCATTTGGTAGCTTGGCAGCCGCTTTTCCATTCATATATGAAAGTATACTTTCAACATTTCTTCCAGCTATTCATCCATCCATCATTGCTTTTAACCATCTGTAAACACATCATGTTAGCGATATTTTGTGTACGTTTGCAGTTGAAATGTTCTTCTCAATCCTTGCTCGATTCAAGTATTGCTCGTATTGCTTTAGCTTTAGCTAAAACAAAGTGGCGCTTGTTTTGTCTGTATTACAATTCTTGGCCACTACTTCTAGTTTTCCCTACGCCCTATCCTTTACCCTTTACCCCCCCCCCCCACCCCACCCTATTTTCTACATTTCCATAACAAGAACCATTACGTCGCGTCATTCTCAAAAATTGAACTCAAACTTTCGTCATTTGAAATGTGAACATTTTTGTCATGTTTACCGATGTTTTTTATTTTGTTTGCTCTTTTGGCTCTTTGGTGACTCTTACATTTTATAGTTTCATTGCTTGTAAGGTTATTCGCTGGAACTTAAGAGTCAACAAGTTTGTGTGTTTGTCGCTTCGTCGGTTGTTGGGTAGTTGGTTGGTTGGTTGGCTGGTTGGTTGGTTGACTGGCTAGTTGCTATTGTGAAGATCCTTACATGAAATTCATGCTCACTATTATTAATTTTCACGTTTTCTACTTGAGTGCAGTTGTTACTGGTTGTTGTTGTTTCAGTTGACTTTTATTGTTGCCATGTTTATTGGCAACAGTTTCTGTTAGCTTTTGTTGAATCTTGTAAAAAATTTTTGTTACTATGGTTGGCTGAACTTGATTTGCTATGGGCTAAGAACTTTGAATTCACATAAAAGTTTTAGTAATCAACGTTTTGTTTAATTTTATAAGCAGCAACTATTCATGTTTGTTTAATCTATGTTTTTTCATTATTTTATTATAGTTTTCTAACTACAATTCCTGCGTTTAAAACATGCCAAACCACTGACGCGTCTATTTTTTTGTTTCTTCGCACTGACCTACAAATTTTATGAAACACTCTATCTTT
Organism: Dichetophora obliterata; assembly: GCA_963920525.1. Lineage (NCBI taxonomy): Eukaryota > Metazoa > Arthropoda > Insecta > Diptera > Sciomyzidae > Dichetophora > Dichetophora obliterata. The sequence goes on from OY986438.1 coordinate 190,822,162, forward strand.
CAACACTAAGTACAAGTCTGTCAAGTTTAGTCAAGAACGCTTTCCACGTTACGATTTTATCGACTTATTCGTAGATCATCTTTGATTCTTTATTGCTATATTTCTAGCAATAGCGAAAGAAGACTGGTGATTATGCTGGATTGACTTCCCCTCACACATTACTTGGTAAACACATATTTGCACATTTTATGACATTCATTAGTGTCTCGTAGAATTCATTTTTTTTCTGTTAAAATACAAACTGTGGACAAATGCTTTATGCACGGAGGAGTAAAAAAACATGGCAAGCATCAGTTGGTTTTTTTCTAAATTGTTTGTTATGCAGTTAGCTGGTTTTGGTTTGCATTTATTACTTACTCAGCTCAAGTGCTCATATTTATTGGTTAACGTTTGGTTGTGAACTTACCTGTAAAGAGAAAATAACAGAAAGAATACATTTATTAATTAATATCGACAAATTTAAGAGCATATAAAAAGAATTTAATTAGCAAAAATAGAAATTGGCTTAAGTCGTGGATACCGTTCAAAGTCAAGCAAAAAATGTATTGTTTTTAAATGTACACAAAGCTAAATAATATTTGGAATGCAGTGATAACCAGTTGGCGGCTCAATTTACATAGTTGGCTTTATTTTGCTTTTTGGTTTATTTGGCTCTAATCGCTTATTTGGGTCTTTTGGAACAATTTAAAAATTTTTTTTTTATTATTATTAATATTATTCTTTATTCTCATAGTAAAAAAGTTTTGACAAGATTATTCACTCAAATATACAAACACTAGAACAATTATTTCTAATAAGAATAGTATTGACATTTAGTATTAGCATAAATAGTGTTAAATGCCACTTCAATAAATTTATAAAACTAAATTAATTGTGTTAACATAAAAAGTGTTTTGTGGGGTGAATTGAATCAAACAATATAAGTAAAAAGCAGATATAAAAATTAACAATTATTATTAGAAGAGAAAAAAATTATTTCTGTCTAAAAATATATAATCACTGAATTTCACGTCTACCACAAGACACCTTCAAAAACAGTCCAATAATAAACTTATAACAGTTAATTCAGCGTTTATATTATTTTGTGGCAACTTCTCTTCTGGAGTTTTTATATAAAACTTGCTAACATAACCGGCTTTTGCCGGTAAACACGATGGTTTACGGAATTAATTGAAATCTTATATTGAAATAAAAAAAAAATATAATTTCATATTTATATATACAATAATATAAAAGAGTTTTTGTAAAAAATTTGTACCACGCGCTCTCTGGTTTCAAATATAGAAAAAATAGATAGCTCCCAAACACATATCGTATGTGGAAACCTCTTTCTACAAATTTGCATGCTAGTCATATAAGTGGTTTAGGAGTTTTTTGCGGTTCGGTAAAGGATTTAAGCCACAGCGCCCTCTGGTGCTAAAGTAAATAGATAGCGCCAAACTACTCATTGTACCTGAACACCACTTTATACAAATATTCATGCTAATCATATGCGCTGTTTGGAAGTTTTTGGCAGTTTTGTAAAAGATTAGTAATACAGCGCCCTCTGGTGTTTCAGTTCAATCAAAATAGATAGCGCCGAAACAAATATAATACCCTAAAGCCTCCTTATACAAAATTTAATGTCAATCATAAAGGTAATTTAGGAGCTTATGGAGCAAATTATAAATCTTAACCATCCAGGGACTCACTCACATACACACAAAAAATTTCATCCAAATCGGTTTAGCCGTTTAGGAGGAGTTCAGTGACAAACACATGTACAGAAGAATTAACTATATAATAATCCTTTCAGCCCGGATAATTTTCCGTAAGAAAATAATTTTTTTCCTATAGTGTATTACGTATAATCCAGGAACGGTAAATAACTGTAATCAAAAAAAAATTTTTTTAAAAATCATGTTTTTACAGATATCGCTTATGAGGTCTTTATTAAGATGATCAGCACAAATGTACATTGAAATATTTTTCGAAATCGTTATGGAGTGATTCCATTGCTTTTCGACAAAAAAAAATTAAATTCTCAACCTGACCCTCTCCGATTTGGTTTAAACTTTGTATACACGTAGTGATGGCTACTATTTAGAAAATAAATTTGTATTTTTTTATTTTTTTCGAGTGGTTACTGAGTTACGGGTACTCAAAAATTGAAAAAATTCGGTTTTTTTTCTTGAGGACTAATTTTCATTTGATCATAACTTCGGTTAAGTTTGAGATAGAGCAACGATTTTAAATTCATATTAAAGATATTTTCAAAAGGCTTATTTTAATAATAAAACTTTGAAATTTCTCAAATATTAAAGTTTTTTTTTGCATAAATGTTTAAAAAAAAATATTTTTGTAAAATTCATTTTTAAAAATTTTGAAAAAAATATATATTTTAGTTAATTAAAATGTCAGCCTGGGACGACAAAGGGAACACTATTAAATAGTTTTCGAAGTATTAGTAAAATTTATGCTCAACACAGCAGCTTTCGAGAAAGCAACGAGAACTCAACACACTAAAAAATATCATATGTGAGTGTGTGCACAGTGCAACATCGGTGCTTTGGTCTGAGCTAAGCAAAGTTGATAACCTTCTTCGAAATAAACTCTTCTAATGACAATTAAAATTTAATTTCACACTACACATTCATGCAGCACATTTAGGAAAAAACCTACACAAATAAAAATCCTAACAAAAATTACCGAACGTCCTTAAATCCCAATAATCGCCAGCTCTGTGAGTGCAAGTGAAGTACTTCAATATTAAACTTTGACGTCAGTGTTTTCTTCAATTGCAATTTACATAAAATGTCTAATTTCAAAGTTTTGTGTAGCAATCCTTTTAATGAGAAAGATCACAAATTCCAAAGGCGCAATTTACGATCGGTTTTTCAATGTATGGTAAAAAAAGTTCCCTTCATAACACTTGAACATAAGGGGTCGTCCATAAACTACGTTACCAATTTAGGGGGGGGGGGGGGGGAGGTGTTTTGAAATGCACTACGATAAGTAACGGTAGGGGGGGGGAGGTGTTTAGATACTGTAACGTTACCAAAAATTAAAAAAATCGACGAAAAACCTCTAATTAATAACACAATCATTTCAAAAATTTTTAACCTTACATGTTTATGTTGGATCGTCTAAATTGATGGTTAAGTTTTGTTTCAACGATTTCTTCCACCACCTTTTCCCTCGACGCAGGAACCTTTTGGTATTCCTTCACCATCTTAGCACACGTCTGAAAAATTTGGGTCTTTGCTTTTGCGACAGGCTATGACGTTAAGGCCTGAATGTTCTTGATCAAAGGAGATACCGTATGACATGTACTGTCCTTCTCAGAAAGAAGAAATCGGTTCAAGGTCGTGTCCTACCTGCGGCTTGTATTTCGTTTTTAAAACTTCTATGAATTGCCATAAGTTTGTATTATATCGTTTACAATAAATCGGAATAAAAAAAACTATTTAAATAAATCAATTTTCAGAAAGCATTTACACAAAAACACAGAACTTGGTGCAGCTCGGGTGCAGCCTTTAAGGGTACTCTGTCAAAGACTAGGTGAATTTCTTTGCGTTAGAAATGAGGATTCACCTGAATGGGTCGACATAGAATCCGATGAAAAATTCTATTTTGAAGAATCCTCAACAAAGCTACCAGCTTCTTCTATCCCAGTGATTGAGAGCATCGAGTCTTGGATCGCAGATGGAATAGCTTTTACAGATGATATTAATTATTGATCTTTTTCCAATTGTTCCTTTAATGTATCTAGTCATACTAGACACTAATACTAGTGAAAATTGTCAGAGCTAGTCAAAATATATAATCATTCGAATGAATTAATTTCATATGTCACGTTACTTTATGGGGGGAGGGGTTTTGAAAAGCACTAAGATTAGTAACGAAGGGGGGAGGGGGGGTAAAAAAACCTGAAAATCAGTAACGTAGTTTATGGACGACCCCTAAGATATGTAACAAATTTAGAAAAAAATTTCAAAAATTGAGCTCTTTCAATTTTAATTGTTATTAGAAGAGTTTATTTCGAAGAAGGTTATCAACTCTGCTTAGCTTAAACCGACGCACTGATGACGCACTGTGCACTTACACACACATATAGTATACTTTAGAGTGTTCAGTTCTTGTTTATTTCTCGCAAGCTGCTGTGTTGAGCATAAATTTTAAAGTAAGTTTACTTCGAAAATTATTTTAATAGTGTTTCCACTGTCGTCCCAGGCTGAAATTTTGAGAGAACTTAGATAAATTATCATTAATTAATATATATTTCTTCCAAAATTTTGAAAAATGACTTTCACAAAAATATTTTTTTTTAAACTTTATAACTTTATATTTGAGAAATTTTAAAGTTATATTATACAAAATAAGCCGTTTGAAAATATCTTTAATATGAATCTAAAATCGTGGCTCTATCTCAAACTTAACCGAAGTTATGATCAAATTAAAATTAGTCCTCAAGAAAAAAAACCGAATTTTTTCCATTTTTGAGTACCCGTTACTCAGTAACCACTCGAAAAAAAATAAAAATTACAAATTTATTTTCTAAATTGTAGCCAACACTACGTGTATACAAAGTTTAAACCAAATCGGAGAGGGTCAGGTTGAGAGTGTTGTTGAAAAGCAATGGAATCAAAAAATCCTGAAATGAAACTTTAACTGTTATTTTTCAACAGAAAAAAAAACATAAATTTAACTCTTAGAAAGTTATTTTTATTGCAGGAAAAAATAACAATTATTTCGGACTTTTTTTTTCGGCAATTTAACTTCTATTTTTCAGTCAAAAAATAAAAATCAGTTCCGGACTTTTATTTTTTCTGTCTTTTAAAAAAATTATTTACGGACTTTTATTTTTCCTATTGGAAATAACAATCCTTTTTGTGTAATTTCTTAGATATTAGTTAAATTACATTTTTTTTAAATTTGTGGTTTTCGGAAAAAACAACTATATGGAGGGAAAATATACAACAAAATTTACACAAATTTAAAAAAAATTTAATTTACTACAATATCTAAGAAATTACTCGAAAAGGATTTTTATTTTCAACAGAAAAAATAAAAGTTCTATAAATGACTTTTTTAAAAGACAGAAAAAATAAAAGTCCGAAACCGATTTTTATTTTTTGACTGAAAAATAAAAGTTGGAAAATGACAGTTAAATTAGCCGAAAAATAACATATACATATATATTATAATAAAATAGTCTGACATATTTGTTATTTTTAGCCCTACAATAAAAATCACGTTCTAATAGTTTAATTTTAAATTTTTTTTTTCTGTCGAAAAAAATCAATTAAAATTTGACTTTTTTAGAAAAAGTCGCAAAATAACTATTTCAAATTAACTTTTTCTATATCTCTTATAACAGTTAAAGTCCCTGGTATAATCTCATAAATAACACAAAAACGAAATTTGGAATGAAGTTTTTTTTTTCATTGTTGCAATAGCGACACGAATAAAATGGCGGGTGCAAATAAAAATTCGGAAGTAAAACGCCTTCTGAAGCGACCTCTAGCAGTGGATAGTAGAAATGTGCTGTTGCGCCGGTAATGCAAACCTTAATGCAAAAGTAATGCAAAAGTTGATGTTGGCAATTGCCACCGTCAGGGCCGAAAGGGTTAATACGCAAACAAAAAAACTGTGGTACCATTTTACCTGAATTAACGTCAACATACTACACACATAAATCTTATATCGATTGAAAGGTATTTTCGAGTAGATTTGCAGAATATTATTTTTTATTCCAATATGTTGCCATTAAGATTGGTAAAATTAAGTTAAAGTAGAAACCTTTTTTCCCAATGGGACAAAGAGAAACAACAACAAAATACATAGCAACACAGCTCTGTTGCACATCGTTGCTGTAGCAAACACGAAGAAGAGTAGAATGCGATTGTGACTCAGACACTTCAATAGAGCTTTGTGACATTGTTGTTGTTTTGTCTGTATTTCTCTCTTCTGTATGATGCCGCGAGTCAAGTTTGATCGTTTGACGGTCTTTTGATAAACGATGAAAGGGTATTTGCGTACAACATTAGGAGTATTCACGATTCAGTGCACTTGCCTTTGCAGTTGAGGACTTGTGGAATTTACAAACACTGAATACACGTACGTTAAAAATCTGCAAAAGTGGTTTTCTACTATTGCCTTAAACTTGAGGATTTGAGGACTTGAGCAGTTGTGCACTTGTGTGCATTGAAAAATCTTGACAGCTTTTAAATAGTGATGGTGCTGTGTTCACGAAAACCTAACTGCACAACTGCTTCAGTCTTCAAGTCCTCAACTGCAAAGGCAAGTGCACTGAATCGTGAATACCACTCTTGTTTACACAGAATTGCTTTTATATATTTATTTTATTTAAATATTTATTTACAAGTCTTTTAAATGTGAGAAGAACTAACAAATTTTCAACAAGTTTTAGAATGGACAACAGAAAAAAAATACAAGTTAAAGCTAACAATTAAATTATTTAAAAAGAAATGACTAGAATAAGCAACTTATTATAACAATAAAACAGAAGTAAATTACAAATAAAGGCTTAAAAATTAATTATATATATGTTGATTAAGAAAATGTAAATACAGTATTAATATGAAAAGAAAAAGTATAGAAAAATTTCATGTTTATTCAAATAATTTATTTATTTATATAATTATTGATGCTATCGGCCTTTTGTTGTAAATTTTATAATTGTAATGTAACGTCCAAAGCCTATTACAATTACAAAACTGATTTATTTATTTATAACTTACTAGCTGAAACCCGGCGCATTTCTGCCACGCCCTCTTGTCCAACGCCAATAACATGTTATTAATGAAACTGCATGTGTAAATTGAGGCTGAATATTGAATTCCAAGGCTGTGCGACCTATAGCTCCAAAGCTATGCGTTATCGCAAAATTTCGATTGTGTGGGAGGTGCCAAGCCCCTTGAATCCCACCCATAAAAATTAATCAGTTAAACTGCATGCTTAAATTGAGGTCAAATACTGAATTCCGAAGCTGTGTAATCTATAACTCAAAAGCTAGTCGATATCGTAAATTTGGGTATGAGAAATCGTATGGGCGAAATGGGATCCACTATCCTTGCAATATCTCGACAATGGCTCATCCTATGCTGTGCAAATAAGTTTAAAAACCTGTATCATGACTGACCTTTGGAACGGTGGTTCAAAAGTGATGGAGTAACATACGGATACCATTAGATTTTTATATACAGGGTGTCCTGCGATAGAGAGCAACTAACTTTAAAGAAGTGAAAGGTGATGTCAAGTTGAGCAAAACATTGTATGAGAGGTGGGTTCTATTTTGTCACCCTTAGGAGCTATAGGGTTAATTAATATTTCATGATTTTGATGCAGATTATTATCTTTAGCAGAAAAACTAACTCACAGAAAACTTATTTTAAGAAATCATTTGAAAGGCGATGAATTGATCTTTCTGACGGTGTATCAACGAACCCACCAGATCTATCATTACAGATCTGTACTCGTGTGAAGATGAAATCAATTCGCTGAAACTACTAAATTTCAGGTTTGAGCGCATATTTCTTTGAATTTGGGTAATTAATCAAATTTTTTTTTGCATCATATTTGGGATTTTTTCAATTATCTTTTCAATGACATCATATGACATCAAATCATAAACATATCATAAAAAATAACAAAGTTGTTTGTACTCTAAAATTACATTTAATTGAAAACATAACGATATTTAATGGTATTTTGTTAAAAAAACTGGAAAAAGTACAAAAACTGATCAAAGTTAAATTTTTCAAGTATAATTAACATTGTGATTTTTTTAAGATATGTTCATGATTTTGATGTAATTGAAAAAAAAAATGAATAAATCACAAATTTTATGCTAAACTTATTTTGGTTTATTACGCAAACTTATATAAGTAGAAATAAGTAGTTTCAACGGATTGGTTTCATCTTCACACGAGCACAGCTCGTTAATGGATGGACCGGGTGGGTTTGTTGATACCCCGTTAGAAAGATGAATTTATTGCCTTTCAAATGATTTCTTAAAATAAGTTTTCTGTGAGTTAGTTTTTCTGCTAGAGACAATAATGTGCATCAAAGTCATGAAATATTAATTAACCCTGTAACTGCTAAGGGTGATAAGATGAAACCCACCTCTGATACGATTTTTTGTTCAACTCGACATCAACTTTTACTTCTTTGAATAGTTACACTCTATCGCGGAACACCCTGTGTATGGGGCACTCCATACAAAATTTGCCAGCAACTCTTTTTTGTCGAACAAATTTTTTTATGGTTCATTGGTCAAAAATAGTTGATACGTATTTTTTTTTTTTTTATTTTAATATAAAAGAAGGAGTTTTCGAAACAAAAAGTTTTCTTTTGCGTTTTTAAAAAAGGACCTTTTTTAATCCCTAATACTGCAATAACTGATAAATATAGAAAAATGTGTCCCAAAGAAGACATGTGCACCTTTTTGTTAGCTTTTCAATGGTATTTACTAAGACTTGATCATATTATTTTTTGATTGCGAAAGATAGAGATTTGCGACAAATTGGTTTTTTTTTTAATTTAGACCTAATTGTTTTTTTTATAAAATCCAAAACATTAGTCTTAATACCTGCTGGTAGAATTTAAGAGTGGACACTTAAATACTTACGGAACAATGAATTTTCACGTCAAATAGATTGCAGCAGCGGTCTTTGAATTTAGAACACGACATTTCTGACAACGTCACCGGAACCTTTTTAGCAATAAACAATAAACTGACAAGTTTAGACAAGTAAAAGAGTTTAGAAAAGCACGCTGCGGTACGTGTAATTTGTGATTGAATAATTCATTGCTCCGTTAGAATTCCAGTGTGCACTCTTTAATTCTACCAGTATTAAGAATAATATTTGGCTTTTATTTAAAAAAAAAAATTATCCAAATTATAAAAAAACCAGATTGTTGCAAATCTTTAATTTTTGCAATAAAAAATATGGTGAAGTTTTAGTAAACAACATTCGAAAGCTTACAACTTGGCGCACATGTCTTCTTTGGGGAAAATTTTTCTATCTTCATCAGTTACTGCGGTATAAGCAATTGAGAAAAAGAGCTTTTTAACCCATTAACAGCCAAATGAAAAGTTTAAGTGAAAAGTTTAAAAAATTTTTATTTTACAATAGAAAAAAAACTAAAATAGCAAACAAAAATTTTTTTTATTTTTTTTTTTTATTTTTTTATTTTTGTTTGCAAATGGAATTGACCCGCTTAACAATTGACAATTAACAAAAAAATTCACAAATGCTTAACAACAAAGAAAACTTTACAAGTTAAAATATTTTGCTGTACTCAAATGAGTACAGTAGCGCTTAATGGGTTAAAAACGTAAAATAAAATTTTTTTATTTGAAAACTCCTTGTTTTATTTTAAAATAAAAAAAAATGTAACAAATGTTTTTGACCAATGAATCATAAAAAAATTGTTATGGGAGAAAAAGTTGATAATTTAAGTATAATTTTTTATTTAATTAAGAGTTTAATTCATAATGTAATTTTGTATAGTTTAAATTTTAATATATATTTAAAATGTTTTTTTTTCTCAAAGGTTATAAAAGGTTTTTCAGTAGGTACTAATTAAATAGACTTTTTAAGTAATAATTTGTAATATAACTTTAACTTGAGCATATTCTGGCTGAAAAAGCCACAGTTTTACTTATTTTAGAAACAGGGACCAAATTACAGCACCCGTGATCGAGCAAAATTGTACAAGATTGTTAGGCACTTGTCTCGTCGTGCCCTTCGTAATTTTGGTCTATCACGGATGCTGTAATTCGGCCCCAGATTTTTTGAACGTATTTCACGTATGTTATCTGCAAGCTTATTAAATAAACTTGGCGATACTGAGGAAATTAGTATAAAACTTAAATATAAACAGGAAAAGTGAGGTTTAGATTTCGTTAAGATCTACAAGATTGAAGCTACTCAAACAGATAATTCGGTGTTTTAGTATGTTTCAAATTAAGTAAAAATTTGCAATTCCTAGCATATAGGTAGTTGAAATATTGCTCAAGTGACTAATGAGGGCAAACTTACGAAGGCCATAAACATATCTAACAGCGTTATTAATAACAATAGAGTTCAGCTACTACAACTTTTTTCGCACTATCACAACATTTGCTTATTTAGAGCCAAAACTCAAATTGGAATTAAAAAAAAAATTTAACGCCATTGATACATTGTGATATCAATGATACGAGTGGCTTCAAACAAGCCATGGGAAAAATTTACCCACCAATAAAGTAGTTTGGCTCAATGACTAACCATGCATAAATGTACGTAGATCTAATTACATAATAGGGGTATTCACACTGACTTGGGTAGTTGGGTAGATTGGCAAATGCCGAACATTTTGTTTTTGTAAAGTACCATTCTACCCAAGTACCCATCTACCAATCTACCCAAGCTGACCCCTTTGACTTGTTTGGGTAGATTGTTTTCTTGCCAAGCTGAGTACTTTTTCCATGTGTTACCACCTTTTGCAAAAATAGGCAATAATTGACCTAAGGGCATCAAATTTACAATATTTGTTGTCAAGGCTTATATCTCAAATAATACACTAAAAATATTGCCACACCCCCTATTTCCGCCCACAAGTTAATTAAAACGCTACATATCAGACGAATTCGGTTGTATTGGACTAAAATTTTGTAATTTACTGTAACTTGTAATTTAGTTCGTATACTTTCGACAAATCAACAAAAAATGGGCGTGATTGAACTATAACTACGCCTACTTTTACCGCCCTTCTGTATATACAAAATCGTTCGTGCGGTGTCTCTAAAGATCTCAGGAACGGTAACACCTAAGGCAACCAAATTTACAATATTTGTTTAAATAACGGTTAATAAAGTTAATATCTCGGTTAATAAAAAAAACACACCCCTTTTACCGCCCACAAATCAATAAAAATGCTATATTTCAGACGGTTTTGATCGTATTAGACTAAAATTTTGTATTTTAATTAATATGGTAACTATCTGAAACTGTACTAAAAATCGGTGTCCACGCCCTCTTTTACACCCCACAAATCAATAAAAATACTTTATTTAGAACGATTTTGGTCGTATAAGACTTAAATTTGGTAATTTAGTTTGTATGGTTACATTCGGGAACAGTACTAAAAATAAGCGTGGTTGCTCTATAGCAACGCCTACTTTTTCTTAAATCATTAAAATTGACTACTAAGCCGATTGCGCTGAAATTTTGGCAGTCGATTTGTTTCGCCTACGAGATAGTTCAGGAACATTTTGCCAAACACCCTTTTACCGCCTACAAATCAATAAAAATCCTATATCTAAGACGGTTTTGGTCGTATTACACTAAAATTTGGTAAATTAGTGCATATAGTTACTTTCGAAAACTGAACTAAAAATAGGCGTTGTCGCACTACAGCTATGTCAGTTCAGATATATTGTACAAAAAATTAGAAATTTTTTCCGATTGGCATGGAAATTCTTATGTGGCAGTAAGCCGGTATGTGACAGGACAACATTTTACCCTGGATTCACCCTGGTTCACGTTAAAAATTACTCGTATATAGAATGACTTTTTTACGCTCAATTAATGGCCTAAATTTTTCGCGCATAAAATGACAAAAAATGATTTGGTGGCAACCCTTTTCCAGTTGTCACTCATCTACATAAGCCGGGGAGATCAAACAAACATGCAGCACTGCCCAAAACTATTCTATAACGTACTCAATTGCAATTTAGGGTGCTCGCAATAACCAAAAGTACTCAATCTACCCATACCCAACTACCCAAATCAGTGTGAATACCCCTAATATTTTTTAGTCTAATTATGCCTTAGTATAAGTGAACCCTAACATCGAATGCTTATTTTGAAATAAACTTTTAAATTTTAACGGATAACTTCGTTGTTATTATACAATAATTATTTCCATAACTTTATGCCAATAATACACTCCATATTTTTTGGCATGGAACATACTTTTTTGTGATTCAAAATCTGCATGTATTTGAAGTATTGTTTTTTTAAAAAACAAAATTTATGCGGTAGCCCGAGTTCAATTCCCAGTTTAGACAGCATGTTTTTTTTAATTAAATTAATATTTTTGTTCTGCAATTACCTCTCTGCAGACAATGGCAAGCCTCAGAGAGTAAAAACCTCGGAATTTTTCTAAAAAACTAGAAAGTACCTTTTCATCTCGATACGAAATTGACTAGAAAAGTTGGATATGGCCATTGCACTCGTCTTTTGTAATTTTATTTATGCAATAATTGGCCAATGTTATTTAAAGTAAAAATGTGCGTCAAATACCCAATATTAGTACACGGATAATAAAAATTTATGGTATATTTAAATGTTATTTAACAAAAAAGTCAGCAGTCAAATGCTACTGATGTGTTCTGAAAAGCGAAAAATTGCCTATTTTAACTTAATTTTATTTATCAAATTTTATTGTCATGATGACACGAATAACTTGAGTAACAATGACACTAATAAAGCTTGTTGAATTGAATTTAATGCCTCATTTTTAAATGGACCAACTATATTTTTTTATTTTGATTGTTTATTTATATCAGAAGATTTGATCGTCTACTGAAAGTGGAATTTAATAGAGCTTCTATGTAAATCAATGTCACCAAACAATGGCTGATGTCTAGATAAACTGACAATAAAATGCAAAATACTTACGACTTTAACTATTCTATTAAGGAAATGAAAGAAAGAATTTCGACTCATCATACTTTATGAACTTTAAGCGCCATTTGCATAATGCATAAATTGCTTGATTTGCTGCTCTTCGCTACTGTCATTAAAATTCCACCTATTGTTTGAAATAGCGTAGACTACACTAAATATGGATTATAATAATCAAACTCTTTATAAATTAGAAAAGAAACTAAGCAAATTCGATATAAAATCTATTCAATAGAGCTCTTTCTAAATAACGCTAGACAATTAACATTTCCGATACAAAAGTTTTTTATCAAATGATAAAAAGTATACAAAAGTATACTTTGAGGTATACAAAGTTCTAATTCGAATCTCATTTGTGTAGACTAAAATCTAATAATTAAGAGATTTTGCGAAAGAAGGTTAAAGTATTCTATTCATTATATTAATGATCCATTAAAGCTTTTGCCACAAAAGTTCCTTTCCAAATGTTACACTAACAATAGGTATTTTTCACATCGCCAAAACTTTACCAAACAAACAATTAACCTATTTTTTTAGAATAAAATTTCTGATCTAAATATCAACATTTTTAATACAAATATATGCAGTATAGAATCTAGTTTAAGCAATGTTTAACGGTAACTTAATATTATTTTAGTAGATTTTTTAACGAAAGTTAATAAAATTAAGAGAATTAATGCAGAATATTTAAATTTAAGTAGAGCTGAAAAAAGTGAAAGAACCTATAAAGGAACTTCTTTTCTGAATTGTTTCTTTTTCTATAACGATAGCTTGCATATTTAAAAAAATGTTAATTTTCATATAAATAATTTCTAAACAGAAGCTTTGTTGATTTTTATCTAATGTTTAAAGTTTTATAAAGAAAAAGTTTCACAACAATATTAACATTCTCATTTACTGTTTACATTTATTTGAACGCATATTTAGGAAAGTAAATTAACATTCTTAATAACTGTTCTTCTTTGTTCTCATGCATATTTTAGAAATGAAATCAAAAATAAATTCGGAACTAATGCTGTATATTAAAAGAATCACATATTTTGGAAAATCTAGCCATAACTTGTCATTGAGGAAAAATTAAGTGACACTTTAGTCAAGTTCACGTAAAAGAGAAAACAAAATCGAGTAGATATGCATAACTAGAAGATGATTTAAAAACAACATGTGAAAACTTAAAAATATTATAACTTCTACTAAATTCTACTAAACTGATAAGAATGTTGGCAACATGAATGATAGCAGGCTTGACAACATCGACGAGTTTTGGAAAGTGAGAAAAGTACCTACCGTTGAATTGACATATTTGACAGATGATAAGCGCACCTGATGGCTTGAATGATTGCTATTCTATACGTTAAATTTCCGGAATGTCTCAAACTGTTTGTTTGTTGTTTAGTTGGCGCTACAACTAAAGGTCGATCTTGGGCTCATCCAAAGACGTGCGCCAGTCATTTCTGTCCCTCGCTTGCTGGCGCCAGTTGGAAATTCCAATCCTTTTCAAGTTGTCCTCTTCTCGGTCTTTCCAATGAAGATGCGGTTGTCTTCTGCGTTTACAGCCGCTTAGTACGAAAACGAATATTTTCTTCACTGAAGCATCACCTTTTGTGCGCTGAACATAACACAGCGATCGATCCCACTCAATTTTAATGCTCCTACCGTATTCGGTACTCGCCATTGACGCAGATTGATCCATACATCTTTCGAAGGATCACATGAGGACTTTTAAAGTCTTTTCATCTAAACTTCTCAACGTCCACTTGTGTGAAGTGAATTTGTTGTAAAAATTAATAATCTATGTGTTTGAACCAGAACAAAGTTTTATATATAAAATTACTAAGTGTTAACATTACTTTTGAAATGCAAGGAGAAAGACAATATAAGGTTTATTAAATTGGACAATTTATTGTGAAAATAATTTGGCGTCATTTTCGAAGTGTTTGTTCTCTTTAGTTTTCGTAGGGTTTTTGGCTTAGAGAGAATCTAGTTCAATTTTTTGTTCTCTCCTATTTGGTGCATACCTACTCCCATCGTCGCTTACTGTGTAAGGTAAATGTCATCAATGTTTTACCGGTCATGCCCGAACAATTGTAACGGACACTTGTAAAATAACAAAACTCAGATATAACTCAGTTTTTGTCGACTTAAGCAATTGCTTCTGGACACAGAATTATGCACGCACATCAGGGACCGAAAATAACAGTTATTTTCGAAATTTCTATTCAAAAAGTCGAATGGAAAGAGTAAGTCAATTCGATTTTTGAATATAGCAATGTGATGCTTGTTAGCTAAGGAATTATAATCTTTACTGATATTAATTTTTCTGATTTTTAAAAAAAGTCAATAAATAATTTTCAAAAAAATGAAAGTAAAATTTCACTTTTATTTTCGATCAAAAATAAAAATTAAAATTTTACTTTTATTTTTTTGATCAAAAATAAATAATCTATAAACTATAAATAATCGTTATTTTTTGACTAGTTTTATTTCGATCAGAAATGAAAGTTAAAATTTTACTTTTATTTTTTTGATCAAAAATAAAAGTTGAAATTTGACTTTTATTTTTTATAACAAAAATTAAAAATAAAATTATTTTTTTTCAAATTTTTCGATCAAAAATATAAATTAAAGTTTGACTTTTATTTTTTTGATCAAAAATACAATTTAAAATTTGACTTTAATTTTTTTGATCATTTATACAAGTTAGAATTTGACTTAAATTTTTTTGATCAAATATTAATGTTAAAATTTGACTTTTATTTTTTCAATAAAAAATTACAGTTAAATTTGACTTTTATTTTTCGATCGAAAGTAAAAGTCATATTTTAATTCCTAAATCATATGCTAATGTAAAAAATGTACACTATTAATTGTTTTGAAAATTTAAACTATTAATATAGTTAATAAGAAATAGATCTGTGAAATTTGTAATCTCTATTTTTGATCGGAAAAATAAAAGTCAAATTTTTACTTTTATTTTTGATCAAAAAAATAGAAGTAAAATTTTAACTTTTATTTTTGATCGGTAAAATAAAAGTCAAATTTTAACTGTTATTTTTGATTGAAAATTAAAAGTCATATGTAAACTTTTATTTTTGATCAAAAAATTTAAATCAAATCTAATCTGATATTTTTTATCGAAAAAATAAGTCTTATTTTAACTTTTATTTTTGAAAAAAAAATATAAAAATCAAATTGTAACTTATATATTTGATCGAAAAACTAAAAGCTAAATTTTTACTTTTACTTTTGATTGAAAATAAAAATAAGTAAAAAAATAACGATTATTTGAACTTTTTTTGAAAAAATCATAACCGTTACGGTCCCTGACGCACATAAAATTTTCGTAAAGTAAATTCTCGTAAAATAAGTAAAAAAATAACGATTATTTGAACTTTTTTTGAAAAAATCATAACCGTTACGGTCCCTGACGCACATAAAATTTTCGTAAAGAAGCTTCCTTTTCTACTCTAAATTATAAGCGCTTATATAATTTTCATAAATAAAACTCTTTTCAGACTCATAATTTTGAAAACTAATGTGATAATATCGATTGAAACTTAAAATTTTTAGGAGTCATAAGTATGTGCGCTTTAAAAAATGTTTATTAGGGATTATTTAAAATATGGGCATTTCCAAACTTGCGTTACGTACGATTTGTACGAAGAAATACTTATTAAAAAAATTTTCTATTTTTTAACAAGGCTTTTTTATATTTGCATAATAATTAAGTACCACTATAGTAAGTAAAAACAATGACAACAATCGGCCCTAAAGATTTAAAAATATATACAAAATTATGTGCTGGCGTAACGTTACAAAAAACAGAAGAGATTTTTGACTTGGATTAAAAAATTTGCAAAACTCTCTGAATTGGTCAAGATTTTTTATATATAACTTTTTTTAGAAGGGTTTAAAATAACATAAGTTTATTTTTCAAGTAATCAAATTTAAAAATCTTCCCTGATTTTTTTTAATAGGATTTTTGATCTGGCGTTACGTTACTTAAATTTCCATTGCAGTTCAATGGGGTAAATATGTAATTAGGTAGTTAATTAATTATGTAATTTAGTAATTAAAAAACAAATATAATATATTGTCCTTTCCGTGCCTCAACCATTTTTTTCATTATCCTTAGCCAATTGTTTCTATTTTTACTAAAACAAAAAAGTTTACGAAACATTTACTAAACATCTACGAAAAAGAAAAACTTAATTTGTGAAACAGTGCAGACTATTTGATCATCATGATTAAAATTTGTATATATTGCTTACATTAATAAAATGGAACTATTTCTCTTAGATAATATCATCAAATAATAAGTTTTTTATAAGTTTTAATTTTTTTGTAACGGTATACTTTTCTGTGGAAATGCCCATATTTGAAATATATGTAAAATATCATATTGTAATTCAAATCATAACAATGTTGCCTCCCAACAAAATTTCTGTTACAAATATGACATGCATTCTCAGGGACACTGCTTCCAGAAGACTTTCTATAGATCCAATTAAGCTTTTTCTAAGCCTTTTAAAGAAGTGCTTTCAAGAAGCATTTTCATAAACCACTTCTCCAAGACATTCAAATAGCATTTAATTTCAATTATTTTTTTGGTGTATTTTTCATTTTCCGTGGGATTTTTCAAATCTCCAACAAAACGCAACCACTTCCTACTTCAAACACCAAAACGCCGTGAAAATCGGGAAAAGGGATATTTTACGTGGATTTTTTTTAAGCCACCAACAAAACCCAAACACTTCTCATTTCCAACACTAAAATCGCGAGAAAATCGGGAGAAAGGATATTTTCCGTGGAATTTTTTAAGTCCCCCTAACCACAAAAACCATTGAATTCTATCTTTGGAATACCTTCTTAAACTTCTCCTCAAAAACACCTACTAGAATCTTTTCATTGAAAGTGGGAGTTCAAAGAAATCTTCCATTAAAAAAATTCTGGAAGCACTTCTAGATTAGTTTAAGGAAAGCATTCCTCCCAATGACATGCATATGTAAAAATAATGCCTTCTGGGTATGAAAGTGGAAGGGATGGAATTCAAGACTTTTCCTTCCACTCTACCTTCTTTTGGAAGCACTTTTTTTCTGGGTCGTAATGGGTCGTAATCCATTTTCAATTTAATTTGATGAGAAAATTTGACATGATTTATAAAAATGCCCACTCAAAATCTATAAGAAAAAACCTAGCAAAATGAACCTAAGAGCAATTTTATATATTTTATGAGTTTTGTTAGAGTTTAGCTTGTGGTAAGAAATTTGATATTTCGATATGAATGATGTTCCTATCACTTTTGTTTTTTGCTTTAATTTGAATATGATACAAGCTATTTTTATAGCCGAAATTAATTTTTATTGTTAGAAAACTTATCAAATTTCGCACCATTTTCTTTAAGTGCAATATCACGTTTCCTCTGCTAATTTCTTTAGTGTCCACTGAAGCTTATTTTTTTGTGAAATCTGTTGCAACTTTTGTTGCACCAGAACTCAATCGATTAACCAGAAAGTTGTGTTTTTTTCATGATTATTATTATTATTATTGTAGCAACGATTTCTCTTTCCTCAAACTGTAGCTGCTATTCAAAGCTTGGTTTTATGCAATTCTACAGAAATGGGAACAACTAGTTAGTTTTATATGTTTTGCTCTCCGGATTGATGTCAAAAATTTTTCAAATTATATGCTACAAAAATACTATATGTATATTACAACTAAGTAGCAATTTGATTCTTGCAGATTCATTTTTATGGCATGGTCATGCATTAAGTAAGACATTACAGATAAGCACTAATTTGTTGTCTATTCAGTTAAAAGCGTTCTATTTGCCTGATTTAATGTTAGTTTTCAGTTATGTACATAAGTTTTCTATAAAAAAATGTATTTCTGACTTTCAAATAGTTGACTTTAATACGTATTCTAGCACATGCTCAGGGATATAAATGTGTTTAGACCCAATATTTTAGTCGTAAGACACGTCTCGATCAATCATGCTCAAGCTTGGAGCAAACTATGGTCGCAAACATCCTCAGGAATTCTGTGCACACTGTTAATTTATGGTTTTCAAGGTTCTGCATTTATTTCAACTTGTTGCCACTAGCCTTGAAAGAGATGACATTAAGATTCTCTTACGTCTGTCCGTAGATGTGGCAAGCATTTTGAAGTAGCACTACCTTAGATGCTTATCTTACATGGGTTGCTCTTTAGTAAGTTATTCTTTTGCTTAATGGTTAAATAAAAGTTTAAGACAAAAACAAGCAAGACGTTGACTAGACAAGTGACTTAGCATCGCTATTAACTTGGTCAATATTATTCTAGCTTGTTTTTTTTTCCATGTTTGTTTAAGATCATACTTGTGTGTTGTGTGTTTTTTGTCCAATTTAGCGTTAAGTTGGCGCAAAGTTGTTATTTGTTGCATAGCTTGTAATTTCTGCAGATATTTGACAAAACTGTGTTAAATGCTCAAATTACATAGAATAATATGTAAACTTTCTTCTGCAAACTGTTGTTTTTATATACACGGTTAAAAATCTTGGAATAAAATTTAACCTTTTGTATACTTTATATATGACCACACCAGCTTTGGTTTCAAATCCAGTATTTGCAAAATACTAAAAAATCGTTTTAATACAGCTTTGGTTTAAAATTTAGCACAAGCTTGGGTTGAAATGTAAAAAAAAATAATAATAAATACAGTAAGATTCGAACCAGGAACATCCAGTTTTTAGGCTCACTGGATGACCACTAGGCTATTTCGCAATACAAAACAAAAGCAATAAACAAGCATATGAACCTAATAGCCTAATATTGCGTTTCGGCATTGCAATATTTCTTGGTTTATTCCTTGGTTTTAATACCTCCGAAAACAGTTTTATATATTTGCATTTTCCTATCGATAATCGTAGCATCGAAACATTTGGAGTTTTTTAAGTATTGCTTCAAGCAAGGTGTAAAGATTTCAAAACATTTTTAAAGGCGTTTTTCGACTAAAACCTTATCATTGTTATCGATATGAATTAAACTTATTTTCTTTTTGTTTTTTAGTCGGGAATTATTTTAATTTTGTAGTTGGGAGTTATTTTAGTTTAAAATAAAAGCTAAAAAGTGGGACAAATTCTTTTTTTGTTTAGAAGTTATTTAATTTTATTTTATTTTAAATTTTTTTTCAAGTTATTTCGTAATTTTTTACTTATTTCATTGAGACTTACTTATTTCGTTTGGGCCTTATTTCATTGCGCCTAAAATTTGCAATTCGCTATTCAAAGAAAACTAACATAGTATCTGAATAGCGCATAAACAGCCATTTTGTGTCAAATTTTGATACGTAATTTGTTTTGTTTCCAAGTAGTTAGGAGATTTATAATTTTAAATAAAATCTCAATATTGGGGCAAATTTTTGGTTTAAAAGTTTTTAATTTTTTTTAAATTTTCTTTTTAAGTTAATCATAATTTTTTTTTAAGTTACATCATAATTTTTTTTTGTGCTTATTTCATTGAGACTTATTTCGTTTGGGTCTTATTTCATTGCGCCTAAAATTTTCAGTCTGCTATTCAACAACAAACAACTTAGTATCTCTATAGTGCATAAAAAGCCATTTTGTATCAAATTTTGATACGCAATTTTTGGTCTTTTTACCGTGATAAATTTCTTATGTATTGAAAAATAACTATTAGTTGCGACTTTGCCCGTTTGGGTAAGTTTTTTTGATATGAAAATATTGTATTTATGTTAAAAAATAAGGAGTTTATTCAGTAGACTTAAAGTGCTTTTAGCATTTCATTTTTATATTCTCTTTAATATTGGCTCCTTTTTTGATAACATTGGCTGTGGCATTTTCATTTTATTTGACAAATTTTTTGAGTTTAATTCTTTAGAATCGATTTCATATATAGCCCGTAATATGAAAATTATATAGGTAGTGAAATCAAGCATTAACAAAATATTCAAACATTACGTTTTCCTATCCAACAACATGAGTTGAAACCAACGAGAAAATACCAGCAAAATACCACAGTAGTAATAACCTTGATATCTTTCGACATGAGCAAAACAACAACAATGCCAGGCATATTTCTTTTGCTGCCGCAGCGCCATGCGTCGACAAAGTCAATTCTTCGAATTACAACACACTCGAGAATATTGAAGTTTTTGTAAGTGACTTTAAAGAGCGGCTAAATTAAAGAGGTTAGAAAGATCGCAAAGTTCGAGGCAGCAAGATACTTGCAAAAATTCAGCTCCATTCTCTCGCCTGTGTAGCAATACTTATACAAAAATCAAAAAAAAATTTATGCAATTTCATTTTCATTTATATCTATCAATATTTATATTTTTATTTGTTACCTTTTTTTTTTTTTTTGTCAAAGATGATATTAATAATGAAGAGGTACATTTCAAGAAAAGCGAAAAATCTAATTATAATTAAATTTTTTAAATTTTTGACTTAAGAGGTCAAAATCTATGAGAGTATTCGCTATTTTTAAATTATTTTTTCAGTAGTATATGAGATGCCTTCATTCACTCCCTTTGCTGTTATATGTATATAGTGGCGTAGATATGGGGGGTCCACGGGTCTAGACCCCCCAGAGCCATTGAAACTTTTCGAAATTGTGAATTGATTTTATTTAGTTAAGCCCGAATCCAAATATATATGTATCGCCAAAAATTCTTCTTTTTATTAAGAAAGTTATCAAAACTTGATTTAGTGCAGAGTTTAATTTTTCTAAATCGATCAACCGAATCGATGAATTTGCCGAAATTAGATTCAATTCAACAAGCCCATAATTTTTGTACTAACCTACCGTTTTCCGACGTTTTAACAAAGTAAGGATGTGAAACATGGCATTTGGCGTCACAAAACAGTCATGTAATTAGGTATTCAAAAGTAAACCTTTTTAAGGATATTATATTTCTTACGGACCTCCACCCCACAACCAAAAGCTATCTACGCCACTGTATATCAATTCCATGGTGATCGATCTTAAGAAGAAAGCTCCAGTCACGCTTCGGAGCTGATACGTACACTTTTTACAAAATAACATTGTATGTGGCCAAAATCACATGAGTTTTTCGCGCTTTTTTATGTTTTTTGTATCAATTTTTGTCGTGCAAATCGGTGAATTTTTAATATTTTTCTCATATATTGGGTGTTGAAAGTTGTCGTGAAAAACATCATACATAC
The DNA here is from genome assembly GCA_963920525.1 of Dichetophora obliterata. NCBI lineage: Eukaryota > Metazoa > Arthropoda > Insecta > Diptera > Sciomyzidae > Dichetophora > Dichetophora obliterata. The sequence goes on from OY986438.1 coordinate 190,844,024, forward strand.
TTATTCAGGATAAAGAGAAACAGTCTTTAGCGATAAGGCTCAAATAATGAATACTTTGGTAGCAATACGATGTAACCGGTTTAATTTTATTATTTTTCGCATTTATTGGGCGTTAAAGCTGGGCGTGGCAAATATAAAATAGCCTATAATAATTTGACTCAAAGTGTTAATAGTTTCGTATCTAAATCGTTCAAATCGGTTCAGTGGTTTTCGTTTGAAAGTAGAACAAACAAACACCGTTCCAAGCACTTAATATAATAGTGTATATATAAATAATAAAAATAACGGACAAAGCCCCACACAAAATCAGAAACATACAACAAAAAGTCCGAAAAGATATATAGAGAAACATGATATAAATAATATCTAGGTATTAATAGGCGAAGAAAACATATTCTCTCGTGTTATTCAAACGATTTTGGAAATTTTTTTAACTGAATTAGAGTAGAGAGAAGGAATGGACAGAATAGTTTTTATAGAAATTCACCTGCTTTAAACTGGTAAAATTATGCATTTCACGCATTTTGGAGTCAGATACACGTAGAAGATATGTACAAAAATAAGATAAAAAATGTTTGGCATTGCTTCGTTAGGTTTTTTTCTTACAACTGTGATATGAATTCACTTACGTTCTCCGATCAGTAAGGAAAGAGGAAAAAATTGTCTCTATTTCAGGGCACAAACTTTACCACTATTGTGGTAGATCTACTACATTTTTTAAAAATTTTCAGATCTACCACTTTTACCAACGAACGCTTAAAATCTACCACTATTTGCACCATCATAAAATTTTTATATGACTTTTTTTTTCTATGAATACACTTAAAAGTTCCTTTTCCATAATGAACAATATTAAATCTTAAAAACGAAACGGTTTGCAAACTGTTTTTGTTGCAAACTAAATCTTTATAAAAGAATTTTGTGATGAAAAAAAACCTATTCGAGCCTCCGGTAAAATTAATAAGATTTTCAGAACTATCATGAATAATTTTTCATGCGGAATCGAAAAAGGGAGTTTCAATTCATAAGATAAAGTTTAAGAACACTTTGGAAAAATTTAATGCATAGTGGTTCAGCATCGGTCTATCAATAAATTTGCATTAAAAATTTGCAAAATGTTCTTTAACTTTATCTTAAAAATGAAAATTCTCTTTTCCGATTCCGTGTGAAAAACTAGTCATGATAGGACTGTTTTTTATAAATCTTTTAAGTTTGTTGATGAAAGGTTTATTGCTTTCTAGTTTTGTTTTTCTTAATATGTATATTTATATATTTTAAGCATACATCTCATTTATGGGCAGGAGCCAAATTTTTTTATTAGTTTTTAAATACGTACTTTTACCTTTTTTAAACTTTGGTGAATTTTATCTCAAAAACCATAAGTAAACGACATTTTTTAATGGATTCCTTTTAGACCCAATTTTCTTATCGACCCGGTAAACTCACAACTTGCTGGAAAATCATACCTCCATTTCCGGCGAGTTGTGAGTTTACCGGACTGTGAAAAAATTGGGCCTTAAGGGGGTAAAAACACATATTTAAAATATTAAAATTAGGCTCCTGCCCCTAAACTAGATTTGTTCTATATTGTTTTGCTTTTTGTTTTATTGACAGAAAGATTGTTAGTTTTTAATCCATTTTTATTTTTTTATATTGTATATATCCTTTTTTTAATACTGTAAGCTGTGTTATGTAAATATCAAATGGAAATATCTAATCTGCTACATTTTATTTCAATCTACTACACTTTTTGAGTTTATTATGAATTGCACAAACTCATTTCAATGTAAATGAAATACTTCCTAAGGAGTAGCTTTAAACTGTCATTCTAGATACACCTTCCGGTACATCTACTATGTTACGACTTATCTTATCTTAAAAAACCACTCAAAAAATTTTTCAAGTCCGTGCACTGCTCTATTTCTATTTTTAGTTTGCCTCTCACGTTGCGCTCTCTTATGTGCGAGAGAACTGGTGGCTAATTCATTAGGAAAGTACAAGTGATGCCAAATTTTTATGAAAACAATATGTTTTAACATTATTTTTTGTATCGAATAACAGAGAATTTATGCGAAAAGGTCGAATTTCGGCGAACTCTAATCTATATAGGCGTAAGAAAAACAGTTCGGTACCATTTTCTACCGTGTTTCTCGACCGATTTGGATAATTTTTCTTTTTAATGAATTAGAGTTAGGAAAAGGAAAGGCACCAAATATTTTTGTGACCTTTTACCTGAATTATAAGCGTTCAAAGAAAACTTCTTAAATAAAAGCTAAACTATAAGAGATGGAAGAACACGGTGTAAGAGGAAATTTTAGACATTTTTTTTAAAAAAGATTAAAGAACTAAGACATGCGCCTTATACAAACAAGGTTTGGTCTTTGACCTGAAAAGAAAGGGATAGATTATTTAGAGGAATTGATTGGAACCATACGTGACTTATTGATTAGGCGAAACAACCGTGAAAGACAATTTTAATTGCTTTTAACCGAGGCTGGTGTTATGCCTTAACCTCGGCAAGCACTTTCAGCCTTTAGTTGTGTTCCTGTCCTTTAATTCCACATTTACCTCAATTTATTTGTGGATTTTTAGTTTTCTATAATTCTTAAATGTAGCAAAAAACAAAGAAAGTGAAAAGAACCGTGCCCGAACCCGGATTCGAACCAGGGACCTCTGGGTTGATAGTCTAGCGCACTCTTATATCATTGCTGAGATATAAGTAAGAAAAATATCGCAGACATTTTTCGCCATCTCTCACGGATACCCTACAATAAGCATTTTTTATGTAACGTGTGCAAATATACAGCTGTGGTCAAAATAATAGCAGTACTATTTTATTCACACATGTTTGTAAAAACAATACTTGTCTACAAATTTCGGATCCGGTAAACCCATTATCGTTCCTATATGTACTTTCATCGCTGGTTCGAAACCTGTCATCAGTTTCCTCCTATATTGTAAAATTTTCCAGATACAGGGTGTTTTACGTTTTTGGCAAGTGCTTAGTATTATTGATTTAGAATCTAAAGTGCTCACCATAAAATAAAAAATAATATTTTGTATTTTAGCAGAACTAAAATTTTCTGAAACGTCCGAATTTAAAATGTCTGTTTTTCATGTAAAAATACACTTAATCAACAGGTTTTTTCTAAATTCTAACTTTGGATGATAACAGCTCTGCTAAAATAAAAGATACAAATTTTGTTGATATTTCGTTGGGTAATCTGAAAATTTTAGCTCCGCTACAGCACATAATACGAAAATGGTTGATAGATTAATGGAAAAGTTGATATTTCTTCTAAAATATAAAATATTCTTTTTTATTTTATGGCTAGTAGTTTAGATTCTATATAAATAATACTAAACACGTGCAAAAAACGTAATACTTATCTTTTGAAAATGTTACAATATCGGAGAAAACTGTGTACAAATTTGGAACGAGTATTGAAAGTACGTCTAGGAATGATAATCGGTTTACCGGATCGAAAATTTGTAGACTAGTATTATTTATCTAAACATGTTTGAATATTTTTTTTTTTTTTTGATTGATTTTATTTACCAACATTTTACATTACATCACATTAACATTAAAATTACATTTCATTGAAAAAAACATTGGTTAATGATATCTACATTCTATAGCTCCGAAGAACTAGAGGCGAATGCAAATTGCTTAAGACTATTAATACTAATATTAGGTACATGGGGTCATAACACACAATTAAGAAATAATAAAAATAAATGTATAAAAATATGAAAACATAAAAATATGAAAACATTAATATTTTAATAAAGAATATAAAGAACATTATGTAATAATATTAAGAAGCGAATAAATTTGATTGTAATTAAGTTGAAAAAGCCACGATTTCACAGTAGTAAGAAACACATGTTTATTATGAATACAACGTAAGCTACCCGGCAAGCTATTAAATAATCTAGGAGCAGCTGAGGTGTAGAAATGCAGAAAGTGATGCAGATTCTATGGAGGTACCAAGGCAATATTGCAGTTATTGATTCTTAAGTTATAATATGTCGAGTTTCTGTTTAATAAGTGACCACAATTTTTGAAAAAAGTTTTAAGTACTTTGTAGAAATATAGATGTTTGAGGGGTAGGATTTTAAGATTTTTAAATAAATCCAAGCTGGCAGTAGTACGATTTTTGTTACAGATGAGTCTAATATTGTGTTTTTGTGAAAAAAGCAATGGGTCGATTTTATTTTTAAGTGTGCCACCCCAGCAAACTAAACCATATTGCAATTTTGAGTCAAGAAGTCCGTAATAAATGCAAGTTAGTAATTTTTTAGAACAAAGGGCTTCAACAGGTATATCTGCCTAGTGACAGCCAGCGAATAGCGTTTGAGCGCACTTGTATGCTCATCCCAATTTAGTCTCCAATCCACTATCAGACCCAAATATTTAAAATTCTTTACACATTCTACATTAAAACATTTTGATGAGCATGGTAAGTGGTCGTTATAGGTATTGCATTGCGTCGATGCAGAACATATATCTCTACTCAACATGATTCTATCACAACCTGTACTATGAAAGGTGAAGTGCTTCTCAAAATGAATATCTGTTCCAGCAATACTAAAAAACATAATTTTAGTTTTATCACTCATAACTAACTTATGCGCGGAAAACGAATGGTTTAGGATACTTAAATCGTGATTGATGTTAGCTGTTAAATCTAGCATTGAATTGGATGCAAATGTACATGCCATGTCATCTGCAAATGCGACCGTTTTACTTATAAACTTTTGAGAGAATAGAGATTCAATATATATCAAGAAAAGGATGGGACCCAAAACTGACCCTTGTGGAACACTTGAATTAACTACAACAAAAGAACTATAATCTTTATTGATTTTTACCCTCTGTTTTCTATTCATCAAGTAAGAAGTAAACCATTTATGTACAGAGCCCCTTAATCCGCACCTAAACAATTTGTCTAACAGAATTTTGTGGTCTACTGTGTCAAACGCTTTGGTAATGTCCACAAAGATAGCAGCAGATAGTTTTTTATTGTTTATGCTTTGATATACATTTGTGCAGAATGATAATAAGGCATCTTCTGTTGACAACCCTGCTCGAAAACCAAATTGGCATTCACTGAAAAAATTAGTTTTATTTAAAAAAGCTATTATCCTTGTCTTTATAGTTTTTTCATAAATTTTAGAGAACACTGGTAGAATAGATATTGGTCTATAGTTATTAAGTTCTTTTTTGTCACCCTTTTTAAATAGGGGAATAACTTCAGCTTTCTTAAGATTGTCAGGAAAGGTGCCAACTTCAATACTCACATTCACCAAGTGGCACATTATATCGACAATATTATGCGCAATCTTTTTTATAAAAATGTTAGAGTAACCTTGTTCTGTGTTAGCATTTGAATTTTTTAAGGAAATAATAGTTTTGTACATCTCTGACGGAAGAACAGGATCAAAAAAAATGCTTGAACTCTGTGAGCGTTCTGAACTTAAGCAAGAACACATTGGTGTACTAGGCGAACTTATAGGAATGACATTGTTAACAATATTCACAAAAAAGTTGTTAAAAGCATTGGCTATAGCTGATGGATTCGTAAGGGCCTCATTATTTTTAATTATAGTGGAAATATTATATTTTTTAACTGTTGTGTTTAGCAGATTATTCACAAGTTTCCACTCCTTCTTAACATCACCTTTTATTTGATTAAATTCATTGATATAGTAATTATCTTTACAAGCAGCCGTATCTTTTTAAAATTTCTTTGCACATTTTTTTGTATAGTGTCTTGAGGACCTCGTTGGAAGGATGTTTTATCGTTTTCTTATAAAGTTTATTTTTTTTATGAATTTTCTTAATTAACTCTGACGTCATCCAAGGTTTTAATTTTTTTGATTTGGAACTAGTTTTCTTTAAAGTTGTAGAGCACATGTTCACATGGTTAGATAACTTTCCTACAAAAATGTCGTACGCTTTGGATGGATCAAGTTCGTTATGCACTTCATCCCAAAACTCGAATCTAAGACGTTCATTCAGTGCAATATAACTAATTTTGGTGTATAATTCAGTCGATGTTTCAGACTCTGTATAAATAATAACATTTTCAAAACACAAACATGTTAAACAATGATCAGAGATTTCAAGATTATGTACAGAACTACTAATAGACAGCCCTCTAGAGCGTACAAACATATGATCTATACATGTTTGAGGTGTTGTTGTTTATACGGGTTGGTTGGTTAATACATGATTCTAAGCCGTAAGATGATAGTAAAATGAGATATTTATCAACCATGTTAGAGTCTTGCAGAAGATTAAGATTAATGTCGCCTAATACAACTAAATTTTCTGCATTATCATTAGCTAATATTTCGCCCAAATTATTCAAAAATACATCATTCATTGCACTAGTATGGAATCTATATATGCATATAAAGGTATACTTTTGGTCATTTATTACACATTTTACTTGCACCACATCAGAACTTGTAAATTTAAATGAAAGAAATTCGCAATATAGTTCGTTCTTTGCAAACACTGCAACACCACCTGCTGCATATTCATTATTACAATTGGCAAAAAAACTATAACCCGGAATGTTGAAGAGAGGCGCTTCTTCATCGTATATCCAAGTTTCCGTTAAAAATATGACATCAGGCTTTATTTTAAAAGATTTTAAGAGCACTGCTATTATTTTGACCGCAACTGTATATTGGGATGGTTAAATTTCTTACAAACAGTAAATTTGAAAAATTCTTGTTATTTTGACATGACATTTATATCTAGACGATATCTCAAAAACTGTAGTTTTTCTCAATACGACGTATTTTTGTATGAAAAGTCGTTGGTTAACACTGGCGACAAACTGAAAATAGAAATAGAATCGTTTTTTACGCGATGAGTCGAACGTAAGCGATTTCATATTACAGTGTAGGGCGAACCGTCACAGTGAAAAGTGACCTTTAGCGAACTCTAGTAGATATAAATACCCTATTTGAAACGCCAAGTTACCAAAAGTAATTAAGACCTCTTCTGAATATAAAAATATAAAATATATAAGAACAACTTACAGTTTTAAGTTTTTTACACTCACATTAAATTAAACTTCTGTGTTAATTATTATGAGAAACAAAATATTACAGAAAAAACTTTCAGTTTTATCATAATTTTGGACACCCACAAAAACAAAAAGCTTTTACTACGCGGAAATGAGCGCTTAATTTTATTGTATTAAGAAGAGGGGAGAAAAGAGATTTGGGGAAAATAAAAAGAAGCAGGGAAATGCAAACAAAAAATACATGATTGAATTCAATTAAAATGTGGAAAGTGAAAACTTTTTCAATTCTCACTATAATTAGCGTACAAATAAAATGAAATGATAAAAGAAAGCAAAGGCAAATGAAAAGAAAGAGGCAATAAAAAAATTAACTTATTTCAATTTTAAAAAAAAACACTAGAAGCAATTCCAGAAAAATAATGTGGCGTAAATTTAAGCAACATGGATGGTCGCCATTAACTTAGAGATAGTCTTAGAATTCTTTTTCAAAATTAGCATTTGCTAATGACTAATAATATGCTGACACAATAAATGATTAAAGAGAAGACTACTTAAGAGTTATGGGTCTATCTGAATCAGACTATGCGAGCAGGACGCGGAAACTCTAGAACACATTCTATGTGAATGTCTGGAAATCTGTATTCTAAGGCGATTTCACTTTGGCAGTAGTGCCCCCATAAACTATTTGGTACAACAAGCTAGAAACAGTGCTAAAGTTTATTGAAATTAAATTTGGATAGTTAATCAAGGGCATGCACAACAGATCCTATCTATGGGTCGGAGTGGACATGGGCCCACAACAAACTAACTAAATCAAGAGTTGATGTAGCCAAGCGGGTCGGAAGCTAATTTCATCTGGGGGGCAGTACAAATGGGGGTGCAAAAAAAATCACCAAAATTTCTTAAAATAAACATGAATATGAATAAACAAATTTTTATTTTAGTTTCAATACATAATACAAATATATAATACATATATAAATATATAATACATAAATATATAATATAAAAATATTATCGTTGTAAAAAATTGACCTTTTTAATAACTTTTGAAGTTTTCCTTTTAAAGTGTTTATCTAGCTAAATAAGCGGGGTGCAACTGCCCCCGTTTTACCCTCGCTTGCTACGCCAATGGATGTAGCGATCAACGAAGCCCTCTGTCTAGTTTGCTTGGTGGTTTGTTCTGCAAATAACGTGTTGGTGTGCAACCTGTTGCTTCATTAACTTATTTGGCACTGAGCTCAAATATAATTCTAAAAAAATTTTACTTTTTTAAAAAACAGAATAATAACATAACAATGTAGCTAAGCGACAGAAAAATGACATACGCAGCAATTTTTAGCGCCAATTTTTCAGTGCGAGCTTAAACTCTAGCCAAATTAAACTGAGCTTAACTCACTAAAGCTGAACGCTTTAACTCGGTTAAGGCACAAAAGAAACACATAATATCAAAATTTAAGTCAATATAGCACCAACGAATGTTTCAATGTCCAATTTTGTTGAGTTAACCTGAGTTTAATTTGACTAGAGTTTAAGCTCGCACTGAAAAATTGGCCCTTAGAGGCTATCTCGGTGTTAAGCCCTTCTTTCTAGACAATATAAAAACTCACCATTTTTCTGAAGAATTGTTTCAATGTTGCTTTTTTTCGCCTACAGATCATCGCCGCCACATCGTTGCAACAGTGTCTATAATTTGTGCACTTAACTGAACTATACACCATTGTTACCGATTTTTCATACTCTACAGAGCTGCCACAGAAACACATTAATGTCTTTCGCTGATGATTGCAATGTCAGTTGCAACTTTTGCAAAAACCAATTGCAACTGGCTAGTAAATCGTTTGCCATTAAATGCCGATTGGCAACAGATCGTTCGTTAATGGTACTCTTTGATATTGTTGCAAATTTTTTTCACCTTTTTTTTCTCTGCTACTTAAATTATAACCGAGCTGCTGTGATTTGTTGCCACTAATTATGAAGTTCTGTCTGGTTGAGGTGTTGAAGGTACACAACATAAAGATGCTATCCAGCAGTTGCACTTTGTTGCAGTCGAGCAAACGTCGATGAATGCAGCTAAAGTGCAATAAAGATAGGAGAAATACTTCAGAGATGTATAAACGATAATAAAAAAAAACGTTTACGATTTTTGTAGCACCAAGTCAAATTTAGCAAAATAACTGTTTAAACTAAAAAGAAAAATATTTTAAAATTCCAACATTCCTTGAAATGGTTTTTAATAAAAAACCACTCGTTGGAAAAAATTATGCGCCAAAAAGGGAAAACTCAGCCAAAGTCATCAAAAAATAATTATGGAAAGTGAAAATGTCAAGAAAGTTGTTTTTTTGTAGTTTATTAAATAGTAGGTAAATAAAGAAAATAAAACAAACATTAAAACCAAAAATGCAAATTACACAAAAATCCGATAACAAATATTTACATATCAGAGATTAATACTGAAAATGTTATTCAAAAAGTCAACAAACTTCCAAAATAAAGCAAACAAAAAGTAAAAGCTATAAGCTTGTAAGTAAGAAGACGATTGCCAACCAATCATAATATTTTTTCGAGGTACAAGGAAAAGCAAGAAAATATTTGGATAAAGCAGAAGTCATGAGTCATGGACTAATGACAAGATTATACATTATGTATTCAAACTCAGAAACGCTAAAAGCTCGCATAAGTTAAAACAAAAATAATTTCTTTCGATAACGTTGAGATTTTTAAAAAAGCTTGCAAGTAAAAATTTTGAAAATAACTAGTATCGTAAAAAGATAATAGATAATATTTTTAAATAATTCTAAAAAAATATAATTTTTTAGAGTTATATTTGAGCTTAATGCCAAATAAGTTAATGAAGCAACAGGTTGCTTTAATTTATTATAATAGACAATCTTTATCAAGTTTCAATCCTTCTAAAGTTATTTATTTTTTTAATGGCTCGTTCTGTTGATTTGCTTGCATGAAAATTTCAAAAACCTAAGAATTTTATGACTTTTTATTTACGAAAATAGACATTCCACCAACAAAATAGTATTGGGTTGGGGAAAAAGTATTCGGCGTTTTCGAGTTCGCTTGATTTCAAAGTGTCATGACATTGAAACGGTAAGCTGCATCTGGCAACTCTTTTTTTCTCTTAACAGAAGACAAATCAGCTGATTATTTGTGATCATTTTGCTCATATTTTTGCATCGTGTTAAAAATTATTGTAAAGCAAAGAGGAGTGTAATTGCAGAAAAAATACGTCATATTTTACTACGATAAAGGGAAAAATGCGTCACAGGCATATGAAAAGATTTGTGAGGTTTATGGTGAAGGTATTCTATCCCAATCAACTGCCAGGAAATGGTTCGCTCGATTTCGTTCTGGAAATTTTTAAATCAAAGATGCTCCTCGCGCTGGTTGGTCCATCAACGAAAAAGTCGATGAAATAATGGATAAGGTTCAAGAAAACCGTCATGTGACCAGCCACGACATCGCTAAGGAACTGACGATCGACTGCAAAACCGTTTTAAGCCATTTGAAGAAAGTTGGCTTTAAAAAAAAGCTTGATGTTTGGGTGCCTCATGAACTTAGTGCAAAAAATGTAATGTACCAAATTTCTATCTGCGATTATTGACACGACAAAAACTTAAAGAATTTAGCTGGGTTTTTTATGCATCCACAATATAGTCCTGACATTGCACCGTCAGATTATTATTTGTTCCGATCTCTTTTACACTCCCTTGCTGGGAAGAAATTAACCGCAAACGATGACTGCGAAAACCACCTACTTCAGTTTTTCAACGATAAAAGCCCGGAATTTTACAATAAAGAAATCCATGGTTTTAACCCAAAAATGGCAAAAGGTAGTTGAAAATAATGGACAATAGTTGGATAAATAAAATCATTTTTTTTAACAAATAAAATGCTGTTTTATAATTGTAACCCAATAATTGCAAAAATATCTCGCCGCTACACAGTCTATGATCTCATACAAAAGTAGGACAAAAATAGAAGGCGTGCGCCAGATAATGCAATTTTTTTTGCTTGGTTAGTTTAAGCTAATTAAGAAAAATTTCAAAAATTAGTGAAATCGGTCAGACCCTAGGGTACCTCCTTTGGACATACATATATTAATTTTTTACGTGATTTTGTATGGGACCTACATACAAAGGTTAACCGATCTTACCAAAAACTCGTCAGATGGGTAGTCAAATTAAGTAATAGATGTGTGTACTAAAAATGGTTGATGTCGGTTAGACACTAAAGGTACCTACCTTGGACCTATATTAATTTTTTACGTGATTTTGCATGGGAGCTACAAACAAAGGTTGACGGATCTTAACAAAAAATCGCCAGAAGGGTAGTCAATTTAAGCAATAGATGTGTATTGAAAATGGTTGACATCGGTTAGACCCTAAAGGTACCTCTCTTGAACCTATATTATTTTTTTTGGTGATTTTGTATGCGAGCTTCAGACAAAGGTCAGCCGATCTTAACAAAAATTCGTCAGAAGGGTAGTCAAATATATAAGTAGATAACTACTGAAAATAGTTGAAATCAGACAGGTACCTAGGGGTACCTGTCTTGGACCTATATTAATTTTTTACGTGATTTTATATGGGAGCTACAAACAAAGGTAACTGAAAATTGTCAAAGGTCAGCCGATCTTAACAAAAATTCGTCAGAAGGATAGTCAAATATAAAAATAGATAAGTACTGAAAATAGTTGAAATCAGACAGGTACCTAGGGGTAAACAAAGGTTAGTCGATCTTAACAAAAATTCGTCAGAAGAGTAGTCAAATAGAGAAATGGATGTATACTGAAAATTGTCAAAATTGGTTAGACCCTAAGGGTACCTCCCTTGGGTCTATATTAATTTTTTAAGTGATTGTGTATGGGAGCTTAAAACAAAGATTAGCCGATCTTAACAAAAAGTCATCATAAGAGTAGTCAAACAGAACTATCAATGTGCATTAAAAATAGTACATACAAAGGTTGGCCGATCATCACAAAAATTCGTCAGAAGAGTAGTCAAATAGAGAAATAGATGTGTACTGAAAATTGTCGAAATCGGTTTGACCCTTAGGTGTCTCCTTTGGACATATATTAATTTTTTACGTGATTTTGTATAGAAAGAAAGGTTAGCCGATCTAAATAAAAATTCGTCAGAAGGGTAGTCAAATATAGCTTAAAATGTGTATTAAAAATAGTCGAAATCAGACAGACTTTAGGGGTGCCTCCCTTGGACCTATATTAATCTTTTACGTAATTTTGAATGGGTGCTACATACAAAGATATACCGATCTTAACAAAAATTTGCCAGAGGGTTAGTCAAATTAAGTAAGAGATGTGTACTGAAAATGGTCGATATCGGCTAAGCCATTAGGGTACCTCCCTTTTATTTATATTAATTTTTTTACGTGATTTTTTATGGGAGCTACAAACAAAGGTTAGCCGATCTTAACAAAAATTCGTCAGAAGTGTAGTCAAATAAATTGATAGATGTGTACGGAAAATAGTTTAAATCGGTGAGACCCTAGGGGTACCGGCCTTAGACCTATATTAATTTTTTACGTGATTTTGTATGGGAGCTACAAACAAAGGTTAGCCGATCTTAACAAAAATACGTCAGAAGGGTAGTCAAATATTTATTTATTTTTATTTTATTACAGAAATTAGAATAATAATTAAAACTAATATCTGATTATAAACAAGAAGAATAAAATATGCAGTAATAGCAACAATGGCCTTCAGCTGCTTATAAGTATATTATGAATAGTTATGTATTTTGTTTGTTTTTAAATTAAATTATGTATACTATAGTTTTTTAAAAACTTTATTATTTTGCTGATGTTGCTAGGAGAAGGGTTGTGAAGAAATGATGAGGTGTTTGAATTAGGGAATAAAGAATTTCTTTGCATTGAGAAGATGGGACAATCGAAGAGATAGTGGGATAGTATGTAGCTAGAAGGTTGAATGTTGCAGTTGCAGATGGGATCGGCATTTAAGCCCATTAAATGACCGAGAGTTTGGAATGTCCTAGGCGTAGACGAAGAATTTTTATTGTGTCTAGTCTGTTTATTGGTTTTTCTTTTTGTATGAGATAATTATGGATAGAGAGTTTATCCGGGTTACACTCTTTGTACCAGTTGGAGATATAGTTCCAAATTGACTTATTTTTAGTGAAGTGGTAGGTTTTTAAAAAGCGTTTAATATCGTTAAAGTTGAAGTTTGGAGTTGTTGTTAGTGGAGCTGAGAGAGCGTATTTAGCTGCACAGTCGGCATATTCATTGCCTTCAATATTAACATGACCTGGGATCCAGACGAGAGTAATTTGAGGGAACTTAACAATTAAAGTATATCTTATTGATTTGGGATAATAGTCGTTGTTATGGATGTTGGATATTGCGCTTAGAGATGCGAGAGAGTCTGTACAGATGGCAAAATTACCGTTTCTGTTTTTAATGTGGTTCAATGCCTCATGGATGGCGATAATTTCTGCAGAAAATACACTGCTATATTGGGGGAGTTGAGAGACTTTAATAGTTTAAAACAAAGGTCAGCCGGAAATCGAAATCTGTTAGACCCTAGAGTTATCTCCCTTGGACCTACAGTAACAAATAGTATGTAAGGTAAGAGTCTATACTAAATGAAATTAAAATAAAATTTAAGTGATTTTTACGTTTGTTTTTTTTTTTTTAAATGTCTTCGAAAAATGGCAATTTTATACACGAATTTAAAGTTACACAAAATTTTTGGTTTCACTTCTTTGCACCAATTTAAAAAATCTAAATTCAGAAAATTTATTATCTTTTAAAAAAAGTAAACACTTATCATTTTGCTAGAAATTTGTAGAAATATTTCCTTCGCCAAGATGCAGCAAAGCTCAAATTGCATACAAATATGTACAGTAGGGCGGGTCAAATTGTTTGGATAAGAAAAAACGAAGAATGCGTATAGCAGAAATGTAATCTATGATGGATTCCATAGGTATAAAATCAATCCCAATATCGCGCATAGCGAGGTCAACATTTGTATATGGATTTAAAAAAAACAATAGTTTTATATAAAGATACTGTTTAATAGTCCAAAAATGGCAGCGTATATCATTGATTTTGGGCTTGTTGATACAATACGCTTGGTCGATAAAAAATTTGACCCGCCCTAATGTATAGTCATTTTTTGGAAGCTCTAAAGGTCTCAAATATAATTTTTTTTTAATTGTTTTTGATTTATTTTAGTGGATGTTTAAGCTTTAAAATGATATCAATATTTCTGTATTTGGAACAATTTTTTTATTTTTGTCTATGGGACGAAGTACTGTGCGCAATCGAGAATTCAACTCGATACCTTTCGATCGTAATTTCTTACCCATTACACCACGTAGGCACATTGCGTTTGTTTGTTGATTAGCTAATAAGTATTTATTTTCATTCCTTGTTTGATCGGTAAGCTCAATTTAAAACCAAGGCACATCAATAAGCCAAGGCACACCACATTTTACGATAGATGGAGCGTTACGAATCTATTTGACGCGTTATAAGCGCTTATGACTTTATAAACATATGCAAGTACCCAGTGGACATTAACGCTAGGGGTACGCAAGAAAAGGTATGCAAGTAGTTATATTATAGGCGTCAATATACCTTTCAAGATAGCTGTATCGTGATGGATGCTTCTGTAAGGCCTGCCTTCTGAAGGTTCTGAGTCTATTCATATCATGTCATATGAAGACATTTTTAATAAATTGTAGAAAAATTTTAAATGAACAGAAAAAATTGTAGGAAAAACTAAATTTTAAAAAAAATGGACAACCAAAAAAGTTTTTTCTGTGCTGGGTATCGAACTTACGTCCCGAATTTTAACTCTTTGCATATCATATTATATGAAAACATTAATATGGAAAAATTCATAGTCTTTTCTTATATTTCTGTATGGAGAAATGTTTAAAAATATTTTTAGGAAAATTTTAACAGACCAACCGTTTTATCAACTGTGTATGTGTTCATGTTAAATGGTATGTATGCTAGTGGAAATAAAGCCTAGGGAAAGGGATATTCGATATACATCGATGCATCGGATTTACTCGATGTTTACAATTCGATACATCGACTTGATCCGATGCTTTGAAAAGCTTTTGATATACTCGATGGATCGATGTATTTTCATATAACATCGAGTGAATTTTAACCACCTAATGAAACTATTATATAAAAAAATAAATAAATAAAAATAATTAAAAAGGAAAACACTGGAAATAGGACATTAATACTGGAATTTCTATGATTGTAGAGGCTTTTCTCGTTTTTACTATTTGTAATAATTATGACCAATATTCTTATATATTGACCTTATTTTTTAGAATAACCAATATTCTTATGTTTATTGCGTTTATGTTTTTTAATAAACAACAACTGAATCAGAGAATGATTGCAAAAAATTTTGTTTTTTCTTCCTTTGTTACGGATAAAAGGCGTGTGGACAAGGACAGGGGTTTTGTAGGAGCTTTAAATAAATTAAAATAGTCATAGTTTAATTAAAAATAGTTAAGGAAGGGGCTGATTTTAGCATTGTGATGTAATGCTAGAAAAAGTACTCGATTTTTAGAAAACATCGATGTTTTTCAACGATATATTCGGAAAGTATCGATGCACTGTCTCGATGCATTACATCGAAAAAAACATCGATGTATTTTCCAAGTGGACACCCCTACCTAGGGATGCCTCAACTTCGCAGTATGTTACATGACGATCAAGTATTATCAGTATCAATAGGGGTATTCTCTATGTAAGCAAACGATTTAAAAGAATTAAAAAATTTATCTAGTTCTGAATTTTGGTACTCTGTAAAATACATACAAAATGATTTTAAAAAATCAATTTTCTCCAGCAAATTTAATATAATTTAAGCAAAATATTTTTTTAAATCTAGTGAACTAAATGCCACAAAATTGATATCAGAAGTAATATTTCAAATAAAAAAATTTCTAAAATTTGACTGAAAGTGAAGAATTGCTTTACTGAAAAATTTTCCCCATTAATTTCTTTCGTTACATTAACATAGAAAAGCCCCGACTAACATTTTAAAAATTTCGCATTTTCGGCAGGATTGCGTAACATTCCTGGTGGATTAGTGGTTTTTCTATTTTAAGTTAAATCGATAAATACGCACATTTTTAGAAATGTTTGTTTTTTAATTATAAAAAGACCTCTGAACTTTCTGTTTATATGATTTTTTAGTAGATTTTATTGATCTCATTTTATGAATATTATAAGACCACTTGTGTACCTTTTTGTGATTATAAAAAACTTTGTGATTATTTTAAAATAAAGACATTTGTAATTTTTTTATAAGGTTTATGAACTGAATTGTTAAAAACACATTCACTTCAATTTAAATAAAAGCTAGCAAGGAATTATCTTTGACTGAGTCGAAGTTTAGATACTCCCACAGTATATTTTTAGTTATGCATGTTTTTAAAGTTTGATGACGTCACTTTGTACAGATTACTGTTGTTGTGTTCATCCAATTTTGCGAAATATCAATTGCAGAACACTTTTACGATATGGAAGATTATAGATATGCTGTTAATACACACATTTTTGTGGAATTTATAAAAGTTATGCTTCTGTGATGAGGTCACTTTGTATGAGATATTGGACGAGTTTTTATCAATTTTCCCAAATTCCAAACTCAAAGCGAATTTCAATATTCTTAGCATATGTTCATAATTTTAATTTATTAAATTAATTTTTCATACTATTGGTTTTCATACTATTTTGACAAATTTAAAATATATGGTGCATATTTGAGACCAAAGCTTATGTGCAAAATTTTAAATCATTACATTAGTTTTTGTGACATTTTCAGAGATTTTACCATTTTGTTAAAGTCACTTTGTATGGGAGGTTGTTGCGTTGTTGTTGCGATTTTCAAAATTTCAGTCATATTTTGAATTTTTGCGGCCCCAGTCAATGCGAAAATTTTTAATCAAGACGATTTTACTCGTTTTCGAACTTGATTTTTGTTTTTTTAACATATGCACATATGCCACATTTCACTACGGTAGCTTTCAAATTTCGGCTGTAATCGTGTGGACAGACTGAGCTAGCGAAATCGGCTCAAGAGGTGATGTTGATCAAGAATATATGTATACTTTTCTATACCTGCCACTCCTCCTTATCAGCGTTGCAAACGGAGTGACAAAGTTAACGCAGTCTGTGTGGAGTAAACAAAATTTATTCCATAGTTTTTTCTTCATTTCGTACAATTTTTCTGAATTTGTATATTAAAAAATGATAAAGTCATTTATCAACCCTGATGTATACGGTGTTTGTAATGAGAGAGAAGATAATGAGAGAGCAACCAAACAAAATGTGGAATGAGCGTAAAGTACAGCTCATTATAGAGCTCTTTGAGCTGTTGATTTTACTATGCTACCAGTGTTGCCATGGTAAAAAATTTTACAGCGTAACTTTTGCACTCTGCTCGTCGGATTTGTGAAACTCTGAAAACAAGAACAAAGAAATTTTCGGTCGCATTTAACAACAAAGAAGACAAATAAAATATTGCATTTTATTAGACGTAAGACGTATATTTAAGGTTTATTTATTTAAATAAATCAAATTTTTTTCAAAAGTCAATTCAATAATCATTATAAATATAGAAAATATATTATAATAAATTACACTTTGAAAATATTTTTGAACACACAAACGAAGAGTAAAAATCAAATTAAATGCATTTGCAACACAGTTTGGTTTAATGTAGATCTCTTAAATCGGTAAAAATTAAATACATAGAGCTATAATACATAATTTTTCAATTTTAACTCTATAAATGTAAAGTTTTTGTTCCAAGTAAATTAACGAAAAAATGTTGTTGTTTTATTTAAGCCAGCAAAAACTACAAAAAATTAGATTTTAGTAAAAAAAAAATATGTATAAAAAAATATAAAATTTATAAAATTTGTTTATCAATTCTTTATCAATTTCAAGACTAAAACAGTTAAAAGATTTCATAGGCACATAATCCTTTGTATGCAGAGTTCAATCCATTGTATCTAACTCTAATCTATTGCGAACTTTAGTTTTATTAATATTTATTTGACTAAAAGTTCGCTCAACGTTAGCTGAGGAATTCGATAAGCTCAACAATTCAAAATTTTTTTATTTTAAAGTTGCCATAAATTTTATTTTACTAAATTTTTTTCTTTTCATATGTATATGTATATAAAAATATATGCAAAATCGGACGCCGGATCTACTTTTTCTGAAATCGTAACATTTTGAAGAATTTTGGTCAAATATCGGAACGTCGGATTCAAGTATTAAAATCGTAACATATCTGATATATCGGACCATATAGCAACGCTGTATGCTACGCTTGTACAATACGGCGCTCTCGATTCATTGGATATTTTGGTATAGAATTGTTACAATCCGTGCTCTCATGCAATTATGCTAGATATTGAGAATAACCCTAATGTTTTGTGGCACAACAATAGAATTTAGATGCAGTTCACGAAATTCGTCAGTGAGCTCAGTACGGCCCTCCTTGAATTCTGTGTACCACTGATATACAAAGGTTTTTGATAGTACTTCATCGCCAAAAGTCGAATTGAGTTCATCGACACACTCTTGTTTAGATACGAATGAAAATATTCACGTGTTTATTCCTTTGTTTTGCCAAAATACAATTTTAAAAGCACTGAAAACAACATAATAAGTGCACGTGCACCAAAACTGTGATTACGTATGAGCTTAAACATGTCGAACTTTCCAATGGAACCAACAGTTTGACTGGAATGACATTAGCGTTGACATTAGAAATGTAAAAATTTTTGAATGCAAAATCATAAATTTTTGTAGGCTTATCAACATTGGAACTGTAATAATTTTAATCTGAGTTTATAGTCAGAGTTAAAAGACCTTGAAACCACCTTAATTTAGACAAATTGCATTAATCAAACGACACTACAGATGTGGGTAGAATAACTTTAAGCCAACATTTACATTCACTACAAATTCGAGTAACAAAAGCAAAACAAAACTTATTCAATAAAACAGCAATAGAAATAGAAACTAACAAAATAAACTAATTGAAATAGAAATGAAAACAGAAACCGCAAAAAAAATAGAATTAGTTTCGAATTCATGCAGCTCGAAATGAGACACAATGTCTTCATGTTAATTTATATGCAATTGTAAATTTGGAACAATTGCCAACCTAGATGCGCAAAAGAGCATAAAAAGGCGGCAGCGGGAGCTGGAACAGTTGTGGGTGCGCCACACTGATAGTAGATTAAAGTATCTATAAATGTAGTAAAAACAACAAGCAAATAAAAAAGCAGCATGGAAAGACGACGCATAAAAAGTGAAAGACTACATATGAATGATCAGTGATGAATACAAAAACTATAAAATAATAATAAAGAAAAATTATAGAAAAAAAGAAAAGAATTAAACACAATTCTGAAAGACGGATAAAAAATTAGATTTAGATTTGGACAGAAAAAACAAGTCAAAAAACAAAACAAAATCAAACTACATAACGATCAGTGATGAATACAAAAACTATAAAATAATACTAAAGAAAAATTATAGAAAAAAAGAAAAAAGATAAACACAATTCTGAAAGGCGGATAAAAAATTCGATTTAGATTTTGGACAGAAAAAACAAGTGAAATAGACAAAAGACGTCCAGTAAAACATAGATAGCAAGCAGTTAGCATATTTTTAAATAAAATAAAATAAATAAACTGGCCATTTCAGTCCTTGGAAGGACTTTGACCTAGCTTCTATTGATCAATTGCGTTGTGCGTGTTATTAAATGTTTGATCACAAATGACCGAGAACTGGACCTACGTGTTTTATGCCGACTCCGAACGGCTTATCCTCTCAAGAAGCTTTACATGGCAATTTTTACTCTCTGAGGTTTGCCATTGTCTGCAGAGAGGTGACGACCGAACAGAAAAATTATTTCAATAAAAACTTTCTGTCTGAGCTGGAATTGAACCCGGGCTACCGCGGTTCTTTAGCTTAGGGGCCACGCACTCTACCCACTAGGCTACGGTCGCCACGTTAGCATATTTTTAAGCTTTATTATTTATGTATCATGTTTTAAAGCGATTTTATAATTGTTAAAATCTTTTAAAGATCAAATGCTTTGGAATTCACATTTTGGCTAAAGCTTAAATTGTTTATCTTCTTTTAATTTGGTTTAACATTTTTTTTTTTCAACTTTAAATGTAAACATTTTTAAACAAACGTAAATGCTTGTTTTTTGCTGGAAGCGTTTAAAGGGTATGGTAATACACATTTTTTGTTTGTGCTCAGTGCGGTTGGCAGCATTGGTTAAATACAAGCGCCAGCTGCTGTTGGCTTACCATTAAAGTTAACGACATTGCGACATTAAATGTTTGCTGTCATTGTTATTTAGAGCGATTCTATGAAAGTGAAAATGATGTTGATTCGATTGAAAACAATTTCTTTCAAAAAACGGCGCCTAACTACTTTGCATTCAGGCTGATGTTGTACAATTTTAAATGTATTTTTAATTGCTCAAATCTGGCTCAATCTATATCATCACTCATATATAAAAAGAAAATTAATTTAGAATAATACCGCTAGTTCAGAAATTTCATTAGATAGGTGACTTTGTCAACACGATTATGTTAATGACTATTAAGTGCCGAGTTTTCCGTTTTTGAATATGCAAACTAGATCATGCACTTTTTGGGCCACAAAGTTTCTAACAAGATTTTGTAATTACGGTATCCAAAGCGATACAAACTATGCGCTTAATGTATAATTTTAGCTACTAATATCTGAAAATCAATTACATTTGTGCATATTTGCATCATAACTAGCCGCCACCAAAAGCATTTGTTTTAGGCTATGACAAAAAATTTGATTAACACCTACTTTTATCATAAACATAATCATTATCAATCTCTTATCACGAGTTTGTCATAAAAAAAGAAAGTTAAATTATTTTTTAGTGAAGACCAAACTTGCAATAATTCAGATTTATTTTAAAAATTTTTCTATTCATGTTTATTTTCATTAATGTTTGTTAGAACACTATTATAAAATAGTTTAGTGTATTTTACAAAGAAAAAGATATTTGTATTTTTCATCATGTGTTTCTAATTACGGCATATAACGCATTTTAGGACAATGTGCAGAATTAGATGTTTAGATTGGAGTTTGCTGGAAAAAAGTTCTATAACATTTTACAACAACACACTCTTATTTTATTGAAGCTATTTTGGACACAAAAAAGACTAAAAACAAACCAGTTTTACCTTAAAAATGTCAGTTTTAAAATTACGGCACATAACGCAATCAAAATCATAACGAATGGTGACAGTACTGCCGTCCTAGGAAAGAAAGTCATGTCTCCATTTTAGTAGTTTTGAGATATTCAGCTTTTGCGTTTTTTTTTTACACTAGAAGTAGTAGAAGTGACCATTTTACTTAACGTTTTTTAGTCATATGCATTTTGAACTGGGTATTCACAACTTAACACAAAATTCAAAAACTTATTCACGGTTCCGAATCTGCCCTTATCCAAGTTTTGGAATTTTGGCGTTTTTGACTTTCTTTCTTAGGACGGGAGTATAACTGTATGAACTCAAACAAAAACTGTCCCATAGTGTTCAACAAGCCTTGACACATAACATAAGATCCTGAGATAAACTATCGATCATCAAATTCTCAATTCAAATTTTGGGTCAAGAATTTTAGTAAGTGCTTTTAAGATGCCATTAAAGCTATTTTTCAACATGCTTCTAAAAAAAGACCCTTCGTTTTTTTTTTTTGGCTGTCTAATATATACATACCTTTTTTATATATGGGTTATCTCATACAATTCGCACACTTTCCAGGATTTGATGTCTCAGATTCGGCCTTAAATTTTTGTGAATTTACTTTACATAAAATAAGCCTGCATGTGTACCGGGATTTTTCTCAGAAAATTTTTTTTACGTAATACCGTTAGATCAAAATTGTGAAAAATGGCAACATTTTTTCAATGTCTGTGTACCCATTCACAAAAAAATTAAAAAAAATTTTCAAATTTTCAAACACTACCATTATTTATTTCACGAGTTTTTTTGGCAACTTGAATAAATTTTCACGTTTCGTTGGAAATTTTGTTTTAAAAATGTAACTGCTGCGTTCTTATACCTACATATTTTAAGAAATAATTTTTAGTTCAATTACCCTCCTTAGTTTTTGAAAATATTTCAGTTTATTTTCCAATTTGCTTAAAATAAAAAAAAAGGAAGAATTGTAAGTTGTGAATTCTTATAACTTCTTCTTTTTAAATTTAATAATTTTTTTTCAAAAAGTAAAAAATTTAACGGTTTTTAATTTGATAAGAAAAAAAATTATTTGAGGGGCAGGGGGGTAAATCGGGCGAACGGGTCTTACCAGTTGAATACGACTTTGGAAGTGAAAACGCTCTAAAGAAGAAATGCAGACTTTGTTAAGCTTTTTTTGAAGATAAGTTACGTACGATTTCTTAAGATAGGAAATGTTATACTTAAAAGTTATAAAAAAGACCATTTCAGCTCTTTTTTTGGTGATCCCAAAAAATTTTTTGTTTTCGGAATCCTCTCGAGGTCAGCTTTGATATAGAGGTGGTTTGTTCAAACTTTTTTTTTCGACCCTATCTAATGTACTACATACATATATTACAGAACTTCCCAGTGGGCAAAAGCAGGTCTTTGAAGCGCTTCTAGCAGGCCATCATATGGATTTCGTAGCCCTTCCGTGCTCGTTTCCAAGCCCATAAACTTTTTTATACGAAACGAGAAAATGTTCTAGGCCTTCCTCTCTCGCGACTCTAAAGAAGCCTGCTAGAAGCCCTTCTTTAGAATGTACATTAGAAAGAAAATCAATATAAATATATTGACTTGAAAAAAACTTGCAATAAAAAACTTTTGACAATTTCCAGATTTGAACCAGCGTCCTCTCATCTGGCGGTCTGGCATCTTACCCACTCGTCCACCTCAGTTTTTAGCAAACTTCAGCTTATTTTGCATCATTACAAATGAAAGTAAGCTTTCGGGAGCGCGGGTTCGCGACCCAGTTCGCGAAAAATCTAAAATTTTTTTGTATTTTTTTAAAATTTGCATTTTTTTAAAAATTTTCTGATCATTAAAAAAATTTTTTTTATTTTTTTTTTTGTAAATTTCTTCATACAAAAATAATAGAAAAGAAATAATAGAATTTTTCCATATAAAAGTTTTCATATAATGTGATATGCAATGTGTTAGATTTCGGAGACCTGGGTTCGCGTCCCAACTCGGAAAAAAAAAATTTTTTTTTTGTTTTTTCTTTAAGATTTGATATTTTTTTTTTTTATTGAACTGATCATTTACAATTTTTTCAAAATTTTTTTAAAAATTTTTTCATATAAAATAACAGGAAAAGACTCCAAACCTTCAAAAGGTAGGCCTTACAGAAGCACTCACCAATGCAGCGATCATGGAAGGTATATTCCTTTTATATATATTGTATATTCAACTATCGCTAGCTAAAATGCCCACTGGGTTATTTTAAATATATACATTTTTAAGTCATGTGTTTGTTTGGAGAACAATGTTCGAAGTGGGAAAATAGCAAACAAATATTAAAATTCTGCCAATAATCTACCTATAAGCAACGTTAAGAAAACCTGCTTATAGTGAGAAATTTCTACTTTCGGTGAAAAGGAGTATGGCTATTTTTATTTCTAAACCATGTTTTATTTAAAACAAACCCACTGCCAAAATTTCAGCTCAATCGGGCCCGTAGTTTCGGAGTTTTTTTTTAATGATTTCTTAAAAATAGGCGTAGCTATGTTGAAACCACATCCGTTTTTAGGAGAGTTTCCGGCAGTAGCTACACGAACCTAATTACCAAATTTTAGTCTAATACGACTAAAACCGTCGTAAACAGAGCATTTTTAAATTAACTTTATTTTCATTTAAAGAGTTTGAGCCAAATCGGTCAATAAATAATCGGTTAGAATAAGAATAGAATAAGAATAAGGGTCTAACACAAACAAAAAAATCCCGGATCACCACATGAACATATGGTGTGATTATCTACTGTAATTGTAATCAATACAATAATCAATCAATGTAATTACAGTGTATAGCGATTACAGTAATCGTAATAATGCTTTTCTTACATTACAGTTACAGTAATCGCAATCGTTAATTTTTAAATATTACGATTACTGTAATTGTAATTGAAAAGTAATTGTAATTGCAAATCATTACTTCGCAGAAAATGACAAAAGTATTTGATTATATATAAATTTCAATTATAAATTATAATCGTTATCTTAAAAAAAAAAGATTACGATTGCTGTAATCGTAATCAAAATATTTTTAATTACAATTCCAGTAATCGTTATCATTAAAAAAATTAAAATTACTGTATTTGTAATCAAAAAATGTCTTTATTAAGATTACTGCAATTGTTAAACAGCAGAATTATATTTACGATTACTGTAATTGTAATCACTTTTTTTTAATTTAATTACTGCAAAAATCTTTCTTTTTCATGATGCAATTCAGAAAGAAGATCTTTTCTAGAATCTTTATTTATGATGGGTGGGACCCTACTGGAATAATTTTCTTTGTAATTCTTTGTAATTCTTTTTTTATGCCGTCCACGGCGGCACGCTCTTTCTGATTTTTTATCCGAAAAAGTAGTCTTATTTAAGGCAAATATTGATTTTTAATAATTCAAAATTAATTGGTTTTTCTCTCGTATGAATTTATACAATCGTTATTATTGAGTTCGTTTTGATTTGTATCAATGAAAAAACGTATTGTTCAAAATAAAGTAGTTTCGGAATAAAATTGAAAAGTAATTGCTTTTTAGTAAGAAGAAAAATTAGACAACTATTAAATTACATGACTTTACCAAAAACATTTTTTTTTTAAACGCCAGTATTTGTGATATAACACTTACATAGTAAGTAATTAAATTACAAAAAACATGAATACGATTAATTTTAATTGAAATTTTTATTGGTTACGATTACTGTAATTGTAATCAAAAAAATTTTCTATTGCAATTACAGTAATCGTTATTGTAATATACGTGTTTACCGATTACAGTAATCGTAATAATACTTTTCTTACATTACAATTACAGTAATCGTTAATTTTTAAAGATTACAATTACTGTAATTGTAATTGGAAAGTAATTGTAATCGCAATTCATTACTCCAATAGATACGCCGTGAGTCACCGTAGTTCAGCAGTGTAGGACATTATTAAAAAAAAAAATTACTCCAATAACGAATAACAAGTAATATTTATTATTTATTTTTTCAGTCAGAACTCAGTATCAAGTTTTTTTTTGTTTTATTCTTTATTTAAATTTCAAATAAATTATTCAAAACTTTTAGTCGTTATTCATTATTTGAATTTGTGTTTGAATAAAAATAAAAAATATTGATCAATTGATCCGGAATATTGTGAAAATAAAATATCGGTCATCTATTAAGTTCCTGGTTAAGTCAGTAGCATCTATCAAGCTTTTCTTCTACCACCATGAGAATGTTGTATGTTAATAATCTTAATATATAAAAGGCAAGCACTCTGCTTCATGTCCAATATCTCTCAAACTGTTAGCCTGAAAGTATGCGCATCTTAATACATAAAAGGCAAACATGCTTATCCGCACACAGTATTTCTCAAATTGTAATTTTTTTTGAAAGTAAAGTAATTTTACAAAACACACTGTTTTCGAAAATGTTTTACCTGAAAGTATACACAGAAAATATATTTGATACTTATCAGTGACAATATTGGGTTTTTACAATAGTACGTTTTTGATCCAACTACCTCTTTTTTTCATCCTTTTATAAAAAAGTTATGACGAATTTAATGAAATTCTTTTGAGTCGATTTGAGTCAATTGTACCAAAAAATATAATTTTATCAGCCGCAAAACGACATTTGAGTTGCTACTAGGGAGTCCAATTCTAGAAGCTTTTCTCGATCCCGGGATTATCGCGATTGAAAATCTCAATCCCGGGATTAGTTCGGGATTGAAAGTTTTAAGAAGTAAATAATTCAAAATGTTTTTAATACAATTTTTTGTTATTTATTACTTGAAACTAAAAAAATGTAAATGAATTCATTTATTATGTAACAAAAAAAAAAAAACATATTAAGGGTATTCACAATTGCGTTGTTTTCAGTGTAGTTTAAAAACCCCGTGGTATTGATACCACACTTTACCGAGCAGTTTTTATATTTTTTATTGTTTTACATGAAATCTCTAAAAACCAAGTGTGGTCATTTTAAATAGCCCAATAATATGTTTAACGAACGTAGTTTCTAAAGTTCCATAAACAACTGATCGGTTGCCAGTTATTTTCTAATTGCAAAAATGGAAGAAGGTCAAAATGCAAGTTAAACTTTTTTATGCCATATTTTAACAAAATATATCAAATTGGATAGTTAATTTATTTGCATAGTAACAAAAAGCTATAGTGGGAGGTTCCCAACCACAAATTCTATTTTAAAGGGTGCTCAATTTGGGATTGGCAAAAAAACCATACTACTATACCACACAATTGCGAATACCCTTATTGTTAATAAACAAAGAACTTAAATAATATTAATGACTAGCACATTGTATTAATTTAACCCTTTCAGTGGATTTGCCCAATAATTGGACACGTCAGAAAGTAATTTTTATATGTATTTATTTTGCAAAGCTTTTTTTTAAATAAAATCGTTTGGTTCTATGAAAAAACGATGAACCATCATGATAAAAATAAATTTAGAGATATACTGATATTCAAATCAGTAGGATTTTCGATTTTGTGGCGAAGAAAAGCAAACCAAATTTTTTTTTGCATATTTTATAAGAAAAAATCAACCGGACAAATATCAAATTTATGTTTTTTATATTTTTATAGCTTTAAGGATAAGAATATTAAGAGGGTTTAAAAAACGAAGATCTAAAGGGTTGAGACACCTTTAAGGGATTAAAAAAAAACTGTGCCGAATAGGAGCAAAACAATTTATTTCTTTTTACAAGCTTGTAAAACGTAAGTAGCGCAGGCTAAAATTAAAGGTATGTTTTTTGCATCTTCAGGACCTAAATGAAAGGAATATTACCTCAAACAAATTATTCTGTTCTTAGCTTAGCCTAGCCATTGAAAGGGTTAAACAAAAAATATAAAAAGAACAGTTTAAGGTATTACTATATAAATGTTACCTTTTTTTTTGTACACCGTCTTCATGTTTTTTGAGTTTAAGGCAAATTAAGGTTGGAAAAGACTTTTCAAATTAAATTTTTTGTTTTTATTATTTTTAAAGAAATACACTAAGCTGATCAACGCGTCTTATTTTTCATAAGAGTTTTGTTCGAATATTATTGCAAATATAACCCTCTAATGAGAAGCACCGTTCTGATTCTAGTTGGTGAAATAGTTTTACAATAGTCGTAAGCAATTTGTAAATTTCGATCGCGGTTGCCTTCACCATAAAACAAAATTGTTTCATAAGTCAGAATATCTGACAATTTTGAAATACATAGCTGACTTCCCGATGTTGCAAATTCTTCTAAAACTATGTAAAGTCCTTGCTCCAGTGATTCACACTCATTGTCCTAACAATCTTTTTCAGCCTCAATAAAATTTTTTTCTAATTCTATATTCAGATCAACTTAAACTGAAATGTTTTCATTTACATGAATATTTGCAATAGAAATTATTTATTTAAAAATCCCAGGATCCAGGAAAGGCAATCCCGGGATTTAAAGTGCCTTAAATCCGGGATCCCGGGATTGACTTCCCTAGTTGCTACGTATATGAAGGTTGCGAGGCCAGTTTGTAAAGTTGTGTATGAATATGATTGTTACCAAACTCGACTTTTTGCACTTTTACACTTGAACTAATTTATTAATACTGCTTCAATACGTAAAGTGTTATTTTGCAAAAATCGAGTGTATAAAAAAATCAAGCTTTAAAAAGAGAAAAAGTGCTTTCGGCAGAAGGCTCAAAAAAGGAAGTGTTTGGAGGACTTGTTAGAGGACAGGCTTTTTTACTAGTTTTAAATAAAGAAGATGATGGCCACAACGTGAGTGCTTCTAGTGTTAAGAGTGAGCCTCTTTTAGTTAAAATTAAAGGAACGTGGAATTATTCCTAAAACCCCTTTTCCCATTTGAAAATACTGTAAAAAAGCTGTTATTCACATATTTAAGCTTATAAAGTCTTAGCAACGATGAGTTTTCAATTGCTTATCCACCAACGTACTCGAACTCGAGCTATCAAGTACTTTTTTCTTTATATACAAGTTCTTAATTTCAAAGTTGGTTATTAAAAAAATTACTGAAATTTGACGCTGACACATCGCAAAGGTTGTCTATCTAAATATTTCGCTTTGAGAAAACTTTTATAAAATTCAATACAACAATACCATCATTGGCATCAGTGTAACATCTTATCTTTTATAAAACTATGCTCATTCTTCCACGTTCTCATAAAATATCGGATGAAACCTTACAAAAAAGAGTAATTCTAAAATCAAAAGTAAGCCATATTGTAAAAAATTCTAACTCTAAAGAAAACCTACTTGTTTTCTGTTACAAATTAAATTTATTTATAAATTTATTCAAAATTTTAGAATAGTGAATAAAAATAATGAATAAAAAAAAAATTAATCATCATTAGAAAATAAAAATTCAATCAAACACTTGTTATTCAAACTTCATTGTAGGAACATCAACTAATTAAAAAGTAGTTGAAAAATTAGTTTTTTGTCAACCACAAATAGTTGAAATTCTGACTTTTTTCCATAGAACGAACTAACATCTTTTGTATGGCGATGTCCGCTAAATAAGTCAATTGACTTTCGTCTGCATATGTTTTGAACTACTTGTTAAATTAGTTGAATTTAATTATTTTTTTAACTACTTTAAAAGAAATCAATTGAAAACTGCATATATTTTACACCACTTGTTAAATTAGTTAAATTTTAACTATTTTTTAAATTACTTTTAAATAAGTCAATTGAAAACTGGTTGATATTTCACTTACTGAAGATGAATTTAAAAGCATTAAAATTTTAAATTTCTATACATCAAAGAGATAATTTATTTTATTGTTTTGCAAAATATATACATAAATTCATATTAGTGAAACCCTAAAGTTAATAATATTAAATAAAATAGCATGGTTAAATATATATATTAGGGCGGGTCAAATTCTGGCTCAGCGAAATTCGTAAAATACATGTAATTTCAAGACTTTTTCTCCACTACAGCATATACAAATTCTGAAAAAAAGCTGTGAGGACTTTCGTAAATAGATTCATACACATACATTCATACATTCATATTTTATAATTGAGAACAAAATCTATTTACGAAAGTCCGCACAGCTTTTTTTTCAGAATTTGTATATGCTGTAGTGGAGAAAAAGTCTTGAAATTACATGTATTTTACGAATTTCGCTGAGCCAGACCTCCAAAAAATTCGTCCATACAAATTGACCCGGCCTAATATATTAATGTACTTGTAATCTAATAAAAATTTTCTATAAAAACATGCCAAAATCAGAGTAGTTGCCGCCTTAATATAATTCAAAGTAGTTTGTAAACCACTTGTATTTAAGTAGTTTCTCAATTAGTTCATATATAATGCAATAAGAACTATTCAAAATTGAAGTGGATGCCGCCTTAATATAATTCAAAGTTGTTCATAAACTAGTTTATTTTAAATTAGTTTTTTAATTAGTTGTTTTTAAAAGCAAGTTAGTTTGTTCCTATAGGGTTTTTAAAAATAAAAATTTATTTGTTATTTTTTATTTTTGTTTTGAATTATTCTTGCCCAACACTGCGTGATGGTCAGACATACATACGCACCAACGTTTTTATATATTAAGATAATTATTTAGTATTTTTATTTTTTTTTTAATTTTGTAAAAAATATCTTTAATTTTTATTTTAGTTTTTTTTACATTTTATCCGGATATTTTGAAAGTGGTCTACGTTCTTTTAGGTTTGACTCAAGATAGTTTAGGTGTGTATTTTAATGAATTATAAACATTGGTAATTGTTATAAAAGATACATAACAAATAAATGGCTTTTAGGTTTGCAGAAAAAAAGCGCAATTAAAATTGTTTTGAAATTACTGTAAAACAATTCACAATCTTGTATATTTGATTTAAATTTTTACAATTGCACAAATTTCTCATCAATATGGAACGGTCTTTTTCGGTTAACTTTGCAACACTTGTTGCAAAACCATAAAATAAATAAACCATTTCGTATAGCAATTCCTTGCTTGAACTTTCGTGCACAAAACTGGGCTAAAAAATTTAGCAAATTTCTTTAAAGTTAAGCCTTTTTCATTCTTGCAAATGTTAGGAAATTCATAATTTTTGTAGTTAACTTTTTCTGATATACAAAAAAAAAAATGTCTGTCAAAAAACATTATAAACGATTTCAACAAACTTTAACAGAGATTTATATTTTTTCAAAGATGCACAGCAGCAAAAACTTTCACTCAGTCAGCAGCAATGTCGCACTAGGCGACAGGCTATTTATCATTTGCGGTTCAAAATTTGCCCCCCAGCAACATGTGACATTTTGGAACATCCTTTGGCTGTGCTGCAAAAAAAAATAAACGAAACCATCATTTTTCCACACGCACAAAACCAACACCAAAAATAAACAAAGCCCACAACTACTGTGCCAGGCCCATTTGTCGCTGTTGCTTTATCAGCGTTGCCAACATCTGTATTTTTTTTAATTTTTTGTGTTGTGATTTTTCGTCCTAAAATTGCAAACACGTCGTCGATGTCGTCTGGGGAAAAATAGGACACAAGTTGTTGCTATTGCTGTTACTGATGCTATTGCTGGTGTAGCTGATAAACTCTTTACTCAAGCCAAGCCAAGCTGAGGCCAAGTAAACCAAGACAGCAGCAGCGCAGTGACTCAAACCCGAATCCATCGATCCAAGTTGCCACGCAATCGAGTCACAATGCAGTTCTGCCTGCTTGTGCTTTACCAGAATCTTTCCCTCCCCTCTCACATTTTTTTCTAATATATGCCGGCAGCTTTTTGCGTTTTCATGCTTTCGCTGGTGTTTTGTTTTGTAATTTTTTTTTGGCGCTATTGCTATTCGTGCGCTACAATATATGTATGCTGCATCTGCCAGATACTAGATACAAGCTATTAATTGGTGTCTTTGTGAAATCTTTCTTTAGGTTTTCTGCAGCAAACCTGGCCAGTTTTGGAGAGTTCTTTGTTTGGAAGCTGTTGTTGTTGGATTTGCTTATTTTTGCATAGACTTTTGGATGGGTTTTTTCTTCGGTGAGTAGTTTCTGGAGTCACTAGTTTGTGTTGCTTGTTATTGCTGCTGTTGTTATCATTGTTGCCTCGCGGCATTTGTTTTGTTCACAACTCTTGCCTTAGACAATTTGTTATTATAATAGTTTTGTCTGAATTGGGTTTGCTTGAGAGTTGAGTTTTATTGTTGTTGGTTTTTTGGGTTGGCGCATATTTTTGGGCTAACAGCGTGAGAAGGATTTTCATTTGTTTTTGTGTTTGCATAATTTTGACCTTCTTTCCTTGGTGGGCCATCCTTTTTATTCTGTTTCGCTTCATTCGTTCTTCGTTTTGACAATGCGCTAGGTACCAGAACCGTAGCGAAGGGGGTTTTGAGGAATTTCAACCCCCCCTCCCACCCATAGACTTGGAAGGTTTACAAAATGAATACACATACAACTATAAGAATCAAATAAGTGTTCTTTGTTAAAAACCAAATTGAGAGAATTATAAAAATATTGTGAAAAAAATCTTTTTCCTGTTGCCTAAAATTACATTTATGGTATGAAATGCACTTGTACTTGAACCAAAAACTCACCATTTTCAACACAAAATTCAAAAATATATTTGAATAGCTATGAAAAATGATTATGAAATAATTATGTCGAATCTTATCTAAGTTAAAATAGGAAAGTTAAATTTTGCTTATAAATTTAATATTATCATACCTAATTAAATATAAAAAAATTGTTCTCAGAAATTCCCTGATCAAAAATAATCAAGAATTTTTTTAGCGTTTAAACACTTTTGAAACACAACATTTGACTTAAATTCAGATACAGTACAAATCTTCAAACAATATCCGATAACAAATTAAAACAAGACACAATTTCGATAGAATCGTAAGTGTAGACGTAGAATTAGTTTTTATACAGTTTAAGTTTATTTATACAAGTATTTATTATTATGTAATTAAATTTAAATAATATACATCAAAAAATTATTGCAAAAGTAGATGGTAATAAAAAAATTAATATAAATAATTAAAAAACTAGTAAGGAATTATCTTCGACTGGGCCGAAGTTAAAATACCCCCACGGCCAAATTAGAGTATATATAAAGTCTTAAGCAAACTGTTAAATATATTTAAAGAGATTTTCCCGTTTTGGTTAAGTCACTTTGTATGGGAAGTAGGCGTGGTTTTCATCCGAGTTTTACAAATTTAATACTCAAAATAAATATTCAATATTTAAGACACTATGCGAAATTTGAATTCATTAAATTGATTTTTGTGGAATTTAAAGAGATTTTCCCGTTTTGGTTAAGTCACTTTGTATGGGAGGTAGGTGTAGTTTTCCTCTGATTTTTACAAATTTAATACTCAAAATAAATATTAAATATTTAAGACACTGTGCGAAATTTTAAGTCATTAAATTGATTTTTGTGGAATTTAAAGAGATCTTACCGTTTTGGTTTAGTCACTTTGTATGCGAGGTAGGCGTGGTTTTCATCCGATTTTGCTCAGATTCGAACTTGACCTCCATTTTTTTATAGAAAGCTTATATTTTGAATTTCGTTATGATAGCTCAAAAATTACGGCTGCTATCGTAGACACAGACGGACAGACGGACAGACGGACAGATGGACAGATGGACAGACGGACAGACGGACAGACGGACAGACGGACAGACGGACAGACGGACAGACGGACAGACGGACAGACGGACATACGGACAGACGGACATGGCTAAATCGACTCAGGAGATGATGCTGATTAGGAATATATATACTTTTCTATACCGGCCACGCCTCCTTATCGGTGTTACAAACGGAGTGACAAAATTAATATACCCCCATTACGTTTTTTAAACGTGGGGGTATAAAAATTAATCCATAAGTAGTTCTTCTTAACCCATTAACCGCGGCTCCCAAACGCTTTGTACGATTTTTTTTTTAAATTTTATGTGCTTTTTTATATTGATCACAGGAACTACCACATCAAATTTCATTCTTGTATCTTTAACCGTAGTCAAGATATAAGTTGGTATAAAAATACCCAACCGTCGTTTATGTGTTCCAAATGGGCACAAACAATTTATAGCTCTGTTTTCTTAAAGCAACAAACTTAAGGCACAAACAAATTAAACTTTTAGCTGTTACCAATCCTGAGAAATGATCAATTCTGCAGAAGCATTTTCATGGGCAAAAAATACCAAACCGCGGTTAACGGGTTAAGTTAATTTAAGAGAACTTGACCTTCTAATCAACACAGGATACTATCAATGTTGCGGCCGTGATTTCGGCACGAACCAAGGCAGCAACCGTAACAACAACATAAGGAGCTACTGAAGCATTTTATGCTTGATTTTTCTCATACAAAAATCGAAGTTTTATTTTTTATATTTCGCTATTTTGTGACTTTATTAAAGAAGTGACAAAAAACAAAGTTAGATATTCGTTTCATTCGCCCCAAAACTGATATTTTTTTATATATTTTATCTTTGTACGATTAATTTTAAAGGCTGTAGGTATACCCCAAAGTGTTGACTATAAACGTAACATCTTTTTGAAAAAATTTGTGAAAACTACCTTTATACAAAACACGCCGTAAGACGTAATTCTGCGTC
The DNA here is from genome assembly GCA_963920525.1 of Dichetophora obliterata. Classification (NCBI taxonomy): domain Eukaryota; kingdom Metazoa; phylum Arthropoda; class Insecta; order Diptera; family Sciomyzidae; genus Dichetophora; species Dichetophora obliterata. Next base: position 190,877,981 of record OY986438.1, read on the forward strand.
AAAAATTTTGACTTCAAAACCCAATATGTCCATGTAAATTATTGATTTTGCTCCAAATAGATCGAAGGAAATTGTTTCAAGAAGTTGCAACTTTTGAGAGACCAAAGCAATCCTTAGAATCGAAAGTAAAACATTTTAACTATGTGAATTTAGTGAAAGTAAGCAATGTATCAATTAAAACTTTCAAAAACTCTCCGATACAAAATCTGTGCTGTTATGCATTGAGATAGCAGAAATGTAAATTAATTTTTGCTGGTTTAATCGAAAATATTTAAAAAGATCTCAGAAATGTCCGGCGGAATAATAAATAATTTATTGCATTCTGGAAATATGTGTGTCCGGAAAACCATTACTTTCTAATTTTTACTATAATTTTTTTACGCACTTTAAAATTATTAATTGGAATTGCATTTTATTTTATTTATTTATCACAAATTTTTCTTTTTTTGTTACTACACATAATTCAATTGCAATTCACGAAAAATCTATTGAAATTCAAAAAAAGATCAACTGATATTCAGAAATTGCATTTAAAATTAGGAAAAGATCAATTAAAATTTTAAACATTATATTTGAAATTTAGAATAGAACAATACAAATTCAGAAAAAATTAACTGAAATTAAGAATTTTCTTTTGAAATTTCACTTGAAAATTAAAAGTTGCATTTGAAATTCAGAATGAAATTTCAAAAAAGATCAATTGAAATACAGAAAAGGCGAATTAAAATTCAGAAATTCCAATTGAATTTTAAAGAAGTGCAGACGAAAATAAGAAAATAGCATTTGAAATTTAGAATAGATCAATACAAATTCAGAAAAGATTAATTAAACTTCAGAAGAGATCATTTGGAATTCAGAAAAGTTTGTAAGAAATTTAGAAAAACGCAATTCATATCTTATAAATATCATTAAAATGTTAATAAATATCTTTTATTAACATTATCATAACCAATACTACAGACGTTACCATAAACACAACTATAATAATCACCATAATTATTACCATTACCACTATTATTACCATTGCCACTACCACTACCACTACCACTACCACTACCACTACCACTACCACTACCACTACCACTACCACTACCACTACCACTACCACTACCACTACCACTACCACTACCACTACCACTACCACTACCATTACCATTACCATTACCATTACCATTACCATTACCATTACCATTACCATTACCATTACCATTACCATTACCATTACCATTACCATTACCATTACCATTACCATTACCATTACCATTACCATTACCATTACCATTACCATTACCATTACCATTACCATTACCATTACCATTACCATTACCATTACCATTACCATTACCATTACCATTACCATTACCATTACCATTACCATTACCATTACCATTACCATTACCATTACCATTACCATTACCATTACCATTACCATTACCATTACCATTACCATTACCATTACCATTACCATTACCATTACCATTACCATTACCATTACCATTACCATTACCATTACCATTACCATTACCATTACCATTACCATTACCATTACCATTACCATTACCATTACCATTACCATTACCATTACCATTACCATTACCATTACCATTACCATTACCATTACCATTACCATTACCATTACCATTACCATTACCATTACCATTACCATTACCATTACCATTACCATTACCATTACCATTACCATTACCATTACCATTACCATTACCATTACCATTACCATTACCATTACCATTACCATTACCATTACCATTACCATTACCATTACCATTACCATTACCATTACCATTACCATTACCATTACCATTACCATTACCATTACCATTACCATTACCATTACCATTACCATTACCATTACCATTACCATTACCATTACCATTACCATTACCATTACCATTACCATTACCATTACCATTACCATTACCATTACCATTACCATTACCATTACCATTACCATTACCATTACCATTACCATTACCATTACCATTACCATTACCATTACCATTACCATTACCATTACCATTACCATTACCATTACCATTACCATTACCATTACCATTACCATTACCATTACCATTACCATTACCATTACCATTACCATTACCATTACCATTACCATTACCATTACCATTACCATTACCATTACCATTACCATTACCATTACCATTACCATTACCATTACCATTACCATTACCATTACCATTACCATTACCATTACCATTACCATTACCATTACCATTACCATTACCATTACCATTACCATTACCATTACCATTACCATTACCATTACCATTACCATTACCATTACCATTACCATTACCATTACCATTACCATTACCATTACCATTACCATTACCATTACCATTACCATTACCATTACCATTACCATTACCATTACCATTACCATTACCATTACCATTACCATTACCATTACCATTACCATTACCATTACCATTACCATTACCATTACCATTACCATTACCATTACCATTACCATTACCATTACCATTACCATTACCATTACCATTACCATTACCATTACCATTACCATTACCATTACCATTACCATTACCATTACCATTACCATTACCATTACCATTACCATTACCATTACCATTACCATTACCATTACCATTACCATTACCATTACCATTACCATTACCATTACCATTACCATTACCATTACCATTACCATTACCATTACCATTACCATTACCATTACCATTACCATTACCATTACCATTACCATTACCATTACCATTACCATTACCATTACCATTACCATTACCATTACCATTACCATTACCATTACTATTACCATTACCATTACCATTACCATTACTATTACCATTACCATTACCATTACCATTACCATTATCATTTTGTATAAGAAATTCCAACTAAATCTCTAAATATCATATGCGCTCAAAATCAGTTTCGTAATCAAAGTCATCCCCCCATGAAATATTCCGGCTACAGACCTGCCGGTTACATCCTTTGATTGATAGCAATCGTTACCATATCCAAGCATTAATTTAACTCTAGCTGAGCACCTTCTTTTTTTTTCTTGCACTGTCCGCCTTTTTAGCTTTTTTTCATTTTATTATTGCTAGCTTATAAGATTTGTTTTTGTTTTTCTATTTCATCGCTGCTTGCCAGCATAAAATTGCGCATTTATGAGATACTATCTGCATAGTTGACCCTGAGAGAGAAATCTGCGCAAAATTGCAGTCAGACAGACGGTGCAAGAATTTGCAATGCAAAAATTTGCCAAGTTTTTTAGTGCAGTCAAGGCAAATAGAAAAAACTAAAAAATAAAACCAAAAACAAAAACTTACAACAACCAGAACACGCTTTGAAGCTAACAATATAAAAAAGTCAGCGAACAAAATTATGTTGGTGAAAAAATGACCAGTTAAAAATAAGCGAAATTTTTAAATTTTTTCAACGCACCTTTTTCCTGCAGCTGTTGCAGGCTTTCATTGATTTCATTACGGAAAGTGCAAATTATTTTCTAATTTTTTTTTCTGTACGTTCAACATCTTGTTCATCATAATTTGTAGCTGCCTTGACTTTGCGGTATCTAAAATAATACCAAGCAAACCGAATCGAGCCTGTTTACTTTCCGCACGCTGACCAAGCAAAAGCGGCCCACCTCTAACTATTTCAAATGTTTGTGGCCAACAAATTTTTTGGCAGCTATTAAAACTGGCTCTCAAGGTAAAAGTTGTGTTGCCGCTTGCCGCACGTAGTATTCTAAACAACATTATTGCCATTAATAACAGCTACAACAACCTCATCATCGTCATCATTATTTTCGCATACTGCATTTGTTTTATTACAATTTTTATTATTTTTTCCTGTTTTGCTTCACTTCGCTGAATTTATGAGTCTGACGATGCCCATTAAATTGACTTTCTTTCAAACATTTCTTAAAATTTCCACACAAACATATGAAAAACACAAGCGTTGTATTTTGTTGCATTCAAATGGTTAATTTGCTTAAATTGTGTCTTTGATTCAATGCTATTTGGTTTTGGTTTATATTTTTTCTGGCTTTTATATCGTTTTTTTTTTAACATGACATTTTTTAGTTAAAATTTTCGGTACAGGATAGAAATTCTCTACAAAAAAGTTAATAGAAAAATATCAATGGTGTTGTTTACCTCACTTTTATTAACCATTTTTACAAAAACTAAGTCAAAGTAAGTTAAAATAAAATGTAAGTGTAGTTATTGTCGTTAGTTCTTGGTAGACCGCTATTTCATCAGAAGAAAACCGATGAGCATTTATTTCATTAAATAAAAAGAAAACAAAATAAATAAACACTTTTTATAAAAATAATTTTACAAAAATAAATAAACAATTTTTACTTTAAGTTTAACTATATCGCTCATTTCAAGCAAGATTGTTATAATTTAAAATTAAAAATTTTAGGAAGCCTATTTTAAACAGGTTCGAATTTTTTGGAAATAAACTGCTATATCAATTTCCAAGATGATTTTAGAAAATTACGGAATATAATAAACAGTTCGATTGTGGATTTTAAAGTTTTGAATTTTGAGTTGTGGCAATTTCTTATTGCACAAAATGGGCAATAAATGGAAAACAATTTATGTGAAAAAACTATCACAATATCTCTTTTCAATCAAAAGTTATCACTTAAAGTATATTTTCATAATACTCGTATTAGGTTGCGACCAGAGTCAACGCCGACTCAGACAGGCAGGCGCAGGCAAACTGTGTGAACCAGCAAGAAGAGTCAGCTTGGCTTTATTTCTGTCTCCATTTTTCTCAAGTTACTGCCTGCGCCTGGCTGTCTGCCTCGGCTTTCCCTCTGACCGCAACTTTAGACTATAAGTTTGATCAAAAATTGTCTTAAGCTCTCAGTATTTTATAAAGTAACATATACGAGTACTAAGTTACATATGTATATGTTTCTATGAAAGCAAAAATATTAACATGTTAAAAAACTGTGTACGATAAAGCGCAGGGATTTCAAAAACTAAAATATATATAGGGCTATATATATTTGAAGGATATCAAAAAACCATAGAGAACGAAAAAATTTACAGAATGATAATTAAAATTAAAATTAAAAAAATTGTTAAGTTACTAAAAACGAAAAATTGTGTACTTTGTGAAAAGTAATATTTGGCGTGAAATAATTATTTTTGCCTCTTTTACCATTTCGATAAAATATTGGCAAACAAATATCCGCGAAGGCTTGGCGAGTAGTGAGAGTAGTTATTGCGAGCGTTTGGTTGATATTTTTTCTTTAATAAGTTTATGTTCTTAATCTTAGAGTAAGAATTAGAAATAGAGATCGCAAAAAACAAAATAACATAAAATTATTTGTGTCTACTAGCAATATTGAAATTATTCATCTATTTTAATTAAGAAAATTAAAAATTTTTTAACTTTTCAGATAACAGTTCAGAGCAAAGCATTATGCTTTATTGTATATTTATAGGAGTTTATAAAATCAATATGAATTAATTTATGAATGCTACACAGTAAAAAATATGGAGATAAATTTTATACTATTTTGTATATATATAAATCCAAACCAAAAATGTTATACCATCAAATCTTATAAATTTTTCCAGATCATTTTTCTCGTCAGACCAAATCGAAACCACTATATTTTTAAATTTCCCAATTTCGGTGAATTCTTTTCTTTCAAACCAGAATATATTTTGATTAACATATGATATCCATATGAAATATTTAAATTATATTTGTTTTATTAATTTTATAATATTGAGTGGTATAAAATTTATAAATTATTTGGATTAAAAAAGTTTATACCACACAAAAGTTATAAAAAAGGTATAATTTACCTTCAAATTTTTTACTGTGTATTAAAAGTATTTTATTATAAGTATTCTATTTAAGTGAAAAAATGTGTTTAAATAAGTAATTCTATTTTATAGATTATTTTACTTTTATGGTTATAATTGTTTTTTTTTTCCTTGGTTACTTTGTAGACTAAAGTTCATAAGCGCATTACACTGATTCATTTTAGCAATGAATATGGACGAGTGGTAGTTACATGATAACTTGCATCACAGAGGACGCGAGTTCAATACCCCGCTTCAGCATGCTTTTTATGTTTTATTGTAGTTTTTTCATATCAGCGTTTAATGGATTTAAAAAATCGCATTTAGAAAAGCAATGTTCGTAAAACTATCTATTTTAATACTTTTGTAAGCATTTTCCAAATAAAACAAGGTTCGCTTTTGAGAAACATTTTAATCTGGCGAATGTTTAAAAAAGACTTAATTTTCGAGTGCCAAAATGACTTTTTTACTCATTTACGCACTAGACAGTTTCCGTTTTTAAAGGGTTCACTTCTGGTGCCTAAAACGTAATTTTCTATCCGTAAAAGTTCCTTATTTATTTTACTAAGAATAATTTTTTCACTGTGAGCGATACTAGTATTTAGAGTTGTAGAGGAATGCATTCAATTTAATAAAATGCAATAAAAAGGTGAATTAGTGAATAATGAAATAAGAATTCATTCAATGAACGAAATTTTTTAATCGCATTCAATTTTAAAAAATTGATTCCTGACCTGCTTTCAGGCAGGTTCTACATTTCACTTTTGAGTGAAAGTAATTCATAGCTGAATACGATATTTGGTGGTTTACATATCACTTTTTTCGTTTTATATTAATTTATTTATTTAATTCATTAATATAATTAATTGTATTAACGAAATAAGTGATATTTAGACCACCAAATATCAAAATGCATTATGAATATTGATTCACTTTCACTCGGAAGTGAGTTCAGGCCTGCCTGAATCAGATTTTCATTATTCATTTTCGTTATTCAAAATAATGAACCAATTTTTGGATTCATATGAATGCTATTCACTAAAAATGCAATTCACAAAAAATGTCAGAATTCTCAATTATTTTTTTACTGTTATTCAGTATTAATTTTTTATTCATTTTAAAACATTTATCATTTTTTTATTCATAATTAATTTTTTATTCCTTATTCATTTATTGTTCATAAATATATTTAAATTTAATAATATTTAAATTGTTTTTTATTCATTTGTTATTTATTTTTCATTTTTTATTCATTATTAATTTTTTTATTCATTATTCGTTTGTTATTCACTTTTGAATTTCAAATGAAATCAATGAAAAGCGAATATCAAGCTACTGAATAAAATTAATAAAATTAATAAATTAAATTAATAAAATTAATAAAAACTTAATAACGAATAACAAATAAATAACGAATAAAAAATTAATAATAAATTAAAAATGAGTGGTAAATAATAAATTAATAATGAATAAAAAATTAATAAATAATAAAAAGTGAATAAGTGAATACAAAGTAAATTATGAATAAAAAATGTATAATGAATATTTTTAAGATTTCCGTGTATTGAAAAAAAAACCGAATTAAATTACTTTAAAGAAAAATTTTCAAAAAATATCGGGTTGTTCTTAATTATTAATTTGTGTATAGCGAGTATTTAAAAAAAAATCACTACACAATTTGTGTGTAAAAAACAGTTTTGTATGGTATATTTTTTTACACAGTTTACGTATGACAAACCAGAAAAACTTCTAGACTTTGGAGGTTTTTTTATTTCTAGGTAACTTTTAACTTGTGTACAAAATAAAAAACAGTAAAATCTCTTAATATTTTACAAAAATTATTGTAATGACTTCACATTCTGCATATATGCTTTGAGTTTTAATATGAACTCTGACTATGATAGGAGTTTGTTTTTATTTCTAGGTAATTTTTAACTTGTGTACAAAATAAAAAACAATAAAATCTCTTAATATTTTACAAAAATTATTGTAATGACTTCACATTCTGCATATATGCTTTGATTTTTAATATGAACTCTGACTATGAAATTTTACAAGGTCGATTAAAAATCACGAGTACCTTCATTACAAAGTGTATTCATAAAAAAGGTAAAATCTCTTAAAATTTAAAGCTTAGTATGCTGTAGGAACGAAAACAATTTCTATAAGATATACATTGAGATTTTTGACAACAAACACGCAGCGAAATTTTTTTTCGCCAGCTAGTACGGTGTAGAAGTGAAAATTATTGCTATATTGCCAAATTTATATTCGTGAGTGGAGAGTTGAAATATCAAAATTTCGCTGTCGATTACATGCCCGTACATTTAATTGGCGCGGAAATTTGCCATTCAGCAATAAAAAATAAGCAGTAAGTATGTTTAAGTGTTTAATTTGTTATTTAACAAATTTATTGTTGCATTTATATAGTTTATTAATGTGTAGTCTTGCCTTTTATAGGATATAAAATTGCAGCAATAAAAATATGAATCTGTCAACCAGAACAGCAAGTTTTTTTTTCTCCACACAAAAATTTTGATTCGCGTGTAGAGTTATAGGCCCCAAAAATTTTCGTTTCTACAGCATACTAAGCTCTACAAAAATTATGTAATGAGTTGCCATTCTGCACATTAGCTTTGATATATAAAATGAGCCCTGAATATGAAATTTGGTAAAATTGTATAATAATCACGTCTACCTCCCACACATACAAAGTGTCTTAAAAAAACAGTAAATCTCCTAAAATTCAAAACAAAAATTATTATACATGAAAATCTGCACATAAACTTTGCTTTATAAAACAAACCTGATTGTAATATTAGCAAAATTTAATATATACCACTTCTACTTGTCCTATAAAGTGCCTTCATAGAAACGAGAACTCTCTTCATGTTATTGTTATGGCACAATAATTATTGTAATGACTTGAAATTTTGCACATAAGCTTTGATTTTCAATATACACTGAGGGAATGAAATTTAGCCAAAAAAAAAACGATCACTACGCCTGTTTCCCATACAAAGTGACGTCATCAAATTAAAAACTCCTTCATAAATTTCACAAAAATTATTGTATTGACTTGATTATTTGACAATTGATTGCTAGATTATTTGACTTGACTATTTTGCAGAGACGCGTTGCTATTTGAAACTTGCTCTGAGTTTAATATTTTGAATTTCCTCCTTACAAAGTGACGTCATCAAAATAATAACACCATCATAACATTGAATATACCAAAACACGGCCGTGGAGGTATTTGAACTTCGGTAAAGTTGTAGACAACACAAACCAGCACTTTGTCCATGGGTCTGCTTAAAATAGAAAGAAACACATTTTTGAAAGTAAAAAATGAGCATATGTCCTTTATTTAATAAATTTCATTATAGCGCTAATGTAGTTTTTGGATGTTAAAAATAGGCAATTTCAATTGATTGAACTTAAATTATAGCATTTTGTATAAAATTCATGCACACTATTTTATAGTTCTTAAAATTGTCCGCTTCTTTTGATTTGTATTGTTTTTCCAATGAATCTTGTTACAGGACCGGATTAAATAAACACCTCACTTTGTGCAAAGGTTAAAAAAGATGACTTGCCAAATGTCGTAAGCAAATTGTTGCCAATGAAAAGCAAACCGAAAACAATGCTTTTTTTCTCATAGTTACTATAAAAATGTATCTACGAGGACAAAAGCAAATTCTAAAATTTCTATTAATAAGGTAAAGAATGGAAGTATAAATTTAACATTATTTATCTTTCATTCCCTGATTAAGAGCAAATTCACGTTTAAATAAATGATTTTTCTTTTTCCTAACTCGGCAACAGTTTCATTTTGGAAATGATCTCTAGTCTATTTTATTCTGCTCATTAAGCTAGGCCAATTAAAATTCACAGAACATGTTGAATTTTTTTTTTATTATACAAACAACTCGCATTTAATAATTATTCAAATGATAAATAACTGAATAAAAAAAATCTATTAACCACTGCTGAGTGATAGTAAAAGAAAATGAAGACTTCACGGGACTTCAATACTGACTGACTGCCTGACTGACTGTTATAAATACCGAGGTAAACAAGTTAAACCACAACAAACTCGAATTATGTTGCACAGAACGAAACCGTAACAAATCAATCAACAAACAATCACAGCATTCATAACTGTGAGCAGTCCGACTTCAAGCCAAGCCACATCCAGCAGAGCTATCCATCATCATAGTTAAGAGTATATAGCGCACCGATGAAATAGAATATGAATTGTTGTAGATTAGAACAACAAAAAAATATTTATAGAACTAGACATAGTTATAGCAGAATAAGAAGAAACAAAAAACCGACTTTTTTCTCATCAAATTGAAAATGTTGATCATTTTAATGTTGGTGATGCCGATGAAGATGATGATGTCTATGATCAGCACTAACTTCAACATTAAACTCAACATGGTGCTGTTATAGATAGATTGCTAGAATAATAAGCATTAAAATATAGGTCATGATAACAGTTCCAAAATACAAGCTAGTTGCAACAACAACAACAACAACAACAGCCACAATAATAATCCTCACAAAAAGCAATAATAAAAACATTAATAACAATATTAAGATCACCAGCTAGCTTGAAGCTAAATCAAAAGCTGACAACAACCAACTTTTTGACAGCAGTTACAGCATAGCTCAGAGCATTCAGAGCGAACAACAGAGGCCCAAAATCTTACACAACTCGAAAAGCTAAAAAGAATAGAATTTGGTGAATAAGAAAAATCATGGTAACACTTAACTGTAGTAAAAGATACCGGTGGTTAAGTTGGCTATAACGGTGCATAAGAATTCAACTATTTATGCATGCGAAGTGATGGTGATGTTCGTTTTTTGTTCTATTATTGGCTTAAATAGCAGCTGCGTGCCTAGAAGATGAGCTACTTTGGAAGGAAAAACAGCATCAGGCAAAAATCTCCATGCGCTCCATGACATCATGAAAGAAAATCATAAAGTTGCATGACAACGACAACGAAGATAAAATGTTGCATTCGAGTATGATTTGAAAAAAAGGGGAATAATTAATAAATTAATTTTGTTTTAATCTTGTTAATAGTTGATCGCAGGAAAAAATTAATCCAGCCGAATGACCTCAAGAGTCTGCAGACTTCTGCGGCACAGTGTAGTGATTGTCAAGAGTTGGGATAGCACGCAGAAAATAGAACAATTATGTGCATATAAATTGCATGAAATGCATTAATAAATACATGAGTGGATAACGTTTGCAAAGAAAATTATCCCAGGCTTTAAATTTGCAACTTCATGCAAGGTAATGCGATAGCTTTAGGCAACAATTATGCACGGCTGTAGCTTTAATTGCAAGAAATGACACATAGAATGCAAATATTTCAATGCAATTAATTTTAAAATAGCTTGCATCGATATTTATACGTATGCTTTGCGACAGAATTTTCAGAGATTAAAATCATTGTGAAAAATTAATTAAAACTGAATTCATTGCGAGCGAAATTAACTGTGACAAAAATTCATTGCGATCAAAATTCATTGCGATCAAAATGCGACAATCAAAATCATTGCGACAAAAATTCACTGCGACAAACATTAATTGCGACATCATCAGAATCAACAGAGTGAAAAAATCTGTGTAACAAGTTAAATAAAATAAATTTCAATGCTATTTTAATTATTGCGACAAAGTTATTTGCATAATAAGTCATTGCAAAAAAAAAGGTTTTTATTCTTTTTTTTGTAGACGTGATACGTACTGATGAAAATGTTTAAAGAATTTCAAATCATTTTGAAAAATTAATGAAAACAGAATTAATGGCGACAAAAATTAACTGCGACCAAAATTCATTGCAACAGAAATTTATGGCAACATCTTCAGAATCAACAGAGTAAAAAGGAATGTGTTACAATTAAATTAAACTCGATTTCAATGCGATATTAATCATTGCGCCATCATTAATTGCGACATAATTCATTGCAAAATAAATCATTGCAACAAAAAAAAACATTGAATTTTTATTTGTAGACCTGACTCATATTGATGAAACTGTTCAATAAAATTCATTGCAACACAATTCACTGCCCAAAAATTTATTGCGACAAATTTCGTTGTGACAAACTTTGTCGCGACCAAATTGAATACTATCAAATTTTTGTTTTCTGCTTGACTCTGGCAAAATTTCTTCATTGAATTCATAAGTACAAAAGCTTACGAAAAAACGCATGCGACACATTTCAATTTGAGATAATTTTTGATTAACAAATTTAATTACAAAAAGCATAACGTAAAACTCATAGCGGCAAAACTAAAACAGGTAGAGATAAAAATCATTGTAGGAAAATAATTAGGACAGAATTCAGTGCGACCTAAATTCACTGCGACAAAAATGCATTGCGACAAAAGTTTAAAGCGACATGATCATAGTCAATGCAGTGAAAAAATAAGTGTTACAGTTAAATTAAATTAGACTTCAATGCGATATTAATCATTGCGGCATAGTTAATTGCGACATAATTCATTGCAAGATAAATCATTGCAACAAACAACAAAAAATATTGAATTTTTATTTGTAGACGTGACTCATATTGATGAAACTGTTCGGTGAATTGCATTGCAACAAAATTCACTGCCCAAAAAATTATTGCGGCAAATTTCGTTGTGACAAACTTTGTTGCGCCCAAATTGTGTACTATAGAATTTATGTTTTCTGCTTGACTTTGGAGAAATTCTTCATAAGTACAAAAGCTTACGACAAAACGCATGCGACATATTTCAATTTGAGACAATTTTTAATCGACAAATTTTATAACAAAAAGCATATCGTAAAATTCATAGCGAAAAGACTAAAACTGGTAGAGGTTAAAATCATTGTAAGAAAATAATCAAGACAGAATTCAATGCGACCGAAATTCACTGCGTCAAAAATGTATTGCGACAAAAATTTATAGCGGCAGCATCAGAATCAACGAAGTGAAAAAATGTGTGTTACTATTAAATTAAATTCGATTTAAATGCGATATTAATCATTTCAACATAATTAATTGCGACATAATTCATTACAAAAAAATTATTGCGACAAAAAACTTTTAACTATTTTTTGTAGACTTGAATCATATTGATGAAACTTTAAATACAATAAATTTCATAAGAACAAAATCAATATCCTAAAAATTGTTTGCGACAAAGTTTGTTGAGGAGACCAAATTGAGTACTAGAATATTTATGTTTTTTGCTTGTTACAAAACGCGACAAAACGCATGCGATAAATTTAAATCTGAGATACTATTTAAATTGACAAATTCTATTAGAAAAATCATATTGTCAAATTCATAGCGACAAATCTCAAACTGGTAGAGATTAAAATAATTGTAAAAATATAAACAAAACAGAATTCATTGTGACCGAAATTCACTGCGACAAAAATTTATTGCAACAAAAATTCATTGTGACAAAAATAAACTGCGACCAAAATTTATTGCGACAAAAATTTATAGCGACATCATTAGAATGAACAGAGTACGAAAATATGTGTTACAATTAAATTAAATTAAATTCGATTTAAATGCGATATTAATCACTGCGACATAATTAATTGCGACATAATTCATTGTAAAATAAATAGTAGACGTGAGTCATATTGATGAAACTGTTCAATAAATTTCATTGCAACACAATTCACTGCCCAAAACTTTATTGAGACAAATTTCGTTGTGACAAACTTTGTTGCGACCAAATTGAATACTATAAAATTTATGTTTTCTGCTTGACTGCCAAAATTTTTTCATTAAATTCATAAGTACAAAAGCTTACGAAAAAACGCATGCGACATATTTCAATTCGAGATCATTTTTTATTAACAAATTTTATTACAAAAAGCATAACGTAAAACTCATAGCGCCAAAACTAAAACGGGTAGAGATTAAAATCATTGTAAGAAAATAATCAAGACAGAATTCAGTGCGACCGAAATACACTGCGACAAAAATGTGTTGCGACAAAAATTTATAGCGACATTCTTAGAAGCAACTTAGTGAAAAATATGTGTAACAATTAAATTAAATTCGATTTCAATGCGATTTTAATCATTGCGGCATAATTAATTTCGACATAATTAATTACCAAATAAATTATTGCGACAAAAAAATTTATAATTATATTTTGTAGCCGTGAATCATATTGCTGAAACTGTAGATACAATAAATTTCATTGGAACAAAATCGATATCCCAAAAACTTATTGCGACAAATTTTGTTGTGGCGACCAAATTGAGTACTAGAATATTTATGTTTTTTGCTTGATTTTGGCGAAATTTCTTCATTAAATTCGTAAGTACAAAACGCGACAAAACGCAAGCGACAAATTTAAATTTGAGATACTATTTAAATTGACAAATTCTATTAGAAAAATCATATCGACAAAATTCATAGCGACAAAACTCAAACTGGTAGAGATTAAAATAATTGTAAAAATATCAACAAAACAGAATTGTGACCGAAATTCACTGCGACAAAAATTTATTGCAACAAAAATTCATTGTGACAAAAATTAACTGCGACCAAAATTCATTGCGACAAAAATTTATAGCGACATCATTTGAATCAACAGAGTACGAAAATATGTGTTACAATTAAATTAAATTCGATTTAAATGCGATATTAATCATTGTGACAAAATTAATTGCGACATAGTTCATTACAAAATAAATCATTGCGACAAAAGAACTTGAAATTTTTTTGTAGACGTGAACTATATTGATGAAACCATACAATAAATTTCATTGGAACAAAATCAATCGCCTTAAAATTTATTGCGACAAATTTTGTTGTGGCGACCAAACTTAGTACTATAGTATTTATGTTTTCTGCTTAACTTTGGCAAAATGTCTTTCTTCGGCAAGTACAAAAGCTTGCGACAAAACGCATGTAGCATATTTCAATGTGAGATAGTTGTTCAATTGACAAATTTATTTTCAAAAAGCATATCGCAAAATTCATAGCGACAAAATCCATTGCGACAAAATTAAATACGACAATATTTTAAACAAAAATTTTTATTATATTTTAAACATAAAAAAAACGTTTATTATTTACTTGTACTATACCCGAATAAGGGGTCAAATGTATGAGCTAGCCCTATAACATTTTCACCCTCAACATTTTTCTGAACACAACCAGTTTCTGTTTTCTGCTCTTTTAGGGTTACCCATACAAAAAAAAACCAGAAAAATTTCAAACATATGAGCTGGTTCTATTATTTGTTTACTCCTAACACACCCACTCTTTTTCTGCCACTCTTCTGAGGGTCCCAATACAAAAAAAAAAACACAAAAATTCTAGAAAAACAGTTCATATCTCTATCAAATTAGTTTTTTCTCCTAACAAGTCTACTGAGCACATATGCTTTCCTTTGGGGGTCCCAATAAAAAAGAAAAAAACTTGAGAATAAAAATCATATTACCTCTAAATCAACCTGCACAAACGTTTAATGTATGAGCTCTCCTATTATTTTTCCAGCATTAATATTTTTATTTAGCGCACCCACCCATATCTGCCACCCATCTGAGTGTTCTCATAATAAAAAAACATCAACTTAAGAAAAATGTGTTATGTATCTATTGACCTCTAGAGAGCTGGTCCTATTATTTTTTTTTAAAAAACACTATTTCACCTGAGCATATTGCGTCTTTCTAGGAATCCCTGAGTTAAAATAAAAACTGTTTTAGCTATGGCCAAACAGCGGCCGAGCAAGCCCAAATTTTAAATATTTTTCTCGGTCATACAAGGGTCGTTTGCTATGGCCAGGCAGCGGCCGAACAAGGCCAAATTTTAAATGTTTTCTCGGTTGAGAAACGGTTTGCCGGCCTTTTTTTTTGCTAAACTGCGGCCGTACAGAGGTCGTTTTGAAATAATCTCGGCTGTACAACGAATGTTCAGCTGCCGGACATCGGCCGAGCAGTGATTATTATACAATGAAAATTTTTTATTAACTAATTTCAAATACAAAATGGATTATTTTGCCCCACACACAAGTAGCGATACTTTCAACATTAGCATCGCCGAATGAGGCTTGCTTTTGCTGTTGCGCATACGTTTGTTGTTGAATAGGAACTTTGAAAAATTTTATGGCATGCAACGAGCGTACAGTGGCCGTATGGATTACTTTATTTAGACCTTGTACGACTGTTGTTTGGCCTAACTATCAGTTGCTAGGCTTTTTGGGCTATTTTTAGGCCATTTTTAACGCTTTTACGGCCGTTCGGCCCATGTTTGACCGCTGTTCGAACTCTTTTCGCCCCAAAATATTTTGCCCAAGTTCCTTTACAAAAAAGTCTTGGGAAAATTGTTCACATGTCATCTACATTTAACCCTAGAAAGGTCAAATGTATGCGCTGGTCTTATTATTTTTTTTTAAATTAATATTTTATCTGAACCTGAACATGCCCACCCCGTGTCTACCACCCTTCTGCACGGTTAGAAATCTTTTACTAAAATTGTACCGTTCGGCCCAAGTTTGAACGCTGTTCGACCTCTTTTCGCCCGAAAATATTTTGCTCAAGTACCTTTACAAACAAGTCTTGAGAAAAATAGTTCACATATCATATAAATTTAACCTTAGAGAAAGTGGTCAAATGTATGAGAGGTCAAATGAAAATTAATTATTATTTTTTAAAATTAATATTTCATCTGAACCTGATCATGCTCACCCCGTTTCTATTAGAAATCTTGTACTAAAATTAAAACTTTTGTGTACTTATATGTATAAATCAACACCATCTCTGTATAGCGATGCGAAAAAAAATCGCAAAATAGCGTAATCTTCACTCCGTAATGCGATAACCACGTGTGATTTGCTATTTAAATGCGCATCGCGTTTCATTTTCGCAACGCATTTATTTACGCATTGCAATACAGAGTAGGGCCCCAGCATTAGTTTCAAGTCTAGTATTTTCAAAATACTAAAATATGATTCTAATTTCGCTTTGGTTTAAAATTTAGTACAGGCTTGGATTAAAATATTAAAAACAAAATAAATAACAAACACCATGAGATTCGAACCCACGACAACCAGGTTGAAAGTTTACTAGTCTAACCACTAAGATATTGCGCTATACATAACAAAATCTATTAACAAATATATGAACCGAATCTCCTAATATTGAGTCTTAGTATTGCCAGGCTAACTTTTTACGGATCCAAATTCAAATTTAGTATCCAAATGTACCAGAATTTAGTCTAAATTGTATTAAAAACAATAAATAATACAGAATTGTACCTAAATTTGAACCAAAAAACTAAAAAGAATGCTAAAGAATTTCTTTTGTACTTAAATTTAAACAATTAATGTCTACGATCTATTAAATTATTACATGAATTAAATTGCAAGCTTAAGATCAAGTAAGTTTTTAAGACTTACTTGAGTTTTTAAGACTTTTTTCACTAAAGTTTAAACCTTAAAGCTAGAAGGTAAGCTGTAATATTTTTAAGCTTACTTGATCTAAAGCTCACAATTTTAATTCATGTTATTATTCATAGATCATAAAATCTAATTGTAATATTTCTTTTGGTTTAATTATTTCTAATTGTAATATTTCTTTTGGTTTAAATTTTAGTACAGTAGTGTTTTTAATTATGAGTTAGTATTTGCAAAGTTTACATTTAAAACCGCAAGGTTTAAAAAATGCAGCAATATTTTACTGGACTAAAATTTAGTTCGAGATTTTTAATAGTAAAATTTAACCCATAAAAAAAAGAAAAAAAATCAAGATAAATAGTTCATATATATATATATCAAATTAACCTCTAGAGTGGTTAAATGTATGAGCGAGTCCTATTATTTTTCACCGCTATTATTTCCTCTAGACGCACCCATCAGCTCTATCTGCTAGTCTACTGGTAGTTCGCATAAAAAAAAAAACAAATTTTTATCAATTCATTATAAATGAGTTTATCATTTAAAAATTCACAAATGATAAAAACTCAACATATTGCATCATCACGATGTTTGCTCATTTAAAATTGCTCAGCATATACATATATACTATAACGGAACGAGTAAGAAAATTAGGTGAGTAGTTCAAAAGTGAGCGAATATTTTATCCACATTCGCTCTGAGTTTGTGAAATTGATAAACTGCTCTTCGTAGATCTTTGAGTGATCTACGCACCCTCTTTGAAAGTTTGTCAATTGAACAAAATACGTGTTTGGAAAATACTTATTTTTTAAATTATTTCTAGCTGATGTTAAAATATTTCCAAAAAATTTACTAACAATTGACTTATTGAGAGTAAAAATCGCAAAAATTTATATTAAATTAATTTATAGTCGAATGTTGATGTGACGATTGAACGATCATCACGACTATTAACCCAATGTGCACAAAAACGGATGCGGATCCGTTACGAACCCGTTACGAGTCCGTCAGTACGCACTACGCTTTCTTATGTTTCGACGGACCCGTTAGGAACCCGTTACGAATCCGCCAAAAGAGTCTGAAACGGATTCGTATATGAAGTCCGAAACGGATTCGTATCTGAAGTCCGTTACGGATTCGTTTCTGAAGTCCGTTCTGAGTTCGAGGCGGATCCGAAAAAAAGGAAAAAGCAATTCGTATTTTTGAGAGGAATCGCTCTTATGTTGACGGACCCGTTACGAACCCGTTACGAATCCGTCAAAAAAAAATACCACAACGTTAACATAAAAGACAGTCTTAAATTTGTTTCACAATTTCTTATTTTATTTTCAGTGGATTAGGGATACGAAATACAATTGTGTACTTATTTTTATTTTAAACAACTTTTTTATTTCATTAGGCTCGTGCTCCTCAAGCTCTTCTTCAAATCGAAGAAAAGTACTTGTCAGAATTTTTAAATAATTATCATTAGTCATCAAGTTAAATGTGACTATAGGATAGCCGTACACAAGATATTTTTCGGAAACTTTTTTTATTGCGTGAATTTTGTACGCTTTGTCATTATAGCAGTAAAAGTTATTGGGATGCTTCAATGAAAAATAATGTTTAGCTGTTTGAAGAAACAAGTATGAGCCATCCTGGAACTCACCAACATTTTACTCGTTTGTTTGATATTTTGAATTATTTTTTTACCATTTAAACTAGCCTCCACTACTCTCTTATAAATTTGATTACAAAATAATTTTTTTTGTTTTAATTTACGTTTAATTTCCTGCAAAAAGTTTTCGAATTTGAATGCGTCAAACTTGTTAAGAGAACCTATATTTTTAACATCTGTAACTCAAACGAGTCCGTCAAGCGAGTCCGCTGCGAGTTCGCATTATTTAAAAAAAAAGAGTCTGAAACGTCTGTTTCGTGTATGAAGTCCGAAATGGATTCGTATCTGAAGTCCGAAACGGATTCGTATCTGAAGCCCGAAAAAGATTCGTATCTGAAGTCCGAAACGGATTCGTATCTGAAGTCCGAAACGGATTCGAATCTGAAGTACGAAACGGATTCGTAACTGAAGTCCGAAACGGATTCGTATCTGAAGTCCGAAACGGATTCGAAACTGAAGTCCGTAACGGAGAGAGGAATTTCATACGAAAAAGGATCCGTTTCGGACAAAATGTACGAAGAAGTGAGTTCGTTACGGATTCGTAACAGATCCGTTTGGCACACTGGGAAATAACGAAACTTTGATCAAGCCAGCTGCCATTCTCTTTCTTGCGTATATGTGTTAATATGCTTAAAGAACCACATGTGAATTATTATTATTTCTATAGCATTCAAAGAAAAACTATCACTGCCACTAAGCAGCGTCCGAGGTATGAGTAAGTGCAAAGCTGAGTAGTAGAAAGTCCGCTCCGAATCCCTAAAGGTTGTTTATACTGCATTATTATAATTTTTTTTCTTTTGTTTTGGTTTACATTTATGTTGCTTACAGCACAACAGCAGAAGTTTTCTTTTTTAAATAGAAAAATATGAGATAGGTGCTATTTTCTATTTAAATTCTATATAAAAAGTAACAACTTTTACAAATAAGTTCTGCTTAAATGACAGTTTATTTGATTGAAAAATTCTTTGTAGTAAAAACTCATTATTTTTCGCTACACTTAATTATCTGGGGAGTATACTTTTTTTTTGTTTTTTTTTTTTTGTTTTTGTAGTTTCTTGTCAGCGAATAATGACAAATGTTGCATGGGTTAAATGCTTAACCCAGCCGCGTGGAAACAAGTTAAAGTGTTACGCTGCTGTATAAAAACAAAAATTCCACTGCTTGCTATTTTCTACGAAATCCAGCAAATGCAGAGATTGCTACTACAACTACTACTTTTTCTGTGCTTTCAACACAAAGGAGCAACAACTATAGAGATAGATGCATGCCTTGCCGTGCAACAACGAAATACATTAAAAATATGAGCTACATGGTAGAAAAAGCACTTAAATATGCTTAAATAAATGCAAATCATGTTTATTGCTGCTGCTGCTGCTACGCCTGCGCGTGCACATTTCTAACAAAATATGGCTTATTAAGAAAGGCAAGCAATAATAGCAGCAACAACAATAACAACATGCTTTAGAATATTATTAGCTTTAAACAATTTCTTAGCTTGTTGTTGCTGTTGTTGTGGCAAATAGCATTAATGCACAATTGAGCACTGAAACATTTACACACACACTCACACTCACACACACTCGCAGGCACATATACGTGTAAACTAGGCTTACTTAACACAGTGCGAGCTTTGCATTTAATATTTCATGCCTTCTATTTTCATGCATTCCAAGTTCGTTTAATCGCATGACGCGCGTAGCTAGTCTTCAATTTAATATCCGTTGCGGTTGCCAGTTTGGCTGCCATGACTAAGTTTTCTTTTTTTTTTTAAGTTAATTGTCGTTGTTGCCTTTGGCCATGGCCAGTTAATTGGCCTTTTGATTGGGAACTGAAATGATGTCTCTACATAAATAATGACCAATAAAAAGAAAAATTATTTTGATTTGTTTACTTTAAAGCGAATAGCAAAAAATAAAATAAAAACAAATGACAAACAAAAAAAATTGACAGATAAATAAGCCTAACCGAAGCGGCTAACTAAATTGGCAACAATTAATTTCTTATGGATCTCAAATGCAATGCTAGATATTTATTTTTTATGCAAGCTCAAAAATTACTGAAGATTTTTTTCTTGGTTTTATACATGTCATTTGCAATTGTCAGTTGTTTTCAGACAATTAAAAAATGACAGCAAGTTGGCATTTTTTCCATCTTTGACAATGTCTGATATAAAAAAACAACAGAATTATTAAATAAGGTAATAAGGTTTTTTTTAATAAAATTTTATGTGTTCATAAAACTAACATAATGGTTTCCGTTCTTTATTAACTTACAAAAATTTTTTTGCTGCATTCTATCTAACAGCCATATTCTGGCAAAGTGACAATTGTTACCCAGTATTTTTTAATTTCTGTGTGTTTGTTGCAATTTTTTCATTTCAAATAAAAATTTGAAACTCAAAAATAAAAAATTTTGATAAAAATTGTCGCCTGCTTTTTAGATAGTGACAATTTCATTAAAAAATTTTGTTTTTTGAGCTTCTAATTTTGTTTTGAAATCAAAAAATTACAACCAACACATAGAAATTTTAAAAATACTGGGTAACAATTGTCACTTTACCAGAAGAGAGCTGTAAGGCTCTTAAGACATCAAAACGATTTTAGCTGTATTTTTTTTATAACTTTTTTGATACCTACATTAGGGTGTATTGAAAAAAGAACACCCAATTCCACCCCTAAATAATGAAAAAAAAAAGGAAAGACAATGCAGAAAATATTTTTATATTTTTTTTTTAAATATCTGGTTCCCCAAATAGCAGTTTTTTATGGAAATCGTGTGTTTTTGTAATGGAGCCTGCCTTACGGTACACTTTCTTAAGAAACCCACCATAGATCTCGATTCACCATTGCTGAAATGAATGCAATTTTTCGAAAAGACCAAACTCGTACAGCATAGAAATAAAAAAACCATTATTTACGATATTTTCACCTATTTTTGTACTGGAGCCCGTATTACGGTACACTTTTTTAAAAAACTGACCATAGGTCTCGATGCACCATTAAAAACCATTTATGCATGCAAATTTTCGAAAAGATCAAACACGTATAAAGATATACACGTGAAAAATTTCATTTCAGCATAGAGAAATAAAAAAACCATTATTTACGATATTTTCAGCTACGTTTGTACTGGAGCCCGTATTACGGTACATTTTTTTTTACAAAACCCAACAGATATCTTAATTCACCATTAAAAACAACTAATGCATGCAAATTTTCGAAGAAACCAGGCACGTACGGGGGTGTCACCATAGAAACAAAAAAACCTTTATTTACAATATTTTCGACTTCTTCTGTACTGGAGCCCATCTTACGGTACAATTTTTTACATAAAACACCAAATATATACATTTTTCTTTAAAAACAACTTATGCTTGCAAATTTTTAGAGAGATCATACCACTTGCAGGTGTGTAAGCATAAAAATAAAAAAACCATTATTTACAATATTTTAGACTTCTTTTGTACTGGAGCCCATCTTATGGTATAATTATTTTCATAAAACACCATAGATATCAGTTTTTCACTAAAAACAACTTATGTATGCAAATTTTCAAAGAGATCAGACACGTGCAAGAGTATCACCATAGAAATAAAAACCATTATTTACAATATTTTTGACTTCTTTTGTACTGGAGACCATTTTATGGTACAATTTTTTTGCAAAAAGCATCATAGATGTCGGTTTTCCATTAAAAACAACTTGCGCATGCAAATTTTCGAAGAGATCAGACACGTACAGGAGTATCACCATAGAAATAAAAAACCATTATTTACAATATTTTCGACTTTTTTTGTACTGGAGCCCATCTGACAGCACAATTTTTTACGAAAAGCATCATAGACAACAGTGCTGTACTAAAAGGAGTGCTCACAGTTGATGGCAAATATTTGGTAGGGCACACATTTACAAAGACCTAACTGGGATTTGCCCGTAACTGGGATTCGCCCGTAACTGGGAATAGCCCTAATGCATAGATGTTTTGCAAATACCACGATGCATGGCTATTGCCCGTAATTGTGAATAGACCTAATGTAATTTTCCTCGAAATTTTTCTTATTACATAATAAAGTAGTCCAATTTATTTTTGTAATTTATGTCCGTACTGCTGTACGTAGTAAGTAAGATCTCTCAAAAATTTTCATGCGTAAGTTGTTTTAAATAGTGAATCGAGAATTAGGGTGGGTTTTGTAAAAAAATGTATCGTAAGATGGGCTCCAGTACAAAAGTAGATGAAAATATCGTAAATAATGGTTTTTTAACTCTATGCTGACACTACTGTACGAATTTGATCTTTTCGAAAATTTGCATGCAAATGGAGATCTATGGTGGATTTTGTAAAAAAGTTTACCTTACGATGGGCTCCAATATAAAATAGGTGCAAATATCGTAAATAATGGTTTTTTTATTTCTATGCTGACACTCCTGTACGTGCTTGATGTTTTCGAAAATTGGCACGAACAAGTGGTTTTTAATGGTGAATCGAGATCTATGGTGGGTTTCTTAAGAAGTGTACCGTAATATGGGCTCCAGTACAAAAACACACGATTTCCATAGAAAACCGCTATTTGGGAAACCAGGAATTCATTTTAAAAAAAAATAAATATATTCTGCACTTCTTTCCTTCCATTTTCATTATTTAGGGGTTGAATTGGGTGTTGGTTTTGGGTCCATACTTTTCGATACACCCTAACCTACATATTTATATTTTAGAGTTAAGTAATTTCTCTTTTAACTGGGGGCGATGGAATAATGTAACATGTCTGACTGTCTCAACCTGGCGAGGCCAGCATAATCTTTGTGAAATCGTCTCAAGTCGACTCAAACCTCCACGTGGTGTTTCCTGGGCAACGTCAAAACTGACAACCGTTAGTTTGGCGGCTAATCTGAGCGGCGGGCCTCCCTAGGCTTAAAATAGGTTGTGCGTCGGGTTTGAAGCCCACCCGTAAAAACCAATTTCAATGAAAACAAACAAGAATAGAAGAAAAATGATCCCCAAATCTGATGACGACTACCGCAAACGAAAAACTGATAATGATTTACGGATATGCACCTGGAATGTCCGAACCCTTAATTGGGAAGGTGCCTCTATCCAACTGACTGATGTCTTGGAAAGATACAAAGCTGATATCACTGCTATCCAAGAAATGCGATGGAAGGGACAGGGTTGCATTCGGCATGCACCCTGTGATATCTACTACAGCGGCCATGCGGAGAAGCACGAGTTTGGATGCGGATTTGTAGTTGGCAAGAGACTACGGCCCCACGTCCTGCGATTCACACCTGTGAACGAACGACTTGCCATAATCCGCATCAAGGTTAGATTTTTCAATATAAGCCTAATATGTGCGCACGCTCCGACAGAAGACAAGGACGATGAGATCAAGGAAATTTTCTACGAGTGCCTTGAAAATGCTTACGAGCGCTGCCCCCGTCACGACGTAAAAATCGTGCTTGGTGACTTCAACGCTAAGGTGGGCAAGGAAAATATTTTTGGTCCAACAGTCGGAAAGTTCAGCCTCCACGACAACACCTCCGATAACGGAATGAGGCTGATTGACTTCGCCGCAGCACGAAACATGGTCGTAAGTAGCACTAGATTCAAGCATCTCAATATTCATAAAGCCACCTGGATGTCCCCTGATCAAAAAACCAAGAATCAAATTGATCACGTTTTGATCGACGGAAGGCACTCTTCCAGTGTATTGGATGTACGCACGATCCGTGGTGCAAACATTGACTCGGATCACTATCTTGTTGCAGCCAAGATCCGTACACGTCTATGCGCAGCTAAGAATACACGCAACCCTACACAGAGAAAGCTAGACGTCGATAAGCTGCAATCAAAACAGACAGCCGATGCTTTTGCCACTCGACTCTCACTCCTGCTTCAAAGCACTCCTCCAATCGATGATATATGCGCGCAGTGGACTCACATTTCCAACTCCATGCGTGCGGCTGCTGAAGAGGTGATTGGCTACCAACGCCCTAGCCGAAACCAGTGGTACGACCAGGAGTGTCGCGACGCCACTGCAGAGAAAGACGCCGCCTACAAAGCCACCCTGCAGTCG
This sequence comes from Dichetophora obliterata, assembly GCA_963920525.1. Taxonomy (NCBI): domain Eukaryota; kingdom Metazoa; phylum Arthropoda; class Insecta; order Diptera; family Sciomyzidae; genus Dichetophora; species Dichetophora obliterata. Next base: position 190,902,982 of record OY986438.1, read on the forward strand.
GTTGTAACGCGCGCTGCTAAGGAGCGATACAAAGAAAAGAGGAGGGAAGAGAGACATATTTTCAGGCGGAAAAAAAGAGAGGCAGAAAAGCGCGAGCAGGAGAAGATTGAGATGTATGGTGACAGGAATGAGGCCCGAAAATTTTTCGAAAAAATAAGACGCCTTGCCGATGGTTTTAAAACCGGGGCCTCTTCCTGCAAGGATGAAAACGGGAATCTAGTGACAGATGTCCAGAGTATACTGACGTTATGGAGGGAACACTTCTCTAAGCTTCTAAATGGCGACGCTGACAACAATCCCGCCAATAGAGATGATATTCCGGAAACCCCAATTTTGGATGACAGCGTTGAGGTTCCGCTGCCCGACTATGATGAAGTTCTGACAGCTATAGCTCGGCTTAAAAATAACAAAGCCGCGGGAGCTGATGGCTTACCTGCTGAGTTGTTTAAGAACGGAGGCGAAGCTCTACTTAAATGCATTCACGAGCTTCTATGCAGAATATGGTCGGAAGAATGCATTCCGAACGATTGGAATCTCAGTGTGCTCTGCCCAATCCACAAGAAAGGCGATCCCACTATCTGTGCCAATTACCGTGGGATAAGCCTTCTTAATATCGCATATAAGGTCCTGTCGAGCGTTTTATGTGAAAGATTGAAGCCCATTGTAAACGAACTGATCGGACCTTATCAGTGTGGCTTCAGACCTGGAAAGTCCACCATCGACCAGATTTTCACGCTACGACAAATCTTGGAGAAGACTCAAGAAAAACAAGTCGACACCCACCATCTTTTTGTCGACTACAAAGCCGCCTTCGACAGCCCAATAAGGAAGCACCTGTACTCCACCATGTCTGAATTTGGTATTCCTGCAAAACTAATACGACTTTGCAGGATGACACTGAGCAACACCAGCAGCGCAGTTAAAATCGGGAAGGACCTCTCCCCACCATTTATTACCAAACGAGGTTTCAGACAAGGTGATTCCTTATCGTGCGACTTTTTCAACCTAATGATGGAAAAGATCATCCGAGCTGCTGATCTGAGACGTAGTGGCACAATATTCTACAAGAGTGTTATGCTGCTTGCGTATGCTGATGACATCGATATCATTGGCCATAATACGCGCGAAGTCAGTGCAGCATTTTCCAGATTAGAAAGAGAGTCAAGTCGAATGGGTCTGGCAGTGAATGCAGACAAGACGAAATACTTAGTGTCAACAAACAAACAGTCCCAGCGTCTTGGAACCCACGTTACCGTTGACAATACCTCCTTCGAGGTTGTGAAGAACTTCGTTTATCTGGGATCCAGCATTAATTCTACCAACGACATCAGCATTGAGATCAAACGAAGAATAACTCTTGCCAACAGGTGTTACTTTGGGCTCAGTAGGCAATTGAGAAGCAGAGCCCTCTCTCGACGAACGAAAATCACGCTCTATAAATCGCTCATCATGCCCGTCCTACTTTACGCATCACAAACCTGGACGCTGAGCAGTTTAGATGAAAAGACTTTAGGAGCATTCGAGAGAAAGATTCTTCGTAAGATCTACGGACCAATCTGCGTCAATGGCGAGTACCGAATACGGTGGAATGATGAACTGTATGAGCTGTACGCTGACATCGACATAGTCAAGCGCATTAAAATCGAGCGGCTTCGCTGGCTTGGTCATGTTCAGCGCATGAAAGACGATGCTCCAGTGAAGAAAACATTCGATTCGGTACCCAGCGGCGGTCAACGCAGAAGAGGACGACCGCATCTTCGTTGGAAAGACCAAGTAGAGGACAACCTGACGAAGCTTGGAATTTCCAACTGGCGCCAGCAAGCGAAAGACAGAAATGGCTGGCGCAAATTCTTAGATGAGGCCAAGACCGACATACGGTTGTAGCGCCAACTAAGTAAGTAAGTAAGTAATTTCTCTTTATTTTCATTCAATTAATAAAGTTCCAGTTCAAAACAAAGGCTTATTATTTGACGTTTAAGAATTTTTAAAATACAAAAGAAAAACGCGACCCTGATCTACTAAAGAAATAATGCCTGTAGCTTATTTCAAATTCATCTATGCTGGATTCCTGGACATAAGGAATTTCTAGGTAACTGCAAAGTAGATGAACTTGCTCGTACAGGTACTATCAAACAACTATCTATAGATAAGGCAAGCCTTGGTATTCCTCTCACCAAATGTAAACGCCTTACACATGGGTTATCCGGCATCAAAACTAACTAAGGATGGTCAGCAAATAACACAAGTTACTGCCTTGGCATCACAATGGGCCTCATTGGCCCAAGTGTGTCTCGTTTGAGACAGCCGCACTAACCTAACCTAACCTAACCTTACCTATTTCAATTTAAAATTACAACAAAATATTGAAGTAGAAAAACTACGTCAGCTTTTAAAAGCTAAAATTTGAAAAAACGACGAAAAACAGCGCTTTTATACTGAGTGGCATATAGTTCTGCGTTAGTTTAGAAGAAACTTAATCTATTTACTTGTAAAGATTAATAGAAACATTTAAAAATCACGATCTCGAAATGCTTTAATTTTTGTAAGAAAACCTACATATTTCTTAAACCAAAAGTAAATAATGTAAAAGTAAATAAGTAAATTTAACCATTTTGGTCGTATCTTCTTTATGGTTATTGTGTCATTAAAACTCTTTTAAACAACAATTGTAAAGTCAATTGAAACCCATCGAATGGCAAACTCAGAAACTCAAAATTTTATTATAAAATTTTTGTGAATGCTGCGTTGACATATATTTTTAATTGTAAAAAAGCTAAAAAAAATTAACAACCATTTATTTTTTGTGATTTTTTAATGTTAATTACATTGTTTACATTTGAACTTCATAAAGGTAGATTTATAATGAAATTAATTAGAATATATTAGAAAAAAAATTGCATTTTTAACTTTTGTCAATTATTTGTACATTTTTCGCATAAATTGAAATTATGTTCAGCACAAATGAAATTTCTACACTTTTCACAGCGTGTAGCAAAAAGATTTTTGTTATTTTTATATGTGCAAATATAGCATCGGCCTTGTTTTGATGTACTTGGTAAATGGCGAATCTCCCGAATTCTTTGAATAACACTGGAAGCATCATTACTTTGAGGTTGTTTTTACGTTTAGTGATCTGTTTCCTCGATAAAAAGGCGACGACGCATATTATGGTTCGTTTTAGAATTTTTCCAATTCGGGAACAATGCAATGAACGTCACGAATGCATTCAACGCACTAACATCAAGCATGTTACAAAATACTGGCATTGGCCACCGATTGACTTTTCGTTTGCATGTGTACGTAGCCACCATTTGATCCATAGTATCAACTCCACTCTTGGTTTTGTTGTAGTCTTCAATGATGTTAGGTTTCTTCTTTTCACTATTCTCATTTATGCTGAAAGCATTGTGGTATGTACTGAGCAATGTCACAAATCGGTACTGGCGAGGAACATATGACAACATAACTGCTTGCAATTTATGTTCATATACAACTTCTGTATGATAAATTGGCTTTTGACGCATGTCGAGTAGAACTGAAGGAATTTCAGTCCTATTTTTCCTTATTGTTCCCAAAATAGTCATGCGATTCCTATGTAAATCTTCTGTCAGAAAGTCCTTCCACCAAATCCAAAACAACACGCCATCCGAGATTACGTTCAGGAGTGGTATTACGATTCCGACCAACATTAATCCGTGTGTTGTATGCATACCAGCTTTTTGAGTCGCATAGCACCCAAATTTTGTTGCCATATTTCGCCGGCTTGGATGGAACATGCTGACGAAACGGACATCGCCCACGATACGGAACTAACTGTTCATCTACGGTAACGTTTTTTCCTGGTGTGTATACAACTTTCAAATTATGATTCTATTTATCGTATACATTTCGAATCGGTGCCAATTTGTCACGTACAGAAGTACTTGTAGATGCAGTGTTGGCCATACGTTGTTCGTGGTCATCAAATCGAATGCAACCATGGATACGCTTGAACATTTTCAAAGACATTGTTGCTCTAAATATTGGCCGACCAGTTTCGTCATTCCACAGTTTAGTGACACATTCACCGTATGATCGATACACACCAGAAAGCAGCAACAATCCAAAGTATGCGTGCAGAGTGTCCAAATCAATGTTTTCCCAATCGTCTTTGTACTTTCGCACACCATATAAATACGTCATGTTCAAAATAATATTCTCAACCGGTTCAAGGAAAATGTGAAATGCAGACGAAACATCAACTATAGTAGCAGCTGCTAATGCTTTTGGACCTCAATTATAACAAAAATGAAACATATAATGAACATGAACCCATAACAAAGATGGTAGGTTTTTACCTGAAGTGAAATTTTCTGCACGTCGAAATGAATTTTTCGATTTATTTCAAATGGTTGCGATGAATATTCAATTTTCTTATTTTTTGAAAAATATTTATTTTTAGGATTTGCTGCATTTTCTTCTGCTAAATATTGCTCAAGTGGCTGAATGTCGTCTGCATCCGAATGCACGCTAACTTCACTTTCATCATTCTCCTCGTCTGATAATGCAAAATCATCGTCACTATTGCACGGAGATTCGCCCGCTTCGCTTTCCAAATCAAAATCCATTTCTAGTTCATCTCACTGCCTTCTCTCACATAAAACTCTATCCATTTTTTATCAAATACTTCGAAACACAACCAAAATTCAAATAAATGCGCAAACAAACTTCACTTATGTGTGTTCCAGAACAAACTGAATTTCATAAAACGAAAAGATAAGAGCGTCCCTCCAGGAAATGTGAGCATTCCCGGATGTTACCAGGAAACATTCCATGGAATGTAGGAAGCATTCCCCTTTGTTGCACACTCCATTGCTTTTTTTACATAGCATGTCATTAGAGGGAAACATTCCTCTCAGCTGTGTTAAAAATGAATGTGAAAACATTCCTCTCCGCTGTCTTAAAAAGCGAATTACAAGCAGTCCTCTCCCCTGTTCTAAGAATTAGTGTGGAAACAATCCTCTCCCTTGTTACGAAAATGCACGGCCAGGATTCGAACCCGGGAACCCTGAGCGACAGTCAAGCGCGCTACCACTAGACTATCGAATTCTACAATAAGCGGCTAGAAAACAATGATATTAATATTTTCTATTGTCATTGCTTGACAATAAATAAAAGTTTCCACATGCATTCTTAAAGAAGCGGTTTGGAAACAATATATATACAAAACTACCCTTAAGCTTGCAAAAGATACGGTGGGGAATGTTTCTTTATCACTTTTAGATGGAAGCCTTCCGATTTTTCCTGGAGGGTATAACTGCACAGGCAAATACAGTAAGGGTACAAATTCAAAAACTGGTTTTTTGGTTGTTCAGGCAAAATAATTCTACTTTTCAAAATACAAGGTCATTCCGCTGAACCGTTTTTATTTTATTCAAGGTTAAAGATCAAAATTGTATGCGTGCGCATACAGGGGACCGATGAGGGTTAACGAAATAATAAAATTCATGCTAGGAGGAAAGTTTTTTAAAAAATCAAAATAGGAAAAAATCGTGGTTTTAACCATTAATCACACAGGACCTTGTGGTTAAAAAAAGAGAGTGTCATCTTGTTTGGCAGTATATTTTTAGTTGAAGTCTTTATTTGCTTTTACTTTAAGACTTATGTAATTTTTCTTTCAAAAATTAAAGCATTTTGAGATCGTGATTTTTAATGTGTTTCTAAAAAAACAACTTTGTCCTTGCGGGAGAGGAAGACATCCTTATTTTTTCCTAAAATTTTTTTTGGAAGAGCTTGACTATACTATGCAACTTTTGAGACCTCTTAGAATACAATCGAAATTTTTCGATACGCCCTAATGTAAATATCTAATTCCAGCATTTTGCGACAAACTTAATTTCTACTGTAGAATCATACACTGTACCATCAGTCCCGCAACTAATTAACCATTATTTCCACTAGACTCAATTAATGTTTTTTTTAAGTACGTCTTTTCGTAATTAAAGCCTCTCATTTTGTTATCAAAGTTGTTCAATATTTTTCTTTAAAAGTTCCTAATGAACTCTTTTAAGCTACATTAGTCTTTGTTCTGTTGTCTTTCATGTATTCTAGAGCTATAATATTTTTTGGGTTTTAAATTTTGAATATGTTTTTTGTTGAAATATTTTCAACACAAGAAAAGTTTAATTTAGCAGTTTAAATTAACTTTAATATCCAGTAAATACATTTGTTGTTTTATTTCGAAAACTTTTTTGATATTAGTGTCGTTTTAATGACCGCTATTAGCGGCCTTGGGTGCTAGTTTTAAGGCTTTTCTTGAAGTTATCACTGTCAACCGACGTCAGGCAGATGCAGCCACACATGCTGTAGGCATCACTTTTTTCAGATAGGTGTGCATAAATGTATATATGTATGAAAAAGAAAGTCATTAAAATTCACTGATTAAGATAAACGTAGCTATTTTTCATTTTTATGTTGACTATTTTGATGAACGTTAAAAAAACGTTGAGGGTTTTTTTAATTATAGGTTGAATTCAAGCGCTAATAATAGAGTTTTATGGTTAGATAAAAGTTTATGCTTAGTTTTTAATTATAGACAATTTCTCCAATAAAACTTGAGCTTAACTCTATAATTAATGGTTAAGAAAAATAATTCAGCGAAAAAAGCTAAGGAAGTGCTTCTTGTAGAGAGAAGTATTCTGATTGTATGAGAAAAATATTATGATACGCTTTGTAAACAGCATGCAACCACATAACAAATACTATAAAAGCAACAACAAATAAAACTTCAGCTGCAACTAAAACAAAGTATGAATTAATCTGGAAGTTAGACAAACAGACTGACTGACTGACTGTCTGTCAGTCTTTCGCAGCGGCTATTTTCGCCAAGCTCACATTTCTATTTTATCTGTTTAATGTCTTATTTTGCAAAACATCATGATAATAAGAGAGTTATGGAAACAACAACAACAATTGCAAAAACAATTATAATAATAATAAAATAACAAAACAACAACAACAATATAAGCAGTAAAAGCAACTGCAATAATAATAAAAGTTAACAAAAAATAACAGCAGAAAAAGGAGTGAAAAAAAAAATTTACCATAACCAAAGCCGGAAGTCAAGAATTCGCTATAGAGATCAAATAATATAGTGTACAGCATGCTAACGGTTACTCGATTGCAAAAAGCTACAAATGATGTTGTGCTGACAAGTTTGGGTGATCACAAGAACCCGAATGAAAGTGAAAACTTTTTCAACTAAGGTCAAACAGTGGCCGAACAAGGCCTAATTTTAAATAGTTTTTTCGGCCAAACAACGGCCGTACAAGGGTCGTACAGCGCCCGTACAGAGGCCAATTTGAAATAACAGCGGCCGAACAGTTACTATTCTATGAATTTTCTATTCAATGAAAATTTTAACTTGATGTTGAAATAAATTAAATGTATATATTTAAACATATTTATTTATTAATATAGATGCATTTATTAAATTGGTTTATTTAATTACGGTTAGAGAAAAGGTTTATATTAGAAAATCAGATAATATTGAAAACAGTGAATAAAAAATTATACAAACAAAATTTTACTGTCTTAAATGAAAATTCACTTTGGCATTACATTTCTACAACTTCATATACAAAAAAAAATTATTTTGAGCCACACACAAGTGCCGATACCATCAAAACCCGTGTCGCCGACTGAGTCTTGCTTTTGTTGATGCGTTGAGTAAGAAGTTTTAAATTTAGTGGCATACAGTGGTCGCACAACTTAATTTAGCCCATATACGGCCATAGTTCGACCCAACTTTCGGCTATTAGGCTTTTTAGATGATTTTAAGGCCATGTTCGACCCTTGTTCGGCCATGCGGTCGATGTTCGACTGGTGTTCGATCACTGTTTAACCGCTGTTCGGCCGCTTCTTACAATAGAAGTATCTTAGAAAACAACATTTTTTTAAGCATATAAAAAAATATAAAAGTGATTGACTCTATACAAAGTTGTTGTTGTTGCCTTCTTAAAAATTTACTTGATCTAAAGCTCGCAATTTAATTCGTGTATTAAAAAATATTTTATTTTTAAATTTTTTTTCACAACAAAATCACTTACGAAAATAAAAGTACTTTTTTTTTCTTTGTGTTATTAAAAAAAAATCAGATTACCAAAACAAGACATTAATTTCTTATTTAGTATAATAAAAACCTTAAACCCCCAAAAAAACAAACATTTTAGCTTTTTACAATATTTATAAAAATAAATATAAAAATAATAATAAAATAATATAAATATATATAATTAATAAATAATAAATATATTACATAAATATATATATATAAATAACAAATAATATATAATAACCATCAACCTTAGCTGCTTTTAATATTAAAAACTAAAATAATTACATTTATATGGAAAAAAAGGAAAACTTTAGTAACCTTTACATTTTAGGTCTGTTACCGTACACGCAAGTTTGTGAAAAATTTCAAAAATTGTTTAATAAAAATTAGAAAGTTTTCAAAACTTTTGACAAACTTGCGTGTATGGGAACAGACTTTTTATGAGAACAAATTTGACTTTAATTTTACAAATCCGAGCAGAAATATGCATAGCGATAGAGTTAGAGAATGATCATAATGTTCTTATTGATCACATTCTTAGTGATTTTAAAAGTGACGCACAATATAATACTGATCAAGTCACCTAATCTTGTGAATAGCCATTCGATTTTTGTAAGGACTACATAAGTAAGGATAGCTGCAGGAAAACCGGTTTGCCACCTGATCAGTTGTTTTTAAGGCTTCCTTAAAAGGTCTATCTCTATCTTATCAATATCATGTCCTTAATTTAATTAAGTTTAGTTAAGGAAAGATGACAAAAATACTATAAGAGAGTTGACACTTGTCTCTTAAACTTGAGAATATGTAATAATAGTTCTTAGAATTATTAAAAAAAAGTTTAAATACTTGTATCATCTAATTAAACTAAAAGTTAGTTAAATTGATTGAAAGCATGATTGTGCTGTTTTTCTATTGTTAAAAAATCGCAGGTTTTAGTTAATTTTTGACAATATTTTAACAGCCTCAAGTGACAGTCGTTTAATTGCTTTTGCTTTGTAAACAAAAAGTTTTGAATGTGAATTTTTAACTCCCTTAGTTTGCATCAAAAATTAACCAATTTACTAATTTAAACATACTTCAACTAGTGAGTAATTGGTTTTTCTGTTTTTTTTCCCCCGAAGTAGTAACTAGTAGTGCTTTTATTGGTACGCTTGTAATTCTTAGAACAGTTTTTGAATAGATATTAATTTCGGTTTCTTTAGATTAAAAATACTGGTCGAAAAAATAAAAAAGAGCAAAAAAAAATAAAGTTGGCTTTGTTACGACACACCTCTTAGCATTTTGACGTGACAATGTAGCGTTAGAATTATCCTAGTCACTGTGCCCATTCATATAATAATAGAATTATTGTCTAAATCCTTGTTTAAATCTTTATCTCAATGCTTGTACCAAACCTTGTCCTAATCCTTGATCGGATGTTCTTGAGTAAAAATATTAGCGGTCGAACATGGGCCGAACAGCGGTCGAACATGGGCATAACGGCCGTAAAAGTATTGAGCATGGCTTAAAAATAATACAAAAAGCTTAGCGGCCCAAAATTGGTTCGAACAACGGCCGTACAAGGCCTTAATTAAGTTCTACGGCCACTGTACGCCCGTTGTATGCCACCAAGCAAACAAAGCAAACAAAGCAAGCAAAAAAAGCAAACCTCACTCGGTATCTTTATTTAATTCTGATTTATGAATTTTCGACCAATTAGTCAGATCGATTCTGTCGCGGTAGCGCTAATCTTATTACCAAAGAAATTCACCTTATGGTACCTTTTACACCCTTTTGGTATTCTGCAACCAAGCGTGACCGATGAATATTGTTACCATCTCTTTAGGTGGTAACAAGCAAAACAGCTGGCATTTGTATAGCTTGCAGCTGCTCTGGGTGGCTGCGAACAAAATTAACATAAAACTGCAGCTGTGCTAGCGTAGTTCGTTCTTATTTCCTGCTAAGAAAAGCAAATATTATTTTAAAATTAGCAAAATTTCATTAATTCTTTGCACTTACTTCTCTTTTTTACTTTTTTTTTTTTTTGTTGCACCACACTCTCACACAGAACTGCGATTGCTTTATTTCAATGAGGTGAGTTTACGACGTTTGACAGCGTTATAGCTTTGACACATTGGCATAGCTAATCTTGGTTATCTTTTGTAGTTTAAAATATAACCATTGCGGATGACACACTCAATATTTTTCTTAATTAGTTTAAAAAAAAAACGAAAAATATAGAAGCAAAGGGCGAATCGTAAAATTTCAGCGTGTGTGCTTGAGTGAGAGCACAGTAGTTATCAACGAAAGTGTAGAAAGAAGAACATCAAAATCAGCTGTTAAAACTCGTTTAGCTGCGATGTGTCACAGGTATTACCGAGTGCACAGAATACCGATTGCTAAGACCGGTAACGAATTTAAGTAGCAAGATTACTATTACCGGTAACGCACAGAGTCGATCTGTTAGTTTGGATTTTAAATATTTTTATTTTTAACACATTTTATTTACATATATATTTTTTATTAGTTTGAGCCAGGTGAAACATACATATATTGAATTTATTTCAGCATGAAGTTTCAATTTATATTGAAAAGTTTCTCATTTTCATTCGAATAGAATACAGTAGAATCATCACTATTCGATCGATGTAGGGCAGCTGTACGCTCGTTCTAGGGTGGGCCGTGTTAATATTCACAGTACTGTAACTCCGTTTTCGACCGATCGGTTTACTTCAAATTTTGTAAGGTTAGGTTTTATAAGAAGAGGAATTTTTGGCATCAGATTTTCAAAAAAACGAACCATTAGGGGGGCTCCCTGTTGAAAAATTACAAAAAAGTCAAAATGAGCAGGGATACATTTTATTTCACTGGAAAAAATCTTAGAAACCTTTTTTGTCCACTAATTAAAAAATTTGTACAAAAATAATTTCATCAAATCGGCCCACCCTATGCTACAGCCAAGATTATTTAAAAACGGCCACTGTACGACCCTTCTACGGCAGCTGTTTGGCCAAAAAGTCCTGCAAACAACCTTTGTACGGCTGAAAAAAATATTTACAATTAGGTCTTGTTCGGCCGGTGTTTGGCCTTAGCTTAAAAGTTCTTATTTTTTCTCGGGTTTTTCCTAATTTTTGTCGAAATCCTTATCCCAGTCCAATTCCAAATCCCTGTCCCAATCCTAGTCCAAATCCAAGCCCAAATCTTTTTCCTAACTCTTTTTCTAATCCTTGCCAAATCTTTGATTTTTTTCTCGAGGCATAATCATCAACCTTTACTGTGGTACATAGCATTTACTTTAGTGCTGTGCAATATTTCCATTCGTCGATGATTCATTATTATATGATATATGATGCATTTACGTTACATTTAGATGTTGCATTAGATGACGTTATATTTTTTTGTTGTCATAAAGCTTAAGAAACTACCCTTACTATAGCAATATTAAATTTATCGTTATGTCTTTAGTCACTGAGATATAATTTAATGCAACGCTTTTGAATTTTTGTTGCATTGAAGGGCTGCTACCGCGATTTCATGTTGTCATAATTTTTTTTTATTTTAACCAAGAAGTCAAAGTAATGGCCATCCTATTGTCATACGATAATTTTTACCGTAGCTTCTATACTCAGGCAGTAGTAAGTAATTGTGTGTAACGATATTACATTTTTGTTGCATAAGCTGCCACTTTCGCTACTGAATAGTTTTTTTTTGTCGTAAAGTCGATCACGTACTTATTCGTCAATTTTCTTTCTAATAGCTAATATACTCACTGAGATTCAAGGAATATATTAGAGCAATTCACGTTCTTATTTGCACTTTATTGCAAAATTATGCAATAGCAAAAGCTTGCTATCAATTGTGAACAGCTTTTTGTGAGATACTCTGCAACACTTATTGCAAAACTTAACACAGCTGACTACTAAAGATGCGAACATATTTCTGACCTCTTTCTCAGAAGCTTCTTACAGATAGTTCAAAAGAATTTTGATTTCCTTCTCCGTCTACTTTCTATTGGGATTCTCCTTTTTAATTTTTTTTTATTTTTATTTAAAGGCACTCCATTGCAATTAAACAAAATTGATTTCTTTGCAAATTGAAATCAGTTGATCAGCTGATTTAGCTTATAATCCCTTATTGCATATGAGTAGTATTTATAAGCTACAGGTTTCCAGTGGTGCATTTTTGCAACAATGTAGCAAGTGCAATTCTGTGCATTTTGTTAGTGTTGTGCAAATATGTACAGTAATATTTTGCAAATGCACTCATGCAAGACCATTGCACTAGATCTTGAACTCTACTATTCTACACACACTTGTTTAGTTTATGATCAAGAAGAGTGTCTCTTCGCGACTTCATGATGTCATAAATTTTTGCTTATTTTTGTGAGAAAGGTATGAAAGCAGCCTTCACTGGCGTATAATATTTTTTACACTAGCATCTATAACACAGACCAATGAAATATAACTTTTTTTTTAGCAGAAACTTGAATATATATTTCCGAAGGATTTTGGTGCGCTGAATTCTAATCTGGCAGCAGAATTTCTCTATCCCGTAAGGTTTTTGAGATAGCTCAACCTAAAAGTGCAAAAACATACTTTTTTTTCGTAATATTTGAGGTTTTTCGTTGAGATATAGCATGTTGAAATTCTTGCTTCTTGCTTCTTACTTCTTACTTCTTACTTCTTACTTCTTGCTTCTTACTTCTTGCTTCTTACTTCTTACTTCTTACTTCTTACTTCTTGCTTCTTACTTCTTGCTTCTTACTTCTTACTTTTTACTTCTTACGTCTTACTTCTTACTTTTTACTTCTTACGTCTTACTTTTTACTTCTTGCTTCTTTCTTCTTACGTCTTACGTCTGAAGTCTTACGTCTTCCTTTTTACTTCTTACGTCTTACTTCTTACTTCTTACGTCTTACATTTTACGTCTTAAGTCTTACGTCTTACGCCTTACTTCTTACTTCTACCTTCTTGCTTCTTACTTCTTACTTCTTACTTCTTACTTCTTACTTCTTACTTCTTGCTTCTTACTTCTTGCTTCTTACTTCTTACTTTTTACTTCTTACGTCTTACTTCTTACTTTTTACTTCTTACGTCTTACTTCTTACTTTTTACTTCTTGCTTCTTTCTTCTTACGTCTTACGTCTGAAGTCTTACGTCTTCCTTTTTACTTCTTACGTCTTACTTCTTACTTCTTACGTCTTACATTTTACGTCTTAAGTCTTACGTCTTACGCCTTACTTCTTACTTCTACCTTCTTGCTTCTTACTTCTTGCTTCTTACTTCTAACTTCTAACTTTTTACTTCTTACGTCTTACGTCTTACATTTTACGTCTTAAGTCTTACGTCTTACGCCTTACTTCTTACTTCTTGCTTCTTGCTTCTTACTTCTTACTTCTTACTTCTTTATTCTTGCTTCTTACTTCTTGCTTCTTACTTCTTACTTTTTACTTCTTACGTCTTACTTCTTACTTTTTACTTCTTACGTCTTACTTCTTACTTTTTACTTCTTACTTCTTACGTCTTACGTCTTAAGTCTTAAGTCTTACGTCTTACGTCTTACGTCTTCCTTCTTACTTCTTATTTCTTACTTCTTACTTTTTACTTTTTTCATTTTACTTCTTACTTTTTACTTCTTACGTCTTACTTCTTGCTTCTTACTTTTTACTTCTTACTTCTTACTTCTTACGTCTTACGTCTTAAGTCTTACGTCTTCCTTTTTACTTTTTACGTCTTACTTCTTCCTTTTTACGTCATACGTCTTACATCTTACGTCTTAAGTCTTACGTCTTATTTCTTACTTCTTCCTTCTTACTTTTTACTTTTTACTTCTTACTTCTTACTTTTTACTTCTTGCTTCTTACTTCTTACTTTTTACTTCTTACTTCTCACTTTTTACTTCTTGCTTCTTACTTCTTATTTCTTATGTCTTACTTCTTACTTCTTGCTTCTTACTTATTACTTACTTATTACGCTTCTTGCGTCTTGCTTCTTACTTCTCTTTTAATATTTCTCACATCAAGCAAACCATCTTCTTAACAATCATTTTCATCTCAATTTTAATTTGCAATCTTGTCAAAGCGTTTATATTTTAGTATGAAGTAGATTTTAAAAAATCGTATTTTGAGTAACCGGTTTTCTGAAAATAGATGTTTTACACCAAGCTGCATATTTTTATATGCAAATCTTGGAATCAGTTGCAAACATTGTTGACTATTTTAATAACTCTTAGCTATAACTTACACTGTAAAATCCTCATGTTTTAATATTGAAACATGTACATTTTTGAAGCAAATTTGTGACTGTTCATATCTTTTTTAAATACATAGGCCCATAATCATAGTCAAACTAAAAGTCGACTCTAAATTTAGTGCAAGCTTTTTGACAACATATTATATTAAAAAAACTGTTCAAAATGCTTATTAAATTTAGATTCGACTTTTATTTTGACTATGGTTATGGGCCATAGCCGCTTATTTTTACAATATCTTCTGGATATTACAATAGCTTACAACAACTTATCGTCAAAGTAACAAAAAATGTACTTAAACTATATCTGGAAATTGGAAAGAAGTTTAGGTTTTGGAAAGTTTTCTTTAAAAAAATTATACACATTTGTCAGAAATTTTAAATAAAATTTTTCTGTGTAGTTTTTTTTAATATGCCTTTTTTCAATTTTTTGCTTTCCTGCTCTAGAAAAGTGTTTTTCTTAGCGTTTTTCTGCACACAAGCAAAACACAAAAAAAAATTATGAAAAATGTTGCAAAAACTTTTCTTTTGTCTTTTAACTGGACGACGAGAATGATGATAACGTTGGCAATGACGATGACGGTGACTTTGCGAATCAAGCGGAAGCTTATAATTATCTCAAAGTAGAAACTTTGCGGTTAAGCAATTTAAAGCCACATGGCAGTGAGAGAGAGAAAGAAAGAGAGTGAGAGAGAGAGAGAGTGAAGTGCTGTTGAAAGGAGGATTTTACTTTCAAATGTAGCAATAAAAGGTACTTCCAACTTAATGGCAAATATCATTAAAAAACCGATCAACTATCAAGCTGTGCCACAGAACCAACTTATTAGCGATCTTAAAATTATAATTAAAAGTTATTGTTTTAAGAAACAATAAAAGTGGTAATAACATTTATGACAGCACTGTATAGTACAGTAGCGTCTACTGGTACCAAGCGCCACAAAATCGCGCAAAGCGAAGAATAAAAAACATCGATTACTTTCTCAAGTCAGCTTCTGCTTAAACTGCAGCAATAGCCACCACAGCAGCAAAACATAAATAAAAACAAAAACTAGAATAGAGAGTATGTATTTGTAATCAAAATAATGATAGCTATAAATGTCAGCGACGATTCGACGTTAGAAACTTTAGCACATCAACGGCATGGAAATGGAAAAGAAAGTCATTGAAATGGCCTGATTAAGAAAATCATTGGCTAAGCAAATAATTCATTTGGCGGTTACCATATTCTTTTTTTCTCAAAATAACGTGCATTAGTCTTTCTCTATTACAATATTTTAGAAGGGAGTGACTTGAAAATTTGAGATCATTTTAAAAAAAGCAATAAAATAGTTTTTAGGACATAAATATTACTTAAAACTACGAAACCAAATTAAAATTATATTAAAACTAATTTCATTCTCTCTTTTTCTGCTCTTTTCAGGTAACAACAATTAACAACTACTGTCTGAATAAAAAACCAAAGTTTCACTCTCAAGTTGTGCTAGGATCTGCGTAAGTTGTTTCTTCACAAATAATTAAAGAGACCAGAACTAGGAGATAAAATCTTTAATTGCACTTAAATGATTTACAACTTTCAAGATTATCCACAAAATCATCAACTGTCAACATTTTTAGATACAAGTGAGTGAGTGAGTGAGTTCATTACTTTCACCACTTCACGCTATCTGTCCATAGCCTAACTTTAGCCTTTCTACGTGCAGCCATTGCATCGCCACTTGAGGCAGATACTTTAAACATATGAATGAAAGTAATTGTTGGAACGTTGGCAACCCTACTCAAATATTGCACTGTTGATGAGCATTAGAAAAGACAAATAAAAAACAAACCAACACTTGTCTACAATTTGAACAATGAAATATGCACTCAAATACTTTTGCTTTCAAAGATTTTCCAACAAATAATAAAATTTAAGTGTTGGTCGATAGCTTCAAAAAGATGTCAAGAAGTATAAGCATTAGAAAAAGAAAATGTATTGTTATTCAAGTTTTGTTGAAGTTTGAGTAATCAATGAATATTAAAATCAAACTCAAAATATTGTTGGGTAATGATAATGACAAAGGTAAAAACAAATTTGAATAACTGATGTTATGTTTTTAAAAAAAAATTTCATTCAGTGATGAACTTAAAAATTTCAACTTCTGAAAGATGAAATCAATTTTTGGTTTTTGGAAGCAATGAAATAAGATTTAACGCCTATCTTTTTTGAAGCCTTTTAAATGATTTAAAATGTGCTTTTCAGGTCTTGCAGAAAACTTTGAAATACATGCATTTTTTAAATATGCATACTAGTAATTCGAAAAACTTTAGGGAAGATATTAATTATACCATAAAAAGTTTTTAAAATAAGTTCAACGATCTAAATTTGAACTTACTTACAACTTAACTGCATTACTCAAACTTTGTTCCAGCTGAGATTCGAACCATGGCCTCGTAAATGCTTGTCAGTTAACACTTGCACAGTTATATTCTTTAAGTTGCAAATTAAAAGCAAAACTTTTTTTTTATTTAAGGATAAAAAGTAGCATTTCAGCCAAATAAGTTCACTTTTCTAACAAATTGGTTGAATTTTTGCCTAGAGATTTTCGCAATTTTGCAAAAACCAAAAACTTTATCAGTTTTACGAAAAACTTGAGAATTGCTCTTGAGAAAAGAGTAAACTTAGAGATTCGTCCCTTAGATTTAAATAATTTTTAATTAAATGAAGATGAAGAACTCCACATGAATAGTATAAAAATAAAAAATTTTTCGGTTGCAAGGTTAAAATAATTTTTAATTTAAGAAAGTTAATAGGGTAATTCACGAACTTGTTGCAATCGTTGCAAATGCAAAATTTAACTGATTTTACAAAAACAAAAAGCAGTGATATGCGTTTGCAACAATCATGCATTTGCTATAACAAAGGGCCGTTGCATATGCAAATGTAATAATATTGCATAACGCATTGTGAATGAATGTGTTCATTTTGCATTGATCACCACCACCGATACTTTTTGAACACAGCTAATTGAGCAGCAGTTTTTGTTATTTAACATTTTTAGCGACAGAAAAGTTTAAATTATAATAAAATAAAGAAATGGTAAAGAAATTTAGGGATTTTAAAAAAGAAAATTAAAAATAAAAATAAAAATACCAACAAAAAATGGAGGGAGGAAGAAATTCGAAACAGAAAAACAGCTGTTGTAAAGCATTTGCAATATCATAATACTGCAGGAGTACTCACAAAAATCTGCCCTTGCAAAAACGCATTTGCAACGATGCAACAAGATTATGAATTACCCTATTGTATATTTGCAAAACAAACGCGAATTAAATTCGTAAAAACGAAGTTATTGTAAACAAATTATTGGATTTAGCCAGTATTGAAACTCACTACTGTGACCTGATCACTTTTTAAACTTAACAAGTTGGACTTCGTTACTTTAGGAACTTAACTAGGTTAAAATTGTATATTTTTGAACAAAGAGAATCTGCCAATTTTGAAATAGAGAACTTTATCATGATCCTGTGAAGCCTGTTGGACTCAACCAGTTTTGAAGCAACCAAGTATAAAAAGTTTACTGTTGGGAAATAGTTTAATTATAGTTTGGCTTTCAATTTCGCTATACACACATCTATATATAAATAGACGTAGGCGAAACCGTTACGAACCATTTTTTCCCCTGTTTCTCAACCGATTATGAGATTTTTTTAAATGAATTAGAGTAGGGAAAAAGAGTGTGTCGAAAATTTGCTGAAATTTTTATAGAAATACACCTGCTTTAAACAGGTGAAATGATGTATTTCACGCATTGAGGATTTATAAACACATAGAAGATTCGCACAAAAAGAAAAGAAAAAAACGTTCGGCATTGTTTAGTTGATTTTTTTGGAGTGAAAACTTCTTTAGGCGCGTTGAGCGATTTTTGGTAGAGGGTGCGTACAAATCTTAGGTTTGCGTCATCATTGGAGCGAGTAGCTTTCGTCATCAATACAGAAAGCGAGTATCTTTCGTCAATAGGCTTGACATTGATTATTACAGTGCTTTCACAACGTAGATTGTGTAATTACTCCAATGCTTTTAAAACTTTTTCGGATTCGATTTATTCCCGTGCTTGTCAAACTTTTCCAGTGACTTTTAACTGCAGTGTTCCCAACTTAGGGGTTTTCCCCCTAAATTTAGAGGGGAAAAAAGTAAAATAGGATTTTTTAGGGGTTTTATATTTTTCGGGGTTCTTTTAGGGACTTCTTGATATTTTTAAGCATTGAATAATCCAATTTACTACGAAGTTTTTGAGTTGATTCCGATTTTGCTATGCATTTACTCTTCAATTTTACACTTTTTCGTTCCCTGCTCCTTACCTTGGTTTAAAAAACAAGGTGAACGTGACGTCTAAATATTTTGCTAAAGCTGTAAAACTTGTGAATGAGTGAAAGAGACAGAAAAGGTGATTTTTTTATGGTTGACAATTCAAGTCTTTGATTTTTACAACAAAAATTTAAAATCGCGTTCATCTTGTTTTGAGTAAAACC
Source organism: Dichetophora obliterata (assembly GCA_963920525.1). Lineage (NCBI taxonomy): Eukaryota > Metazoa > Arthropoda > Insecta > Diptera > Sciomyzidae > Dichetophora > Dichetophora obliterata. The sequence goes on from OY986438.1 coordinate 190,921,813, forward strand.
AAATTTTTTTTTTTGTAAATATTAAATCATTTATAATTAATGATTATAACAAAATGTAAATTGATCTTTTTTTTTGGGGGGATTCGCAAGTAATTGTAGCAATTTTAGGGGTTTTTGACTAAAGCTTTAGGGATAAATATTTTTGGGGGTTGGTAACACTGTTTAACTGTTGGTTGGAGTGACTGTCAAACTGTTGGCCTTTTGGCTTTGTGAACGGTGTCACTGTCTAATTGGCGCACTTAAGATTCTGAATTGTGTAGGGTTCTTATTAAAGTGATTTCTGGTGCTTGCCTTTCACTTTGTGCAGGATGAGTACAATATGACGCCTAAAGGCAACCCCGGCAATTGTCCAGGCAAGGCTGTTCCTGCTTCAGGAAAACCTTTAATTGATATGGGTGTAAAACGGTCTAACTTCGTGTTAGTTGATGGTAAATGTGGACCGGGGTTTCGTCCAGGTGTGGGAGAGTCCGGCGTTCGTACAGGCTCAAAAGTAGGAGGTGTTGGTGTGGGTGTTAGTTCTGGTAGTTTTCCAGCAAAGGTGCCCCTAAAATAGGGCTGCCATAAGTCTACAGCACTTGACCGGGACGACTTTGCACATTTTTTTTATATTCCACAAAAAAATAAATACGCAATTTTAATATTATAAATTGCTGTTTATTAAAAAAACGTAAATCAAAATAACTCACAGGCACACCTTATAACAAAAAAAAAAAAAGAAACATCAATTCAGTCAATTACACTCTAAAAACTGATTGAAAAATCTCTACAATAAATGCTGTAAAATTTCACGACATTTATTGGCGATTTTGTAAAAAAACCACGCTATGCTGTGAGTTTTTTCAATTTTGTCTGAAAATCAGCGTCTTTTTCCAAAATATGTATATTTACTCTACTATAGTGAATATATTCACGCTATTTGAGCGTGTTTTCGCTCAGAGAGTCTTAAAATATGTATATCTCTCTACTCTACAGAGAGCTCTAAAATATATATATTCTCTACTTTTCACGCTATTCCAGTGTGTTTTCGCTCAGAGATTTCTAAAATATGTATATTTTCAAGTTTTCACGCTATTTCAGCGTGTTTTCGCTCAGAGCGTCTTAAAATATGTATATTTTCCCTACTTTTCACACTATTTCAGCGTGTTTTCGCTCAGATACTCATAAAAACGCTCCAGCAGCGGTATTTTACGCTTGCCCTTAAATAAACACCTCTGCTTTAACGTCATACGATTTCAAAGAGTTTCTTCGAACAAGTGTCCAATTATATACAACTTAAACCGTAGATTGGTCACAGCTTAATTACTCAAGCCTACTGAAGTAGGAAAGAGTAGCGCCTTCTGCTGAGTTATTGACTCTATACAGAGTTGTTGTTGTTGCCATGTTCAAAACTTACTTGAGAGACTTCACGCATTTCTAGCTTTTTTTTTTATAAGTGCAGACAAGATTGGAAGAAATAATTTTGGAAGAGAGTTTTTACAAGAGAGCGAAAGAAATAATTGTAGGTGAGAGGATTCACGCAATTTTAACGATAAATATTTATAATTTCGCTCTATGGGATTTAACGACAATAAATGTAGGCAATCAGTTGCCAGCAATTATTGTAGTTAATTCTCGTGAATTTTTGTTAGAGTGTAGGTAAAATAAAACTATTGTTTGGACTTATTCAAAATAAAGGTTAGGTCCGATCATATTTTGCAGGTTTTTTTGATTCATCAAGAACATGCTTTTTCGTTTTAATATTTTTATAAAATTCTGTGCACGTCATAGAATAATTAAAATTGTATTGCATAATCTATTCCAAGGTGGTTATGTTGAGATAGTTTCTTTCCTTACTAAATTGCGAGAAAAGCAGTGAAAATGCCCGCTCCATTTTCATTGTGCCCTGGAATAACGAATAAAAATTTTATTATTTTTAATTCTAATTTTTGGAATTCAGAATTTCGTAAAAAAATAATTCCATTTTCATTCATTTGCACGCATTTGCAAAAAATTCTTTCAGTTTTTACTAATACACTTTTAATTTTTTTCTTCAATATTTAAAACCGGGACATTTTTTACTGTGCACCGGGACACAGGGACACTGATCTCAAAACCGGGACATGTCCGGGAAAACCGGGACGTATGGCAGCCCTACCCTAAAAGGCAACTCAGTGGTGGTGAGGAGCCTATGGAGATAGAACGTCGGAATTTAAAGGCATTTTATTTTTATATCAGCAATATTACTTTTAAATGTAATAATATAGTTTGTTATAATCTATATATATAAAACAGGATGTGTGTATGTATGTAACGTATGGACTCCAAAACGGCTGGGCCGATTTTGATGAAATTTTCAGGGAATCTTCAGAATATTGAGACGGGTGAAATGAAGTCTGATTTTTGATTTTCGGTCTGTGGGCGGAGGGGCGTGGCAAAATCAAATTTTCATATTGTACCACTAATGACATATACATATATTTATTTTTTTATTTTATTTTATTTATTTTTTGAAAGCCGTTGTCATGTTCTTCAAAACGAGATATCAAACTCTTAAATCGTTTATGTAGTTCCGAAGATATTTACAAAAAACCTATGTTAATAATGGTCCAATATCATAATTTTAAAACTTTCGAAATGTTGCATTCTAAAATCCGAGTTTTCGGTTTATTTACAAAATATTTACGTCATTCGATAACACACGATATTCCGCGCTTACTAAGGTGCAACATTGTACAATAAGTTAAAAATCTATAGGGCAGTTCACGATCTTGTCACATCGTTGCAAATGCAAAATAAACAGCTTTTACAAAAACAAAAAGCATATGTTGCTAAAGCTTTTCAATGCTTTTTGTTTTTGTAAAAGCTGTTTATTTTGCATTTTCAACGATGCAAAAAGATCGTGAACTGCCCTTATATATAAAAATTAATGACTGTCTGTCTGTCTGTCTGTCTGTCTGTTTGTTTGTTTGTGCTTTAATGGAGGCCAAACCCTTGGGCCGATCTTCCTGTAACTTTCACAGCATGTTACTATGATTCTGGCAGGAATAATAGGCTATATTAAGTTTTTATTGGACAAAGGGGCGTGGCACCGCCCATATAACCCAAAAATTTAAATCGCCATATTTTGGACATTTTTGACCTACGTCGATGACATTTGATACATATGGTATTGGTATAATTAGTAATACGTACCAGGACAAAAGTGGGTGTGACCACGCCCCTTTTTAGGAAAATTAAAAATCTTAATATAGTCTTAACTACTGGACCGATCGACATTAAATTTTCACAATAGGATATTCTTACGAAATAATAAATTCTTGACTATATAAAGTTGTGAGTGGACAAAGGGGCGTGGCCTCGCCTATATAACCCAAAATTTAAAATAGTCATATCTTGGGCATTTTTTGACCAACGGCGGCAGTATTTGCTATATATGGTATTGGCATGAATAGAAATACATACCAAAAGAAAAGTGGGCGGAGCACGCCCCTTTGTTTGCGATATATTGGAGGCTGGACCTGTTAACCGATTTTAAATTTTCACAGCGTGCAGCTTTGACTCAGGAATACTTATTACATGATAATATTTTTCGAGCATGCACACTTCTGCACCTACTTTTTGACTACGTTTATTAACGGCTTTACCTCAAATTTAAAATACATATTAATTAAAATAGTGGGGTAGCCCCATTTTCATTCTCCCACAACTGACTGCGAAACAGCTGATTGTGTAATTGCTGCTTTTTGATTGGTCTTAAAATAAAAAGGGGGACCATGAAGCAAATTACATGCGGTTCAGTGCTGAATTCTAATTGGTTTACAACACAAAATGGGGAGAAGCATTGCAATAATTAAATTAAAATTAAATAAATAAGCTTTTGTAAATATATAAATACTTTTAATTTTATTTTATAACGAGGGGGGTAGCGAAGCACACCGGGTTCAGCTAGTTATAAAATAAAAAACTAATTTAATAGAAGAAATAATCAAACGGGAAGACAATGAAAAATTTAAAATTTTTCCGATTAGCATGAATATTCGTATACAGCAGTAAGGCGTGCCCGGGGGAAATGTCTGCCGGGAATACTACAATAGTATTTTATACACAGGTTTTCGCTTCGGTCGGCAGTTCCCTTACTCCTATACTTTTTTTATCACTATTATATGAGTTCGCTTACGTTCTGAGATGAGCGTATAATGAGAAAAAGATTACTCTTTTGCTATTTTAAATTTGCCGCATACATTGTGCTCTCTTTCAAGTGATAGAACTGGTGGCTAATTCGTAAGGAAAGTAAAAGTGGTGCCAAATTTTTATGAAAAAATTAAGGTGTTGACATTAGTTTCGTATAGAATAAACAAGGAATGTTTGCACAAACTTCGCATTTCAACCACTGACGAACTGTAGTGCTATGTTAAATGGTGGAAAAAGGCCTTTTCCACCATTACAAAGCACAGGCGCACACGCCTGTAGTCGTCATCGCAAAAATCCATAAACCGTGTTTCGAACTGCTACTTCTTCTATTATTTTCTCTAGATTTTTGTACCGATATTCTATATATAAGCTTATTTTAAAAAATAAAGATACCATTTTGAAATAAGCCAAACCGAATAAAAACTACACCTACCTCCCATGCAAATTATTTATTTTCATCCAAACTGTAAAATCTCTTTCGCTTTCACAAAAATTTTGCAAATAAGTTTAAATATTAACTATGCACTCTTGCACTTTTGGAGTTTGGTAACATAAACTTAGACTACCTCCCATACAAAGTTACATCATTATACTAGCACAATCTGCATAAACTCCACAAAAATTAATGTCTAAACTTGATATGTATTTTACACATAAACTTTGACATTAAAAACGTACTCTGAGTTTGAAATTTGAAAAATTTTGATAAAAACTATGCTCCAAAGAAAGGGACTTCATCAAGAGAATAAACACTCAAAACTGTGAAAACTCTTAAACAAATTTTGTTTACTGTTTTTATTTGAAAAATTTACTTATAGAACTCAACCAGAGAAAGGTTTAAAATTTTAACTTTTTAGTTAAAAAAATAATTCTATAGAGAAAACAGGAAAACCAGATTAAAAATATTAACGGGTGAACAACATGCGAACATGGTCCACATGGCCGTACAAGGGTCGAACATGGCCTAAAATTAATCCAAGAAGCCTAGCTGCCGAAAGTTAGATCGACCAACCGTCGTACAAGGCCTAAATCAAGTTGTACAGCTGCTGCACGCCCTGTTGTATGCCATCAAATTTTTCAAACAGCAAACGTTTGCGCAACAACAAAAGGAAGCCTCTCTCGGGCACACTTATGTGTGGCGCAAAATAATTCAATTTTTGTTTGAAGCTAGCTAAAAAAAAAGCTGCTCATTTTCATTGTAGAACAATCACTGTTCGCCCAATGTACGGCCGCTGTGCGCCTGTTTGCAGCCGAAATTTTGTACGGCCGCTGTACGCTCGTCGTACAGCCAAGGTTATTTAAAAACGGTTTCTGTACGCCCCTTGTACGGCCGAGAAAAATATTTAACCTTTAAGTGTTGACGTGGAGTGTCACAGGCCCTTCCCTAGTCGCGATTTTCGAGAAACACATGAAGACAGACATGAAGACAAGTTCCTTAAATTTTTATTTTTAATTAAAATTTGAAAATAATAAGAAAAGACTATTGTTTAAACATTTAGGGCCAATTTTTCAGTGCAAGTTTAACTTTGTTTCTCGGTCAAACTAAGTTTAAGCCTAGAAATCAGTTTTTTTCAATCAGATTATTGATCAAAGTTTAAACTAAGGTTAACCGCTCAATATTCATTGGTTAAACTTTTGTTAACTTACCGTTCGATTTTGACAAATGATTTGTTTACTTCGTTTATACAAAAAAATAAATTCATACTGAGCAAAGCTGTTATTGCTGAGAACGGTTTCGGTCTTCTTCCTGTTTTATAAATTTGTTGCTTTTCTATAGCATAACCTTTTTTGCAGGCGCAGCGACGATTTGTTGATTGTTGCTAACAAAAATTCAATTTCCTTAATGGAAAAATTGCATTATCTTTTTACTCATTTTATTTTTTTATTGTGACTTCAGCTTTTTCAGATATTTATTTGAATTTTAATGACGTTTAATGGTATTGCCATATCAATAAACACAAAAGTGCTGGTTACTTAACCAAGCACTGAAAAAGTGATTGTGTGGTTAAACTCTGGTTAACGTTAATCTACGATTAACTAAACTCTTGTTAACTAGGGATTAAACCTGCACTGAAAAATTGGCTCTTATTCTTTTATTTTTACTTCTATAAACCAACTTTTGTAGTTTTTTTACATGATTGATTAGTTTTTACTGAATAATCAACCAACGAAGTAAAGTAGCCTGTGAGACCCCAAGTCACTGGAAGTGCAAAAAAAGTACACGTCACTACTTAATGGTTAAAATTAGGCCTTGTTCGGCCGTTTTTCGGCCTTAGATAAAAACGTTTTTATTTTTACTCAGGAAATTTCGAAACTCCGTTCAAAATATAAGAGACTATTTAGTGAAGACACAGAAGCGACAAAAATTACACTTACATCGGTGTTTTAACGAGTTTACGTCTATATAATATTGAAAATGGGTTTAACATTAACACTAAATATAGCAGTTTTAGTGTTTTACTGTTAAGTGTTTTCCACAAATAAAGAGCAGGCCAACTTCTAAATATAAGGTTTGGAGAAATATTTTGTGTGCACAAACTTATAGTAAAAATTTATAGGGAATACTTTTTTTAATTATCTTAACCCTTTGGGTGCTTGTTATAGGTCTTTGTTTTTCCCGTTTAGAAATATGTTTTAACTATAACCTTAAAAATAGTCGTAGTAGTGTAAAATATTCTATGAAAATGTACCTTTGAAAATGTTCTTTTGGAAAATTTCACTATAATTCTTTATGGACAAAATTTATCTATAGAGTGCTACTATCGTGAAAAAACTGGCATTGCTTTTTTTTATTATATGTATGGGAAACTTTTAAGAGCAAAAATCTGCCAACAAAAATGAAAACTGTCGGAAAACTGCGGGTTCATAAATTTATTAAGTAACAACTCATTTGACAACTGTTCAGGAAATTATCGCTTAATCAATATCTTTTCGGATTTCGGAAGTATTGTATCTCAATGCCAAAAGCTTAGTGAACCAAAAGAAAAACAAAAAATTAAGAAAGCGTAAAGTTGTATAGTGTAAAAATTATGCATTCCTAACTGTTGATTGTATGAATTTAATTAACATTCTAGTGCAGAAAAATAAGCATACAGCAAAGATGAAAAACAAAAAGCAAGCACAGATAATGAAATAGCGGAGAAGAACGTCAAGGGGCAAAAGTTACGTAAAATTCTTCCATGAGAGCATAAAAAGTAGCAACAACAAAAAGAACAACAACCACTCTAAAACAGTTAAGAGCAACATGCTATAGTTGCAGCAACAAGAAGAACAGCATCAGCATAAGTAGATCAACAACAAGAATAGCTACCACTAGTGTTGCCAGATATCCCGTATTTTACGCTGAATATGAAATGTGACAAGAGTCATAGCGTATTTTAAAAATTTTAAAAATGTGCCCATAATAAAAAAAGCATTTATTTTTAATAGGAAAGCATTTCTGCACTTGTGTCTTTTAATAAAGAATAGTCAATTTTTGTATGTTATTCTTTTGTACCCAATCAAATAAGGAACTACTTAAGCTTTCGCACTGAATAATATCATAGGACATCGATTATGAAAAATATTGTGATAAACTTGAGAAAAATACAGAAAGCTCTGGTTTAATTTAGGTTTGCAAAACTTGAAATGTTTATTTTTTTGCAAAAGAAGTCTTACTTACTTATTGTTAACAGAAAAACTATCTGGATGACCATGCGTTTAGAAATAAGGCAAAATAAAATTAAAAATTATATATCAATTTAATTTCATAATATTCTTTCAATTAATAAAATTAATTTTTTTATTGAAAGAGCTGATTACTATTGTTGATATATTATTTTATCACTTTTTTTATAATATGATCTTCCCTGAGTTTAATTTTGTTCGACACGCTGACACAAGATATTCTTCTATTTCGTGGTGAGAAAATTCATTGTTTCAAAACTATTTATTACCAAAAAGATAGCACAATTCAAGCATATCAAATGTGCGGCTAAATTTGTTAAAAATATACTAATAACATTTTGTATGATTTTTTTTAATGCTCTAGTGAAGCAAAGAAAATAATATATGCTTTTTTATTTGTGGTTGCTTTTAAAGAGTATTGAAAAAATTAATTGGTTTTTGGTTACTTTTGGTTTTTACCCACAGTGTCCTGTGTGAAGGCTATTTGAATCTAAATATACACTCAAGATAGCACAGAACTTTTAATTGTTATCTGATTGTCTATATTTTGGTGATATTGATTAGAGTGTTAACGTTTTTCTTAAATTTGGAGAATAAATAGTCTGCATATTTTTTGCATATGCATTTTCCCGTTTTGGAGAAACATTAACTTGAATGCAATTTTTTAACTTTTTAAAACAAATGAATAAAAGGTTTCATATCTCGGGCGTTAGAAGTAAACCGAAGATAATTTACTCAATTCGGATTCTGCAAATAGTTTTGAACGAAACCCTGTCTAAAAGTATCTATTTCAAAACAGCAGGAAAAAAACTACGATTTTTTCCCCTATTTTGATTTTTGAAAAAAGTTACTTCAAGCATGAAATGTAACAATTTTGTTCATATCTTCTTTATGGGTAATATTTCATTAAAACACTTCTTAACAACAATTGTTAAGTCAATTGAGACCCATCGAATGGCAAACTCAGAAACTTCAAATTATAGTATAACATTTTTTGAATGCTGAGTTGAGGTGTTTTAACGAAATAATAAAATTCATACTAGGAAGGAAAATTTTTTCAAAAATCGAAATCGGATAAAAATCGTGGTCTTAACCTGGTGTTGTAAATTGATACTCTTGGACAGGGTGTTGTGCAGAAATATTTGAAGAATCTAAATTAAGGAAATCATCTTTGGTACCACTTCTGATGCCCGAGATATAGGACCTTATATTCATTTGTTTGAAAAAGTTAGAAAATTGCATTGAAGTATACATCTCTCAAAAACAAGAAAATGCATATGCAAAAAATATGCAAATTATTAATTCGCCAAATTTAAGGAAAACGCCAAATAATCAATAATAGTAATTGAATTCGCCAAAATTTAGACAATTAGATAGCAATCAAAAGTTCTGTGCTACCTCGAGTGTACCTTTAGATTCCAATATCCTTCACACAGGACCTTGTGGGTAAAAATTTGAGAGTGGCATCATGTTTGCCAAAACATTGTTAGTTAAAGTCTATATTTACTTTTGCTTTAAGACATATGTAGTTTTTCTTACAAAAATCAAAGCATTTTGAGATCGTGATTTTTTACTGTTTTTCTAAAAAAACAACTTTGTCCTTGCGGGAGAGGAAGACATCCTTATTTTTTCTAAAAAATTTTTTGGGACATCTTGACCAATCAATGCAACTTTTGAGACCTCTTAGAATACGATCTAAATTTTTCGATACGCCCTATTGGACACCCTAGAACGTGTTTCAACGACTTATAAAAATGCAATAAAATCAATTTTTTTATTAAAAAAAAAATCCTTAAACTGTAGTTAAAAGTACAATATAATTTAAACTGCCAGATACCTAAATATTTACTGCAATTTATTTATTTATTTATTTTTGCATAATTTATAAAAAAAACCTGAAATCAAACATATTTTGCTGCTTTTTTTAATAAATTCCAAATTGCTAACAATATTAAAAATCAGTTACAGGAATGACATAAAAGTAGTTACAGGAATGACATAAAATGTCAGAAATGAGAAAATCATCTTTATTTTGAGATCGCAGGCATCAGAGAAAACTAAAACACTTTTCCGTACGTTTTTATCATTTATTTGGCAACTACTTTAATATGTTATGCTCAATTTTGTTTTAGTCTATCACTAACTGAATACACAGTTGGTTAGGACAGCTTTTTTGGTTTAAATATTTATAATATAACAAGTTAAATTTTGCACTTGAGCTTTGCTTTTAATACCATTGGTGCCTTTTTGAAACATAGATACTAGTAGTGGAAAAAACCACACTGAGAGGACTCTGAAACGATACTTGTCACTTAGTTTTGCTTACTAAAAGGCGCGAAATTAAAAAAGTTGCAAAATCGAGGGACAACAAGTTTACAGATTAAACATATGTATGTTGAACATTTTTTTATAGTAATATAGCATGACAGAGAATGCGCACGGTGTACGGAGAATGCGCACGGACAGGTTACAGGAATGATATTTTGGGCCTATTTTGAGCATTACCACTAGCAAAATTAATTTTTTAATGACCTGTTACTGTTACTACATAAACTTCATTTGACTCGCGTCGTTTCAACACCGAGGTCGTTAATCGCGATCAGTCAGTGGGTATTGTAATTGTCTATCCGCTAATGTGACTTTTACAGTTAAAGTAAAGTTTTCAGGTTGTGAAGTGCAATCAGTCAGCAACAATTATAATCGTCCATCTAGATTTTTACAGCCCTATTCTGGCAACTTGACAATAATCAACCATTATTTGTAAAAGTTCTATGTGTTTGTTGTAATTTTTTTTATTTCAAAACAAAATTTTAAGCTCAAAAACAAAATTGTTGACAATTTTTATCTAAATTTACTATTTTTGAGCTTCAAATTTTGTTTTGAAACAAAAACATCACAACAAACACATAGAAAAAATAAAAATACTGGTTGACTATTGTCAAGTTGCCAGAATAGGGCTGTTACTGTTGATTTACTTTGTTTAACCCTCAATTATCCACCCTTCTTATAATCCCATAAATACCCACCCTGAGTTCCCAGGACTAACTTTATTGTTTGCAAAACAATACAACAGATTTTAAATTAATACATTCTTTTATTTATTTTTAGGGCATTTCACGACCCTCATTTGTTAACAAAATAACTTTAATTCCTGTAATTTTCACGTAAATAATTTTTTTAATTACTGAAAATAACAGTTTTCGTAGTAAATCCCCAGGACTCAGGGTGGACAATTCAGGGTTAAAAGAATCCATAAGATTCAAAATTGGTGATGGCGATTATAATCTAACGATTCGGCTAATAATATCTTCATAGTCTTGGACTCTTCTTAAGCTAGGAAAGCCTAGTTTTCGGAGTTGAACTAAAATCTCAAAAAATTCATTAATTTTCTTTAAAGATATTCCAACATGGTGGATACACGAAACATACTGAGCAGCATTCAACTGCTTGATCATTCAAACTTGAGCTGTGTTTGCAACCTCGAGATAAAGATATTTGGGTGCAGCGTCTCAAAAAAAGAGTATCAGGCTCTCATCAAGTACGTGCAAGACAATAGGGAATCATGTATAGGGAATAACTGATTAGTTTCGTTTGGAATCAAACAAGGAAGGCACCAAATGGTTGGCTTGGCAAATGTTGGTACATGCACAATCTTCTGAAGTACAAATTCGATGTGGAGTTTGACATACCAGTATCCGGCAACTGAGCCAGAGATTGCACTTCCAGAGTTGGATGGTAAAACTGCAAAACTGTATGGTGGTAGCAAAATCTGTCTGATTGATCACTTCCAGCAGCTCTGGGCGCGTAATGTACAAAAATTCGGTATAGCATAAGCAATGGCATTGGGACTGGCGACATTTTTAGCGGTAGAAACACCATATTTGATAGAAAAAGCAATTATATCGTACAAGGAAAAATAAGTACAACACTTCCTTTGTTTCAAATTTTAATATTTCTTGCTTTAGTTATTAATAATAATCAAAGAGAACAAAAAACCATTAAATAATTCAATCAGTGATAGAGAGAAAAACTTTTTAAAAAAGCTGGAGTATTTTAATTTAACAAAAATTGTTATTGTATCACTCAAAACTGTGAAGACATGCTAATGGCCACTTTAACGGAATTTTCCATATATGTAGTAAATATAAAAACAAAATCTAAATCAAATCATGTTCTACATGAATATGATTTTACTTGAAATTTTATTAAATAGCTATCAAAGTAAAATGTAAAATTTACTTTTCATAAAGTTTAAAAGTTTACAAATGAAATTGGAGAAGTGTTACCGTAAGAGATGGGCGCATATCACGAATTTAGTCGCGACACATCGTGTCAGGATGAATCATGTCGTGATCGTGAGCAAACCCAACAAGATCACAAAATATTCGTGAGCGTACGTGTTTGCCTTAACCTGTGCGTGAGCGTGCGTAATTAAAATTTATTCGTGTCACAACTTTTTATCATAATTTCCCAAATCTGTGCAAAGTTTAAAGATAAGTTTGTTTTACGCTTTTTCTACCAATTGCATATGAAATGCAACACTGACCGAAAGAGTTTTTTCGGTACCTGGTCGTATTTTAAAGGAAAGAAGATCCAGACTGCTGGGTAAAAATTTGGATAAATTATTATTTTTAATTAAAAACTATCATTTAAATGTTGATTGAAGTACTTGTTTGCTTTTCAAATAATCTTATATATATTACGCAAACGCAAAATTTTGTACGGCGTAAGGCTTTTTAAGTACAAGTCCAATCTTAATAAATGTAGTATGGTTTGGTAGGTTTAGACGTGTAGATGTGCAAACTTTTTGTTTCTTTAAAATGTATATTTTTTAAGTTATATCGAGTTAAAGTTTGCATATAATTGTTGTTGTATTAATTTCAGCATATGCCTAAAAATATGTCAGGTATTTTTTCAATAGCTATGAAACTGTTATACTGACGCATAATCTTTTATAATTTCACAGCTAAAACTATGAATTGATGTAATCAATATCAAAGTGATACTGGAATGATTTCTTACAGTTAAACAAAAAATTCTAAACTGTTGGTCGAAAAATTTTGTAATTTTTAAAAATGTACACAAAAATTTAATAAGAAATTGGAAACTGGTAATGAAACATTTTCGTTCGTTCATTTTTCAACTGGAAATCAAGAAATATTCTTATTCCTGTAGATTTGTAATACATTTGGGTATGAAATTATAGATGCTAACATTATATCGTCGTTGCGAGTGCAATACCGCGTATATTGCAAAAATGCCAAAATTAATTTAATTTCAATTTTGATCAGTTGAAAATCTATTCAACAGCTTAAAATAAAATCTAGATATGTTTGATTTTGGCGTTTTAACGCCATACGGGTTTACTAGTACTTTTTATTAATTAAATTCAATAGATTTTAAATGTAGTTAAATGTTTACAAAGTTTTCATTTCAACTCAAATGATGGTCTGCGGTATCCATACAAAAATTAATCATTGGCAAGCTAGTTCATATAATTTTATTATATAAGATGCATCTTTATAGGATGTGAATTCGTTTCTTTTCTTTTTTTTTCTTTTTTCTTTTATGAGAATAAAAACTCATGTGTATTCTTCATCTTATATAACATGAAAACCACTTTAAGAATTTTCGTAAGTAAGCGTTAACAATTCTATTCGTTCATCGAATTGTTAACACAATTTCAGATCGTGCGTGATCGTGTGTCAAAAAATAATTTTAATAGTGAGCATTTGCGATTAGAAAAACACATCGTCCCGTGCGTGATCGTGAGGCAAAGAAATTATTTTAACCGTGAGCTTGCGTGATTAAAAAGAACACATCATGATCGTGCGTGATCGCGAGTTAAAAGTACTCACGCGCACATCTTTAGTTACCGTAACTACAGAGTTACGGATTTCAACAGAGAAATTTATTTCTGCAACCAAAATTTAACAATACTTATAGCAGGCTTTTTTGTTTTTGTAGTACTTAAATTTTTATATTTCTCGTTAAAATTACAAAAATCCCAATCTTTTTTCATTTGGTCTTTGACCCGCTTTACTGAAATAAAACTCTGGCAACACTAAGCTACCACAGCAACAGCAAATACAACAACAAACCTAATCACATTAATAACAACAACTATAACATAAAATTCAACGCCTTTTTGAAGAGGTGTTTTTTAATAGCTAGCTAAGGTCGGTCATTCCCATCATCCAGTAGCAACAGTTGCTGTTGTTGACAACTTTTCCAGTGCACAACAAGCACAAAGCTATTATGTATGACAAGCACAACAACAACAACAACAAGAGTGAACAAAGTCATTACAGTTTACTGAACTAGTTTAGCAAGCGCGTAACCAGAAGTTGACTTGACCAAAATAAATGCTAACCAAAAAAACGCAGGTTTAAATTTAACGCAACTTGTTGTCAACATTGGCTTAGTTACGCATGCGTCGTCAACACACTGGCAACGCAAAACTTTGTGTTAAGAAGCACATTTTTGATTGCTCATAATTTTTACACCAGACCAAACGAGCTTTTCTACTTACTTACTTACTAGGCCTGGACAGACCCGTTTTGGCATCGAACTTGTCTCGATTGAGCTAGCGCGTTGGAGTTGACACAATAAACGCGCAACCAAGCCATTCAACACGTCAAACCGCCTAGCTGCATGCCACCTTTTTCGTCTTCTGTGCAGCTTGTTTAGGTACGGAAACCACACGCATTGAATTGTTTTTACTTTTTTTTTTTAATTTGTGTTCGAACCAATTTGCTGTGTTGCATTTTGTTGCTGCCACAGTGGCCGACCTCTTACGCCTATAAAATTAAAAGCATCGTGCACGCGCAAGTTTCCGGTTGACAGCTCAAGAAAAATGCTAGCAATTGATAGCTGTTGGACAAGCAACATAGCGCAACAACATGTTTATTCGATAAACTTTCAAATAAATAGTCCAGCGTAAATTTAATAACGCACACGCAACTCTTGGAACACCAACAAAGATTATTGCTAATACCGCCCGTAACTAAGTATGAATGCCTCCCTTTTCTAACTCCTTTATCTAACTGTCAATCTATGCAGATTTTTTGACATTTTTCTTATCATCATCATATTATCTCGGTCCCAGCATATTAAGCATAAATTATATCAGAGTGGTGCCAGCAAACTCCAATTCTATGAGAAACTGCAGCATGATTGTAGGAAAAAATTTAAAATAAAAATCTACAGTTTACGTAGGCACTTGCGAGAAGGTACACAAGTCAACAAAGGTGGCAAACTGCATTTTGACGCAATTTTGGATTGAATGTGAACAAAAATTAGCATCTTATGATACTTTACAAGCAATTTTACACATTCAATTCACTAAGAACTAGCAAATACTCGCTGTTTTGCCTGCGATAAAAATATCAAACGCCGTGTACAAATTTTAAATTTCAAAATTCAAGTATTTAGTTGTATGCAATATATAAAAATAATTTTCTTTGTTCTGTTTGATAATGAAAAAATGGTATAAATATTAAAAAATTAGTTTATCTAATTGGAATTACCTTCTTTAAGTTTAGTATGCTGTAGGAACGAAAATGTTTAGGCATTTAATTCTACACGCGAAATTTTGGTGTAGAGTTAACACTAACACATACTTGCCATAACGTGCTTGTTGAATGTGTTAATTGAACATGTACGGACATATAAAAGACAGCGAAATTATGACATTTTAACTCTTCAATCATGGTTGTGAACTTGGCTGCATTGAACAAATTTTTCGGCTCAACAGCGTACTAACCAACGAAAAAAAATTTTACTACATTTTCGCTGTCAAAAACGCAATGCATTTCTTACGGAAGATTTCTTTTCGCTTCTACAGCATACTAAGCTAAAAGGTCTACCGAGAATGAAAAATTAAATTTAACTTCAAATTCTTTTTAACCTCCAGAATAGAGAACAAATGTTTTAATTTATATTAGGTCCGTTCCCGTACTGTTTGGGCTAAAAATGTTAAGACTATTAAAATCGTGAGAATAAGAAAAGAATCACTCAAAAATAGATAAAAACACAAAAAAGTACGTTAACGTTTTTCGGACTAAAATTGTGATAGCTGTCAAATAAAATCGTTTGCCGAAATGAAGAAAAATTGTCACATTCATATGTATTACAATATTGAAATGAATTCTCAAATTAACATTTGCAATTAGTTTTTTACAATTAATATGCTTTCGGTTTCCATTCCAATAGTTTTTATTTATTTGAAAGAACTTTTTATGTTTTGCAATTTCCTTGCTAACTTGTAAACAACAGCTGATTTTAAGCAATTTGACACTTTTACCATTTTTATCAGAAGAAATTTCTCGGACTTAAACTTGCAACGTTTGACAGTGAGGGGAAATTTTTTTTACTCTCTCGACTGCACTCTCTTTTATCATATTTTCAAGTACGGGAACGATTTTCGGACTAAAACCTGCAAAACTGGCAAATTGGACTAAAACTGTAGAGTACGGGAACAGACGTATTTTGAGAGCTGGGGCCGAATTACAACATCCGTGATCGAGCAAAATTGCACAAGATTGATAGGCACTTGTCTCGTCGTGCCCTTCGTAATTTTGCTCAATCGCGGATGCTGTAATTCGGCCCCTGATCTCAATTTGAATTTAAAAGATAGCAGCAAACATGCTGAATGGCAACACAAATTGAAAAATGGTAACAAAAGTTGAAAAATTTTAACAAAGGTTGGAATTTTATAAGTAAATACTTACTTATGTAATACAAAGTTCAATTAAATTTTTTTTAGTTTTCGATTGTTTACATTTTTTATAATAAAATGTAAGAAATTGCACTTTATATGTATTTCTAGTCCATTTAAATAAATAAAACTATAACATATTTGTACTTCTTTGAAGGGAAAAACCTGTCACGTAACGTAGCATATTATGGTTTGTGTTTATGTCAAGATATTAACTCATCTACACATTATGTTAGCTTACATTGAATTGTTAGATGTCGCTTTCGAATTTCACCACAGTTTAAATTTATATATTTAACCCTATATTTGTATATAATATTAAACATATTTATAGAAGTTACAGTTTCTTTTTCTGTAACTGAATATTTTCTCGTTCACTTATATTTCATCAACCTCTTTGGTAAGACATATTACTCCTAAATATAATTTGTTATAAGAAAACTTAACTCAGTTTTTTTCCTTCCTGGCCAAATCAACCAAATCTTGATTTGGAGTTCAATACAGATTTACTGATTCAACTATCTCTGACTGGCAATCCCAAGCATTCGACAATTCAAAGATTATCGCATTTTCAGTTTGTATAAAAATAATTAAAAAATATTTTTCAACGAAACAATTAAGAATATGTAGCAACATTAGTCCAGATTATATTAAAAAACTTTCATAAAAAAACTCGTGCACACTTCGCAGATTTTTTCATTTATATTGATGCAGGTAAAAGCCACTTTTATTTTGTGTCACGCAACGTATAATTTTCTTGGCTATAATTTTATTCTATCTTAGAGCCGAACTTTTGACAACTCTTAGCTTTTACACCTTGTATATAAACTATTAAAAAACCATAAGAAGAAAACTGTAAGTTTAATTTTTTTTTTTTCCACTTATTAAAGTCGTACGACTGTCACGTGCGTAGCCACGAAAATGCCTATATGATATATCATTTATCAGCGAAAATTTCTTTATTTTGACACATAATTCAATAAAAAGTTTCTATCATTAATATTGTTTTTATATTTTTGGCAATGTTCTACAGATTAAAAAATAATTTATGTGAAAGAGTTTTCAAATATTTCAAACCATTTCAAAGTTGTATATGTACATTAGGGCGGGTTGATTTGTATGGATGAAAAAAAATGAAAAATCCTATAGCAAAAACGTAATCTACATAAAATTCTAAGATAATTCTCCGAAGAAATCATAGGTCTAAAATCAAACCCTAATCCGCGCCTCTCGACTTGAAATTTTGTTTTTCCTCTTCTTTCGCTAAAAAAATTTTTTTTTAAAATATAGCTATAATGTTTTATTATATTATAGTTTATGCAATACAGGTTTTGTTTTGAGACTAATCAAAATATTCAATTATCAAAAAAGCAGTTGAACCCCAATTTGCATCTCCTCTCATTTGCGTTCTATATGAAAAATAGTTAGAACACGTTTTACCTAAACTGCGTTTTGCAAAAAACAAAGAATAATTTTAAAAAAAATTTTTTTTGGAAATAAAATATGCAAAACATCTTAAAACAGGAAAAAAGCATGACCTCTAATCCAGTTTATATTATCTATAGAAATATAGATCAAATAGTAGTAACTATAGAAAGTCGTGCCAAGTACCTAGAATGGAGAGTAAAAAAGACTTAACAAAATTAACATATAACCAATAAGTAAAGTTTATTTTGTATTCTATAATTGCTTCTTTGCATGTATTAAAGACCTTATTGCTTTTAATGACACAAAATTTGTTTATGGTAAAAAAATTACTGAAAAATTACTGAAATATTGTTTGAGTGAAAACAATTCTTTTGTTTGTTTTTATTTGCATTATAAAATAAGACTTGTTTATCTATGTTCCTTATAAAGATATTAACAGCCCTATTCTGGCTGTTAATTTAACAAGGAAAAGTTAAGGAGCTCTTGTTAAGCTGATTGTTATGTTATGTAAATGTTGGTATTCTTAAAAATCATTAACAACATAAAAGTTTAAAAAGCTTTTAAAGTTCACCATGCATGGTGAAAATCGATATGCCTATTGAGAGAAGAGAAGCGCTATATAAACAGATGCTTCGAGTGCAGCTTGTGACTTTGCAAGTGCTTGAAAAATTTGCCACGGCTACTGAAAGATTTCATTATCAACACTTAAAATAAGAAAAAACTTCTTCCATTTTTCAGTTTAATGTATTTAAACTCAATATTATATTATAATTTGTATTTTTTTATTATTTTCACAACAATTTTCTATCTAAGCACATACATTTCATTCGTTGTTAAGACTCTTTATGTTATTAACAAAATTGTAAGGAAAAGAGCTTTTAAATTTGCAGCAGAATACGAAACCTTCACAAATTGTTAATATTACCTATTTTGTTAATGTGGTGAGCTTAGTTAAGCTGCCAGAATAGGGCTGTAAATATAAAATTATATACAAACTTTTTTACTTGGGTGAATATTTTTTTAATGTAAAAAAATTTTGAGTGTAGAAAAAGGTGCATATAAATTTTCAAGTCGAGAGGCGCGGATTAGGATTTTATTTTAGATACATGGTTTCTTCGGAGAATTTTCTTAGAATTTTATGTAGTTTATGTTTTTGCTATACGATTTACAAATAAAAAAATCAACCCGCCCTATTGTACATACATCTATGTTTTAAGCCATTTCGTTATCTATTTATTTATAGTGGACCCGAACAACGTTGTCCTGACCAAATTCAATGAATTTGTTTATGATCGTTTTGTGAATTTGTGGAAAGTGTGTAAATTGCCCTTCGAACAACACATGCCAGACGTTTCCTTTTAAAACTTCAATGCATGACGATCAAAACCCTTCTATATATGTGACCTTCTCCGAGTAAAGGGACCTTGTGTGCTGAAATGAAGTTTTGAGAAAAACGCATTTAAAGTTTCATAACGCATTATCACTGTGAACACACCTTCAGTTGGGAGATGCGATTTGGTATGGTTAGTTATGATTGGGTGCCGACTTTGAAATCTAATTCACTTCATCTTATTCAACACCCTTTTAGATACCAGAATCCACTCTTAAGTCCAAACCCGTTTTTTGACACACAAGGTCCCTTTTCTCGGAGAAGGTCACACATATAGCATTTTTATTGATTTCTAGTACTCCACGGCAGACGTGGTCTTGCCAAAAAACGCCTTACTGTCATATATGACTTTTCATGCTATTCGGGAAAAAAAAATTCTTATTTTCCCCATTTTTAGTATAGTCCAGAAAGTACCCGTATGAACTAAATTACTAAAATTTAGTCGAAGGACGCGATTATAGTGGCGATTTGTTGGTTTGCCAAACCTAGCTGAATCTCAAAAACGCATGGGAGCAATAGAGAACGCAAGTAATGCATCTCTTTTGTCCCAATGCATTTTGAGTTTCAGCTCGACTCCTAGCCCTAGTACGCCCTAACACGACCGTCCAAAATATAGAATTTTTGTTGATTTGTGGGCGGTAAAAGGGAGTGTGGCAACATTTTTCCCTAAAACCATGACCTTGAAAAAATCGCTTATTTAAACGAGTCCAGAAAAGTCCCTTTGTGACTATATTCGATATATTCAGAGATACCGACTAATGAAAAGAATTGAGATATTTGATTTGAAGATAAGATAAAATAAGATTTGAAATATATTTTTGTGACTACAGTCATCTTTATGACTGAAACAAATTTTTATATTCTCAAAGATCATAGAGATTTAATTCAAATTACCTCAAAACTCATCTAAGAATTCAACATCCGTTGAAATTTATAAAAATTCTGAACGAACTTAGAGCAATAACAAATGATCTCAAAGAAAAAACAACATAACTTTCTTTCAATTTCATTTTCGTTAACCACTCACTAACATGAAAAGTTTCCAAAAGAAGAAAAAAAATTACCCGACGCAGAAAGAAGTACTTTCCTTTATTTAGAGATGGCAATGCCAGTATGATGAGCATTTAACAATGACAATGTTGCCAACTGTTGGTGGTCTATAAAGACAGTGTGATTTGCGGCGTGCCGATGTTTGACTACAATGCACCAGAAACAAATCATCACAGAACGCGGGAGGCAGAGAGAAGGTAACAAAAACTTACCTAGGCAAGAAAAAATAAAAATGCCTCCGCACGAACTCTGACCTGGGAAACGATAAAAATAACAAAAAAGGGAGAATAAAGAACACAACTTTCGGTGTGCAACTCGTGCAGTTTTACAGCATTTTTTCAATGTTAAACTTTTGCACGATTCCTCCCTCCTTCAACTGCTGCAAGCATCAAATCTAGTTTAACCAGGAAAATTCAGTTGTTTTTTTTTTGTTCTATATAGCAATTTTCACTTTTATTTTGATTTTGTGTGAAATTTTATTTTGGTAACGTAAGTGAAAAGTTGTCAAACAAAAAAAATCTGAACTTTCGACATTGTCACAAAAGGCTTGAGGTTATTATCATAGATGTAGTGGACGGAGGTAGGACGATTTTTGATATACAAAATTTACATATATAGCTACATAAAAATATTCAAACTTGGCAAAAAATTAATAAACCAGTTCACGAATTTCTCTTGTAAAAGAGATTGAATCTTGATTGATTATCAAAATTTTAAAAAACATTAGGTAGAAAGCATCCAGTGTGGTAGAGCATAAAAAAGCCAAATATTTCTCAGTATGGTGCAATGTAGCTACGTGGCCTATAACGTCTGTTAACAATTTGTTATTACATTTGTTTAGGCATGGCCAAAACTAAACACTGATGACATGTACCTTACAGAGTAAGCTACAACCGAAGTAGGTTTACTTCATACGATGCGCAAGAAAAAGAGAACATACTCAAAAGTTAACGAAATTTCTCTCAATAGTTCAATTTCCCGCTTGTAAAAATTTATCAGTGATGACATTATAATGCAGAACTGTAAGCGGAAACTAAAGGCCCAACCAAATTATGCTTAAGCAAACAAAAGTCTCAGAGAAAAGTTGACGAAAAGTATGATTAACCCATTTATGACTAATGGGAATTTAAATACCCATAAAATAGTGTTTACGAAAAAGGCCATATTTCGAAAGTGGTAGGAGATATCAAAATAATTTTTTTTTTAAACATTACCGAAAAATGAAACTATTTATTGTCTGTACAATGTGAAACGAAATTCATACAATTAAATGTTCCTTTTCGAGATCGAAGATGTGTGATTTTCAAAAATGACAAAATCCATGTATAAAGCTATGTAGAAAATTAGAACATGGCAAGATCGAGGGAAAAATTCGTAGTCAGTTTGCCTCTACTATCCTCTATTTATCAGGTGTTCATTATGATAAAAGAATGTTGCCATATATGCAAGTTTTTATTAACACCAAGAACCCGGATTAGCCGATTGGGTATTAAAATCCCCAATGCAGATCTCAAATACAGTGACAGTTACAAACCTGAAATTTTGCAAAGCCACTTCTATGGCCTATATCAGCTTCCTGATAAATTTTTAAAAAAGTCGTACGGCAGAATCTATAAGCAGTCTTTAATGGGTTAAGTAGAAAAGTCGCCCAAGTTGGCAGATTTCATGCTTAACAAAATGTCAAACGTTCACAAAATCTTTATAAAAATATATGAAAAAAGTTCAAAAGTTCTTTGAAAAATTTGTTGAAGTAGTGCCTGTCAGCTTTTTCATATATGTTTTTATGTTATTAGACACTTTTTGTAATAATGCTTTTCACGAAATTGGGATCTGCATTAATTTTGAATCAATAAATTAACGTACTTTTTTTCATTGACAGATAAAAAAAAATTTGGATAAATATGTTAAAAAGGGTTGCCATCAGCTAACACAAAAATATGTTTATTGCGCTGATTGGCTTATAAGATGTGGTAAACGTAAAATTTCACGGCAAAAAGATACAAATTTTCCATAATTTGCTTAAATTGGCATAAACAAAAAAAAACCATCTTTTTCATTGAAAATTTGGCATACAAATAAAAATATTTTAATTAAACACATTCTCAATACTGTTAGCAACTCTATTCTGCTTAGCAAACTACAATGTCAAGCGCTCTCTCTCACGTTTTAAAAAGTAAACGAAAGTTGAAAAACTGAACGAAAGAAATGCTTAGACAAAACTTGGCCGAGTTCATATATTGCTGTGTAAGTGCGTGCTTTTGCTCTCAAACTTTTGTTTGCTTAAGCATAACTTGGTTGGGCCTTAAATCTGACAACTAATTGTGACTATTCTTTGAATTTTTACATGAATTTAATTGTGAGCTTTAAAGATCAAGTAAGTTTAATGAATGCAACAACAATAACAACAACAACAAACAAATATCTTGTTTGTATTCACTTCTTAATTGTGCTCACATTATTTTCTTTTCATTGTCGAGCAACAGTTTGACATTATTTGTCTGTGTAGCAACATCGTGTTTTTGAAAATTGTAAATCTTTATGTTCCGGTTCAAAGAACAAAGTTTTATGCATAAAAGAACTAAGTCTTGTTAAATATTAATTCTGAAATAATCTATAAAAAGTAATAAAATCAATTATTTAATTGTAAAAATTATTGTGCGAATATTGTGTGTCATTTGCTTTTGTTTGCTTCTTTTCGATGAGTTTTCTTTCGTTTTCGTTGTGTTTTTGGCGTAGAGAGAATTTTCGTTCAGTTCTCTCCAATTTTGTGTCATTTTTTTGTTCTTTCCTATATTGTGCATACCTACTCTCATCGTCGCATACTGTGTAAGGTAGATGTCATTAGTATTTCAGCGGTCATGTCCGAACAAATGTAATTGAGAAATGTAAACAGACTTCGGAGGCCTCGCAGCTCCATTATATTTAAGAAATAATTGGATACGTCATGTGCTCATTTACCACTGGGTTGGTTGTTTCTTCCCATTGGTAAATTGATGCATGACGTAACCAATTATTTCTTAAATACAATGTAGCTTTGAGGACTCTTACTGTATTACATTTGTTCGACTTGGCTGCTAAAACACTGCTGACACATACCTTACACAGTAAGCGACGATTGGGATAGGTATGTACAAAATAGAAGAGAAAATGGCGCACAAAATTTGATAGAACAAAAAAAAATTAACGAAAATGCTCTCTACGCGCTAAAAACACAACGAAAACGAAAGAGAACACATCGAAATGAAACAAACAAAAGCAAATGACGCCACAAATTATTTTGACACAATTTGTACAATTTAATGAACGAATTTATTAACTTTTATAGAGCATTTCAGAATTAATTAATGAATTAGTAGAGAACAACAAAAAAAAATAACGAAAACGAAAGAGAAAGAACACAATCGAAAAAGGAACAAACGAAAACAAATGACGCCATAACTTATTCTCACAATAATTTCTTCAATTTAATAATCGAATTTAATATATTTTTCTCTACCACTACAAATCAATAAATTCTTAGTAATTTTTTATATAAAACTTTATTCTAGTTCAAACATAAAGATTAATCATTTTCACAAATACACTTCACTGCAAAACTTTCTGACAGAAAACACGGTGCAGCTGCACAAACGAATAAAGTCAAGGTGTTGTTTAAGTAATCCCGCTGATAAAAATTAGTCGGTGATGACATTGTAATGCAAAAATGTAAACGGAATGTGGCATAATCTGATGTGTGTTAGGATCGACTGTTTCTTTTCATTGTTGAAACAACAGTTTGTTTTTGTTTGTGCAGCTAAGCCGTGTTTTCTATCAGAAAATGATTTATCTTTATGTTTGAACGAGAATAAAGTTTTATATATAAAATAACTAGAGATAGGTAGAATAGGTAGAGAAAACTTTACTAAATTCGATTATAAAATTGTAGAAATTATTGTAAAAATAGTTTATGGCGACATTTGTTTTCGTTTGTTCCTTTTTTGATTGTCTTTTCGATGTGTTTGTTCTCTTTCGTTTTCGTTGTTTTTGACGTAGATAGGAATTTCGTTCAGTTTTGTTTTTGTTCTCTCCTCTCTTGTGCATCATAAGTAGACCACCTACTCCCATCGTCGCTTACTGTGTAAGGTAGATGACAACAGTGTTTTAGCGGCCATGCCCAAACAAATGTAATTCAGAATTGTATGCACGCGTTGGAGCCCCCGCAGCTGCATAGTATCTCAGAAATAATTTGTTACGTCATGTGGCCATTTACCACTGGGAATGAAAGGGATACATTGTGAGCACAAGAAGGCAGAGAGCACAAACAAGATTTGGTTTCCACTTACAATTCTGCATTACAATGTCATCACCGACATATTTTTATAAGCGTGTTATTTTATTTCTGTTAGAAATTCTTTCATTGAGAGTTCTATCATTTCGTTGAGACTAATTTCATTGGGAGTTGTTTTAGACTTAATTCACATTTTCACTTTTTAGAGTTGAGACACATTTCTTATGTTGGGAGGTATATTATTTCTGTTGGAACTAAATTCATTTGTAGTTATTTCGTGGGAGTTATTGCACTTTACTTTTTTTAAAATAAACTTCAAACCCTTTTGAGCAAAACCGCTCTAGGTAAATTTTGAACTTTTGAAAAAACGGATTCGTTTTCGGTCGTAGAATTTAGTGGCATACTTAGTTTTCCCAAAACAGATCAAAATCTCAAGATATTCAGATTTTGTTTACCTTCAAACCTTTATTTAAAGAAATGTTATACTTTTTTAACAATTACTTTTTATTGTCTTTTCAAAAATATCTCTAGGGCATCCAATTTCGGGACTCTTCGCCAATCCCGGAATGTTGGAATTTGAAAAACACAATAGTGTTTCAAGGACTAGTCCCAGATTTGACAAACCTTAGAAAACTAATTTTTCGAAAGACGTAGTATGAAGTTTCAAAGTAGTTATGCCTTGTTTTACAACACGAAACATTGCAGATGATTATAAAAAACCAAAAAACACAGTTTCGATTAAACGTTTGGATATTAATTATTGTTTATTTTTGAAAAAACAAAGATCATTTTAAAAAAAAATTAATAAAATTAGATCCTTCAGAAGGTGCATAAAATTATTTTAAAAAAATAAAATAGTTTAATAACACTGTAGGTAAGTTTTAAACTTTTGAAAAGACACAAAAACGCCGAAACACGTAAACGTAATTTTCGGTCGTAGAATTTAGTGGCATACTCAGTTTTTATAAATTTAGATTAAAGTCTCGAGCTATTCAGAATTTTGATATTGGGCTTACATTTGAATTTCATTTAAAACAATTTTATAGTTTTTTAACAATTAATTTTTATTGTCTTTTCAAAAATAGCTCCAACGTGAAAATCGACTTAGCCTTGTTTAATCTATGATTTTTTAAGAGTTAAGAAATTTCGCTAGCAATTTGGACCAAATTTGAATGTTGAACGTAAAAACTTTAAAAAAATCTTAATATTTTTTGCTCAAATTAGTGTTTTTATTTCACAAGTAGACTAAATTCTGAAAGTGTAAGCAAAATCGGAGGTGGTCAATCATTTTTAGTCTCCAATAATAAGGAAAATATAACAAAAAATAAAAATCGCAAATTTCTGGAGATTTTGATATGATTCAGAAAAACTGAGTATGCCACTAAATACTACGACAAAAAAATAAGTTCACGTACCTCGGCATTTTCGTGTGATTTTATGACGTCCCAACAGTGTCGTTAGTGCCCCAAAAACAACGCAATCTATTTGCTTTTAAAAGAAATTTAAAGCCAACAAAAAATCTTTGAATGTCAATTAAAATAATTAAGTAGAACATAGAGCATTCATCGTTAGAAATAATATTCGTCATTTGCAGATAATTTTTTATTTGCTCATCTCTTCTACTACCAATTCCACACTCAAACCTAAAACCGTCTAACTTAGTTTGATCAATCCGACGATGACCTACAGGGCTATGGCTTACAGGGTGCAAGCAGAAAAGTTGCCACTTTTCACACATGATACTTTAAATAATTGCATCAAGATAGCGTTGTGAATTTATGGCACAGTTATAGGTACATGGAAAAAAAATAAAATCTCTTTCATGGCAGAGACAAAAATACACAGACGACGAAAAAGATACGTTATGGAAACTTGATTTAAAAAGTGAGAGAGGTGAAAAAAAATATTACGTTAAATTTGTATGCGAACATTGAAATATAATAGTGAAAAAATAAGCTGCTAGATAGATGGAAGAAGGGCAAAAAAGTGAAAATTTTCACTCACTAGCTATGTTGCAGAAAAAAAAAATTGCAATTGAATGCGAACGCGCAATCAAGGGTTCACCGCAAGCGAGCGAATCGCTGGCTTATTCCGAGAAGATAGGAAAGTTATTTCAACTTGGCATTATTTTATTGCTGTAATTGTGGCAAATGTGTAAAAAATGCAACAAAATAGACGCATATAAATTGAGATGCTTTAACGCACTCAGCAGGATGTATATTTTTTTTAGACTTAATTTTATTGCACCAACTTGCAAAGAGCACTGGCTCATCCGAACTTTTGATGTGGACGACAAACTGGCGTGGAATTTTTTAGTCACTTTTATGAGCTCGCAAATATTAGTTTTCTTTTGTCATCATGCTAAAAAGCTATCATGATTTAGCTGTGGAATGGCGTAAAATCATGGTTATGGTCATAAAGCTGGCCAGAAGCAACGCATGTCTGCAGCTTTTTAAAAGTTACTGCTGTGGAAATTATTTTAATTGAGCTGAAGCTTAAAAGATTTTGGTTTGTTTTAAAAAAAAAATCAAATATTAAACATCTATAAAATAATGTTAGCATAATTTAAACATTTAGTTTAACTTAATGAGTTTTTTCTAACATTTTCTGGTAATCAAGCGATAGAAGATTTTTCCTACAACTTTATAGCAACTTCTTGTTCAATCCGCTTGTCAGCTGTTGTGAATTTCAAATTATAGCTATTAAGATCAACCGTTTGAGACAGCACAAAACAAAGCTATTTGATGAACATTACAATAGGTATGCAAAGGATTTTCAACACGCCTTAAAGCAGACTCGTAAATATGATATAAATTTTCAGCAATGCTCCTGTAATGTATATATTTAATGGGAAATGTGAGTGTGATTGCTTGTTACTGTGGCTTAAGCAGTTAAGTTAATATTTGCCAGCTGTTAGACTCAAGCATCAGCACTACAAACAATTTCTACGACAATGTTTTTCAACTCAAAGTGTTGAATGTGTGTTTAAATGTGGCTAAATACGGTGTTATACGGCAAATGTTTGCGCATTAAACTCTTGATATAGCGTTAAATGGCGCTCAATTTAATAGCTTTGGTATTGAACTTCAAAGCATAGTTGGTTAGGAAAATTCGCACTATATTAATTTGTAACTGTCCAGTTGAAATGGCTTTCTTGCTGAAAGAAGATTTCACAGTTTTAATTTTATAGCTGTTAAATAATTACAAAATTCTAAGATGTGGCATTTTTCTTCTTAAGTTGTGTTCAACAAGAGTTAAGGATTTCAGCTACAACGTTTTATTAAACTATATAGCAAAGTTTTGCTAAAAAAAAATTTAGCTATAGTGTGTCAAGGCTACAAGACAGTGCAGAAAAACTCATTTAAATATGTTTTTACAATTTTTAAGCAGCTTCAGACTCAAAAAAAAACCTTTTTGATGGTCATCCCATTTTGCCCCAAGTGTCTCAAATTGTTTTTTGCAACTAAAACGGTACTTCTGTCTTACAAAAACGCCGTAAAGATAAAAATTAATAATTATTTTTTCAAAAATAATGTATTCATATCTTTTTACAGTGCTTTTATTGTATGTGAAGCATAAAAACTAGTTTTTACCCTTTTATTAGCTTTGAACAATATAACCATTGCATTTTAACACTTCTCAGAAACTCTAGACTTTTCTGAAGTCATTTATAAAGTTAGCCCATTTTGCCCCAAGTGTCCCAAATTATTTTCGGTACCTTCCACGGTTCTTACTTCTTGCAAAAACTTCGTGGGCACAAGATTTGGGACATATAATTTGGCTTATTATTATTTCCAATCTTTCAACATTGCTTTTATTGTAGTTTAAAGACGTAAATCAGTTTTTTTCGCATATATCAACTTGCAATTTTTATGATAATAGTCTTTAAGAACTTAGCAGTATCTGAAGACTCAAAAGAAACCACTTTTTAAGCTAGCCCATTTTGCCCCAAAGTGTCCCAAATTATTTTATGTACCCTTCACAGTTCTTACTTCTTGCAAAAACTTCATGAGGATAAAATTTGTGACAAATATTTTTGCTTATTATTCTTTCCAAACTTTCAACAGTGCTTTTATTGTATTTTAAAGATGTAAATCCGTTTCTTCGCATACATCAACTTCAACTTTTATGTTAATAGTCTTTAAGAACTTAGCA
This sequence comes from Dichetophora obliterata, assembly GCA_963920525.1. NCBI lineage: Eukaryota > Metazoa > Arthropoda > Insecta > Diptera > Sciomyzidae > Dichetophora > Dichetophora obliterata. Next base: position 190,950,658 of record OY986438.1, read on the forward strand.
GTAGCTGAAGACTCAAAAGAAACTACTTTTAAAGTTAGCCCATTTTGCCCCATATGTACGCAAATATTTTTCCCAGTTTCCAGGGTTCTTGCTACTGACACAAACCACGTAGAGACAAAATTATGAAAGTAGCATTTAGCAGAGCATGATTTATTTTTTTAATACTTTTTTATTGCTATTTAAAAATAAAATATAATTTTTAACTTTTCAACTTGAAAATTTTATTTAAACGTTTTTAAAACCTTTTTTTCCAAGGTTTTTGGAACTTTTATAGGTTCTATCCTAGTTCTGATCTAAGGCCATTTTGCCCACAATATTTTTATTTTTTTTGCTTTTTTAATTTGAAACTTTTATTTCAAGGTTTTTGAAACATTTATAGGTTCTATCCTAGTTCTGATCCTAGCCCATTTTGCTCCAAGTGTTGGATGTTATTTTTGGTAGCTTTAACAGTTTTTTGTTCCAAAAATGTCATAGAATACTTTTATGGTAATTTATTGGGTTTTAATTTTTAACGATAGTTTTTGAATTTCAAATAACCTTTTGTTAGTTTTTTAATGAACTCTGAATTTTTATTGCTGTATTCTTTTTAAAAAAAAAAAAAAAAAAAGATCAAAGAACCAAGTCATGCGCCTTATACAAACAAGGTTTGGTCTTTGACCTGAAAGGAAAAGGATAGATTATTTAGAGGAATTGATTGGAATCATACGTGAATTATTGATTAGGCAAAACAACCGCAAAAGACAATTTGAATTGCTTTTAGCCGAGGCTAGTGTTATGCCTTAACATCGGCAAGCATTCCCAGTCCTTAATTATTCCTGTCCTTTTATTCCACATTATCCACAATTTAGTTGTGGATTTTTACTTTTTCCATAATTCTTAAATGTAGGAAAGAACAAAGAAAGTTAAAAGAATCATGCCCGAGCCCGGATTCGAACCAGGGACCTCTGGGTTGATAGCCTAGCGCACTCTCCACTAGACTACAAAGGCCGACTACAACTGATCTTTTGTTAGTTTTAGTTGATCTACTCTGAATTTTTATTGATTTATCCTGAATGTTAATTAATGTTTTCTGAATTTTAATTCATCTCTTCTAAATTTTAATTGAAATTTTCGTTATTTCAAGTAATCTTTTCAAAATTTTAATTGATCTGTTCTGAATTCCAAATGATCTATTCTGAATTTCAATTAATCTTTTCTAAATTTTGATTGATATTTTTGAAATCTTAATTGATCCGTTCTAAATTTCAATTGATCTTTTCCGAATTTCAATTGATCTATTTTATTAAATTCATCTTCTCTGAATTGTACTTAATCTTTTCTGAATTTCAAAAGGAATTTTTTAATTTCAATTTATCTATTCTAAACTTTAAATGAAATTGTGAATTTCAAATTGAATCTCTATTTTGCAACCAATCTCTTTTGAATGTTAGTGGGACAGATTTGAATTTTAATTGTTCTTTTCTGAATTTCAATTGATCTTTTCCAAACTATATTGATCTATTCTATTCGTTTAGTCTTTTCTGAACTGCAATTGATCTTTTCTGAATAACTAATAGAATTTTTGAATTTCAATTGATCTTTCCTGAATTTCTATTGATCTTTTCTGAATATCTATTGATCTTTTCTAAATTTCAATTAATATTTTCAAAATTGTATTTGTTCTGTTCTGAAGTTTAAATTATGTGTTCTGAATTTTAATTGATTTATGCTGAATTTCAATTACATATCAATATTTTAATTGATCTTTTCTAAATTTTAATTGATCTTTTTTTATCCCTCGTTTAAAAAACGTAATAGGGGCATATTAACTTTGTCACTTCATTTGTTACGCCGATAAGTAGGCGTGGCCGGTATAGAAAAGTATATATATTCTTGATCAGCATCACCATCTGAGTTGATTTAGTCATGTCCGTCTGTCTGTCTGTGATCACGATAACAGCCGTAATTTTATGGCTATCGTAACGAAATTCAATATACATATGAACTTTTTATTCAAAAATGGAGGTCAAGTTCAAAAATGAGCCAAATCGGATGAAAACCACACCTACATCTCATACAAAGTGGCTTAACCAAAATGGTAAAATCTGTTTAAATTCGACAAAAACTAATCAAATGACTACAAATTTTGCACATAAGCTAAAACAACTTATATGTACTTTAAGCATTAAATTGGGAAAAATCGAATGAAAACCACAGCTACCTCCCATACAAAGTGAGGTTACCAAAACGGTCAAATGTCTTTTAATCTCACAAAAATTAATGCAGTGACTTCAAATTTTGTACGTATGAAATTTATAGAGTCGAATAAAAATCATGTCTACCTCCCATATAAAGTGAGTTTACCAAAACGGTATAATCTCTTTCAATTCCGCAAAAATTAATCTAATGACTTAAAATTTTGCACATAAGCTTTAACAATTAATATTAATTTTAAATATGAAATTTAGAAAAATCGAATGAAAACCACGGCTACCTCCCATACAAAGTGAGGTTACCAAAACGGTAAAATCTCTTTAAATCTCACAGAAACTAATCTAATGACTTCAAATTTTGCACGTATGAAATTTGCAAAAATCGAATAAAAATCACGTCTACCTCCCATATAGAGTTAGTTTACTAAAACGGTAAAATGTCTTTCAATTCCGCAAAAATTAATTTAATGACTTCAAATTTTGCACATAAGCTAAAACAACTTATATGTACTTTAAGCATTAAATTGGGAAAAATCGAATGAAAACCACAGCTACCTCCCATACAAAGTGAGGTTACCAAAACGGTAAAATCTCTTTAAATCTCACAGAAACTAATCTAATGACTTCAAATTTTGCACGTATGAAATTTGCAAAAATCGAATAAAAATCACGTCTACCTCCCATATAGAGTTAGTTTACTAAAACGGTAAAATGTCTTTCAATTCCGCAAAAATTAATTTAATGACTTCAAATTTTGCACATAAGCTAAAACAACTTATATGTACTTTAAGCATTAAATTGGGAAAAATCGAATGAAAACCACAGCTACCTCCCATACAAAGTGAGGTTACCAAAACGGTCAAATGTCTTTTAATCTCACAAAAATTAATGTAGTGACTTCAAATTTTGTACGTATGAAATTTATAGAGTCGAATAAAAATCATGTCTACCTCCCATATAAAGTGAGTTTACCAAAACGGTATAATCTCTTTCAATTCCGCAAAAATTAATCTAATGAATTAAAATTTTGCACATAAGCTTTAACAATTAATATTAATTTTAAATATGAAATTTGGAAAAATCGAATCAAACCACGGCTACCTCCCATACAAAGTGAGTTTACCAAAACGGTAAAATCTCTTTCAATTCCGCAAAAATTAATCTAATGACTAAAATTTTTGCACATAAGCTAAAACAATTTATATGTACTTTAAGCATCAAATTTAGAAAAATCGAATGAAAACCACGGCTACCTCCCATACAAAGTGAGGTTACCAAAACGGTAAAATCTCTTTAAATCTCACAGAAACTAATCTAATGACTTCAAATTTTGCACGTATGAAATTTGCAAAAATCGAATAAAAATCACGTCTACCTCCCATATAGAGTTAGTTTACTAAAACGGTAAAATGTCTTTCAATTCCGCAAAAATTAATTTAATGACTTCAAATTTTGCACATAAGCTAAAACAATTTATATGTACTTTAAGCATCAAATTTAGAAAAATCGAATGAAAACCACGGCTACCTCCCATACAAATTGAGGCTACCAAAACGGTAAAATCTCTTTAAATCTCACAGAAACTAATCTAATGACTTCAAATTTTGCACGGCTACCTCCCATATAAAGTCAGTTTACTAAAACGGTAAAATGTCTTTCATTTACTTTAAATATGAAATTTGGAAAAATCGAATCAAAACCACGGCTGCCTTCCATACTAAGTGGGGTTACCAAAACGGTAAAATGTCTTTAAATCTCACAAAAATTAATCTAGTGACTTCAAATTTCGCACGTATGAAATTTGTAAAAATCAAGTAAAAATCACGTCTTCCTCCCATGCAAAGCGAGTTTACCAAAACGGTAAATCTTTTGTCATTCCGCAAAAATTTATCGAAAGACTTCAAATTTTAACTATCTACTTGAAAAGTTTGAAATTTAAATTCCAAAAAAAAAATTAATGTTTGAAGTTGATGTTGTACACAAGCGCTCTAATAAATAAAAAAGACTGCATTTCAACAATTAAATATTTGGATAAAAACCGCGACCAATAAAAATGACATCATCAAAATAATACAACATTCAAGACTTTAAACAATTTAAAATACGGCAGTGGGGATATTTTAACTTCGATTTAGTCGAAGATAATTCCTTACTAGTTTTCATTTCGGTTGATCTTTTCTGAATCAAGGTCTGTTACTATTCAAACAAAAAGTTTTTTGTTACCAAAAATATTAAATCAGACTTTTGCAAATCTTGATTTGCGATATTAAACTGAATCAGGACACTTTCCCAAAGCACAGGCACAAAATAAAGGGTGGTTAAATTTTAAGAGCCGATGTTGAATGTGAACCGCACCTAAACGTCAAGTTTTTTTCTGCATTTCATTTGACATTTCTCAATTTCAGACAAAATCGATTTGAACAATGGAAAGATACACAATCGAGCAAAGCGTAAAAGTTATTCAGGCTCATTATGAAAATGGACGTTCAAATCAAAATGCAAATGGCATATCGTGCTCTTCGTGATTTTTTCGGTCAATTTAATCGTCCAAATGTGCGTACAATCGAAAAAATCGTGCAAAAATTTGAGCATACCGGGTCTGTAGGAGATGTGAAAACACCAGTGCATGCTTGTACAGCTCGTACTGCAGAAAATATTGCTGCTGTTCGCGATAGTGCGGCTGAAGAGCGGTCCACCTCAACTCGTCGTCATGCCCAACAATTGCACCTCTCTCGCTCGTCGTTGATGAACATTATGCATAAAGACTTGCATTTACACGCTTACAAGGTGCAATTGACTCAAGAACTAAAGCCTCTCGACCATTTCAAGCGTCGTCAATGGTCAGAATAGTGGCAATAAATGGCAACAGTGGACGATCAATTTTCGAAGAAAATCATCTTCAGTGATGAGGCACATTTTCACCTCATTGGATTCGTCAATAAGCAGAATTGCCGTATTTGGGCGAATGACAATCCAAGAATGATTGTCGAAAAACTAATGCACCCACAAAGAGTGACTTTTTGGTGCGGTTTATGGGCTGGCGGCATCATCGGGCCGTATTTTTTCCAAAATGATGCCGGTCAGGCAGTTACTGTGAATGGTGTTCGCTATCGTGAGATGATAACGAATTTTTTATGGTCCAAATTGGAAGATATGGATGTGGACGATATGTGGTTTCAACAGAACGGTGCCACTTGCCACACAGCTAACGAAACAATGGCTCTTTTGCGCGACAAATTCAATGGCCGTGTTATCTCACGTGGTGGCGATGTGAAATGGCCGCCAAGATCATGTGATTTGACACCGTTGGACTTCTTTCTTTGGGGTTATTTGAAAGAAAGGGTGTACGTCAATATGCCAGCAACAATTAAAGAGCTAAAGGATGAGATAATTCGGCACATTAACGGCATAGAACCTCAATTATGCCTCAGCGTCATCGAAAATTTGGACCATCGGATGGAGGTGTGCCGCCGAGGTCGCAGCGGCCATTTGGCCGACATTTTGTTCCATACATAATTGAACTATACCAATATTATCATAATAAAAAGAAATGCCAATAATTCCCTAAATAATTTGTGTTTTATTCAAAATCAACATCGGCCCTTAAAATTTAACCACCCTTTATTTGGAAATTGACAAAGTCTTTTCAATTTAATTTGAGCTCATTCATTTTGTTTTACTTATGGCCTTACTTTGTAAAACGCACGCAATCATCTCACTTGGATTGTTTTTTTTTTGTCTTCCAATTCCATTTCAATATGAATAAGAACAAACCCTCTCTCTCTCACTGAAATGTTCTTTTAAAATATATTTTCAGATAAAAAACTCTAACGCAAGTGACTGCGTTCGTTTTACAAAATAAAGCCATAAATCTAATATATAAAAATCTCATGTCACGGTGTTTATGGTCGCACTTCTCCGAAACAGCTTGACCGATTTTAATTTTTTTTTTGTTTATTTATTTTTTGTTTCTGATCTTTCAGTAGTTTCTCTATTCGATCAACTCTATTTTTTATCTAACCACGACTTGATCTTTTGTTCGTTAAATGTTAATTTGTCTCGTAATGCAATTTCTAATAATTTTTCTTTCCGTGATTTCAAAAATATTAACTATCAGTCCCTGTTCCTCGATGTGTCAATGTTATATTTCAATAAATGTTGGCTTCATCATAATATAAACAATAAGCTTAAGGCTCTTTTAGCACCGATTACATATCTTTTTGACAAACATGTACCGCTACGTACGACAACCGTGAAAAATGTGTCTTGTCCCTGGTTCACCCAATACGTGTCTAATAGCATTAAAAAAGAAACAAATTACAGAAAATATGGATAATTAGACCATCCCCTGAAAACTGGGAAACTTTTCGCTTGGCTAGAAATGAAGCTGTTCTGTTAGTAAGACAGGCCAAAACACGATTTTTTTCTGAGAAACTAGATTTATTCCTTAATTCCAAAACTAGATTAATCCCTTAATTCCAAAACGTTGTGGAACAACACAAAAAGACTTAAGTTATGGAATAAAAATCGTTATGAATACAATGAAGATCCTGAGATTCTAAATAATTTTTTTGTTGACATTTTTCTACCTCTAATGATACCTCTACGCTTTCCTGGGACAACCTGACTATACCACAGTCTTTTAAGTTTGAAACGGTTAGTGAAATTTATGTTGGAAACTGTGTTATGCAGATAAAATCAAATGCAGTTGCAGAAGATGGCATTCCCATCAAATTCTTTAAACTTTTACTACCTCACATAATAACTACTCTTACGCACATTATAAATCATTGCTTTATAACATCCTCCTTTCCCGACATGTGGAAAATTGCCATCGTTACACCTATAGCTAAAAAGCAAAATCCATCTGGTGAGAATGATTATAGGCCTATAAGTGCACTGTCACCATTGTCAAAGGTATGTGAAAAACTTATGGCTCAACAAATTAGCAAATATCTTTCTGAGAAAAAACTGCTATCCCGCTATCAGTCTGGTTTTAGGGCAGGGCATTGGTGTTCCTCAGCGGTAGTAAAGGTTCTTGATGATATTCGACCCGAATATGATGCCGGCTCTATGACTTTACTCTGCTTACTTGATTTTTCCAAGGCCTTTGATAAAGTCAATCATAGTTATTTGTGTCAAAAGCTTAGGTATCTTTTTGGGTTGTGTGATAGTGCTGTTAATCTAATGTCTAGTTATTTGTGTAATAGAATGCAAAGAGTTAAGGTTGGTCAGGTATTCTCTTCATACAAATTAGTAGTAAGTGGTGTTCCACAAGGCTCTATACTAGGTCTTCTGTTATTTTCAATTTTTATAATCGACATCTTTATCGTATGCTGGAATGCATCTGTTCATGCTTATGCGGATGATATCCAGCTTTATCTTTCGCGACGAACTGGACTTCTTGATGATATGTGTTTTAGGTTAAATGAGGATCTCAGTAGCATCAATGAGTGGGCCAAAAGTAATGGCCTTCAACTAAACGCTGACAAATCGTATGTTCTTCCTATATGTAAGAGTAAAACTTGTGTTGTTGATGTCCCTGATCTGTTTATTGGCAATAGCAAACTGACTGTGGTGTCGAAAGTAGTAAATCTAGGTTTCTACATTAATTCTTCTTTGTCCTGTGTAGACTATTTTAATAGTGTAGTCCAAAAAGTTTATTATGTCCTACGTAACTTAAGAATGTCTGCTAGTGTCACTCCTACTGAAATTAAACGTAGATTAGTCATACAGCTAATTTTACCAATCATTTTTTATTCAGACATAGGTTATAGTAAACTTGGCGCATCTTCCCAGTTAAAAATTCAAATTGCATTTTATTACGCCACGCGCTATGTGTATGGTCTCCGAAAATACGATCGTTTGTCTCGTTTCTGAAATGCAATACTTGGATGCTACATAACTGCTTACCTTAATGCTAGAAACTGTATTTACCTGCACAAACTAATCCAAGGGAAAACTCTTTTCTATCTGAATGAAAAACTTCAATTTTGTATGTCAAGTAGAAGCCATGTTCTGATAGTTCCTAGGCACAACTCATTAAACTCTTCCCACCTGTTTTTCGTTAACGCCATTAGGTTGCGGAATGCTTTGCCACGATGACTTAGGGAGTTCACTGGGATGGGTCCTTTTAGGCAATCTTTTCATATTTTCATTTTTCTCTACTCAATAGCTTTTCACTTCCTTTCTTCTCTATGTTATCTACTCTTTATCTATTCTTTGTTTCAGAAACTTTTTCAACCTTAACTTAACTTTAATTCTTTTTATTTTTTATATTCTTTAAAATAAAAAAATAATATAAAGCCAATATTGTTAAAAATTAAGGTCATTATTTTTGATTCTGTTATTATTCTAAATTTTTAATTTTTAACTTTAATTTCAAATTTTTAATTTTAAATTTTTCATTTTAATTTTAATATTAATTTTAATTAAATTAAATGTAAATTAATTATATTTAGTAAAACTCTTTTAATTTCAAACAATTATTTTAAGATTTTCTTCATTTTTTCTTCTAACATGACTGTATACAGGTTCGTGATCCATCTTGATCGTTTTACTCTCTCTCCTTGATTATATAGTTATTATTTACTTTGAGGCAAAGATGTTGAAGTAACGACAAAGAAAATTTGCACAGTTTAATTACTTTATAAGTTGATTCTAGAGAATCGGCGGCTTGTAGAACAAAAAAATTATTAATTTCCGCATCACTTTGAAGAATTCTTTTCGCACATTGGCTAGCACAACTTTGGAAGGGAGGAAAAAACATAACAATTACTAAATTGCATAATAAGTAACTTGGCAAAAAAGAATAACAACAACACAACATTACGGCTAGCTTGCAACACGAGAAACCGTTTGGCTAAAACTTGCTTGCTACTTCCTACAGATTGTCCAGCTTTTAAGCACTTAATTCTAACGCAATTTTCTTCCATTTGCAGAAACCTTCGGCAACCGCAAAACCCACCAAGTATCACTATTATCCGCATAACCAGCACATCTATCTGCTGCCCGAGTGTGCCATACAACAGGTCTGCAATGCCGTCTATGTGCGCCTCAACTATACGCAGCCGCTGTGCGCCTGTCCGTCAAGGTAAGAATAGAAAAATTTCAACGACTAGGAAAAGCAAAAACATAAAACGATGATCATCTGTAAGAAGTAGAATTAGCAGCAGCACCAGCAGAGGTGAAACATGTGCAGATCTGGGCAATCCAGCAGGAGTGCGCCCTCTTGTGTGCATGGGAACGATGCTGAACCTAAAGCTTTTGCTGCTGCCGCTCCTGCTCTTACCGCTCCTGCTGATACCTATACCTATGAATGAAATTAAATGTTGGCAATAGTTGTTAAATCTCTGCTTCTTTTCTCTGTTTGTTACTCTTGTTGCAGATATCGCGATCCATGTTCCGCCAGTTTAAACGAGGATGATCAACATACAACAAAATTGGTTGGTGATGGCAAAAAGAAGGTAGGCAAGACTTATTACAAAATAAAGTACTTTTTTATTTCATTACTATTTAACTAACATGAGTTGTTGCTGTTGAGCAAAATGGTATGGTAACAGTGGCAATAACTAACTACAGCAATAGCAACAACAGCGGTTGGCCACTGAAATGATCACGCATCGTCTTCATTTGAAAATAATTATTTCAAATAAGCGGTTAAGTGAAAATAAATTGTTTTTAACAAAAAAAAAAAGGCTCTGATAGTTAAAGCTAAGAAAGAAAGCCAAGTGAAGCTAAGTAGAAACTGCTAAATTTTAATATTAACCTATGTCGAGACTGCTGGTCATATTAGGAGCCAAAAAAGAACAACAACAACAAAAAGCTTAACAAAAAACACAGCCCACGAAGTTAGACGTCCGCCACTTAATTGCTAGACAGCAGCGCCTGGATGCAATCTGCACAACTTTGGCTTAATCTTGATTTTGGGCCTGATCGTAGACGGTTTTACTGCTGGTTTTAAGCTATAACTGCAGTCTTTCAACTTTAAAGACTTCATCATGAGACATGAAAATGTTGAACACGATAGATAGTGGTGTGTGAATCTTTTCTGCAGCGAATGGCAGCAACAGGAAATTCATCTCCTTCTCCTAATCCTCAAGAATATGTTTTCTTTATAGCTGTTTTTTGTTTGTTTTTTTCTTTTTTGTTATCAACTCAAACTTCAACTCAGACTTAATAGCAAAACTTAGACATTAGATCTGTCTTCATAGCTTCTGTAGAATGGATCAGTCTAGTTAAGCAGAAGATTGTCGACATTTGCAGCAGACAAAGCTGCAACAGGGAAGTTATTATTGCAAAAATAAGTGAGGGAAGTTGATTCGCAGTGTCTTAATATGATAATAGTTTATATAGTTTGAGTTAAGGAACGCACAGTGGCTCAATCCGGCATTTTTCCTTGCAAAAATCATAAATTCTGAACGAATGGAGAAATCTCGATGATTTCGTGGGTTGCTGTGGATAGAAAAATGATACAGCTTCTTTTGTGCAAAATTTATGGTTGATTTCAATAGAGCGACAGGATGCTGAGGAATTAAAATTTGAAGGTAGGCTTTCTGAAGGGTGTAAAAAACTATGCAAACGAAGTTTTTCCGTATGAGAATTTTCGTTAAGAGAAAACTAACGAAAAACTTGAATTTCTTATAACTGATTCATGATTACTCAACACCAGAGCTGTAAAAGAATGCATTCAATTTGATTTTATTTTCAAAAAGTGAATCAGTGAATAACGAAATAAAAATGCATTCAATGAATTCAAAATTGATTTATAAATAAAATTTTTAATTTACTTTCATTTTTAAAAAAAAAATAGTTATTCATTTCAATTATTCATTTTTGTTATTCAGAATAATGAGTCAATTTATTTATTCATTTGAATGATATTAACAAAGATTGCAATTCACAAAGAATTTCAGAATTTTCAATTATTCTTTTTTAATTCATTACTCATCTTTTATTTGTTATTCATTTTTTATTCATTATTCATTTGTTATTCATTATTCATTTTTTATTCATTATTCATTTGTTATTCATTTTTTATTAATTTTAGTCCAGAGCCATAAATTGAGAATAAGAAATGAATAATGAAAAAAAATGAATAATGAATAACAAATGAATAATGAAAAAAATTAATAACGAATAACAAATGAAAAATGAATAAAAAATTAATAATGAATAAAAAATTAATAATGAATAAAAAATTAATAATGAATAAAAAATGAATAATGAATAAATAACAAATGAATAACAAATGAATTATGAATGAAACATTTATAATGAATAAAAAATTAATAACAACTGAATAATGAATAAAAAATTAATCACGAATAAAAAAATAATAATGAAATAAAGAATAATTGAAAATTCTGAAATTCTTTTTGAATTGCATTCTTTGTGAATATTATTCAAATGAATAAAAAAAATTATTTCATATTCTAAATAAAAAAAATGATTAATTGAAATTAATAATTAATAATTTTTTTTTAAATTAATGTGAATTAAAAATTTCAATATAAATCAATTTTGCATTCATTAAATGTATTCTTATGTGGTTAAGCCCGTATGATACTTCATTGTTTTGTCCAATTTCAAAATCTGAAAACAAGTGGCGAGTGAGTTAGACAGATATATATTGCTGGAAAAGGATGAAAACATGCATCGTGCCACTTTTTTACATCTCCGCAACGTGACTATTTTATCTCTCTGTTCTTCTTGGCTGCGGAAGAAAGAGCTTAAGCTAGTTTTGACACTTAATATTTGATCGAAACTTAACGGCGAACGAATTGAGAGAAACGTCCAAAAGAATGCATTGAAAATGCTGTCCGGCGCACATTTTTTTGTCCAATTTGTACTATATGCGTATACACTCACACTTCTTGAATTTTAGCTTTAGCACTATTCCAACTACTCTAGTTTCATTGTCAATGAATAAAAATTGGACAATACAATGAAGTGTCATACGGGCTTTATTCAGTTGTACTTAAGACTATGAATATGAATGCCGATTTTACAGCTATGCTCAACACTTCAAAGGCAATTTCGTTTCCTAAAGTTTTGCACTATTGCTACACTGAAAAAAAAATTGTCTTAAAACATAACAAAAAGCAAGAATGTAAACTATTTGTTATCACGCTTCCACTTAATTTTTTTTTCTTACATTAAAAATAAAATTAACTAAAACAGATGAAAAAATATAAAATTTAAAAAATACATATATATATAAAAAATATTTTAAGTATAACATTAAATTTTAAATACATAAGTAGTATAATTTAAAAACTAAGCCTAATTTTATTGAAATCATTTATCGATCACTCGCCTTGCCTATATACTTACAAATTTGCAGCTTATGTTGTGTGTCTGTATCAGAGATCTGCAACGAATACTTAAAAATAAGTCGTACTCGAGTACTATTCGTTTACAACTCAGTGATTCGAATCAGAAATCTGCAACGAATCACATTTTTTAATCAATGAGCCACTTACTCAAAAGTGAGTATAAATAAGTATAAGTAGTTTCCAAAGTTGTACTCATATGTGATTGATCCGCAAAAAAGTGAATCACATTTTTGAATCATGAGCCACTTACTCAAAAATGAGTATGAATAAGTATAAGTAGTTTCCAAGTTGTACTCATATGTGATTGATTCGCACAAAAGTGAATCACATTTTTGAATCATGAGCCACTTACTCAAAAGTGAATATGAATAAGTATAAGTAGTTTCCAAAGTAGTACTTATACGAAAAAGAGACAAAAAAGGTAATCACATTTTAGAATCATGAGCCACTAACTCAAAAGTGAGTATGAATAAGTATAAGTAGTTTCCAAAGTTGTACTCATATGTGATTGATTCGCAAAAAAGTAATTCACATTTTTGAATCATGAGCCACTTACTCAAAAATGAGTATGAATAAGTATAAGTAGTTTCCAAAGTAGTACTCATATGTGATTGATTCGAAAAAAGTGAACCAAATATGTATAGAATGAATTAAATATAAATATTCACATGATTTAGAGTTGTTTGAGGTCAAGCTCATTAATATTAATAAAATAATTAAGTACTTAGAGCATCCGATTCACTTTCTCGAATTTTATTTACCCAATAAATGTTACTTTTTACTATAAGTGCATTTTTTTTTTAGTATAAGTACATTTTTGGACAGTATAAGGGGGAACTACAAGTCTGATGTTAAAATATAAAAAAATTATCTGACGCTAGGGTGGACCCTAAACATTTTTTTTCCAGTGCTTTTACATGTTTGGCAGTGTAAGGGGGTCGCCGATTTCGAATCTTATACAAAAATTTTAAAAAATTTTTTACGCTAGGGTGGACCTTAAAAACATTTTTTTTTTGTTTTTTAGTATAAGGACATATTTTGACAGTATAAAGGGGTAGCTGATTTCGAGTCTGACGCGAAAATATAAAAAAATTTGCTTAACGCAAGGGTGGACCCTAAAAATTTAATTTTTTCAGTAGTTCTACATCTTTTGGTAGTAGTGGCGCAGATTTCGATTTTTATGCAAAAAATTAAAAAAAAAATTTTTTTGAAGCTAGGGTGGACCCTAAAAATTTTGTTTTTATTTTTAGTATTGATACATGTTTTGACAGTATAAAGGGGTCACTGATTTCGAATCTGATACCACTATATAAAAAATTTGTTTGACGCTAGGGTAGACACTAATATTTTTTTTTTTTGTTTTCTAGGATCTTAACTTGTTTTGGTAGTATGTATAAGGTGGTTGCAGATTTCGCGGGTCAGCACCGAATTCGTAAAAATAAAAAAAATTGAGTGGCAGCCCAATTAAATTATGTTTAAAATTCTTAAAAATACATATTATTATGTGCCAACCCTTTTTATATAAAAATTACATAATTTTTAAATTCTAACAACGGATTCGGATTCAGCGACCGATTTTTACCTAGTGTTCGAACCAGCACCGAATTTGTAATAACAAAAATATTAAGGTGGCAACCCTATTAACCAGATAATTTTAAAATTCTTACTTCAGATTCAAAATCAGCGACCCCTTAAACAAAGTTGAATTATGTTTAAAATTCTTAAAAATATATATCATTAGGTGGCAACCCTTAATATTTAATTCCGTCTATACTTATTTGATTCGCTTTGTTTGGAATCAATCACACATGAGTGCTACTTTGGAAACTACCTATACTCATTCATACTCATTTTTGTGTAAGTGGCTCATGATTAAAAAATGTGATTCACTTTGTTTTGAACCAATAACATGAGTGCTACTTTGGAAACTACTTATACTTATTCATACTCATTTTTGAGTAAGTAGCTCATTGATTCAAAAATGTGATTCGTTGTAGATCTCTGGTGTGCACTCATAACTCGAGAATAGCTTTTGAGTTATAGGTCGCACTACGTTGAAAGTTAGCATTCGACCACAATTTGCACGTGCTGTTTCACTGATAATATTTACTGGGCGTTCAACATGGGGAAGTGGAACCTCCTATACAATCTGAATTTGCAATATCGAATAGCTAGGTGGCGGCCGAACAAAAATATTTATTCAATTGAAAAACGTTCTGTTTAAGTTAAAATTGAACCGAGGCTACCACGGTTCCTTAGCTTTCGGGTCACGCACTCTACTTAGTTAGCTACGGCCGCCACTAAAATGTGTGTGTGACAAGGGGGTGTGGCAGCAACACGCCGGGCTTCAGCTAGTTGCCTAAAGAGAAAATTCACACTTTGAGTTTTGACTTCGAAACACTACTTAAATTGTATTACAAGATAAAATTTTGTGACTTTCTTCTCTATTATATTACAATTAATACCGTCTTAAAAGAACTTGCAAGCTTTTTGGTTTTCAAAGAAAAGATTTTTTTATCAAAAAAGCTGTAAAAACACAAAAAATTTTGAGACATTAAGGACTCTTCTTAAAATTCAAATATTTTGAAAACTTGCAAAAACTAGCAGCTAAATTTTGTATGAACTATCTACGAGATTGAAACTTAACAACAAATTAAATTTTTAGGCAGCCACATGCGAACAAAATTTTTGACAGTCCATGAAAGTTGTAGCTCCATTTTTTTTCTTTTATTTATGCTATATTTATTTATATCAAATAAAAACCAGATTTATGAAGCAACTAATTTTATTGCAAATTAATCCTTGTAATTTATACCTTCACAAAGGCTTGCCATAACAAAAGAAGTTTAAAAGGTAACAACTTTAATCAGCGCACTTAATACAAAAAACTGCTATCTTGGAGTTTGAAATAATAAAAAAAAAAACACAAAAAGCACCGTTTTAAGTATATCAGAGAAAGCAATCGTTTTTAAACTTTTAACATGTCTTTCTGTGTGCTCCAGCTTTACCAACAAAAAAAATAAATTGCTTTTTGCAATTGTTTTTTTTAACTCTTGTTTTCTTAGATTGATCAAATCCCACACTTCGCGACAGTTAGTTTCGGAGTAAGCGATTTTTGCTTTAAAGATGTAAGGGTGGTGCCACGTTCTCTTTTCCAATCTCTCAACATATTTTTTGTGGTGATTAGTTTCTATAAAATTCATCGAGTATCCCAATTTGAAGGCTTTAACTTTCATAAGTGGGAAAATATCTTGTTTCAAGTGTTGAAGTTGTATAAGAGGTGCCACGCCTCTTTGCCACTTACATTATTTGTGGGTATTGAATCTGATAACACTTAGCTTTAATTTTTCATGTTGTTTAGTTTTGTTAAATTTTGTGGTTAAGCTCCACCTATTGCCAAATTTTTGCACTATATTATTTTTATTAAAAAAAGATCAAAGAACCATAGCATGCGCCTTATACAAACAAGATTTGCCTTTGACCTGAAAGGAATAGATTATTTAGAGGAATTGATTGGAACCATACGTGAATTATTGATTAGGCGAAACAACCGTGAAAGACAATTTTAATTGCTAGTGTCAATTGCAATTTAATTGCACAAACCGAGGCTAGTGTTATGCCTTAACCTCGGCAAGCATTTCCAGCCCTGAATTGTGTTCCTGTCCTTAAATTCCACATTTTCCACAATTTAGTTGTGGATTTTTACTTTTTCCATAATTCTTAAATGTAGGAAAGAACAAAGAAAGTGAAAATAACCATGCCTAGGCCCGGATTCGAACCAGAGACCTCTGAGTTGATAGTCCAGCGCACTCTCCACTAGACTACAAAGGCCAACTAACAACAAACAGCAATGAAAACATATTCTAAAAGTTTGAACTCAATCGGATGGTCAGTTTCGGAAAAATCACGTTTTGCTTTTGAAATTTTACACGGAGAGAAATAATATTCTTATATTAAGCAAATATTTTGCCGGCTGCAAAAAATCGGCTAAGAAATCAAAATATTTTATTAGTTTTGATATTTTTTGCTTAAAGTCTGTACTTTTTCAAAAAAATAAGCTATTGCTGAAAAAAATCTATTGAGAAAAGGAAAAGTTGTGTTCAATTAAGCGAAAGCATCCATATTGAGTGATTGTCTATTTATGCATTTCGTCTTATTTTATGTTCATATAAATAAATAACAAGTAAAGTTTGTTGTAAAATAACTTTTTTTTTTAAAATTTTTATTGTTCATATGGCATTAGATTTAAATCAGGTGTTGTGCGAAAGAAATATTTCGAAAACGGTGTGTCAAAAAAATAACGACATTTTCAGAACTAACGACCAATTTCACATTAGAAACGGATAGTGACATTCATTGTATAAACGACTTTTCAAAACTTTTAAAACAGTGTTATTGGAAAATTTAAAAAGGATGTGCTTGTAGGATGTCACTTTGTATGCGAGACCATTGCTAATTTCATTTGATTTTAGCAAAAGGTGAAGAGCGAAAATTAAAGATATTACATTCATTAATCTTTGTGGAATTTAAAGAGATTTTACCGATTTTATGAAGTCCCTTTATATGGGAGGTAGCGTGGTTTTAATATGATTTGGCAGTGTCTCGAATTTGATCTGAGAACAACCCAATTTTTGCCAAATTTTGCGATCTTAATTAAAAAACCTATGAATTTTTTTGGAATGTTTACGGCAAACTGCAGCACATGTTGAGTACATTGCAGCACAACTTCTGAATTTCGATAAAAAACATTTAATAGCAAAGTAAACTGCACATTAAGATTTAATCATTTTACCTCGTATCTCCTTTAGTACAACATGAGCTGATCACAGCACAACTTTTTTTATTTCTAAAATGCATCAATTACAGAGCTTACAATAGCCTAATGCATCGAATTAGAGAACTTAAGACATAAATTTGACGTTTAGTTGCTGCACACGACATGATGAAGTGAAATTGTAAACTGGCGACACATATCCTTTGGCACAAAGAGAAGAAAGAAAACCAACAAAAAACACTGCAAAAATATCGGTAGAGAATAAACTCCTTTAAGCAAATAATTGCAATTAACATAGCAGTTGAAGAGAGAGGCTTGAATGAGTATTAAGCATCACAGTGGCACAGCAAATCGAAAGTCATTAAAGCTATAATATAAGACCGGCAGCAACAAAAAGGCTAAATGGTGCCAACATCGATTGCTGGCAACAACTTGACACACATACACACACAGTAGACACATTGCTGTCCATTAGAGCCAACATCATGTCAATCTTAGTGGATTTGGAATGAACGTGTTCGTGGCGGAATCTCAAAATGAAGCCTTTGAGTAGATTTATTTAAAAAAAAACATTTCGATAACTAAAAAAGTTATAGTTGCAAAATTAGTTGATTTGGCGGTAGAACTAGTGGCAAAGTGGTTAAGCTGTTTTTAAGAACATCTTAATATGTATTATAATAATTTTTACTTGTGGTCAAAAACATCATCAAATCATTTTTGTTTCTGATCGAGAAAATAATGATAAAGAATAATTTTTATTTCTATTCGAGAAAATTCCGATCAAAAAATACTATTTATACCTGATTAAAGAAATACTGATAAAAAATAATTTTTATTTGTAGTCAAAAATATATCGGTGAAAAAATAATTTTTATTTCTTAACGAAAATGTAACGATCAAGTAATAATTTTTAGTTATTATTAGCAGACGTTGTCCTGCCACAGATTGCCTTGCTGCCATATACGAAAATGTCAAGAAATGGCCAATTTATTCACCATTTTCAGTATAGTTGCTGAACTAAATTCCCAAATTTTAGTCTTAAACGATCAAAGCCGTTCCAAATATAGCATTTTTGTTGATTTGGGGGCGTTAAAAACGGGTGTAGCAACATTTTTTCTCTTAAACCATCTCGTACTCTAAACAAATCGACTGCTAAGATTTCAGCTAAATTTAGCTTGACCCTCCGTTTAGTGGATGCGTCTGGCCAGACATTATTTGATTTTAACTTAAGTTTTAATATATTTCTACTTGTGCTAGCCTATTCTGTTTTCGTGACATTTCCTGAAATATCACTCGCTTTTATATTATATAAAATTCTGAGTTAAATAATTATAAAGGAGAATTCTTTGAAGGACTTTTAAACATACACATCGTATTAAAAGTGGATGTGTCCAGCCAGACACCTCTATATTAAGTAAGTTATGCGTTGCATTTTCTATATTTGAAATTATTTAAACATTTTTTGCGGTATTTGAATTTTATATCATTAGTTTGGTAGCCGGTGTAATGCATTCTTTTGCAAATTTGAAAGTCAAATTTCTAATTTTTTTCTATCAATAATTAATGCGTAAGTGAACGTATAGTGAAAACACGTATTCTAAGAAAAAATTAAACCTAAAAATGTTTGTATATGTGATTTGAAAAAATAGATATAAGTGATGAAATAGACTTTTTTATATAACTCGAGAACACCAGGCAGTCGTTTTTCAACAGTTTTCTATGAAGGAATAGCAACAGTACTAGCAAATTTTTTTTATTTATTTCCATTAACTCCAAGCTATCTTCTTTTGTTCAGACTCTTCCAGAAGTTATCTATGGTTTTGCTGGACCTAATACACTTAAAACTAAAAAGGATTGGAAACTCTGTTTACAAGTTTATGAAAAGATACGCAGAAGTACTCGATTTTTTGTTCTAAGTGTGCCAATCCAATTGTCAACAGCATTCAAAAGTAGAATGTATATGTTCCAGTTGTGTTTCTAATAATAGCTAAATATATATTGTTCATTTTTATATATTTTACATGTATATGGGTATTTCCACAGGAAAGTCTACCGTGACCAAAAAATTAAAACTTATTAAAAACTTATTATTTTATGATATTATCTAAGAGAAACATTTTAATTTTATTAATTTAAGCAATTTGTACATAAAATTATTAACCATGATGATCACATCGTCTGCACTGTTTCACAAATGTAGTTTTTCTTTTTCCAACCCCCCCAGGGAAACTGGGGGCGATGGATCAATGTAACATGTCTGACTGTCTCAACCTGGCGAGGCCAGCATAATCTTTGTGAAATCGCCTCAAGTCGACTCAAACCTCCACGTGGTGTTTCCTGGGCAACGTCAAAACTGACAACCGTTAGTTTGGCGGCTAATCTGAGCGGCGGGCCTCCCTAGGCTTAAAATAGGTTGTGCGTCGGGTTTGAAGCCCACCCGTAAAAACCAATTTCAATGAAAACATATAAGAATAGAAGAAAAATGACCCCCAAATCTGATGACGACTACCGCAAACGAAAAACTGATAATGATTTACGGATATGCACCTGGAATGTCCGAACCCTTAATTGGGAAGGTGCATCTATCCAACTGACTGATGTCTTGGAAAGATACAAAGCTGATATCACTGCTATCCAAGAAATGCGATGGAAGGGACAGGGTTGCATTCGGCATGCACCCTGTGATATCTACTACAGCGGCCATGCGGAGAAGCACGAGTTTGGATGCGGATTTGTAGTTGGCAAGAGACTACGGCCCCACGTCCTGCGATTCACACCTGTGAACGAACGACTTGCCATAATCCGCATCAAGGTTAGATTTTTCAATATAAGCCTAATATGTGCGCACGCTCCGACAGAAGACAAGGACGATGAGATCAAGGAAATTTTCTATGAGCGCCTTGAAAATGCTTACGAGCGCTGCCCCCGCCACGACGTAAAAATCGTGCTTGGTGACTTCAACGCTAAGGTGGGCAAGGAAAATATTTTTGGTCCAACAGTCGGAAAGTTCAGCCTCCACGACAACACCTCCGATAACGGAATGAGGCTGATTGACTTCGCCGCAGCACGAAACATGGTCGTAAGTAGTACTAGATTCAAGCATCTCAATATTCATAAAGCCACCTGGATGTCCCCTGATCAAAAAACAAAAAATCAAATTGATCACGTTTTGATCGACGGAAGGCACTCTTCCAGTGTATTGGATGTACGCACGATCCGTGGTGCAAACATTGACTCGGATCACTATCTTGTTGCAGCCAAGATCCGTACACGTCTGTGCGCAGCTAAAAATACACGCAACCCTACACAGAGAAAGCTAGACGTCGACAAGCTGCAATCGAAACAGACAGCCGATGCTTTCGCCACTCGACTCTCACTCCTGCTTCAAAGCACTCCTCCAATCGATGATATATGCGCGCAGTGGACACACATTTCCAACTCCATGCGTGCGGCTGCTGAAGAGGTGATTGGCTACCAACGCCCTCGCCGAAACCAGTGGTACGACCAGGAGTGTCGCGACGCCACTGCAGAGAAAGACGCCGCCTACAAAGCCACCCTGCAGTCGGTTGTAACGCGCGCTGCTAAGGAGCGATACAAAGAAAAGAGGAGGGAAGAGAGACATATTTTCAGGCGGAAAAAAAGAGAGGCAGAAAAGCGCGAGCAGGAGAAGATTGAGATGTATGGTGACAGGAATGAGGCCCGAAAATTTTTCGAAAAAATAAGACGCCTTGCCGATGGTTTTAAAACCGGGGCCTCTTCCTGCAAGGATGAAAACGGGAATCTAGTGACAGATGTCCAGAGTACACTGACGTTATGGAGGGAACACTTCTCTAAGCTTCTAAATGGCGACGCTGACAACAATCCCGCCAATAGAGATGATATTCCGGAAACCCCAATTGCGGATGACAGCGTCGAGGTTTCGCTGCCCGACTATGATGAAGTTCTGACAGCTATAGCTCGGCTTAAAAATAACAAAGCCGCGGGAGCTGATGGCTTACCTGCTGAGCTGTTTAAGAACGGAGGCGAAGCTCTACTTAAATGCATTCACGAGCTTCTATGCAGAATATGGTCGGAAGAATGCATTCCGAACGATTGGAATCTCAGTGTGCTCTGCCCAATCCACAAGAAAGGCGATCCCACTATCTGTGCCAATTACCGTGGGATAAGCCTTCTTAATATCGCATATAAGGTCCTGTCGAGCGTTTTATGTGAAAGATTGAAGCCCATTGTAAACGAACTGATCGGACCTTATCAGTGTGGCTTCAGACCTGGAAAGTCCACCATCGACCAGATTTTCACGCTACGACAAATCTTGGAGAAGACTCAAGAAAAACAAGTCGACACCCACCATCTTTTTGTTGACTACAAAGCCGCCTTCGACAGCCCAATAAGGAAGCACCTGTACTCCACCATGTCTGAATTTGGTATTCCTGCAAAACTAATACGACTTTGCAGGATGACACTGAGCAACACCAGCAGCGCAGTTAAAGTCGGGAAGGACCTCTCCCCACCATTTATTACCAAACGAGGTTTCAGACAAGGTGATTCCTTATCGTGCGACTTTTTCAACCTAATGATGGAAAAGATCATCCGAGCTGCTGATCTGAGACGTAGTGGCACAATATTCTACAAGAGTGTTATGCTGCTTGCGTATGCTGATGACATAGATATCATTGGCCATAATACGCGCGAAGTCAGTGCAGCATTTTCCAGATTAGAAAGAGAGTCAAGTCGAATGGGTCTGTCAGTGAATGCAGATAAGACGAAATACTTAGTGTCAACAAACAAACAGTCCCAGCGTCTTGGAACCCACGTTACCGTTGACAATACCTCCTTCGAGGTTGTGAAGAACTTCGTCTATCTAGGATCCAGCATTAATTCAACCAACGACATCAGCATTGAGATCAAACGAAGAATAACTCTTGCCAACAGGTGTTACTTTGGGCTCAGTAGGCAATTGAGAAGCAGAGCCCTCTCTCGACGAACGAAAATCACGCTCTATAAATCGCTCATCATGCCCGTCCTACTTTACGCATCACAAACCTGGACGCTGAGCAGTTTAGATGAAAAGACTTTAGGAGCATTCGAGAGAAAGATTCTTCGTAAGATCTACGGACCAATCTGCGTCAATGGCGAGTACCGAATACGGTGGAATGATGAACTGTATGAGCTGTACGCTGACATCGACATAGTCAAGCGCATTAAAATCGAGCGGCTTCGCTGGCTTGGTCATGTTCAGCGCATGAAAGACGATGCTCCAGTGAAGAAAACATTCGATTCGGTACCCAGCGGCGGTCAACGCAGAAGAGGACGACCGCATCTTCGTTGGAAAGACCAAGTAGAGGACAACCTGACGAAGCTTGGAATTTCCAACTGGCGCCAGCAAGCAAAAGACAGAAATGGCTGGCGCAAATTCTTAGATGAGGCCAAGACCGACATACGGTTGTAGCGCCAACTAAGTAAGTAAGTAAGTAAGTAGTTTTTCTTTTTCGTAAGTGTTTAGTAAATGTTTCATAAACATTTTTGTTTTATTAAAAATGGAAGGCATTGGCTAAAGATAATGAAAAAATGGTTGATGCAATTAAAGGAAAATATATTGAATTTGTTTTTAATTACCTAATTACATAATTACTTAACTACCTAATTACTTAATTACCCAATTAAATTGCAATGGAAAAAACTGTCCCGTGCGACCTGTCCCGTGCGACCGAGCTTAATATTAAATTAAAAAATAAGTGTTAAATATTATTGGGTAAAATAAAAGCAATTTAAAAGAAACACCAATGCACAATATCCATAAAATAAACTCTTTGAAATATTCCTTCAGACTTCGCTGAATTCGGCGCTTGAGTTGTTGTCCTCGAAAAAAACTTCCGTTTTTGTCCCGTGCGAACCCCGTTGTTTTTGGCAATTATTTTGAAAAGGAAAAATTACCGATAATCAACCTTAGCACCACTTATAGAGCTTACTATGAGTTATAAGTTAAGACCATTATCAAAATATAAATCCGTGTTATTACTACTTTTTTTTCAATTTAACTGCGTACGACTGTCCCGTGCGACACCATGGAAATGCCCATATATATTGTATATTTCCAAACCAAATCTTTGAAGAAACCCCAAAACTATACAAAAACGCCACATTTGCATTGAAGTGTCTATACGCGTCTGGCCAGACACATCAACTGCTAATGTGACAATCGGAACATGCACTAAGCGAAGGGTTAAGCCTGGCGCGCTTTGTTTCACTCCTCGCTGATACCCCGAAAAGTGGGCGTAACTAAATTGGGACATGCTCATTTTTAGAACACTTGCCGAGAGTAACCATATAAACTAAATTACAAAAATTTAGTCTAATACGACCCAAACCGTTAAAATAAGATATTTCCATTGGTTTGTGGGTGGTAAAAGGGGGGCGTGGAAACCAATTTTTAGTACAGTTTCTGACAGTATACATACAAACTAAGCCAACATTTTAGCTCAATCGGCCCAGTTGTGAATTTTTATGATGTATCAAAACATAGACGTGGCTATAGATTGACCACGCCCATTTTTAGTACAGTTGCTAAAAGTAACCATACAAACTAAATTACCAAATTTTAGTCTTATACGACCAAAACTGCTTCAAATATAGCATTTTTATTAATTCGGGGACGGTAAAAGGGGGGCACACGGTGGGACGAGCCCATATAAAGGGTTGGACATCGCATATTGCTTTAAATAATTGATTTTAACTCTGGAACCATTTGATGTATTTTGACCAAATTTTAACATGTCTTCTTAAAATAATTTTTCATGAAATCCTTTAATCTTTATGAGCGTAGCGGGTCTAGGAGACCCAAAAAATTAATGGTAAACAACATTATTTTTTTTGTTTAGCGATATTTCGTTCCTGTATCTTATTACAAAATGTGTTTTTAAACAATAATTTTTATTAGCTTATTACATTTAAAAGATGTTTAAAGACAGCACACATCTCTATCTAAAACAAATTATGTGTAAACTTAGAGCATACAGTGATTTATTAACCCTTATGAGAGTGACGAGGTACCCGGGTACCTTTTGCGTTTTTAAACAAAGAATTTTTTCATTAATAACCAAGATAAAGTACTGAAACTTCGTGAGAGCTCTTAATTTTCTATTAACTTCACCTTTTTTACAATAACAGCAAAATTAACCAATTGTGGTGGGTCTGGGGTGCCAATAATATTTTTACACCTTTATTGGTGTGACGAGGTACCCGGGTACCTTTTTGTGTTTTGTATGAAGCTTCTTAGAAACTATTTTTTATTTAAAAAAAATTAAAATATTTTTTGTTTGAAACAAAAAAAAGTTGTTTTTTTTATTACAATACAATTGCAGATAGCACAGTATTTCGGCATGTTTTATATTTTTCGTATCACAATATTTACACACCTCACAATCACAAAAATTACAAAAGAAAATTAGCACACGTCTTCTTTCCTCAAATCAAAAAGATCAAGTAACAAACCTGGGATTTTTTCATTGGATTGTCGTTCAAAATATTGCAGTATTGACTTTTTTATTTTGACATTGCTACGGTGCCGATTTGATAGACGTCACCTACTTCTGCCACCTTCATAAATACATCTTGCTTGCACTGAACTTTTAAAATATATTTCATATAAATTATTAACGGTTAAAGATATAACAACTGTGTTTATTGGCAGATCACTTTTAAGTGGATTTCATACCCTTTATCTGTACTGTACCAGTTTATGTAATTTTTTTACTGAAATTCTTGACGATATTTGCAACGTGTCTAAAATATATCTTAAGAACCAAACGTCTCAGATAAATAAACAGTATACCAAAATATTTGCAATAAAATTGTTAACACTTATTTAGTACAATAAATTTACGTCACTTTACTAGTATGGATGCTATGCCGCTATCAAAGCAAAATATCTATTTTTTCCGTTTACAAAAGGTCACGGAGCCGGGCCGGAATGGGTTAAAAAAATATATGTATCCCAAACTTGTTTTTTTATCCATTCGCAAGTTTTTATCGCTAATCAAAGTGAATCAGTTCCTATAGTTCCTATGTTCCTATGTAATAGGCAAACTTTGTGAGAAATGCTATGAAAAAAACCTGAGGAATACAATTTTGATAGTGAAATTCTCAGAAGGCGCTGGATGGCGCGCGCTAATTTTTTTTAAAAAACATTTCTTACTATCATTATTTGTAATCTAAGGTATTTCGATCCTGGCCAACGCTGGCCATTTTTTTATTTTTCAAATTTAATAATTTTTTAAATTTTCATTTTTATTCCTTATTGCAATAACGGGATAGCAAAAAATTTAAAAACAAAATATCTGGTTTAAAAGTTTAGAGCATACCCTTTCATAAAATATAAAGATCTGTTCATTCAAGCAATTTAACAAAATGTTATAGGACTTTAAGAAAAATACTACTTTTTTATATTACAAAATATCAACTTTGAGGCTTTAAAAATAAAAAAACAGCCGAATTCATATAGCCCAAATATATTTCTATCGAAATGTATCAACATATTATAATAATTTGCAAGTTGCACTTTTTCTGGATGTCCAGCCCCTTTGTATGGGATCGCCCCACCGTGGGGCGTGGAAACCCATTTTTAGTACAGTTGCTGACAGTAACCATACAAAATAAATTACCAAATTTTAGCTTTATGCTTTGTTCACACTGAAAGCGTTTAGAGCATTTACTATATATATTTGTCCCTGTTACTCCTACAACGAGTAAAGGGCCGTTTGTAAATGTAGATTTTGGAAATGCGCATTTAGAAAATATGCTATATATATTTTTCCCCTTTACCCCTACAACAAGTAAAGGACCGTTCGGAAATGTAGATTTCGTAAATGCGCATTTAGCTCTCAGTGTCGGCCTTTGAAATCTAGTGGAGAGTGCGCTAGACTGTCAACCCAGAGGTCCCTGGTTCGAATCCGGTCTCGGGCATGGTTCTTTTAACTTTCTTTGTTCTTTCCTACACAACTAAATTATGGGAAATATGGAATTAAAGGACAGGAACAACTAAGGGCTGGAAATGTTTACCGAGGTTAAGGCATAACACTAGCCTCGGTTTCACGTATGGTTCCAATCAATTCATCTAAATAAATCTATCCCTTTCCTTTCAGGTCAAAGACCAAACCTTGTTTGTATAATTTTTTAAGTAAAAATAAAAAAGTGTGAACATAGCATTATACGATCCAAACCGACTGAAATATATTATCTTTATTGATTTGTGGGCTGTAAAAAGGGGTGTTGTAAATTTTTTCCTAAGCCATCTCATTTCTGAAACAAATAGACTGTCAAAATTAGTCAATTGGTTTAATCTAGGTCAATTAGTTCAGTAGTTTTTTTTTTTGAGTATATAGGCATCACACAGACAGTGTAATGCTTTTTATATATACAGATAGTAAAATGTTAGAAAAGATATAAAGTCAAACTGTTGCTTTAACAATGAAATCAAAATATCGCCTTGACAACGTAAAACTGTTTTTGTCACATACCGCTTACAGTTATGCATTACAATGTAATCACCAAAAAGAATTTACTAGCGGAATAGGAAAATCAGAGACAGAGAGAGAGGGAAATTTAAAAAGTCGCAAGATTGAAAACCCTAAAATTTTTTTTTTTACGTAACATACCCTCTTGTAAAAATTAGGCAGTGATTACATTGTAATGCTGAACTGTAAGGGGAAACAAAATCTTGTTTGTGCTCATTTCTTACTTATGCACATTATTTTCTTTTCATTGTTCAAACAACAGTTTTACTTTATTTGTCTGTGTAGCAACATCGTGTTTTCTAGTGTCCGACCGAGTTTGAATTTTTGGCCAAAGCCGAACGTACAGCCTAATAGAAATAATTGGCCGAAGAAGGCTGAAGCCGAATACTCAAAAAATTTTTCTGAGTAAAAAATAATAAAATGTTGGCCTTGCTTTTGTTATTTATTAATTTCAGTACAAAAACGGCAATTATTAAGAGTATAGCCTGATAAAACTGGCCGAAAAATATGCAATTTTCATTAATCCTTTTGCGGAAAAAGTAAATATTATAGGTACTCTAAACTTTTTAGATATATTTGCAGTACTTTGAATAAGTTTGTATAAAGTTTTTAGATTATAATCAGTAACTATTTAATTAATATACGCAGTAAGCCACCGGGCGACGTGGACCAGTGCTTAAAACACGAACTGTGCTGGTGGCCTTCCCGCAGGTGGCAAAATTCATCTGAAACAAGAATCAAAATATTTTACAACATAAAGATTCGTTAAAATTTGACTGAGTTATCTGAGTCGCAAGCTCCGCAACGAAGTTTCAAAAAAAACACGTTTAAATTTTTAAGCAAAGTGCATATCCTGCTTTGACGCGGTCGGCTCGGAGGCTCATGACTTTTGAACAATTACGAATTTCTATTTAACTTTTTACAATGATATTTTACACAGTTATAGATATCGAAAAATGCAAAAAAAAATATAAACAATTTTTTGCGTTACAAAAAAGCAAAGACATTCAGCAAATATTCGGCTATTTTGGGCCTAAGCCCATGGTTAAAAAATCGGCCGAATATGCCAAATACCGATATCGGACACTAGTGTTTTCTAACAGAAAGTTTTGCAGTGAAGTGTGTTTCTGAAAATTATAAATCTTGTCAAAAATAATTGTCAAATAGTTTGTGGCGTCGTGTGCTACTGTTTTCTTCTTTTCAGTGTGTTATTTTTCGTTTTCGTTGTGTTTTTGGCGTAGATAGGGTTTTCGGTAAATGTTTTTTGTTCTCTCCAATTTTTTGCGTCATTTTTTTGCTCTTTCCTGCCTTGTGCATACCTACTCTCATCGTCGCTTACTGTGTAAGGTAGATGTCATCAGCGTTTAAGCGGCCTTGCCCGAACAAATGTAATTCAGAGTGTTATACAGGCGTTAGAGTCCTCGAAACTACATTGTATTTAAGAAATAATTTGTTACGCCATTTGTTCATTTACCACTGGGTTGCGAAACATAAGTAACTTTGAGAGAAAAAGCGAGGGAGGAAAAATTAAAAAGGTCAAAGATACGTGAAATACAAAAAGTCGCATAGTTTAAAATATTTACAGTATAGCGTGTATACGGTTCAGAAGTGGAACTTCTTAAACTTAAGAATAAGAAAGATTTTGATGAAAGAGACAAAGAAATCCAATACGAAATTATTATAAAGAATTTTATATTTATTTAATATTGAGGTACGCTGACATTGGTTGGGGCCTACACTTGGTAATACTGATTTTAATGGTTAGTAATAGCTCAAAAAATAAGATATCTGTCTATGATGCGCAATTTTCCTTGTGAAAAAAATACTTCTTTTGAAGGGGATCTATTGTAGGGTTTGGTTTGAAAAATTTTAAAAACACCTAAATGACACTAACAATTCTTTTTTTTTATCTTCTTATTCACAGGCTATAACCTTGGCAAAGACATGTGAAGCCACGACAGAGATGCGCGAATGCCGCTCACCTAAGGATTGGTCACTATTGGCACTACAAAATACACGCACTGGCAAATCTCACTACCTTGTCATATGCAGATGTCCTGATCATTTCAAAATGGGTGAGTTTTTGACTCCAAGATTAAAAGTTTAATGATGATAATAACACGTCTTTTATGGTTGAATTTTTTTCAGAGGGTCCTATGGCTCACGATCAACCCACTTACGCTAGTGTACCCGGAATTAGAGTCTTTGGCATGATGTGCGTCAAACCCGGCTATTCGATTCACAAACCCTCATCACAACCGCCAAAACGCTATCAGCTGCAAAAGCCATTCTATCGTCCAAGCGTATCAAATCCAAGTACCTTTAGCAACAGTCAGTATGGCACTAAGGATGCTTATGGTCGACCAACGTACGGAGCTTCGTCGGCATCGTCATCATCGTTGGCAGGCAACAATAATGGCTACCATCATCAATCGCCAGACACATTCCAAAATCAACAACAATCCAGCTATCAATATCTTAATCGGCCCGAAAGTTCGCACAACAGTGGCAGCTCCAGCAATTTTCATCATCCAGAAACGCTAGGAACGATTGGCAGCTTCAATGGCGGTGGCAGCATATATGGCAGAACTAACGAGCGTAAAGGAGAAACCCCTATACAAGCCGCAACTGCTACGGAAACGGAAGATTTGGCCAGAACTGTGCCTATAACTACTAGCACACCAGCAGCAGCAGTAGCTGGTGCAGAGGCACGCACAACGCTTAGCGAAGAAAGCTTAAATTCGATGGAGACAGCGGCACCAGTAGCGGTGACGAATTCCGTTGCCGAGAGCAAGGAACGCGAGAAGCGTTCGTTGGTGCAAGAAGCTTCGCTACTGGTGGACGACAATCAAATGCCAGAGTTTCCCTGGGATCGAATCATTGAATTTCAGCAATCGATCGTTTGGGATTAGGCTAAGTTAAGAGAGCGATCGCACAGTGCGACTGTGCGAGGCGAAATTAAAAAGCTATCTCAAGCTTAATGCTTGTGCAGCTCTAAAGGGAAGTGTTTTTTATTGAAAAAAAACTTAAAGAAATACTCCAAACTTAAGCAGAAAAATTTCACGAACACCACATGCATTAAAATAAAATATGAAAAAAAACTAATATAGAAATAAATTAAAGCAAAATAAAACTTAAATTACTGTGACTGAAGCATACATCATAAAAGCATAATTTAACAAAATTTAAATTTACACTATACTCTAGTTGATAACATTTTTATTATTTTTTACCAATTTATAATTAAAAATACCTTAAAACTTTTCTAGTATTTTTGTCGACAAAAATACTGCTTAAAATAATTTATATTTTTTAATTATTATTATAAATAATTTAACTAACGTTTAATATTTAAGTATTTAAATAGCATTTGCATATTACGATTTAAGAGAAAAATGCATTTATTTTATTGCTATTAAATAAATTAATTTTAAATTAATAACGCGCTTAAGTTTTTCGGGGTTAAATAATTTATTTTATTTTCAATTAAGTAACAAATTGTTTGAATAATTTCATAGAAATTGTTTTTACAATTTGTTTGGTGTTGCGTTCTTTTTTAGTTTTTTCCTTTATTCTCTCTTTTATAAACTTAAATTAAAACTAACTGCATACCTTTAATGAAAATCAAATTTAGTTAAATTTTAAAAGCAGTTATAATTACACCGAATGCATTAAGTGTAAACACTACTAAGCGTATTTTTATTTATAAAATTTTAATTTTAAGTTGCATTTATTAGTAAATATATATTTCTAAATATATAGACATATATTTTAAAATTGTTTAATTAAACACATGTTGCATTTGAATTGAATGTAATGAATAAATAAATTTTAATAAAATTAAAACATACTGATGTCAATTTATATATGCATTTAAGGGTTAAATAGCGAGAGAAAGAACTGTGAAGGTGGATTATAAAAAAATCTTAAAATGAATTTGGTGTTAATTTTTTTATTTATCCTGGCCTTTTTGCAATCCTACCTAAATTTCAAATAATTTAAAAAATATTCCTATAAGAGCTATTATCAAACGGTCCAATTAAAGGCATTTTCACAAAATTCTTAATCTTTGCAAAAAAAATTGTCTATGCCAAAGTTCATTGTGCTACGATATATTTTAATAGTTTTTGCCGCAGACTATTTGAAAATAGTACACTGTGCGCCATGCTTATAATCTAGAAAAATTCGATTTTAAATTAATAAATGTTCTGGTCATTCTGAAGTTAGGTATTTTTTGGTATATGTACAAAGAAGTTGACTATGAACTTGTTCCACACTACAAGCTCAAATTTTGCTCCCAAACTACAACAAAATCACTTACCGAGCATTTCAGCATTGACAACAATATTACAACTATACATGGGGCTGACCAAGCGCTGTGGTTGATTTTGAAAGGCCTGACGACAAGCTTCCTTCACTGAGTTTAAAACTTGACCTTTAAGTATGTTTAATTAAAAATTAATTTATAAGAATTCAGCAGAAATACACACGAAGCACGGCTTCCACACTACTAACCCGAAAAAGGACCATAAGTTCTGGAATTTAAATCTTCACTAGCATCCACAGACCATTCGAGCACTACAAAGCAAACACCTTGCATGGGTTCCTCACAGAGCGGACCCGCAGATGTGGTCAATTGAAAACCATTAACAAAAGAGCTATTATAATCGCGCCGCACATCGGTGGCCGCATCTTGATCCTCTGCTGCAGTATGTGTTGACCACAAATTTGGATGCTCATAGTCGCTGAGATTAAGTAGTATATTTGTGCCGCAATTTTTTGGACCTAAAGACCAAATGCGTTTGCTTAAATCTGTCGCAGATATCTGCGCACTTGTAAGACCACCGGTGGTGCATGCCATAAAATCGAATTCTTGTAGACAATCAGCTAGAGCTGCTTTAATTTGCGTCAACTGAGCGGCATATTTTTCCGAGAGCATAAATGTCCGGGATGAACTAAAAAGTTTCTACAAAATTTCAGCAATAGTGGTTAAGTTTTCCCTGAAGATATTCTTAGCCACAATATATGTGAAGCACTTACTTTGAAGAATGCGCCATGTTTTTCTAATAAATCTATCACTTTTTGTGGCAACGGCAGCGCAATGATACGAATGGTGCACAATTTGTTGGCTGTTTGAAGTGTAGCTATTTTCTGTTTGATATCCTTGTCGTTGGCTGGGAAAACAAAAAAAACAAATCAACAGCAATAAATATTGAAGAATAATTTTAAACACCCACACACACCTGTTTGAATAATCGCCTCATTTACCATATCCGTTGTTGCGGCTGGAACAATTGTCTCACGAAATGAAACAATTGGCTTGGAGACATTCACCTTTATCTTGGCATAGCTTTGTTCCAAATCGTGTATGCATTTTTCAACATGAACCTCGCCCAATGTTGTGATGACATGTTCACCGGTGCGTTCAACAGAAACCTGAACGCAAGCGTCAGCCTGAAATAGTGTGTTAATATATAATATATTTGAAATAAGCATAGATAAATCTAGGGTGAGTGGAGGAGCAATCAAAATTAGCTCCCGATCTTCTGAGTTATCTTTGCTATGAATATATCATTTATAAAAACTCGGAAAAAATCTCGCTTTTCAAAACATTTCTTAATTTTTTTTTACCCCTTCGTTAGTATGTTGTGCGTTAAAAGAACGCACATGGTATTAATACGTTATCATGTGTTTTTATCACTCACTAATTTTGAAATGATAAACTCATTTCATTGCTCATTTTCATTTGATACAAACTTTAAATTGATTATTTCGCACATAATACATTGAAGGCGTTTCAGTTCTTTGTTCAAAATGTTTTTTGAAAAAAATCGTGTCTTTCAGCAACTCCAATCTTTAGAAGTCTATAACTCAGCAACCAAGGCATATACAAAAAATGTGAATAAATGTAGTTTTTCTAGGAGAACATTATGGCAACGTGAATCAAGTAATTTTTCAATATTTCTGCTTACGCTATAAATTAAATGTTTATTCGAAGTATATAAATAACTTGTACTTTTACGTTTTTATGATAAATTTGGACTTTGATGAGCTATAACTTAACCATTTTCTGCTCGATAGAAACAAACTATATATGGAATAACGCCCAATGAAATAAAAGCCAAAATATTTTGGGAGTACAAAAATTAAATAACGCCAAAAAATCAAAAAATAAATAAAGCCAAAAAAAAATAACGAAATAACGCCCAAACCGAAAACTCAATAATACCCAAAAAATTTTGGGAAAAAAAGTAATGTCTAAAATAATATATGAAACAAGGCCAAAAAAATGTTTGGTCTTGTTTCATTACCTTTTCATTTTTCCATTTCTGGATTTGGTTTCATATTGAAATAATTCCCATAATAGAAAACTGAAGTAAAGCCCAAAATTTTGGGCCTTATTTCATTATGAAATTGCCGCCGAATTTTTATGGAAAATTTTTGCGCTTTATTTAATCTTTTATTTTGGGCGTTATTTCACTGAACCGTTATTTTTATATTCCATTCATTATAACTATTAAAAAATTTTAAAAATCCTTAAAAAAAATATCCTGGTTTTGGCTCAAAACTGGGGAAGGCAGATGAAGTTCTATTCACTCAACATTTTGAATCGTTAATGTATGGCTTTATATCTTTCGGCCCCCCTCCCCTCAGCCAGTTCGATACAAGGGTACTTTTTTCATATAAAATCGCTCCGGACTACTGTACATATACTGCGAATCATTAGCTTAAGGACAGCAATACTTATTCAAATTATTGTAGTAGAAAAAATTACATGGAGTAAATTTTTAATTTGCTCATGAATGAACAAATGAACTCAAGGTTGATGAACAAATTTGCATTAAAAATTTACAAAATGTTCTTGATCATTATCATAAAAATTAAAACTCTTTTTTGCGATTCCCCGGTAAAAATTATTCATAATTGGGCCGAAAAGAACAAAACGCAAATAAAATAAAAAATCCGATTCAAGCAGTATTGAACACTTTGTAGCTCTTTGCTGATATGGCTTGTTAAATTTCATACTTTTTTGTTCGTCAGTAGGATAAAGATTCTTAGGATAAGCCCAAGAATAGTGGACGGATTTCAATTTTTTTTGCTTACTATTTTTAGTATTGCGTATCAGCATTCTTTGAAATCATCTCAAAGACACAACTGGGTATTGAATGGCATAGTGGTTTCCAATAGTTAAGGTTAGTGAAATTCATCCCATGCCATTTTGATGGAGTCAATTATAGAATTTTTGCTATCGAACTGTCTTCCAATTTTGTATACTTTCCTAAAAAACCAACCCCACACATTTTGCACAACGTTTATTAAAACAACGTCAGGTAAATAAGAGGGCTATTCCAAGACCCCAACATTTTGCTCTTGAATCTAAGTTTTAACATGTCTTGCCGTGTGAATTGGGGGCATTGTCATGTTGGTATGTCCAACCAATTGTTTCATACAAATTATTAAATTTTGGGATAGCCACTTCTAGCATGCTTTTGTATGTTGGATACTAGGAAATAGCGTGTACCATAACACAAAAACAATGCTCTCTCTCTGCTATGATGTCTAGCTAAAAACCGTTCTTCCGTATAAGAATAATAATGTCCGTCTAAATAGATTTTTTTATCCGAGAAAACAAATCTTCTCCGCTGCGTACTCTAGGACAGTGAACGTTTAGCAAATTCTAGACGAAAATTCTTTGTTATTGATTAAGCGATGATGTTTCCTTCAATTTTAATTTTACTGTTAGTGTTCAGATGACTTAATGACGCAACGCACTGTTGAAAGGCTAGCTTCAACTCCCGTTTCAGCGTTGATTCAGCTTCACTTCAATGCGAAAAAAGTATATTATGCATTTACTATGCAAGTAGAAATTGTCACTATGCAAAATTTTGCTGAACTTTTCGCGATCACGCAAAAATAAGTACTGTCCTTATCCTAATGACACATTTTAAAACGTTCGTTTTCACATGTTTGCAACTATTTTTTGCAAAAACGTAACGGTACTTATTACAATGTGCCTACTTTTTTGCAAGGACACAGTAGAATATATTAAAACTTATTTGTCATAAAAAAACAAGTTTATAACCTTAATAGAAGACACTATTTATTAATTTTCAACGAAGGGCATATATGACGCGCTCGCAGCAAAAAGGAAACGTACCAGTACAACACTTGTGCTATGAGCGCGTCATATGTCCTTAAGCTAATGGCGCGCAGTGTACTTAATTTCCTTGATTTATGCAATTTATAATAAAATCCTTATTACAAATTCATATTTTTTTCGTTCAGTGGGACAAAATAGCAATATTATTTTAATGTTAGAAAAAGAAAGAGTAAAGAAAAGACTGCTTATTAAACGTAAGGAACTCAGCGACACATCATATCAGCAAGCTCGAAACACAACCAGCAATTATCAAAGCGATTGCGCACAGCTAGATTAAACCTTTAACGTACCATTTGATTTTTGTTTATCTTAGAAATATAAGAAATTAGAGATCTTGGGGGTATTTCCCTCCGCAATAAATCTGCACCTGGTGTTGGAGTGCAATTTTACTCATCACTTGTAACTTTGTGCGAGTCGCGAGTTTAAATACTACTTACTTGATTTAAGAGCTTCAAGCCTTTGACTAATTTTGGCATATCCTGTGGATTTACTGGCTCAATGGCCACCCGCAGTATTGGCGTAGCCATAATGTTTAGTTCACTGAAAGCTGTGCAATTCATGGTGCTGCTCAGGGTTGCCGTCTTGACAATATCCTGCTCCAGGCCGCCAATACCCACAATATTACCTGCTGGCACTTCCTCCAATGCCTGCAGTTCACCACCCATAAATAGATAAAGATTACCTATTGTCACTTCGCTGATGTAGGGTGAATCAAGGTTAAGTTGACTGGAAAAAGAGGAGCACTGAATTATTTTTGAGTACAATACTTAAATAAACTGCCTACTCTTTATTGCGTGGATCGTGTTTGGGCGCTAAATTGTACAACTTCATTCCTGGTCTTAGAGTACCACTAAATATGCGCGCAAAAGCAACAAATACGTAGTCCTCCTGCTCTGCCTCGCTGTTTGCTTCGTTAGTGTGTTCAACATTTTTTGGAATTTCCATGGTGGCTATTTCCGTGGAAAGTTTTTCAACACCTTTTGTTATTTGCTGCAATGTTTCTGCCTCCTCTGCCAATTGTTTGCGCTGTTCTATTCGTTTGCGAACTTCTTCACGACGTGCCTGCAGTTCAGCGTCGGTCATGCGTTTGGGTTTATTTTGTGGCAGTTGAGAAATATGCACCGGTGACATCTATTTTAATCAATAAAAATACAATTTTTATCATTAATTAGCATGTAAATTGGCTTGCCTTGGAGACGAAAACTATGACGTTTTCGCTTTGCCTATCGCAGTTTTTGAATTCTTCTAGTAAAGCCAACGTTTCGGCCGACATTGTGCTCAACTCTGCATTAGCTGGATAGAGCAAACGTTGTGCGCGCTCATCTGTGATAACATTGGGCGGTGGTATATGACGCACAACCATTTCCAGCACTGCATGATCGATGGGCAGCCATTGACCTAGCACAGCTTTAATTTGTGCCTTAGCATCGCTAATACGCAGATCCCGAGGTGACATCTTAAGACCCAGCTTCGCAGCAATAACTTGGTGAAAGTTGAAACTGTTAATTAAATTCATAACTATAGAAGCGCCACTTACCTGGCAGCTTTTCCTTGTCCTTACGCACCACGATTATATCATACAAGTTCCAAATATTCTCCAATACAAATTGTACGAACATGGGTTTCTTTGCCTTTTCCTGCGCACCTGCCACAGCGCATTTTTTCTTAACATTATAGTAATAATCGCCCCATAGCACCTGCTGCAAGTTATCACGTGACATTTCCAGGCGCTCAGCATAGGTAGCAGCAAAGTCGCATACCGAAAATGCCCAGCCATCGTAAGCTGAGCAAAAGACTACATTACCGGAGGCAGGTGTAAAGTATAAACTTGAGTCGTCTACTGCTTCCAAGGCAGATTCGTAGTTGTCCTGAGGGTGTGTACAGTTTTCGTTAGAAATCAGTCTGTCTTTTATTAGTTTTTATCATAATGCGTACCTTGTTACTTATGTCCTCCTTGGCCAGCACATCCGAAGCAAATATGCCACCTAGTACTGCATTAACCTGCTCCAGCACTTGGCTAATGTGCAGATATGCATCAAGCGGCGTCATTTGCTTTTCCATTATCAAGCGATCGATTTTGTTTAGCACTAGCACTGGCTTTAAATGTTCCAAGTAGGAATGTTGCAAGCAGGCACGTGTCTGCGGGCAAACACCTTCAACCACATCCACCTGCATAAAATCAAAGGTTTTTGAAATCATGTCAGTAATAAAACTATCTTAACGTACCACTACTATTGCCCCATCGCATAGCCGCACTGCTGTCGACACCTCACTCGAGAAGTCAACATGTCCCGGTGAGTCAATTAGATTCACCAAATAGTCCGATTGCTCTATGCCGCCTTTGTAGTGTAGCGTTATGCTGCTACTCTTCATTGTTATGCCTCGCTCCTGCTCATCATCACGATTGTCAAGATATCGTAGTTTGCCTGCCATACGCTGCGATATGATTCCATTGCTGGCCACCAAGGAATCAGCTAGTGTTGTTTTACCATGATCTACATGCGCCAGGATACAAATGTTGCGCACCCGTTCGATGTCCTTTTGTAGCTGTTCTAAATCACTGGCTTCAACAAGTGGCATTGTTTTATTAATTTTTTGGTAAAAACACGGTATTTAAATCTGTTGTCGCACGTGTTTTGTTTACATTTCATTCAATTGCGAAAGTCTAATGTTTTGTTTATCAGCTGTTTGTGGAGTTTCCTAGCAATTCACAATAGTACCGGCTACACAGAAAAAACATCAAATGGTATGGCAAATGAAAGTAATTATGAATTAAATAAACTTTTACAAGCAATTTAAAAATGATATTAAATTAGATGAAATGACATGCACGATTACGATTTCCGGGGCACCACGGTTTGAAAGTGTTTGCTGGTAGAGAACAACAAAAACAAATGTTTGGCCGAACGAAAAATCGATTACTCAACTAGTTATCGAGTTATCGATTTTTTAGTTTTTTCTTGTTCAAAAATCTTCAAAAAACACTAATTTCTTTGCCATTATTCAATGGATCTAAAATAGTGGGAGTCATTTGAAAGATTATTAATTTACCTTTTCAACGATATACAATACTTATATCATCGCAAGCGTATTTGTAATTTTATAAGCAAAACTATATCATGTTTGAACTTTGTAATTAAAATAACGGTTATTTTGTACTAAATTTGCGTTATTAAAGTACTAAAATAATATTTAATTTTAAAGCTTACAATTTAACCTTTCATTTGATATATGAATATATATTTATATTTTTTAAAATTTACACTGTATTACACAAAATTAATAAAAATTGGTATTTGCTATTGCATTGTCCAAAACTGATCAACTAAAAATTTAAATTTTTTTTCGCTGGCTAGAAAATGCTAATCATTCATATAAATATTACAGCTGCAACGTTGCCTAAAGAACAGTAATTTATTGTAACGGTGATATAAAAAAATATGGAATAAGAATACAAAGCAACTAAGGTAAATATGCTTGAATTAACAACTTTCCGTACAAGGGCAAATCATTTCATCACACAAAAACACATCAAAAAAATAAACCATATGTTTTATACACCAAACTAAAGATAAATTTTCAGGCTATAATAATTTAATTTTCATAATCCAAAGTAATAACGGTAGTTTTTGAGAAAATAACGGTTTTATATAAACAAATATTTTACTTTTGCATACAAATAGCTAGAAAATATAAAATACTTCATTTAAAAGTAATATTAAACTGTTGATTTTATATTTAACAAATTCTAAATATTTGATAGTTTAAATCATACTTGATTTTAAAGACAAATTCTAGTTGTTCAATAGTTTAAAATCGTTTATAGAGCTTAAGGTCAAAGTTAGAACAATTAATTGTGCTAACGAATCTTTCCAAGCAAACAACAACAACAAAGTTTTTCCAATATGAAAAGGAAAAAATCACTAGCTGATTTTATTGCAATTTCGGCCGTGCTAAAGGCTTCATCCGAAATCTTTGTGATACCCGTGCAAGCGCGCACTAACGCACTGCACCACCGGGGCGATGAGATTTGAAGTGTCAATTTCTCAGTTTTTCTCCCATTTCACATGCTTACATTTGTTGTTTTATTTTTGCTTTACTTTAGTCTTTATGTTTATGTTATTAAATCATATAAAATCAACATAATAAATAACAAGGTAATTTAGAAAAAACTTTAATTAAATAAAACCTTTATAATAACACCTTAATCAGCAATATCGGTTATACACTTAGAAAAATATAGATAGTTTTCTTAAAATATCTTAAAAAAAAATAAAAATGTTCTTAAAAAATCGATAACTTGAAAACAAATCGATTAATCGATTTTTTCCTTCGGCCATTTTAATTTTTTGTTAAATACCTTCCTAAATCCATTGTCAAATCGTGGCGTCCCGGAAATTGTTATCTCCCCAAATGACCACCTAAATATTATGGCATGAGATCTGGATATCATGAAATTCTATTTGATAGTTCGCATACAATCAAATATTAGGAGTATTGTCGGTTCAGTGCACTTGAGTGCAGTTGAGGACTTGAGCAGTTGTGCTCAACTGCAGTTGAGGCTACAGTAGAAAAGCACATGCGCAGATTTTTGACGTAGGTTGTTGCGTGTTGTGAGGCGAAGCACAATAGACACAGAGTTAAAATCTGGGTTTTGTTCGTCACGAGGCAGACAAGAGTATTTGTTTTATTTTGATTTAAAAAAAAAAAAAAGTAATTTTGGCATCCCTAGAACTAATATGAGAACAAAAACATGGCTCGTTGAATGGCTGACGTAGATGACATAGGAGAATGAAAAAATATCACAAGTTTTTCAGGCCAAGTTTTGGCAACTTTGAGCCCCTTTAGCTTCTGAGCCAGATGAGAGCGACCTTTCATTTTTCAGATTGGAAATTAGAAGGTCTCAATTCATATGTTCTACGAAAGGAAAGTGACAAAAAGTTAATTTTTGCAAGAAGTAAAATATGCCCCAGTTTGCGACCGGTTTATAGGAAATTGATAACCTGCAAAAAGCAACAAACTCTTTTTTTGCCAAAAGGGGACTTATTAACTATGGTGCGTCAGACTATGGATATTTCAATGTCGACAGGGAACTCACGGAATGACTGAACTCAAGTTATCGTAAGAGAACAATATTTTTATTGCACTAACTTTGACCTTGTCTCTGAAATATATATACCTTTGCAAACAGAAATATATGCAGACATAATTGATAATATATTCTGTGAATAAAATATTTTTGATATTGTAAGATTGGCAATAAAGAAAATTACATGTTTTTTTGCGATGAATTTAGATTTGTCGTTGTCTTTGTCATTTAACTATGTTCTCATTGAAAAAAAATCAAATAAAATAAACAAACCAAAAGTAGATCCAGCTACAAATAGCAAAGGTACCAATAAAGAGCCGAAGTCATCTTCACCAGCCAGGCTTTCCAGAAGCTCTGGTAGCTGACGGGTTGCGAGATGGGTGTATCGAGCGGTGGGTGGAGTGGTTGCTAAAATGACAGGCCTCGCCGATGTAAAGTTTTTTAGTTAGTAAGTAAAGCAGTCCTTCGAGGCAATCATGGAGGGGGTAGCCAGGGATTTCAAACACATTCGTGGTCTGGTTGTGTGGAACGTTCACGTTATTTGGGCGATTATTATTGTTTGTTGTGTTTCTGTGTTTAATTTGGGATGCCTTCCTAACAGTTAGTCTCGTATGGTTTGGTGAAACTTTTGATGGCTGCCTGAAATCCAAATTACTTAATTTCGAGCTTGTGTGTATTTCATCCGATATTATATAATAAAAACGCTAATTCCCTATGCAATTGGTTCATTTCGAAATTATTATAGTTAATTTTTATTATTATTATAGATTATTATCATAAATAAAAATACATACTTGTTTAGCTTAACACAGGTATTAAAAAGAAACATAAAAAAGATATATTTTTGTATAAAAAATAATTTTTTGAAATTTTTGTTCTGCTACAAATGCTCTATATTGTTACATTCGATGATCATTACTTTAAAACTGCACAAGTTCTCAAGTCCTCAACTGTGCAGGCAATGAATTGTAACTTCCTCCTTTTTTCAACTGGGTTTTTTTGACAGCTGTTATGTATCAAATTTATCCTTGTCCATATGACGTTTGTGTTCTGTATTCAATACGACTCAATCATGAATAGACTTACTACTGAACAACGTTTATTAATTGTGGAAACTTACTACCAAAATCAGTCATCAGTTATAGAATGTAGAGTTCTTCAACAACATTTTGGTCGTTATGAGCGTCCAACTAAGAGCACTATTCGTGACACAATTTTTAAATTTCGAACTAATTTTACACTATTGGACATTCATCATTCAATTAGAGTGCAGAAAGCCCGTAATTTTAAGAATATTGTCTTTTCAGTGTATCCAATGTTTTTCAAATTGGAATTGCAGTAGAAACCCTACATTTTGTTCTATTTTTTTGCAAGCCTAGAGAAAGAAAATGGCTATCCCAAAGCATGCTTATGAAAAAGAGAGAAAGAAGAGCAAAATATATAATACAAAAATACTATCGTTGTAAAAAAACAGATATTTTGAATAACTTTTGAAGTTTTCTTAACAGTAACAGAGAGTTTTCGTAAAAACCGTGAACAATCAATTTGTCGTCGATCTCGAATTTTGTCGAAATTTGAAAGTTGCACCCACAGAATGGACGATTTAAGAGATGGACGAAATAATTTTTAAACATTGAGTTGTAGGAACCTAACTATCATTCCAAATAAAGATTTGCATCAATACATTGATTTTTATGTATTTTATTTACACACTGTCTCCAATTACATTATTTGATTGCATGCGAACTGTCAAATTGAATTTGATGTAGTGTATCTTGAGATATACTAAAGTGTAGACCACTCATATCATGAAATTGATCATTTCATTAAATTTATCTCTTGAAATATTTCTTGAGATATATTTCATGAGATGAGCTGTCACTTTTCAGTAAAATATAATAAGTGTGTGCATTTTTAAGAACTTTTCAAGCAAAAGTTATTGCAAAAGCATTAAAAGAGTGAAAAAACATAAAATGGAATTGTGAATGAAAGAAATTATTGAGTCATTAAGCTTTTACAAGCAATTCCAAAATAAAATTTCATGAGATGAAGTGCCCACCTAAATCTTATAGCATGAAATTTGGATATAATGAAATTCAATTTGACAGTTGGCATGCAATCAAATATTGTAAGCAAGCGCGTCGGAAGCTAATTTCATCTGGGAGGGTCAAAAAATCACCACAATTTCTTAAAAGAAACATGAATATGAATAAACAAATTTTTTATTTTAGTTTAAAAATAAAAAAAAACTTAATAAAATATATTAAAATTTCATTATATTTGAAAGTTTTCCAATTTTGATATAAGAGATCATTTTTTAAAGGATCGTTTAAATCGTAATATGAAAATATAAGAAATAGTTGTTTCTTTTATAAAGCTCATATCTTTACATGGTTTAAATGCAATAAGGTACAAAATATTATATCAATTTAAATTCTTCTAAAATGTTTCTTTCTGTCTTTGCAAGAAAAAATCTTTCACTACCTCCATCAAATTCAATTCTTCGGTTTTATCTCTGTGAGTGTGTATAAATGCATCATGAATGAGTCGTTTCTGTGTCATAGTTGCTTAAAGATACATTTTAAGCCACCTTAGTGCATTAAAAGAACGCTCAGATGAAGCTGCTGATGAAGGTACATTCAAAACCAAACCAACAAGTTTTTCAACTTCATTTAATAGTCTTTTCAGTGTATCCAATGTTTTTCAAATTGGAATTGCAGTAGAAACCCTACATTTTGTTCTATTTTTTTGCAAGCCTAGAGAAAGAAAATGGCTATCCCAAAGCATGCTTATGAAAAAGAGAGAAAGAAGAGCAAAATATATAATACAAAAATACTATCGTTGTAAAA
This sequence comes from Dichetophora obliterata, assembly GCA_963920525.1. Lineage (NCBI taxonomy): Eukaryota > Metazoa > Arthropoda > Insecta > Diptera > Sciomyzidae > Dichetophora > Dichetophora obliterata. The sequence continues at coordinate 190,993,572 of OY986438.1, forward strand.
AAACAGATATTTTGAATAACTTTTGAAGTTTTCTTTTTAAATTGTTTATCTAGCTATATAAGCGGGGGAAACTGCCCTCCTTTCCCCATCTTGCTACGCCAATGATTGTAAGTGGTGACAGTGTGTTAGAAAACAAAATGGGAAGAACTTAGTGCATCACCCTACTTATATTCTGTGTTTGCAAGTGATTACATGCTCGTGTAGACCCAGGCTAAGTTACAGTCAGTCGGTAGTCATGTGCCTTTAAGTGAATAGCAACCCTGTGTCAACATTTTGACGGCCTCCTGCAAAATTCTGCCATTTTCTTTGCAGACGTTGCATCAGGTCATCGTTCATATCTTTAATTGTGAAAATTAAATTTTATTTAGCTGCTGTTGAAAATTAAGTTTTAAATATATTAAAATAATCCAAACTATATGTTAAAAACAGGATAATTAAATACAACTGTATACAAAAGCTTAAATTAAAACTTATTGTGCGCAGCAACTGATGGTCAACTAGAAGAAAATGGCTGATTAATGCAGCTAAATTGATGCCTGCAGCCCCAGCAAAAATAATTATTTAATATAAGTCGTATATGTTTGGTAATCTCTAACGGAAAATTATTAAAATTCTTTCACTGTGAAAAATTTGTATAACATTTAATGATTCAAAATGGAGTGCGAAAAGTGTTGCTGGATTGAACAACTATCAAATACACGATTGACGATCAAGAATAATATATAATACCGACGATAAATACATGTATAATTTAAAAATACATGATAAAATACATGTACGAGTCAAACGTTGCAAATTTCTTTTGTCTGGACTAAGGGTATGTTTCGATTTATTTATTAACTTTGGAATAATTTTACTTCAGAGCCAACGCCCTATTTTTCTTATGTATTTTTGCCTTCTAAATGCCATATTACAAAAAGAAATTGGGGGTCTCTTATGGTTTATTAGATAAAATTCATCACAGCTACGTTTGTTATGTAATAATTAGGAACATTTTACTTATAACTAAAATATGTATTTGGAGCTAAAAAAGCGAACAGTGAAAAAAATTAGAGGTCGCTCTCAAGACGTTTAAAAGTTATAGGGGTCCAAAGTTAGGAAAAATGTCCTTAAAAACAAGCTGTAATTTTTTAAATTTTCCTAGAAAAATAACCATTATAGGTATTAAAAGAAAGGTAATACGAGCACCTATTCAACGAGGTATCAAACATTAAAATCCATGCATAACTTTTTAAGATATAACATCTTGTATACTTTAATAGTTTCGTTTTGCAGTGTAAAACAATATTCCGTACAAGGGCAAAACACTATTAAGCTGGAAGTCCAAATTATATAAAAAAACATTTTAAGAATTGTTGAAATATTTTGGAACTGTTAAATGAATGGTAAATAAATACAGCGCCGCGATTTTTAATAAAAATTTTTTTAAAAATTTACATAGTAAATTATATAGTAACACTAACGATAGTTTAAGAAAGCGCCGCAGGTGAAAAATTGTTATTAAAAATCGCCGCGATTTTTAATAACAGTTTTTCTTGTCTTTTAAATTATCCGTGATTTTTTACATTCAAATTCATGGAATTAATTTTTGTCGTTTTTACGTTCGAATTCATGGAATTAATTTTTGTCGTTTTTATTTGAATCTGAAATGCATCTAAAATTTGGATGCAAAATAGTTGGTACGTAAAAAGAGTTATATCTTAGAAATGCTGAGGTCAGACGATGCTCGTTTGCTCGGCGAGCAGACAATTTTGTTGTTGCTTCCAATGCGAAACTGTCAAAAATTTTGGAGAGTACAACAACAACCACATTGCTCGGCCATGCGTTCGCCGAGCAAACGAGCATCGTCTGACCTCAGCAAAAGTAATTAATGGAATTTTATGATTAATAGCTTATTGTATAGGTAATAGAATAGCCTTTCTATTAATACCCATTTTGCTTTGTTCTATTTATATATAGCAAAGATATAGCAAGTTTTTTTAAACCCATTTTTTAATTTTGGACCCCTATAACTTCTAAACCAGATGAGAGCGACCATTAACTTTTTCAGAATTGGAATTAGAAGTCCTTAATACATATGTTCCACGAAAAAAAAGTGAAAAAATTTCATTTTAGCTAAAGGTAATATATTCCAATAATTGCAGTTTATCTCCTATGTTTTTCAATGTAGTTAATATTTAATGAAAAAAACTAAATCTGATTATGATTCTGTTTTGTTAATAGGCGGACTTTGGTCGCTGCTTAGAGGCCTTTTTCATTGGGCAATACTTGCCTTCGCCGCAAGCAGTTCGCTCTCATGATTGCGAATAATCAACGAACTGCTTGCGGCGAAAGCTATTATTGCCTAATAAAAAACGGCTCTTAGGGATTAGAACCAACAAGACCAACACCGGCTTCGCTGTCTACAGTATTTGTGGATATAAATAGTTCTTTATTTTATCGCGCGATTTTTTAGATAATTTTTTACTTGTATTATATTTTAAGACTCGTCATTAATATCAGAAATTACAAATATTCAAAAAGATAAACTCTTACTTCGTAAAAGAGAAATTTAGCTTCAACACACTTAAAAATTAGCACTGCGTTTTCAAATATTCGCAAAATTTATCTCCGAAACCATAAAAGATCCCCATTTAATGTTTGCGTTTGTGGACTTAGGAGGCCTAAATACATTTAATAAAAATATTTACGCGTAGACTCTAAAGTAAAAGCATGCCTAAACTTTGCTTAATGCGTATGAATATCAAAAATTCTCTTTTAGATTATTGCATGCAAGTCATCAAATGTAAAAAAATCTACGAGAAGAATTTAAAAAACGGTATATTTAAAAAACGGTAAGAGAAGTGATAGCCGCTGTTTTATCACTAAGGCGACACTTTGGAGTTTTCACGAATCGGCTGTGCAATTGCAAATTATATTTGGGATTTACAACAAACTGTGAGCGAAACTTAGGAGTCCACAGTGTCAACATCCACGTAAATTCAAAAATTGTTTCTGAAACAGCAGAAAAATCAGCCGACTCAAACATAAACAACGTGTTGTTTTGTGGGCTAAGGTAGTTACAAAGAAAAGCGCGTAAAACAAATGATGGAGGATTAAGTGGAAATTGCTGCACAAGAGATATAAGGTAACAGATTTTGGAATAATTTATTAATTAATAATAATTAAGTCATTATTATTTAAGAGAATAGAGACAATTGTAATCTTAAATTGTTTGTTGCGGTTTATATGGATTTTGACCTCCTAAATTCGAATCTGAAAAATGTCAGGTCGTTCTCAAGTGGTTAAGAACTTGTAGGGGTAGATGAAAAAATGAGTATGATAAATTATGGGTTTGCTTTTTACGTAGGCAATACGTCTATACGTATCAAAATAAAGGTTATCCTATCCTGAAAAATTTGCGTTATTAGAACTGAATAAAGAAAGGCGCGTGTTCACTTGTGAAAGACCGTTTTATTACTAACTAATAGAAAAAATTATAGTTAAAGAGAGGCAATTAACGCAAATATGACAATAAGAGCGGCAACAGTTATTGTAATAGAAAAAACAGTCTTAATATCCAATATTTTTTCTTAGTCCTAAAAGAGATATCTTCAAGGGATAAGCATGGATTTGTATACCTTGTTAAATAAATAAATACTCGCATCACCTTTCTTTTGATAACCATAAAGCTTAGTTTTGTTCGAAAACTGAAAAAACAAAGGGTTTTTAAGCTATTTTTCCAACTTTGTACCTCTATAGGGCTGTTCACATTTCAAATCGATCATCAACTGATTTGACGATGGCGATTGTGAACGAGTATGTATACTCATCAAATCGTTGGTCAAATCGTTTGATGAAAATCAAAATTTTTTGATTTTTCTGATGATTTGACGAGTGTGAACACTCGTCAAATAGTGCAGTACGATTTTGTCAGTTCAAAAAAGTTTTCAACCTGAGCACATCGCGGCAAAAGAGGGAGCGGAAGAAAATAATAGCAAAATAATAAGGCTATTCACAGTTTGAATACGCTGGTCTGCTATTTGTACGATTTGCTATTTGTACGCCAATTTACGAAAGCGTATTTTGCTTTGTTGTTGTTTTGCATACAAACGCAAATACGCAGGCACGCGTAAATAAAAGTAGCCCTTGGACGTGTTTTTTGGCTCTCGTATTTTTATGCTCTGTCTACAGCCGCATAATCACATACATCACATGGTTGCATAATTATTTAATACGATAGTCACATAGCGAGGTGCTCATAGTTTGAACAATAACAAATGCTATAAATACGATTTGTTAAAAGTGCGCTTAAACTGTGAATAACCTTAATAATAAAGTACTGTTGCAAATAATTTATAAAATAACTCTTATAATTCTAATTCTTAACTCTGATACTTCAAAATCAAAAATAACTATGCTGGACGGTAGTGATAAAGTTTGTTGAGTTCAACAATGCACTGCGATTTTTGAATCAGCTGATCTTGCTACTACAGGGCCCGGTGCTCTCCCCACTGTTTCATCATGTCCGCTGGATGGCATTCGTGGTAATTCATTAACGGAGTAATTTTAAAGTTTTCTTATTCTTTTATTTAAAACATATTTTCTTTGAAATCTTATCAACCAAAAATGTTCTCTTTTTTCATATTGATCGACTTCGAAAATGAATTGTATTAAACGAATTTGTTCTGTATATATGTATCTATTTTATAGTTATTTAAGTTTAGTTATAATGTATTGTGCCTTATTACGACTTCCCTACTTATTCTATGAATTTGGAATCACCTAACTGCAATTTAGGTCCCATTGTTAGCAATAACTCTTTTTTAAAATCAATGCTGCATAAACATAGTTTAAATCTTAATGTTGGTCATGTTAACTGTCAAAGCTTCAAGCCATCTTTTCAATCATCAAAATTTGATGAAATTAAATGTATTCTTAGTGGTTGTTTTTTGGATGTTTTCGGTGTATCTGAAACGTGGCTAAAACCATATATATCGAATGCTGCAGTTGATATTCCAGGATATACATTTTGCAGAAGTGATCGTCCGAATGTAAGAGGTGGTGGTGTAGGTCTTTTTATATCGAAAAAAATCAAATATAAAGTTGTCTTTCGTTCTACTGAGTATGGTGTCTGTGAGGCTCTTTTTGTAGAAATTTGTCACAATTTCCAAAAACTATTAATTGGTGTTGTATATTTACCTCGTGGTGATATTGTGTCCTTTGAAAATTTGTTAGGTGATTTGTTCGTGCGATACTCTAATATTGTTATTGTTGGTGACTTCAATCATAATCTCTTTGATATGACTAAGTCAACCAGTCTTCGATCCATGGCTTTACGTTGTAACTTGTCGTGTATTCACAATTCGCTTCCAACTCATTACGATTCTTATAATAACTCAACGTCTCTAATTGATTTTATTCTGATTAGTGATCCGAACATCGTGAAACTTTCAGGACAAATGTTATCACCAACAATTTCTCACTGCCTTTTTATTTGTTTCTCTTGACTTTCCAATTGTTCGCGAGGATAAGTTTGTTGAGTATCGGAATTATGGAGCAATAAATTATGAGCATTTGAATTTATTTATGACTGGAATTGATTTCAGTGAAATGTACTCCACCAGTGACGTAGATAAGCAGTGTAGTGTATTGAATGCAGTTTCAACTGAAGCTTTTTCTTTTGTCCCGATAACTAAATATAAACTTAAGTATACTCAAGGTAATAAGTTGAATTCTAAAGCGATTATTTTCGTTAAATCTATGCGTGATCTTGCTTTTAAAGCATATTTACAAGATAGATCGGAACATACCTGGAAAACTTTTTGTAAATATCGTAATCGTGCTAAGTCCGTTATACGTAAATTTAAAAGGGAGTCTGGAGCTCGACTATTTGACGGTCTTAATTCAAAACAGATGTGGAATACCTTAAGAAATAGTGGTTGTTTAAACTCAATTGAGACAAGTGAAGAATTTGATGTTGATTGTTTAAATAGTTTCTTTGTTAATAATCAGAATAATTATAACGCCAACCCATTCGATTTTGAGGAGCATTTGGATAGGGAAGATAGTTTCTTCTTTAAAAATATTTCTGAAAGTGAACTTTTGGAAGCCATTTGGAGTGTCAAGTCGAATGCTATTGGAAATGATAACATTCCTTTAAAATTCATTAAAATAATTCTCCCCTACGTTCAAAGTCATTTGTTATTTTTCGTCAATAGTATTCTTACGTCCTCCAAATTTCCTTCATCTTGGAAAGTGGCTAGAGTTGTGCCGATTCCCAAAAACAATTCTTCTACGTATATAGAGAATCTTAGGCCGATAAGTATATTACCTGTACTCTCTAAAGTTGTTGAAAACATAATAAAAAATCAAATATTGGAATATACTAATCGGCATTCTCTAATTGATGGGTGCCAATATGGCTTTCGAAATGGCTATTCTACGGCAACACTTCTTCTTGGCCTAACAGACTCTATTAGACATAACGTCAATGCCAACAAAATAAGTATTTTGGTGTCCCTAGACCTATCAAAGGCATTTGATACAATCAATCACTCGAAGTTAATAAACAAACTAAAAACCATGTTTAATTTTTCAAATACTGCGTGTAGGTTATTGTTTTCATATATATGTGATCGTAAACAATTTGTTGTGTACAATGGTTCTGCATCCAGCCTGCTTAATATTGTTTCTGGGGTCCCACAAGGATCTGTACTTGGACCATTACTCTTTACGTTATATTTATATTTGAATGATATCGTTAATGCTGTTGATTTAAATGCGTGTAAGCCCTTTATTTTTGCTGATGATATCCAACTTCTGTTTACGGGTGAGTGTCAGTTTAAAGATGTACTGGAGTCCTTAGTCAACTATAATCTTTCTAATATTTCCTCCTGGATGTCACAAAATTATTTAAGTTTAAATACCAGCAAAACCAAATTCATTCAATTTAACCCTTGTAGGCTACATGAAGACCATTTGAATATAAGTCTACACAATGAGAAGATACAATTTGTTAATTGTATCAAATGCCTTGGTGTTTTCATTGACAACAAGCTACATTTTGATGCCCATATAAATGCGTTAAGTTCTAAAATAGGTTTTACTTTGAGGAAACTTTACAATACTAATTTGTATCTGCCTTTAAGTGTAAAATATAATATTGGCCATGCTCTTCTTATGTCCAATATAACATATTGCGTCGAGGTTTATTCTGGTACGCTAGCTCTTAACATTAAACGAGTTCAAGTCATTGTCAATAATATTGTACGTTTTGTCTATGGTCTTCGTAGACGAGAACACATATCTTCGTATGTCGTTAAGTTTTTAAATTGTTCCTTTCATCAATATATAAATAATAGATTGATGTTGTGTTTTTATAAGCTTGTGAAAACCAACGTGCCACAATACTTGGCTCAGAAATTTGTGTTTAGTCGCTCTACTAGGAATCCTCAGATAATCTACCCTAGAATAGATTGTTCTACGTTTGAAAGGTCTTTTGTGGTACGAACAGCTCGTGTTTGGAATAGGCTCCCTATTCATCTTCGTATTTTCACATGCACCTTAACCACCTACAAAATTAAGCTCAAAGAATTTCTTCATTCAACAGTTTAAATATATTACTTTTAAAAATCTTTTTTGCTGACCACTTTTAATTTTTAAACTATCTTTTTTCCTTTGGCTTCTTTTCTTTCCGCTAACTTGGGATCTTCAAATTCTAATCTTAAATGAATGCTATTAAATATCATATACTGTTAAGGGAGGTTGTATATAAAGGTACATGTATTATTAGTTAAGTTTTCTCTCGCATATGCTACTATTAAACTGGTAATATGTAAATTGGCCAATAAGGCTTTTGTATTACTTACAATGAAATAAATAAAATAAATAAATAAATAATTTCTTCTTCCAATACGATTTTAATAACAAGTGGTATTAAAAACTTTCCGTCATCGCGATGTGCTTACTTCGGTGTTCAAGATAAAATGAAATTGGACGAAAAATTTGATGAGTCTGAACACTTTTGTGGTCAAACGATTTGACAAATGATTTAATGAGCGGTTTGAAATGTGAACAGGCCTTATAACTTCTAAATAAACTGTGAGCGTCCTGAAATTTTGGATTTAGGAGTTCAAAATGCATACTTTCAAAAAAAAAATATATAAGTTGAGAGTTGTCGGTATTCTTGAATTGTTCCCAAATGTTTAATGCATACATATGTGAACATTATATCTATACTATTATATAAAAATAAAACTTGTAAATTTTTAGCATTTTTGGCTGCAGGTAAACTCAAGAAAAGCTAAATTTATGTGAAATATTCACTATTCTAATCATAATTGCATAAAGATGGTTCTTGTATACTAAATTATTGGCTAGGAAACTGTCTTAATTCGGAATTTTTGGTTGAATTCAGAATTTTTTCAATTTCACATGCATCTAAGATCAATGCTTTTGTCTTCAAATTAATGTTTTAATAAAAAAAAATTTTCGCAGCAGTTCGTTTGTTGGTTGACTTTGATGCTATCACGCTTGTAGCGATCAAAATGTTGCTTTGGTTTCGCCACAAAATGCTGCAAGCTGCTGTGGCGTGTTTATTTAAATTTTATTTAACGAACTAGTCCGATGCTGTGTGCAAAATTGGGTGCGTTTGAATAAAGCTGGAGAACTAAAAAGAAGCAATTTAAGAACTGAAAATAATTCAATTAATGAAGTTATAATCAATATACGTGAAATTGATCTTGAAGAACTTTGACCGAGATTCTTATTCAGCCCTATCATGAATAATTTTTACACGCGGAATCGGAAAAGGGAATTTTAATTTTCTAGATATAGCTAAAGAAAATTTTGGAAATTTTTAATGAAAATTTGTACATCAACGGTTTGTTCTTGAGCTTTATCTTAAAAATGAAAACTCCCTTTTCCGATTCCGCGTAAAAAATTATTCATAATAGGGCTGATGTCCAATTTAGTTGTGTGGGTGTTGATATTAATATCTTTTCTGATATTAAATGTAGTTACAATAATCCAAAAACTGAACCTTAAAATTGTATGCCGACTCTAATGGTCCGATTAGCCATACCTTACGTAGCGCCGCTTAACTTGACGTAACGTAATATGGATTTTTGTTGATTATGCTAACACTAGTATAAAAGCCTGTCCTACGACAGGTCCCTCGCACACTTCCTTTTTGAAGCCTTTGAAAGCACTTATTTCTCTTTTTAAAGCTTGATTTCTTATACACTTGATTTTTGCAAAATACAAATGTACCACTTTAAATAACACTTTACGTATTGAAGCAGTGTTAAAAAATTAGTTCAAGTGTAAAAGTGCAAAAAGTCGAGTTGGTAACAATCATATTCGTACACAACTTTACGAACTGGCCTTTCAACCTTCATATACGTAGCAACTCAGGTTTCATTTTGTGGCTGATACAATTACATTTTTTGCTACAATCCAACAAAAGAATTTCAATAAATTCGTCATAACTTTCTTATAAAATAAGGAAAAAAAGAGGTAGTTACATCAAAAACGTACTATTGTAAAAACCAAATATTGGCATTGATAAGTATCAAACATATTTTCTGTACATACTCTCTCAGGCTGAACATTTTTGAAAACAGTATGTCTTGTAAAAAGTACTTCACTGTCAAAAATAATTAGTTTGAGAAATATTGTGTGCGGAGCAGCATGCATGCTTTTTATGTATTAAGATGTGCATACTTTCAAGCTGAACAGTTTTAGAGATATTGGACACGGAGCAACGTGCTTGCCTTGATATATTAAGATAGCGAACGCACCAATTGTCAAATAAATCAGATTTTTTGTTTGTGAAATCTAAACAAAAAGCTATTGAAGAGGATTTATTAAAACATATTTAAGCTATTATTTAAAACTATTGTTTAAAGCTATTTAAACATATGGGCATTTCCACAGAAAAGTCTACCGTGAACAAAAAAATTAAAACTTATTAAAAACTTATTATTTTATCATATTATCTAAGAGAAACATTTAAATTTTATTAATTTAAGCATTTTCTACATAAGTTCATTAACCATGATGATCAAATCGTCTGCACTGATTCACAAATGTAGTTTTTCTTTTTCGTAAATGTTTCGTTAACTTTTTGTTTCGGTGAAAATGGAAGGCATTGGCTAAAGATAAGGAAAAATAAGAATTCAAAGGACTTCTACGTCACGTTGCGTTGTGGCTTACCAGAGACACACAAATCTCATTCAGTAGATTTGTATGTGACAATCGAAGCGGCTGCATTGAGGTACGTTCCCGAGAAACACTTTGTGTCCGTACCAAACTACTCAGGCACAAAAGTCCCGAGTATCGGACTCAATTTTATTTTTAAAAGCTACGAGTAGTAACAAAAAACTGCGAAGTTTATGAAAAAAAAAAATTATCGCACATTGATATTAAGCCGAATGGAAGCGAGCTTCAGCGAACAGGACCCGAGAAAAAAATTTATATATTCTGTCAATAAAGTAGCTGATATGTATCGAAACTGTCCTGAGTCTTAACTATAATGTAACCGAAACATTCCCAACAAGAGCCTTGAAAGGCACCTGAAAAAGTACCGTAGTAAGTCTGCGTTATGTCAATAAAGTGTAAAAAAACGAGCGACTATTTTCGGACACAATCAACTGACGAGTGCCCGAATCGGTCTTCGTTCGTACAATGTGCCTGTCCAAGGTGTTCCAGAACTATCACTTCTTTCGGTGCAGAGGTCGGACATTTACCGACACGGGCACCGGAAATATATCAGATACTTTATTGACACAAAATATGAAATTGTTTGGTGGTTGTTTGTTGAAAATGGTGGTCTAAATATCACTTTTTTTTGTTAATAGTCAATAAATTATATTTATTTATTTATTTATTTATTAATACTGTGTATAAATATACGCTTGTGTATACTAAATCACAAGGTAAACCAAGAGCGTGTATTTTAATTAAGAAAAACCTGAGTGTATTTACTCTCTCTAATTTCAGTAACAAAGACACCGTGGCTATAAGCGTCGAGATGGGCCAGAACGAAGTCCAAATTTTTAAAGTTGACGACCACGAAGTCCTCCCAGAAGACAACTTTAAAAATTTGGTCTCCACAGCAGCATCAAAAGCAAAGGGCCTAATTATCGGGTGCGATGCAAACGCTCATCATGTGATCTGGGGTAGCTCAGACACCAACAAACGGGGTGAGTTTCTATTTGACTTCGTCCTCACAACTAATCTTAATATATGCAATATAGGTAATGAACCCACCTTCATTATAAGTAATAGACAGGAAGTTCTAGATATTACCCTTGCCTCTGACCATATATCTAATAGGGTAAAAAACTGGAGAGTTTCTAATGAACACTCCTTCTCAGACCATAGATATATTCTCTTTGATGTTGATAACTTTGATCGAGATCATGCGAATTTCGCAATCTTAAACAAACCAATTGGGATCTTTATATAAATTCCTTAAATACAGATCTCTCAATTGGACCAACTAATCGTCCTTCCAATAAACAATCTTTAGACAACTTAGTTAATAGTCTCACTAAATCGCTAAATAAAGCTCTAGATACTGCTTGTCCGCTAAAAACATTGAGGGGGAAGCAAAAGCCTCCTTGGTGGAATAAGGGACTAGAAGATCTCCGGAAAAAGACCAGAAAACTTTTCAACAGGGCAAAGACCAAAAGATCTACAGATACGTGGTCATATTATAAAATAGCCCTCAAGGAATATAAAAATGAACTACGAAAAGCACAAAGACAGTCCTGGAGGACCTTCTGTGAAAATATGTCACAGACCTCTGAGGCGTCAAGGCTCAGGAAAATTCTAGCTAAGGCTCCCTCCAATCCAAGCTTCATGAAAAAAGAAGATGGTACTTGGACCACAAGCAGTGAAGAATCTCTGAACGTTTTAGTAGAAACCCACTTTCCGGGATGTTCAGAGATATACAACGATCCAATCCAGGAATATCAGTTACCACCTGTGAACAGATCTCTAGAAATACTCTCGCAAACAAAGCTCGAATGGGCAATCAGTAGCTTCAAACCATTTAAGTCACCAGGACCAGATGGTATAGCCCCCATTGAAATCCAAAAGTCGTATGGCATCATTAAGGAGCGGCTTTTGCTGATCTACCAAAGCTGCCTTGACCTAAACCACATTCCCCAGCGATGGCGTAATGTGAAGGTTATCTTTATACCTAAGGCAGGAAAAAGTTCACACGTAAACCCAAAAGACCTTCGACCAATTAGTCTCTCATCTTTTCTTCTAAAAATCCTCGAGAGATTAATTGATATTCACTTGAGATCCATGATAGAAAAGAAGCCATTATCTCTATCTCAACATGCTTACACCAAAGGCAAATCAGTGGAAACAGCTCTCCACTCCATAATCTCCATCATTGAAAAATCCCTCTATCTGAAGGAATATACAGTGATAGCTTTTATTGATATAGAAGGAGCCTTTAATAACGTCGAGGCAGGGGCCATCACCAGTGCGCTGACGGAGCTTGGAGTGGATGCTGCGCTGATAGCACTCATAAACCAAATGCTAGTTGGCAGAATTATAAGTGCAAAATTTGGAGCGGCATCCACGCTAAGATCTGTACCAAGAGGAACCCCTCAGGGAGGGGTTCTATCGCCACTACTCTGGAATTTAGCAGTGAATGAACTGCTAGGCAAACTAGAACTAGAGGGGTGCGGGGTGATAGCTTATGCCGATGACGTTGCTATTGTTACATCTGGAAAATATATATCTACTCTCCGAGACATTATGCAAAACTGCCTAAATACTCTTGTCAACTGGACTATCAGCTGTGGGCTCAGCGTTAATCCTAATAAAACTGAGTTAGTAGTTTTCACAAGAAAACACAATGTACCTCAAATTAGCCCTCCTAAACTGGGAAATACAAGTCTTATCTTCTCAGATCAAGCAAAATACCTGGGCCTTATACTGGATAGGAAACTAAACTTGAAGCCCAATCTGCTCGAAAGAGCCAAAAAAGCGAACATTGCCCTATACTCTTGCAAAAAGGCGGTGGGTAGCAAATGGGGTTTACAGCCAAGTGTTACTCACTGGCTTTATACAGCAGTTGTAAGGCCAATATTGCTATATGGTGCTATTGTCTGGTGGCATGCACTCGAAAAACAGACTCACCATAACCTTCTCCGTAAAGTTCAAAGATCAGTAGAACTGTGCATTAGCGGAGCCCTAAGAACCACTCAGACAGACGCATTAGACACAATGCTCCATCTTACACCACTTGACATCCTAGCTAAATAGATGGCCGCTAATACAGCCATCCGCCTAGTAGCCACCTCCCAGTGGAAAGAAGGTACACTAGGACATTCTTGTATCAGAAAATTTCTCCCTCCTTTACCTAGGTCCATTGACTACATCACACAAAAACTACTCTTTGAGAGGAAGTTCGATGTATCCATTCCCTCTCGAGAAGAGTGGGAACAAAAAAACCGTTCACCTCACAATGTCATTGAGATCTTTACGGATGGATCAAAACTAGATGGCAAAGTAGGTGGAGGAGTCTACTCAGAAGCATTAAGCATCAATATAGCCTTTAGGCTCCCTGACCATTGCAGTGTATTTCAAGCTGAAATCGCTGCTATACATGATGCGTTAACTTGGCTTCAGAAAAATGATATATCTTCCATGGATATATGCATACTTTCTGACAGTCAGGCCGCTCTGAAAGCCCTAGGAACTGTTGAAATAACATCTGAAACAGTTTTCAACTGCCGCAGATCTCTAAACGAGATGGCAGAGCAGCTCAAAATTATCCTATGCTGGATTCCTGGACATAGGGATTTTCTACGTAACTGCAGAGCAGATGAAATCGCTCGCACAGGTACTACCAAACAATTATCTTCAGACAAGACAAACCTTGGTATTCCTCTCACCACATGTAAACTCCTTACACATGAGTTATCCTGTATTAACACCAACAAAAGATGGTCAGCAGGTAACACTTGTAATATAGCACGGCAAATCTGGCCCAAACTCAATCTGAAGCGTTCAAAAGAACTCATATCTCTTAGTAGAGATCACATTGGCACCATGATAGGGATCCTGACAGGGCACTGCCTTATTGGCAGGCACGCTCAAAGATTACCCCACAACGACTTCTGCAGAAGCTGTAGAGATGAGGAGGAGGTGGAATCTACAGAACACCTTCTCTGCACCTGCCCAGCGCTGGCTCAAAAACGTTTTCTTCACCTAAACAACTGGTTTTTCAGAGACCTCGAAGAACTCTCGGAAATATCGATATACCGAATCCTAAGCTTTGTGTACAGCTCAAGCTGGTTTGAATAGAGAAGGGAGATCAACCCCTGTGGTACCACAATGGGCCTTATTGGCCTAAGTGCGTCTCAATTTGAGGCAGCCACTCTAACCTAACCTAACCTATTAATACTGACTAACTAGCACAACAAGACCGTGATCTTATATGACAGCACTAGCTTCATGAATATAAAAAGTATACGAAATTTATAAAATAATAATTAAAATAATTTAATAGAACACTAGCCATTAAAAACTGTTGTTAAAACATGAAATAGTAATGCGTTTAAGCGTTTCAAAGCAGCAAACAAATTAAAAATCTTAAAACTATACAAATTAAACTATAATTAGAACTATTATTGTAACGATTAAAAACCTTAAAACTATACATATTTGTAGCTTGAACATTAATATGTTACCATTAAAAAATATAGCGAAAAAGTTTTATAAACAAAAAACTAAAGATTAAGATATTTAACTATTATTTTAACTATTATTGCAACGATGAAAATTAGTTTTTCGTTTATGATTTTCTCAAACAATTTAGGTATAGTGGCGAGTTTGCAAATCGGTCTATAGTTTTGGATCTCATGTTTAGGTCCTGATTCATGAATTGGTACGATATGTGAGAATTTCCAAGTGTCTAAAAATATTCCGTATGCTAATGACTTATTGAAAATTAGTAAGAATGAATAAGCAATAGAGTGTATAAAATTTTTTAATGAAATTGGTGGTAAGCCATCAGGGCCCTCACTCGTGTTGTTAAGGCTAGCTTGTGCGCTAAGTACGTCGGATTCATCGAGGACAATAGACTTCAAATACAGAAGTAGACTAAGAAGTGTATAACCTAAAACTTGAGACTCAGAGGAATACACTGATTTAAAATAATCAGAAAATAGGTTAAAAATTTTTAGTTTGTCACTAGAAGACTTATTTAGATAAGTCATTTCAGTTGGAAGTCCATTTGACTTCCTTTTGTTGTTAATAAATATCCAGAAATATTTTTTTATTTATTTATTTATTTTGCTGTTTCTTTTAAGCTCGGATTCCGTGGCAAAAAATAAGAACGATAAAGAAATTTGTTTAATGTGTCGAATTCATATTGCAGTGTTAAGTAAACAGATTTAAGTATTTGGTTTTCTTTCTTAATTTTTTCAGACGATTATAGGCTTTATTTGTGAGGTTTTTTAAGTTACATAGTCTCTTGCTAAACCATGGAGGGTTTCCATTGGATTTGGGTTGCTTTATGGGTATAAAATTCGAATGGCTTTATTAAATATTTCACTAAATTTTGAATACAGCAGATTAAGGTCACTACCATGTAATACGGAATCCCAGGAGTTAAGAACATAATTATTCATTTCCAAAAAATTCCCTTTTTTGAAGTCTCTAGAGACTTTTTGATTTGTATCAAGTTTCTGAAAGTGATAACAAGAAAAATCGAGTAGGATTGGGACATGATGTTGAGTTCTATTAAAGATTGGGCAAGGAGTTGAGTCAAGGATTACTTTAAAGTCTTTATCTATGAATATAAGATCGAGAAAACGATTTAAATAATTTTTTTGGCTATTTATCTGTACAAGGTCATATTGACCAAAAAATCAATTGATAAGGCTTCGATTTCGTTATTGACGTTAAAAGGTACTAGGTAAAATTCGTCGCAAACGAGTTTACAATTTATATTACCCAAGTTAAAGTCACTCACAAGCACAACATGTTGCGGATCTTTAAGCTTATCAATAAGAAGTCTGCAATACGTAAAATGCTCATACTCTTTAAACGGACTATTGGGTGGGATGTAACTAGCAAAAACTAATAGCTCAACGTCAGTGTTTATCCAAATTTTTATAATTAATTTATCAATGTCGTACCTTGTATGACCTTGTATGATGAATATTTTTTATCTCAAAATATTGATAAGTGACTAAAAAAGAACTGGATTACCATATTTCACTAAATACTCTGAACTCCAGTGAATTGATATACACTTGTGAAATCTGTTAAATCTTTTGGGACAGCCAAATTAAAAATTCTATCTTAAACGAAGTGTACTGTTCTTCCAATCATTCAAAAGTTTACCTGAAATCAAGAAAGAATTCATCTCAATCTACACCAATATCTATATATATAATACTATATGAAATTGATTTATAAAAACAAATTTTAAAATTATGCCGCACATTTCGTGCAAGACGACCGGCACAACTCAAAATTTGGGTTTTTCGAGTTAAATATATAGAAATATGCATTGTTATCATATCTTTAATTTGAGTCATTCCAGATCGATTTTCTGTTAATTGACGGTTTTACAGATACTTGTGTCGTTTTGACTTTTAGCATTTTCTTAACTTTTTTGTAACAACGTAACACGTAACGTAATAACGTTACATTTCTATTTATACTGCATAATTCTTCAACAACGACTTATAATCAGGGTTCGCATTTGCTCATTCATGAACTGCTCATTTCTGCTTCTAATCATTCATTTAAGAATATGAAGAAAAATCAAAGTGAGGAGCTCGTTTTTGTGAAGAGATGAGCTGATTTTTTTTTGTTCATGAACTGAAGAAGAGCAAACTAGTTTGTGAACAAGAACATTTTTTACTCTTTTGAAGAGACTGTTGCTATTCATCTGTTCTTCAATGTTTCACTTGTCGTTCGTTGGCTCTTCATTTGTTCATGAAATTTTTCATGAAGTGGTGAAGGCAACGGTTGATGCTCTCGTTCGTTTCGTTTAATTTTGTTTTTTAGATACACACAACGTTTGCATGCTGTTTTGTATTGAAGCGAGGCATTGAAAAAGCTTGAATGTTTGTGTGTATGCATGTTAAGCAGCGTGGCAACAAGAATGCAATAACAGAGCATTGTGGGATTCTATGGAAAGTTTAATAAACAGCCCCAGCTTTGTTTTTGGTACGCATGCACAGTGGCTCATATGATGGTTGTTAGCAAATAAAATTTACTTTTTCTATTTTGGGGGGTTACAAATTCCACCTGTAGGGTAAAAAATTGAGAAATATGTATACCAAGTACAAAAATGTTTTTTCACAAAAATAGCAGGCGATGGAAAAATTTATGTATAAACTTAAAACATTTAATGAAACAAATTAATTCATGTTATTTTTTTTGACAAGAAAAAAATTTACATACCCATTTTATTTTTTTTTAAGTAAGAGGTAATTATGATTAACATTCTTTTTTTTCATAAACATAACATTTTAGTTTTTCGCTCTTTGTTTATTGCTCTATAATTATAATTTAAAACTCTTAAAAAACATATTATTAGGTGGCAACCCTAATATTTCAAAATTACATAATTTTTAAATTCTAACCACGGATTTGGATTCAGCGACCCATTTTTAGTGTGCCATTTTTTTGCCGGCCACGAATTCGTAAAAATTAAAAAAAAATAAGGTGGGAACCCTATCAACTAACTTGAATTTTAAAATTCTGACTTCAGATTCGAAATTAGCGACCTCCTAGCACTGATAACTGACGTTTAAAACTCGTCAAAATACATATTATTAGGTGGCTACATATTTCTAAATTTTTTACCCTACAGGTGGAATTTGTAACCCCCAAAATAGAAAAGGTAATTTTTTTTTGCTATCAACCATCATATGAGCCACTGTGCATGCGTATCAAAAACAAAGATGTGGCTGTTTATTAAACTTTTCATAGAATCCCACAATGCTCTGTTATTGCATTCATGTTGCCACGCTGCTTAACATACATACACACAAACACTCAAGCCATTTCAATGACTCGCTTCAATACAAAACAGCGTGCACACGTTGTGTGTATCTAAAAAACAAAATTAAACGAAACGAACGAGAGTGTCATCCGTTGCCTTCACCACTTCGTGGAAAATTCATGAACAAATGAAGAGCCAACGAACGACAAGTGAAACATTGAAGAAGATATGAATAGCAACAGTTTATTCGAAAGAGTAAAAAATGTTCTTGTTCACAAACTGGTTTGCTCTTCTTCAGTTCATGAACAAAAAAAATCTGCTCATCTCTTCACAAAAATGAATATGAGTAGATTTTTTTTGAGCAAAAAATTCCTTCATATTCATGAAGCTTCATGAGTGAGCAAATACGAACCCTGCTTATAATATCATAAACCATTTTTTAAATAAAAACCCAAGCAAGTAACTTAATATTTTTTGTAGTAATAAAGTACCAACTCGAAACGTTAAATCTCTTTAACTCAAAAGTATTTTATAATATTGTAAGAAAACCATTTTTTAAAATGAGTTTTTAAAAATGTTACATTTTTTTAAATGAGTTTTTGTAGTAATAATGTCACAACTCAAACAGACACTTGCAAAAATATTGCTTAAAAATTCACTTGATGCAAAATGAAAAATGTATGATATTTTTGGTAGAAAATTTAATAGTCTACAAATATTCTTATAAATTTTCAGTATGCCTTTACAATTAATGGTCGTGATAACATTTCAAAATTTTATAAGGCTCTCCTAAAAAAATACTAAATTTTGAATTGTGACAATCTTGCACGAAATGAGCGATGTATTATTAAACTATATTTTTTTTTTAGTTAATTAAAACGTGTAATTAATGTTTCCTTTTTTACATATTTTAGCTCAGGACAGTTTTCAGATCGAGCAGGATTTTGCCAATACATTCCATCAAAGAAATCATCTGAATAAACAACTTTTTTCGATGGATTGCTCTGTTTTTATCAAAACATCTATCAAAAAAATCATCTGAATAAACGATTCTTCGATGGATTACTCTGCTTGTCTTGCAGTTATTAATGGTGCTGAATGTAAGTGATAAACTTAAGAAAACATAATGCCATCTCACAGCTGTTTAAACAGAAAAATTAATTATATACTATTATTAAACGTAAGCGTGATTATCAACTGGAAATAACATTAGAATCACAACTTTTAGAATGATAAAATGTATAAAAGAAAAGATTAATTTCAAAAACAAACTATACAATGAATTAATATTTCACCTTATAATTCTATAATTGCATACTATTTGAATTAAAATCTATCAATTTAGTCATTCTACTCATTGTAAAAAAATTAAAAAATATTTTCTATATGCTTTGGATTAAGAAAACGTACTATTTTTTAAAAATAATTTATTAATTATTTTGTTAATGTCAAAGTCATCAGTCAGCGTAATGTAGAAAAAAATCATTGAAAACGCAACGCACACATAAAAAAGTTGTTGAACACGCACATTTGAAAAAAAATCAACTACTCCTATAGCTTACAAAATGTTAACATAACACGTTAGTTTACTCTCTGCGAATTAGTTGCAATTTGTTAGGTACCAAAGAAATGCTTGAAAGCAGCTAGTGTTGCAATGCTTCATTTTAAGTTTAAGCATATATTGTTCATATGATTGCAAAAGCTAGGGTTAGGTCTTGTTTTATTAGGCCTAAGCCGACAGACGGTTGTAAGTGCCAATTTAGTTCAAAAGGCGTAGGTTAAGGTTAAACAATTTTCTTTTTTAGTTACATAAAATGTATAAAAAGAAACTTATTAAAGATATTAATCCAATCAAAAACTCCACCACTCTTGCCCCACCTATATGGATCAGAACAAAACTCGCCAAAACAGGTGACCAGAAGCTAGCCGAGTAGGCCACTTTGCAAATATGCGGTCCATAGTTTTGTCAAATTGTTCCATGTTTATGCGCTTTTCAGAGTCTCCATCAAGGAAACCCACCCAACTGGTAATATCATCAAGTATCTGCTGTTCTGTATATGGGGCTTTACCGTTCAATGCATGGAGATGAGTGAGTCACATATAGGCAGGTCCTTCTTTAAAAATATGTTCTTATGCATATACAGACAATTGTTTTAGATAGTGGCGGAAAAAATCGTCTTCGAAGTTGAATATCTGCTGCCTATCCTAAAGGTGAGCAACGATCCACTTCCTCCAAAGACCAAGCACATGTTTTAAGAAGAATACAATCTCACCAGCAACAAACGGTTGCCCTGCGGCGAAGAGTGATTTGTAGAATAGGTAAATAGGCCACCCTGCATCAGAGTTGTTAGAGATAAAATTCTTTTAGTTTTATAAGGGGACAAGTGAGTATGCGTAAAGCCTCAGCAGGGACAGTGATCTCAAAAAAGTTAATGTCAGGAAAAGAGACAGAAGTAGCAGTTAAAGACAGATACTGGAACTGGTCTATCCAGCTGCCATGCGTAGGGGGACAGGGTTTTCATGCAGCGTGCGGTCTATGAGCTGAGGATGTGACTCTCTCGGAGGGATATTATTTGTGACTAAGAAGGCAGATTTGTTTAACCCTCCGATGAGTGGTTGCATATAAAAAAAATTTTTTGATTTTTTTTTGTTTTTATTGTTTATAACTAAATTCTACATACAAAAATAATTTTTTCAATTTTTTTAATTTTTTTTTTTTGCTTGAATTTTCTTAAGACTATTATAAAAAAGTTTAAAAATTATTGTTGTTGAGCGTGTACTTCTTGTCCCCCGCCCTGTGCACAAGTGTTGCAGCGATGTAAAAGTGTGCTATGTTCTCCGCAAACAGCGTTGCTGCAGCCGAAGCAGTATGCCCACGTTTTCTGCTGCCGCCCGTACTCAGAACGGCAAAGGCGACATAACGGTCTACTTGACCTAGCCGCAAACGACGGTGCATTGCCTTCCATCGGTCTTGTTGATAATACCTGAAATGAAAAGAAAAATAAAAAACAAATAACTATATATTCTATTCTTGAATTTGAAGATGTTTTTCTTACCCTGACATCGAATGCTTCCATCGCATTGCGTATCCTTGGATATGAGGTTATATGATCAGAGAAAGATCCGACACCCGTCAGAGAGAAATAAGAATAGATTCTATTCTAGCGTTTTCCCGTCATGCATTTCTACGGCGATTTCATTTTTGGCGGCTGCATATATTTTCATGTAATTTGTAGCACGGCGAATCCGACAACCGACATCCGCCTTGGTTCTGTTCGGGCTCTTAGGGATGATGATAAAAACAAAAAATTCTAAGAACAAAAATACTAAGAACAAAAAATACTAAGAACAAAATACTAAGAACAAAAAATTCTAAGAACTGGTTTATTGCTAGTAGTATAAAATTAGAATGTTGTGCCTTTCCTTGAAAGCAATAAAGTTCATGTCTTCGAATTTTTCTTAGAATTTTTTGTTTTTATCATCATCCCTAATGTCTTTGAGTTTTGGTCTTTTTGTTCAGAACAAGTAAATTATGTGTTGAAACAATAAAAAAATTATAATGATGCCCAAAAACATGCATTTATTAGTGAAATTCAGTACAAGGTCCATACGGATCTATTCACACGTTCGCGTACTATTCTCACTAAAACCTCAATAACTCCTAAAGTAATGATCCGATCGGCTTGATTTTTTTTCCAAAAGATGCGCAACAAAATACTCTTGGAATACAGAGTGCTTGGGGGGGGGGGTTGTAGTGGCCGAAGTAGGAGTAATTTCAGTTTGAAAAGGCAAAAAGGTCCCTAGGGACCTTCTCACTCATCGAAGGGTTAAAGACGTGGCCTGACTTAGCATATGCATCCAAGAGGCTCTCGAGATGAGTGCAAAAGTTGAAAGCGTGCGGACTAATAGATATGAGCTGATAGCAAAACGTTTAAGTGTAGACGCTGCTTGAACGTTATATTTTTCATTATAACATTTTGAACATGGGACATAGAAACCAATTTTCCTGCGCCATCAGCAGAAAAAGAATCAAAAGCAGACGCCAATGTTTTTGAACCAGGACATAAGGGAACGACGTCTTCAATATTCCATGTTCTACCCGAAGCATTCACTTCCTTACCGTCAACTAGATAATGAGACTTCGCGCCACATATAGACGCGTTGTAAGTCTATATGTTTTTCTGTCTCTTATGATGGTCTGACATGGTGTTCTGTTTTGTTTTCTTCCTTCCTTATTGTATTATTAATATTAATTGTTCTTTTTTTTTGCGGATCTTTGGGGGTTACTTGAAAGAGTAGTTTGTAAATTTGGAGTAAGGAGGGGATGCCGTATAATTGGATTAGTCATGTTTATATGCCAGGTTAGAAGTTTTAACGTTAGTTTTAATTAATAATGCACAAATTTTAGTGTTGCAGATAATATCTTTTATTTTAGAACTTAACTTGTTAACTGCTTAAAAAATACTCGTAACTCTAGTATTTATAATAACTTAATTTTTATACTTCGAAGTCTCAAACTAACTCTTCTGCTCTTTTGGCAAATACTTTTGTTGGGAAAGAAACTGACGCAAATTCCGTATAACACTTTCTTTCCATTGCTATTGGTTCAAATATAAATTCTTTAATTTAATGTTTTGCTTTCGTTTTCATCAAGCGATGATTGGTCAGCATGCGTTCACTAGCGCAAATTTGCCTGTGCTTCTTTCTTAAGAATCGAACTAGGTCGATAAGTGAACGACTGACTCGCTTGCACAATTCTGCCTGCGCTTCTTTCTTTAGGTCAGTAGGTGAACGATTGGTTAATTGTGTAAGCGTGGATTCGTTTGCACAATATGTGTACGCTCACTTTTCTTTCCATGGAATTTAGCTAGGGCAGTAGAATGTACTTGTGTTGGCTGACTTAGTTTTTGGTTACTCAAGTGATTTCGAAAAAATTCACTTGAGCAATCTGTAAGTAATTTCAATACTGATTTAGATTTTGGTTATTTGTAATTTAATATTGCCACACAAGTTGTGACTAAAAAGAGTGTGACATGTTTGCGACATAAGTGTGTCATAAAATAGCAAACATGGGTTTTATATGGTAAAATGTTATTTTTTTTTAATACGGAGTATCTCCATTGTTATAACATACGTTTGAAATTAATAATAAACTTCTGGGCATTCAGATACTTTACTTCTAATCTGTTTGATCACCTCGTCTGCTTCCTCTGGGTTTTCAAAATGCGCCTGTTCATTTTCATCTAGTGAGTCGGTCGTCATTCGCTTTGTATATAACTGCTCATACATTACAATAAGAGCATCAACTGTAGTACGATATTTCGGCATTGAAGTCCAGCCTACGTACCTGCTCAAAGCACTCTCATCATTCCATCTAATCAAAAGCTCCTTGCATACATATGCAACGTTTTTGTACAAAGTACCCTTAACCGGCCCCAAATCATGCTTGAATCCGTACCATTTATTGTTCGATACTGCATTGACCGCAGTGTTGACAGCTACAACCTCTGTAGGATATAATTTGTTGACGATAGTCCATTTGAAATCGGGATAAAATTAAATGGCTTTTCCTATAGTTGTTATAGCAGTCAAACCTGATCCACTCGCTTGTTCCACTGTCAGTTTCAGACGCAAAGCCTTTGTTGGTAATAATGAAGACCATTTGGTTGTAATCTCCGAAATGTTTTGGTCATCGATTAATTGACCAAAGTGAGAATAAAATGTTCTACAAGTGGCTTCATTAATCGTTGGTTCACCGATATTCAGGTCCAAAGATATCCCTCTGCTTACTTTTTCTATAAAGCGAGTACTCAGGTTGCCCTTCTTCAGTATAGCTAAATAGACGTGTACTATGACACCTATACCTCCGATTTTATATGCTTTCTGGGCAAATGTCGCTAGCCAGAAGAGGTATTTCATACAATGGTTGAAATTGGTTTCAGTGTATATTTCATCTTCAAGGAACGCAAGATATTTTGAATCATATGCATTTACAGATTTATCATAATTTTCAAATGTCAAAGCTTCATCATCAAGATAGACTTCTTGATTTGTCTTCAGCTCCGCAACTGCTTGAATTAGCATCTCACGAGCTGTCGTTTGTGACACCACACGAGATTTGTCGATCATTGGACCTAAGAGATCTGCCATCATACCTACGTATGCTAATGTATTGCTTCGTTCTGCGGAGCCGATTGACCGAATGTAGCCAGACCATGCTAGCATCGTCATACAAGGTACAAGATCATGTGAGAAAGTATCGATCAAAGGATACGATTTAATCGTACTCATAAAGAGCTTTGACAGCGCTGGCGACCCCTGACACCACTTATCGTAGAACTCGGCTCTATCTGCAGGTCCAAATTTTCTTAGATGATCCATAATTGTATAGTTATTAAGACAAATACGATAAAGGACAGAGAGAAACAGAAAGTTTTAAAACAATTATTATTTTGTTGGAGTTATATTATTATTATTATTCTTGGAATTATATTAAGAACACTTTACCATGCGTTAATTTATTGTCTATGGCACACTGGTTCAGCTTCATACGATTGGTGGCATTTAATATAAGGAAACATCGTAGAGCCTTGAATTTTGGTATACGCTAATATTTGATTATTATAAAAAAATGCTGCAAATATGAAAAAAATCGGAGCACAACCACGTCTACTTCCCATATAACACAAAAGTTACAAATCATTGTAGATTCACAGTTTTTAGTTCAGCGTGTTTTGCGTGTTTTTTATTTGATTAAAATATATAGTAAATAAAATGCAGCAACAGTCATACCCATATTTAATGAAAATATCTGTAAATAAAAGAAAGAAAATATTAAAAAAAATTAAAAACAAAATAATACGTGTACCTTTATTAACATAACAAATTTTTCACTTCATCAGAAAATTCCAATATATCCTTCTTGGGCTGGTTACGGTATGAATTTATATATGGATCTGAAGACGCTAATAACATATGCATTACATCTTCATTTGTTGATATGCGATTCGTTTTTCTGGAGTGGCTTAGGCGATAACTTCTGTAATCTTTATTACGAGCTTCCTGAGCTTCCTCCGACAACATGCCAAGTGGCAATATTGCTGCTGACACAACTTGACTCCCATGAATTAGTACTTTGTGTACTGTAATAGGCATATAGTAGCAGCTGTAGAGTTCTATATATCGTTCTACAGTGTCCAAACAATAAACTTTAAATTTGTCAGCATCTATTTCAAAATTACTATTTATGACAGTTAAAATTGTACTAAAGCGATGAATTTAATTTTCATCAACACCAAGAACATCCGCCGTTAAGGAAGGATTTGCAAAAAAACGTCGAGAAGTATTTCCATCGTTCGTTGAGCCCATTCCTTGTTTAACCATATCCACATTTATGCCTAGAACCAATTTCAAAGTTCTTTGTATTTCCGCTTTTGCTTTTTCTCTTTCATGTTTTGTGTCTTTAGTAACTCTCCACTTTGAAAAACTTTTGTTGTATGCTATATGCAATATGCACTCCATAAATTTTATCCTCGCATGTAAAAGGGAAATTCCAAATTGAAGCCCTTCCTCCGAAACTGGTTTTGTTCTTAATATTTCCAAATTGTTAATTTCGCTAGGCTTACATTGACATATAAAGCATACAGACATTCCTGATGTATGTGTGATTACATTCGCTACCTTTCCATCAATCATGGTTAAAATAGGTGTATGCAAAATTTCAAAACTTTTGTCATAAATATTAACAACA
The DNA here is from genome assembly GCA_963920525.1 of Dichetophora obliterata. Classification (NCBI taxonomy): domain Eukaryota; kingdom Metazoa; phylum Arthropoda; class Insecta; order Diptera; family Sciomyzidae; genus Dichetophora; species Dichetophora obliterata. The sequence continues at coordinate 191,019,299 of OY986438.1, forward strand.
GTCTTTTTCAAATCTTTAATTTCATTTTGTACTCTTTCAACTTCTTCAGAAATAACATTTGCTGTTTCTTTGACAAATTGAAATTTTATTGGCCTGCAAAAAGTTGTTGATGATGGCCTTGTATTTCGCCAGTAATCATTTGTGCCATCAATACATTTCAAATTGAGAGGAACAATACTTGTCAAAAATATATTTTTATCATTTAAATTGGGATCATTGAATTTCTGATGGTATTCGCAATGGCCCGAAGATCCATCACAGCCCCATTTAGAAATTAAATGTAGTTGGTTTGGAAGTACCTCTGTCTCAGCTTTCGTTTTCACCTTTAATATTCTGGATACAGTATGATCGAGTAAATCTTGCATACTGACTTTACTACAGTTCTCCTGTACTTCCAAATTTTTAGGATAACATTCCTTTTTAACATTAAGAACTTGATGGTATGATCTTGATAAACAAGCTGTGTGTAAGTATGGTATGATGTTTTGATAAACAAGCATCAATAATGAGGCTTAGTGCTTTTTCTGGGCTAAACATTTTTGAAAATTGTTCATCCTTATTAATTTTTTTTGTAGCTGATACAATAAGTTCTCCAGAATTGCTATCACATAACTGCTGTACCTTACTCCTTTTAGCACGAGATTGGCAAAGTTCAAAAGCTTTAGAAGGACGACCACGTTTGACTTCATTGGAACACATAGGTTTATCATGCTCGGACAAATCTTCACCAAAACAATACATAATTTCCAACCAAACTTTGTTTTGTTCCACAAATCTATCTTTCATACGTTTTGCACTGGCCCACTTAGTTTTTAATTTTGGTAAAAATTGTTTTTTTTAAAAATTTTTAAATTCATCCACGTTAATAATTGACAAATTTGTATTATTTGTTAATATAATATCGCAAACTGTATCAATGTTCTTATCACAATCTAATAAAAGATCTGAAATTTCATAATAAGATAACTGAAGATTATCCATATTCAAATAATTTTTTTATATTTGTCACTTCAAAAACAATAAACTAATTAGCTTTAATCATGTAAACACAACTAATAATCACATGTGATAATAAATTCAAAACAATAAAGTAATAACCTGTAATCACAAAAACAATGCAACAAAGAATCACAGCTGATTCCAAAAATAATGGGAAGAATTTATTGCAAGTGTTAGTAAGTGCAAAAATTTCAGTTATTTTATTAGAAAGTACACCTATCCCTCAACTTACACGATGCTTTTTTTACACGATTTCACTTTAACTTTTGCTGTTTTGCTGTTGCCTTTTGTGTGTGTTTTTTACAATAAAAAAGCAAAACAACAAAGCAAACATACAAGCACGAAAAAAGAAAACAAACCAAACAATTATGATGCGCAATAACACGTTTATGAAGGAAACTTTTCCTAACTTTTTTTTTAGTTTTTTATACCGAAATTGCTTAGGGGCAAAAATGGGCAGCTGAATTTTTATTAAATCGTTAGGCGAGACTTCAAGCTTTAATTAAATATACGTCTCGAGCTAGAGCTCGTTGGAGATCAATAGATGCAAACCATAGAAGTTTGGGAAAATAGATATTTTTGCACAATTTAAAGTAGTAAATAAAAAAAATTATTTTTAATTTCCAACATTTTTTCTATTTACATATATATTTTTTATAACATCCAATTGCATAAAAAAAAATCGTTATAGTGCCATAACAACAGTATTTTAAAAACATGAAGTGATAGAAGGTAGCACATATAATACGGTCATTTCAAATGCATTCTTTTTGGTAAACTTTGAATGTCTCTGGACAAAAAAAATAATAAAGATATAAACTTAATACTTTTGGTTCATGATAGTAAGATTGTTTACTACAAACTATGAAAAAATTAGGTAGATCAGAAGACATGAAAAAAATTAATTAATGCCGCTCTTGAACCAGTGTGCATCGGTGCGCCGGAAAAACTGTCACGGCGTTGAATTTCTTTTCGGTTATGGTTTTCGATGCAGATGCTGTTGAAGTGTGAGTGCTGGTGATACTATGTGGATTCGTTACTTGAATTTGATCGATCTCGTCTTCATTGTCGTTCATCACTCAATACTATGATTTTTCAAACTTCTTGTTATTGCTGTTTTTTATTATATTGTTTTTGTTTGCCAGGAGGCTTTAAATCCTAAAGCTGGTTAACAGTTTCAGTTTTCGTTAAAATAAAAAATAAAAAATACAAATTTTTAATTTTCACTTTACTTTATTTAACTTTATTGTTTGTATTTAACGCGTACTAAACGGAGTTAATAATAGGTCTTTACTAATCGAAATATAACTTAAAAACTTAACTTTAACTAATATTTGAGTTAAATTATTTATTGAGGAAATTATTTGGGTTTGCTGGATGTGCAATGCTGCACTTTTATATTTATTTAAATTAGTTAATTTTATTTATTGCATTTTTGTTTCCAGATAATTTTGTTTGTGCGAACGGAAATGCAATTTATTATTAGTCAATGATTGTTAAAAACGAAAGGGCAAAGTAAGCTTTTATATTTATTCAAATTAATTTGAATACATTTTCATTTTCACAGAATCTTGTCGGTTAGAACGGAAATGCAATTTCTATGAGAGCGGATAAGACAAATATACAGTATCGGACAAAACATTTGCAACTGTGAAACTTTTCTTAAAAAATCATAAAAAATTCAAATATTTTTGAAAAATAATGTTTATTTGATTTGAAAAGTAACAAACATGTTTTAATACTTTGTTAAACTGAGGTAATTAACATGAAATGTTCTTCTTTAAAAAATAAAAACTTTACTTCACATCAAATCTATAGATGGACTAGACAAAACATTTGCAACTAATTAACATTTGAGCAAAAATATTAATTTCAATTAATATTTAGTAGCGAATCCATTATTTGCTATAACTTCCCTGCAGCGACGTGGCATTGAGCTTATTAAGTTGTGAATAATATCGATCGGAATTTCATTCCAGGCCGTTTGAATCCGTTGAAAAAAATCTATCGAATTTTTCACATTTTCATGGTTTATTCTGCGTTTTACTATCTCCCAAAGGTTCTCAATGGGGTTAAGGTCTGGGGATTGCGCGGGCCACTCCAAAATATTAATCTTATTGTCGCTAAACCAAGTTTTTATAAGCTTAGACGTGTGTTTGGGATCATTGTCTTGCTGGAACGTCCAGCGCAATGGCATTTCCAATTCAGCAAATGGCATCATCACGGTCTCTAATATACTTTTGTATACATGCTGATCCATAATGCCGTCAATGCGGTAAATAGGGCCTACTCCTGCATCCGAAAAACATCCCCAGACCATAACATGCCCACCACCATGCTTGACAGTTTTGACGCAGTACGATACTTGAAGTCGTTTTCCTCTGGGTCGCCTAACCCTGGTCATACCATCACTGCCAATCAAATTGAATTTCGATTCATCCGAAAAGAGGACCGATTTCCATTGTTCAACTGACCAATTAAGGTGTCTTTTTGCAAATTGAACACGTTTGCTTTGGTTCCGCTTTGAAATCAAAGGTTTTCTGGCTGGGCGACAAGAAGGTAAGCCAGCATCAACCAAGCGACGACACACAGTTCTTGAAGAAATTGGCAACTGGTACTCTTCGACAAGTTGTGGAGCAGATGCAAAAGGTTTTTTCTTCACATGTCTCACTAGCAAGTTGTCAACACTTCGTGTCGTTTTACGTGGGCGACCTCCATGGTGCTCCACATCAATTTTTTTAGTTTTACGATACCGAGATATAATTCGCGAAATTGACGACTTATGCACTTTATACTTTTCTGAAATGTCTTTTTGGGAAAGTCCGCTATTAAAGTCATTAATTATATTCGTACGGAGTGCTTTTCCGAATTTGTTTGGACTCATTTTTTCGAAATAGTTCTTTTTTTTTATTATGTGGCTGCACAACCTTTCTTGCAAAATTGTTTTACAACTAACCTGAAAACTTCACCAACTTAGTTAGAACTTGGAATGTTCTGCATAATTATCTGTTGGAGTAACGGATTTTTGTTGTTGCATATGAGTTGCAAATGTTTTGTCTCACTCAGAATTTTATGAGATTAGAATTTTAAGAGAAGATCTTGCAATTTAAGAGAGGAACATGAAATATATATATACGCTTGATGGTTTAATTACAAACAAAAATTACATGCAAAAAAATAATAGTACACTGTAAAATATTTTATATTTTTATCGAAATCCTTATTTTCGTAACGAGTTGCAAATGTTTTGTCCGATACTGTATATTAGATTATTCTTAAGGACTTCATTATAACAGTTAACCTGGTCTTCGTTTAAAGATGCTCGTTTGACGAGAGTAATAAATCGCCAACAAAACAAATATAGTGTGTGTGTATCATGTGTGATTTATGCAAGCATATGATCAGTTTTACAGATTTGGGCTTAGAAGGATTAAACATTTTATTTTTGTATAAAGTTTCGAAGTTTGTATTTTAAAACCATGTTCAACTGACACAAAAACTTTTGTGATTTCACATAAGTCATTCAACTCGGTACAGTTTTTCTTCTTCGAAGCCAACTTGTATGATTCCACTAATGTTTTTTTCTCGGTGTACTCGTTCAAGTTGCGCAGAATGTATGGAATAAAATTTGTTCCAGATAAACGATGTATATTCGAGTTGAGGCTAATGTTGTGTAAAGCAGTTTTTGTGTATAAGGATCTGAGTATTCAGACGTTTGACGCCAAAAAAAGGCAAGCTGGAAATAAGCCTTAGTGATAATGTAATTTATAGAAGGACCAAAAGTGAATTTTGAATCAAAGATTACTCCCAAGTCCAGAATTTCACCAACAGTTTTTAGTTGATTATTGTTCAGATGATAGGAGAAGACAAAGAGATTTCTTGATTTGGCAAATGTATCAGCATATATCAGAAAACTAGCTTTATTAAAACATTAAGAAATATCGTTTATAAATAGAATGAATAGCAAGGCACCTAGGATGCTACCTTGCGGTACATCCGCGGTCGCAATAAAAGAATATTACTATATTATTAATTCTGTAACGATCTACCTTACCGGTGTCTATAGCCGGGACAGCAAAGCGGCTGGCAGAGGTCGTTCCAAAATTTATCTTTATCCTTTTGGGACACTAAATCAGACGCTTTCAGTTAAATAGACGTAATAATTTTATTTAATCAATTTTTTATTGACGTACAGAGTAAATACAAAATTATATTAATTTTTAATAGTATCCTACACGCCTAACTAGCTAATAAGTTGGACCGGCGTCTATGGCTGGGACATCAAGCAGCTGCCAGAGATTTTATTTCAGAAGGATCTTTTAAATGTTCTCGGCACAAAAATTGTAATCTATGATCGGATTCTCAAGAGTGGAATAAGGGTTTTGTCAAAAACTCAGCAATGGAATCAGGCCTTGGATTTTTTATTGTCTGTTGTAGACTCTGGAATGTCTTCCTCATCTGGATATCAGGCTCACCTTCTTGAATTTGTATGTAGTTGAGCCACAACACTGGATCTTTTGACATTGGCTGCTTCATAGACAGCTCTAGTGTTTCATTTCGTTTGCTTCGATGTTGTTGATATCCGTGTGCAGATTCGTCATCACTGAAGTCTTCTTCTGATTCATCATCGATTTGACAAGCTGGATTTTCTGCGAGTTCCTTTCTTCTCCTATTCAAGGCCTCTTGCTTTTGCTCTAGTTCTCGACCTGCTTCAGTATCCTCTGTGAAGTATACATTATACCCCGACCCCTTTTTTTTCCGGTTAAAGTCTCCGATTTGGTGGTGTGATGATGGTATTCGGATATAAGAACTTATAACCATTAATGGTCATAGACACCTCGGTCGCATTAAGTACAACGTAGGCAGGCATAACGTTCTCTAAGAAGAATTCAATGTTCGTCCACCATCTCTCCTGTTGTTCGGTGTTACTCCAACAGTTATCGGAATTAGGTGGTCCTCCAAATTTGCATGCTAAGATGTGTCTTTTCACAGGGATCTTTTCACATGGTGTGTCAGTGATATTCACCCAAGGGCGACGACACGGACCTTGGTCTATGATACGACCAATGAAAGCGCCTGGCACAAAAATGCCGCTGTAATGTGCGCTGACAAGAGCAAACAAGGAGAGAAAACAAATTAAAACCTTCATTTTACGTTATATACCTAAAAGACCTTCCACGAAATCTTTAAAACTTTATTTAATTTTGTAAATCAAGTATGTAACCTTGGTACCTTAATGGTCCCTATTGCGCGTTATAGGTTACTTAACTAGAATTGCACATAAGTTAGCGCACGCAATTCTAGTAGACAAAGAAAAGTTATTATTTGAGTGCGGATGTGGTTGCCTTCTCTTCATGAACACGTACCCGACCCACTTTGCGTTGTTCATGATACCCGTGACATCTTTCTCCAGGAGCGCCCGCGCATTCAGGCATCTCTCATTTCCTAAGATGGCTCCTATGAGGTTACAGAAGAAATGTACCCCGGGATTCATCTTTGAGGAGTAAGCACTTCTAGTCACTAGTCCCATGTCTATCTGATACGGGAAGTATGAGGAAGAGCAATCATATTCTTCATCTTTGTTAAAGAGTTTGTCTGCCTCGTTAGCCAGAGTTTCATTGAATACCCAATGAAGAAGGTAACCAGGTTGTGTGAATCCACAGACTTCCGCTATAAAGGCGTAGACTTGGAGAGCAGCACAATCTCTGAACCGTGAACCTATTGTCCCAAATCGCAGCATTGCTTCATCCCGGGTGTCGAATCAATGGAAGAACATATCGATTCCAGCGACTAACTTCCTGTAGTCTGGGGAAACCGACCATCCTCGATTTTTTACCAAAGCCTCAGTGAACTGAGAGCAGGTCTCTCCTCCTAAGGTGTTCACATGTTCATTCATTAATTTCACTAAATTACCTCTATAAGTCGAGTCGGTGATTTTTTCCATTCTGTAGATAGAGAGAATTATCAAACACAGCCACAAGTCATTTTTATCCTCATCATCCGTTGTAGCCGGTATATCATCTATCCTTGACGTCGTTCTCCTCACCGTGTACATACTAAACGGATTGATATCCTCTCCCTTAAGAGCAATTGTGATTCCATAACTTTTATAATCCTCAGTTGCCTTTTCCTTTATTCCGCTTAAAACCCCATACACAAACTCCAGTATGATATCGACATGAACTCCGAGTCGCTTCATAATTTCCCTCGCAGCAGCTCGGATGACAGAAAGACTTTTCTTGGATTGCGGAATGTTAATGATCGGTTTATTTCCGAGGTTGGTGTTAAACCATTCAGATGGAAGTTGTGAGTCTTTTTTCTCAGCGAGCGTCTTTACATCGAATGACTTCTTCGTCACAAAGCTATAAACTTTAATACGATTTTCTGTCATATGGATTTAGATTAAGTTTGTTTTAGTTTGACGTAAGATAGGATTATTTTGTTGAGATCGTTCCAAAATTTATCTTTATTCTTTTGGGACACTAAATCAGACGCTTTCAGTTAAATAGACGTTATAATTCCATTTTATCAATTTTTAATTGACGTACAGAGTAAATACAAAATTACATTAATTTGTAATAGTTTCTTACACTCCTAACTAGCTAATAAGTTGGACCGGCTTCTACAGCTGGGACAGCAAAGCGGCTGCCAGAGGTCGTTCCAAAATTTATCTTTATTCTTTTGGGACACTAAATCAGACGCTTTCAGTTAAATAGACGTTATAATTCTATTTAATTGGCTCTGAATTGACGTACAGAGTAAATACAAAATTAAATTTATTTGTAATAGTATCTTACACTCCTAACTAGCTAATAAGTTGGACCGGCTTCTACAGCTGGGACAGCAAAGCGGCTGCCAGAGGTCGTTCCAAAATTTATCTTTATTCTTTTGGGACACTAAATCAGACGCTTTCAGTTAAATAGACGTTTAGGTTAAATGAAAGTCGGTTTTTAAAGACTAAATTTAATTTACAGATATTATACAAGTTTAACATTGCGTTTGGCGAACTACTTGTCAAGACACTAACTAACTTCAGACTGTTTAAATCTTTCTAAGGCAGCAGGGTCCATAGCCCATGCCACCACAACGCGCTGTATATGTATTGTAATGCAATGTACACTACTGCGAAAGCGCACATTGCCAACACCACGAATACACAATTCCCGATATGCATTTTTATGTTTTTTATATCTCACCAGAGTCACTGGCATTTATACTATCTCGCTTCGTCATCAGCGCTAATGACGAAGCGACAGCGGTTGCGGGGTGTATTATATTTACCCACACAAATGCGCGCTTGCCTGTGAGCTGGCAATTGCTCTCAAGCAGGAAATTAAATTCTTTTCTTGCCGCCGCTAATTTATCAGGGGCCAAACGTCTGGGCCTCGCGTGGGTAGGCGGCCCATCCGTGATAATTTGATGAGTAACACCTGACTTCGAGGCCTGTTTAATCGGATTGAGGGTGGTAATATCGGCATACTCGGACAGAATTTTTTCGAAAGGGTTGCGAAAATTGTAAGAATATATTTTTGTCTTACCCATCTCTGCTGCCAAACCATTGCATTTTCCTACGGTCTCTCGATCAACCAATTTGCTGTTTTTCATGTCGACCAGCAAGCCGTGATCTCTCAGGAAATCGGCTCCAATAATTGGTGTTTTGACGTTGGCGATGACGAACTTCCAAACGAACTCCCGTCTAAGTCCCAGGCTGAGGGCAACTTCCTTCTCACCGTAGGTCTCGATGCTAGTTCCGTTCGCCGCATACAGTCTGCAAAAATAGGGCTCGCCAAATCGTTCTTTTCTGCTGGGTGGTATCACTGACACGTCCGCCCCAGTGTCGATTAAAAATTTCCTGCTGGTTCTCACATCTTCTACATACAGACGACATATTTCACTACTGCCACCCATGTCGCCTTTGGTGGGTGGGTTCGACCTTAGTTTTTTGCTGGAGTGTTCCATGTGCAAGGGGCTACGCACCTGGTTGCGCGATTCCCCATTGCTGGTGATACCAGCAGTATCCAGCTACAAAGCTTTCGTCTCTTAAGGTCGCCCGTTGACGCCGCAAACGCCGCTGCAGCGCACAGTGGGATTTCTTCATACAAGCTGCTGCAAAAAATCGAAGGAATCGAGGTAGGGCTTTGAAATTTGGCACACATCTCTCATATTGCCAAATTAGATGAAAAATAAATTTTTGTTAAAATCCGCCCACAACCACGCCTACCTCCCATATGACGTAAAACTAAAAGACGTTGTATTTTCCTTATTTTCATATGTATATTAATAAAAATTACTACCAGTGGTTGCATTTGAGTCCTAAATTATATTAAAAGTTTAAGTGCCACGCCCAACGCCCATATGATAAATTTAATTTTTAACGATTTTCAAAAAAACAGATTTAAGCCTTTGTAGTTTGTGATCGATGCCAAGCAGCACTTACATCTATATAAATAACTAAAGACTAATATGTTAGCTGAACATTTGCAAAAAAATTAGGGGGCCATGGCTTAGCGTTTTTTTTAATTAACCAATCATTGCAAATAAAAGTCAAATTTGTACTATAAAATTATATTATAAATTATAAATTTTATTCTTCAACTATCATTTCTTTAACTACATCATCTAGTTCTAACAGATTTTTATGCGGCTGACGTCTTATACTACTTATATATGGATCAGATGATGCAAGCAGACGATGGAAAACATCAGTATTTGTTGCAGTTCTATTGCACTTTCTAGAAAACATTAATCTATAGTTTCTGTAATCTTTATTGCGTGCTTCTTCTGCTTCCTCGGATAGCATACCAATAGGAAGTACTGCTGCATCAATAATGTCCTTTCCATGTATAAGTACTTTATGCACAGTAACAGGCATAAAGTACCACTTATATTTTTGAACAAATAGCTCAGCTGTATCCCATGCAAATTTTTGAAACTTCACACTATCAACTTTCTGTCAAAACGTTATTATCTGCAGAATGATTCGGAAGCGATCTATTAGTTCTTCATTAACACCAGTTATATCAGCAACAAGTGCAGGATTGGAGAAGAAACGCCTTGAGGTATTGCCATTGTTCGAAGTGCCAGATCCTTGTTGTACAGCATCCACTCGCAAATTCATTCTTTCTTTAAATGCCGTCTGAATTCGATCCTTGTTCTCTTGTTTTAAAATCTTATTTCTTGCTTCGATCGCAGACCACTTTTGAAAAGGCAAGTTATACGCTATATGGAGTATACATTCCATAAATTTTATTCGGGCGTGTAATGACGAAATGCCCAATTTACAAGCCTCATTGTCAATACTCTTCATTGAAATTTTGTCCAAATGGTTCATTTCAGAGGGCTTTGCATTACAAATGTAACATACGGCGGATGAAGCTGTACCTGTAATTGTCTGAGCCGTTTTTCCATCTAGCATCGTAAATACTAAATTGTGCGTTACATTGAACTGTTTGCCGAATACTTCAACATTCGTTTTCCCCAAAGCAGCAATATCTGATTTAATGTTCTCAACAACGGTTAACACTTTTTGTTTAGTCTCCTTAGTAAATTCGAAGAAAAGTGGTCGACAATACCTTGTTGATGATGGACTTTTATTGCGCCATTGTTCTTCTTCAGTGTTTGTTTTCAAACTTAAAGGCACCATCGATGCTAATAGCAGACTTCTATCGCTTACATCAGGTGGCAAACTCTGATTGTACTCTGCATGACCCGAAGAACCATCGCAACCCCACTTCGACGTAAGAGTGTAATTTGAATTTGTCATACCATTAACATTTTCGCTTGAAAAACTTTCAAAGAGACGCTTTGTGGTGTGATCCATCATACTTTGCAAGCTTGCAGACGCTTCCTTTTCTGATACTCGGATTTCATTGGGATAACATTTTTTCTTCTCCTCAGATACCTTTATATAAGGTGGTAAAATATCATATCCCTCTCCTTTCAAAACATTTTTTATTGTTTCATATTGATGTTTTGTTAACTCTGCATCCAGCAATAACGCTAGCGCAGTAGACGAAGGAATATATGAAAATGATTTAATTTTTGAGTCGGTAACTCCACTTGCCATTTTTAATTGTTGTTGGCTGTACTGGGATGTTAAATCGGCAGCTTGTACCTTTTACTACGATATTTGCAATCATCGAATTCCTTAACTGGCCTTCCCTTGTTCCTTGAACAACAAGGTTGATCATCAGCAAGTGATACTTCAAATATATCTTAAAAAAATTTGTTATGGTTTACAAAGTTAACAATAAATGATTTTTGTTTCGCAACTTACTTTTTAGCCAGACATAATTTTTCTGAAAGAAATACGCTTTTATTTTGTGCGATTCCGCCCAGCGTTTACAAAAATTACCAAGAAATCGCTTATGAATGTTTTTTGTCACTATTTTGATTTCATTAATCGTAAGCACCGAGTTTTTTGCTTTTATAAAATCCGTTAATAAATTAACTTTATTACCACAGTTAATAAGTTCCATTCACAATTCATGATATGATACAGAAAATGAACTCATTTTAATAATTATTTTTCACAATTTTATTACACTTTTGGTCTACCAAATTTTATTTACCTAATCATATGTTTTTGTTTTTTATTTTGTTATGCTTTTCTTTGGAATTGCTGTCAATCAGTTATTAACAAATTGTTGCTAAAGTGTATGCCTAAAAGTAGGCACACTTTTTTTATTACATTTAATTGCAAAATTTCGTTGTAATACTATTGACTTTTTTTATAAAATTTATGCGTTTGTAAAATATTGAGAAAAGTTGGTGGATTTTTTTGAGTAAATTTAAAGAAGACAGTCCCACCTTTCATTTTTTTGCAACCAGAACACAACGATCGATAACGCTCACCTTTTTTTTGTCCAAGAAAAACTAAAAACACTGACTTTTTGAGTGCCTTCAAAAAAGAACCTAAATATATATTAAAATATTACGGTAATGCAATTCCTTTACTTCTAAATTAATGCTGAAATACTATATTTTTCAAATATACTTACATCATATAGATACGAGAAAAAGAAATTATGTTTCCAGCCCATTGAAATGGGATGAAAATCTAAGGCAGTTACTGCAGAATTTCGTTTAGGTGACTTTACCGCGTTATTTTGTAAAAAAAAAATTGTAGAAAAAATTGTATGATGAATTTATCTTAATTAAACAATTCTCTACAAAACTGCATCATTACATTTTTGATATTTTACACTCAAAAAAGGGGGTTTTTGCAGCCAAAATCCCACAGTGCAGCGTGCTCTTGCTGGGTCCACTTTTTGACTGCGGTTGCCTGGAAGCGGAGTTAGACCTGAACCTTGGTGGTATAAAATCGCGGTCGACCTCTGGTTCAATGCCCGCTGATTGTACATCCCAGCGTGCTTGCGAGTGGCTGTGTGTGCTTCGAGGCCGTGGATTATTATGCTCGTACAGAGCGTCCTCCAACCTGTGCAACCTTCTCTTAAGGCAGGTGTCAGCTGGGGGTGCAGTAGTTACTGCCACTTGTTTTGGGCGATACTTGCCCGACATTATTTTGTCTGCCTGCACCGCCTGCTGCGCCAGCTGTAAATCGACCACCTGTAGGATGGCCTGGACATCGTTGGGCAGGCGGGCTAACCACAAATTCTGCAGCAAAGCCTCGTTAACTTGCGCACCGCCCATGTCCTTCATTTCGTTCAACAGCTGTGAGGGGCGACGGTGCCCCAGCTCCATTTCTTCCATTAGGCGCCGCAGCTTCTCTTGAGGGCTGTTCGCAAAAATGCTCAATAGTTTACCACGTAGAGCTTCATATCGCTCCGACGCTGGAGGGTTGCGCACGACTGCGCTAACCTGCTTGAGCACTTGCTTGGGCAACGCGCCCACCACTGTATAAAACTTTTGTGCATCGCTTTTTGTGCCCTGCTTCGCGAACAAGGCTTCTAATTGCAAGAACCATAAGTCCGGTTCGTCTGCCCAGAATTGTGTCACCTGGACAGACTGCACTCGGCTGAGCTCACCAGCGCACGTTAGTTACGCCGCTGCGCCAGGCTCCGCCGCCGCGGCGGTTTTACTATCTACTGGTGGGGCTTGGTCTATGGTCTCGTTGACCGAATCATCACTTGCTCTCTCTTTATGTTCCATTATATTAATTAATTTAAGTTTTTGTCTTTAAATACTCGCGCACTTCACTTTAACACTTTTCTTTTCGCGTCCTCGGGGTCACCAATTTAGGTTAAATGAAAGTCGGTTTTTAAAGACTAAATTTTATTTACAGATATTATACAAGTTTAACATTGCGTTTGGCGAACTACTTGCCAAGACACTAACTAACTTCAGACTGTTTAAATCTTTCTAAGGCAGCAGGGCCCATAGCCCATGCCACCACAACGCGCTGTATATGTATTGTAATGCAATGTACACTACTGCGAAAGCGCACATTGCCAACACCACGAATACACAATTCCCGATATGCATTTTTATGTTTTTTATTTTTATTTTTTTTTTTTTTTCATGAACCTAATATTCATTAGTTCTATTATATGCGATTATATCTTCATCCCATAATTTGATTTTCCCGGAAAAGAATTCGGTCACATAAATCATTAATAACTTCTCTTTCTTTGACAACTTGTTATCCTTGATTGCATCTAAAAGACAAACTGATACTTCACGCATATGACTTAATTTTTTGCATAAGATGGAGTTTGTCAATTCTCCAGCAATTTTTTCGATGATTTTCAGGAGTTTTCTGAAATTTATCTTGTATACTTTACGTCTGTTCGACAAAATTTCTTGAAATTGAGAATCAGTTCCTCGTCTGTTTCGCCTTTTCAAAACTGATTCTAAACTATTGACTAGATTGAATCCATGTATTGTTAATGGAGCATCACCATCCGATATTTCATCTTCCACATTTCCTCGAACTGTTCTACCTTCTGGTAATTCTTCGTAAATCGTTTTGGCTTCCATTATAGAGAGGTACGATGACTCTATTTCCTCTGGTTTCATCAAAGTGGTTATATCCGAAAAGTTGGTCCATATATCACATCGTGCATGATATTCATTTTCCAAGTGTTCATCTTTCATTTGTCTTATACTTATGAATTGCGAGATTTTATAACTTGAAGAATATGGGATAATGGCTCTGTATGTAACATTCATTGCTTGTAATTGATCATTTGGATGCGGACAATCAACAAAACATCCTATTATATCATCAGAATATATAGACCCAATTTGGAACAATATATATAGTAACATTATTGATAATATTAATACCTGATTCATTCTTAGACTTTGATATCGTAATTTTTTTCAAGTGTGGAATATGTCATTAAATTTGTTGTTTATATCTCACCAGAGTCACTGGCATTTATACTATCTCGCTTCGTCATCAGCGCTAATGACGAAGCGACAGAGCGGTTGCGGGGTGTATTATATTTACCCACACAAATTTGCGCTTGCCTGTGAGCTGGGTAGCTAAGCCAGCGCCCAGGCAACCAACGCTCAAGTTATACGACACGCTTGTTGTTACAGCTTAAAACAACCAGCTCACAGGCTATGACTCTGGTCAGCGGCGGCTCAGGTTACCGCTGTGTTATTCCCAGCGATAACAACGTCGCCAGCTGAGGAATGTGTTTGGCTAAGCGTTAATCGCCAAGCCAAGGCACTTGAAATTAAAGTGCTATTTATTTGAGTGGGTTGCAACAAAGTGTCGCCAAACAAGCGACGAGCATTAAACTCCTCTGACCCACTTATATATTTATTGTAATTCTTAAGGGGGGTGGGGTGACAGACGGTCACGCCACAGACGTTATAATTCCATTTTTTTTTTCTTTTTTTTCATGGATATCCGTTGTTTAACTTAGCCTGATCCAAATCGGTCTTTATGTTATCATAAATGGATGTCTCAACAGTGAGTTTTCCCTCTAATGTCGATAACTCTAAAAATAACATGAATAAATTCTGATATCTAGAGGAGGAAATTATCACATTGTAATGCTTTGAGAAACACTTCAAAAGTGATCTAAAGTGATGGGTATCTTTACAAGCCCTTACAGTCATAATTGGGAGAGATCTGATCCCATGGGATAGTAAGAATGCAGTTTGCTTCCATTGTATTTCTAACACATATAGACGCCGGCGCATAATAACTGATGACATTGTTAGATCTCTGATTTCAGCATCAGTTGAACCAGGGTCATCAAAGATAGCCCTCCGGAGATCTTCATCCAGCATCTTCTTATTATAAAAAGTCTTGACTGTCATTGATCCTTTGAAGCTATTGTCATGAGGGTACTGCTCGGAAGAGTCGTTTGGATCATGCTCTTCAATCGATGAGTTAGTTGACTCATTAATGATTATTTCTGGATTGACTATGTCACCTGTAGGAGTGGATATTGTTTTGGACTCATGAAAATAGGGATTATCTGCGACATGTGGTACTGTGGATTCAATGTTTATTTTGTCATTCGGCAGCGGCAAGTTGACCCCAAATATCATCCGATCATCGTCTGCCACCATTGAATTGTTTGCTCGTGTCTGAATCTCATCATTTATGAATGTGTCCGCTCTGACTTTTGCTACCACCCTGCGGTAGGCATGTTCAATTTTCCCACTTGATATAAATTCCGAAGTCTTAATAAGTTCGTCATCAACTTCGCAATACTGATCATAAACAATTCGGAATGAATCGTTGTATTTTGCCTCTAGATGGATCCATTGACTTATAGTGAATGGGCTTGTCAGTCTCACCTTTGTCGAGTACTCAGTCACAATTCCATTGTAAATCTTATCATCAAACCCTGGCGCAGGTGTACATTGTATATGATAAATATTGTCAGCATTTCGCTCATGAAACGAGGTTGTAGGACTGACAAAGGCAGACATGAATAAGATTTGGAAAATCATGATGTGATGTTGATTTGTGTATAGATATATTTTTGAGGTTTGTTGTTAATTTTAATTAATTAATTTTAATTTGTTGTTAATTTAATCAATTTTTAATTGACGTACAGAGTAAATACAAAATTACATTAATTTGTAATAGTTTCTTACACTCCTAACTAGCTAATAAGTTGGACCGGCTTCTACAGCTGGGACAGCAAAGCGGCTGCCAGAGGTCGTTCCAAAATTTATCTTTATTCTTTTGGGACACTAAATCAGACGCTTTCAGTTAAATAGACGTTATAATTCTATTTAATTGGCTCTGAATTGACGTACAGAGTAAATACAAAATTAAATTAATTTGTAATAGTATCTTACACTCCTAACTAGCTAATAAGTTGGACCGGCTTCTACAGCTGGGACAGCAAAGCGGCTGCCAGAGGTCGTTCCAAAATTTATCTTTATCCTTTTGGGACACTAAATCAGACGCTTTCAGTTAAATAGACGTTATAATTCCATTTTATCAATTTTTAATTGACGTACAGAGTAAATACAAAATTACATTAATTTGTAATAGTTTCTTACACTCCTAACTAGCTAATAAGTTGGATCGGCTTCTACAGCTGGGACAGCAAAGCGGCTGCCAGAGGTCGTTCCAAAATTTATCTTTATTCTTTTGGGACACTAAATCAGACGCTTTCAGTTAAATAGACGTTATAATTCTATTTAATTGGCTCTGAATTGACGTACAGAGTAAATACAAAATTAAATTAATTTGTAATAGTATCTTACACTCCTAACTAACTAATAAGTTGGACCAAGGATAGTTCGATAACTATTTATGGTCTATTTAAGTTATCTTTTAGATAATGTATGAATTATGAATTTAGCTGATGGCTTGCAGTTCACAATGATTGATTTAATTGAAAGATGTATTGAATTATTGATAAACGATTCAATTCACTATTAATTCTATTAGTTTCTTTTTATCATCGGCTGTGTAAGTGTTGTATAACAAGTCGATTAGCTTTAGAAATCCTTCTAGTTCTTTATAATTCCCTGAGAAAATGGGAATTATTTTCATAATTATCTCTAAGTTAAACTCTGCCATTTTTGTGTTTACCTTATTTTCTGTTATATTACTTGTCATTTGCTCTTATAGTGACCTAGATTTGTGAACTAATATGTAAAATTCTTCTGTCAGTGTTAGTAGTTCGTGATTATTTTTTAGTGTAAGTTTATGTTGGTCGAAGTCCTTTTTATACTTGTCGATCAATTCTAATTTGATTTTTATGGTCGATAGTGTGTATTTTCTATTAATTGTTTTCTGTATATTAACTTTAATGTTTCTAATTTTTTTGTAAATTTCTGTTAATATTTCCATATATATAAATTCTTCTTTATTTTTTATTTAAATATTTTGCATTCTATTTATATGTTTTAATACATAATTCTTATAATAATTGCTTATTTTATAAACTATATATATAATTAAAATTATAATAATTATTGTTATTACTACAGTTATTGATGTACGTGTCACATCTGATGTAGTGACTGCTGACCCCAAATTGTTCTGAATATTCTCCGTGATAACAACACGATCTTCATTCTTATTATTTAGCATTGTTACGTTGTAGATGGCTTCCGATAGTATCCTGATCATTTGTAATTATCCTTTTTATGTTTGTTCTCTTCTCTGCGAACTTTTCTCATGCGTTTTTCCATAATTTTAAATATTTTTTTGTGTGTCCTCATATGTATCACCAATTGTGATTCAGATATTTTCTCCTCGCACACAAAGCAGTACATTATAAATTCTGTTTAGTTTAACGTATTTTGTGCTCTGTATTTTAAATCCTTCAGTTGTTGAATGAAGTTGTATTTTTCCTTTCCTTGGGTAATATTTATTAGACGGTAGAGTTCGTTGAGTTGTTTTCGTTGCCTTACTTGTCTGCCTGCTCTAGTTCTTCGCTTTTTCTCTGGTTGCTTATGTTTTAGCTGGCGTTGTTTATATTCTTCAATAGTTATTTTTTTGGGACCCGGTATTGGGGTTGCCTTGTATTGTTGTGGCTCCTTTGTTTTTTCGATGTCCGCAATCTCGGTTTTTTGTTGCTCTATCAATCTCAGCAGTTCGTTGTATTTTTCATTAAACTCTTCTATTGTGTTGATTTCTCCCATTCTATTCTATATTGTTGATGCAGGATATGAAGATTCTAAGGTCGTTGAGGCAGGATCGCCATGTAGTGTGTAAAGTTTATTTCTATTTAGTTGTGTCAGGGTAGTGTGTTTTGTGTATTATAGGCGCACACGCCTTTTTAATCAGCCGCAAGGCTTTTAATCATATAAGCCACAAAGGCTATTTTTATTTAAGCCACAAAGGCTAATTATGCATCAAGCCACAAAGGCTATTCTTAATAAGCCGCAAAGGCTAATTTTATTCAAGCCACAAAGGCTATTTTTATTAAATAAAAGAAACTTAATTTTGGCTCTTCGCCTTTCGCCTCCAAATTTAAATCTGTCTTTATTTTAAAATATTTTAGTTTATATACAATTTTTACCAGTATTTTTGTTAAATTAATTTACTCCTATTTCCAAGACTCCTCCTTTAATTCCAATGTTTTTTAGATTTATTTTGAGAAATCAATAATTGACCAATCACTTTTAGTTTGTTAACCTTTCCAAATTTTCCCCACTAATTTAATATTTTAAACATCATATATTGGTTCGCTCAAATTCTTGGCCTTGACTTTAAAGTGTCATCGGCACTTATTCAACTTATCGCTTGTTGTTGTTGCTTTGTGTTTTTCTGTGCATTGCACTCGTAACACGAGTCCCGCTGTCGCTGTTGCATTTCAGCTTGTGCGGTATCTAGCGGCATAAGCGTAAAGGGGTGCTAAATGCACTTCATGAGAATTTGTTTGCTACAATTAGTTGTGTTTACTTTGAGGTTTTTTTTTTTTGGTTTAGTTTGGAAATTTTGTCAACATTATGTTGATATGTTTATTGTTATCATATGTTAGACAATTGAAGTGAAGATCTTTTGGTGATTGTCTGACTTGAATGTGTGTACGTATGTAAGTACACTACAATGGCTATGGGATGTTAAGTGATTTCTCAATGATTGCTTTTCCTACGATATGTTGGAAAGGGACAATATTTAAGTTAGCTGATGGCTGGAAATTTTCAATTTGGAATTCGTTCAATTAAAACAAAATTTAAAAAAAAAATTTATTCTTAAGGAATAGTGGCAAAGCAATAATTGATTTGAGGAGATTTTAGTTTACGATTTATAACTATTTGTTTTCGCTGTGAATGTTGTTAATTTATTTAAAAAATGTAAAAGCAAGAAATTAAACTCTTCCCCTTGGTCCTTTAAATTTAATGGGGTACAGCTACCACCACCTGGGAAGCTTGTAACGATCCGCCTTTTCCCGGCGTTTATAGCTGGGATAACCTCAGTGGTTGTCCGGGGTCGCTCCAAAATTTATTTTAAACTATTATATTTCCGGACACCTAATCATAAGTTTAAGATTTTCAATTGAGAATGATTATATTTATTTTCAGGCTTTTAATCTGACAGTAACAATTCAATTTACTCTTATTTTCTAATTTTACAATTGATTTAAGTTAAATTAATCGAAAGATCCACAGACGACCTTTGCTTTAGTATAGAACAAATTTTATGTGTATTTGAGAAACTATGTAGTATTTGCTACATTGGTTACAATAATATATACAGATTTATGAAAATAATTATGAATTTATTTGCGCGAAGAGTTTAGCTATTTAACGATTAATGTATTCAAGCAGGATTTATTAAATTTATTCACGCAATAATTTAAAGGAATTAACTACTTTGTTGATGTTGTCGTTAAATTCAAGTCTTTTCTTTAGGGATGTTTTACCACGGTAAAATATTAGGTAGTACTTAATAATAAGTTAATAATAAAAAAATGAAAATATAAAGAAATAGATTTTATATCACCGAATCCGGCACAGGAGTGGGTTGATGATAGGTTCGGGTGTTTTATGTTGTTCAGCAATGATGATGTGGTCCGTCTTGTCGGTTGGTTCTGATATCGCCAGCAATTAAAGTGGTGCCCTTGTTTTGATATGGTCAAAGTGATGTGTTTGTGCTTCCGGTGCTTTAGGGTGCATTAGGGTTAAACAGGAAGGACCTCAATCCAATATGGAAAAAGGACCTCACCTGCGGGAGTATCTCTCCCAGCCCGAGTAAGGGGCCCACGCACTGGTCGAGATAAAAGGGATAGGAGGATGGGTATTTGTTCATATTGTAGATCGAGTAATTTTAATACCACGATGCTACTTTTATTTTTTAGGAAACCTAGGTTTGGGGCAGGATCACTTATCCACACACTCACTTCACTTTGCACTTTTCGTTTCACAATGGTACACTCACTTTACTCTGGGTCCACCTTACGAACACGTGCTCGTTTGCAGACTATTGTGACGTCCTTCTATACCGTGGGTAGAGTTCCCGATGATCCTTGGGAAAATCCGATGATATCCTTCGTCGGGACACTCGTTCACAGCTGGCAGTACTTGACTTCCACTTATACCGAAGTTACTGTTGGCTGCTTTTATTACTGGGTTTTAGATTTTAACTGACTTCACTGATTTTTTCTGTTCTCGTTCACGTCTGACAAGCGACTCCCCGACTTGAGTCTCGGTTCGCTCTTATGTAGTTCCTCGACAAAATGTTGCTGGTTGGTGTTTCAGCAGTATCTTATTTGCCGAGTCGTCTGCTAGCTTCGGTTATGTTGCCCTCTCTGGCAACATTCCTGAGCCTGGAATGAGCAACATGTTGCTGGTTGTCCCATTCTCGTTGTTCCTAAGTGATGTTGCAAGAATTCGCTGCTCTCATCATGCTGCCCGTTCTTAGGGTCTTGTTGTCGTGTTCTGCTGATAACATGTTGCTCGTCTCTTGTTGGCGTCGGTGTTCTGAGATGCTTCGGTATTGTGTCGGTGGCATCCTCTCAGCGGTACGAACCTTCTCTGTCCTCGTATTCTCTCGGTGTCGTCATGCGCTTTGGTGCCAAGCTTCTCAATTTGGTCCCGTTATTAAATCGCCTGATGTTGCCTATGTGCGAGAAAAATACCAAAGAATTATACACATTTACATATATTTATATAACTGCGCAATTGATGGTTGCTGCTTATTATTAACCCTGGAAACCCATTGGTGCGTCTAATGTTCATGTCATGATTTCGTAGGGCCAACTGTCCCACTAAGGTACGGTCGACTCACGGTTACTTTACTCATGACAGATTACGCTACGGCGGTTAGGTGAATAATTTATTAGACTCTTTTTTAAACGGTAAGTATCGACGTTAACTCTACTTTTCGGTGCATGTTCGTAATAAAGTTTATGCTTTCATGGCTAAAATAGTTCGTGACGTTGTTTTGGCGTATTTTCGCGATGCAGTGGGTTGCAGTGGCAAATTAACCACGGTTAGGATCCCTTTCTTTTTAAATTCAATGTTTTAATGTTTTCAGTGAAGGTGAGATATTTACAAAAGACAAAATAATAGAATATATGGCGCCAGGCCCGAGGCAGTCTGCGCGCGTCTAATCCGACGTTCCTTTCCCGGGGTTCGTTTACCCAACGGGGATTTCTAGGTGACTCTTAGCAGGTGCTTGCTCGGCGGTGTGCTGCTGCCTTGAACGGCCTTATCGCACTTTCGCGTGTTTTGGACGCACACGGTGTGACTTCTGTAGCTCATGCCTAGAAGTAAAACATTAATTATCGTAACAAATTTAGTCCTTACAAGCTGGTTCTGCTTATGTTCACTTATTTAAAAAAAAAGAAAGGATAATAATAAATTGACGGGCTAACTTCGTTTTGTAATTTACCACAAATATTGAATTTAAATTTTTCAAGAAAATCTAAATATCAATATAGTTTTATAATGAAATTCAAAATAATGTAATTTGAAAATGAAATATAATTTGATAAAAGAAATTTTATATAATTCGATAAAAGGAATTTTGGCACCAAATCCTGGGTGGAGTCCTTGATTGATGTTTTTTAATTGATTGTACTGGATATAAAGCTGGCGTGAGCTGGCTCAGCAGCGAGCGTTTGTCCTCTTGCAGTGATTTAGTGCGGTTTTGGTTGAATTATGTGTTTGGCTTAAACTTGAAGCTTTAAAGTATACCCACTTGAGGCTAAGAGTTTCAGGTGTATAAAAAAAATGCACAAGTTTAAATAAAACTCACAACTTTTCCCGATGAAGGTTCGAACTTTATTAATTTTTCATTTTCAAAACATACGCTTACTCCTACGCTAAGATACATATACATTAGAGTGGTCCTCTAGATGGATAGTTTTAGATCGGCTCCAAATGTCAAAAAAAAAATTTTCGAATTTTTTCAGATTTTTAAATTGACTCTCTAGTCACCCTGTACGTTGATCTTTCTGTATTCTGTTCAAATTACGATTACGGCCAAACGGATACAGCTAGATAGATAAAATTTGGTACAGACAATATTTAGAGTCATAGTCTGACTGGGGGAAAAAATGGGCACAATCGAATAATGATTTCTCCTATCTGCCATATAAGCATTTTTAAACATTGTATGGGAGGTAGGCGTTAACAATAATCACTTATTTCCTTATTGCTCTTTTTTTATCCTTCGATCAATTAGCTCTTTTTTTTTTGTTCTCTACACGATCGATTTGTTCATAATATCTCTCGATCTGAATAATAGAACCCAAGGTACCATCTCTTCGCTGACTCATGAGAAAATATTTGCTTATTTTATCAATTGTTGTCGACTCTATAGCAGAATTGTCAGCAATATCAAATAAATTTTCAAGGTCAGCAGCAAACGTTTGTTCTTTCTCCAGATTATATGGTTTTCCTGCATTTTTATGTATGTTCGACCACTGTGAATGAAGGTCTAACAATTTGTCAATGCACCTTGCTTCATATTTAACAGGCAAACGAACTCTTTCCCAAAACACTTTCACTTGTTCTATGACAGACTTACAATTCACTCTTAATTTTTTCCGAGGATTTATAATCTTAATGTTATAAAACAACACTTGTAAAACTTGCCCGTTTGAAGGAAGTTGATCCCCATCAATCGAAGATTTAATATCGCCTATTAAAAATATGTTTTTAATCGTTTCTGAGCTTGATGCCATGATGTTATTTTACATAAATAGAAAGATTTAAAAACTCGTATGAATTAAAAGAAAAAGCTTATTTTTATTAAGAAAAAAACGACTTGCCAACAGAGTGACGGTTGGACTTAAAATAAATGTTTTCCATGTTGACGTCACAGTCCCGTTATATTTTTTTATCAGCGTCACTTTCTAAGTCGGCTACGTCGTATTCGTATATTTGTTCCTCTGCCTGACCATCTGCTTATTGAATATGTTGAGCCCTGAGTCACCCTGTTCGTCCGTTTTTCTGTAGTATGTTGAAATAACGATTACGGTCAAACGGATAAAGCTAGGTGCATGAAATTTGGTACAGATATCTTAAATATAATTAAGCTGTTTGGGACGAAAAATGAGCCTAAGTGATGATTGTTAACGCCTACCTCCCATACAATGTTTAAAAATGCTTATATGGCAGATAGGAGAAATCATTATTCGATTGTGCCCATTTCCCCCAGTCAGACTATGACTCTAAATATTGTCTGTACCAAATTTTATCTATCTAGCTGTATCCGTTTGGCCGTAATCGTAATTTGAACAGAATACAGAAAGATCAACGTACAGGGTGACTAGAGAGTCAATTTAAAAATCTGAAAAAATTTGAAAAAATTTTTTTTGACATTTGGAGCAGATCTAAAACAATCCATCATGATGTTGATTTTAAGGACCACTCTAATATACATATATAAATACATACATACATACATCGTGAATTGGGAAAGAACAGAGGACAAACGAAAAGAAACAATTAGGTCGGTCAGTCAAGCTATAGCGTTTTGTTGTTTAATTGACTTTTGTTTGCATATACAATAAATTATGAAATCACTTTCATAGTTTATTGCTGTGCTTGAGAAATGTTAAAAATTCTAAAAGTGCGCTCTACTTTGTTGTGACGCTTCTTAGAAATTATGTTGCAACGTTAAATTATTTGTGCATGGGTGGAATACGGGCCGGAAGGGCTGTTTGTACAGGAGCGGATTGTACTGATTCTATAACTCGCCCACCCTGAGTCTGAGGCTCCGACGAAGCTTTTGATTTAAAGTGAAAGATTTTAGTACGTCGGACTTTAAAGTACGCAAATATTATGGCAATTATTGTTATATTAATAAAAATGCTGGGAAAATTTAATATTGAAGTTTTCAGCAAATTTTGAGTTAATGTTAATTTAATGAAATCTCTAGTATTTTCGTATCTATTAATATTTAAATGCTCTAAATGTTTTTCACTTTCTATGTTCTTCTCCTTAATATTTATTTTCGTGTATGGCAAAATATTATGTTCTTTAATTTTTAAAAAATTGTTTTTAAAAGATAGGTTTCTTAAGTTTATTTTACAATTTCCAAATTTAATTAAGTTGTTTTTATATAGTTTTATATTGTTTTTGTGACAATTTTGGATTTTCATTTAATTTTTTTACAATTATTAATCCTTCTGAAATTTCTTCAATGGTTTACACAATATCGATTTTCATTTCACAGAATGCATCTTCTGATTTAATTATTTTACTGATACAGTTATCTTGAATGGTTTCTAAATTTGCTTTTAGATTGTTTTTAACAGTTTTGTTATAAAGATTTTTCTCTTCGTCTATAATAAATTCTTTTAACAGAAATTATTTATTATCTAAGTTTGGAATTGGCTCAATTATTATATTTGAAAATTTATTAGTTGAGTAATTTGGTACCATGATTAATATTGTTATTAGTTTATCATAATGTGCAACCGTTATCTTAATATCACCTAGTGCTTCTAAATCTGATACTAATTCTAATTCTACACTAGTAAGGATATTTCTAGATAGTATGCCTAGTTTACTTGTTAGAATTATCTGTTCAATGTCATCAATATGATTTCTTAATAATGTTATGTCATAGTTAAGTTGATAAATATGTTTAAATATGTCCAATTCGTTTTGTAATTTCTTAGAATTATCTGTAAATATATTTTTAATAAAATTCTTTTATCTGTTAATATGAGTAGTAATATTTTGGATTTGGTCTGAGATTTGTGAATTTATTAGTATTTGTTTATTGGATTCTGATACAAGTTTCGTGTTTGTTTGAGATAGATTTTCTAATTGTGTTTTTATGAGTAGTTCATCGTCATTATCCATGGTTCCTGCTACAATTGTAAGTCCTTTACCTAAAATGTTCATGAATCCTTTTCTTTCTCTTGAATGTGGTCTAAGTCCTTTTATTTTTTTCGTCGAGTAGATTAAAATTGTTAAGTAAGGTAGCGAAAAATGTATAATTTTTTCCTACTTGATTTTTTATTATATCTATGCTATACCTAATATTATCCTTATTAATATCGAATTCCGTAGTGTTTATTATACACACCTGATCAAATTAATAGATACACTTAAGACTTTTTTATGAAACAAAACAGAAATACGTTTTTATTGAAGTAATTAAAAAAACTTACAAACACATTTAT
The DNA here is from genome assembly GCA_963920525.1 of Dichetophora obliterata. NCBI lineage: Eukaryota > Metazoa > Arthropoda > Insecta > Diptera > Sciomyzidae > Dichetophora > Dichetophora obliterata. Next base: position 191,044,783 of record OY986438.1, read on the forward strand.
TCTATTATAGAAGGTAAATCAAAAAACAAAGAATTTCAATGACAATGTTTAAATGAGTAGATATAAGAACAATTACAAAACTTTTGCTCAAATTTTTACTGCTCAAAATAATAGATACACTTTACGACGCTGTATAAAATTTAAAAAAAAACTTAAAGAAGTTATACTTTTTTTATAATAATTTCATTATTTAATTAATATCCTTTGTATCCACCTCTGTTTTGAATTGTTTTTGCCATTCTATTGGGCATGGTTTATAAAGTCCTGACAGGTCTTTATTGGAGTTTCGTACCAAGTTTTTTGGACAAATTCCCACAGTTGCTTCTTATTAGCGAAAGTTTTTGCTGCCAATTTTTTCTTTAAGTCACTCCATAAGTTTTCAATCGGATTTAGATCAGGGGACTGACTTGGCCAGGTGAGCACATTTATTTTGCTATCCGCAATGAACTTTTTTTACCAGCTTTGAGGTGTGCTTTGGGTCGTTATCATCCTGGAAGACCCAACGAAGAGGCATGTTCTCCTCGGCATATGGAAGCATAACGTATTCCAAGATGCTCTTATATTCTGCTGCTGTCATTTTATGAGACGTTTGGTAAATCGGACCTACACCATGCCAGGAAAAGCATCCCCACACCATAATATTTCCGCCACCATGTTTAACAGTTTTCTTAGTAAAACGGACGTGAAATTCCTTGCCTTAAGGTCGTCTTAGATTCCTTAGTGCATCATTTCCAAACGAATTAATTTTGGTTTCATCACTCCATAGTAAATTTTGCCACTTCTTCTTACCGTCGGGTCCTACCCAGCTGGCGTGATCTTTTGCAAAATTTAACCTCATGCCCACATTTTTTTTCGCAGCAAAGGTACCTTTCTAGCAATTCGTCCTGGCAGTTTTGCTTGTTGTAGACGACGTCAAACCGTTTCGGCTGCAATATTTTTTGAAGACTTGAATGGGTCCTTTTTTGAGAGCATTACTATGTGGCGATCATCTGCCAGGCTTGTTTTTAACGGTCTACCACGCGTTTCTTTGGATGGCTTGTTTTTAAAAATGTTTTGTACGAAATGCAATGATCGATTTAATAATCTGCCAATGTCTCGCAGAGATTTTCCATCTTTTCTAAGATTCGATGCCAAGATCTTCTCTTCAGCGGTGCAATGCTTATTTCGACCCATCTACATTAAATGTTTTTCGATATTTTATAAAATTTAAATTCTTTATTGAGAACACTTACCGTTTCCTTAAAAAAGTTTAACAAAATTTGTAATACCAGCTCAAAATACCAATTATACATACTTTTGTTGTATCTATTATTTTGATCACGCAAATTTTCGCACTTTACACAAAAGCTTAGGAAGATAAAAAAAACCAGGGATGCACACTCTAAATTCTTCGATCAAAGGCGTTACCAGTTTGCATTTTTTAAATTAAAATAACCGCTGTATACAAAAACTTACTTAAATGTGAATTTATGGTGAGTAAACGTGAAATCTTCAAGGTGTATCTATTAATTTGATCAGGTGTGTATGTAAGACTTTCATAAAATCTTTTATTATGTTTACTTGTTTATACCAGTACGTATATTGATGTAACCGTTGTTTTCGTTTATATTTTGTACTTCAATGTATTGCGCCATTGAAATTATTGGAATTATTATCCATAATATTGTTCTTAGTATATTCTTCATGGTTCTGTAAAATAAAATAGAATAGACACGTTTCATTGATTTGACTGAAATTTTTTATTTCGTTTTATATGAGCTTTATAGTATTTTTGTCCCTTAAAAGTTACGTGATTTTCATCTAACGTTAGCTTTTTGAATCTAGAGTAATTTTCACCTCCTCTTAACTGTTTGATAACATACATATGTTTATAAACTGACTCCTGCCAGTTAATTCTGGATCCTTGTTGAAGATATTGAAATACCAAAAGGTCGCCTTGGCTTTGAACAAATAGTGTCTTTTTTTTGACACTCCTGTCAATATTTTTATTTCGGCAAATTGTAAGATATTCTGCTCTTGCAGAATGGTTACTTATTTTAATGTTTCCTTTACAAAGATCCCATTATCGTCGCCAGTTTTAATAAAATTGCACAAGTTTAAATAAAACTCACTACTTTTCCCGATGAAGGTTCGAACTTTATTAAATATTTTCAAAATATAAGGCTTGAAATTTAACATACGCTTACTCCTACGCTAAAATACATATACGTATATAAATACATACATCGTAAATTGGGAAAAACAAAGAACAAACGAAAAGAAGCAATTAGGTCGGTCAGTCAACTATAGCGGTCGAGTATTTCTTGTTTTCTTTCAATAAATTTACAAATTAGTCCTCTTAATATCAATGTACGCAGTCCTTCTGAGTGTAGAATCTGAAGAGAGTCTAGGGTCAGGCGTTCTTGTCTAGTCCACTCAAAATAATCGAGTGCTCGGTCACCTTCAATTATTAGTCTGGCGGTTCGTTTAAGAAAAGTGATCTGACTATAGCACACAAGATTGTAATCACTCTTTCTGATGAGGTTCTGGTAATATCCTGATGATTGCATGAACCCTAATAAGAAATAGTCAAAATATACCTGTCTCATAAAGTAGGTGCTAATATCTCTTTTCCTGTAACTAATCTTTCTGATAAAATAGTTGATCTTTGTTACGCGCCGTTTAAAATTCTTTAACCTGTGGTTACTTATTATTCTTTTATACTTCAGAAAATAAATAAACACTCTTTGATTTAATTAAGTCTATATTTACAATCACAATATTTACAAGAACAGAAAATGTTTTGTTGCAGCAAGAAATGCTGCAGTCAATTTGCGCGCGTTCACGAAACTCAACTGAACTAGCTATGGTAGCATAGACCAGAGCCCATGCCACCACAGCATATTAAAAATCCGCTGCAACGCTACGTATAGCGTCGCAAACACACACATAGCCGCAACGAATATAATTACTTTTTCCATTGTTTATAAAAAACGTAAAACAATGCAATGAGCGTCAACGGTCGTTGACGCTGGCATTTATAAATGTCCGACTCGTCATCAGCGCTAATGACGCGACGGACAATGCGATAAGCAAATGCTTACGCTGCACATACCAGCTATGTGCTGGCGACTCAATGGCCTGCGTGTTGGGTAGCTAGTCCAACAGGCAGGCAACGATCGCTAAGCATAGACACAGTCAGAACGTAATATGACCGCCATAGAGAGCCGTTATTCAGCGACATAAATTTGATCGCTATACTTGACGGTTTGTTACTTATGACAAGGCGTCAGATGGCGAGAAAGTCAACGCGTTCTGAACTAGTTAAAACCAATGGAATGCCTGCTGAAATAAGAGCAGCGGCAGTCAAATATGTGACGAATTATTTGCTTGGCTTACCACTTCATGATAAGCCAAGCAAAGTTAGTCATTGTGTTGGCGACTGTGTGTGTCAGGTTATTTAGCGACAGAGTGTCGCTGGATAGCTTGAAGAGCTGCAGAGTGAGGGATGGCGTCACTGAAGGTTCCGCCACAATACTCCCCCCCTAGCGCTTAAGGCGCGATATGCTGAATCGCTGCGGCCTGCAAACTCTCCTACCGCTTCGTGTAAGGACCGGCGATGACATCTGTGAAAATTTCGCCGGCTGTCGATATGGTGACGCAGTTCTTGCGTTTGGTATTTCACCAGTCTGTTGCGTCTTTCTTTTAGCCTTTTGCTTTTGTCCAGCGATGTCCACCGGTGGGTCGGAAAATGTCACGACCTTTTTTTGACGAATGAGCGTGGGCTTTGCACGTCCCGCGGTGTCCAACGGTTGGTCGGAAAATGTCACGACCTTTTTTTGACGAATGTGCGCGGGCTTTGCACGTCCCGCGGTGTCCAACGGTTGGTCGGAAAATGTCACGACCTTTTTTCGAAGAATGGGCGCGGGTTTTGCACGTCCCGCGGTGTCCAACGGTTGGTCGGAAAATGTCACGACCGCGTCTCGACGATTGTGCGATTTAGTTGGCGCAGAGTCGATAAGCTCTTTAGGCATGAAAGCTGCTTTCAACCTATCGATTGATATTTTCGCTGCTTTGCCCTTGATGTTGATGGTAAAATACTTGTCGTTTCTTTCAATGACTTCGTACGGGCCATCATACCGTGGCAGCAGCGGGCGTTGGACCTTGTCGATTCGGACAAATACATGCGAGCAATTATTCAATTCGCTCTGCACGAAAACTTTTGGCTTATCGTGATGCTTGATCGAGGCAGGTGCAATTTTTTGCATTGCTTCTCTAAGCTCTACTATGAAGTCGGCTTCGCTGATTTTTTTAGCCGAAGGTGTCAGGAATTCCCCCGGGATCTTCAATGTTTCGCCGTAAATCATTTCTGCTGGCGTCGATCCGATGTCCTCTTTGATGACGGAGCGTAACCCAAGGAGTATGAGCGGCAATATGTCGCACCAGTTGTCGTTTTCGTGGCATGTAATAGCTGCCTTGAGGGTGCGGTGCCACCTTTCTATCATGCCATTAGCCTGTGGGTGATATGGGGTAGTTCGATAATGACTAATGCCGAGTAGAGAGTTAAGCTGTCGAAATAGGTCCGACTCAAACTGCCTTCCGAGGTCGCTAGTTATCTTAAGCGGTATTCCAAAACGAGCTACCCATCCTGATAGCAGGTTCCTGGCGACGGTCTCTGCCGTCATGTCAGGTATTGGAATCGCTTCCGGCCATCTCGTATATCTGTCAATTATCGTAAGACAGTAACGATTTTCCCGTGAAATCGTGAGCGGTCCGACTAGGTCGATGTTTATGTGCTCGAAACGTTCACTCGGGTTGGTGTACAAACCTAGCTGCGATTTGTTGTGCTTCGTCACTTTGCTTCGCTGGCAAGGGATGCAGTGGCGAACGAATTCACTTATTTCAGCCTTCATGTTGGGCCAAACAAACCTCTCTGTGACTAACTTGACTGTAGATTTGGCGCCTGGATGAGCAGCGCCATGTAGTTTGGTCATGACGTCTGTGCGCAACTTACGAGGCACTAACGGGCGGACTTTACCACGCGATGTATCGCAGTAAATGAAAGTGTCTGCGCCAGGTACTTTTAGCTTCTCAATTATCAAAGAGGTTGATGGTGCTTTTGCATTTATGAATTTTTGCATCTCCGTGTCGCGGGCTTGTTCGCGTGCTAGTTCTTCAAAATCAAAGCCGGATCCCGTTGTTAATTGCTGAACGCGAGATAGCGCGTCGGCCACGTCGTTATCTTTACCGGGAACATGACGAATGTCGGTTGTGAACTGGCCTATATAATCCAGGTGTCGTGCCTGTCGAGGTGACGCCTTATCCAAGTTTTGTTTGAAGGCAAACGTAATAGGTTTATGGTCCGTGAAAATTGAAAATTCTCGACCCTCGACCATATATTTGAAATGCTTGACAGCCTGATACATCGCCAGGAGTTCTCTGTCATAAGTGCTGTATTTCACCTGTGGCTCTGTTAATTTTTTTGAGTAAAAGCCTAGAGGTTGCAGCACGCCGTTAACGTGCTGATGTAGCACTGCTCCGACTGCGTAATCAGAGGCATCGACACTCAGTGAAAGTTTTGCATTTGGTGCTGGGTGAAAAAGCAAGGTTGCATTGGCCAATTCTTTTTTGCATCTTTTGAAAGCGCCATCTGTTGACGCAGACCATGACAATGGCGTTGTGTCATTTTTCTTATTGCCAACTATCATCGATTGCAACAACGCCTGGGTGGCGGCCGTGTTTGGTATGAAACGCCGATAATAATTAAGCATGCCTAAGAATCTTTTTAGCTCTTTTGCTGTCTTAGGCTTGCTGAAATCCCTAATGGCCTGTACCTTCTCATCGGCTGGCTTGATGCCTTGGCTATTTACTTTGTGCCCTAGGAATTTTACTTCTGATTGGCCGAACGAGCATTTGGCCACATTAATTGCGAGGCCATTTTCGCGCAACAATTGAAAAATTCGCCGTAAATGCGTCTCATGTTGCTCAATACTTTCAGAAGCTACGCAGATATCGTCTATGTAAACAAAGGCGTAATGCGTCTCGGCAGCCAATATTTGATTGATGTGCCGCTGAAAAGTTTGTGCAGCATTTCTCAACCCAAAGGTCATGAATTTGAATTGGTATAAGCCGAAAGGTGTTGTAATGGCCGTTTTTGGTATATCGGCCGGCTCTACTGGGATCTGATGGTAAGCCCGTTGCAGATCGATGGTAGAAAAAATTTTCTTTCCATGCAGTATACTTGAAAAATCTTGCACGTATGGGATGGGATAGCGGTCGGGCAGCGTTCTCTCATTGAGTGCCCGGTAATCACCGCAAGGGCGCCAAGAACCGTCTTTTTTCTTAACCATGTGCAGAGGACTAGCCCAGTTGCTGTCCGAAGGCTCGCAGATACCATTCTCTATTAAAAATTGGAACTCTGCTTTTGCGGCCTCAAGCTTGTCTGGAGCCAGACGACGGGGGCGCGCATGCGTTGGCGGGCCGTTGGTCACGATATGATGCGTGACTCCTGACCGAGGTGCCGCAACCCCCTGGCGCATGACAGTAATGTTTTTGTATTGCGCGAGAATATTGGCAAACGGGTCATTTATGTTAAATGTAAAAAAGGTTGGCTTACCCTTATTAGCTGCGACGCCTGATATTTGATGGCTGGTTTCACGATCGACCAAAGTGCTGTTGCGCATGTCGACGAGTAGCCCAAAGTTCTGCAGAAAGTCAGCTCCAATAAGCGGGGATTTAACGTCCGCAATTACGAAGTCCCAGGTAAACTTCCTTCGAAGGCCAAAATCCAGGGAGACCCTCTTTGAGCCATAAGTGGCAATATGCGAGCCGTTGGCCGCAAACAACTTAAATTCGTGTGGAGCATTGTAACGTTCTGCTCCACTCGGTGGAATGACCGACACGTCGGCTCCTGTATCGATGAGGAACCGCCTGCACGTTGCAGCGTCGGTCACGTACAGACGACTTACATCAAAGTCGCCACCGGAGTCGTCTGTAGTGGGTGGCTCGCTTACTGGTTTTTTGCCTTGTACGCGCAGGGCGGGCGGCATCCATAGGCGTTGTCGCCGAACGTGCGATGGGGCCAGCATATTGGGTGTTGGCCTCTGCCACCCCTGTGTCGCGTAGCTGGTCTTTGAGGACTTCGCAGGCGAGTAAAATCTTCATGCGCTGCTGCGCCGTGTCTCAAAGGTTGCGGGGGGCCGGAGAAGCGTGGTGGCAATTGGGCCGCCCTCGGGGCAGTTCGCACATTAGAGCTGGTGCGTAGCCGTGGCAGATCCGCTGCCTGTCCATACTTGTCGGCTCTACCCATGCCACTGTACACTGGCATGGGCTCGAAATCCTGATCAAAAAAATATTCAAGAGGGTGATCAGGTGCGAGTTCCGCAGGTAGCGCTGTTCTCTCTCGTGCGCGAGGCTCGCGGCGGCGGTGCCGTGGTGTCTGATATCGGCGCGGATGATCGCGCTCATACAATGCATCTTCCAAACGATGCAAGCGTTTTAGTAGGTTTTCGTCTGCTGTTGGCGCGTCTGCAGGTGACGCTGCTGCTACCTGTCTGGGTCGGTAAGCACCCGTTTCCATTATTTTGTCCGCCAGCGCGGCACGTTGGACGAGCTCCACGTTTACTGTCTGGAGCAGCCCTTGCACTTGTGGAGGCAAACGGGCGGTCCACAGGTTCTCGAGCATTTTGTCACTCATGTTTTTCCCGCCGAGATCGCGCATTTCATTTAACAACTGCGATGGGCGACGGTCGCCCAATTCGCATTCCGAGAGAAGCTGACGAAGCTTCTCCTGTTCACTCGCGCTGAACACTTGCATCAATTTATCTTTGATGCAATCATACCGATCTGCTGACGGCGGTTCGCGCACAATGTCACTAACTTGGCGCAACACATTTTTTTCCAATGCGCCCACTACCGTGTAGAAACGGTCACTGTCACTTTTAATTCGCAGCTTTGCGAACTGCGCCTCTATTTGCAGGAACCAAAGATCGGGCGAGTCATGCCAGAAGTTTGGTGTCTGCACCGCGACCTTATTATTAGCGGACACGGTGGCCTCTGTTACCGCAGATGCCGAAGGAATAGCGGTGTCCGAACCACCTGCTGCGCCTTCTTCGATTTGGCGAGCAACTTCACTTTGTGCGTCACTTTTGTTTTCCGCCATTATTTTAGTCGTTTATGCGCTTAGAGTTCACGATACGAAAGTTTAGCAGAGTTTTTTTAAAATATAACGTGTCTTTTGATCACGTCGGGGTCACCAATTGTGGTTACTTATTATTCTTTTATACTTCAGAAAATAAATAAACACTCTTTGATTTAATTAAGTCTATATTTACAATCACAATATTTACAAGAACAGAAAATGTTTTGTTGCAGCAAGAAATGCTGCAGTCAATTTGCGCGCGTTCACGAAACTCAACTGAACTAGCTATGGTAGCATAGACCAGAGCCCATGCCACCACAGCATATTAAAAATCCGCTGCAACGCTACGTATAGCGTCGCAAACACACACATAGCCGCAACGAATATAATTACTTTTTCCATTGTTTATAAAAAACGTAAAACAATGCAATGAGCGTCAACGGTCGTTGACGCTGGCATTTATAAATGTCCGACTCGTCATCAGCGCTAATGACGCGACGGACAATGCGATAAGCAAATGCTTACGCTGCACATACCAGCTATGTGCTGGCGACTCAATGGCCTGCGTGTTGGGTAGCTAGTCCAACAGGCAGGCAACGATCGCTAAGCATAGACACAGTCAGAACGTAATATGACCGCCATAGAGAGCCGTTATTCAGCGACATAAATTTGATCGCTATACTTGACGGTTTGTTACTTATGACAAGGCGTCAGATGGCGAGAAAGTCAACGCGTTCTGAACTAGTTAAAACCAATGGAATGCCTGCTGAAATAAGAGCAGCGGCAGTCAAATATGTGACGAATTATTTGCTTGGCTTACCACTTCATGATAAGCCAAGCAAAGTTAGTCATTGTGTTGGCGACTGTGTGTGTCAGGTTATTTAGCGACAGAGTGTCACTGGATAGCTTGAAGAGCTGCAGAGTGAGGGATGGCGTCACTGAAGGTTCCGCCACAAACCCATTACCGCCCAAGGTGCTAAAAAATTAGTATTTTAAATTTTTGTTATATTTTCTGAGTTCTTTATTGATATATGAATAATTTATTCATTAATAATTATTTAATCTAATTATTTTCTGAATAATTATTTTCTGAGTTCTTTATTGATATATGAATAATATAAAATAAAATAAAATTTCAAAAATATTCTAATTCTAATATGAGCTGTACTCATATGAGTGCAATGGGCACATACGGGGTGCGAATTTATATGTGAAAGTTTTTGAAACAATCTCTTTCTAAGCATAAAGCGACGTTGCACATTTCGCAAATCCATCTAGAACGCATAGAACATACTTTGCATCTCAGTTGGTTAGTAATTTTTTTTGGGAAATGCGGTCCTGTACTTTTTGCAACGCTGGGAACAACTGATCGTTTCGATGTGGTTGGCACGGTATAGTGGCGTAAGTAATGACGAGTGACATATCTTTGAAATGTTAACAAGTCTTCTTTTCCATTTCCCATAGCCCTGTAAAGCTTCCATGCGTTTACCATGGTAGCGTTAAGCATCCAAGTAAAGAGCGACCACCACCATTTCTTGCTGCGAATTCTTATTCTGTAGGCATTTACGGATTGATTGATCGTGTAGGTCAACGCCTCCCATGCCAGCGTTGTAGTTTGCAATAAGGCGTGGCTTTGGGACATTTATCTTCTTTTTTTCAGCTAATGACCAACGCTTCACTTGGTTTAGTGGCTCAACATCATCAAAATTGGATCCGACAATAACTGCGTTGTTATCATTCCATTTAACAAATATTATGCCACTGTTTGTATCATGTTTGAATTCATAATATCCTCTTGGCAATTTTTGAACTTCCTTCTTTGGTTTTAACGGACATTTTTTAACTCTATTTTCTCTTACAGTGCCTGTAGCTCTAAATCCATCTTGTTTCAGAGTTCTAAATAGCTCATAAGAAGAAAAAAATTATCAAAATATATTTTGTGATCTGTTGGAGACTCTATTGGAGCCAGGAGTTGAAGTACTACACGTGATCCTAATGGCAAGCACGCTGTTTCTGGGTTTACGTTTTTGGCACCACAATATGTATTTAAAGAATATAAATAACCGCAGCTGCTGGTCAACATCCAATTCTTGAAACCAAAGCGAACTGGCTTTCCTCTTATGCATTGTTTTGATGAATGATGTCCAAAATATTCCACCATAGCTTCGTCTATGGACAAATCTTTATGCATTATACCCCACTTTTTAAATTTTTGGCATAGCAAATTCATCAATGGACGAAGTTTTGCCATTTTATCAGCTGGGTTTATGTTTGTATTATCGGCAAGATGCATATTTTGTTTTATATCATAAAATCGGTTTCTGGCCATGCTACCAGATATTATTTCAGAAGCTGTGTCTTCAGCTAATTCCCAATACATTCGCTCAGTTGGCATTGAGTGATAGCCGCTATAAAATATTATACCAACAATTATTTTTAAATCATTTTCTTCAAATGTAAAGTTGTGTCTGTTGTTTTGCACGGCGTACAAACGAGTCTGCTCTAATATTAGCTTTACCACATCTTCATCAAATAGTGTTTCAAAAATTTCAACTGGATTTCGATTTTCCAATTGTGCCTTCATTTCTCTCATATTCCGTTCAAAATCATAAGTTGCAGCCATATCTCTATTGCAGGGTGCATCACTCCATTGTGGGATTGATGGTTTTTCGGCAATAAGTGATTTTTTCAATTCTGATATAGGAATATCATCTTCAGTGCCGTATTCACATTCATGGAAAAATAAATCAATAGTGCCTGGAACGTCATTTGGCAACTGCGCTTGAGTAATGTCGTCTGAATCTACATCATCTTCATCGGTATTGCAGTCCGCAATAGGTGGAATTATGGCTATATCTATCAAACCATTTCCCTGATTCGCTTCAACAGCCTCTAATGCGGAGGCAATGTTGGCATATGAGTGTCCATAAATTGATTGAGTCGATAGTGGCGTGAAATCCATTCTAAAAAATTTTTTTGCTGAGTACAGATCTGCCCATTGTACCCAATCGAGTACACCTAATTTCAAACACACTTACCTGAACCAAAATAATTTCTAATTATGAATTTATGTACTCAAATCACTTTCTAGATATGTTTTCAATGTTTATTTATAATATCGCTGCGTATATTTGCGTATGCATCTCACACTGTTGACAATTATAAACTGAGCTCAAAAAATTGAAAAATTGCAAAACACAACAGAAAAAAACAACAAAAATAAATAAACCGTTATGTTTTTTGTACTCTTTGCTAGCACGAATTCGAAGTAAACACATGAAACTACGCATTTGCGCGCCATAAGACATTTTAGGTATGTATGTAAGATTTGTGAAGTGCAAAATGATTCATTAAAAATGTGTACTCAGATGAGTACAATGGGCGGTAATGGGTTAATGAAAAAAAAAACAATTCACCAAAAATATATTTATTTTTGCCTACCTGTGGTCGTGTTCTTCCCGCAATTCCAAACTCGTAAGCACAGAAAAAAATGCATGCTTCTGATAGGCAATATAAAAAGAAATACAAAAAAAAAATTCCGTACAATAATTTGTTTAATAATTTCATAAGGTGGTATGCGGAGGCCATCATCGGACGCTGCTGTCGAGAGAGGGAGGGCATCGGTTGGAAAACACATAAACCTTGGGGTAAGATTATTAGGATTAGGATTATTATGAGGATTCTTGTTGTGAGTCCTGGAAGGCAGCAAATCAAAAGGGATTTAACTGCCTTATATTCTTGCCTTAAATTGAAGTAATTTATAAAACAGTCAAATAGATACAATAAGAATTAGAGCATGCTGGTGCCGCTAGCGTAACTGACCCAGCTAGGAGAAGCGGCCACGGCTTTCGCCCATATACGTCCTAATCGCATCACTTCATCAGCGTGGTCGCTCTGGAATGAGTTGAAGGTGGGGAGGAAGTTCTGCGCGTTGTCGATAGCCAATGAGTAGAGCTGGGACACGAAGCTTAGGATGTAGGAATGATGCAGGTCCCAGTGTTCATGTGTGCTAGACTCGGTAATGATGTGCAAAGAGCGCGCTTGTGCAAAGGTTAATGGCCTGTCCTGGCCTGGGAGGAGCACTTTTAGCCCCTGCTCCAGCATCCGGACGTCGCACACTGGGGCAGAACGACCCTATTGGTGGCAATAAATCAGGGAATAGAGCTAGCAACCTGAAAATTTCTGAAATTGTTTATAGAATCAATATATTGATATTTCAAAACCCAACAATGACCACGCCCACCAAAACGCCCACTTTTTTAATTTCGGAAGAAATTGTCAAATGAAGATACCCACCGTATTTAATATATAAACATTTAGGGCTGTCAAATTTGGCTATAAATAGAAAAAAAAAAATTCGGGACACGCCCCCTCAAAACGCCTACTTCATAAAAAAAAGTGAAAATTGTCTAATAATTCTCAGTCAGATAAAAAACGTTGAGTAATATATCAATATCAATATTTAATCAATAGTAAACATTTAATCTTATAAACAACAATAAAAGATTGAAATTAAAAATATATATACCAATTATTAACATTATGAAGAAATAAAAATTAAACAAAATATAATATGTTCCGTGTGAATTTTTAGCTATTACAAAAAAAAACCAGATACATAATTTTAATTAATAATTTATATTTATTCATCTTGATCACTCTCATTCACTATATCAGTGACAGTTTGAACTGAAATGTTTGGTGATTTAAGGAGATTGATTGCTTCTTTGGGTAAACTTTGAATTTTTTTTTTTGGGACTCGCTGGAGACTGGTCAAAACGGGGTCCGATGACAAAAGGAAAAGATTAAAAATGTCTTGATTTGTGTTTTTCCGGCTATTCTTTCGGGAGTGGTGTTCTCTGTAATTTTTGAAATCTTTATTTCTTGCTTCTTGAGCTTCTTCACTTAGCTGCCCTATAGGTAATAGGGCTTTCGAAATAATTTCATTTCCATGAATAAGATATTTGTGGACTGTAGTTGGCATATAATACCAAGGATACAAGGAAACAAAATACCTTGCCGTTTCATGAGCGAACTCTCTAAATTTTGCACAATCAACTTCGTGACCAGAAGCAACCACTATCAAAATTATATGAATTTTTTTAATTAATATAACGTCCACTTTAGTTATATCAGCAGAAATTTCAGCATTCTCAAAAAATCTTCTTGCCGTGTTTCCATCATTGGAATTACCGAAGCCTGGTTTTGGCTTATCCACAATCAATCCCAAACGCTCTCGAAATTGTTTTTGAATTTCTTTCTTCTTTTCATCAACAATTTTTTTATGCTCGTCTTTTCTGGCTTGCCACTGTTTGATTTCCAACTTGTATGAGAGATGGAGTAGACATTCGAAGAAACGGATCCACCCATGCAAAACAGATAAACCAAACTGAAGATTATCCGTTTTCACCGGTCTTTTTATCATAACGTCTATAGAATTGAAATCTTTTGATGTGGCTTTGCAAATATAACACTTCTGTGTTGAAGTATTTTCAGTGATGGCATTACACACCTTTCCATCAATCATTGTAAATAACAATTTATGTACAACGTTGAAAGTATTTTCACCAAGTTGAACAAAACTAGGTAGAAGCTCTTTGATTTCACTATCAACTCTTCGTTTTTCAGCCGTAGATACAGCTGCAGATTCTTTTAGAAACTCAATCTTAAGAGGCCTACAGTATCTGGTTGAACTTGGCCGAGGATTCTGCCAAATTATTTTTTCACCAGACACCAAACGAAGAGGAACAACACAAGTTATAAAAACTGATGAGTCATCGGCGTCAAGTCCATGAAATGCTTGTTTATACGAACTGTGGCCTGAACTCCCATCAAACCCCCACTTGGAATATAAGGTTATAGTTTTTAACTCTTCGGGCCTTAGGGTTCGGATAACACTTTCCTGAACAGTTACCAAACGATTTACTGTCAGGTTTAATAAGCTTTGTAAATTCGTGTATGAAACGGTTTCCGATATGCTCATATTTTCGGGGTGTGGGTAGCATTTTTTTTTACTTTCCTGAATAACTTTATAAGAAGGAAATATCTTAGGAGCTTTAGAACGTATTACTTCATATTGAAATCGGGAAAGATCTGCTTCAATAATCATTGCTAAAGCTTCGTCTCCAGTCATTGAAACAGGTTCAATTGAGTCCCTTAATGCTTTTCTGCATTTTTCTGCATGATCTGGGACTTTGGCCACATCACGCATTAACTTTGCAGCATCTAAGTGCCCGGAAGCTCTTAAACCCATTTCTGCGGCATAAGTCAATTCTGCGACTGAAGTCGACTTTCTCAAAAGTTCTGTTTTTTGACGTTTTGATCTTTCCGATGATTCTTCAAATGAAACCTCTGGGCGACCACGTTTCGTTTCTGAAGAATATTTGAAAAGCAAAGGAGTTTTCAGCCACGCAGTATTTGTTTTCAAGAAGTTTGCTTCTATCCGGCAAGCTTTTTCCCAACGTGACTTAAATTTTGATTTGAACTCAGTCACTTTCTCATTTATATCGTTGTTGCTGCTGCATGGGACCCGTTTTCGAATTTCTTCTCTCAAAAACATAATTCGGCTGTCCAATCCTTTTAAATTTGAACTTTTCATGATCATATACATTTCTTCCCTTGTGATCGTCAAAGTTTTAGGTATTGTTCGGCCTAAAAAATATAAAAATGAACAAATAAATATAATATATAAATAAATATTAAAATGAACATAAATTGATTTTTTTTGGAGTGACGTCACCAACAAAAAACACATATTTTATCCAAAGTAGCAAAAAGTAGCAAAAAAACTTCACAGATTCTAAAATAAAACGATCCACTTGTTACATGTACAAATAAAATTCAACGTCATGTCACGGCCAACACATTTAAAACGCTTAATAACCTTACTAGATGTCAAAATTTTTACACACTTAAAATTTTTAACCCCGTGTCTAAAGGGCAAACGTAATTTTTTTTTTTACAAACAAAGACAGTCAACGCACCTGAGCTTACTGAATCCATTGTGATCAATTTTTTTTGTTTTATAAAAGGCTATTCGAAAATGTACACAATTAATCGTTGTAAGCCAATGCAGGAAAATACGTATTTTTTCGATGAAAACAATAACAAATGCTCTCTTCGGTGTCACTTAGCAAGGTCCACGTGCTTACAATTTTATGTTAAATTCTTTTCTCTGGTTCTCTATCCTGTTAAGAATGTAAATAAAACACTAAATTAAATTAAAGGTCAACTTTAAAATTTGATTAAATGCCAGCAATAATGCTGTTCTGCCCCAATGTGCGTCGTTGCGAGTAAATGTGCTCCTGTTCTGTAGTATCTATCCAGGAACCATGATTCTATTATCTTAATCTTAAGAACATTGTTGTCATAATCATTAAAACAAACTACAGATCCTGATTGAAGTGGCAAGTCATAAACTGGTAAATCCGTGCATACTAAATCCTTGCATATCAATCCATTAGACTTAATGTATAGGGTGTTGTCACATGCAATGGCCTGGTTTGCCCCAATTAATGAAGCTGCTAATACAACTGTTGCTAAACTAGCACTAGGTGACCTATTTGAAACCTTTCTAGGTTCACTTTGCACTTCTGCCTCATGTATGTTAGGAAGCGGTTTACTGATATTATTTATCCGAATAAACTTTGCTGGTTTTGGTGGAATTTCTGGCCTTATTATATTGCTATAATCATCTACCTGTCCTGGCAGTCTTACCCTTAGGAAATTAACTTTATTGTAATCTTTACCTATGTTCACTGTTTCTTTTTTTACTTCTGGACTTATAGGTGTGATGTATTCTGGAACTGTTATCTTATTTAACTCCTTCAACTTTTCTGCTCTACTGGCTGCTAATTTGTTCTTATATTTATCACAAGAATTAGCCACTTTATTGAAACTGAGGTCCATATCCGTTGCCATAAGCTTTTTTATTTTCAATGCTTCTTTTGTTACTTTTTTATCATTTTTCTTTGTCCGCTTATAAATGATTAACTCTATACAAGAGTCAATGCCCATTTTAATATATTTCTTCAATAGCAAATAGACTAATCCAAACCCGATAATGCCAAAGAATATTCCAACACACATTGGAAAGAGTATATGTGAACAACCTTCTATCATCTCATTCTCATAGCAGAAGATGCCGCATTCCTGACACTTCAGCTTTGAGATTAGTTCACCAGTGTGTATACCACACTTCCATTTTACTAGACCGTAAAACTCTTTACCAAACATTTCGTCCTTTGACAATTGAATTGTGATGCCATTGTTTATTATTGTACAATTATCATTTCCGTTGTATTTAACTTTCCCATCATTTATGTCAAAAATGACAGAGTTGACTCCCCATATGACTGATAACATAATTATTATAATGTAGTTTTCCATTATTTATCACCGTTTAATTTAATTTCTTTGGTTAATCTGTTACTTATTTATTTAATTACTCCTGCTTGCTGCTGCTACCGAATAAAAAAATGAATCACGGTCCGTTCTGGTCCGTGATGCGCCCGAGTACGGGTCGCGGGGTGGTCTGAGCTGGTGGAGGTGTGTCGGAACCGCTGTCATACATCAAAAAAGACGTGATATATGAGTGGGGCAGACACGCCCATGCTGTGTATGTCTGTGCACGACAGCCTACGATACAGGCTGTGTCTGTACCCTTGGGGTACGCTCTCAAGTCTGTGATTTTGTCCCCCACTCGACTAGGGGGGGGCAAAGAACCAGCTAGTCAAGCTGGTGGCTGTGCTGTGTGAGGGGTGTCATGTTTCCTCCGACCTACCTTGGTAGCGGTCGATGCGTCATGTGGCAAGGTAGCCCTTGATACGCATCACTGTCGTCCCTCTGGCAGCACTGGTACGCTGGCGTATTGCGCGGCTAAGGCTCGCCGGATGGGGTGGTGTTCTTACCAGTCCGGACTGACAGACGGAAACTACACTGAATAAAAAATCGTACCAGCTGAAATTTTAAACATCACCGTAAAAACAAAAAAACCCGAAAAACAACCGAACAAAGGATTTAACTCTCGAAGGCAGAATAAAAAAACCGATTATTTTAAGCGACCGTGCTGAAAATTAAGCAGGAATAGAAACCTGTTGTTTTATGTTGCCACGTTGGCCCGTCTCTTGGGTCGATCTCAGATGTAGGTCGATCGCCCTAGGCTAACCCTCCCCTTCTGGCCATAGAAGACCAGCCATGGTGACCCTTCGCCTTGGTTTAGGTCACCCCAAGAAATATAAAATATGTCAGACTTTTTGGTTTTCTGCAATGATAATCACGGTTTTACTGAAACATTTTGACTTACACTCAGTCCTGCGTTGTTTTTTTCTTTTCTGTACCAAAGGCTTGCTTAATGTCCTAAATTGTTCTGCCACGACCACGAGTAAAAAAACACGACTCCACACACCAAACCGATTTTAGAATTTTCCGATCTTCTGCGGTCACTTCGTTGGTGTGCACACAGAGGTGCATTTTTGTTCGATACCTAATTTAAAGTACGTTGGCAGTGCTGCCACTATACTCAGTTATGGTGCGTTCGCACGCATCTTGATGGCATTTAGATGTGCAAACTAGCGATGTTTGTCCAACTTTACTACCTTTTCGGTGGAATCGCCCATAACCGATGGAGTAGGTAATGGTTGGGTTGGACTTGCGGATGACACGTCGGCAAGATTCCGTTAACCGACGCTTGTTTCGGAATTCCGATTGGCTACCGATTCAAGCGCGTGTCGGATCACGCCATTTTACCGAACGGTTTATGCTCGCTGAAACTAATGGTACCATTTTTGTTGGTATTTTTCCCTTTCAAGCCCCTGTATGGCCATTTTGTTTGCCCGAACATACTCGAACATCATTGAGGTGCCACATTTAAATGAAAAAGTTGTGTGCACTAACACACTAGAGGGCGCTAGTGGAAATATCATGGGTATTCACGAAGAGTATTATTCCCTCTACGCAGGTGCCCATGACAGGGGGCTGCGTCTTCTTTCTTTTCTTTAGACGCTCCCGCGCTCAGGGCCGCGGCTGGGCCAGGTTGGGTGCCTTCGGAGTTCACTGCATCTTGGTTCATTGGAGGAACCTTGGTTTCGGACAAGAATGGAAGAAGTTGGTTTACTAGCGCTCTATATACTCTTGTCTCGTTGTGCCCGAAGGCGACCTCGGGCGATAAAGTCTTGAATATTACAACATATGCCATAATAATAGATAACCATTGACCTATCATCCAAACTTTGTTACCTGCTGACTGTAGCCAACCTTTGAATCTATGTTGTACAAGATCAGAATCGTTTTGAGAAAAGCCATTGGTAAACTTGTATCCCTCAGGCATGCTTTGAGATCCTGAAAGTGCGGATACAACATCTGCAACAATTATTCCTTGCTCAACTGTAGACACCATGACTTTTTGTAGCTTTGCAAGGCTGTCTTCCGTATATAAACCACCTCGGCTTAGAGTGGAAAGCACAGTAAACTCATAATCGATTTTGTCCGGTAGAATAACGGAAGGGGACTTCACAACTAACAAACCACCTGTACTTTGAGTTACCCAATTTTCTCCAAGTAGAAACAATGCAGGTATTCCTGGTGTACAAGGTATTTTTGTACCGACATCTACAATCAAACGATTGCGAGGTGTTAAAAAGTGTGTCTTGTTGTTATGTAGTATAGGCAATTCATTATAACAAATACCCTCAGATTGCTGTAACGGGATTACAGCTATTGGTTCGCACTCTGCTATGTGAACAACCTCACCTCTAGTCACTGCAGTATATCCGGGCTTACCAAAAAACTCATATGCAAAATCCTTTGGATTACTAACTGCAAGTGTTAGCATGTTATTTGTGATACGAGTTAGTGTTCGACAACTGTCCTCTTTAAACAGATTGAAAAGCTTCATTACTTCCGTTCGTGTATGTCTCATCACATACATCAACTTCGAATTAACATAAAGAGCTAAATTGATGTCTGGAGGATCAACTTCATCCAGTATAGAGAATGAGTCTATCACAGGATCAATATAAGTAATAAATAGTTTAGGATGTTCAGTTGCTCTTGACTTTCTCCCACAGACTCTAACCTCTTCAGTCAAGAGTATTTGGAAGTCATAACCCTCTTGAGTCACTTGTAAGTACTCTTCCTTAATGCCATTGGTTTCTATAGTAACGAGTGATCCAGGGCCTTTGTATACCAGTGCTTTTTCTTTTTTATCACATTTTGGGATTGGTACCTCCCAGTAAATGTGCTCTCCATTCAGGCCCTTACAATGACCATCCGTGATTTTACAGCGAACACCATCATTAAACAGCACTTCTTTCGCATCAAAGTCAATCCTTGCAGTGCCAACATTATAGTCAAGGTATATTTTTGAGTTTCTTATAGGTCTGTCATACATGATGCCTCCAAGAACAAGTGGTTCACCCGGTTTGCAGTATCCATCTGAGTACATCTCTCCCCAGGTTGGCATACTGTGAAAGATCTTAATTCTTGACAGTGTCCCTGAAATTCTAGCTGGATAAACATCTCTATTATCATTATAATGTTATTGCTATATTATTTATTTCAGCAGGATAATAGTATTAGGCAGGGTTTATTGTTTGGGCCACAAGGCCTTTTAATGTACAGCCGCAAGGCTTTTTGCATATTCCGCCTCAAGGCAGTATTTGTTTATTATCCAAGCCACAAGGCTTACTTTGAATAGATTCAAGCCACAAGGCTTGCTTTGAATAAAAAAGACTTGATGTTCAGTTATTCTCAAAAACCACTCTGCCTTTATTTAATTCCCAGCAAGGGTTTTTATAATCAAACTATTGAGTGAAAAGTGACAACATTTTACTTTCACTCAATTTAATAATTCTTACTCAATACATTTAACATATACAAAAATAACTTAAACTAAAACTGCTTACAATTATAACACATCTGTTTGTCATAACTATTCTGCTTGCACATCTGTAATCATATCCATCGTAACCCACTAACAGGTTCCAAACTTAAGTGTTCTACTTTTGGCAGCGATCTGCTTACACAATGTATAACATGAATCACGTCGCTGGTAGCACTTAAATTTGGTTTGTTTACTTTTGCATTGGTTTTACTGCAAGCATGCAGTGAAACCAAAACAAATTGTTTTTAGTTTTGTGTGTTACGGTGTGATAATTGACAAAGGTCAGTTAAGCGACATGTGCATTACAATGTTATTTTTCAGCAGAATCGCATTCTATATAAAAGCATCATATTTTAATCGATCATATTTTGATGTGATTCAAGTTGGTTGTACTTCTGGCAGCTCTCGAGTTTAGATAAAATGTGGCCCATGCGTTGTTCATCGGTGACAGCTGGTGGTATTTTTGGTCTACCATACTTTGTTACCAATTCACAAGCAACACGCCTACGATTAGCTAGCTGGTTTAATTTTCCACCTGCTAATTTATGAAGTTGCCAAGAATTTTGTGCAGCTAAGTCAATAAGCAAATATGGGAAAATACCACTTCTTACCACGAATATGCACTCTAACTCCTCCCATGAACTGGTTATATTTATGAATTAACCGCGGTTGCTTAAGGGTTAGCATTTTTTTTTCCTTACGTGACCCCACGAGCCGGTTCCACAGGAGGGGAATTCGATGACACTGTAACGGCGTTGTTGTCATTCCAAGAATACACTAATATATTTTTATCAGTGTCTGTTACGTAGTCATCAGAGACCTGCAACGAGTCATGTTTTTGCGACTTATAGTGATTCATGCAAAATCGAATAGTTAAACGTACACATCAAACAACAACCACTACTACCACTCGAAGCACTCTTGCTTCCGAGAGCCCTTAGGTGCATTCAGGCGTGGAGGTTTTAGTTTATACTTACTTTTGGGTTTTTCCAAATTGAAAAGCTGGTCTTCTTTAGTAAAAATTATTGTGGGTGTCCTCCGACTGGAATATCTGGCCTTCTTCAGTAAAAAGAAATTGGTTGCAATTGTTCTGACTTGATTCACAATAATTCCTTTATTTTAGCGGGGACCAGATATTTATAACATATCTGGCCGCGCTTCTTCTTCTTCATTTTTACAAACTTAATTCTACTTATTGATTAATCAGCGCTTGCGTAATTTATCTTCCGCCTCTTGCACAATAATTTAACTTCATTATTAGGTTCTTAATCTAGTTTTGTATTATTTGTTTACAATTAATTCTTATTTTAAAACGTATTCGTACATACTTATTTAATAATGCCAACTTGGGCCGAACAAACATACAAACATGTATAACATGTGTAATTGGATCATTTTCCAACGTTAAATTTAAATTATACTTGTTTTGCGTTATTCGCTTAGCCAAACTGTGTGTACGTTAAATACAACAATAAAATATTGAAATTAATTTACCTCTGGTTTTTGCATGGTCAGCATTTTACGCTGGCCGCACAGAAGTAAATTGTTGGCTTTATTTTATTGTCTTTAAATAAAACTAAAACTGATCGCCCAGTTGTTGTGGTAGATCAGTGTTCATTTTATTGTCTTACTTTTATTTTACTTGACTCGGTTTGTTTACTTTAATTGCTTCTGTTTTGAAGGTGCCGGCCTTGGCATTGAATTAACTTAAAGCGCTGCAATGCAATGAAAGCTGATCGCCCGAATTGTGGTAGATCAGTTCTCATTGCAGGCACTTGACCATTTATAAACAGATAGCATTTTGGGGAAGCCGCGTTGTGAGTCACATCAGAGTCACAACAGTACTGTGTGAGGAAGAAGGAGTTTCGAGCCAAAAAAGACAGAAATCGGATTTAGAGTAAATTTAAATCAAAGGGCTTAGGTTGAGATTGGGGTTTAGGTGCAGTAGATTGCGTTGTTGGAGTGGATGGTCCAAGAATGGGATATGACACTTGTTTGAACAAGCTGTGAGGAGAAGGGTTGGTAGTTGAATTTATCTCCATTGCCTTGCATGTCATGGCTGTTAAAACAGTCCTGAGTTGAGTATTGATAACCTCGCAATTTTTAATGAAGTCGACCATTACAGTCGATTTTGAAAACGTTAATGACTTCTTTAGGTAATCCTACTTGAGAAGGGACAGAAGGAATTCTATTTTTTACAAGGACTTTACTCCCATAAATCTCTATGTAATTCCATGCGTCTTCCCATTTTTGTTGATTAAATAACGAGAGATAGCTTTGATAGACTGCGTGATCCCACATTGGCAACAGAGAAACACTTAGGATGTCTAAATCCAACAGTTCAGTAAGTGAACCTTTCGGAGGATTTCCTTTTGGAAAGTCAAGTCGGGGAACAGGATGGGGATGATGAGGACTGTAAGTGATAGCATGTTTAACATTGGAAGTAAGCTTGTCTAATTCATCTAATAATGATGTGTTGGGAGTTAAAGAATGTGTACTATTTTCTAAAGTGTCTTTTCCATTATCTGTATTTATTTTAGTTAAATCAGGATATTCCTGAGTTCCAGATAGATCTAGGTCCTGGGATGGAGCAGTCGGATGAATCATATCTGTTATTGAATTTAGTACTTTTTCGTTTATTAAATTGCGACAATTATTATATATAACTATATCATACTGATTTCTTTCTTTTGATAACGATTCTGCTAATCCGTCATACTTCAATATGGAACATTTCTCAAACGGTTCTCTAATGAATAGGAGTACAGCATTAAACAGTTGGGAGAGCCTAGGAATATTTAATGGGTGATACCAAACAGAAAGTAAGAGATTACGTTCTTGTGGAGAGGGAATTATCATCGGTGAGACTAAGTAGTTTGATTTCTTGTCACCACTCCTTGTATAATGTGCTTCAATAATTTGAGGATCAGGATCAAAGTTAATCAAGGCATTATTGACATTAACCCTGCATTACTAACCTTAAATCATGTCGCATGGTTACTAACCATGGGTCTCATCGACCCTCAATTGTATTATCCACTGAAATCGTCTCAACTTATAAATTGATAAAACGTATTCTTTTTTTGGTAGATTTTAGTCTTTTATTGTTAAATTTTAATAAACAATGGTGTGTCAAACAATTTATATATTTAAATTGAAATTAAGTTTGAATTCATTACAACATAGCTAAAAAAAGTGAAAAAAAAAGTAATCCAGCCGAATTGCTCATAAAATAATGATTTTTATAGATATTGACGTCAAATAAAATGCATTTGAAACCTGAAATATAAAAGTAAAATGTTAGAAAGAAAAATTGCTATAGCTAAAGCAAAAATTTTTCAGTTTTGTTCTGTAAATGTTACCTTTTATTCGGAATTTTCATCCAACATATCGTCATAAATGTCTTCCTCTTGTGCAGAAGCAATGCAATTTGAGCACAATATACAACAGTGCTTCTGGCAAATATATTTTCCACATTTAGAGCACGTGGTTTTGGTTTTGCGATCTTGTTTGTAATCACAAATCTGGCAGCGGCTTCTTTACAATTGTTTCGAAGGCAGCTCTTTTTCCTCCTCCTCCAATGGCTTCGCAAATTTTGAGCAGCTTGCTTTCAGATTTTTTGGTAACGTTAATATTTTATTACGTTTCTGAATATTTGCCTGTACAAGATCCATTGCCAAATCCTTTATAAAAACCGATCGTTTTTTGTACTTTACTGGTGCGTTTTGAGTACAGAGTAAAATAACTCTAGCATTTATAGCAGCCATATTCATAAGTGAATAAAATATTACTAAAGGCCAACGCCGACAGTTTCTGGCTACGCTATAACCAGCACCCAATTGATCTGTAACATCCACTCCTCCTTTCGTACGATTGTAGAAATCTATAATTTCTGGCAAGCACTTAGGGCCATCTAATACCTTACCGGTCTTGTGAAACGTTGAGAGGAGAAGAACGCACTTATTTTTTTTTTTGGTATATAAGAGAGAATTGTAGATTTTTTGGTATAGCCAAAGATTGTTGAATGCACTTCGCGATTTTTAGCGTTTGAAAATATGGGTGGCAAGAATCTTTTGTTTTTTCGGATAGTCCCAACTAAGGTGGTTTTCTTTGATAGCAAATACTCTGCTAATGAATAGGTTGTGAACCAGTTATCTATTGTAACATTACGCCCAGCGTCTTGTAGATGATTTGTTATTCTCTTAACCACCTCTTCTGGCTTATTCGAAAAATTAAATGGGCCAAGTGCTTGCTGTCCGCAATAGACTTCTAATTTAGATGTGTAGTAAGTTTCCGAATCAACTGCTGCAAAAATTTTTATGCCATATTTTGCTGGCTTACTTGGTATGTATTGCCTAAAACTACATCTTCCGCGGAAGCTTTCCAATTTCTCATCCACTGTTATTAAACTGCCACAGTTGTACAATTTCATGCAATTGTTATTGAAAATGTCGAAGATTTCGCGAATTGGAGCTATTTTGTCGATGTTGCGCCTCTCTTCACGATTTTCAATATTATCGAACCGAATGCATCGTAATAAGAACTGGAAACGATTGTAACTCATTGTGGCTGGGAATATTTCAAGACCTGTTCCATCCGTGGACCATATGTCTCGGACATTAACGTGAGACGATTTGTGTAGTCCAGCTAAATACAATAGTCCGAAAAGTGCGTTCAATTCATCGATATCAGCTAAACGAGCATGTTTTAAATCTCTGTATTTCTGTTGAATTTTTGTTATATAGATGTTTGTGTATTCTAAAATACTATCCACAAATGAAAAAAATAAATCCCAACTCTCACGTGGTGTTTTAACATGTTTCGAAAACTCCGTTAATCTACTAGTTGAAGTGAACATATTTTCTATAGGCGTTCGAGTTGATTTATATGCTCTTGCATTCCAGATTGTTCCATCTTTTCCAATATATTTGTCTGTTGTGCTTTGAAAAGCATTGCTATCGTTTTCATCTAGTTCTTGCTCTGTTTCCGAATCATGATTACTAAAAAGTTCATCATCACTATCAGTATTACTACAACAATCATCAGATATATCTTCGTCGTTTGGTACGTCAGCTAAAAGTGCGAGCAGTCGCTCTTGTTCTCTTTCATAAGAATTCATTTAAAAATTTTGCACAAGCACTAATGATGATCTTATATTTTCGACAAATAACCGCGAACTGTTAACAAAAATGTACAACGATCGATTACTTCAATAAAAATCCGTAACACAATTGAAAATGAACACAGTTAATTAATACCGTTTATAATCATGCCAATCGCGAAAGTTCTCAAAGAACAAATTTCCCTTTCCACAACCAATTCCCAACAACAAAGCACATTTTTTATACTGTGCTTTGCTATGGGAAATTTCGCGATTGGCATGAATATATTTTGTGCTTGTTATAGTTGCAGATTGCGACAAAGAATTACGTCTTAATTTCGAGTGCCTCGCTCAAAAAACAACAACAAAAGATAGTTTATTGAAGAACCAATTCAACTGCACTAATGATAATCTTATATTTTCGACAAATAACCGTAAACTGACAACAAAAATGTACAACGCTCGACTACCTCAATAAAATTCCGAAAAACAATGGACATATATGTTTTTGTGTAACGGTATGACTAACCTGGGTCTAATCGACCCATAATCTTTGTTACATCATTGCTAACTATGGGTCTAGTCGACCCAGGCTGTTTTTTTTAAATGATTTTATATGCATAATATCATAAATATTCCTTATTCTTATTGTTTAAAAACGTTTAAATATAATCAAATTTAGATTACACATATATCTTGAGTTAAAATATCCTCTTGTTTTTTTTTAAATATAAAAAGTTTGCGTGTCTGGGTCGATTCGACCCAGAGGTTAGTAATGCAGGGTTAAATAACGCAAGATAAACAGTGGCATTCATCCTAATAGGAGGTGCAGTTATGTTTCCGAGGTGTTTAAGCTGCATTTCATTGAGATATTTCTTTGATTTCTTTTTGATCTCCTTTTTAGCCTCTCCACTCATTTCTGATAACCGATATTGTATGGCTACATCAAAAAATAGAGCCCTTATATCCGTAAAGACAATCTCTAGGTTTAATGTGCTTCCACTAGGTGGGAGAGATAAATGTGCTAAGTCACTGACTTAGTAGGTTTTTAAAGGAAGACTATCCATATTTCTAGCTATATTCGTGATTGTTTTTATGATATTAGCAATTTTGAAAACTTGTGATTATGAAATTATGAATGTAAGAAGCTTATTATTTAAGTTAAATGAGATGACTTTACTCGTCATATCTTGGTTCATATCCTTCTTGTCCAATTCAATTGAATACCGGTTTCGTAATAAACTCCGCAGCATATACGGGCCTAGGAATTTTTATAGAGTTCTGGACTTCTTTGAAAATCACATTCATGACTTTGTCTGGTTCACCATGCCTCTGGCTAATGTAGTTGAACCATTAGAGAGGATCTTTTCCTGTTGGTTGATTGGGAGCATTTAATTGCATGTATGATTCATTACCTCCATCCTCTTCATCCTCCGATTCATCATCTGAGGGTGTGGGTTGAGATGCCATCAGCTGCAATTCAGCTGATCAGATGCAATCAACTAGTAATTGCCCGATAGATCTTGTATTGTATTTTTTACGGCATCTGCTTCATCTTGCAATTTTCTTTCGTAAAGAGCTCTTCCTTCTTCGGAGTCATCTCCAAAACATAGTTGGAATTTTGATTTTTTTCATAAAGACATACCCTACCCACTTCCCGTTGCATTTAAACATCTCTCATTTCCAAGCATCGTTCCGATCAGGTTACAGAAGAATTGGATCACGGGATTGATTCTAGGTGAATAAGTGCTCCTGGTAGAAAGACCCATGTCAATGTGGTATGGAAAATAGGACTCTGACAAGTGAAATTCCTCATCATTTTTGAACATTCCGTTTGCCTTTATGGCCAGATTTTCATTGAAAATCCAATTCAGCAGGGCACCAGGTCTGTTCATTCCGCAGGTTTCTGTAATAAATGAATATATCTCTGTAGCGGGAACATATCGTACCAAATCTAAGCAAGGCGTAGTCGAGCGTATCGAGTTTATAGAAGAACATATCTTTACCTGCGATGATTTTTCTAAATTCAGGAGATACCGTCCAGTTCCTGTTCAGGGTAACCGTATTCTGAAAGTTGGGACATTTCTTTCCTCCGAGTCCCTTGATGTGTTTTTATAATGATGTGTTTATAAAATGATGACTGTGAGTTTATATGGAAAATTTTAAATATAGATAGCAAAACTAAAATATCCTGCCTATCTGCTTTTTAGAGTTGCCTTTTTGTTTAGCTTGCAGCAAAGGCTATGCCGACTTTCTGAGCATTAAAATGCCCCAGTTTTTTTTTGAGTTCTATAAAATAAAAATAGCGACTAGCGCACAGTTTTTAAGTCAAATAGAATCTGATTTATTTTGTGTATTAGCACAGATATTTATACCAAAAATTACATTTACAATTCTTAATTCTAGCTTACTCCTACTTTCCAGTACTTCCAACAATCTTTGATTTTCACCAATCACATACTTTCACTTTCCAAAAATATTATTCATAACTTTATTTATCGCTTCGGTCACATGTAAGTTACATTGCCTCTCTTTCTTTTACTTTTCGATTTGTTTTAGTTTATTTTTAAATATGCAATTTAACTGACCTACATGTGCGGGCTGATTCACATGTGTTGACAAATGCACATGTTTACAAAACGTTCAACCCGTGATCATGTTTCAAGCCTGGTGGTCTGGGTTTGTGCGTTATGTGGTTATTTTGTTTGTTTCTTCTTATGACACTACAAATTGCACAACAGTGTGTCCTTCAGTTTTTGTTTTATTTATTTTCTTTTATTTTAGTTAGCACACAACACCCTTGATGTGATCACTGAAGGTCTTTAACAACATTTTGCGATAATTTTCATCAGTTACACGTTCTAGGCGGTAGATACTTACGATGTAGAGGCATAGCCATCTATCCACTGTCTCGTCCGTGGTGTGGGAAATCTCCGCATCTGTTGCTCCAGCTTGGCCTCTTTTCACATCATACACTGCGCGTCATCAGATTAGCGCCCCCCCCTTCCACACCCAGTTAATGTCTATTATTATCGAAACCGGATGTGGTACAACTTCAAATTTTTTTTCCATTAGACTCCTATTTGTTATTTTTAAAATTAAACAACAATTGCTACTTCAGTATTCAAGATAATATTTTAATATTTTTTTTACAAAAGTATTACAAAAAAACTTAAAATAAATTGGTCAGTAGGATAGCGCCATATGCGATAATTTGAATTCATTTAATTTTTTTAACAAAAAATGTGCTTTTTTATATTGATATTTAATAATTTCACCAGTTTTAAGCAAAATTAGTAATGCGTGGTCCCGCCTTTGTGTGAAATCACTTCGAAAATTCTATTCGGAATTGAATTATAAAGTTTCTCAATGTAATTTAACGAAATGGTGGACCAAGCGTGTTTTATGCCTTCGATTAACTCTGTTTTTGTGTTGTATTGTTTTCCGGACTCGTACACTTTCCTAGCCATCCATCCCCAGATGTTTTCGATGATATTTAGGTCCGGCGAGTATGGTGGCCACTCGAGAACATCAACTTTCTGGCTCTGAATCCACGATTTCACGGATCGGGCAGTGTGAATTGGAGCGTTGTCGTGCTGGAATCTCCACTTCAGATTTCCATACAAGTTTTGGAAGTGGGGAAAAGCAGTTTCTAACACGTTCTTGTAGTTCTCAGCATTCATACGCGATGTCAAAAATTGCAACTCACAGGTGCCGTAGTACGATATAGCTCCCCACACCATTACACCCCCCACGCGGCTGTGCAAACGGTCCAAATAATGTTCTTCTTTGCGTAGGTCATGGAAATAATAATTATACCCATCGGGTCCTTCCAAATTAAATTTCTTTTCATCTGAAAAGACCACGCATTTCCACTGGGTAGACCATGACATGTGGGTTCGAGCAAAATTTAGGCGCATTTCTTTTCTAACCATATTCAGTGGTGGTTTTTTTTTTAATTTTTGTCTTTGTAGGTGTGCAGCTTTCCGAATTACTCTTTGCACCGTTGATAAGCTCGCTTTAACTCCAATTTTTGCCTTGATTATGGAAGTCGAGTCGTGCGAATTCGATGCTTCCCTCAGTATGGCTCTCCTGTCTGCTTGGGAAACCACTTTGTTGTTACCGCCCTTGAAGTTTTTTCCATAGTTTTCCTTATTTTGAAGGAAACTGGCTATCGTTTTTCTGTGCCTTCCAGTTTTTTCAGCTATTTTATGGAAGGATAGCCCACACTCGAAGTATGCTTCAATCTTTGATTTTTCCTCCAAAGATAAAACTGTACCTCTACCCATATTGTGCGTTTATTTAAAGATTTTTAACAGTTTACTACCCACAAAAAATTTGGTGACCGTGCTTGCCAAAACAACCGAGATAACTAAAATTGAATTTCGGGGCGCTAATCTGATGACGCAAAAAAAATGCATGTCTTTTCATCGAAAATAAAAGATAATAGCAAATAGCCAATAACGGTACTTCGACCGAGCTTTGTTTTCTTGTGAGAGGTATGCCATACGACGCGTGTTTCCATCATTGGAATTACCGAAGCCTGGTTTTGGCTTATCCACAATCAATCCCAAACGCTCTCGAAATTGTTTTTGAATTTCTTTCTTCTTTTCATCAACAATTTTTTTATGCTCGTCTTTTCTGGCTTGCCACTGTTTGATTTCCAACTTGTATGAGAGATGGAGTAGACATTCGAAGAAACGGATCCACCCATGCAAAACAGATAAACCAAACTGAAGATTATCCGTTTTCACCGGTCTTTTTATCATAACGTCTATAGAATTGAAATCTTTTGATGTGGCTTTGCAAATATAACACTTCTGTGTTGAAGTATTTTCAGTGATGGCATTACACACCTTTCCATCAATCATTGTAAATAACAATTTATGTACAACGTTGAAAGTATTTTCACCAAGTTCAACAAAACTAGGTAGAAGCTCTTTGATTTCACTATCAACTCTTCGTTTTTCAGCCGTAGATACAGCTGCAGATTCTTTTAGAAACTCAATCTTAAGAGGCCTACAGTATCTGGTTGAACTTGGCCGAGGATTCTGCCAAATTATTTTTTCACCAGACACCAAACGAAGAGGAACAACACAAGTTATAAAAACTGATGAGTCATCGGCGTCAAGTCCATGAAATGCTTGTTTATACGAACTGTGGCCTGAACTCCCATCAAACCCCCACTTGGAATATAAGGTTATAGTTTTTAACTCTTCGGGCCTTAGGGTTCGGATAACACTTTCCTGAACAGTTACCAAACGATTTACTGTCAGGTTTAATAAGCTTTGTAAATTCGTGTATGAAACGGTTTCCGATATGCTCATATTTTCGGGGTGTGGGTAGCATTTTTTTTTACTTTCCTGAATAACTTTATAAGAAGGAAATATCTTAGGAGCTTTAGAACGTATTACTTCATATTGAAATCGGGAAAGATCTGCTTCAATAATCATTGCTAAAGCTTCGTCTCCAGTCATTGAAACAGGTTCAATTGAGTCCCTTAATGCTTTTCTGCATTTTTCTGCATGATCTGGGACTTTGGCCACATCACGCATTAACTTTGCAGCATCTAAGTGCCCGGAAGCTCTTAAACCCATTTCTGCGGCATAAGTCAATTCTGCGACTGAAGTCGACTTTCTCAAAAGTTCTGTTTTTTGACGTTTTGATCTTTCCGATGATTCTTCAAATGAAACCTCTGGGCGACCACGTTTCGTTTCTGAAGAATATTTGAAAAGCAAAGGAGTTTTCAGCCACGCAGTATTTGTTTTCAAGAAGTTTGCTTCTATCCGGCAAGCTTTTTCCCAACGTGACTTAAATTTTGATTTGAACTCAGTCACTTTCTCATTTATATCGTTGTTGCTGCTGCATGGGACCCGTTTTCGAATTTCTTCTCTCAAAAACATAATTCGGCTGTCCAATCCTTTTAAATTTGAACTTTTCATGATCATATACATTTCTTCCCTTGTGATCGTCAAAGTTTTAGGTATTGTTCGGCCTAAAAAATATAAAAATGAACAAATAAATATAATATATAAATAAATATTAAAATGAACATAAATTGATTTTTTTTGGAGTGACGTCACCAACAAAAAACACATATTTTATCCAAAGTAGCAAAAAGTAGCAAAAAAACTTCACAGATTCTAAAATAAAACGATCCACTTGTTACATGTACAAATAAAATTCTACGTCATGTCACGGCCAACACATTTAAAACGCTTAATAACCTTACTAGATGTCAAAATTTTTACACACTTAAAATTTTTAACCCCGTGTCTAAAGGGCAAACGTAATTTTTTTTTTTTACAAACAAAGACAGTCAACGCACCTGAGCTTACTGAATCCATTGTGATCAATTTTTTTTGTTTTATAAAAGGCTATTCGAAAATGTACACAATTAATCGTTGTAAGCCAATGCAGGAAAATACGTATTTTTTCGATGAAAACAATAACAAATGCTCTCTTCGGTGTCACTTAGCAAGGTCCACGTGCTTACAATTTTATGTTAAATTCTTTTCTCTGGTTCTCTATCCTGTTAAGAATGTAAATAAAACACTAAATTAAATTAAAGGTCAACTTTAAAATTTGATTAAATGCCAGCAATAATGCTGTTCTGCCCCAATGTGCGACGACTGCATAAACAAACCAAAAATTGCGAACTTGCGTGCAATGGGAAAATCAAAAAAAGCAAAAACAATTGAGTGGAAGGGGGGGCGCTAATCTGATGACGCGCAGTGTACATACAAAAAGGTCTTATTTCGTCTCCCTTCAATGCAATATTTACTTTATAACTGGTCCAATTGTCGTTGCATTTTACACAAAGTTTTGATTTGGACTTCGTACAAATATTCTAAAACCAAACCCAGACCTACCTGCTTCTGCTGGCAAATGAGTCTAACATTATCCCGGATGGTTTGCAAGTCTTTCCCGGATCTTGGGATGGTCAAAGTAGGCATGGCATTAAGGTTATTTGAAAACCATTTAGATGGTAACTCAGCCTCTTTTCTCTCTGCTAGTTTCTTTACTTGGAAGGATTATCCTGTGAGGAAGTTAAGAGTTTTGACGCAGAGTTGTCATATTGATAATAAAATTTGGTTTGAATTATTGGAAAGGAAATTCAAATATTGAATTCGTATAATATATGTTGTACTTAAATGTGTGTACTTTTATGTTTTTTTATGTACAATTCGTATAATATATGTTGTATTTAAATGTGTGTAATTTGATGTTTTCTTGATTGTAAATTATTTTTGTGGGTGGGTGATTTGCTTGCAGCTCGTACTTAAAAATGCCTTCGATGTTCTGAAACGATGAATAATTTAAAGTTTGGGGTCGCTTCATGATGATATAAGTTAAAAGAATGTATGGTTAATTATTATTGTCCATAAAGAAATTAAAACGCAAAAAAAAAGAAAATTAAAATTCTTACTTTATTTAATACTTATTTAATTAAAAGGTTTTAAATCAGTACATCAGAAAGCGCGTGCCTCTTTGACGCTGTCCCGAACAGAATTAATTTTAAGTTTCTAAGGCAGCATGGCCCATAAGCCATGCCACCACAAAGCGTTAAATAAGTGCTATATACACCAATGCGACACAACACATTATCAAAAGTATGAATAAAGATTGCGACAATTCCATCGCTTAAGCTGAGTATTTATCCCGATCCCGCTCTTGATCATTTAAGTTTATAGCAGCTCGCCTCGTCAGCAGCGCTAATGAAGAAAGTTCATAGTAACCTTAATATAGTAAAAAAATTACAATTATTTATTATTTCCTACTGCTTATAACATTTTTGAACCTATTAAGTGCATCCATGTTATAATCCGTCCTGGGAAAACTTCCTCGAAAAATTTAACCGGTACAACGTGAAATGCTTGTTCCTTCCTTCTGCTGTTTCTGCGGATAGCTGCCCAGTTGGTAAAAGAGCATTTCGAATAACTTCTGATCCATGGAATCAGAATTTTGTGTATCGTCGGAGTCATGGGATGCCAGGGATAGAGCTCAACATGCAACTTAGCCGTATCGAAAGCAAATGCTTCAAGCTTTGGGATATCTATTTCAAATCTACTAGAAAGTACTTCTAATATGACTTTAAATCTAAAAATTGTGGTTCAACAAGCGATTATACTTGCTGCGTGTATAGTGTTCTCTATGTTATTAAAAAAAAAGGTAAATGCCTTAATCGGCTGTGTTGGGCTTTGGCCGTGATGCCGCTATGTTTCGTCCTTATTTATGCTTACGTTTTAGTATCCGCATCTTTTCCAAATTGAAACGCATTTGTCGTAAGCCTTCGTGTACTCGACTCCTCATCAATGAATCGAATCTTTATTGTTTTAAAATCACTTTTATTTAACACCTCGGTTTTTGATTTGCACAATAATTTTGTAAGTATTTGTGCAAGATACGGAAGGCAATAATTTGTCTTAGTTTATATCGTAATTATTAAGTTCTTAATATAGTTTACAAGTAGTTCTTATTTTACAAACATACTGAAACATATAACTACATACTTATTTAATAATGCCAACTTGGGCCACACGCGCGTACAAACATGTTCAGTGTGGGAAAATTAGGTAATTTTTTCCCAATGCGCTGAAAACAACAATGAAATGTAATTTAAATTATTCTCCCTCTATGTTATTCGCATAGCCAAAATGAATGCACGCTAATTACAACAATAAAATATTAAATTAATTTACTTCTGGTTTTTGCTTTGTCAGCATTTGACGCTGGCCCCACAGAAGTCAATTGTTGGCATTATTTTAACCCGAATTGTCCCACAATTATTTTTTATTCAATATCTATAAATTTTTGGTATAAAACTGTTGAATGGTTGCTAATGAGTGAAGAAATCTTAAGAAAATATTTTTGCAATGGGTGGTTTGTTAGTTGGCGGGCCATATGTGGCCGTTGCCATATGGCAACACTGGGTCATACTGGAAATTTATATGAAAATAAAAATAATCTCTATTGAACAATTTTTAAGATAATTTCTTTATTTAAAAAAACAAATAAGAAAAAAATAGCATGAAATAAAACATTTTTCAAATTTTTAAAAGTAAATCAATATAATAAAATAAAAATAAAAAGGCAAATAATATTTTTTTTGTGAATTTTTACATTTTAGTATGATATTTTTGAAAACAATTGATGCACACGCCAACATTACATTTTGTGCAGGCAGTACGCATTATACTCGAGCAGGAGTCTTCGGCACATCGTCTTTTTTTTCAATGGTTATTGGCCAATGGTTGACTCCATCGTAGCGAAGTGATTCCAGCACCTTTCCCTCTATTTTTCGTTTTTGCATTGGACCAGGTGAAATAGGAGGTACTCCGTAATGTTTGCAATAAAATGTCGCAATCTCTCGTCGAAATTCTAATTGTGGCATAGTCTGGTCAATAGATCTGTGTAGTTGCCATGCATTTTGGACCGACACATCAACCAACCAAGTAAATATGGAACTCCACCATTTTTTACCTCTATTTGCAATTCGATATAGACTTACGTTTTGGTCCATTCTGTCAACCCCACCCATATATTGATTATATTTTCCAATTACGTTTGGACGAGGGAGATTAATTTTTCGCATTTGCGTTTTGGAGTAGCGTTGGACATTTGATACTGGATTCATGCCAAATGCAGTTGATGCAGCGCACACTACCGAATAATCGGCCCATTTTGTCAAAAAAATGTTTTCGTCTCTTAATTTTTTTGAAACAGCATAACCACGTTCCATTTTTTTATATTGTCTTTCGAAGGCAGTGGACAATTTTTTGGAACTCTGTTCTCTCGGATTGTACCAGTTGCGTTATATCCTCGAGATTTCAAATATGACAATAACGGAAAACTTGTAAACAAGTTGTCAAAATAGAATGAGAATGGCAGTATCTGCACTTCTGGTGTTAAATCATCAATCATGTTTATAAATGGGGCACCGCATTTTCCAAATTTATCTTCATACATGGGATTTGACCTGGGATTTTGGCCTTGATAAATCTCAAAGTTTATTAAATAACCTGCTGGAGTACACAACGACCATACCTTATAGCCAAAGCGCATCGGTTTACCCTTTATGAACTGCTTGCAGCCATGTCTGCCAAAATAGGCAATCATGCTCTCGTCATATGACAAATGCTGTTCAGGGTGGAAATGCTTTATCATTAGGCTTGCCATAATTTTTGGAAAATAAGTCCGGACATTTTTTTGTTTATGTTTTTTTTTGGGGAGGGCGTTGTAGTGAGTGTTTTTTTCTCACATTTTTTTTTTAATTTTTAATTTTTTTAAATTTTTTATTTTGTTGCACTCGTTTCAGAAGCAACGGGTATTTCTCTTCTTATAACCGTGAATACGAAATCTGCTTTCAAATTAAAAAGAATACAAAAATTTATATATTTCAAATATTGATATATATATATTTCAATAATTATTGATTTATTCAATAATAAATAACAATTTCAAAAGAATATATTAATGAAATTATTGTAAAAAAGAAACAATTCAAACAATAAATAAATAATTTAAAAAACAAACAAAAAACTAAAATCATTTTTGCACTAAGTAGGTGTCAAATGTGGGGCTACTAAGTTGCCGCCCACATCTATTCTAAAGCTTTTCCTTTCTTTTGGTCAGAAAAATACGAGGAAAATTACTCGTATTTTTCTGATGAAATTGCCTTCTTTAAGAACTGCGCATCTGATTTTATTTTATCGAAGAAGGCAGAACAGTCTTCGCAACTATTAATTTTTATATTTAAAAGAGCTGCAACAACAGATATTCTCAATCTACCACGATCCGACGTCCATAGATGTTTCATAAGTGAAAATGTTCTTTCCACGATGACAGAAGTTCCTGGGATGCACAATACAAACTCAACAACCATTATTAAATTTTTTATGCTGATATTTGTTTCTCGTGCAATTTTTTTTTTTTTTTTTAAAGGAAAGAATCATAACAAAAGATTAACACTTGCGTGTCTTTCCATCGTAAAGACTCTTGTATGTCTTATCCTGGGAAGACATAGGTTTAGCAGGGCATCCACCAGGTTTGAAATTAGGATGGTCTGGTGGGTACTGAGGAGTAGAATACCCCTTGGAGCACTGATCTTTCGTGCACTTAGTCTTGTTACTATAATTATCCATGATGTTGAGAATTATAAGATCCGTCCATAAACGGATTCAAACGTCATCAAGCTGAATATGCCATAAGAGAAGGCGTGCGGACTATTTGGTTTAGTCAATAATTGTACGAGATTTGTAGCTGCTTTATAGAATTGTAACTTGATATCGTCGTAACGTCAAGTCTTCAGTCACTTCTCCTTCAAAGAAACTGGCAGCTGAGATGATCGTTTGCATCAGAGTGGAGATTACTCCTGTTGATGTATTGACGTAAAAGCCCTTCGACGGAAAACGTTGACTTTGGCTTACGATGGGAGCAGCCTGGAAATTGAAGAGCGTTAGAATTTGCTCTCGATTAGGACGGTGGGCGAAGTTTGTTGTTTGGGCTATACGAGCCGCTGCCAGAATTATCGCGTGTGGTACAAACGTCTCATACTCCATGTCCATTACCTGACCAGTCCAGTTAGTGTACCCCATTTTACAATGACAAGATGGCGGAGGTTGTGTTAATGTCGGTGTTTTTACGGTTAGTGGTCGAGGACGGTATGAGGACGAAGTCGCGGCTGATGAAGTAGCTGTGTGAGTCGCGGGCTTTGTACCGAGTTTTTGTGTGGGCAGGACAAGTGACTTGGAGGAGTCGGAATCTGAGCTTGGACTTTTCAAAGACTTTACAGTTGGAAGTGGTTTTTGAGCAGTGGACGCTGTGTTGTCAGTCTTTTCTTCCAAAGAAGGAGTTTTATCACCCGCACTCATAGAATTGATGGACGTCGCCAGTGCGTAGAGCAATGAGTTTACTCTTAAAGAATGTTGTTGAGACGAAATGTTGAGTGGATATCAGATAAGCTTCGGCCAAACGTTTATCTAGTGGATCGGATATGTCAAATTTGAGCAGCTCCTGATGTATAATTGAGTCGTACACGTTAGTTTTCATATCAAATTGATTTTTGATATGAAAATATGAAACCAATTTTAGTAATTCTCATCCATTTATTTTCGCATGACACTCTTACCCAATTTTCAGTGAGCTTTTCAATATTTATTATTTGGTTTACTAAACTGATCTCATCAAAAATTTCATCTGCATCTATTTCATATGCTGTTATATGCGAGTGGTGTTTAATAAATAAAATACTTTTTTCAATATCTTCCCAAATAATACTTTTTTCAATAGTCACCCACTGGAATTGCAAAACTTCTTTAAAATTGTCTTGCCATTTAGCTAGATACTTCAAGGCAACATCATAAAAACGCAAGATGTTTTCTTTGAAAACTACCTCATTTGCGTTGGAATGTTCACGCATGAATTGAAGCCAACGTTGTTTTGCAGCAAACGGGATAAACGCTTCTAACCTGCGGTTCTCAAGTTTCTTGATTAAGTTATTGTAAATACTAGCCGTTTCAGTTGCGCTTATCGTATCTGATTCAATATTAAGAATTGCATTTTGAAAAACAGAGAGATTTCCATGTAAGAAAAGGGTGTATATCTCGTTCATAGGGTCAGTAAAATACGTTTTAATTATTTGAGGGCAATTGTCGAGACTTTCGAAGTAAATTTTAAGCGCATTGTACATTTCCAATATGCGATTAACTGCCGGTTGCAAACTTAAAAAACGCGTGTTGCCGTGAGACAGTAGTTTTTTGTATTCAATTTCAGCGATTTCGCAAATTTCTTTCAAAGCAGTATTCCTCAATATCAAGAGGTAAACTATCAGCTGCTGTCTGCACAGTATTGTGCAAAATGTGTGCTGAGCAACCTACACCAACAATTGGCCGGCCCAGTTCCATTTCCAGCTTTCTGTATACATTAGTTTGGCCGCGTCTAGCTGCACCACCGAAATTTGTGTTTGTATTATCGGCTGATAAAGCAACGACTTTTGTTTCGACTTCATGTTTTTCAGGGCCTTTAAGACATGGTCTTTGACAATCTCAGATGTTTCTCCAGGTACTTCATCAAAATAAAGAAGTTTAACCCTGACTCCGTAAGTGGGATTATAATATCGAACTAGGATTGGTATTAATTTAATATCATTCCTATTGGAGCTGTCGATTGTAATCGATATAAAATGCGCCGTCTTAAGTTCTTCTAAAACTTCGGAAAAAACGAAGGGCCCAATCACACCTACAGCCAAAGCCTCCAATTTCGTTTTACCTGCTTTAAACTTCGTATCATAGAGTTTTTGTATTAGTTTCGAGGTGCAAACTGAAGAATTGAAACTAAGATCATGTTTTACGCAGTGATAAGCAAAAACAATTTCTTTGGCCACACAAAGAAGATCTTCCGAAGTCGGCTCCAGTTTCTTGAAGAAATTCGAAACAGAAACAGTTTGTTGTGCCTGTTGAGCACATGTGTGTTTGTCCGATTTTATATGATGAATAATATCAGCTCGCCCTTTATGCTCAATGCTAAAAATACCTTTGCAAATTGTACAAATAACTTTGTCGCTTGTATTTGTATCATTTCTAATGAATTGGAACTCTTCCTTCAGTTTGGCAGTAAAATGACACTTCCTCCTGGGCATTATTATCCCCAAACTTACTGAAAATCTAATATCGGAGTAGAACAAGATAAAATATATTTATTCCAATACAAAATACAAACTTAACCTAACCTCCAATTCACAGCAATTTATAAAACAAAAAGGACAAAAGCAAATGAAAACTTCTTGCAAACACCAAGCGACAAGATAACAACGGATAATTTGACAGTTCATTAGTTTCTTAAACAGGGTGTTTCAGAAACATTCTAAATGAACAATTTAGTTTTTGTGTTCACACGAGAGCTTTTTTTCCAACGAAAGTTATAATTAATTTTTTTTAATTTGTTTGGCGCAAGTCCGGACAAAATCGCAAGTCCGGACAAAGTCCGGACAGGGTTGAAAAGTCCGGACAATCCGGACTAAATCCTGACGTATGGCAAGCCTATTTATCATATTTGCCTTCAAATGGTCTGTAATAGGGCGTAGTTTCCATATTTTATCATTATTATTAATTTTTTTACAACTGTCCTCAAAATGGAGAAACTGCAAAATTTGCTGAAATCGATTCCTACGCATTGAATTCTTGATCATAATATTTACCAAGTCATCATCAGTACTCCAAGCTGTTCTTATTCGGCTGTGATAGTTATAGCCGGTAACAAGCAATATTCCAATAAACACTTTGAACTCTTGTACACTAATATTAGGGTTTGGTTTGCCAAGAAAAATTGCATATTTTCCCGATTCATCGCAAATGTGTTCAATCAAATCATCGTCGAAAAATTTTTCGAACTGTTTGTGTGGTGGAACTTTGCAGTCTTGAAAATTTGCTGGTGGAAAGATTGGAATAATGCCTGTAGAATTATCT
Source organism: Dichetophora obliterata (assembly GCA_963920525.1). Classification (NCBI taxonomy): domain Eukaryota; kingdom Metazoa; phylum Arthropoda; class Insecta; order Diptera; family Sciomyzidae; genus Dichetophora; species Dichetophora obliterata. The sequence goes on from OY986438.1 coordinate 191,084,349, forward strand.
TCACTCCAAACAAATTTCTTTGTTTTATTGTGTTGTGGTAATTTCAGTGTTGATTTCGATGGGATGACTTTACGTAAACGGCTTTTAGCTGGTAAAGTTGAAGTCGATGGCTCGTTTATAGAATCATTCAAAGGATTTGATCCAATTTTCGCTGTAGAATTGGCCAAAATGTCTATTGAAATATTTTCATCACCTGGGAGTTCGTCGTCCGTTTCTTCCAACTGAATTTGACCAAGTGTGTGCACATGTCGTCCAGATCTAAATACCATTTCACAGTTTGCTTTTAATTGACCTGCACATATATTATCTAGAACGGCCTCCTCTTCTTCAACGCCATCGTCTTCACCACTAACAACCCCATTTTCAATTTCAGGTGGCTCAATATGTATAGCTTTAGGTACGTCATCGTCGCTACTTAACTCTTCCAAATAGTCGATTGTCTCTTGCAGTGTTAGTTTCCTAGACAAAAAATTAAAATATCACTTTGAATATTTAAAAAATTTCAGTATGACCCAGCGTTGCCATATGGCAACGGTGAAATGAAAAATAAAAAAAACTATATAAAAATTTATAATTTGCATTTCATTACACACTTATTAACATCTCTAATGTATCTTGTTTATGATGCATAATAGCAAAACAATTGGATATAAACATTAAATATTACAAAAACAATATTTACCGTCTCATAAAATCAAATTTGCACTTTTTTGACATATTCATTTCCACAACTTCTTTGTTTGACGACCACGCAAAAACTAACAATATATCTAGTGTAACCGATTGTCAGAAAAATCAACGGTACTTCCGAGAACACAAACTCGTCGCATATTTGAAATTTTAACGATGCGCTTAAATTTAAAAAATCAGTAACTGCAGACAACTTTGGCGTTGCCACATGGCAACGCTGGGACAATTCGGGTTAATGTCTTTAAATAAAATGAAAACTGATCGCCCAGTTCTTGTTGCGGTAGGTCAGTGCTCACTTTATTGTATTATTTGTTTTACTATAATTTAGGAAACTTTAAAATCTAGTTTTATTAATTATTTCTATATTTTTATTTATGTTTGTAACATGAATATTTTATTGTTGCAAAATTCTCATAGGTAGCTCTTGGACCTCTCTTATTCTTGTTTTCCGGACGTTAATTAAGTGGCAAAGTCATTGCAATACATACAAATTTATCGCGTATTGAAGAATATGTTAATATAAGCGTAAGAATAAACAAATTTATTTGTAGCTTAATTTAAATCTACTAAGAATTACCTTTTTCTTGACAACCATTTTTCTTGTCTAGTTTCTGATTTGAGATTTGAGTTTCGAGATTTGAGTTTTTAGATTTGGGATCATTCCAACCATTAAAATTTTAAGTACTTGGAAATGTAAATTTTGGTGTATTGCCTAAAATTGCATTTACTTAGATTCGAATTTATAATGAAGTCAAATAAAACCGAACCCCTTCACCTTGGCAAACTTGAAACAATAGCACGCCTTCATTATTTACCTAAATGGTATTTACAATCGAGAGTTAATTTTGACGGAATGTTAAGATAACGATTTTTTTATTTAAGAATATCCTTACAAATCTGATAAATTTCGTTGCAGTATATTCTGCTGTTACTGTTCCTTCCTTACGCATTGCAGTGCATTCTAAACTAAACATTTATGTAACCACAACCTAAACACATTTATTTATTTCAAACCAACATTTAGCACATAACAATTTAATAATTAAAAACGAAGTATTCCTATGAATATAGCCCTAACACATTTAGGCTAGTTATTAGAACAAACAAACAAAACAAACACATAATTATTATTTGCATTGTACATGTACATAACATTCTATCTCACTCACTTACGTACTTATTATTTTCACAAAAATAAGGTCAGTGCACTTTGGGATTACAGAAATTTATGCAGTTGCACTTTATGTTCACATAAAATAATGCTATTCTAACTATTTAAGATTTTATTTAACTATGACATTTGTTTATTTTGCATTGTCTAAAATCCCATTATTTCAGTTTATAAGCAGTGCACATTGGAAAAAAAAATTATTAAGTCCTGAGCTCCCAACATTGCTCCTTCTTCTTTTTTTCCAATAAAACTCCTGAGTTCAGATGGACGAGCTCGGCCCGCACTATTCCCACCCTACCGTGAGGGTTCGGGGCTAGAAGTTTAAAAACCTTCCCAATTTTATTTTCAATTGTGTAATGCTTAGTAGACAGGAAAGTGCAGATCTCTTGAACTCGTTGATTAACAAATGTCGGATGACCGGATGACCCGAGGGTCAGCCATGCTGAAGAACACCAACTACACTTTTTGTTTTCAATTATGGAGGTAGACGATCGGTCCACAAATTTTCGAGGATTTTATCGCTCATATTATTGCCGCCCAAATCACGCATTTCATTCAAAAGTTGCGATGGGCGACGCACACTGGTTCAGCTTCATACGATTGGTGGCATTAAATATAAGGAAACATCGTAGAGCCTTGAATTTTGGTATACGCTAATATTTGATTATTATAAAAAAATGCTGCAAATATGAAAAAAATCGGAGCACAACCACGCCTACTTCCCATATAACACAAAAGTTACAAAACATTGTAGAGTCACAGTTTTTAGTTCAGCGTGTTTTGCGTGTTTTTTTATTTGATTAAAATATATAGTAAATAAAATGCAGCAACAGTCATACCCATATTTAATGAAAATATCTGTAAATAAAAGAAAGAAAATATTAAAAAAAAATTAAAAACAAAGTAATACGCGTACCTTTATTAACATAACAAATTTTTCACTTCATCAGAAAATTTCAATATATCCTTCTTGGGCTGGTTACGGTATGAATTTATGTATGGATCTGAAGACGCTAATAACATATGCATTACATCTTCATCTTTATTACGAGCTTCCTGAGCTTCCTCCGACAACATGCCAAGTGGCAATATTGCTGCCGACACAATTTGACTCCCATGAATTAGTACTTTGTGTACTGCAATAGGCATATAGTACCAGCTGTAGAGTTCTATATATCGTTCTGCAGTGTCCAAACAATAAACTTTAAATTTGTCAGCATCAATTTCAAAATTACTATTTATAACAGTTAAAATTGTACTCCACCGTGTTTGATAGTCTTGATAGTGTATCTGGGATCCAAAGATTTGTTCACTGGCCGTCTTACATAAGATTTACCGTCTGATCCAAATAAATTAAATTTCGATTCGTCACTCCAGAGGATCTTTTTCCAAAATGTAAGAGGTTTTTGCAGGTGCTCTTTGGCAAATTGTAAACGCTTCGTCATATTTTTTTTTGAGACGTGCGGTTTTTTCCGTGCAATGCATCCATGTAATGGTTCTACATGAGATATTCTGCGATATTTGAGGCATTACAATGGCATTAATTTCAGTTGAGGTCAAAAATGGGTTGGCTTTACTGGTTCTACAAATAATTCTATCATCATATGGAGTGGTTTTTCTTGGCATTTGAATTCTTTTTGGGTTCTCAAAACTTCCAGTCTTCTTAAATTGCCTTATTGCTCCAAAAACCATTTTTTTAGAACAGCAAAATCTTTTTGCTATGGCTGACATTGATTGTTTTTCGTCTTGATAGCAGCGCACAATTAATTTACGAAGTTCTGACGTGCACGACTTGTTTTTACCCATATTTACACTATATTATAATAAAAATTAGTTAACCCTAAATTAAAGAAATAAAAAAACAACAACTTACGTTGAAAATATAAAAAATTTCCAAAATTAAGGTACGCGTTTCTAATTATGTGTCCACCCTCATAAACACGTGTTGCTACTGTTTTGGCGATTGTGAGAAATTGTCTAAAGTATTTGCTGATATTTACACATCTAACAACATATTACACTGGAGTGAGTATATAACGGGACCTGCAATAAAGAGAGACTCATTACAAAAAAGTTGTGAAAAGAAATATAAGATTGAAGTCATCGTTACTAATTGTATGGCCACCACTGTATATGTTTTTCGTATGCTTTGTTCTTTAAAACAATAATTTTTTACTTTTATTCAATTTCTCTAATTCAATATCTTAAATTAATAACTTAAACTTAACTTTTAATTTTTTTTTCTTCAATATATAGATTTCAATTTTTTCAATTTTCAACTTCGTGATTTTCAATTTTCTTTTAATTTGTAAAATAATATTTTTCTTGATGCAAAAATGATACTTTTTTTTCATTATTTTTCCCTTTACTTTCTATATCGTATAACTTATTATATTTTACTTTACATTAAACTTTAAATCCAAACTAAAGTTCACGGCACTATTTTGGGATCTACAAGTAGAATGCGTGTACTAGAATTGAATCCTTGCGAGGGATTTCTGTAACAACGTCTTTCACTTTGAAGATGCCAACACATTTGCCTTTTACTTCAGATTTTCTTCATTTCTTACTTTTTTTCTGCCCTATGTTGTGCGCACCGAGTTAAGCAACCAACTGTACACAAACTTATTGATTGCACTGTAACTATGTTTATTGTTATTCACCACGCACAATGACCCGTGGTTATATATTAAGTTTACATTACGCACTTTCGCACTAAGCTAATGTTCTATTTATTTCACTCGCGCAAATTACGGTGTTGTATAAAAACACAAGAGCATTTATATTTCAATGTCTTTATTTAATAACTTGAATCTTAAGACTAACTTGCAAAATATCTTAGAAGCTAATTTGCCCCGATAGTGTGTTTGTATGTATGTATGTATATATGTGTGTATGTTCGAGTTCTGTGTTGGGACTGTTGTTCGGTGCATGAAAATATATGCCGAATTGTAGGTTTTAAATATATTGAAGCGGATGTGGAGAATTAAGTTACAATGGGAATGTAACTCCCATCCAACAATGTACACTGGCGATCAAAACTAAGTGCATCTTCAGCATATTTTTACTTACGGTGTCACAAAATTATAAATAATAGACGGATTATTTTGAAATCTCCAGGGAGTAATCTTTATTATCTTCACAATAAAACTTAGTATCCAGTAAAAACTTGACTTAACGAAAATGAACAAATTCACAGAAAAACATAAGGCAACTGTATACACTCAGTTTTGAACTTCTTATTGGTTAGCTAGTATAAGTTAGATATCAGTAGGGAATCCACAATCCTTTCTTGTTAATTACTTGTTTCATACGCCTAGGCATGCTCTCAACTAAATTTTCTATTATTTGGCTTGGAATATTTTCCCATTCTAATTTTACTCGCCCCCAGAGTTCGTCCATGTTTGTTGGCGCTCGTTCATACTGCCCCATTCGTCTTTTGACCACAGCCCACAAATTTTCGATGGGGTTGAGGTCTGGACTTTGTGGTGGCCACTGCATTACTTCAAACTTTTGCTCTAGAAGCCAGCGCTGCACAATTTTCGCAGTATGTTTTGGGTCCCCGTCTTGCTGGAAAACCACTTCATTCTCAGGGTAGGCGCTTTTATCGACAAAGTCCGGCAAGTTTGTTTCGAGAATACGGAGATAGTCTTCCTTGCGCATTATTCCTTCAATTCTAACCAATGGCCCCAAATGCCACCAAGTGAAACACCCCCAAACCATTAAGCTACCACCACCATGTTTGACGGTTTGTTTTACATGATGTTTTTGAAGGCATTCATTAGGTCTATGCCAAAAATATTCTTTTCCATCACTTTGAAAACGATTTATTTTTGTTTCATCGGACCAAACTACCCGTTTCCAATCTTCCACTGTCCAATTTTTGTGACTTTTGCAGAATTTCAGTCGGGCTTTTATGTTTTTATCAGATAGAGCTGGCTTTTTCTCTAGCTCTACGAGCAAGTTGGTGCACTTACATTCTTATTTATTGCTAAAGCAGCCTGTTTAGGTGTTTTGAACTTTTTGTTTCGCATTTGGCGTAACATCAAACGGGCATCTGAGTCATTTAAAAGCCTAGGTCGGCCTCCAGCATTCGGTACAGGATCAACATTTCGTCGTTTTTGGACAGCTATTACGGTGCGTTGACTTACTTTTAATTTTTGAGCAATAACACGTGACGAATTTCCACTTTTAGTCATAGTAACTATGCTATTTTCAACATCTAATGCGATTTTTCTCATTTTTTAATTAATTTACTTTAACGCGACTTTATTCTCGAAAATTACCGCACACAATAAAACATAAGATCACTGCATAATACTACAAGCTAAAAAAAATGTGATTACATTTACCTAATGGAACATTTCCATTCCTTTGGAAACGCGTAGCCTTCTACGCTTTCAGTTATGCAAAGAGATCAAAACTGAGTGAATAGGGTTGCCATATATTTTTGCTGCAATTCCCTTGTTTTTGCAATTTTATGTTACTTCTGCTTGCTATGTTTTATTGTTTATTTAATAAAGTTTAATTACTGAAAATTTCACTGAAATCCGTCAATAACTTAAAACGTTATGCTACTGTAAGTAAAAATATTTAAAACATGCACTCAGTTTTGATCGCCAGTGTATATATTTATTTTGCATTACGCACTTACACATTAAGTTAATATTTATTTGTCACTCACGCACTTTTTATGTATAGAATTATGCACTTTTTCGATTTAAGAAAATACCGTTGTTTGACTTTATAAGTACCGAAATTGAAAAATAAAGATCACTAATTCTACAAGCTTTAAATCAGCTTCATCTTTTTATTTTAAGCCTAAGTGCATTTTTATGCCGGCTGACTTTCAAAAATAAAAATATTAAATATTTAGTGCCAGTGGCGTTATTAAGCGCCGGCAAAAACTTGAGGCAGGTCCCTATTATTTAAAACAAAAATTTTAAACAAAAACTTTACATGGCGATCCTGCCAACTCACGGCAATAATATACCGACGGCAGAACGACCAGTGCCGGAGTACGTATCTGAGGACAACACCATTAGTACACACAAAGAATTAAAGCAACAGAAAAATTTGATAGAACAACATGTCGAGGATTTGCTTTAAAGTTACAGGACGTGGTTGCAGCACATAGAGGAGGAGCGGTGCAGAGAATTTAATCAAAAACTCGGAAACCTAGACTATGGAAAACATCGAGGAACTGGAGTTCCAACTAAAGAGCCACTACGAGGGCAACAGAGACTAAAGAAAAATACTTCTCTCTCATAAATTGTTTAAACTTAAAACAACAAAAATGAGAATTTTTAATTTAACTTTATTGATTTGAATTATTATATTTATTATTATTATAAAGAAATTTTTCCCAATACATAAATGAAGAAAATAATAAAAATTAAAAGGCCGACGGCAAAACACTGAGGAACTAATAACACTTTCTGAAGTTTTTTTCGATTTATTGTTCTGAATATTATTAATGTTAATTAGCAAATACTCATTGAATTAAATCCATATTTTTTTTTTTTTTTATTAAATGAATGAATGAATGTAATATGAATATTATTGAAAAAACCTAGTAAAATGACTAGTTGGACATAGGAGCTCTAATACTGACTAACCCTTGTGTGTTGTTAGCACGCTCAAAATCTTTGTGCTTAGTGTCCATCTCCACCATTCGAGCAAGTTGCTCACGCTCCAGTTCCTGGAATCGATCAGCATTGGAGGCGCTTAAGAAATTTTCATCCAAATGCATGAATGAGATATCTTCTAAACTCAACAACATTTCTCTGATGGGTGTAGCAAGGTATTCTTCCTTCACTGGTGTAGCAAGAGCTTCCAACATAGCCATTGAGATGTTCTCCTCAGTCTTGAAACGAGCCAGTGAAGAAAGCTGTGTTCGAGCATACGCTGAATAGATGGCCAGGGCTGCCACATGCTTCCACTGTTCAGAGATCAGTAGTGTCTCCTTAGGATTAAGAAGTTTGGCATAAGGGAGGAGTTGTGTGCCATATTTCAACTCTGCATGCTCATTAGCACTACGGAAAGCCATGATTTCTTTTTGAATGATAGGAAAGAAATGTACCTTTGTTGGCCTTGTGTCGGTGATAAATGCATAAGCGAAGTTGAATGATGTTAGTTGGGACTCCTTTAGTATACCCCTCAAGTATGCTGCCCACTGATCCTGAGAGAATATGACCCATGAGTACATCATGCGCCGATATTCAGGATAGAACGAAAGGTATCTATTCAAATTTTTGAAATTCGAGATAGGATATCTCTCTGCGAATGCATCAAATGTAAAATCCTCGTACGACATGTGGTTCACAAATGCATTGAACCTATTGGTGAGATAAACCTTGAGCTAATTATCATTCGCAAAGGTTTTGGCGCTGCCTAATACAAGGAACATGGCTATTATCCGAGTCTCCTTATCAGTTGGTGCTCCATCTGCAGTATGGCTTGCGATTCCACCTAATATCCTTACCAAATTCTGGGCAAACTTTTGTTTTTGAAGAACTTCCATAGTTACTCCGGCAGCTAGGGCTTCTTCTGATGTAGGGTTTGGCACCGAGATGCTATCAAGTCGAAGTTGCGTGTCTAGGTGATTCAGATAATCACTGTAGGACGCATAGAACCCTTCCTGTCTACAGAAAATCATGGAAAATTGATTTACATCAAATCTTCCATCTGTACCTAAGACAGAGAATTCAAGCTTCATAGAATACATTGTTTTTGATAATTTTTCTATGTCCTTATATCCGTAAATAACTTTTTCGGCAGCATCTGGTTCACAATTTGTCTGTAACCCTGTCTCGTAATGCGAGTGGAAGTTCATTTCTCTTTCCAATTGTTGATAACAACAATGCACTATGATGAGATAGTAAATTGGTTGTAACATTTCCAGTGGTCTTAGAATAGTATCTAAGTGATGTCGGGTTTGGAAATATGATACTACAGTTCATGGAGTGTTCCTCCCACCCTTCTGTAGAGAACACCAGTGGAGCTTCTTGCATAGTGGTAAATTTAGCAATCATTTGCTCAGCAGTCCAGTTTGTAGTCATGATTGATGCCATCTTTTATTAGGTTTTTGACAATTTTATAGAAAATTCAATTCAATAGAATGATAAACCGATATAATTGATTTTTATCTATATTATTGAATTTTGTATACAAAACAGCAAACACGAAACTTTTTTTCTTTTTAATAACAACTTGTTGCACTTCTTTTCACGCATACACAAGCACTTGGAAAAATTTTAGCAAAACAAAATTTTTTTGCCAACAACAACAACAACATTTGTTTCTTTCTATATATATTTTTTTGTTGTTGCTCAATTCAAAATTCAATTAAATGCATATATTTAGCTAATATATGCTATACGAAAATTACGCGCACGATAAATATTATTATAATATTAATATAATGCGTTCACTAAATTACCTTTGTGTATTCTTTGGCCGCGATCGATGATTTATAAAAACAATTTTTTTTCTTTCTCTTAAACACTACGCGAAAATATTTACGACCGCCATTATATTCTTCATTCGTTAAACTGAAACGTCAGTTTTACTTTTTCTTTGTACTCTTATTCGCAATTAATCATTGCAGACACATGTTTAAATGTTGGCATGCATGATTTATTGGCACTATGAATCACAGGGTGATTCAAGTGAAATAAAAAATTAAAAATTTTAATGTTTTGATGTCATGACATAAATTTATGGACATAATTAAAGAAAACATAATATTTCTTGAAAAATTAAAGAAAAATTTAAGAAAAAGTAAAAATCGAATTTATAATGAAGAATATAAAAATGAAAAATTCCAAAAAATTTAAATATTAAAAAACGAAACAATTAAATATGAGTCTTTTGAAAATTGTAAAGAATTTATATTAGAATTTAATAAAATTTATTATGAATTGAATGAAATCATAAAAAATTTAATAATACGAAAAGAAGATGAAATAAATTTGGATTTATCCTCAGTTTGGGGTGAAGAAAGTAATTTGCCAAAAATGTCAAGCTTAGAGCCAATGGCGTTTTTAAGCGTCGGCAAAGAAACTTGAGGCAGGTCCTTTTCTTTTAAAAACAAAAATTAATCAAAAAAATTACAACATACTTCATTCGACTTATTGATAAATCAGCGGTTAGTTACATAATTTTGCCTTCCGCCTCTTGCACCTTAAATTGGTTTTAAATTAATTTCATTATTAAATTCTTAATCTAGTTTTGTATTGTTTGCTTACAATTAATTCTTATTTTAAAACATACTCATACATACTTATTTAATGCTGCCACCTTACGCCTGTAGGATGTTACTACTAAAATCTTTATTGAAGTTAAAAGTAAAACGATTTGTTTGGTACAAATATTTACAGATTTATTTACAATTTGAATCTAAATTTGACAACGTTTATCACTATTTAAATAAGCTTATTAATTGGCCGAACGTTCCGGTTTCGCGTTCTTTATCAACTGCACTTTATTTTCTATGGTAGCATGGGCTATGGTCCATGGTTCATGGGCTATGGTCCATGCTACCACAACATATTGTACAAACGCTGCAGCATAAAAAACAGCGCTGCAGCGCACCACATAGCGATAACCACTATCCACGCTTTGTTCATAATGTTAATTATTCTCCAGCGTGAGAAACCTTAAATTTATAGCCCCTCGCTTCGTCACCAGCGCTAGTGACAAAGCGAGAGACGCTATGCAATGAAAATGCAGACGTCGCATTTTCGGCTAACATTGGGTGCGCGCTTGCCTGGGTGTTGGTTAGCTAAGCCAACACACAGGCAGCTAGCGCTTGGAAACTTAAACCAATGCTTGTTGTTGTACAACAAACGCGACCTGCTCAACGCTATACTATTCGTCATAGCATAGCTCTGAGTCGGAGTGACGATCGCGAATCTCACGTATGTGTCGAACGGACGGAACGTCGGTGTGTCACCGAGCCATCATGGGTGGCTTCGAATAAACATATCAAGTGATCGTTCAGCCACTTGAAGAATTTGCTTAGCTTGGCACTTGTGTGACAAACTAAGTTGCTGTGAACAAAGAGTGGATGATTACTTGAGCTAACATAAACAGTGGTTTAATGTTGCGACCAAGCGTTGCCACCTGCTTGAAGAGCAAACTATAGGTGGGGGTTAGAACTGAAGGTTCCGCCACACGCCGAACAAACATACGAACATGTATAACATGTGTAATGAGGTCATATTGCCCAACGATAAATTATTATTTAAATTATTCTTGTTTTGCGTTATTCGCTTAGCCAAAATGTGTGTATGCTAATTACACCAATAAAATATTAAAATTAATTTACCTCTTGGTTCTGCTTTGTCAGCATTTGACGCTGGCCGCACAGAAGTAAATGTTGGCTTTATTTTATTGTCTTTAAATAAAATGAAAACTGATCGCCCAGTTGTTGTTGCGGTAGATCAGTGTTCATTTTATTGTCTTACTTTTATTTTACTTGACTTGGTTTGTTTACTTTACTGGCCTTGGCATTGAGTTTATATAAAAGTGCCGCAATGCAATGAATGTTGATCGCTCGCTTAGTTGTTGCGGTGGATCAACTTTCATTGCCAGCACTTGGCTACCAGTAAAAAGACAATATTTTGGGGAATGCCTCGTTGTGAACAACAACACATTGAAGGCAAAGGGAGTTAGCATCAAAATAAAAAAGAAATAAAGCATTGTTGATTTTAATTTTAAGTTTCTTAAGTATTTAGTCAAACAGCTAATTCAATTAACTTGTTTTAGCCCAAAACAGTAGGTGAAATGGTAACTTATTATGAATTACACAAAATTTTTTAGGAATTAAAAAAAAAATTTATAAAACAATTCATATAAAATAAAAGAATAACGAATAATACAAAGAAACATACCTAGAGACTACCGCCTTTCAGTTATTTTTGCGTCTTCGAAAAAAATCCGCATTTTATTTTTAAAAAAAATCGCCTTCACGATGAAATAATTTAATTAAAAGTTTCTTCTTTTTTTATTTTTAATTTTTCTATATATTTTTTAACGAATTAATTTTATATTTATCAAAAAGTAATGTTTTCTTAAATATTACTTAGCTAGCGCTACAACCGTACAGTGGTTGTCAGCTTATTTGATGCAAGTGAAAAAAAAGTTAATACTTGAATTATCTGCTAAACTAAATGAGATATTTACAAAAGTTAAAAGCAATTTTTTTTTTCAGAATATGTGTTTTTAATTATGTAATTAAAATTTAAATTAATTGTATAATTATAAGGAAAACAAAAAAGAAAACAAAATAGTAGTATTTTCAAATTGAGCAGCTTGTTTGATGCAGTATAAAAAACATTTAAAAGATAACAAAATAGCTAATTATTTGTAAGATTTTAATATTTGGTGTGGTAACCCTTTTGAGCCACAACATCCGACAATCTTTTTGGCATCGATTCAACAAGTTTTAGTGTGGTTTCTGTCGTTATTTTGTTCCTTAAAGCTTTCTTGAGACCTTTTTACTAGAAATGTTGTGTTTTCTAATGTTGGTTTCCAACAGTGCCCATAAATTTTCGATGACATTCAAGTCGGGTGACTGCGCCGGTGGTTCTATCACATGCGGGCAGTTCCATATGAGCCAGGTCTGAACCACACCAGACTTGTGCTTGGGGTCATTGTCCTGATAAAACCGGAAGTTGCGCCTTAGGTTCAGTTTTTCTGCAATTTGCAGCAAATTTTCTTTCAGGACATTAAGGTACATAGTTTTGTCCATATTTCCTTCTATAAACACCAAATTTCCTACACCAGTTGCTGCCATGCAAGCCCATACCATGACACCTCCACCACCGTGTTTTACTGTTGCACGCAAATTCTTAAGCTGAAGCTGTGTATTGGTCTTTCGCCACACGTAGGACCTTCCATCCGAACCAAATATATTAAATTTGGATTCATCTGAAAAAATTACGGTTTTCCAGAAGTCCAAGTCCTTTGAGATATGGTTTTGTGCGAAGTTTAGCCGGCTTATCTGATTTTTTTTATTTATGAAGGGCTTTTGAAGTGGAACTCGACCATAAAAATCATGGGAACGCAAGAGACGTCGAATTGTTGACGCACTACACGTCTTGCCAAGAGAATTCTGTACCTCATTTGACAATTGTTGAGCTGATAACCTGGACTTTTCTGATAATCCATCGTTCATCACACGGTGTAAAAATTTTATTTGGCGCTTTTCTGCCCTTGTTTTGTACCCTATTCTCTCGCAAAAATCTTTCAATTATATGCTGGACTGTTGATGCTGCCAAATTAACCATTTCAGCTATTTTACGTTGTGATTGGCCATTTTTGAAGTGATGAATGACCAATTCTCGTTGTTCAATACTTGTGCGCCGTCCCATTTTTAAATTATTTCGACACTACCGCTTAACTTGCCTGATCAGACTAAAAACTATGCAGTATCTACTACAATGAACCTGCACAAGAGACATAAAAAAAATATGCGAACGAACTCTTAAAATAACGGGAGATATCCTGTTAGAAGTTGGCTGCATCAAATAAGCTGCTCAATTTTTTATCTCACTTATTTTTGTTTTTGTTCTTTTTTTGTAGAATGACAAAGAATATGAAATGAGTGGAAGGCCTAGTGCAAAGTAAACATATTGTTCTATAAAATACAGTTTTTTTTATTTCGTTATCTCATTTAGTTTTAAGTTATCAGACTTTTATTATTGTTTTCATTACTTGCATCAAATAAGCTGACAACCACTGTATATCGGTCTTGGCCTCATCTAAGAATTTGCCCCACCCATTTCTGTCTCTCGCTTGTTATCGCCACTTGGAAATTCCAAGCTTCGTCAGGTTGTCCTCTACTTGTCCTCTACTTCTACTTGGTACCGAATCGAATATTTTCTACGCGGAGCATCGTCTTTCATGCGCTTTTTTCTTAAATATTGTTAACGATTGAAACCATTGGACAACAACAAGGAAAAAAACCACGACGTACTCATACACTAAAATATTAAAAAGCCACTCAAATTTAACTCAATAACAAGAAAGTAGTTAAAAAAATGTGGATATATTTATTCAGTTATTTATTTCATGCTTAAATACAGTTCTGATTACAGTAAGATACGAGGTGTGTTCAAAAAGTACTCGGAATTTTCGTTTTTTCAAAAAAATATTTATTTATTCGTCTACATCAATGTGGTCCCCTTCAAAGTATTCCCCCCCCCCCCACACAGATATAATACAGATATAATACGACCTTTGTTTCTTCAATCGAGGAAAAACGCCGTCCTTTCATGGGTCTCTTCATTTTTGGGAACAGGAAAAAGTCACACGGAGCGATATCTGGTGAATATGGAGATTGGGGCATGTCTACGGTATTGTTTTTGGCCAAAAAATTACGAACAAGCAACGACGAGTGAGCAGGTGCGTTATCGTGGTGCAAAAGCCATGAATTGTTTTTCCATAAATCGAAGCGTTTTTTTCGGATTGCTTCACGCAAACGTCGCATAACTTCAAGGTAATACTCCTTATTACCCGTACGACCTTGTGGTAAGAACTCTTGATGCACTATGCCATTATAATCGAAGAAAACAATAAGTAAAACCTTGACATTTGCTCGAACCTGACGTGCTTTTTCGCTCTTGGTGACGTTGGATGCTTCCAGGTGGACGATTGTGCTTTGGTTTCGACATCATAACCGTACACCCATGTTTCATCACCAGTTATGACCCTTTCAAGCCAACTTGGATCGTCTTTGACGTCATTTAACAGCTCCTGAGCGATGTTCATGCGATTGTTTTTTTGGTCAAAATTCAGCAGTTTTGGAATAAATTTTGCTGCCACTCGTTTCTTGCCCAAAACATTTGAAAAATTGTTATGACATGAGCCATTTGATATGCCAACTTCATCAGCAACTTCTCTAATTGTGATTCGGCGATCATTCATAACCATTTTTTTCATTTTTTCACATTTTCATCGATTATTGACGTGCTGGGTCGACCGGAGCGTTCGTCATCTTCAACGTCTTCGCGGCCATCTTGGAAACGCTTATACCATTCGTTAACACTTGTTTTTTTCATAGCAGACTCACCATAGGCTTTTTGTAACATTTCACACACTTTGTTACACTTAATTTAATTTTTTACGCAAAATTTAACACAAATCTTTGACTCTTCAATTCTTCCATTGTTTAAACAAGCAAAAATCGCCGAGCTCGTAAAAAAACGTCGAACCTTAGCGACTACCACAGACAAAGTAAACAGTGAATATAGCGGAAAATTTCATCATACTTTACAATAAAAAAAAAATTTTGACAATCGGACTCTCCAGACCCGCAAAATTTAAAAATTCCGGGTACTTTTTGAACACACCTTATAACTATAACAGGTTTGTTTAGCAGTTTCAGTACTTTGTACCTTATTTTCTTTAAATTTGTAGGTAAAAACTACAAAAAGTGTCAAAAAGACAGAAAAAATTATAAAACAACATTCTACACAGTACCAAAGCGCTAAGCCAAGGGGCTAAAGAACAAAAAAGTTTTTTTAGCAAAGCGTTTCAATACTTTATACCTTATTTACTTTAAAATTGTAGGTAAAAAACTACAAAAAATCTCAAAAAGACAAAAAATTATAAAATAATATTGCACACAGTACCAAAGCACTAAGCCAAGGTGCTAAAGACGGGGTAAATCTAATTAGCCACTAAGTAACGATCACGTTCGTATGTTTGATTTTAACTTCAATGGCAGAAAAAATAAATTATCTTCAATTTTAAGTTTACAATTATTTTAAATTGTCCTCTACCCCAAAATCTTAATACAATTTAAAAAAATATTTTTCTTAAAATGCTTTACTTAAATCGCTCTCACGATGAAATACTTTAATTAAAAGTTTCTTCTTTTTTTATTTTTTATTTTAATATATTTTTTTTAACGAATTAATTTTATATTTATCAAAAAGTAATGTTTTCTTAAATATTACTTAGCTAACGCTACAACCGTATGTCGGTCTTGGCCTCATCTAAGAATTTGCGCTTCCCATTTCTATCTCTCGCTTATATTTTATTTTATTACTTAGCTAACGCTACAACCGTAAGTCGGTCTTGGCCTCATCTAAGAATTTGCGCTACCCATTTCTATCTCTCGCGAATATTTTATTTTATTACTTAGCTAACGCTTCAACCGTATGTCGGTCTTGGCCTCATCTAAGAATTTGCGCTACCCATTTCTATCTCTCGCTTATATTTTATTTTATTACTTAGCTAACGCTACAACCGTATGTCGGTCTTGGCCTCATCTAAGAATTTGCGCTAACCATTTCTATCTCTCGCGAATATTTTATTCGCGGAGCATCGTTTTTTCTGAAATATTGTTAACGATTAAAACCATTGGACAACAACAAGGAAAAAAACCACGACGTACTCATTCACTCCGCGAAAATATTAAGCCACTCAAATTAACTCAATAACAAGAAAGTAGTTAAAAAAAATCTGGATATATTTATTCAGTTATTTATTTTATTCTTAAATACAGTTCTGATTGCACTAAGTATACAAACAAATAAAATAGTATTCAGTTTTAAAAAAAATTAATTCATACGAAATAAGTATAAAGCCACTTCAAGCAATAGTAATTTGTAAATACTACACAATTTTTTTTTTGTTTAATTAGTAAGAAGTATTTCCTCCATTGCTGTTAATCACCTTGTGGCGGAACCGTCAGACGGGAGTGACCATATACGAGGCTAGCTACATGGGCTACGCCGGAACTGTAAAACCCTGGGCTACGTCTCGTATGATAGCCACGTCGTCCACCAAAGTGAATCTTGTCGGCTGCTGCACTTCCCAGTGCTCTCCTTCAACCTCGATTTCTCCGGTCATAGCATCGGGGACCATGAATACCAGGCGAGCGATATGCCTACCCGTTACGACTGAGCACGCGTTGCGCAGAAATACCTCCTTCTTCTCGCCCCCCAACACGACGTTGGTGTATGTGTCGGTTACCCTCACAACCGGGTACTGCAGCTTACTTACTGTCCAAAGCGCCAGAGCCAGATCTCTATCGCCCGTATTCTCTCCGACGCTCACCACGGCTACTGTGAGCGTCAAAATAAAGTGTACAAAAGCAATTGTTATAATCAAGTTTTTATTTCATACTTTTCATATATGACTACACTTATCTTTTTATATTTTTTAAATCAATATTCAATTCTCTATTTAATTAAAAAAAAGAACAAAAAATTTTCACAACAATAAAAGTAATCAAACAAAAACAGATTTCAGTCCATATATTACGCGTCAAAAAAAAGTGTACAAGCATTTGTTTTTCTTAATTGATAGTTGGTTAGTATTTGGTTGATTTTCCTTTTGCTTTTATAACAGCGCTTAGTCTTCGGGGCATTGATTCCACAAGTTTTTTTGTTACGTCAGAAGAAATTTTCTGCCACTCCTCCATTATAACGGATTTCAGCATATCCTTACTGCTAATTGTCCTTTTTCGGATTTGGCTATCTAGATACTCCCACAAATGCTCGATTGGGCTTAAGTCCGGCGACTGGGGGGGATGATCTAGTGTTTTGGGAGTGTGATAAAGCAGCCATTCTTTCACTATCTTTGCAGTGTGCTTGGGATCATTGTCCTGTTGGAATATCCAAGATCCCTGTAATCCCAATTTTTCCACACTGGTTAGCAAATTGTTTTTCAAAATATTCATTTAGTCCAGCTTATTCATTGTGCTTTCAATAAAAACCAAATTCCCAACTCCACTTGCCGCCATACATCCCCAGACCATCACCGAAACCTCCTCCGTGCTTGACCGTTGTGATTAAGTTTTGATCGGCATATTCATTATTTTTGGTTCTCCATACTTTTACAGGTTTTTTCTGGCCAAATACCTCAAATTTGCTTTCATCAGTAAATATGATATTATTCCAGAAAGAAACATCTTTATTTTCATGTCTCTTTGCATAGTCCAGACGTTTTTTCTGATTAACTGCCGATATGAGCGGCTTCTTACGAGGGGATCGACCATGTAACCCATTTGCATGTAATGCTCGACGTATAGTGCTAGCACTTACGTTAGTACCTGATGTAAATGAGACTTCCTCCGATATTTTAACAGCGCTTTTAAACGGATTCTTCTTCACATCCCGCACTATAGATCTAATTTCAACTTCACTTAAAACTTTTTTTCTGCCTGCACCTGGGAAATTTTGTATTTGAGAACGGCAAGTTCTCTAATATCAGTGAAGTTTGTTTGCCCATTTTAAAAATATATACCGTACTTGACACTCAATCGCAACTAATTACATCAAAACATTAACAATGCTTCAATGAATGCAAGAAACAAATAAACAACCAATTATAACGGTATTGTTAACGGTTTGGCATAGTTGAAATGCTACAGAAGAAAGCTGTACACTTTTTTTTGACGCGCAAAATATGGATTATATTTTGTTTTTGCTTTACAACTTTTGTTGTAAAGTTTTGTTGTTGTTTTTTTACAGTTAATAAGAGAGTTGAATAACGATTTCAAAAATATAAAATGATAAGTTTAGTCATATATTAGAAGACAGAAATATAAACTTTATTATAACAAATGATTTTGTACACTTTATTTTGACGCTCACAGTATATCTGAGTCCGAGAGGCTCCAACGCTGCCATTCGCCGCCGCGGGCAGCCGTTACATATAACGCGAAGCCCTCTCTGAAGCACGCATCTATGTACTTCATGCCGACAGCCACAGCCGTGAGTTTCGGAGTGATCACCGTTCTCTCTGTCACAGGCAATCCGCGTTAAGGAATGCTTAGCTCCTGTCCTGACGGCCACGAGAGGAGTTGTTCTCTAGCCATTTCCAGCAGTGCAACGCGTATGCCCCAGGCTCTCCAATCTATCCTTTCGCCGACGGCAGTTTCAGTAAGGGCCGTTAATACCGTGTTCGCACCGGTGCACAGTGGCGGAAATGCCGGAAAACCTGGCCAAAAGTCGAAAAATAACGGGATTCGCACAAAACTTGGCAATTTTATGTTTTAGAGGTCACTGATCACGAATATGGAATTTATTTTTCAAAATTCAAGGTTTTCTAGGTCGCTGGTCATGAATATCAAAATTATTTTTCAAGATTCAAAATGGCGGATACAAAATGGCGGACACATAATACTCAAAACAATTTTAATTCAACCAAATTTTTTATACTTCAGTTTTTAATTTTTCCAATTTTGAATAAAAAGAATTCGTGCTGGTTTTAAAGAGTTTATTTATCAAGAAATGACTCATATTACAAAACCAAAGTGCATCACCTAATTGTCCTAGGTTTTACTTTATGTATGAACAGTAGTTACATAATGTACGATTAATTAAATAACTTATAATTTAGAACTCAATCACTATCTGACGCGAGACTTTCATCTGATTCACTGCTATTTATTTCGCTTGGTTGTGCAACATGTTTGGAACTCGCGTAGCATCCTGGAGGCAGTAAAAGTTGTATAGCTTCGGAAAATAGACTGTTGTTCTTTTTCGGTGGCAAAGTTCTTAGGCTCGTAATAAATGGATCGGACGAAACCAGCAACCAATGAAAAATGTCTTCCATGTTTTTTTCTCTTGAACATTTCCGCGAAAAGCCATCACGAAATTTCTTTACATCTTTATTTCTTGCCTCTTGTGCCTCTTCCGACAACTGACCGATTGGCAACGGAGCCAATTCGACAATCAATGGGCCATGAATAAGGACTTCATGAATGAATGTTGGCATGTTGTACCATGGATAACAGTCTACTAGCTGTTTCGCTAAGTCCAAGCAGAAGTTCTTAAACATGGGTACATTGACACCGAACCCACTCGATATAACTTGGAGTACAATATGTGCTTTGTAAATGAGATCATTCTCTACTCCCAAAATTTTGGCAGATGTTGCAGAATTTGCAAAAAAACGCCTAGCAGTATTACCATCATTTGTGCTTCCGAAACCTCCCGATTTTGGCGAATCTACAATGAGCCCCATTTGATCTTTAAATGCAATTTGAATTTCTTTTTTTCGCTCTGCCACTTTCAGCTTTTCTTCAGATAACCGTACTTGCCATTTTTTTTGTGCCCAGTTTGTAGCCAATGTGCAAAAAGTACTCAAAAAAATGAATCCACGCATGCAAAGATGGAAGCCCGAAACTTAAATTTAATTCATTGATTGGCAAAGACAGCATTAGATCAAGATCGTTAAATGGCTTAGAAGTCGCATTGCAAAGATAACAACGCAATGTTGATTTTGTCATTGTTATAGCGTTGCGAACTTTTCCATCTATCATTGTAAAAATAAGTTTGTAGGTCACTTGGATCTGTCTATTGTTTTGAGTGGTAATGTAAGGTGCAAGTCCTGTAATTTGTTCGTCGATATAACTATGTTCATTTAAGGTTGTTGATAATGTTTCTTTCGAAATTTGTAATCTGATGGGTCGGCAATAGCGAGCAGATGAAGGCTTTGGATTTTTCCAAACTATTACTTTTTCGACTGTTTCTTCGTTGTTGGCAGTTAATTGAAGAGGCACAAGAGAAGTCAATAAAATACTTTCATCTGATGCATCTTGGTCGGCAAACTTTTGTTTGTACTGGCTTTGTCCCGAAGAGCCATCAAAACCGTACTTGACAATCAACTCAATATTTGAAATCTCTTCCAGCTTTAAAGTTTCCAAAACATCAGTTTGCACTGTAAGAATTCGTGCACAAGTGTGATCGAGAAGAGATTGTAGAGGGACTTCAGCGCACGTTTCTGTAACAGTTACATTTTTCGGATAGCATGCAAGTTTTGCGTCTAACAGTTTTTCGTACGAAGGGTACACTCGAACATTGTATTGTTTAAGTCTTTTTTTGAGAGTCCGGTACGCGTGGCGGGTTAGTTTTCCTTCGACAACATCAGATAACGCCAGAGACCCTGACATTTCGGGAACTAACGGAATGCTTGACTTTTTATAAGCTACTTTATACTTGTGTGCGCGTTGTGGAGAAGTCATGGTGATATCCTGAAGAACACTCGCCGCTTCTGATGATCCTGTTGCTCGCAAACTCATCTGCGTTGCGTACGCCAATTCAGATGCATCATACATAGCTCGTAGCTCTGCAATTTTACGTCTTTTTGAGTGTTCACTCGACTGTTCAAATGATATAATAGGACGACCCAGCGATACAGGTGTTTTTATTTTCTTGCTATGTTGAACAGGACTATCAGGACAAGCTTTTCTCTGGAAATTGTCAGTAATAATTTCAGTAAGTTGCAACACACGATTGTATATATTATATATGACTATTTATTCATGATACCTTTATATTGATAGTTGTTTCGAGCCAATTTGCGTTTTTTTGCAAAAATCGATCCTTTGTCTTGTTGCAGGCATTCCACTTTTGTTTCATTTTAATGAGCGTCAATCTCAATGTCTCTACAGTATTTTGATCAATTTCATAATGTTCACGCTTCTTTTCGATTGCTTTTTTATGCAAAATATCCAATTGTTCATTAAAATTGAGGTGCAGTTTTTTGGGCAGGTAGTTGAATAAATCTCGTCGACTCCACACGACATCTTTGTCGATTGTTTCTAAAATAAAAAAAAAAAATTGTCTTATAGAACTCCTTGTGTTATGATCAGGTACACTGTAAAAAATCAATCATAAAATTACTACTTTTCTCGTAGCTAAAACTGGGACCTATATGAAAAGTAGCATTTTTATTAGGGGAAGTATTCTAAATTAAGGTATTTTTACTAGGCTGTAAGTAGTTTTTTTACGAGAACGGGTGATTTCGGGCAAAAATCATTGAATATACTAGATTCAGACTACTTTACTGAATATAAAAAGCGTAAAAAAACCGCGGACATCGATGGACAAAAAAGTATTTTCATGATCTTTTAGTAATAAACGCTAGAAAAGTTGTCAACTCTAGGCCAACTTTGACAATAACATTTTATGCACACACACAAGTTCAATTTTAGAATAGTAGAAAATTGTTGCAGTACATACCATCAGTATCACTCCCCATTTTTCTGGAATGAATGGCAGCACTTGAAAAAAAACGACGTGCACTTGAAAAATATCGAATTTTGGAGGCTTTTCAGCGACACTAGGAAGTAACGCGGCGGACGAGATTAAAGATCGCGATGACAATCGAGATGACAGGGACAACCGGTTTCTCCATCAGAATAGCATACAGTAACGCCATCTGCACCAGAGAGAGTAACTTCCGAAGCGAATTTCTACCTTGCCATTTTTCGACTTTTGGCCAGGTTTTCCGGCATTTCCGCCACAGTGCGGTGGCTTGGTTGCCGATGTTGAAGTCCCTGGCCGTGTTAACTCCAATGCTTCCTGGCATTAACGCTCTACTCTGGGCGTTCCGTTCGATGGCAGCTGCAGTAAGGATGAGTTTGCCCCGCTCATATTGCTTGCTAAAGCCGAGCCCGACGTAGCGCAACCGCAGTGCGGCCAGTGCGTCTGCACTGTATTTAAACGCAGTAGGCTGGTCGGCGATCATGTTGATTAGGCCTTCGTCACCCAGCAGCGGGACGCACTCAGCCGCTTGCTTTATCTCTTCCTCCCTCATGTCCGACCTTGGCTTGTTAGTAGTTATCAGGCCGATAACGGCATCCGATAACCTTGGCAAGTAAGTTATCAGCGACCAGGTATTGGTGCGCAGTGCCGTTAGCTCCAGGCAGAGTAGAGCTCAAGTGGCTGTTGCCCTGAAAGCTAACTTTGCTCATTCTGGCCTCGAAGTCCATGATCACATCCAAGGGTTCGTGCGTGATTTGATTGCTCACACCCCATGCTTTTTTGCTGGCTGCCAGACCCACTTCATACGCTGCAACATCTGCGGCAGATGTGAATTCTATGTTACCGTTACTTGCATGCATTTCCCGGTTGTGCAACTCGGCCATAGCGTCGAGGTAGCCGGAGACGTCAGAGCGTAACAGCCTCTTGAGGTTTAATGCATATAATTGGTCGGTGGACATATCACGATGTGCTGGCTTGCATACTCCCCCCCTAGCGCTTAAGGCGCGATACAGCAAATCTCTGCGGTCAGGAAATTCTTCTACCGCTTCGTGTATGGACCGGCGATGAAAGCTGGGCGAACTTCTTCGATTGGCGATATGGTGGCGCAGCTTTTTCGTTGGTACTTCCACCAGGCTGTTGCGTCCCTAGTTTAGCCATTGTTCTGGGTCCCACGAGGTCCACCGGCGGGTCGGAAAATGTCACGACCTTTTTTTGACGATTATACGCTGGCGTTGTGTGTTGGTGGTTAGACGAGGGCCTTGCCCGTCCCACGATGTCCAGCGGTGGGTTGGAAAAAGTCACGACCTTATTTCGACGATTATACGCTGGCGTTGTATCTTGGCGGTTGGACGAGGGCCTTGTCCGTCCCTCGATGTCCAGCGGCGGGTCGGAAAAAGTCACGACCTTTTTTTGCTGAATAGCCGATCGCTCTGGTTCGAGGTCGTCAAGCACTTTAGGTATAAATGCTGCTTTTAACCTGTCGATTGAAATTTTCGCAAAAAAATCCGTATTTTATTTTTAAAAAATCGCCTTCACGATGAAATAATTTAATGAGAAGTTTCTTCTTTTTTTATTTTTAATTTTTCTGTATTTTTTTAACGAATTAATTTTATATACACTTGTGCTCACATAATTAAGTCACGCATAAGATAGAGAAAAATTATGTCAAAACTCAAGTTTTATTAAGAAAACAACAAATTTTTTTTTAAAAAATTAAAGTAACAATTTTTAATTCAATACTATATCGTTTCTTATGAGTTTTATTTTATTAAAAAAATCAAAGCGCTCTATGTTTATCCATTTTAGAATTAAATCAGTGCTCATATAATTAAGTCATCTGAAAAAAAAAATTATCATTTTAAAGTTATGAAACTTTTAACCAAAAATACCTTATAAACAGTCAGTATTTCGTTGGATACCCTCGCTGTCGTATGACTTCTGCACATCTATTGCCCATTGAACTCACTAGGGTAGCGCACTGATCAGGAGTTATGCGGTTCCATTCGTCCTTGATTATTTCCCACAACGATGCCTTCCTTGTAGGTTTCTTTGCCGCAACTACCCTTTTTATAATGCTCCATAGATTTTCTATAGGGTTTAAGTCCGGGCTTTGAGGCGGCCATTTAAGAGTTTTGACATGGTTGGCATTTATCCAGTCCTTAACGACCCGGGAGCAGTGTTTCGGGTCGTTATCCTGCTGGAAAATCCAAGATAACGGCAAATCGTCAGCATAATCCCCAAGTAAATGTTCTGCTAGGATATCTTTGTACATTATGCCAGTCATTTTACCATCAATTTGTGCAATTGGGCCAACACCTGATGCAGTAAAGCACCCCCACACCATTACTGAAGAGCCACCATGCTTAACTGTTTTCTTTGTGTATCTGGGGTTCAGTTCTTGCAATGGTGGACGCCTTACATACGGTTTTCCATCATTTCCAAATACGTTAAACTTGGTTTCGTCGCTCCAAACCACTAGACTCCAGAACTTCGAGTCCTTATGCAGATGCTCTTTAGCAAACTCCAGTCTTTTTTTGATATTCTTTTTGGACACATTGGGCTTTCGTCGCGCAATTCGTCCATTCAAAAAATTTTCTTGCAGTCGTCGGCGCACAGTTTGTGCAGATATTCTTACCCCATGGTACTCTTCCATTTGAGCCCTTATTTCGGTGGAAGTCAAAAAATGGTCTGACTTGCTCAGCCTAACCAATTGCCTATCGTCAGTAGTTGTTGTCTTCCTTTGCTTTTTTCGCGGTAAGTTTTCGAATGTTCGATGTTTTTTGTAATACTTAATGGCATTATTGACTTTTCCTCTAGAAAAGCCCAAAAGATTTTTAACATGTCCAACGCTTTTCCATTTTTGGAAACAGTCCCATATAATCTTCCTCTCGCAAGAAGTTGAGCTCTTGTTCTTACCCATTATTTTTATTGGATACTAATTTTTTTTTGGAAAATACGTAAATAAAAATTTAATGATTTTTTCAATCAAAGTTCAATTCAAAGCTATTCCGTAAAAAGCCAATTTACCTTTTTCAGAACAATAGTGGTATTCAATGAACGACGTATACATACTGAAGCGTAAAAGTATAAGTTTACGCTGCGCGTTTCCACGACTCTACCCTGAAAAATGCCGAGTAAACTGCGTAATTGTCTAAAAAAAGTTTTTTTTGACATATGACAATACAGTAAAAATTTATGAATTCTTTTCAATAGCACAGATTTATTTAAAATGCCAAAAGTAAGCCAAAAAATTAAATTGATTCAAGATCTTCAAAAAAATGCATTGGAGGAGCTCATGTTATTGTACACTGTTGGATCCATTAATGGCAAGCGCGCAAAGGAATTTTTCACTTTTGAAATTTTGTGACAAGGTTTTTTTCTGATTATATAGGACAACGTTTAAGTCAAAAGGAGACTACAATTATTGACGATCTCATCCTACATACAGCAATAGTCGAGCATTTGAGGTATGCCGTTCCATTTATTCGAAACTCTGTTCCTAAATCGCAACACTTCTTTGTAAAAATCCTACCACATTTGGATGAGAATCGATTTAAGGAACTAGCTCGTTTAAGCTGGAAAAACTTTCATGTAGTGTTACAACTTATAAAGAGTGATGACATTTTTAGTGGACCTCGTTCCGCTGCACAAATGCCAGTGGCTATGCAGCTTGTGATAGTCCTTTATCGGCTTGGTTCTTACGGTGAGGGAGCTTCTATTTCAAAAATTGCAAGGCTGTTCGGAGTGGGTGATGGGGGTACCATCCAGCTTTTTACCTATAGGATATTCAAATCACTTTTAAATTTAAAAAGCAGGTTTATAGTTTGGCCAAGCACTTCAGAGCGACAGGAAATAGTTGCATCAACATTCAACGAACTACCGCATTGCATTGGTTATGTGGATGGAACGGAAATTAAGATTGCAGAGAAGCCTCAACAGGATCCAGAGTCATTTTTTTCACGAAAACATGTTTATTCTCTGAAAGTGCAAGGAGTTTGTGACTACAAAAAACGAATTCGTCACTTGGTACTTGGATACCCTGGGAGCGTTCACGATAGCAGAATTTTCAACAATTGCGATTTGTCCCTAAATGTTCATGAATACTTTTCCAAAGCAGAATGGTTGGCTGGAGACAGTGCCTACAAGCTGACACCTACGCTTATAACGCCTTACAGAGAGAACGCCACTTCAGGAAGTAGAGAAGATAGAAAAACTTTTAACAAAACTTTTAGCAAGTATCGAGTAAGAATCGAACATTGCTTTGGCGATTTAAAAGAGAGATTCGGCAGCTTAAAAGAACTAAAGATTGCTATAAACAATGACCAAAGTATTAAATTTGCTTGCCAATGGATATTGGTGTGTTCAATTTTGCACAATATAATTTTGGAAAACGATAACGAAGATACTGTTGAACCTGTTTTAGAAGAAGATAATGAAGATGATGTTTCCAATTCAAGTGAAGTTACTGGATTCATAACGGCAGCAGGCGAACTTAAACGACGTGCACTTCTGGAAATTTTAAGAGACACTTAATAACATTTTAAAGAACTTGTCCAAAATTTTGATTGGAAATTTTTTTTATTTAATTAATTTTTTTGTTGAAATCACAAAGAGTTATAGTCATAAAAAAACTAAAAATAACTTATATATTTATATAAAGACTTCTTCAATTAATTGCATTAATTTTGCAAATATAGAGTTTATCAAGTTTTAAAAATATGAGATCAATATATATGCATGCTTATTAGTAACAGTCTTCCAGTTTATAGTTACATATCAGCAGTGACTTGGAGGAAAAATACTGAAGCAGGCTGGCTGCCTGATGAAAGAATGATACAAGTTTTGTTTTAAAAGAGACGTGAATTTTTTTATGCTATCTAACTGATTTTATGCTTGAGCTCAACTTCATATTTTCGTATTCTTTCTTCCATTTCTATCCTCAATTTCTTTTCTTCACTTTCTATTTGCAGCTTTGCCAAAGAAATTCTTTCGTTACTTTCTAACTCCTTTCTTTTAAGCTCAATTCTGTCTTTCTCTAGTTGAACTTCTGCTTGCCACTTTTTGTCGTCACTTTTAATCCTCTCTTCCTGCAGGGACTGTAAAATCCCTATAGC
Organism: Dichetophora obliterata; assembly: GCA_963920525.1. NCBI lineage: Eukaryota > Metazoa > Arthropoda > Insecta > Diptera > Sciomyzidae > Dichetophora > Dichetophora obliterata. Next base: position 191,111,336 of record OY986438.1, read on the forward strand.
GTTAGAGTTGCTTGAAGGTTTGCTTTTTTTACACTTCTTTAGTTGAGATTTAAAATTCTCAAAAAAAATTTTTGGAGAAGTGGTATCTTCAACACAACTAGCATTTATATCCTCGCGAGAATCATCAACGGGATACTCATCAATAAAATCATGGATAGTATCATTAGTTAAATCATGCATAGTGTCATTAGTTAAATCTTGCATAGTATCATCAGTAAAATCATGCAGAGTATTGTGGTTACTTATTATTCTTTTATACTTCAGAAAATAAATAAACACTTTTTGATTTAATTAAGTCTATATTTACAATCTCAATATTTACAAGAACAGAAAATGTTTTATTGCAGCAAGAAATGCTGCAGGTCAATTTGCGCGCGTTCACGAAACTCAACTGAACTAGCTATGGTAGCATAGACCAGAGCCCATGCCACCACAGCATATTAAAAATCCGCTGCAACGCTACGTATAGCGTCGCAAACACACACATAGCCGCAACGAATATAATTACTTTTTCCATTGTTTATAAAAACGTAAAACAATGCAATGAGCGTCAACGGTCGTTGACGCTGGCATTTATAAATGTCCGACTCGTCATCAGCGCTAATGACGCGACGGACAATGCGATAAGCAAATGCTTACGCTGCACATACCAGCTATGTGCTGGCGACTCAATGGCCTGCGTGTTGGGTAGCTAGTCCAACAGGCAGGCAACGATCGCTAAGCATAGACACAGTCAGAACGTAATATGACCGCCATAGAGAGCCGTTATTCAGCGACATAAATTTGATCGCTATACTTGACGGTTTGTTACTTATGACAAGGCGTCAGATGGCGAGAAAGTCAACGCGTTCTGAACTAGTTAAAACCAATGGAATGCCTGCTGAAATAAGAGCAGCGGCAGTCAAATATGTGACGAATTATTTGCTTGGCTTACCACTTCATGATAAGCCAAGCAAAGTTAGTCATTGTGTTGGCGACTGTGTGTGTCAGGTTATTTAGCGACAGAGTGTCGCTGGATAGCTTGAAGAGCTGCAGAGTGAGGGATGGCGTCACTGAAGGTTCCGCCACAATACTCCCCCCCTAGCGCTTAAGGCGCGATATGTTGAATCGCTGCGGCCTGCAAACTCTCCTACCGCTTCGTGTAAGGACCGGCGATGACATCTGTGAAAATTTCGCCGGCTGTCGATATGGTGACGCAGTTCTTGCGTTTGGTATTTCACCAGTCTGTTGCGTCTTTCTTTTAGCCTTTTGCTTTTGTCCAGCGATGTCCACCGGTGGGTCGGAAAATGTCACGACCTTTTTTTGACGAATGAGCGTGGGCTTTGCACGTCCCGCGGTGTCCAACGGTTGGTCGGAAAATGTCACGACCTTTTTTTGACGAATGTGCGCGGGCTTTGCACGTCCCGCGGTGTCCAACGGTTGGTCGGAAAATGTCACGACCTTTTTTCGAAGAATGGGCGCGGGTTTTGCACGTCCCGCGGTGTCCAACGGTTGGTCGGAAAATGTCACGACCGCGTCTCGACGATTGTGCGATTTAGTTGGCGCAGAGTCGATAAGCTCTTTAGGCATGAAAGCTGCTTTCAACCTATCGATTGATATTTTCGCTGCTTTGCCCTTGATGTTGATGGTAAAATACTTGTCGTTTCTTTCAATGACTTCGTACGGGCCATCATACCGTGGCAGCAGCGGGCGTTGGACCTTGTCGATTCGGACAAATACATGCGAGCAATTATTCAATTCGCTCTGCACGAAAACTTTTGGCTTATCGTGATGCTTGATCGAGGCAGGTGCAATTTTTTGCATTGCTTCTCTAAGCTCTACTATGAAGTCGGCTTCGCTGATTTTTTTAGCCGAAGGTGTCAGGAATTCCCCCGGGATCTTCAATGTTTCGCCGTAAACCATTTCTGCTGGCGTCGATCCGATGTCCTCTTTGATGACGGAGCGTAACCCAAGGAGTATGAGCGGCAATATGTCGCACCAGTTGTCGTTTTCGTGGCATGTAATAGCTGCCTTGAGGGTGCGGTGCCACCTTTCTATCATGCCATTAGCCTGTGGGTGATATGGGGTAGTTCGATAATGACTAATGCCGAGAAGAGAGTTAAGCTGTCGAAATAGGTCCGACTCAAACTGCCTTCCGAGGTCGCTAGTTATCTTAAGCGGTTTTCCAAAACGAGCTACCCATCCTGATAGCAGGTTCCTGGCGACGGTCTCTGCCGTCATGTCAGGTATTGGAATCGCTTCCGGCCATCTCGTATATCTGTCAATTATCGTAAGACAGTAACGATTTTCCCGTGAAATCGTGAGCGGTCCGACTAGGTCGATGTTTATGTGCTCGAAACGTTCACTCGGGTTGGTGTACAAACCTAGCTGCGATTTGTTGTGCTTCGTCACTTTGCTTCGCTGGCAAGGGATGCAGTGGCGAACGAATTCACTTATTTCAGCCTTCATGTTGGGCCAAACAAACCTCTCTGTGACTAACTTGACTGTAGATTTGGCGCCTGGATGAGCAGCGCCATGTAGTTTGGTCATGACGTCTGTGCGCAACTTACGAGGCACTAACGGGCGGACTTTACCACGCGATGTATCGCAGTAAATGAAAGTTTCTGCGCCAGGTACTTTTAGCTTCTCAATTATCAAAGAGGTTGATGGTGCTTTTGCATTTATGAATTTTTGCATCTCCGTGTCGCGGGCTTGTTCGCGTGCTAGTTCTTCAAAATCAAAGCCGGATCCCGTTGTTAATTGCTGAACGCGAGATAGCGCGTCGGCCACGTCGTTATCTTTACCGGGAACATGACGAATGTCGGTTGTGAACTGGCCTATATAATCCAGGTGTCGTGCCTGTCGAGGTGACGCCTTATCCAAGTTTTGTTTGAAGGCAAACGTAATAGGTTTATGGTCCGTGAAAATTGAAAATTCTCGACCCTCGACCATATATTTGAAATGCTTGACAGCCTGATAAATCGCCAGGAGTTCTCTGTCATAAGTGCTGTATTTCACCTGTGGCTCTGTTAATTTTTTTGAGTAAAAGCCTAGAGGTTGCAGCACGCCGTTAACGTGCTGATGTAGCACTGCTCCGACTGCGTAATCAGAGGCATCGACACTCAGTGAAAGTTTTGCATTTGGTGCTGGGTGAAAAAGCAAGGTTGCATTGGCCAATTCTTTTTTGCATCTTTTGAAAGCGCCATCTGTTGACGCAGACCATGACAATGGCGTTGTGTCATTTTTCTTATTGCCAACTATCATCGATTGCAACAACGCCTGGGTGGCGGCCGTGTTTGGTATGAAACGCCGATAATAATTAAGCATGCCTAAGAATCTTTTTAGCTCTTTTGCTGTCTTAGGCTTGCTGAAATCCCTAATGGCCTGTACCTTCTCATCGGCTGGCTTGATGCCTTGGCTATTTACTTTGTGCCCTAGGAATTTTACTTCTGATTGGCCGAACGAGCATTTGGCCACATTAATTGCGAGGCCATTTTCGCGCAACAATTGAAAAATTCGCCGTAAATGCGTCTCATGTTGCTCAATACTTTCAGAAGCTACGCAGATATCGTCTATGTAAACAAAGGCGTAATGCGTCTCGGCAGCCAATATTTGATTGATGTGCCGCTGAAAAGTTTGTGCAGCATTTCTCAACCCAAAGGTCATGAATTTGAATTGGTATAAGCCGAAAGGTGTTGTAATGGCCGTTTTTGGTATATCGGCCGGCTCTACTGGGATCTGATGGTAAGCCCGTTGCAGATCGATGGTAGAAAAAATTTTCTTTCCATGCAGTATACTTGAAAAATCTTGCACGTATGGGATGGGATAGCGGTCGGGCAGCGTTCTCTCATTGAGTGCCCGGTAATCACCGCAAGGGCGCCAAGAACCGTCTTTTTTCTTAACCATGTGCAGAGGACTAGCCCAGTTGCTGTCCGAAGGCTCGCAGATACCATTCTCTATTAAAAATTGGAACTCTGCTTTTGCGGCCTCAAGCTTGTCTGGAGCCAGACGACGGGGGCGCGCATGCGTTGGCGGGCCGTTGGTCACGATATGATGCGTAACTCCTGACCGAGGTGCCGCAACCCCCTGGCGCATGACAGTAATGTCTTTGTATTGCGCGAGAATATTGGCAAACGGGTCATTTATGTTAAATGTAAAAAAGGTTGGCTTACCCTTATTAGCTGCGACGCCTGATATTTGATGGCTGGTTTCACGATCGACCAAAGTGCTGTTGCGCATGTCGACGAGTAGCCCAAAGTTCTGCAGAAAGTCAGCTCCAATAAGCGGGGATTTAACGTCCGCAATTACGAAGTCCCAGGTAAACTTCCTTCGAAGGCCAAAATCCAGGGAGACCCTCTTTGAGCCATAAGTGGCAATATGCGAGCCGTTGGCCGCAAACAACTTAAATTCGTGTGGAGCATTGTAACGTTCTGCTCCACTCGGTGGAATGACCGACACGTCGGCTCCTGTATCGATGAGGAACCGCCTGCAGGTTGCAGCGTCGGTCACGTACAGACGACTTACATCAAAGTCGCCACCGGAGTCGTCTGTAGTGGGTGGCTCGCTTACTGGTTTTTTGCCTTGTACGCGCAGGGCGGGCGGCATCCATAGGCGTTGTCGCCGAACGTGCGATGGGGCCAGCATATTGGGTGTTGGCCTCTGCCACCCCTGTGTCGCGTAGCTGGTCTTTGAGGACTTCGCAGGCGAGTAAAATCTTCATGCGCTGCTGCGCCGTGTCTCAAAGGTTGCGGGGGGCCGGAGAAGCGTGGTGGCAATTGGGCCGCCCTCGGGGCAGTTCGCACATTAGAGCTGGTGCGTAGCCGTGGCAGATCCGCTGCCTGTCCATACTTGTCGGCTCTACCCATGCCACTGTACACTGGCATGGGCTCGAAATCCTGATCAAAAAAATATTCAAGAGGGTGATCAGGTGCGAGTTCCGCAGGTAGCGCTTTTCTCTCTCGTGCGCGAGGCTCGCGGCGGCGGTGCCGTGGTGTCTGATATCGGCGCGGATGATCGCGCTCATATAATGCATCTTCCAAACGATGCAAGCGTTTTAGTAGGTTTTCGTCTGCTGTTGGCGCGTCTGCAGGTGACGCTGCTGCTACCTGTCTGGGTCGGTAAGCACCCGTTTCCATTATTTTGTCCGCCAGCGCGGCACGTTGGACGAGCTCCACGTTTACTGTCTGGAGCAGCCCTTGCACTTGTGGAGGCAAACGGGCGGTCCACAGGTTCTCGAGCATTTTGTCACTCATGTTTTTCCCGCCGAGATCGCGCATTTCATTTAACAACTGCGATGGGCGACGGTCGCCCAATTCGCATTCCGAGAGAAGCTGACGAAGCTTCTCCTGTTCACTCGCGCTGAACACTTGCATCAATTTATCTTTGATGCAATCATACCGATCTGCTGACGGCGGTTCGCGCACAATGTCACTAACTTGGCGCAACACATTTTTTTCCAATGCGCCCACTACCGTGTAGAAACGGTCACTGTCACTTTTAATTCGCAGCTTTGCGAACTGCGCCTCTATTTGCAGGAACCAAAGATCGGGCGAGTCATGCCAGAAGTTTGGTGTCTGCACCGCGACCTTATTATTAGCGGACACGGTGGCCTCTGTTACCGCAGATGCCGAAGGAATAGCGGTGTCCGAACCACCTGCTGCGCCTTCTTCGATTTGGCGAGCAACTTCACTTTGTGCGTCACTTTTGTTTTCCGCCATTATTTTAGTCGTTTATGCACTTAGAGTTCACGATACGAAAGTTTAGCAGAGTTTTTTTAAAATATAACGTGTCTTTTGATCACGTCGGGGTCACCAATTGTGGTTACTTATTATTCTTTTATACTTCAGAAAATAAATAAACACTTTTTGATTTAATTAAGTCTATATTTACAATCTCAATATTTACAAGAACAGAAAATGTTTTATTGCAGCAAGAAATGCTGCAGGTCCATTTGCGCGCGTTCACGAAACTCAACTGAACTAGCTATGGTAGCATAGACCAGAGCCCATGCCACCACAGCATATTAAAAATCCGCTGCAACGCTACGTATAGCGTCGCAAACACACACATAGCCGCAACGAATATAATTACTTTTTCCATTGTTTATAAAAACGTAAAACAATGCAATGAGCGTCAACGGTCGTTGACGCTGGCATTTATAAATGTCCGACTCGTCATCAGCGCTAATGACGCGACGGACAATGCGATAAGCAAATGCTTACGCTGCACATACCAGCTATGTGCTGGCGACTCAATGGCCTGCGTGTTGGGTAGCTAGTCCAACAGGCAGGCAACGATCGCTAAGCATAGACACAGTCAGAACGTAATATGACCGCCATAGAGAGCCGTTATTCAGCGACATAAATTTGATCGCTATACTTGACGGTTTGTTACTTATGACAAGGCGTCAGATGGCGAGAAAGTCAACGCGTTCTGAACTAGTTAAAACCAATGGAATGCCTGCTGAAATAAGAGCAGCGGCAGTCAAATATGTGACGAATTATTTGCTTGGCTTACCACTTCATGATAAGCCAAGCAAAGTTAGTCATTGTGTTGGCGACTGTGTGTGTCAGGTTATTTAGCGACAGAGTGTCGCTGGATAGCTTGAAGAGCTGCAGAGTGAGGGATGGCGTCACTGAAGGTTCCGCCACAGTATCATCACATATAATGCAGTCAATGCTTGTGGAAGATGTCTGATATAACACGCTGGGATTAATGCTTCGTCTTTGACTGAAAATTTCATCCAGTTGGTTCCAAAACGGACAAATTTTGTTCACATATTCTGAAAAGAAAATAAGTTGTTAAAATAACTTAGAACAAAACTTAAAAAATTAGCACTTACCACTCACGCTTTTTTCTTCTCCATTAGCCATTAAGCCTGCCCCAGTCTGTTTCTTCCAAGTCACTGCCGAAACGTAACTAGTTTTCAGGTTACGCATCTTCGATTTGATAACGCACCACTCCAAGTTGCTTAAGATGAAACATTTTTCTTTTAGTTTTGTATAAAACTTCGCACACGTTGGTTTCTTTAAAAATTTTCTTATTTTATTCTTATTCTAAATTTTTATTGAAAGAATTATGATGAACCTCAAATAATTCAGGATCATCTTTAATGGCTGAGATAACCTCGTCAAGCAGACTTGATGTCTGCTTCTCTGTCCATCTATGAGTTGGGTTGATCCGACGTCGCTTTGACTCGTTGCCATTCATCTAAGACAAATTAAATTTACAGAATATAATCAATAAAGCATAAATAATACGAATTAACTCTTAAATTTTAGTTAATAAACAAATATTTGCAAGTTTACTTACAGAATCCATCGCTCGTTTATTAAATGTCAAAAATATTATAAAACCACGGTTGCATTAACGAAATATACGTGATGTTTACACCACGAATTTGTGTGGTAAGCTACGTATTTTTACTCCTGTACAAATTTGTTGTTGCAAAATACGCTTCAGTAAACTTACGGCAGATACGCTGCTTACGTCGCCAATACGGCGTTTATTAAATACCACTAATGACTTAATTATATGAGCGCTCACGTCTTCTACTATACGAGAAAAAATTGCAACTGATCGCAAAATAAGAAAATATTTTTATCAATTGGCTTGCAGAATTGTTGGTTCAGATAACGGGACTATTTTTCCATACAAGCATACAGGTCAAAGCAAACTGGATAATTTATTTTTGTTGCTCTCTATTTAATCTCTCTGTGACTTAATTATGTGAGCACAAGTGTATGTAGATTAGGGTGTCCCAAAAGAATATTTTTTTCGAATTTAATAGTTGCTCAACCTTTGTTCGAAGTCTTATGAGGTCAAGTATTTTTGAGATTTTTTTCAGATTTTTTGGAAGAGGTTTAGAGGTGGCGCTTAATCGGTTTTTCCCTAAAAACCGGGTTTTCGGAGATTTTTCGGATTCGAAGAAAAAGTTGGTCAATAACAGACATTTTCTAAGACTTTGAGTCGTCATTTTGAAAGACAATTGTTCAAACTTCACGTTAATGTACACAAATCAGAAGTTTTGGCAAATTTTTATGTCATTTGGGTGTCTCATATTGCATTTTTTCGTGACATTATCAAAAAAAACAGTTCATAACTTTTAAAAATTCCATCAAAATGAAAAAATGTAGTGATGCAGTTTGAATAATGGTAAATTCTAAGCAATTTAAAAATAAATATTTTAAAAGTTAAGTTAAGTTAAGCCGTTTCAAAGTTAAAGCCTTTACACTTGACTTTTGGTTTACTTTTTACTTCAAATCAGTATTCGAAACGGCATACTGTACTGCCTCGGCTAGAACGCCTAAGCAGGAGATTCCTTCGTATAAGTTATGGGTCTCATCACTTATATTTTCGTAGAAACCGTTTTTGTCGCCAATGTTGTGTGCAGGTGTTGCCCAGTCATTGTGGTTATATTACCAATACCTTTCCAGAAAATTGAAATTGGGTCTTTATACTCCCGTTGCCTAATGATGTTTAGTAGCCATTCTTCTTGTTCAGTAGGTGAATCCTGGTGTTGTTTTTTTCATATAACAATGGTTATATGTACTATTCTAGCCCATAAACAAAAAGTGTTGTAATTTTTTTTTTTTTTTAACACATTGACCGACCCAAAACCAAATAAATAACAATGAAGTCAAAAATATAAAATCCTAATGAAATGATTTCATTGCCATGATTCGGTTTTTACTCAAAAGGTCAATCAATGCAAGAAGAAACAAAATAATTCAGTGATAATTCAAAATGAAATGAATAATAACTGTTTAAACTATTACAAGTGGTGATAGGTGAATGGTTCAATAGAGGTTGGAAACCAAATGCTTCAATCATTAATAAAACTCTTATAACTAATTATAACTTAAACAATAATAGAGTTATTAAATGGATTAAAGATAATGATTAGACATGATTATTGAATAATTCTGTAATGAGTTAGGAGAGAAAGTAATCTTAACGGATAAATTGAGCACTTAAAGTTAATATTAAATTAAGTTGCTTATAAACTATAACATGAAGCCATAATGATTGATGGAATAATAAAAGAATATTAAAGAGTAAAATAAAATTAAGGAATATAAACCCAAGCAGTCACCTCATCTTCATAGATTCTAAGAAATGCAGCTCTCCAATTGGAGAGAGTGCTAGTTTCAATAGTGTTCAACTGACTGACAATAGGCAGATGAAATTATGGAAGCCATGACAAATTGAGACACTCTAGAAACCTTCTCCCTCATAGACAGTTGATTAAAACCTTCAGGCCCAAATTTTCTATCTAAAATCCCAGACTCTAGCACCATATAATGAACAACAGCACATAAAATGGAGTTCTTCTTTCCTTTGTCCATTTTTGAATTCGCCATTACAGTTAAAACATAAGGACCTCTAATCAAAGAATGCTTATCAGCATCCGAGAAGTCACTTGCGATTCGCTGTATGGGTACAGGATGCTCCATCCTAAGAACCATTATCAGGATTTTACATGCTATATCAGGGAAAGAAGCAGCAATTCTGGGAAGAGTTACACTTTTCGCATTCGTTGGTTTCCCAATCTCAATGCCATATCTTGCAACAAGAGTGTCAAGATGAGCTCTGAGTTTATCAGAAATTTTATCTCTCTTATTAGGTCTTAAAATAGAAGGCCCTCTCAGCAAGTTGACAGCAACAAGAGCAAAGACATCAGTGGACCTTTGTTTAGAGTCAGGAGTTTTGGTTTTTATAATTCTCCTGATGGTTGACGGATTAAATCCTACATACTGAGCTGCTTCCAAAATGGTGTTCAGCTCAGACACAAGGATTTTGGCCAACTCCTCATAGAAAGGGGTGATGTCCTGATCCTCATCAACATCGACATCATCAGAGACAGTTAAAGATAGCTCAATGATTAGAGCTTTCAATCCAGAATCTCTGTTTAGATCACTATCATTAGGCATCTTCGAATCAATGAGTTTCTGAAGATCAACAAGTAACGAATTGAAAACTAAAGAGAAAGGACTAGCTGGATCAGAATCTTCAAAAGTGCCAAGATAAGATGATTCAGCAGAAGCTAGAGAATAGGAGCTGGAGCAAGGAAGATAAAGGTTAGATTTGGTTAATGATAAATCAAAATTTGAGAGGGACTGTTTATTGCTTTGGATTCTATCAATCAAATTGACCAAAAATAGGGTTAAAGGTCGAAAGGTTTTTCTCTGTTTGATTGCAGAAGCTCCCAATTAACCCTCTAACCACTTTTTTTGAAATAATGGAAAAAACTAGTCGTAATAATTTTTTCTAGATTAAAAACGACATTCTAAACACTTCTGCATCATTAGTTTTTCAATTTACCTTACCGTTTAACTTCCAGGTGAGAAAAGGTGAAATATGCCTCGAGGCATAATTGTCGGTTTGAATGAAAAAAATTAAATCAGGTAGAAATTTCAATTTTGATGGATTTTATTTGAAAAATAGATGAAGAGGTAAAAAAAAGGTGAACAATGGATTATTTTTTGGAATGGTAATCTAAAAAACAATTTCTCGAGGTAGAACAACACAAATGTACGTTGCATACCTTGCAAACACATTGAGTTTGTGATTTGCATTTGCCATTTTTACAAAGTTGTTTACCACCTGCTTTCGGTAGCCAAACTGGAAAATGGTCAAAGCCATCATAGCGTACATCAGCGACTGGATGAATGGCTCGATGCCCAACGGGAACAACTTGACCAAGTACTGGAGTTGATGGTCGTGAATTTGAAGTTGATGGTCGATCAACTAGAGTTGGTGGTCGGCTAGCTGGAGCTGATGGTCGGCCAATAACGCGCTTCGAAGAATATTTGATGAGGCCAGCAGCAATTTCTTCACGAAATTTCGCCAAGTCCAACAATTTCATGTTAACATCAGATGTACTTGCCGAATCATTCATTTTTTCCGCATGGATACGTCGATATAAAAGGTGCGCATTTGTTTCAGGACAATCTATTTCGACATGCTGCTTCTTCTTTCGGTCGTACCTCGATGCTTTTGAAGGCTGATGGTTTGGATTGACATGTTCAAATGGTTTTATGCCAACATAACTTGACGCTAAACGGACACTTTTATTGTCCTTCCAGAGCACCGTGGCAATATCAATACCATACGCCTGACCGACAAATTCAATCGAGTATCCTCTTGCTTCTTTTTTTACAGCTGTATCCGATGGGAGCTTACAGGTTGCCACTCTGTTTACTCGAATAGTACCCAGACTATAAATGCCTCTGGCACGTAAATAAACTAAAAGAGGTATCGAAGTGTAAAAATTATCGAAGTATATGATATAATTCTTGAAATCAGGTACTGTTTGGCTCAAACGTATTACAACGTTGGCTGAAGAACCTAGATCTGGACAACCGGGCAATTTTTTGTTGTCGCCAGCACCATTGTATATCTCGAATCTGTAGGCATATCCAAATGAATCACATAAAACGAATAGTTTTATGCCCCATTTATGCGGCTTATTTGGCATATACTGGCGCAAGTGGTGCTTCATTTTCGTACTGCACATTTGCTCATCCACGCAAAGTCGAGCAGTCTTTGGAACTGAGTCGAATCTTTCATTGAGTTGATTGGAAATATTACGCATTCGAAACAATGGGTCGTAGCCAGGCTGGCCCTTTTTGATACGGTCTTCTTCATTGCGAAAAGACAAATATCTTTTGATCAATTCAAATCGTTTGAAAGTCATTGTGCTTCGAATAGGTTCAAATGCGTGTTTGCCCCAATAACTCTCAAGATTCGGATAACGGTAAATTGACATATATAAATGAATGCCAATGTATTTATAAATGTCATCAACATTTACCGAGAAACTTGTATTGATGTCCTGACTTACAGCACACCGGTTCGTTTCTTCGGCTACAATACTCATTATCTCTGGGGTAAAGAAATAAGTGAATATCTGGGCAGGTGTATCGAGCTCTCTTATTTGTTCAGGTAGTGTTGAATTACCACGAAATACCACTTCATTCACACATAATTGCATGTGCTTTTGACGCCAGACTATCTTACTGAATTCGCTTGAATCCTTGTCGATGTCTTTCAAGTCTGAAACAAATAAATACAATGAAAAATTGTTAGTCTTGTGTTCATAATGTAGAAATGTTATTGCTCAAAATGAAAAACTAACCTGCACCGGTAAAACCACCATTTGACGGTGTTACAGATGGACGCGTGGGATCAAAAGTTGGCAATGGTGATCGTAAACGTTTTTTTGAAGTTGATCTTGGTGGAATTGCCTGTACAGCAGTTGATGTTGATGGTATTGGCTCTACGATGTTCTCCATCACCACCGTTTCATTTGCTCCAATTTTACCTGTTCCGACCTCTGGTAGTGTTCCGATAGAAGACAGATTCAATGAGATCTCAGATCTCATCGATCCGAATTCTGATGGGTCGACGTTTATTGGAAATTCTGGATCACTGAGTATTTCATTGATGGTGCTATCATGGCCATAGATGGGATCAAGTTCGTAATTCGGATCATTCAATTCATCGTCTGAAGAAAAATCGCCATCGTCTTCCGACCCACATGTCACCGAATCCATCAATTCTACGATTTCCTCGTCAGATAAATTCGATAATTTAATTCGTCTACTAGACATTTTTTAATCTATTCACAAATTATGGAACACACGTAGGTAAATCATAAGAAACACAAAAGAATGACATAAAACCGCTAAATAGGGAAATAAATGCAAGGGGAAAAAATATGACGTAAACCGACAGTTATGCCTTGAGGCATAAACAAAAAAATTCCAAAAAATCGCACAAAACACTTTTTTTCGTATCAAAATATATATGAAATGAAAGTTGAATAAATAACCTTTATGAAAAAAAAAAATTCCGACAGTAAAAACTTGACTGGTTCGAAAGATTTATTGTTTTGAAAATCACTACTTTTTTTTAAAAAAATGAGGTGTTTATTTGACGGATGCTCCCACACTAATGGCTATAGATGCCAAACTGAACGTCATTTGCATATGCTGTCTGAGAGAGAAATGTACTCAAATGTACTACCAACATTACTACACTTATATTGATATCATAAAATTTTCCTGTGTGTTTAAAAAGTGACTTTTGTGAGTTATGCCTGGAGGCCGTGTGAAAGGTTAGAGGGTTAAGAGGAGATTTTGATCCTTGGATCCAGGAGAACCAAGCTGAAAATGAAATATTAAGATTATATTGAGATAACTCAGAATTTAGTCTGGTCAAGATATCAAGATATTCAAAATATTTAGGATCAATTGTGAAGTTTTTATTTTTTATTAAATCAATTTATAGGTCGTCTTTGTGTGTAGACAGGAAAAGGATAATAATGGTCCAAGTACTCAAGGGTTATTTTCTTGGAAAGTTGGACACCATCAGTTTTTAGCTGTTGGTACGATGCACGAGAAAGTTCAATAAATCCTACAGCTGAAGGATTAAACGTTGTGCGGGTATCTCGCTCGCGGACGGCTAAGCCTCTGCCAAAGATAGAGTCAGCAAATGGGCAACCAGACTTCAGGCCTTCATTAGGGCAGGAGTTTGAGGTCTGATTAATAGGCCTAATGCTTGGCTAAGGGGTGGGTGGTTTGTTGGATTGTCTTTTGACAATAGGTTGCAAGATCGCTTCGGGATCATTCTGGTTCTCTGGCTTACCTAAGTAAACCTTTGGTTCGAGACCAGGTGCTTGTTGTTGCATTCTTAAAATGGTTTGTGGTTATTGTTGGTTGTTTGAGCTACTACTCTCCAGCAAATATTAAGTTTTAAATGGGAGGAACATAATTTGGTGGAAGAACATTATCAACTTATTGTGCAGAATTCGCATTTGGCATTGATTCCAAGTTTTTCTGAATATTCTGCAAATGGCCAATACCTGATTGGACTCCGTGAGGAGTATGTCTGGCTGGATTTATTTGTAATTTAGCGAGTTTGGTTCGAACTGCCCCATTAATCAAGTGCTCCAATCAAATAGGTATCCAAATAGTGACGTAGAACCCGAGAGGACTGAAATTGATCAGTAGGACCTTGATATGACGCGCTAGCTACTTGCTTTGAGTTGAGTTCGACCGACCCTTTTTGCACGGGTTGCATTCAAATGTTGTGTTTAAGGTCCGGGGTCTCCGTGCTTTCCGCAAAGAGACGACAGGACGGGGTGCTAAGTAAAACGACTGAGTTTGTTTTAAAGCTAGCCTTTATGCTAAATATTTTATTAATCAGTTAAGTTCAAATGTTTCAAAAGGCCCGCTGTCTAGGCGAGGCAGCGACCTTTGTCAAACTTGTTCTGAATTAGCTCTGCTGGTTTCTGGTCGACCGCGAGGTTTATAAAGGAAAGTCCTCACTTTCCAATGATGTTCTTGATTTCCAAACATTCCAATAAGTGGAAATTATTGCCAATACATTATTGAAAATATGCCTTGTCAATATGTAAATGTAAGTCAGATGTGCTTTTCCGCGATTTTTCTAATAAGTAGAAAACTAATTTCGCCGGACGGACAAAATATTTTGACGACACAAAACAAAGTATAAAAAAGTACAAAAATTCGCGAAACGAATTGGTTGTTTGTGCGTGAGTGTGTGTGTGCCGCGATGATTGATTGTATCAAAAGCAACCCTTATTATGAAAAAATTATATATTTTTGCAAAAATATTCGCGAATTTAATTGTTAAATTTTATCTTTAACTTGCACAATAACACCATTATAACTTCAGCCACTTGAAAAAGAAACCAATCAACTAACCTTTCTTATCTGGTGGAGTTGATGGAAGATTTAGCCCGAATTGTCCCAGCGGCTCCATATGGAGCCACAAAATTCCTTCACAAAAATGCTCGTGAAGTTGATGAACGTCAACTGATCTCAATTAAAAAAAAAAACCAAAAAATTAAAATAAATAATTGTGCGACAAATAGGGTTAATTTTCTCCCGGATTGGACTCAAAAATTACCAGGAACGGATGTATGTACAGTAGTTTTCCGATTTAACGAACCTATATGTTGTCAGGCCGGTTCGTTAAACTGAAAATTTCGTTATACCCGGTATTAGCTTAAAAGTCCGTTTTTTCGACTTTGCAATTTAGTAGAAAACAAAGAATAATTTAAATATTTATTTTATTGAAGAAAATAATTCTTACAAATATTCTTTGGTAAAAAAAACTTAAATATAAAAAGAATAATTCATAAAAACATAAAAAAAGAACAATCCATATCAAATTTTATGAAAAACAATTTTAAATAAACATAAACAAAAATAATTCAATGAAAAAAAAAGGAAATTCTATTTAAAAAATTGATCTAGCAATGAGTGTTTCTTTGGAATGAAAAGCTTTTTTGCATGGCACATTCCTGAAGCTCCCTTAAAACCATCGACTTTGAATCATCAATATCATTTTGCTGGCCCCATTGAATACAGATTTCAAAGTGTTTCATAGCATCTTAATGCTTTATTTTGGGTTCTACATTTTCAGAATCTTCACCATCGTCATCATCTTGATTCTCTTCTGCATCTTCGTCTTCGGGCGTGGGATTGTTTTCAACCCATCTGTTTAAATCATCGGTTGAAATTCCCACCTGAAAATTTAAATGGTTTTTTTTTTAGTTAAGTTAATTTTTGTTTGCAAAAAAAAAAGCTTTTAGCATCTAATATGAGCTGAATCATAATTTATTGTGAATAGCCTGTTGAGAGAAGATGAAATATAATTTTTACTTACATTTGGAAAGATTGCTTGTAACAAATTAACTCCATTCCTAAGTGCCAGAGTATGTTCGTCTTGACGTAAAAGCGAAGCTAAAGGTAGATCGTCTTCTTCATCAAAAAGACAGTTTTCTAGCAAAATCTTCTTCCAACATTTTGCCAGAGAGGACTCAGAAACTGATTTCCATGCCAATGCTATTGTGATCGCTGCTTCGTACAAATTAAATTGCTTTAAAAACGCGTTCACATTTTGGTCTGGTCTTGAAAAAAGTCGTGTTAAAAGACTGTTTTTGTAGTGCAATTTAAGCAATCGAATGGCATTCTGATCCATTGGCTGAATTAGGGGTGTTACATTTGGGGGCATATAAAGCACCCATATTTTGCCAGTTAGTGTTTCCTTGACTAATTCTTCTGCCGGTGGATGACAAGGCGCGTTATCCAAAAGTAAAAAAGCATTTATGGGCAAATTGTTTATAGCAAGAAATTGTTCCACCTAAAATTACACTTGAATCAAACTTACGTACATATACATAACAAAAAAATACTTGGACTTACTTGTGGAACAAACTTTTCGAAAAACCAATTTTTGAAAAGTACAGCTGTCATCCATGCATTTTTGGAGTGGACGTAGTCAACGGGTAGAGTCTTATTTCGAAAAGCACGAGGTTTTTGTGCTTTTCCAAACAGTAAGGGCTTAATTTTTTTCGAACCACTAGCATTGCTACAAACCAGGACTGTCACTCTTTCTTTTGACATCTTTCTTCCTGGTGCATATCGTTCTCCTGCATGCACATATGTTTTATCAGGCAATGCCTTCCAAAATATACCAGTTTCATCGGCATTGAATATTGCATCTTTTGGAAAGTTATTTTCCACAATTATTTGACGTAGCCTTCTTTTGAATGGTTCCACTTCTTATGAATCAGATGTTGTATCCCCTCTGAGAGGATACGCGTTGGTCCTACAGTCGCCGAGCGACGTCCTACCTACGGTTTGTTTGCCGGCGCTTAAGAGCGCCACTGGCATCTACTCAAAAAAAATACCTCTTTCGCCGCCACCCTTAGGTGCATTCAGGCGTGGAGGTTTTAGTTTATACTTACTTTTGGTATCCTCCAAATTGAAAAGCTGGTCTTCTTTAGTAAAAAATGATTGTGGGTCTCCTCCGACTGGAATATCTTGTTCTCTTTGAATATCTAAAGGCCTTCTACATTTAGGACGAGAAGGAACAGCATGTAAAGAGAGGTATTTTTCATGTCGAGCATGTTGATATCCCAATCAGTGGCCTCTTCTGGCAATTGGTGACATTTTTCTTTTGACTGAGCAAGTGCTGTAAAAATAATATTTATCATCTTGATATCAAGATGTACTGATAATGCGATATATTTGATGGATTGAGAACCGTGGTTGAACTAAAATATTATTGTTATTCTGGAAGATTTTATTAGGAGTTGCAGGCTGTGAATAGTAGGTGAGAGGGGATGGAGGTTGATTGAATCAAATCTTGAGTTTGCTGGAGGATTGTTGTTGTTGTGTAAGAGTTGAACGGGTGTAGTGATGGATGGATCTGGGAAAGGTCAAAAGATTTTTGCAGATGTTGATTTATTTTAGGGCCTTTTTGTGTGTGTGGTAAATTGATAGATTTGAATGAAAAACAAATAATTACTAACTTTATGCTTCAGCTTAGTAGGTGCGATGAAATGCGGCAATATGAAGACAAACGTATTATTTTCAGATTTTCTAAGTAGGTTGATTCATATTGATTTTTGTAGGAACAGTTGCAAAGGAACATAGTATCCATGACAAGTCGTCAAATAATGGTTAAAAGCGATATATATATGAGCAATAAAGGTTATTTTTCTCTGTACCAATTGCAACTAATTCTAAAAATGAGCATGTTTGTATACATAAAAAGCAACAAAGAAGCTGAAAAAATCGATCCCTTGTCAAAAGGGCTTGCAATATTTTTAAAATGTGCATTTAACTGAATTACAAAAAAATAATTCCTTTCTTAAATAAAACAAAAAAAAAATTAACTTTTTTGTATAAAATAGTTTGATAAAAAATCTGTGTCATATTAATTTATTAGTTAAAAAACAGTTGAAGCTCATTGCTACAAAGACATCAAAAAAGAAAAACTATTCAATTTTTCAATTTCTCGGTACCAATTGCAGCAGCCAGTACAGTAACCAGCTAACTCCACTTATTTAAATGTTAAGAAAACTATCTCTAAATACCAGTTTATATTCAAGAATAAGTCCAGAATTGATAATCTTTACCTTAGAGTCAGCGTATATGTATTTTTATTACCTAAAGCGATGCAGATTTTTTTTTTTTTTTTGTCTGCATTAAAAAACATATTTCTCGAAAAAGTGGAGTTATCTGGTTATTGCAATGGGTGCTTCAATTGCAACTATTTCTAAAAATGAGCGTGCTTGTATTTATAAAAAGCAACAAAGAAGCTTAAAAAACAAATCTGTCCCTTGTCAAAATAAAATCTTTTTTAAATGTAAGTTGTTTTTTGTTTTCAACCTTAATTTTTTTAAAAAAATTTTTGTTTGTTGTTTTTCAGGCTCTAGGTCTCCTAGAAACCTAGAACAAAAATCTTTTTTAAATAAAAAAACAGAAAAATAAAATGTGCTGTTTTTAACTTTAAATAGAAAAACTTTTGTAAAAAAACTCCTTCATATTTATTTATTAGTTTTAAAACAGTCCTAGCTTATTTTTACAAAGGTATCAAAAAAGCAAAAAGTTCCATTTTTTTCAAACGCACTGTCAATGTGGCAGAAACTGTATGACTTTGACTTGATTTGTAAATTGTAATAATATTAAAGCTCGATTTGCTGACAAACAAAAAACATTACAAATGAGAATTTAAATCATGACTATTCGTTGTTGGCAATAAAGCCAAAAAATGTATATAAATTAACTTAATTTAACTAAAACATATTGTATATAAATAAACTTAATTTACCAACACATTATAACTTATTATAAGTTTTTGATTAACCATGTACCGTTACACTTTCTTTTTTTTTGTAGTATAAATAATTTGAATTTAAGGAATTTTGCTAAATTATGTCAATTTTTTTTTAATTCCAGCAGTAAAGAAAATCATCCCTATCATGAATTATTTTTCACTCGGAATCGGAAAAGGAAGTTTTAATTTTTAAGATAGCAGATAAAAACATCATATTTTTTTACACGCATGAATATTGACGGTTGATGAACAAATTTGCATTAAAAATTTCCAAAATGTTCTTGAGCCTTATCTTAAAAATGAAAATCCGATTCAGCATGAAAAATTATTCATGATAGGACTAAATAAATTGGATTTATTTTTGTTAAATTGTATATAATACTCTTCTCTTCATTTTAAAATATAACATTTTAATTATGTATGCTCTTTTAATTAAATATAATTAATACAAGCCCTAATTAATTAAATGTTAAAATTATTTGTTTATATAATTGTTTATTTAAATAATTTTATAAAATAATTTATTAAAAAAAATAATTTTATATTTAAATATAAATATTCTTAACAAATAAATAAATATTTAACTATAAATATTCTTAACAAATAAATAAATACTAAAATAAATATTCTTAATAAAAAAAAATATTTTTTAATAAAGTAAGCAATTCTGTTTTGATTATTATTTGGACGATTGGGAATGGTGAGTACATTTTAAAATTTATATTGGTTTAATCATTTATCGGAAAAGTTGGTATCTACTTAAAAGTATGTACCTTTACATTAACAAAACTCAGATTGTCCATGCTTAAGGAATAGAATAACAGATCCCACTAAATTTCTAAGCAATATTTTTTTCGGGCTCTCAAAAGATGTTAATATCTTATCCTAAATAAATTAAAAACTAGTAAGGAATTATCTTCGACTGGGCCGAAGTTAAAATGCCCCCACGGCCGAATTAGATTATATATAAAGTCTTAAGCAAACTGTTAAATATTTATCGGTGAAATTATTTTCGTCAGACTTTTATTGAAAATAATAATGTTTGTGTTTAACAACAATAACAACTATAAAAATAGTATTGTTGTGAAAATAAATTTTAATAAACGCCAAGATGTATTTATGAAGGTGGAAGAAGTAGGTGACGTCTATCAAATCGGCACCATAGTAATGTCAAAATTTTTGTGCAAGTGATGCCACTTTCTATTTCACTCTCCTTTTTGTGGGACAAACACTTTGAGTGGGAGTTTTGAAGTCGGGAGAGAAGATTATGTTACGGAACATCACAATCAGCCAAATTTTAGATTTTTTTTAGTAATAAAGTTAAGCAATGTAGATTGGTGGCCTTTTATTTTATTTAGTATACATATATTAATATTTTTATTCTTTTTTATTTCAAACAGTTTTATTTTAAACATTTTTTATTTCTTTTGCATCACAATATTTGCACTCTTTACAAAAAAAAATTACAAAATAAAAATAACACGCGTTTTTTTCCTCAAACCAATAAGATCAAGTAACTAAAAATGGGATTTTTCAATGGATTTTCGTTGAAAATATGGCAATACTAATTTTTTTTTAAATTTTGACATTGCTACGGTGCCGATTTGAGAGACATCACCTACTTCTGCCACCTTCATAAATACATCTTGATTAACGCTATCTTTACAATAAACATAATTTTATTAGATTCTGAAGAAAAAAAAATCTTTCATTTCAAACATTTCAAAAATTTTGAGCTCATTGCGACTGTTTGCCGCTCTAGGCAATTGCCTCGTAATTTTTGCGTAATGGAAAGAGATTTTACCGTTTTGGTAAACTCACCTTTTATGGGAGGTAGACGCGATTTTTATTCGACTTTTAAAAATTTCATACGTGCAAAATTTTAAGTTGCTAGATTAATTTTTGTGAGATTTTAAGAGGCTTTACCGATTTTTCCAAATTTCATACCTAAAGTTTATATTAATTGTTACAGATTTTGTGAAAAATTTTAGTTCATTAGATTAATTCTTGTGGAATTGAAAGAGATTTTACCGTTTTGTATTTGTATGGGAGATAAGCTTGGTTTTTATCCGATCATTGGTTTTTAAAGTAAAATTTAAATTTTTAAAATCATCATTTAAAGTGATGCAATCAGAATCAAAAGAAAAATGTAAAAGTGTATGTTTGGAAAACCAAATCTTAATACATAAAAGGCAAGAATGCTGTTCCGCACTGTGGCCCCAGATGTACTTTTGCGTCTCAAAAATCTGCAACTTTTTTGTCTCTTAGTATAATTAAGCCAAACTTGGAATATATTATCTATGATATTCAATAAATCGTTTGAACTACTTTTTTTTTAAAATCCATGTTGTTTTTTATTACTAAAATGTTATTTAAAGTTAAGAAATATACTATTATGACTTGACTTGTGTGTTTTAAGAATTCCCTAACTTTTGTGTCTTTTGCAATAGTTAAGCCAAATTAAAAATATTTTTTCTATGCTATTCAATAAATCATTTAAACAACTTTTTTAAAAATCCATTTTAGTTTTCAGTACCAAAATTTTGTTTTAAATTTAAAAAATTCAATTTTGGATTTAAAAAATCTGTAGCTTTTTTGTTTCTTGAAATATTTAAGTCCAATATGTATTTTATATGATATTTAGTAAATTACTTTAACTATTTTTTCCCAAAATCCATTTTAGTACTAATTTTTTTTAAGTTAAAAAAATACGTGTAACTTTTTTGTCTCTTGCAATAATGAAGGCAAATTTAAAATATATTTTGTATTATGTTCAATAAATCATTAAAACTACTTTTTTCAAAATCCATTATTTTTATTATTACAAGCTTGATAAGATTATTTTTACAAACTGATAGAAATTTTTATAATGTTTGAAATCTTAAAAATAAAGTCAAATATAAAATCAACAATCATGAACACAAAAATCGTATTTGTTGAAGAGTTCTGATATAAACCAGAAAACATATGTTATAGAATAATACGATGCAGTACAAACCCATGGGATCCATAAAAAAATTAAAGAAATAGTTGCATTGTGCACAGTTACCATAGAAACCCCAAAAACACAAGTTCATAATATATGATGAGTTAGAAAGGGCAACAAAGTCCCCTTTGCATTCCTATGCCACTGGTTTCTTCTAGACAAAAATGTATATGAGAAACATGCAGATTTTAACGGCACTATCAATTCCGACTGCATCAACAGAGTTTAATAGAAGAAAAAAAATATAAAGTTTTTGGTTTATTTTTTGAAATGCAGCTACGTTATGAAAATTTAAATTTTTCAAAAAGGGCAAAATTGGAGCAACTTATTTTTTTTTTTTGTCGAGTTACCAATACACTAAGGAACCAAATGCACTATGAAAGAAAACAGCGCAAGACAGCGCAACTGTTAAAACCTTAATCAAAGATGAAAAAAAAGTAAAAAAATAGGTAGATAGAAAATATTAAATAAAACAATCTTTTGTTTTATTTTTTCAAAAAACTTAAACATTGAGCTTTCTAACTGTGCGTTTAGACCGCCTGAACGAACGTAAGAAACCTCATTCGTTCGCTCAGTTTAAACACTTTGCCCGAACGAACAGTGTTCGCTATAAATTTATCGCCAACAATGTTTGCCCGGTGTAAACAGTATATTAGGGCGAATGAACGAAGATTCCTTCGTTCGCTATGATCGAACAAGCTTCGATCTTTTTGGGCGAATCCGGTGTTGCGCTGTTTAAAAAATGAAAAGTAGCAAATAGGAGTAGCTTAAGAGAATAATTTATGAAAAGTACTAAAATATGTAGTAATTTATGTTTTTTAAAGCGTTCTGTTAATTTTCGCTGCAATATAAATGTGTTGTGTAAAGGGCCAAATTAAGTTTTTTAAGCGGAAAAGCCTTATAGTTAAAGTTTCATTTTAAAGCGACTGTTTATTTGAGGTAATTTTTTTTTAACAATAACTATATAACTTTTAATGAAAATTTTGAGTTTATGGATAGCAAATATTATTTAATATAGCAGGAGTCTGCAATAGAGCTCGTTCAAATAAAATAAAAAATATTTTAGGTTCTACTGAAACTTTTTGAGTTTTTAATCGAAGATTTTAGAAAATGTGGATATTAACCAAAATGGTAGTTGAAAGTTCAATTTGTGACTAAAAGCAATTCTTTAAAGTTATAACATAAAAAGTATTTCTCTAAAATAAAAATCGAACGACGAAAGTACCAATTGTATTTGCTTAATAGGTGCATACAATTTGGTAGCAATTTTTATTTAATTGACTTAAAATTTACGAAATTTATTGACACACGAAAAATGTGAAAACATTTAATTTTTGTTCATCGAAAAACCTAAATGGGCCCTTAATTTAAACACACGTATTTTCTATAATAACTAATACGAGTAATATATTGTTATGGAGTGGCAAACCATTTGTTGCTGAGAAACGGAGTATAAGTTTTAGTACTAATATAAAAATAAGGAGTTATCAACCCTGCATTTATTGATGTTCGGCCAAATGCACAAATTGCTGTTTACACCGCCTGAACGTACAAGATGGCGGCCAATGTTTGTTCGCGATTGATGTTCGTGCGGTCTAAACAGTACTCCGAACGAAGAATTTATTGCAATAAATTGTTCGCGATAAATTTTTCGTTCGTTCAGGCGGTCTAAACCTACAGTAAAGGTTATAATACTTGTATGATCAATGCAAAAAGAGTTGAAAAAAATTCGATTAAAAACGATCTTCATTTCGCTGCTTATATAGGACAGTCTTGAGAACACAAGCCATATAACCGGTTTTAGCAAGCCATATAACGGAATCGTGTCAATTTTTTTAAAAAAATTTTTATTGTGGTATAAAATTTGACCTTTTCTTAGATTATTTTCTTAATGATAAAGGCTGCAAGAGTTATTTTTAAACAATCATTTATGAGACGCAAACATCCATGTGGGCCCACTGTGCTCCGCCCACAGTACCGCTCAGACTGTAATTATTTTTTGCCATTATTAATGTGCTTTTACAACATATCCTCAAAATTGTTCAGCCTGAAAGTATGCTCAGAAAATTCATTTGATACTTATCAGTGAAAATATAGGGTTTTGCAATAGTACGTTTTTGATCTAACTACTTATTTTTTCATGCTTTTAAAAAAAAAGTTATGGAGAATTTAATTAAATTATTATTTAAATTTAATTATTTTTCAACACTGACTAAATACCGAAAATTGTTATTTAAAGTGGTATATTTGTGTTTTGCAAAAATCAAGTAATACTTTAAAACAAGAAAAAAGTGCTTTTCGGCAAATGGCTCCAAAAAGGAAGTGTGCGGAGGACCCGTCGTGGGACGGGCTTTTATGCAAGTAATAAATATATATCTTACTAGTAACCCTCCGCGGCTTTACAATATGTATATATATTTCATTAAACTTTTTTTGTTAAAAATTTCACTAAAATCACTTAAATAAAATATAGTTTGACTGTACCATTAGGCCAGTGTATATATTTTTTATCTTTTTTTCAAAAAAAAATCCAAAATATTTACTTGTTATTAAAAAATTACTCCAGCGGATCAGTTGCGGCGGGAGTTGATCAGATCCGCACTCCCTTCCCTTTAAGGTACTATTACAGTGTGTAAAAAATTAAAAATCAATTTTTTTTTCTATAATATGGTTCTTTAAGGTCTTAAAAATAAGCATACAAAATTTTAGAAAAAAATATCAAATAAAAAATTTTATAACATATATTTTATTCGTATGTCGCGTGATATTCAAGAACCTTTAATAGAGTATTTCTTGAAACAAAGTTTTTTGAATCGGCTTGTAAGATATCTGGAGTTATACTTAATTGAGTTTGATGAATCTTGATTCATTGTGATCCTTATAGACTCTGTTAAGCACTAGACCTATAAAAAGCTTTTAATTTTTTTTTGTATGGCTGAAAGTTTTGGCAAAAAAAGGGGGTTTTTTGTAATTTTTTTCAACGCATGCCATTTTTTATTTTTTTTAATTTGCCTAGGTTCTTTGATTTTTTTCTCTTCAGACGCTTTATAAATGCTGGAGACGAGAAGCCAATTGCAAGAATTATTTAAACACGCTAACTTCAACGCCCTGTAGAAAATTAACAACAACTACAAAGACAAAAAAATTATTTATTTTCTCAGGAATAATTCTTTATTATGAAAAAATTTGAGTCATTAAAATTAATAATACTAGGTAAAAAAAATTAATAAAAAATGTGATTTTTATAGCTACACACTGTAATAGTACCTTAAAGCAAAAATCCCATTGTTAATCCTTGCGAAGGAACTGCAATACAGCTGTCAAAACAAAATCAAGTAACGAATGAATTTTTTTAAGTGCAACTTATTTATAATAAAAGTGAAAAATATAAAATATCACTTTACAATCAAAAGTTATGGTCAAAAATCTATTTTTCCGTACCATCTATATGTATTAAGGGCAGATTATGTAAAAGGAATGTATTTAGGCAAAAGAAGTTAAAATTAAGGCATATTTTAAAAGATGATTTCTAAAAAAGTTTATTATATATGCAAACATTTTCATTTGCAGTTATACCGCTAAATGTGCCCCTCTGAAAAATACGTTTTTCTTATTGATAAAACATGGATGGCAGACAGAGATTCCGCGGACTAGATCAGAGATGCAAACCTTGTTATATTTGTACCTACCGCTAGAACAAATGTAACAAGTTTTTTAAAGATTTTTTAAGGGACAACAACACGAAACGTGTTAGCGCTCGTGCTAAATAACACGTTATCTAACAGTTACGTGTCTAGCTGGGTTGTGTTTCAATCCCAGCTAGACACGTAACTGTTAGATAACGTGTTATTTAACACGAGTGCTAACACGCTTCGTGTTATTTCCCCTTAAAAAATCCATACAAAACTTGTTATATTTGTTCTAGAGGTAGGTAAAAGTATAACAAGGTTTGCATCTCTGACTCTCATACGTGTGATCTGGCATCTCAGTCTGCCATCTATGTTTTATCCATTAGAAAAATGTATACCTGAACTGTTCACACCAATTACATTTTCAGCGTACTCACTTCTCCCCCCTAGCAGTTCTATCATGCCCAACCCCAAGAAATCAAGCCTAGAATTTTTTTTCAATTTTAAAACACAATTTTTGAACAAATGACTTTAATGACGACTACATACATATAAATTGCGACTATAAAAATGAAAACAAACGCACACACGATAGTAAAAATACACGTTTTTTATCAACACCAGCAATGGCAGCAGCAGTTTGTACATGCATATTTCAAAATGTGCAAATAGGAATAATTGATGTCCTTGGTGAATTGGATTACCCAGGAATCTATTTAGCTTCCTGAAAAGAAAAATTTTTTAATTTTTTATTTGATTAATATAATTTGTTAACTTCCTTTAGATTGCACGGCTCTTTGTTGCAGCCACACTTATGATACCGCCATCCAAAAGCTTATGTTGCTTGATGATTTATATCTGCTGCTGCTGAGACGCTGCACGTGGTGTTTAAAACTGCGATAGTATTGATTTTTGAAAAAGTTTAATTTATTCAATTCATTATATTATTTTATTTGAAAATTAACGTCAAAAATTAACACCGATCACTTTGATATGTTGGTTTATATTTTTGGTATTGCAGTACATTTTAAGCGAGCACAAAAGTAAGATATACAAATATGACAACTTTCCTTGTTCAACATAAGCTAATAACATAAGAATGTGTTAGTGAACACAAAATATTGTTTTATTGTGTTTGTAAACTTGTTAGAGCTGTCCAGCTGGGATGTGTTTGTAAACTTGTTATAGCTGTCCAACTGGGTGGGAAAATGCACTAACTGGGTGAATAGGGGCTTTCAGACGATCGTACATGTGCGATGACTTGGGCATGCTCGACGACATGTACGATCATTCGAAAGCAAATGAGACAGTCGGACGAAAATTAAAAATTTTTGATTTTTCTGCCTGTCGGACCGACATGTTGGCCATGTGTACGAAAGTCGGTCTGACTTACTGCATTTTTTCGTTTCATTAAAAGCGTCAGCGGGTGAACAGCAACGAAGTGGAAAAAATATTAGAGAAAATTGATATGAAAAACGTTTGAAACATTTTATAATTGTTTATAATTAATTAAAATTGGTACAATTCTCCAAATATGAAAAATGACTGCTAAATCATAAGGTCATCAAAAAATTGTTTAGCCATTACGCCGATGTGTTCTATTTGAGAGCCAGCAGTGAAATGAAATCGTCGCACATGTACGATTGTTTGAAAGCTCAACAAAATATTCCCGTTAGTTTGTCGTCGTACATGTCAGCGTACAAGTACGTTCGTCTGAAACCCCCTAATGACCACGCACATAAACGGAGCTACATGTCGGAAGTACTTCACAAGAAGTCAAAAATCTGTGTCTTCCATCGGACATGTCCATCCGCCTTGATTTTTTGCACACAAACGAACTACATGTGTGATGACCTGACATGTCTGATGGACATGTAGTTCCAATTGATGGGCCCGTTGATTGAGGGGGTTCGTTAGGGTTTAACGAGCAAGAACAATAGAAAAAAGGATTACGTATTGCGCAGGTCCGTCATGTTGTTTACTTTTCATTTTGACTTTTCTAGCTACGATAAAAATATATTTTACGATCATGACGTCAGGCTAGACGAAGTTTGTTTCTTGAATCTTTTTCCAGTACAAATTGGTTTCATTTCAACTTGCTTTAAAACAAAAAAAAACTAAAAAAACTAGCACGAAAATTATATGCGCAGCACTCTTTCATAATTCTTTATTCATATTTTAATATAAAACGGTGAAAAATTTGTTTAGTCTATTATATGAACAATTTGATTGCACTGCTTACAGACTAGTTTCATATTTGTTTACATTAATTGACAACAATCTCATATCGTAAGTTCATATCGTAAGGCTATCATGACGACATGCGCAGATCGTAGACAATTATTTTTACGATCTGCGCAATCTATTATTCTATCATTCTTGTTTAACGAGAATATTTTGTTGAGCTTTCAAACAATCATACATGTGCGACGATTTCATTTCACTGCTGGCTCTCAAATAGAACACATCGGCGTAATGGCTGAACAATTTTTTGATGACCTTATGATTTAGCAGAAATTTTCCATATTTAGAGAATTGTTTATCAATTTTAATTAATTATAAACAATTATAAAATGTTTCAAACGTTTTTCATATCAATTTTCTCTAATATTTTTTCCACTTCGTTGCTGTTCACCCGCTGACGCTTTTAATGAAACGAAAAAATGCAGTAAGTCAGACCGACTTGCGTTCACATGGCCAACATGTCGGTCCGACATGCAGAAAAATCAAAAATTTTTAATTTTCGTCCGACTGTCTCATTTGCTTTCGAATGATCGTACATGTCGTCGAGCATGCCCAAGTCATCACACATGTACGATCGTCTGAAGGCCCCTATAGGGGCAATCAAACGATACTGCGTGCCGGACGTACATGTTGTTCGAAAAAGTAACGGGACTTTTTCGTTGCCCTCACACACATCGCACATGTCACTTTACAATCTATTGCATGAGTTTCTTATGATTTCGATTATAATAAGACGAAACAGAGTGGCACGTGACGTTGGGATCTATAGATTTTTGATTTTTTCGCTGCGTTCCGTTACGTTTTGAGCAAAAATTTTATGTTGACAGATGCTACTATTAATTTTATTGTGCATTTGTTTTGTTTTCCGTATTTTTGATAAAATTTTATTGAATTCATGTTTTAAAATAATAAGAAAAGAAGAATTGATGAAGTTTGTTTTGTAATAAAATATATTTTAGAAAAAAATTAACTCTTTCGTTGTTATTATAGTCGCTACTCCGTTTGAAACCGTTTCGTCCCGCCACAATGAAACTTGACTCCGTTTCGGTCCGACTATTATAAACAGCGCTTTACATGTGTGATGACTTGACCGGTGGGATGGACATGTAGTATCGTAGGGATGTGCAACTGCCAACAAAAGTCGACTTCGAATTTTTCAACCGTAGAAAATGTAAAAGTCGACTAATCGACTTTTTGAACCTTAAGACTCTGTCTACACTAGCCTCACTCAACCGACTCACTTTGATGTCTGTAGATGGGATGAGGAAGTGGGAAGGTGAATGTACCGTGAGGGAAGAGTTTAAAAAACTTTAAAAATTTTGCGACTCACTTTGATTTGACATTTGTCATTTTGAGTGTTTTTTCTTTTATGCGCTAATAGCTGCTGAATTTACAATGCTATATGCAGCTACGAAGCACACACTCAAGCTAACACAAATTTTTTACTGCTTTAAAATGTTTTATTATAAAAACAGCACAAAAGCAAAGGCATACTCAAAGTGAGGCAAGTTATGTGTGTGAACATTTAATAACTTTTTCATGGCAAAGTGAGTCGGTTGAGTGAGGCCAGTGTAAACAGGCTCTTAGAAGTTGACTTTTTAACTTTTTCGACTTTTTTTAAAATATATTTGTACCGCTTTTGTAGGGCAGTTAAGAAGCAAATAATTCAATATGAAAAATGTGTTTTATTATTAAAACAAAAACATGGTATTTCAGTAAATAAATAAAATAAAAAAAAACATCAAATTGCAATTTTATTTCTTATACAGATAATCAGATAAGAATAATACAGATAAAGAAAGACTTCTTATGAATAATTTTTGAATCCCATGTAATCGGAAAAGGGAGAGTTAATTTTCAAGATAAAGTTTAAGAACATTTTGAAAATTTTTAATGCAAATTTCTTCATCAACTGTCAATATTTATGAAAGTAAAAAAAAATGTATTGTCTCTATTTGCTATCTTGATAATGAAAACTCCCTTTTCCGATTCCCCAGGAAAATTATTCATAATTGGGCTGAATATCAAGCCCAAAACACCGAATCAACGTAAGCGTTATAAACCAAATTTTACAAGAGAAGCATTTTCCTTGTTTTTTGTTCCTTTTTCAAAAGGAAATTCAGTTTTCATGCATTTCCAGACAACAAGCGGATTTTTTATCAAGTTTTCGATCAACAGCTGGACGAGTCATATAAAGGCGCAGCTGAGTGTGCACCCTTTCAATTTTATCAGTTGTAGAGTCCATGTTTGTTTAAACCACCTCATCTAAAAAACATAATATGTTACTGTTATCGTATTCTTGATTATTAGATGTCGATTCCGCTATCACCACTTCTTAATTTGAAATTCTTGCTTGTCTCATTTCGGCATTCACAAGATCACCTAAATGGAGGGGGGTGGGGTAATTTTGCAGTAATTATTTATGTACTGCTGCTTACCAAAGCGAAAGTTTGCTTGAGAACACTCACGGGAATTTTGAAATGCTTGCTTTTAGAACCTAGTAGCGAGAAGTGTTAAAGAAGCGTATGGTTTTCCAATTCAATATTGTAAATTTTTTTTGTGATTTTAATGACAAGCACTCGTTTTAATCTCTTGCCAATTTGACTTAAAGCAGAACATTCCTCTGATTTCTATAATAAATAATTATTCCGTTTGAGCGTAGTTTGAATATTGTGAATATAAATTTGTATATATAAAATTAACAGCTCTATTCTTTGGCAAAGTAACAATTGTTACCCAGTATTCTTAATATTTCCATGTGTTTGTTGTAATGTTTTTTTTTCAGAACAAAATTTTAAGCTCAAAAATAATAAATTTTGATAAAAATTGTCACCTGGGGCCCTATTCTGTAACTGTGAGTTTTAAAGTGTACACGAGCTGTCACAAAAACTCACTGCTTTTAAGCCGGTGAGTTCAGTCAGAAAAAGTGTACACTTTAAAACTCACAGTTAGAGAATAAGGCCCCTGCTTTTCAAATAGTGACAATTTCATTAAAACATTTTGTTACGCTTGCAACGTAATCAGATGATACGCAATTGCTTTGTCACACTTCCACGTACAATCTCTTTTTTTAACACTTTTTTTTATTAGCTTCATTCACTTCATGTATTTATGTATGTATGTATGTCCCGTACAAATCTTGGAATCCATTTTTAAGCAACTTCCCAATGAACTAAGGTTTTGAAATTTAAAATATAGCTCAGAACTGAATGACAATACATATAATTTAGGAAAAAGTTTGCCACTCCCCTTGTACCGCCCACAAATCAATAAAAATGCTATATCTCCAAAAAAACGAGGCCGATTAAGCTGAGCTTTTGGCAGTAAATTTCCCCTAACTAGAGGATGATTTAGGAAAAAATGTTGCCACTTCCCCTTTTACCACCCACAAATCAATAAAAAGGCTATATCTCAAAAACTACCGGGCTGTTCAGCTGAAATTTTCACTTCATATCTGTCCTGTAGAATTCTTGGAATCCATTTTTAACCAACTTACTAGAGCTAGAGTTTTGAAAATTAAAATGTACTTTAAAATATAAATCAAATTTGGTAAACAAACAAAATGAGTAATAAAAGACTAAAAAGTAAAAAATAAAAATTTAAGTAAAATTTTTTTTAATATAACACGTTTTAAAAACGAACTAAAAAGTATAAAATAATTTCTCCTAGAGTGGGGCTTTTAGTTCAACTAAAAACGTGGAGCGCATGCTATAGAAAATATTAACCCTGCATCACTAACCTTAGGATGGAGTCCACCCAGTCACTGTTTTTATGCAAAATTTCAAATGCAATACATTACATGTATAACTTACTGGACTGAACACAATAGATGTCTGCAAACTTGAATCTATCATCCATTTAAAGACTTCTATCCTGACACTCAAGGGACTTGGGTTAAGAAATCATTCGTTCACTAACGTACTACAATTGCTAATAGCACTTCTTACTATTCTCTATAGCAGAGGTAAATTACAAATTCGAAAAAAAAAAATAAAAAAAAATTAAAGCTCCGATGGCGACGACAAAAAATTAAAAAAAAAAACAACATGAGCTTATGTCTCTTTAAAAAAATTGTAAAAGTAGGTTTTAAGCATCTGACGAGGCCCAGTAAATCAAAAAATAAAATTTTTCGAGACAAGTGATATTAAAAATGCTACAACAAAATACTCGCCACCACTTTGAGTGTGCGGTACGAGAAAATACCAAAAAAAAAAACACAGCAGCAATAACTTTGATAGATAGCTTTTGACGCGAGCAAACAACAACCATCCATGTACATAACTCCTCGAATTACAACACACACGGAAATATTGGAGTTGGTGTAAGTGAGCTAAAAGAAATATGGGATTTACAACTCTGCTCTATAGCATGCGCCCCACGTTTTTAGTTAGACTAGTTAGACTAGCTCCACTCTATTAGAAATTATTTTATACTTTTTAGTTCGTTTTTAAAACGTGTTATATTAAAAATTTTTTTACTTAAATATTTTAATTTTGCCGACCACTATTTTACATATATCGAATCAAGAGTTGCCAACGCAGCTTTATTTGTTTTAAACAGCTATTTCGTTAATAGTTTAGAGAAGACAGTTCTCAGATTAGCGTTAAGGTTTTTGTTTCGCATACAATGAAAAAAAGTCGAAAAAAGTACAATGAACAATTATAAAATGTTTCAAAACTTTTTCATATCAATTTTCTCATAATATTTTTTCCGCTTCGTTGCTGTTCACCCGCTGACGCTTTTAATTAAATGAAAAAATGCAGTAAGTCGGACCGACTAGCGTTCACATAGCCAACATGTCGGTCCGACCGGCAGAAAAATCAACAATTTTTGATTTTCGTCCGACATGTCAGTCCGACTGTCTCATTTGCTTTCGAATAGGGGGTTTCAGACGAACGTACTTGTACGCTGACATGTACGACGACAAACTAACGGGACTATTTTGTTGAGCTTTCAAACAATCGTACATGTGCGACGACTTTATTTCATTGCTGGCTCTCAAATAGAGCACATCGGCGTAATGTCTGAACAATTTTTTGATGACCTTATGATTTAGCAGTCATTTTTCATATTTAGAGAATTGTTTATCAATTTTAATTAATTATAAACAATTATAAAATGTTTCAAACGTTGTTCATATTAATTTTCTCTAATATATTTTCCGCTTCGTTGCTGTTCACCCGCTGTCGCTTTTAATGAAATGAAAAAATGCAGCGAGTCGGACCGACTTGCGTTCATAACATCGTACATGTCGGTCCGACCGGCAGAAAAATCAAAAATTTTTGATTTTCATCCGACATGTCGGTCCGACGGTCTCATTTGTTTTCGAATGATCGTACATGTCGTCGAGCATGCCCAAGTCATCGCACATGTACGATGGTCTGAAAACCCCTAATGATCGTGCATGTCGTCGAGCATGCCCAAGTCATCGCACATGTACGATCGTCTGAAAGCCCCAAATGAATAGCAACCCTGTGTCAACAGTTTGACGGCTACCTACTAAATTCTGCAATATTTATTGCAACTGTCGCTTCTATCTTCATTTTGTAAAAATTACATTTAAATCATCTGCAGTTCAAGATTAAGTTATAAATGTATTAAAATAATTCAAGCTATATAAAGAGTGTTATGTTCAAAACAAGACAATTAAATGCAAATGCATACAAAAGTGGATCATACAAATATTTATTGTGTGCAGGAACTGAAGTTCAACATAGAAAAAATGGCTGACTACTGACGCTGAATTGATGCCGGCAGCCCAAAGCGTGGTTTGATTATTAATTATCAGTAATTGTACCATGGCCCAAAGTTGCAGTTTTATATAAAATCTGTTTTAGTTAGTGCTGATTTTGATTTAATGCCAAAAAGCTATTAGCTACAATCAACGAATAATTTAGTTAAACTATAAAGAACAATTATTTAAGATATAGTTTGTCGTATATGTTTGAGAATTGGAGAACGGAGAATTATAAAAAAATTAATAAATTCTTTCGATGTCAAACACTCAACAGTTTGATAATGCAAAATGGAGAGCTGAAAGTGTTGATGGAATTTCTTTAGCCTGAACTGAAGGTATGTTTTGATCCATTTATAAACTTCGCTTAATATATTGCAATATAAAAAAAAATTCTCGTTTAGAACATTGCATGCACGTCGTCAAATGTAAAGAACGGATGAGAAGAATTAAAAAAATCCGTATTTCAAGATGGCAGGCACATGATAAAATTAGAAAAGATAGAAGCCGTAGCTGGCATTTTATCACAAAGCCGGCACTCAGTAGGAGTTTTCATGATTCAGTGCATTTGGCTGTACAATTGCAAATTATATTAGGCATTTGCAACAAACTGAGCGTACCTTCCACAGTCCAGAGTCCACAGTGGAAACATCACGTAAATTAAATTTTTTTTTGGAAAAGCAGGAAAACCAGCCGATTCAATCATAAACAACGAGTTTTTTGCGGGCTAAATGTAGTTATGCAAAGAAAAATCGCAATAAACAGATGATGGAGGATTTAGTGGAAATTGCTGCTCAAGACATATAAGGTAACAAATATTGGAATAATTGAAAAATAGAGACAATTGTAATTTAAAATTTTTGTTTGCGGCTTATATGGATTTTGACCTAAATAAAATTATGAAAAATTTCAGGTACATCTAAAGTGCTTTAGAATTTATTGGGGTCCAAATTTGAAAAATTAATATGTGTGAGGTCAGACGATGCTCGTTCGCTCGGCGAGTAGATAATTTTGTTGTTGCTTCTGCCCATATTACACTATGCTCATTTCCTCGTCGAGCAGATAATTTTGTTGTGAAAATGCGAAACTGAAACATTTTGGAGAATACAACAACAACCATATTGCACGGCCATGTATACGCCGAGCAAACGAGCATCGTCTGATCTCACACTCAAGGTTGCCAGTCAAAATTCGGAACAATTCCCACGAAAATTACCTTTTTCCCACAGTAACGTAAATTATATACCACGAAAAATGCCCATGGTTAAGGTGAACAAAAAAATTCCCACAGCAATTAAAAAATACCAAAAAATCCCACGATCATTTAAAATTACCACGAAGATACCACTGGTCTTAAAAATACCAAAAAAATCCCATACGCATTCAAAAATCCCATAAGCATTAAGAAATACTACAATAAATCCCATATGCATAAAAAATTTAAAAAACAAATTAGAAATACCACAAAGAAATAATAATGGTATTCAATGGACGGCGTATTTGTGATTTTAATAGCGTAAGAGCGATATATTAATTGAAGCGTATTTGTAACAACAAAAACGTAAGGGATTTTACATACGCATCTTACGACAATGCGATGCAAGTAGAGCGTATAATGGCAACTGTGATTTCATTTTAAAAGATATTTGAAAACCAATGGATTCGATAAGTAGACTTGCAAATATTTTTATTATTGTTTTGGTAGTAATTATATTTTTCTTATTTTTGGAATTTTAACAAAATTTTTGTAAGCTTTGCACTTGCAAAAAAATTAAAAGTTCATGATAGTATTGACATATGTCAAAAAATGTCAACTTAGTTTTCATGATGGCAACTTGTTCTTAAAACAAATATGCAACTTAATCGTTTTTATTAAGGGTTATTTCGAGAAAATGCACAGCGTAAACTTATAGCTTTTTTATTATTAAATTTTTGCTTAATAAAAGAGAAAAATAGATTTTTAAGAAAAAATACCAAGCTGAACTCCCATGACAATTAAAAAATACCATGGAAATTCTCGCAAAAAATTCCCAAGACCAAATAAAAATTACCACTAATGGTATTTTCCCACATTACTGGCAACCTTGCTCACACTATGAAATACTAGTGTTTTCCCTTTTTACATAGGCAATATGGGTATCAAAAGAAAGGTTATTTTTTACCTATTTAAAGAGATTTAAACAATGACTATGCATAATTTTAGAAGTTATATGCCTTTCTGATAAATCGTCTGGGAAAAAAGTAAGTAAAAACGAGTTTTCGATTTCGTATAAGAATCATATGATCAAAAGTCCTATTATATACAGTCAGCAAAAAAGAAAGTTGTACACTAACTGAATTCAGACAAATTGAAAAACAATGTGAAAAGTATGAAGTGAATGTACATTTATTATATATCATATAAAAGCTTGAGATCCATTCTATAACATGTATTAAAAATTATTTCCGTATTATTTATACTTCTCGAAAAACAACAAAAGCAAAAATATTAAAATTTCACTAAGCAAAAAAAATAAAACTTGTACACTAAGAAAAAACTTAAAAATATTCAAGTAAATACGAAATTTTATGATTTATTAATATTTTGTATGGTGGCCTCTGGCGTTTTTTACAGCTAGGAGCCTATTTGGCATCGAGTGGACCAGATTTTTCGTCACTTCTTCAGGAATTGAATCCCATATTTCCATCAAGGTCTTTTTAAGGGTTTCTTTGCAAGAAATATGATAGTCCTTTAATTTTGTTTTCATAAATGCCCAGAGATGCTCAATTGGATTTAAGTCCGGGCTCTGTGGAGGGTGGGGAAGCACTTTTTTAGTGTTGTAAAGCAACCATTCTTTAACAATATGGGCCGAGTGCTTTGGGTCATTGTCTTAGACAAACACAAATTCATTCTCCAACCCCATTTTTTGGGCGGATTGTGCCAAATTATTCTTTAAAATATTTAAATAGTCTGTTTTGTTCATGTTTCCTTCAACAAATACGAGATTTCCACGCCATTTGCACCCATTGCACCCCAGACCATCACATTACCACCTCCGTGTTTAACCGTATGCGTAACATTACGCTGATTTCTCCTTTATTTCTCCATACGTAACATCGTCCGTCAGAGGTAAATAAATTAAATTTGGACTCATCGGTAAACATAACTTTATCCCAGAATATATTGTCTTTGTCTAAAAACTGATTAGCATAGTCCAATCGCTTTTTAACATTTGCTTTAAAGAGAAGAGGTTTTTTTCTAGGTGCGTGTGCATGTAGTCCTTCCGAATGCAGGAAATTTCTTATGGTTTGTGGAGTGACATCAACAATATTGCTACTTTTAAGCTCTTTTGTGATCTGAACGGCGGAAACTTTTGAATCTTTTTTAACAAATTTGACTATTTTTCGTTTAATTTGGGGAGTATTAATCTTCTTAGGGCGTCCACTTCCACAGGGTCTTTCAAAAGTCTTATTTTTTTCAAATGTTTTTATTACATACTGAACCGTAGTGTGGGGTTTTTTAACTATTTTCCCAATATCTCGCACTGAGTTTTTTTCATTCCGTAGTTTTATGATAAGTTCTTTTAAATCTTTTGAAATCTGTTTTCTAGCCATCTTTTAACACTTAACGAATATAGAATGCTGCGATCAGTTTGAAAAACAAAACTCCAATAACTTTACATACAAAGTTATCAATATTCGCTTTTACATTTTATAACGGGACTCTTTTCATAACGAAAGAGACAAGTGTACAAGTTTTTTTTTGCTGAGTGAAATTGGCATATTTTTGTTTTTGTTATTTTCTCTCTTGGAATAGAGACAATTGGAAGATAATTTTTATTTAATGTTACAGTATGCGTTTCAAGCTTTACTTTGATATATAATAAGTATATATTTACTCTATACTTTTTACAGTTTATCTCAATTTATTTGATTTCGGTTAGTGTACAACTTTTTTTTTTTGCTGACTGTATATAAAGCTAATGGCTATATTTTGTAAAAGGCACCAGTTTAAAAATTACAAGAGTTTTGATATTTTACTCTTGATAAAAGTTTATTTTTTTGTTAAAATAAAAAATTCTTAAAAATTCGAATTTGAAAAAATCCCAATGAAATGCTAAAATGTTTTCTGAACAAACATAATAAAAAAAATCGTATAAATCCAAATGTGGAAAAATTGCAATGAAATGTTGTTGAGTATTTCTGAAACAGCATTTAATGCAAATACAAAAGTATGAGTTTATTACGTTGAATAATTCCGCAAAGATCCGTAAAAATACAAAAATACATTATTAAAAACGGCATATTTTGTGGATATGGCGAACTCGAAGCTTTTTTGTGCAAAAAATTACAAAAGCAAAAATTCCAATAAAAAGGTTGTAGAAACAAAATTGAATCTAGTCAGACATATGATTCGTTTTTCAGAAGCAAGTCGCGAATTGTAAGAAAAAAACAAATCAAGTTCCTGCAATTCAACTCAAAGCTTGATATTTTTTCAAGTAGCTTGATTTTCAATTTACTTGTTGCAGATCTCTGACCCCTATCGAACTCATTTAATACATGCCGGTTTTTATCCCAAACCTCAAGTTTTTAAATAGTAATATTTTTCATTTTCGAAATATTGAATTTGAAACCTTGTTGTTTTGATGACGAAAACAGTAAAATGATTTTTACGCTTAAGCATAGTACTCTGTTCAGTTTCATGTGAAATTCCACTCAAATCTCCAGCTGCGACAGCTGCGAAACAAGCGTGGAAATTTTCACAACATGTTCATCAGAGCAGTATTCGGTTTCGCTGCGTGAAATTATCGCAACATGTTTCTGAGCAACATTTTTTCACGACAATTTAATTGATTTGCCTATATATTTTGAAGTGAAAGAGAGATATCATATGAAATCTCCCAACTTATTCTCTGAATCTCTCTGAGAAACGTTGCCATAGAAATTCTTCGCAACAAACTTTATGTTAGAAATTTCACGCAACAAATAAATAGATGATGCCAGCAAAATTTCGCGAACAGAGTACTAGGCTTAAGCTGGAAGAAATTTTGCAAATATATGCTATGTCATATGAAAGGCAGTCAGATGTGCAATTTTTACAGTATTTAAAAGTATTTTTATTTTATTTATTAAATTTATTTTAAATTTAGTAAAAAGTAAATATTTTGGACCTTTTTTAAAAAATATATACGGTATATATATATATTTACCTGTACTTAACGGTACAGTTCGAAATACTTTTGTGAAGAGCTTTTTTAACTTTTAAACAAAAACAGTTTTAATGAAATATATTTACTAGCAGCGGAGATATTTTCATCGAAACCCGTTTTTTTCTCATTCTTAGGTAACGATGTCTTATAAAAAATTTATTGTTCTAAAAACTGTTGCCAATTTTGAAGATATGTGAATGTTGTTAGTATCAAAATTTGTTAAAATTAAACTGGCCAGAATTTATTATTGTAAAACGTATTTAAATAAAAAATTTACGTTATTTGAAAAAAGGGGAAGGGGTAAAATAATTTTTGCGCATAATTGGAAGAATTTTTATATGAATAATGTATTGAATATATTACTGAAATGTAGTCAAAAATGCAATTTTTACTTGATTTTATTTTTACAACAAAAAACTTTGAATTAGTCTTTTACTAAAAAGTCAACATTTTGGACCTTTTTTGAAAAAATATAACACAGTATTTTCCGGATGTTGTATATACACATACTCTAAGAAAAATTGTATATATACTCCATTCTTAGTGTAGTTGCCGGAAGTAACCATATGAACTAAATTACCAAATTTTAGTATAATACGACCCAAACCGTCTGAAATAAAGCATTTTTATTGGTAGTAATAGAGGGCGTGGAAACCAATTTTTGGTACAGTTCCTGACAGTATCCATACAAATTTTAGCTCAATCAATTTATGATTTCTGAGTAGCAGTGTTGCCATGAAAAAAAAATTTACAGCGTAAATTTTGCCCTCTGCTCGTCGGATTTCTTGTCGGATTTGTGAAACTCTGAAAACAAGAACTAAGAAATTTTCAGTCGCATTTTACAACAAAGAAGACAAATAAAATATTGCATTTTATTAGATGTATGGCGTTTATTTAAGGTTTATTTATTTAAATAAATCACATTTTTTTCAAAAGTCAATTCCATAATGATTATAAATATAGAAAATATATTATAATAAATTACATTTTGAAAATATTTTTGAACACACAAACAAAGAGTCAAACTAAAAATACATTTGCAACACAGTTTGGCTTTATGTAGATCTCTTAAATCGGTAAAAATGTAAATGCATAGAGCTATAATACAAAATTTTTAAATTTTAACTCTATAAATGTAAAGCTTTTGCTTCAAGTAAATTAACGAAAAAATGTTGTTTTTTTAAGCCAGCAAACACTACAAAAAAATTAGATTTTAATGAAAAAAAAAAAATATGTGTAAAAAAATATATTTTTTTCGAAGTCATATATACATTGCTTTATTAAATTTTTTTATCAATTCTTTATCAATTTCAAGACTAAAACAGTTAAAAGATTTCATAGGCAGATAATCTTTTGTATGCAGATTTCCTTCATTGTATCTTACTCTAATCTATTGCGAACTTTAGTTTTATTAATATTTATTTGACTAAAAGTTCGCTCAACGTTAGCTGAGGAATTCGGTAAGCTCAACAATTCAAAAATAAATTTTTCCATTATTGGGAATGCAGAAGTACCATCGCATCTTTTTATTTTAAAGTTGCCATCAATTTTATTATACTAAATTTTTTTCTTTTCATATATATATGTATATAAAAATATATGCAAAATCGGACGCCGGATCTACTTTTTCTGAAATCGTAACATTTTTAAGAATTTTGGTGAAATATCGGAACGTCGGATTCAAGTATAAAAATCGTAACATATCCGATATATCGGACCATATGGCAACGCTGCTGAGTAGCAAAAGTGCGACCATGCCCATTTTTAGTAAAAAATGCCGAAAGTAACCATACTAAGTTACCAAATTTTCGTCTTACACAACCAAATCCATCTCAAGTAAAGAATTTTAATTTTTAAAAAAAGAATATAAACTAAATTCAAAATTTTAATCTAATACGATAAAAACCGTCCGAAATATTGCATTTTTATTGATTTGTGGGCAGTTAAAATGGGCGTGGAAACCCATTTTTATTACAGCTGCTGACCATACAAACTAAATTACCAAATTTAAGTTATATAATCCCAAACCGTCTGAAATATAGCATTTTTATTGGTTTGGGGGCGGCAAAAGTTTGTACAAACCATACATACTAAACTACCAAATTTAAGTCATACAACCCAAACCGTCTGAAATATAGCATTATTATTGGTTGGGGGCGGCAAAAGAGGGTGTGACAAATTTTTTTCCTAAACCATCTCGTACCTGAAACAAATCGACTTCCAAAATTTTAGCTCGATCGGCCCAGTAGTTTTGGAGTCTAGGCATCACACATACAGAATATTTGATTGGGAGTATATGGGAAAATCTTAAAAAAGTCATATCTTTAAAATGCCGGAACCACTGGGCCGATTTCGTGCATACGTACGTAAACTATCCTACAAACCATACCTAACGTACCCTGAAATTTTTTTTAATTCGGTCGACCCGTTTTTTCAGTTACTGGCTACATCCAAATGTAAACTTCTTTTATATATAAGATATCAAATCGATTTATAAAAACAAAGTTGTTTTTTCTTTTAAATTATTATTATACTTAACTTTTTTTTTTTTAAAAACGTGTAAATAATGTTTCCCTTTTTTGTTTAATTTTTCAGTTTGGACAATTTGCAGCTGATTTGGTTTTTTTTTAAGTCAGAGCGAGTAGGATTTTGCCAATACATCTCATCAAAGAAATCAGCTGAATAAACAACAATTTTTCGATGGATTGTTCTGCTTTTACCAATACATCTTATCAAAAAAATCATCTGAAAAAGCAACGATTCTTTGATGGAGTGCTCTGCTTGTCTTGCAATTATTAATGGTGCTGAATGTAAGTGCTAAATTTAAGAATACGGAATGAACCTCACAGATGTCCAAACAGAATAATTAATTATATACTATTATTAAACGTAAGCGTGATTATCAACTGAAAATAACCTAAGCATCAAAGCTTTAAAATATTAAAATGTAAATAATGTTTCCCTTTTTGTTTAATATTTTAGTTTGGATTTGCAGCTGATATGGATTTATTTTAAGTCAGATCGAGCAGGATTTTGCCAATACATCTCATCAAAGAAATCAACTGAATAAACAACGATTTTTCGATGGATTGTTCTGCTTTTACCAATACATCTTATCAAAAAAATCATCTGAAAAAGCAACTATTCTTCGATGGATTGCTCTGCTTGTCTTGCAATTATTAATGGTGCTGAATGTAAGTGCTAAATTTAAGAATACGGAATGCCATCTCAGATGTGCAAATAGAAAAATTAATTATATACTATTATTAAACGCAAGCGTGATTATCAACTGAAAATAACATTAGAATCAAAACTTTTGAAATTATGAATTGTATAAAAGAAAAAATCAATTTCAAAAACAAACTCCACAATGAATTAATATTTTACTTAATAATTTTATAACTTCATGCTATTTGAATTAAAATTTAACATAACACGTTAGTTAGCGAATTAGTTGCAAATTGTTAGGTACCAAAGAAATTGTTATACTCGCCAGTTGACTGTTGCCTTTAGAATCAAAACTTTAGAATCAAAACATTAGAATCAAAACTTTTGAAATTATGAATTGTATAAAAGAAAAAATCAATTTCAAAAACAAACTCCACAATGAATTAATATTTTACTTAATAATTTTATAACTTCATGCTATTTGAATTAAAATTTAACATAACACGTTAGTTAGCAAATAGTTGCAAATTGTTAGGTACCAAAGTAATTGATATACTCGCCAGTTGACCGTTGCTTTATGTTACGCGCCGTTTAAAAATCTTTAATAAAAAAAAAATTCACCAAAAATATATTTATATAAAAAAAAAGAAACAGCGAGAAAATAGCATGCTTAAAAAGGTTGCACCGGCTAGCCTACCTGTGGTCGTGTTCAAACGCGTAAGCACAGAAAAATGCATGCTTCTGATAGGCAATATAAAAAGAAATAAAAAAAAAAGAAATTCCGTAAATAATGGTTTAATTCGTCAATGAATTCTTCCATTAATTTCTCCGACTTTCGTGGCTGGGTGGTTTGCCACTTGAGCTCACTTGTCCCTCCCATCCTGTGGTAAATCTAAGAGCCCTGTATTTGTTTACCCCCGACAGCAACCTTGAGCCCCCTCTACATTTACATCACTCACACATCCTCAGCATTCCCTTAAATGAAAAAAAATTAATGTTTCATATTTTTTTGTTTTTTTTAACTTTATTTTAGAATTTTTGTTTAGTTTAAAGAAAAAAGTAAATGCTACAACATTTTGCGTACGGCTTAGGGATATTTTAGAAATTTATGTCGTTCATCTAATTTTAAATCCTAATCAGTTTTAGTTGAACTTTACAGTAATTATAAAACTAAGGCTAAACTTAAATTGTATATTCATTTAGTTTTATTTACATTTCGCGATTTTTTTTTCTCCTATTAAGCTCAAGCATTTTTTTTTTTTTAAAACAATTTTGTTATAATTCAAATATATATTTAGTTTGAGTTAACGTTTCTGAGCTCAATTACCCTTGGTTTAAAAATTAAGAAAAAAACAGACATTACAAAAATTTATTTGTTACTTTTGCTTTGAAAGCAAAGCGAAGTTTTATATAGATGTAAAATGTTTATGTAATACACATATATTGATATGCTCGTTTATATGTATGAGTTGGTACATGAAAAAAAACATGTTATGAGTTAATTATATAATTATAATACTATACAATAAAAAAAACGAAGCAACGAAAAGAATACCTAAACCGTGGCCACGGGCGTTGTCCGATCCAAGCGACTTGTTGATTGTTGTTGTTGCAGCGTGGTTCCCATTGTTGGGGGTTGGTGGTGTGTGGGGTGGAAACAAAATTGTGCTGCTCCGGATTGTCTTTGGAGTTTTTATTTTTATGTTATAGTTTAACTGTTTTTGTATTGTTTTCGTTTTGTTTTAGGCTTATACACATTTTTATTTTGGTCTTTATTCACTTGTATAGTTTTGTCTCTAAATAAAAAATTTTCTTTTTTATCTTTGATGCACTCAGACCTAGCAGCATAACATACACACAAACCTTACACTGCAAGCAGCGGACAGCAGCAACAGCATTGATGGCATTTTAACTATCGTTTTGGTTGTTGTAATGTTTTTTTTATTGTTTTAGCATTTTTAATAATAATTCAATTTATTTATCAATGAGATCAACCTTTATTTCGTATATCGTATTTTTTTTTTTTTTTTTTTTTTTTTGGGATAGCGGGGGTATGTACACACTAATGAATGCGCAACTTGTGGAGGCATAATTACAGGGTGCGAAGTACCAGAGACAATTAACCCCTTTAGCCAGCCGTAACACTTATTATATTTACGTTGCAAGGCTTTGTCAGCTTTTCAGAGCATGAAAAGCACCGTTTGTTTTTT
The DNA here is from genome assembly GCA_963920525.1 of Dichetophora obliterata. Taxonomy (NCBI): domain Eukaryota; kingdom Metazoa; phylum Arthropoda; class Insecta; order Diptera; family Sciomyzidae; genus Dichetophora; species Dichetophora obliterata. The sequence continues at coordinate 191,155,135 of OY986438.1, forward strand.
AGATTTTTAATGAAAGAGCGACTAGCGCACAATTGTTAATTCAAATCAGAATCTGACTTTATTTTTTTAATAGAATGGATTTATATATTAAATTACATTTGTTTCGTAGAATATAATACACGCCTATTTTTCCAGTTACATTCCAATAGATTTGTGTATAGTGTTACGGCTGGCTTACTGGGTTAATTGCCAGTTGTAAAGTTTATTGTGTGATTGTTAGTAATATTATTTAGTAAAAATTTAGTAAAAATATTTAGTAATATTTTGCAGGTAAATTGTAATACCAAGTTGTATGATGCTTTAGACTAGTATTGCCAACTGAACTTTAAAATCACGATTCGTGCGTTCAACGGGACTTGCTTCTGGGTAGTAAACGGGTGTGAATTGTTTCTGTATATCAAGACAGTACGACACTTGTTGCATTATAGCCGAAACGAACTGAACACCATTATCTGTTTTTAAGCGACGTGGCAAACCATATCGAAAAAAGAGTTCATCGATGAGTATTTTGACACAAGCTTCCGCTGTGGCTTTTTTAAGCGGGAAAAGTACAATCCAACGAGAGGCAACATATTCTGCAATGCGAATCCATTGATAACCTTCATCAGGTTTTGGCAAAGGCCCGAAGAGATCAACCGCTAGCACCTCAAATCGTTGCTAACTGCTAGTTGTCTGTAATAAACCAGCTGGTTTCGTGCTTTAAATCATTGACAATCGATGCATGACTTCACATATTTTCATCCATAGTGATTAGTGGTGCAATCATCGTGATAAAGTTTAAGAATTTCAGCGCGCTTGTGTTCTGGAACAACAAATTCTGCATTATCGTTGTCATCGTTGCTATAACGGTATAAAACACCTTCGTTAATGACATATCCTCGATCTAACCAGCGATTAATATTTTCATCTTATGACTCCAGTGATGTTACAATTTCCTTTAAATTTGACTCTTTAAGCTGCTCCATTCGCATTTCCACAACGGTTCTATGAGGAAAATAAATTTAAAAAGACATGACATTTATTTGCATAGCAATTTCTTCCTCATGATGTGGTGGCCTAGATAACATACCTGCAACAGCATTTGATGTACCTGGCGTGTATTAAATTTTGAAGTTATGTTGCTGGATCTGCAAGGCCCATCTTGCAAGACGTCCGGATGGTGTTTTAATGCTGAGAAGCCGTTTCAATGGCTGATAATCGGTGATTAAGATGATTTCAGCGCCTTCAATATATTCTCTCGCTCTGTTGTTGAATAATTTGTTTCTGCTATTAATTTTGTTTTTCTTGTTCTAATAATCTACCTCCTAATATCGGAAAAGGGGTTGGTCACAAGGCCTTTTAGTCTTCAGCCGCAAGGATTTTTTGGCAAGTATTTAAGGCTGCCTTGAATTAAAACGAAGTTGAAGTAAGTTTTAAGACTGCTTTTCTTTTATTCTCAGCTCGGGTTTTTATAATAAAAATATTGAGTGAAAACTATTTTACTTTCACTCAATATAATACTTCTTACTCAATATACTTAACATACACATAAATAACTTAAACTAAATCTGCTTACATTTATTACACATCTGTTTGTCATAATCATTCTGCTCGCACATCAGTAATTGTACCCATTATTACCCACTAACAGGTTACAATTCCAAGTGTATATTATACTTCTAAAAGCCTCGTTCAAACCTGTTTTAAATGCATTGACCGCTAATTGGTCATTTAATTTTACGATTATTTCTTTATTAGTTTCTCCTTGAGTTGATATTTGAATATCATTCAGAGCTGCTATTATTGTTTCTATTTTAGTAGCAAAGGTTGTTACATTTAGTGATCCTTGTTTTGTTTTATGCAGTTCATTCTGCAATTTTAAAGGATTTTTATTTAGTTTACAATTTTTTAATAATAATTCTTTTAATTGTGCAATTGAATTTGGAATTGCAGTTGGCAGTATTCTAAATTCTATATTGTTTATTTATTTTTTGTATGATACAGTTTACATTCTTAAATATACTTTTATGGTTTTTATAACGATTTTTAATAAATTTTATATTTATTTTAGCCTCGCAAATAAAACAATATTTATACTCTGACATAACAAAATTTTTTTTTTATTTTTTATGCTATTTTGTTTTTAATTTTGTAAGAAATTGCATTTAACATTTATGTTATAGTTATTAATTTATAAACGGTCCGGTTTACCCGTCCTCGTTTCAATATTTAATATATTATTATACTAGCCGCAAGAGCCAAAAATTGTCTACATGCGTTTAGTAGTTTTTTTTAATATTTACACATATATGTATGTAGAAGCAAATAAAAAGAAGATTGTTGGTTTGATGTAATAGGTGATGTTTATTGCTTGAAGTCTTGATGCGAATGAATCCTAATTTTCTATGCGTTCAGTATTTTAAATCATAATTTGAGTGACAACATATTAAGAAGAAATGAGCATAACAAAAATAACAGCCCTATTCTGGCAAATTAACAAATTGTTAACCAGTATTTTGAATATTTCTATGTATTTGTTGTAATTTTTTTATTTCAAAACAAAATTTGAAGCTCAAAAATAAAAAATTTTGACAAAAATTGTCAACTGCTTTTCAGTTATTGACAATTTCATTAACAAATTTTGTTTTTTGAGCTTTAAATTTTGTATTGAAAACAACAAACACACAGAAATATTCAAAATACTGGTTAACAATTTGTTAATTTGCCAGAATAGGGCTGTAAGTATACATTTTGACTCGATATAATTTTAAGACTCTCACTATATTGAAGCAAATAGTTTAGCTAAGTCAAGGGATAACAAAAGAGATTAAAGCGTAAGTGTAAGTTTAGTGAGCGTTATTAAATAAATACATTAAGCATAACAGGTTTTGAGTGCTATTAACAATTGCTTTAAAATTAAACTCACTGCGACAATTACAGTCATGGCAACATAAATTGTACTCAAATACATTTCATAAACAACTAACTTTCAATTCCATTTTTAGTAATATTAACTTAATATAAACTTAATAATTGAATTTTAAATAGAAACATTAAATATAATTAATAAATTTACATCCGCTACAATTTTAAATTTTAATGCTTTCAGTTGTTCTATATATTTATATTTCTCTTTGCCTTTTGTTATAGTGATGAGTCTGTATAGATTGTTTAGCTCACATCGCTGTCTTACTTGCTTTCACCTTTTTTGTTATTCTTTTCCTGTATTCCTCAATTGTTAGTTTCCTCTGTTCAGGAATTGGTGTAGGTTTGTTAATTGGTACTTCTTCATGTCTTTCTTCAGCCACAGGAATAGGTTTGTATTGCTCCACTGATTCGTTTGTCCTTGTGTGTTTGATTGCTAGCACCTCTGAAACGCTTTTTCGAATTCCTCTGACATTCGAGTTTGCAAATTTATCTTCTTATGTTATGCAGGAAAGTGGTAACAAAATCAAGGTAAGTGTACAGTATTGGTAGGCAGGATCAGAACATTCCAGATCGTGGTCGCAGGGTCGCCATATTAATTTTGTTTTTCTTGTTCTAATAATCTACCTCCTAATATCGGAAAAGGGGTTGGCCACAAGGCCTCTTAATCTTCAGCCGCAAGGCTTTTTTTCATATGTGACCTTCTCCGAGAAAAGGGACCTAGTGTGTCAAAAAACGGGTTTGGACTTAAGAGTGGATTCTGGTATCTAAAAGGGTGTAGAATAAGATGAAATGAGTTACATTTCTGATAAAAATTTATTTACCCCATAAAAACGTACAAAACGAACTTGGCAAAATCGATAAAAATGAGAAAAACATTAAAATTTTACTTTTTTTGCTTTTTTGGTTTTAAATTGCTTTTTTTTCTTCAGTCTTCGAATTTTTTTGGAGTTTGGACTTTTTTCGGTGCAACCCTGCATAGCCTGCTGAGAGCGAACAGAGAGCGGCGTTGTTGCGTCGGTAACTGGTTGCGACTTAAGAATCAAGTATCGAGATCATAACAAACAGAACAGCAACAATAGCAAAGGTATTTTCACTATAAAAGCGAAAAAAGTACGTCACCACATAGGCATGAAGTCACCAAAGTCGGCACCCAATCATAACTAACCATACCAAATCGCATCTCCCAACTGAAGGTGTGTTCACAGTGATAATGCGTTATGAAACTTTAAATGCATTTTTCTCAAAACTTAATTTTCACACACTAGGTAGCTTTTCTTGGAGAAGGTCACATATGCTGCCTCAAGGCAGTATTTAGGTTTCAGCCACCCGGCTGTCTTGAATTAAAACGAAGTTGAAGTAAGTTTTGAGACTGATTCTCTTTTATTCTCAGCTCGTGTTTTTTATAATAAAAATATTGAGTGAAAACTATTTTACTTTCAGTCAGTATAATACTTCTTACTCAATATACTTAACATACACATAAATAACTTAAACTAAATCTGCTTACAATTATTACACATCTGTTTGTCATAATCATTCTGCTTGCACATCTGTAACTAACAGGTTACAAATCCAAGTGGACTACTTTTGGCAGCGATCCACTTACACAATGTATAACATGAATCACACCGCTGGTAGCACTTGAATTCGTTCTGTTTACGTTTGCATTGGTTTTATTGCAGGCATGCAGGATGAGCTGCTAAACTCAGGAGACGTAATGCTGCTATTTGAAAAGCTTATCTTTGCCGAGATACGTCGCTGACCTAGTGGTGGTACACTCGGCATCCACATGGGTGTTGTGGTTGTCGCAGTTGCCGTAGTAAACATCGGTATGGTGGTTCCCATCGGGCCTGTTTTAGGAATTGCCTCTGTACTAGTTGTTAATGTGGGTGGGTACCATGCCTTCACTACCGGCTGGATTGGGATTGGTTTCACTGTCATCGGCCCTCTGGCTTTGCTGTCTAGTATGAACCATGCCCAAAGGAATCGCAATAAGAAAGGCAAAAATTATCAAAAAATAGGTGGTCAAACGAAAATTCGCAGAATCAAAAGCAGTGTCCTTTTTGGACCTGGATACCAAATTATTCAAAAACGAAAAAATTTAATTATTATGTATAGACCGATGGTTTAAGGCGCCACAGTTTACGAAACTGTTGTATGCCAAATGCCAAAACGAAAGAAAATAATAAGACACAGGTGAAGTGCTACTAAGGACGATGGTTGCAAAACTTAGCAAAAAAAATGTTAACTAATAATAGTAATATAAGGAATGGTAATAATATATATGGTAATAAGATGTAAATGAAATAAATATAATATTCGAAAAATGTTCGACGTATTTCTTGAGAGTTGATGATATATAAAGTGTATTAATTAAAGGTGAGCTTAAGAATAGCTGAACTCTACAGAGGTAAAAAAAAATAATCGTAGTATGTAGTAATATAGAAATGCAGAAAAAGGATATAAAAGATTGTAAATATTTTAGAGTTACAATATTTACTGTTGTCTAAAATTTCGCAAAGTATCAAAAAAAATTCAAAGTTTCGATTTATTTTTATCATATATATAATATTATATAACTATATGTTTAGCTGAGTTTGCCCGAAGCTAATCTGAAATATTCGGCAAATGCATTATATTAAAAGGGGGCTTACTCAAGCTTATAAATGAAAGTAAACTAAAAGTTTATATTTTTTTTTCAACCCGAAGGTGAAAATTTTCCTTTTTAAGGTATTTTGTTTCGAAGGATATATTACATATAAAGAGAGAATAATTTGGATAATAAAAAACTTTGCTTTCGCTTCAAAAATATATACGTAAGAAAACAAGGAGACTTACCCACAAACTTCGGCGAAGTTGAATAGTCTTAACTTAAAAAATAATATAATTCCAAAACCAATAATCAAAACAATAAAATACTTGCTAATATTAAATCAAAAAAAATGTAGGCATTAAATTTGGATGGTGGCGTAGAAAAAATAAATTCGACGGAACCAACGAAAGCAACTTTCTTTATTGTGCCATAATTGCACCCTCCAAATCGAGGTTTTTCACTACAACTTATCGCCATTATTTCCTATGCTGAGGTCCCTCAGGCATATTCGCTTCACCTAATGGTGTTGCGGTAGTTCCTCCCGACTCCAAGTCGAAGTTTTTTCTATATCTGGCCTATCACAATGATGACCCCACTGACCTGGCTGCTCTTCCCGATAAGGAGCGATTTTCAAAAAACAAAAACAATTTAATTTTTTTTTAATATCTTCTAAGCCTCTAAGCCCGCACACAGTGAAGCATATCAGCCGTGCTGTGCGCAAATCCTAAAACTGCAGAATCTTGCGAAAAATAAGAGGCACTCAATGTTCGCTGTTGCACTCGTAAGCAAAACGCCAGCTGGGCTGTGAGCAACTGCGCTGCTACTCTGCCAGTTAATTTATTTAGAATTAAATAAACTAAAAAAATATATTTTGTTGAGCTTTCGCTCTTTATTTCCCGATCGTCCAATTAACTCTGCTGCCTAAGAGTGCCATTACCCCCTTTTTGTACACCAGGTGCACCCTCCGAGTCGAGGTATTTCTTAACTTGGCGAGCCTGTCTCGTTTATGACCCCTCTGGTCAGGCTGCTCTTCTCGAGGCGGAGTATTTTTAAAAACGAGATTATATTTTTTTAAAGATTTACATGCTTGGAATCCCCTGCATGTGGGGTTTTTCACCATACGATGTCGGACACAGCCGTCCAATCTGGGTACAGACTCGTGTTGGGCTCGCTGGCGTACGCGGGTGCGCTACTCCCGTCATCCTACATATTCCACACAGGATGCCCCTGCTGATGTGAATATCTAAATAAAAAAATATAAAAACTAAAAAAATTTTAAATTATCGTTCATCAGCCTCCAGTTTACCGTCGCAACTGCAGTCGCAGTTCAAAGACCTTCACGCTGCAGGACTTACGGAAAACTGAAACCTCGATGCGAACTATGAAAGGGAAAAAAATTACTAGCTTAACCTACTTCATCAGCCCTAGCAGTAAAAATCTTACTGAAAAGAACCACGTCGCAACTGCAGTCGAGGCGCTGTGGCCGAAACGCTGCAGGACTTACGGGTTCTTAACCTGCTTTAGGTCTAATCAAAAACTATAAAAAAAATTTCCCTAACTCCCTAATTTCCCTAACCTAGCAGTAAAATCCTTCAAATAAAAACCACGTCGCAACTGCAGTCGAGGCGCTGTGGCCTAAACGCTGCCGGACTTACGAGTTTTTACCTAATCGGACCTGCTTGGGGTCTAACCAAAAAAAAAAATACCAAAAAAACTTACACTACGGCGCGAAACGAGATACTTCATTGATTTCCAGATCGGCTCCTTTCGCCTTAACCCACGTCGCAACTGCAGTCGAGGTTTAAAGACCTAAACGCTGCAGGACTTACGTGGCTAGACTCCAGGAAACCAAACTTAAAATCAATAAAAGTTCTAACTCCGATCGTGCCCCACGTTGGTCGCCAATTCTGTCGTGTTTCCCGGTAAACTTACCATGCGTCATATGGCAAGGTAGCCGTTGATACGCATTCCTGTCGTCCCTCTGGCAGCGCTAGTACGCCAATTGTTTAAAATTTTAGAAAAAAGAGTTAATCGATGAGTATTTTGGCACAAGCTTCCGCTGTGGCTTCTTTAAGCGGGAAAAGTACAATTCAACGAGAGACAACATCTTCTGCAATGAGAATCCATTGATAACCTTCATCAGGTTTTGGCAAAGGGCCGATGAGATAACCGCTAGCACATCAAATCGTTGCTAACTGCTAGTTGTCTGTAATAAACCAGCTGGTTTCATGTTTCGTGCTTTAAATCATTGACAATCGGCTCGCAAACTCTATTGGGTGTTCGTCCTTACCCTCCCCCTGGAGTAAAACCGCTCCGATCGATCGCATATGCGCTGGCGTCAGTTTTAATAATGAATGGCGGACCATCTTGAGCTTGTTTTAGAATTGGAGAAGAAATAAGCATTTCTTTGATTATTTGAAAAGTGTTACGTTGCTGTTCATCCCAGGTTGATTCTTTTTGGTTAAATCCGTTAGTGGCTTAGCTCTCTTAGCATAGTTGCAAATAAACCTTCTATACCACGAGCAAGTTTGAATAAAAGAAATCAACTCTTTAACATGTCTGTGTTCTTATCGCTGAGCTATCGCACTTGTTTTACCTGGATCTACACATAATCCGTTTTTAGTAAGAATATGTCCGAGATACCGAGCAACAAAAACGACATTTGGAGTTATTTACTCTTAGATTAAATTTATTAAGTTTTTCAAAGACAATATATAAATCATTTAAATGTTCATTAAAAGAGGAGAAACATATGATGAGAACATCGGGATAGGCCAGTATTTGAACTTGAGGAATAGCTGCTTTGAATCGATCAATCAAACGTTGGAACGTTACTGGTGCATTTTGCAACCCAAATGGCATTCTATTAAAACGAAAAAGACCAAATGGAGTAATCAAAGAACTTTTGTCAATATCTTTTTCATCCACCTTAATTTGATATTCACTTTGTAGATACAATGTTGTCATATATTTTGTGCCTTTAGGAGCGTGAAGCAGATCGTCCATACGAGGCAACGGATATCTGTCAGGTGTTGTTATGGAGTTTAATTTGCGGTAGTCCACATAAACACGTACACCTCCATCTTTCTTTGGAACCATTACCACTGGTGATGACCAAGCTGATTCGCATAGCTGTAGACCATCATTTTGTTTCAATATATTAAAATTTATTGAAAACAATTTTGTGAAAATTGGCTCATCCTCGTTGACTTTAGAAAAGTAGACACCTACGAAATGATGAGCAGTTTTTACCCTTTTTTCCCGATCTGGAGTTATATCATTTATCGTCAAACAGTCTCTAAAAATCGATTGAATTGAATGCGGAGAGTAATAATTGATTTTGACGTAATCCGGACCATAACTTTCGAATTCCTCAACATGAGCTTGTTGCCTTGCCTGCAAACATGATCAGAACCAACTTTTTGCATTTTTGATTCAGGCGATTTTAATTCAGTTGGCTTGCGCTTGGGGTCAGCGATTTCTGCTTTTGTCAAAACATGGCTAGATTGCGGTTGCTTTATGGTGGCAACTTTCAAAGTCTCCAATAAGTTAATACCAAGAGGTAGCGCGTTGTGGAAGTCAAAATGCTGGGCGGGGCTATGCTCAAAATACCAATAATTTTGGCCCATGTTCAACACAATTCCGGCTTGTTCCATAAAATCTGCGCCAAAAGTTGCGCCAGATACACTTGTACGTGCACCAGAATCGAAATACGTCTGTCCTGCTAATAACTGGACGTTAACAATTGGTATATCGCGACAAATTATTCTGGGTGAAAAAGAACTAAAGTTCACTAAAGCTGGATTAGTGTTTGATTTATTACTGCCCGATGGGCAGTTCGCACGCGTAAAACCTGGAGCATTACAACCATAGCACGCAAATTTCGGTTTCATGGTTGACACAACTGGAGCATGTGCAACTGCTTTCGTCTCAGAGTCTTGTTTTTGCCTCTAAATTTAAATTAAATAAATATGCCTCTATTTTAATGTGTATATGGTTTACTTCATGTGTGAAATTTTTCCCCGATAACTGTAGTAAGGTGTTATATATATAAAGACATGAATGGATGAAGGTTATATTAACTAACTTATCAGGTTACTACAACCCCATCAAACGATGAAAAAGAAAAAAGATATAAAATGAAGGCAAAAATAATTCCAAGTATTTAGACACAATCAAACTAACAATACCCAATAATATAAAAAAGGAGTACTAAGAAATTTTTTGCACTCCAGAAGCATTTTCCAATCTCGGCAGGCTAAGCATCCTGAATTGCACCATTTTCCTCAGGAACATAAGTGGCCCAGAGACTGCAAACCAATTTGTAGTGCCGAAGATGAGATCTTCCCTAGCTCTTCTTCTCTCTTTAATTACTGCTTCGAATCCCTCTTTTACTTCAGTCAAATAGGCGAGAATAGACCCTGCTGTCATACATATTTACTTCTTATCACATTGGTGATGTGATCTATAAAATCATCCGAGTAATTTTTCTTTCGCATCCCACTCATCATGGAAATCGTGCCGTAAATATTGGCACCTTGGCCTACTAGAAAGGTTTGAACAGCTTCAATGCTCTTTGAATAAAAAAGTATTGGGATCAATTGGGTCTGGGTGCTCTGTGGCTTGCTCTTCATTGAGCTCATCCACTTCCCCATTTCCTCTCGGGTGACCCAGGCAGCCACATTTCTTTGATACCGTAAGATGCCAAAGTCCTCACCATGGGTGCCGAATGTGCAGTGATAGTGCCATTGTGTGAATTTTACTGTGTCTGATGGGCCGAGCATAATATCTCCAGCACTCTCCATATAACACAGAGTGCCTTTCTTGCTAGAGAGATTCGACTTTTGTGGCCCCTGCAGCATTAAACACATATTTCCCTCTTTTGTAACAGCAGTTATTAATTTCATGACAGTACTGAAGCAAAGAGAAATCCTTCTCTTCGATTTATCCCCAATCATTGCTGTTATCGGGGCATGCAGCTGCAGAATTGGTATGTTGGTTGAAGGTCCATTTTGGAAGAGAAAGTCAGAGAGGTTGCTACTACAGGTCAGCTAATTATAGGCTCTTTCAAAAGCCACTTTATTTTTCCTGATCTATTTTTCATCGTTAGGTCCTGCAACCGATAATAACAATGCCTGACACATTCCGCCAGTGTTTTGTGCCAACGTGCTGCGCATGTTCTCGCTCCAAGAAAGCCCCGTGCAGAAGTGGCGGTAAACAGATTCAACACCATAGTCGTTGATCAGTCTCTTATGGGTAATGTTGTTAATTTTTGTTTTGATCCAATGATCAGGTCCAACCTGTAATTCTCGAGACCTTTCACCAAATAAGTTCAAGAGGCTGACTATCGAATTAAATTCTTCAAACACTCTTTTTGCATCTAAGGACAATTTTTGAATTATGGAATCCCATGCTTTTTTCATCTCCTCTGCCGTCATCGAGTATTCTTGATCTAAAGTCAATTTCTGCCGATTACCCTCAATTTTCTTCTTTCTTTCCGTGTTAGCTGTCTCATCTGTCACATTCCTGGATTGTCGTGCATACTGATGAACATGGTATATGAAAGAGTATATAATAATATGGGTTTTGCCTGTAAGTTGTTCTTACAACTTTTACAGACCCAAAAAAAAAAACCGACCATAAATAGAAAAAACACCAAACGCCTTGAGTTGTTCTTACAAACTGAAACTTTATTATTTCTTCCAAACAAACTTAGGGATAGATAAACAATTTTAACATCGTAAGCACTTTTGGTGACAACGATAAAATACATAAACAAATATAGAATACATACTCTTTTAGAGCAATGCAGACGCTACGTAAGCATTTTTAATAGCGCTGCATGAATTTATAATCATAAATAAACATACAATATGTGACTATTGAAATGGCTCACATATAACTAGAAATACAATAACATAAACATACAATATGTGGCTATTGAAATGGCTCACATATAACTATATTCTGGTCATATAGATGGGCTTGTAAATCACTGTGGTCAAATCAATTTTAAACATGGATAGTATTGTCATGGTCAGCTCAAATACATAATTCAGGGGAAGTACCGGCCCCTGGCATGTCTACGTCTGTATTGTTCATAATGGAAAGTGTTATGTTCTTCGTGCTTTTTTGATTTCTCTTTCTCTCTCTATGATATGTCGTATTATCGGATTTTCGGTGTTCTATGAAGGCTTAGGTCTTATGTGTATAAAAACAATTTTTAAAACTAAAAATAACCATGTTTGTGGCTAAATACTACTAATTAACTACTTTACAAAGTTTGATTTAGTATAGATTACAGTACAAATGTGAAAGTTTGGACTCAGCCTTCATCCACTCATGTCTTCATATATTAATATTATTAATATAATACCAAAATTTTAAATTACTGCTTTCTTTTGGTTTCTTCGCGTCATAGTGCTGCCTTTGCCTATACCGGCTATGGCTTAAGTTCACGTACCGCCGGACCCTTTTGTAGAAGTCCTGCACTCCTTCATTTGGAAAACATCTGTAAGATAGTATTTAATGAATAAAGAAAAATAAAATAAGAAATAAAATTCTACCGAACACAGTTTTTTTAACCAATTTCATCTGGATTAACGACAGTTTCCCACACTTTCTTTCGAAATTATATTGATAAACAAATTCATTAGAAAACAAACTTCTGAGAACATTGTCTACTGTTCCTGAAATTCCTTTTAGTTTGAAAAGGTGAGCCTTCTGTGTTTCCGCGAATAACCACGTTTAGTTTTTTATTTTATATCTTTTATTTAAATTTGATTTCTTTTTACAGTTTATTCTTAGTTCTTTATTTAAGGAATACAATTTTTATACTGAACTAGCTGACCCGGCAAACGTTGTTTTGCCTTCAAATGTTATTTTCACTGAAAGTCTGGTTTCGCTGTAAAGTCGTGGGGGATGGATATTTCGAAGAAGAATGATATGTGCACTGAACCGATATACCAAATAGCGGACCCGGCGCACTTCGCCTCGCCCCAATTTTAAGCCTTCGGACAAACTCTAGAGTAATAAAACAACACAAATATTTTAATTTTCAATGTGATTTATTTGAATGGAATCAGTAGAGAGCGATTTGATGAACAATGTTTTTTGATTTCTTTTCCGGCGCAAAAACAAATAACGAAGACGGTTTCCCAACACGCGAACATGCAACGTACAGCTGACCGTGCGAAAAACAGGGAAATTCGAGATTAATCCCACAGACTTCTAGTGATTGGCCTTGTGATTTATTAATTGTCATCGTAAATGCCAATCGAACGGGGAACTGAATCCGCTTGAATTGAAATGGAAGGTCAGTCGGAATAATGGGAATTCGTGGGATAAGGACTTCCTCTCCTTTGAATTTGCCCTTGATGATTGTCGCCTGAATCACATTGTTCATTAGCTTTTTGACGGACAACCGCGTGCCGTTGCACAATTTTGGAAGATTGAGATTCCGCAACATGATTATGGCCGATCCCACCTTCAGCTGTAAATTATGTGGTGGAGTTCCTGGTACATCAAGCGAGTTCAAAAATTCCGTCGGGTAGTTGGTCGCTTCATTTTCGTCAGTCACACAATCAACAGATTTGTAGGTATGCAGTTGTCCTGGGATTTGACTTTGAATAATTAAGTTTAAGCTATCGACGTCCTTATTCTTTGCTGCTAGTATTGCCCGTTCACCAATCCAATCGAGATTTTTGTAATTTTGTGCAATGCCGGGGAACACTTTGCTGATGAGTTCCTCCTTAGACGATGTGAATTCACAAAAATTTTCAGGGAACGATATCAATCCAGTCGATACATCAACAGGAATTTGGCCGTTGCCAACCTCCAGCAGTTGTCTCGAAAATTCAGCAGCCGATGGGTCGTTCTGCAACGCGACTCTCATGTTTGTGGTCAATTGCAACTTCTGGACATGTCGCCACAAATACGACGATTTCAAGCACGCGTTTAGTTCATCGGCAGCAGAAGATTTCGGTATGACGGGAAGTGTTTGGCGAAAATCTCCGGAGAGCAATATCAAAGCTCCACCAAATCGTCTTAAATCACCTCGTAAATCCTTCATTGTTCGGTCAACTGCCTCCAAAGCTCGTTTATGCGCCATCGTGCATTCATCCCAAATGATGATTTTGCATTCTCTCATCAATTTGCCTGTCGCCGAATTCTTGGTTATTGTGCACGTTGGCTTGTCAACTGTGAGAAGATTCATCGGCAGCTTCAAAGCGGAATGTGCAGTTCGACCGCCTTCCAGCAATGTAGCAGCAACTCCAGAAGATGCAACAGCCAACGCAATTTGTGATCTTGACCGAATTGTTGCCAGAATTAACGAAATGACGAATGTCTTGCCTGTCCCACCGGGAGCATCGAGAAAGTAAATGCCTCCCGTTTCATCGTCAACAACCTTCATCAGCGAATCGTACACGTTCTTCTGCTCGGGATTCAAAAGTGCCACATTTGTTCGGACTCTTTCGGCCAGCTCATTTCGATCATAGGCTTGCTCCCGTTGCAATTCTGAATTGAATGCATTGTGGATCGAACGATTGGGCGCTGGCAATCCTAATGTCGACAGCAGACTGCCGCACATGAGCAAGCACATGTCTTCGACCAGAACTAAAACTTCGTTGCGTATCTCTTCGTTAATTTCAAGATCGAAATTCAAAGTTGCCGTGCGAACTCTGTGCAAAATGTCGTCAGCCATATCGTCCTTGTATTTGTGAAACAATGCGGTTGGGTTCGATGGATGACATGTGGCTATGATGATCGCAAACAATGTACGAATTTGATTCGCTGGCGCAGAAACAATTGCATCGGCGAGCGTTAAGTCCCAATGTGAATCGTTTTCGAGCAAATTCAAACGTTGGCAAGCCTCCCGAAAAGTGGCGCACAGCACACCATCTTCAGTACGAAGGGAATCGAAGGATGTGGGGCCTCTAATGTTCACTAAAAGCAAGCGAAGATAGAAGCATTCGTCTTGTCGTGGATGAACTGTGTATATTCGTCCGAGGGCATCAGTCGAATAGACATCAGCGAAGCCAGCAACAGTATCACCTTTTTTGCGGAGTTGGAATTTCTTCGATGCAGCGTTCCATGTATAATAGCGTGGCATTTCTGAATATAGTAAAGTCCTTGCGAATTGATCGCTTTGGCATGTCGAAAAGAAACTTGTCAATGTTGTCGCTGGTGGTCGTTCTGCTCTTAGCGCTGCATTTGCTTCTGTAAAGTAGACACGCTGGCCGTTCTCCAAGTGAACTGCCAAATGTACGACAGTCGGGTGACGTTCGTGTATCGGAAATGAAAACAGCCGCCAAATTGCCTCGTTGCAACTCACGTAACGTCCAAGTTGGAATTTCGTCACCTCGTCGTTTGCATTTGGATCGGCAATACCAAAGACCGCCATGTCGCTCCCTTTGTTCACATATTTGCAAACGTATTTTATGGATTTGATGGAGTTGCAGTACTCAACATTGCAGTGCGTTGAGAATGTTTTAGACAAAAGCGGACAATATGGAACGATCCATCGGTTATCGACGACGACATCGTTTCCTTTCACCTTCATCACGATTGATCTGCCATTGTCACTTGGAGAACGACGTCGATACAACGGATATCCGTCCATTCCACTGATTGTGTCAGCTACCAAGGGACGGGGAAAACGCTTTGTGCATTTTCCGTTTTCCATGCACGGTGAGGCTGAGTTGTGGACTCCGCAAGGACCATGGATCATATTCGTTGTCACAACGGAATGAAGCTCTGGATCAGTTTCCGGGTCTGGTATTTCGGCAGAAATTATCGAATCAATATGATCTGGTCGGATCTTGTCGAACATCCAAAGCAGAATGTGTGCATGTGGTAATCCACGCTTCTGCCATTCGACTGAGTACATCCAACAACGAACTACGCCAAAAACCTTTTGCTTAACGATGAAATCCATGAGGACTCTGAGCTTTTGCTTGAATACTCGTGCAATGAGGTCGTGTCGGTCGCTGGATGTTTGTCCTGTCAGCAACAGATTCGTAATTTCAGGCCATTTGGGATTGCAGGTAAACGTTATGAATAAATCCGGTCGACCGTAATTCCGCACGTACGTCATCGCGTCTTGAGCGTACTCATGCATATGGCGCGGGCTTCCAACATAAGTAGCTGGGAGAATGGTCAACCTACCGATGTTGGTCGCATCTCCTTCAGTAGAGATGGCGTCACGCAAGTGAATATACTCGTCTGATCGTAACTTTGACTGATTATAACGAAGGAAATTGAGACGCTCTGTTTCGACCTTGACGTACATGTCGACGGAGAACTGTTGAAACAACCGGCCATATCGCAACAGATGATTGTCCATTTCTTCCCGAATCATAAATCGGAACGCATAAAAATTCATGGAGCTGACCTTCTTATTCATTTCTTCTCCTGAAATATGAATTGTAACTAAGTTGTGGAATAAGAAAGAATTAATGACTTGTGAACGGACCTGTCGTTGGATTGACCATTTTTATATTGAAGTGATAGCCATCCTCTCCACCGCAGAACATCAAAGGGTATTGAAGAGCATCGTATGACCGATGAGTCTCGTACACGCGCTGCAATTGTCCACCATCTCGACGCTTGAGAACAATATCGCGTGATTCCACATTCTCTCCAACAATCACAACTGCGACTTCATTGATAGTGGGAGCATTGAATTGCCTTGCATGGCCTCCAGAGGGTCTTTTGTCTGCTCTGATAATAATTTTGTGGTCGTCAGAATGCATTGTCTCCAATGCGGTTTTGAACAATCTAACCAACTCATTATGCTCATGCAGAAGATTTTGCAATTGTTCAATAATTTCACGTTTAGTTGCAGTAAAAATTGCACAACGCTGATGTAGTTCAATTGCCGAATCACCAACGAAATAGATCTGAAGAAACTTATGATCTTCGTTTGGTGGTGGTAACAAAGCGCCCGCTCGATGATGAATTTGACCTTGAATCTGAATATTTGGAATCAATTACGAAAGGAATGAGAAGAATTGATGATTTTGATAATAATGAGACGCCATTACCTTATAACTCGGATTATAGCCGGGTTGATCAACAACTTCGGCTCCAAATGACGTCATTTGAAAGCATCCATTATATTTTTGTGTATTCGCTAAGAAATGTTTTGATTGAATTGTATTTCCATAGAGAAGCGAATACAATGGCTCTGGCGGAGGAGGCAAAACAGGCAATTTCACCTTGCCACCAGCGCAGCATAAGCCGGGGGTTTCCGATTGAAACTTCAATGCATTGCAATGCTGGCAAACGACAGACAATGAACCGATATCAACGCAGCAAAGGTCTTTGTAGGCGATTGCAGAATCGTATCCAAAAGCAGCCCGATTCAAGTCAACATTTTCGGCTGCTCTTCTTCTAGTATTGTTTTGTCGAATTTGAGGTGGTGATTGTGCAGCGCGAAGCTGTGCAATATGGGCTCGTCTCCATTCATTTTCTTGTGTACGTTCCTCTTCTGTTTGATTGTCACGGACATTCTGACTAATAATTGCACGACGTGTACGTCGTCCAAGGTTTGATCGTCTAATAGGAGGCATTAGTGAAGCAAATAACTCTCACTTAAAAATAATAAAGTCGTTTTTCACTAATCCAATTCAAAAGAATTATGTTTGAAGAAACAAACTTACGGAATAAATGTTTCTGTATGAATGCTCGCAATCCAATTAGATAAACTCACTTTTTCAGCACAAACTTATGTTCTTTAAGAATGAATGTTTTGATAAATATTGCACGGAATTTCAATTGATTGTAATGCTTTTACCGTATATGGATATAATGCGTGATTTACGATAATCCGGAATCAGTTAAATAATACACAAAACTCGAATAAATTGCGTCAAGAAAAATAGCACCTTTAGTGTAGAAAATGACAATGCGAAAATTACACCTGTCGAATTGAGCACAGTCTAAGTCAATGTATAACGCCATCTATCGGATTTTGGCATTAAAGCCAATGAGATGTATTACAACGGTTGTTTTTTAAGACGTTTCGTTACACTGAGAAGTTTCTATTTTTTCATTTGTAAAGGCATTAAAGAATAATTGCACACAAAATTTCATACAAAAAATCAATTTTCGACTTTCCCAAATTTCCGCACTTCGCATTTACTGCAAGTTTCCGTGCTTTACACTAAGAACTTTCTATATTTTCATTTGGAAAGCCATTAAGGAATAATTTCACACAAAATTTCATAAAAAAAATTAATTTTCGATTTTTCCAATTTTCCGACTTTTCCAGAGAGATTTTCCAATTTTCCGCATTTCGCATTTTCCGCAATTTTCCATGTTTTACACCAATAACTTTCTATTTTTTCATTTGGAAAGCCATTTAGGAACAATTACACACAAAATTCCATACAAAAACTCAATTGTCAATTTTTCCAATTTTCCGACATTTCCGGAGGATTTTCCCAAAATTTTCTTTCGTAAAAACCTTCTCCTGGCAATTACGAACAACTGAAAAAAAATTTGAGCCAATTCGGCCCAGCCGTTCTCAATTGATGAATTACTATAAATTTTTTACACCATTTTTATATATATAGATTAATATAAAATTTTTTTTGATTAATAAATAATGACAATTGTTGAAATGTGGTGGTATTGAGTCACCGCACATATATTATAACATAAAAGTAATTCAAATTGCATATTGTTCTTACCATTGACATGTCATACTCCAGTCTTCCAAGTTTTTCTTCCACTTCAATATAAGTGGAGATGGTTGATATTGGGAGAGTGGACGCGATCTCTATTGCAGTTTCGTCGACTGCTTCTCCGGTCATGCGGCAAAATGACTTGTGCATACGTCTCACTAAAACTTTGCACTCGCGGATCATTGTGGTCTGCGCCATTGTCTCACTTCTTTGATTAATCTAAAAATGTACAATATTTTTAAAGCAGCAAATAATTTATTTATTAAATAGTACACTGACAATAAAAACATACTTTAAAATTAAACAAAAAATTTTAAATGGGTATTAAACGCATTTGCGTTGATACAAAACAGAATTTAAAACAAGTGTGTTTAATTTTAACATATCGACGTTACAAAAGTAAACTGGCGAATCTGAAAAACTCAATTTTAATTTTGTTTTAATTTTAATTTTAATTTTGTATTCGAGGGGTCCTTTGGTCGCTGATCACGAATCTGAAGTCAAAGAGTTGGTAAAATTAAAAAAATGGCATCAAAAAATATGAAGTCAAAAACTCGAAAAATCAAAAAAATGGTATAAAAAAAACAGCTGTTGCAACCTCTTTTGGTTGCAGAGGCCAAGGGACAAAATCTTCAATCAGCACTTGAACTGATTGAAGGTTGTAAACCTTGATTTGGCTTCAATCAGCACTTGAACTGATTGAAGTTTTGGTTATGATTTTGCCAGCACTTAAACTGGCAATAATTAGCTGAAATTAAGTTTGATTAAAACACGTATTTGTACCGTAACTAATTTACAACTGAGCTTTATTATCATATTTCTTTTTCTTATAAAGGAAAAGAACTTACTTACACTAACATAAGACATGTAAATAATGCTTGTATAATAATTGCTTGTATAATAATTGCTGCTCAACAGTCAATAAATGGCCCATAGTAGACATAGCCCGCACCACAAAATACACACAAATATCAATATAAATATCAATGCATTTATTGATAATCAAGAACAAAGTTCAATATACTTTGTCGTTAATGCATTATACCGTTTCTCAACTAACAAAAACAAAGTTCAATGCACTTTGTCGTTAATGCATTATACCGCTTCTCAACTAACAAAAACAAAAGTTCAATACACTTTTGTTGTTGATGCACTTTTAACAACGAAACGATATAATGCATTTTGTCAAAGTGAGCGGACAGAAACTTGACACTTTGTTGTGCAATTTCCGTCCGCCGCCTTGGAATGTAAGATCTGCGGTGCCAGCATTTATTGTTGACTGTTGAGCAGCAACATATTGAATCTAAATAACCTTTAATGGTTGTTTAAAATAATAAAATAACTGTTGAGCAGCAACATCCTCCCCCGCGTTGAACGAGTGTTCAACAATTCAGACGTAACCTTATACATCCACGCAGAAACTTCTATAACACCGTGGAGCTACTTGTGGCGGGGTGTTGGAAATGGTCTCTGACAGTGGATGTTCTTTCACTGGAGAATTTGTAGGTGCTGCTTGAGAATTCTCTGATGAAGCTCCTCTATGCTGTTGCCGCTTGTACAAGATGCATATAGCCAGAATGACGGCTGTGCTTAGCAACAAACCCGAATAACTCACTGCAAAACTGTGATATTGATGAGTTTGCAGTTTATTAGGAAGATCGATGATTGTGTGTGCTTCCAAAATTTCTTGCAGCCTTGACAGTTCTTTTAGTGCTGGTTCATACTCAATCTCTGTGGTCTCTAAGACTGGAAGTGATGCTGGTTTGGTTGAATTAACATCGATAATGTGTCCAAATGCA
Source organism: Dichetophora obliterata (assembly GCA_963920525.1). NCBI lineage: Eukaryota > Metazoa > Arthropoda > Insecta > Diptera > Sciomyzidae > Dichetophora > Dichetophora obliterata. Next base: position 191,175,123 of record OY986438.1, read on the forward strand.
GTATAGGAAATGTTTGTAGATGAGGAAAGTATTGGGTTGCTTGTTATCGTAAGGAGTTGATATTTTAATGTACATCCTGCCGTTAGCTCGATAAATCCTGACCCGTCCAACGAGATTCGCGAAACTTGGTTGTCACAAACTGTTGTAATTTGTATTGGCGTTGCTAGAGCAAACATCCATTTATTCCTATCATTGACTTGTGTCCATACTTGATTTTCCCTATGCTCCAACTTACAGTGGGATCGGGTTTCATTGTTGAGTAAACTCACTTCGCAAGCACAAACTTCTGATCCCTTATTGTATGTGGGTTGATTGTTGGCACAAAGATACAATTCATTTTCCATTCTAAAACAAGATTGCAAATTTTCTGTTGTGGTTGGAAAATATTGATCTCGAGGTACATTTATTGCCAGAACTGTTGTAGATAATTTTATTGCCATCATCGTGTTGTTAATCTTTGTGGGAATTGGTATTAGCCGATATAAGTTAAATTGATCCAAGCTGGTTAATGGTACTGTTATCTGGAAAATTGCGTGGTTCTCTGTTATCGCCGGCTTAACCTTCATTAACTTGTATATTGATAGTATATCGCCTTGATAACCTGGGATCTGAATGGTTGGTGACAAATGCGCTGTGATTTTTAAAATTTCATCGTTGAGCTGCTGTGGTGATAGTAACTGAGGACTGATCTGTCCGTGATGAACATTTGTAAGGACATTTATGAGTGCTGTTTGAACACGATGAACGTTTGATGTCATAATGGATAATTGAAAGGCTAACGATAAGAATGTTTGGAATGTTTGCTCCTTCTGTGCCTCCTGTTCATTATGACGAATTTGATCGTTGATGCTTGCCAATCTTCCTTCAAGCCTTTCGAATGAGCTTTGAGCTGAAGTTTGGTCACGTTTGATGATGTTAATGGTTGAATCAATTATCGAAATCTGTTTTTTCATCATGCTTGTCAGATGTTGTTCGTTGTCATTGATGGCCGTTATTGTTTCTGACATCTGATGGGCATACTCTGAGTCTAAAACTCCAAACAGCGAGTTAGCAACATTTCCTACAAAGTTGAGTGCACCTCTTTTTTTACGATGGCTTGCTAACAACCCTTTATCGAGATACAGCTCCGCATTTGTGTGTTGAAACTGTGTGACCAATTCATCGCATCTTGGTGTGGGTTGTATTTGATCGCACATGTGGTTCATAGTCGTAGTACCATCTTTTAGTAGTTGGATTTCAGCACGCAATGGTTTGAGATCATAGTACACAACCAGTTTCCATTCACTAGTGATGATTTTGCTCGATCCGATGTGTTCAAAATGAATACCAGCATTTGGGTCAAATTTTGTGATCTGGACTGGTTCACACCATGCTATCGGCAACATTAGTAATATTGCCAATAACGTTATACAACTGTACTGTAGTGCTGTTTTTGTTCTCTTTGGTTGATCCTTTTTTATTTCGTCCCTTCGTTTTCTTGTGGACACACCATTATTTGACTCTGTGCCACTGTTATCTTCTTGTTCTTCCATCAACAGTGGTGCTAAACGGTGAATAGGGCGCTTAAAGATACCGTTTTTTGTCTTGACATCAACCACACGAACCCGACCATCATTACCAGTATATGTGTTGATAATTCGGCCCATTGGCCACTGCAGCGGAGTGATGTTGTCTTCTTTTATTAACACCAGTATTCCGTCTTTTACATTAGCAGCTTGATCCTTCCACTTACTGCGACACTGGAGCTCGTTCAAGTATTCAGTTGACCACCGGCTCCAAAACTCGTCCTTTATATGATTTACTAGCTTCCATCGAGCAAGAGTTGATGGGTTCGTTGTGCACTTCTTACCACTAGGAATCGCTGTTAATGGCTCGCCTATGAGAAAATGTCCTGGTGTCAAGGCAGCGAGATCATTTGGATCAGATGACATTGGCGTTAGAGGTCGAGAATTTAATATTGCTTCAATCTGGATTACAACTGTCTCTAGCTCCTCATAAGTGAGAGAAATGGTTGTTACGCTTCTTACCAGAAGATGTTTCGCAGATTTTACAGCTGCTTCCCACAGTCCCACGGCGATATAAGCCTTGCAAGGCCGTTTTCCTCTTATTTTGTAGTGTATCCAAATTGGGCCGCAAAAATCAACACCCGAGTTAAAGAACGGACGTTCTGGTTGCACTCTGTCATGAGGAAGGTTGCCCATTATTTGATTGAATGTATGAGGGCGAGCACGCGTGCAGCGTATGCAGTGTTGAACAATAGATCTGGCCATAATTTTACCTTTTATGGGCCAGAATCGCTGTCTTATCTGAGCAAGAAGTGCTTGTGGTCCACAGTGGAGGTTCTTAATGTGCAAGTCTTGCATTATTAATTTTGTTATTGGATCATTGTAAGGTAATAACATTGGATGTTTGGCATCATATTGCAGATTTGATTCAAGAAGTCGTCCTCCCACTCTGATGATACCTTGGTTGTCGAGAAAAACTGATAGACCGTGAAGGGCACTTGTTTTCTTTACTTCTTGTCCTCTTGACAATTGTTGTATTTCGTCACTAAAGTCGCTAAGTTGTACCGTTTTTATTATGACAGTTAGCGCTTCATTGAGTTCTTCGACTAATAGTGTGGCCTTAATTGCTCTATCACTTCGACGTATGTGCCTGATGAATCTTAGTATGTATCCAACTATTCTTTGCAACGTTGGAAAAGAGTTACGATGATTTATGTTGTAAATCATGTTGCTTAAATCTTCGTTTATTGATGTAGTAAGAACACTTATGTTTCTTTTCAGCTCCGTTTGGTTTGGTACTGCAAGCTCCTTGCGGAATGCTTTGGGCCATGAATCCTCCTTTGCATGAAGAAAGAGAGGACCATAAAACCACATTGAGCAGCGTTTTGTATCAATTGGGTCAACTCCCCTGGATAACAAATCTGCAGGGTTGTTTTTTGAACTAACATGTCGCCATTGTTCTACTAAGGTGAGCTCCTGAATCTTGCTTATGCGATTAGATACGAATGTCTGGAACGACGATGATTCTGAGTTTATCCAGTGTAGAACGATTTCAGAGTCAGTCCACAAGAAAGTCGTGCAGTGTTCAAGAGACATGTCCTGCTTTACCCTTGAGACCAGTTGCGCCCCTAATAGGGCCGCACACAGCTCCAGTCGTGGAATGGTTTGAGTTTTTAGTGGTGCGACGCGTGATTTTGAACATAACAAATGAACTGCAATTGTGCCATCATTTATTAGGGATCTAATGTATACCGCGGCTCCATATGCGCGTTCTGAGGCATCAGTGAATAGATGTATCTGGAAGGATACGGCGTTCTTGTGGTTTGTAATATGTCGACAAAGCCTTATATCGTTGAGCGCTACTAAGTTTTTCCGAAATTTGGTCCAAGAGGCATCCATTTCTAATGGAAGCGATTCATCCCACGATAATTTTAGTTGCCACAACCTTTGCACAAAAGTCTTGGCCTTTACTACTACTGGAGCCATTAATCCGAGAGGATCAAAAATATGTGCTATATCGAAGGTTACAGATCGCTTCGTATTTTTTGTGTTTGAAGAGTCATTCGTCCTTATACAAAACTCATCTGATTTTGGAAGCCAAGTGATCCCGAGTGTTCTGATGCTTTTGTCGGAGTCGTTATCAAAGTCCAGATCTACTTCCTGATCATCAATTGGTATTCCCTGAAGTAGTTGTGCGTGATTAGCACACCATTTTCGAAGTTTCATACCAGCAGAATCTAAGATTTTAATTAATTGATGTTTTATTTCTAAGGCTTCAGTCAATTTGTTTGATCCACATAACCCATCGTCGACATAAAACTCCTTTTCTAGTGCTGCTGAACCAAGTGGATATTGAATTTTGTTTGTTTTTGCTAACGTTTGGAGACATTTTGTAGCTAAGTAGGGAGCTGAGCGTGTTCCATACGTTACTGTTTTAAGCTGATAGAATTGCAACTTGTCGCTGCAACTTTCTCTCCAAATTATGGTTTGAAGTGTTTTGTCTTGATATATTGTCAATATCGGTTGTAAAAACAAATCGCGGTGATCTAAATCGCATCAGAATAGATAAAAGATCACTCTGTACCACTGGACCACTGTGCATTATATCATTAAGCGATACTCCACTAGATGTCTTAGCCGAAGCATCGAACACAACCCGTAATTTAGTAGTGCTGCTGTCTGGTTTGATGACGCAGTGATGCGGTATTATGTAGTGCGGCGACAATATGTCTTCTTCGTCAATCTTTTCCATGTGCCCAAGTGCCTCATACTCTCGCATGAACTTGACGTATGATAATTTCATGTCTGGAAATTTGTTCAACCGTCGTTCTAAAGAAAAGAATCGATTCATTGCCATCTGCTTTGATTCCCCTAGGCTTGATGGGTCGTCCTTAAAGGGAATTTTCACAATTAATCTTCCACTCTTATCGCGTTGAGTATTCTGAATGAAGGATGATTCGCATTTTTGGTCTGCTGCTGTAAGATTGCTTTCTGAAGCTAATACATCATCGAGTTGCCAGAATTTTGTCAGAAGATTGTTAAGCTCGTCGTCCGTTGAATGTATTCCACATGCCATAAAGTTGTCATAACCACTTCCGATCTTTCCGCTGCAAAGCCATCCAAACATAGTTTTTTGAAGGATTGGTAAGTTGTCTGCCAGCTTAATTTGGCCAATGGACATGAGAGAATGGAAATATTCAGCACCAATTAGTAGATCAATTTGTCCTGGTATGTTAAACTCGGGATCTGCCAACTGTATATTTTGTGGAATGGGCCATTTTGACATATCCAAAGCTCTTGTGGGTTGCGCTGAAATTATTGTAGGAACCATAAAAGCCTTAAGTGTAATGCTGAAGTTGCTTATTCGTGATTGAATTTTGGTGTTGACACTATACTGTGAGCTCTTTTTCCCTCTTGACACTCCTTCTATCCAGATAGGGTTTGGTTCCTTTTGTAATTTCAACCTTTTGACCAATTTTTCAGTTATCAAGTTCACCTGCGAACCTGAATCGAGAATTGCTCTGCATTCAATAGTCTGTCCATCTTCTGAAGCTATTTTGATTTTTACAGTACCCAGCAACACATAGCCATTGTTTGAAGTTGTAATTAATGAGGTTTGGTTCAATGTGTTTACTGCTGGTGTTAGACTCCTTTGTGGTTCGTTGCACCGTGATGAGTTGACTGAAGTTGATAGTTTCTTGTCGTGAAGCAACGAATTGTGTTTTTTGTTGCATGTATTGCAATGACGACTTCTGCATTCTTGAGCCATATGTCCAGACCGAAGGCAATTCATGCATCGTTTAAGTTTTTGCACGGTCTTTATGCGATCTTGAATGTTAGATTGGAGAAAGGACTTGCACTTATATAGAGGATGAGGATCATTGTTGCAAACTGAACATTTGTTTGATTGTGTTTGAGTCACAGTTGCTGCTATTGTCTTAGTTGGGCTTGATTTGTTGCCCACTGCCTCTAATGATTGGAATCTGTTTTCTAGGAATTCCAGATATTGACTAATCTCTTGGAGTTCTCTTGAGTTTTCTAGCGACTGTTCATACAGTAATCGAGTTTGTTTGTCGAGCTTCGCCAATAAAATGTGAAGTAGCAATGGACCCCATGAGCTTGTCTCAATTGCCAAATTGTTTAACGCCAGTAGTCCTTCATGTGTTGTGTCATGTAAAGATCTTATATCTGCAGCTGAAGGGTTGTTTGGCACCCCAGGTTGATTTAACATCTTTTGAATAATCGTTGACACAATGACCCTTTTGTTGTTGTATCGATCTTGCAGTAATTTCCATGCTGTGGCATAATTTTCAGTACTAAGTGCGAGGTGCCGAATGAGCTTCTCTGCCTCGCCTGCAATGCTTGTTTTGAGGTACCACATTTTTTGTGATGGTGGTATCTGCTGCTTGTGAATGACTTCTGAAAACAAGTCGTGAAATTGAGTCCATTCAAGATAATCACCGCTGAATTTCGGAATGGTGATTTTGGGTAGCTGAAATGGGCTCATAGCCGTTTGTGCAGTTGGTGTTTCAGCTGGTGGATGTGCGGTCATATTGATTGATAGTTGGACAAGGACCTGCTGTACTGTATCATCCATGTTATTATACTCATCTTGACAATATCCTTGAGAGCTCGGAGATTCACAATGTTCCCAAATATTTGCATTAAGGGTTTCAATCTGACGCCATAACCGAGTGATTGTGTTTATTTTTAATTCATAGAATTGTGATGGTTGATCTTCGATGTTGTCAATCAGACCCGCACAAATTCTATGTAGTGAAATTATGGCTGCTGCTTGCTTTCGGATAATTCCAGAAACGTTGACCAACGTAGAATTTCCAGCGTCTTTATCAGTTGATGCGTTAGCCAGACGTGGAGTTACTTCGGGAACAGATCTTGACTTAATAATTGCTGCATGTTTTTCAAACTCTTCTCTGAATGTGTTTACCAAAGTCATTATCTCATCATAATAGTTCTGCGCGAAATATTCATGGTCTAACTTTAACCCGGGCAGCAACCTGAGCTTATTGTCTTGCTCTTCAAATCGTGCCCAGGCCTCATCTAGGCGTTGTAAGCGGTCTTCGTAATAGAATGCTGTCCTTTTCCGATCAGCTGAATCCTTTTTAAAATTCCTGATAACGGCTTGTATTTCACCACCTGTCAGCCGTTGGAGCTCGAATAATTCTTCAACGGCACTCATCTTTTAATTTCAAGGTTTTTTTTATTCAGTTTAAGCAATCTGTTTCTGTTGGCTGCAGGCTGCCTTGTTGTCCTGACGGGGCTTGTTGGCCGTAGGCTGCTTCAATTGTCCTGTCGGCTTTGTGACTGTTAAGTGATCTGCTTCTGTTGGCTGCAGGCTGCTTTGTTGTCCTGACGGGCCTTGTTGGCAGTAGGCTGCTTCAATTGTCCTGACGGCCTTGTTGTTGTAACGTGATCCTTGTTGAATCACGTCGGGGTCACCAAAATGTTGCAACCTCTTTTGGTTGCAGAGGCCAAGGGACAAAATCTTCAATCAGCACTTGAACTGATTGAAGGTTGTAAACCTTGATTTGGCTTCAATCAGCACTTGAACTGATTGAAGTTTTGGTTATGATTTTGCCAGCACTTAAACTGGCAATAATTAGCTGAAATTAAGTTTGATTAAAACACGTATTTGTACCGTAACTAATTTACAACTGAGCTTTATTATCATATTTCTTTTTCTTATAAAGGAAAAGAACTTACTTACACTAACATAAGACATGTAAATAATGCTTGTATAATAATTGCTTGTATAATAATTGCTGCTCAACAGTCAATAAATGGCCCATAGTAGACATAGCCCGCACCACAAAATACACACAAATATCAATATAAATATCAATGCATTTATTGATAATCAAGAACAAAGTTCAATATACTTTGTCGTTAATGCATTATACCGTTTCTCAACTAACAAAAACAAAGTTCAATGCACTTTGTCGTTAATGCATTATACCGCTTCTCAACTAACAAAAACAAAAGTTCAATACACTTTTGTTGTTGATGCACTTTTAACAACGAAACGATATAATGCATTTTGTCAAAGTGAGCGGACAGAAACTTGACACTTTGTTGTGCAATTTCCGTCCGCCGCCTTGGAATGTAAGATCTGCGGTGCCAGCATTTATTGTTGACTGTTGAGCAGCAACATATTGAATCTAAATAACCTTTAATGGTTGTTTAAAATAATAAAATAACTGTTGAGCAGCAACAACAGCGTTTTGATTTAATTGTTTTTAATTTAATAAGAACAATATTTTAAAATTATGTTTTAAAAAATTTGTTTTCAATATAAAAGTTTTTGTTTTAAACTTTTTTTTAAAGAAATGTCAAAATTAAAATGTTTCAAAAAATTGAGTGACCAAAATAGCCCTCATAGATGACAACATAAAATGTTTACTATAAAAGTATATTTGAAAAATTTGTTTTGAACAATTTTGTTTTAAAATTAACTTCAAAAACATATGTGAAATAGTTTCAAGCTACATTTCAAAAACAAAATCGTTTATTACACCGTGTTACACACATTCTGTCCTATACCAAATTTACTTTTTCGGAAAGGGGATAAAAAAATAAAAATACACGTGTATCGGCGATTTTCATGTACACGTCAGAATTTTTTTTTTAAGTTTGAAGTATATATTTTTTTTTTTAATGGTTATCGTTTTTTTTAAGGTTTCAGTTCGTTAAAAAACAATTTTTTTTATTACTTTTGTTTTATAAAAATAAAGAATTGTTACATTCAAAATTTTAATGTTTTTAAAGAAATTTAGGCCTTTTATTTTTGCGGTTGTAAGCATTTGCTTCAGTATCGCGACAAATAGACCAACAGTATTCGCCAAGCATATGCGCAATGTTTTTTCCTTTAAAGCGCTTTTCAATAGCCGCAATGTCCTGATGAAACCTTTCGCCATGCTCATCGCTACAAGCTCCTAATTCATCAGGGAAAAAATCTAAATGATTGTGAAGAAAATAGATCTTAAAATGCCCATTTCGCCATATGCCGAATTCATTTCTGCGACAATATTTTTATAATTGGCAGCTCGTTTGTTGCAGTTTTTTAACAAAATTTGATACGAGACCGAGCTTAATGTGTAATGGAGTCAAAATGATTTGAGATTTCCACTTAAATTCAGTGTAATGCTCATCTCTTTTTCGACCTTCCCATGTACACAAAAAGCACTGGTGGGTTGGAAATCCACGCTTAACACCCATGAGTAAACCGACCACTTTCAGATCGCAGCATATTTTCCAATTATGCTCCTTGTACTTTATCAACTGTAATATTAATTTCATGCCTTCGTATGTTTCTTTGAGGTTTGTTGCATATGCGATCGGGACAGATGGATGTGTGTTGCCGATATGAAGCAGCACGACTTTAAGGCTGTTGACCGATGCATCGATGAAAAGTCGCCACTCCTCTGAAATATGTGGGTAACCGATGGAAGTTGGATGGACATGTAGTATCGTTTGAGGGCCCCTAGACCAGTTGTAAGTGTTGTAAAAGTCAAAAACTGTTTAGTGTTAGAAGGTTACTATTGATTAACTACAACTATATCGAGTAGGATGGGTCAAAAAAAATTTTTTTCCTAACGCTTTAGTAGTTTAAAAATTTGGAGTCCCTTCAAGTTATGCTAAGAAAAGTGAAAAAAATATTTTTTTTCAAAAATAATAAAAATTGGGGAAAATCTGAGAATTGATAAAAATTGTTTTTAAAAAATTTGACGTGCTACAGACATTTTCACGAGTCTGCCTGCAAAAAATCAGCTCGATTAGATCACTGAAAAAGGGTTAAAAATAGGTCCAAAGGCTTCCACACAGGCCACTACGAGCTTTATACTTCAAACTTAAAAAAAAAAATTCTGACGTGTACATGAAAATCGACGATACACGTGTATTTTTATTTTTTCCCCTCTTTCCGAATATGTGCATTTGGTTCATAGGACAGAAAAAATTTATTTTTTGTAACACCGTGTTATGAACACAAGTCCATTTAAGTTTAACACATATTCACCTTTTCTTTAGTTCCCATCGTGTAGTGTCTGTCACTTTTATCATTTGTCTGTTTTTTTTTTTTTGGTGTGCGAACAAGTATAAGCTATAAAAACTATAATTAGTTCTAATACTGTGAATTCATAAGACAACTTTAAAGTTAAAAATAAAGCGCAAAAACCTGAGAGTAAAAAAAAGGTTTTTTCGTGTGCCAAAAAAAAATTCATTTGTAAAATTTTATTAGGTTTCTTAATAATTTTTTTTTAAATGCTGCATATAATTTTCAAACTTATATCTAATGCTCCAAACTGTTTGCAACAATCTACCAAATGTAATAAGCCATGTATATTAAGTAATAAGCCATGTATATTAAAACTAACTAAATGATTTCCGAAAATGTCTCCAAATTGATTAACAAATTCTTGTAATATTTCCTGGGCTACAATACATTCTCTGCTATACGTTGCTTCACAGGAAAGAAGTCTAAAACCTATATGTAATAAGAGAAAATTATAATAAACTAGATATAATTATACATAATCCTAGATATAACAAAAATTGTCTAAATTCTGTCGACTTCCAATTGCAGAATTCATCGAAATTTCTGCAGACCCGACCAAATTCTGAAGGACCGAAATTAGAAACATAAGTTCCAATTCGTTCCTTCATTTGTGCTTAATTTCCTATTTTTAAATATAATTTCACTTACTTCTTTACTACACCTAAGTCCAAGTGCATGGGGTCTAACGGAAATTGTGAGATCATATCAATTTCAGCCCTTTCTAATACATTTTCATTGTGTAAAAAAAATTCGCTTTGATGAACAACATCTACTCTATTCTTAAAAGTAATATCTGTTATTGGGCAAGAGACACTTTTAGAAAAAGAAACTCTACGATGACTGTAGCTACCTACCTGACAGCATTTGGGGAAACTATTCTTTCCTGTGAAAGACTGGACACCTAAAGCAAAAGCTCGGGCTGGTGAGTCGCAACAAAAAATTCTCACATACAATTTTTTTAGTACTCCATCTACCTTCAGACCATTAGCTTTTAAAAGCACTACCTCGTTAGAAAACTCCTGTAGAAAGTCATTGGCATGACTAGGTTTTTCCATACCTTAAAAGCAGGCAATGGTAAATGGGCATTCTTGCGGAAATCCTACGATTGCACCAAGAATTGACCATAAAACCCTACTAGAACTATAAGAACTATTAAAACCTCACTACTATGTTTAAGAAAAGGAAACGAGTTAGCATTAATAAATTCCTGACTTCCTATGTATAAAAATTCACCTTCTGACATACTCTGTACCTCAACTTTCTTTCTATTCGTTTTAAAAAGATCCTTGGCTGATTGGGGCAAATCATCAATCCCTGTTCTAGTAAGAGTTTTAAGCAAATCAGAAACAACGTTATGTGAAACTTTGTTTCTGATTGCCCAGGACCTTACTTTTCCTAATCTGTTTACTGTAGTAACGCCTCCGTTGGATTTATATAATAAAAAAGACCAGGTGGTTGTTTAATATAAATATATTTTATTACAAGAGCATACAAAATGGCTTTCGTCAATATAGATAAGATAGTGATGTATAAACAGTTAGTGATGTGGAGAAAATATATCGATAGTGTTTAGATTAACACTACATTTACCTCGACTGGTTCAAAATCACATCCCTATCATCAATAAATTCATCCCTATCGCTACAACTACTATTTAAGTCCACGTCTTTGTCATTTACTTGCATTTCTATGTTAATTTGAACTCCTACCTCCACTTGTACACAGTCTATGTCCACTTCTGCTCCTACGTCCACTTGCATGTTGCATGATGCACCTTGTCCGAAGTCTTTCCGTCCACTCACACCATAATTTTCAATCACTTCTGAACAATTCATAATTCTTTCACATTTTTCCACATTAGCTAGGAAAGCTTGCTTTTCTTTAGAAAGAACATTATCAATTGTTCTTTTGCTCATTTTGATTCACTATTCACTTTGTTATTTAATCTTTTTATTTGGTTTTTTGTTATAATTTAATTTGTTTTATTGTTGGAAACTTCCTTTCGATTGAACCGCTCAAATCTTTTGTTCGCTATTTTTTTTTTTCTTAACCTCAGCTTATGTTTCAGCTGCTCAAAAGAGCAAGCTAGCATATAACAACTTTCCTTGTTTGACATATAGATTAAGAAGTTTTTCATAAACAGCAACAATGGGCGTTTTCACGTCTACCAACACTGTCATGTTTCCCGGTAAACTTACCATGCGTCATATGGCAAGGTAGCCGTTGATACGCATTCCTGTTGTCCCTCTGGCAGCGCTAGTACGCTGGCTTATTGCGCGGCTAAGGCTCGCCGGATGTGGTGGTGTCCTTGCCAGCCTGGTCCGACAGACGGAAACTCCACAAGAATAAAAAATCGTACCAGCTTTCAAAAATACCGACTGGTAAACAAACCAGAAAAACCCTGAAAAAACTTTATTTAAATTGTCGATCAAACACCGATAAATGGCTGGATAGCAAGAATTCACCCTCTGCTGAAAAAAAGATGTTCCTCGAAAATAGATGGCATGCTGTTGCCCCGTTGGCCTGTCTCGTGGGTCGATGTTTTTATGGTAGTCGATCGCCCTTGGCTAACCCACCCCTTCTGGCCATAAACGACCAACCATGGTGACCTCGCGCCATGTTTAAGTCACCCCATTTGTCCATCTCCACACGTTGCGGCTGTTCGGGTTGTTGAAAATGGGAACCAGGTGTTTATACCGGCCCTGTATATGCAAATGCAAAGGAGGTGGTCGAAATAGCCAAACGAAAATTCGCAGAATCAAAAGCAGCGTCCTTTTTGGACCTGGGTAGCCAAATTATTCAAAAACGAAAAAAAATTTAATTATTATGCATAGACCGATGGTTTAAGGCGCCACAGTTTACGAAACTGTTGTTTGCCAAATGCCAAAACGAAAGAAAATAATAAAAGGAAATAATAAGACACAGGTGAAGTCCAACTTAGGACGATGGTTGCAAAACTTAGCAAACAAAATGTTAACTTATAATAGTAATATAAGGAATGGTAATAATATGTAAATGAAACAAATATAATATTCGAAAAATGTTCGACGTATTTCTTGAGAGTTGAAAATATATACAGTGAATCAAAAAAGTTTAGGCACAGTGCTATTTTCAAAGTTTGTCTGTTAATAACATTTTTTCCACCTAACATACAAAAATAATTTTGACGTCATTTTAAAATTAAAAATTTTATTCTGTATTAAGTGTAAAGATATTTCAAATTTAATTTTTGTTTTAGGTATTATGTTATAAAAATAAAAAAAAGTATTGATTTTATATAAAAAAAGTTTAGGCACAAATATGACAAATTTTATTTCAGATCGGATTTTTGTACATTTAGTATTTGGTTAAGCCTCCATTGGCATGAATAACTGCCTCCAAGCGTCTACGCATACTTCCAACTAGGTTTGATGTCTGTTCGGGTGTTATATTTGCCCATTCCTGGCGTATGGCCTCCTTAAGTGAATCCTTTGATGTTATGTGATGACTCCGTATTTTTTTCTCCAATAAGTGCCAAATATGTTCTATAGGATTCGTATCTGGTGACTGTGGGGGTGTTTTCAATTGTTTGCAATGGTAAATAAGCCAATTCTGCACAAGATACGACGCATGTTTCGGGTCGTTATCTTGTTGGAACATAAAAGGTTTTCCATTCAAGTCCAACTTTTCAACACTGGGAAACAAATTTTCTTTTAAAATGTTCAAATAAGAGTACTTATCCATTTTTTCATCTATAAATACAAGATTTCCCACTCCAGATGCCGCCATACACCCCCACACCATAACATTACCGCCACCGTGTTTAACTGTTTTAATGACATTATTTTCTTGGAGCTCTTTGTTTGGTTTTCGCCAAATTTTTTGTGCGCCGTCTGAACCAAAAAGGTTGAACTTCGATTCGTCACTAAATATTACGCTGTTCCAGAATGATTCCGGCTGATTTACATGGATTTTTGCAAACTCCAGCCTCTTTTTTTTATTAAGAGCTGAAATAAACGGTTTGCGCCGAGGAACTCTTCCATGAAAACCAGCTCTGTGTAGCGTATTCCGTATTGTTTGGGGATCGAAGTTTTTATTAAAACTTTGCTTCATTTCATTACATAATTTCACAGCCGAAATCTTTGGATTTTGTGTTACTGCAGCTACTACAGTCCGCTCCTGGCGTGGTGTAAATTTTTTTGGGCGTCCAGATCTGCCTTCACGCTCTAATTTTCCAGTGTTAATATAATGTTTTATAATGTTTCGCACACTTGTATATGGCCTCTGCACTATATTACCAATTTCGCGATAAGATTTTTGCTGCACGTGAAGATTTATTATAATTTTTCGAACGTCTAGCGAGATTTCTGAACGACTGCCCATTTTGCTCTTTCTATCATGAAATGAAGATCAACACTGACTTCAATCAATTGACAATTGGATAACTGTGCAATTATTATGTGCAGAGAAACGAAGTAGATCAAAGGAAATTAAGAGATTACCGTTATATTTGCAAAAGCATGGTATACACACAGCATGTGCCAAAACTTTTTTGATGTGTAATTTTTCCTCTCCCTCTTATATTTCAAGTTGCATATTAAATAACGAAACATTTTTTGTGTATTTGAATAACAACTGAACTTATAATACTAACTCCATCAAAAAGTTGGTCAAAGTAGTTATTGTTAGATATTTAAGCAAAATTTTTCTCAGAAACATTGTCCGTGCCTAAACTTTTTTGATTCACTGTAAGTGTATTAATTAAAGGTGAGCATAAGAATAGCTGAACTCTATAGAGGTCAAAAAAATAATCGTAGTATGTAGTAATATAGAAATGCAGAAAAAGGATATAAAAGATTGTAAATATTTTAGAGTTACAATATTACTGTTGTCTAAAATTTCGCAAAGTATAAAAAAAAAATTCAAAGTTTCGATTTATTTTTATCATATATATAATATTATATATATATGATCCTAACATATTTTTTATCATATATATAATATTATATAAATATATATTTAGCTGGGTTTGCCCGAAGCTAATCTGAAATATTCGGCAAATGCTTTATATTAAAAGAGGGCTTACTCAAGCTTATAAATGAAAGTAAACTAAAAATTTATATTTTTTTTTCAACCCGAAGGTGAACATTTTTCTTTTTAAGTTATTTTGTTTCAAGGGATATATTATATATAAAGATAGAATAATTTGGATAGTAAAAAACTTTGCTATCGCTTCAAAAATATATACGTAAGAAAAAAAGGAGACTCACCCACAAACTTCGGTGAAGTTGAATACTCTAAACTTAAAAAAATAATATAATTCCAAAACCAATAATCAAAACAATAAAATACTTGATAATATAAAAAAAAAAAAAAAAATATAGGCATTAAATTTGGATGGTGGCAACTTTTTATTGTGCCATAATTGCACCCTCCAAATCGAGGTTTTTCACTACAACTAACCGCCATTATTTCCTATGCTGAGGAAATTATTTTATTATATAAATTATATTATTTCCTCAGGCATATTCGCTTCACCTAATGGTGTTGCGGTTGTTCCTCCCGAGTTGGAGTATTTATTAAAAACGAAAAATTTTATATTTATATATATCCCTAATCGAGAGTGCTTTGCAACTCTTCCCCCCCCCCCCCCTTAGTTCAACAGCGTCTAATTCCAAGACGAGGTTCTTTCTATAGCTGGCCTGTCACATTGATGACCCCACTGACCTGGCTGCTCTTCCCGATAAGGAGCGATTTTCAAAAAACAAAAACAATTGCTTTTTTTTAATATCCTCTTCTAAGCCCGCACACACCGTAAGAGTGCCATTACCCCCCCTTTTGTACACCAGGTGCACCCTCCGAGTCGAGGTATTTCTTAACTTGGCGACCCTGTCTCGTTTATGACCCCTCTGGTCAGGCTGCTCTTCTCGAGGCGGAGTATTTTTAAAAACGAGATTATATTTTTTTAAAGATTTACATGCTTGGAATCCCCTGCATGTGGGGTTTTTCACCATACGGTGTCGTGTTGGGCTCGCTGGGTACGCGGGTGCGCTACTTCCGTCATCCTACCTATTCCACGAGAATGCCCCTGCGGGTGTGAATATCTAAAAAAAAAATATAAAAACTAAAAAAAAATTTAAATTATCGTTCATCAGTTAACCGTCGCAACTGCAGTCGCGGTTGAAAGACCTTCATGCTGCAGGACTTACGGAAAACTGAAACCTCGATGCGAACTATGAAAGGGAAGAAATAACTAGCTTAACATACTTCATCAGCCCTAGCAGTAAAAATCCTACTGAAAAGAACCACGTCGTAACTGCAGTCGAGGCGCTGTGGTCTAAACGCTGCAGGACTTACGGGTTCTTAACCAAAGAGGACCTGCTTTGGGTCTAATCAAAAACTATAAAAAAAAATCTTAATTTCCTTTACCATAGCAGTAAAATCCTTCAAATAAAAACCACGTCGCAACTGCAGTCGAGGCGCTGTGGCCTAAACGCTGCCGGACTTACGGGTTTTTACCTAATCGACCTGCTTGGGGTCTAACAAAAAAAAAAATACCAAAAAAACTTACATTACGGCCCGAAACGAGATACTTCATTGATTTCCAGATCGGCTCATTTCGCCTTAACCCACGTCGCAACTGCAGTCGAGGTTCAAAGACCTTAACGCGTGCCCTTGCCAGCCCGAACTGACAGGTAGAAACTTCACATGAATAAAATCGTACCAGCTTTCTAAAAATAAAATAAAATCCCGTAGGCTGAAAAATCCCCGAAATCACCGCAAGACTTCTCGAAGGAAGATACAAAAACCCGAAAAAGGATTTAAAGAACTGAATGGTGATAAAACACCAACACCGATACACTTTGCCGATAAAGTTTTTTCTCCTTTTCTTTTAAACGCAAAGAAAGTTTTTACAACGGTCGACCGCTGTTGCCTCGATGGCCCGTGAAGTGGGTCGATCTTGAGCTGTGGTTCGATCGCCCTTGGCTAGCCCACCCCTTCTGGCCCAAACGAGCAGCCATGGTGACCTTGCACCTATTTGTTTAGGTCACCCCAAAAACTTTATACTTACGCTCTCCCCCCTGTTGTCTACGTTCGAAATTTACTTAATCTTACTATTGTTTAGTTTCCTATTATTTTAATAAATTTTTAAATTTATTATTTTAATTAATAGTTTTCTTTTTAAATCTTGTTTAAATTACCTAAAACAACTCCATAAAAAAAATTATTCAAAGTGTTATATGTTAGGAACTAATAATACCCTAGTAATAAGCTTTATAGCGTCTCTAATTCTTGGTTAAATAAAGGTTCACTATAAGTTTTTTTGTTTGAATTTTTATTCTAACATTAAATAATACTAATTATTAAAAAATACTAATTGTACAGATTATAAAAGCAAAAGGTGCAATATTTTACAAATAAATAAACTACCTATAATTTTTTTACTTGCATTTAAAGTCGTTTCGTGGCTACCTTTGTTTTTTTTCTTTTTTTTCATCTAAAATCTCGATAAATAGCCCTCCAATTTTAAATCTTACTTTAATGAGCCAGACTGGCAAACTACGAATTATTATATAAGTAAATACATTTTTTATTAAACAACAAAACGCTTACCAACCCCAGGTGATAACTCAAGCATGGGAGGATTTTAGGGCTGAGGTAGCTGCTGCTTTTGCTGAAGGTAGCTGTTGCTTTGGTGTTTTATTGTTTTTGGTCTAATGTTTTTATTATTTGTACTTCAAATCTTATATTTTCTAAAAAATTTTTCTTTTGTTGTTTAGTTTTCTCTTTCTTTAGTTTTTTCTTAAATTTTCTTATTTTTTTTTCAATTAATCTATTCAAGTTTTATTTATCTCTCCATATTTCACTACCTTCTTTTATTTCACTTCTCAATTATCTCTTTTATATTTTTTCGTTTTCTTTACATTTGTTAAATTTTCCACCTTTTATAATTTGTACATTCACTTGGATGTTGTCTACCAAGTTTGGCCACATTGAATGGAAATGTTTTTCACTTGATTATCTTCCATACGCGTGCAGATATATCGTTACAAACGAAATAACCGATCTCCTTAGGAACACAAAGGCGTAACTCAGCACGAAGTACACAATATGGTGGCGATCCTCTGCGACAGCAACGTCTGCCCAGGGTTGTATTATTTTAGTTCCCTGATTTTAGGTACTTTGCCCGGGGTTGCCACATGTCATCGGTTAGGGTAAGTCATTTTCATGGCATTTACACGTGCAAACTACCGATGTTTGCCCGACTTTACTACCTTTTCGGTGGAACCGACCATAACTGAGGGGAGTAGGTATTTTTTTTCTAAGTATTCATTACCTACTTACTTACTTACAGTGAATCACAAAACTGATCGGACAACACATTTTGATTGAAACAATTTAAAAAATCATCTAACAAATTGCTTCCAATATTAAAAACTTTTATAGACAAGTAATAAGTCATTTGTAAGTAATAAAAAAACTAAATATATTTCTTTATAAAAATAAGTTATGTTAAAAAAACTTAGAAAAGTACAAAATAACTAAAAATAAAGAGTCACAAAAGTCATCGGACAAAAATTCAAAATAACAAAATAAATGATTCGATTTTAAAAGTTAATATCTTGTAGGGTTTCCTTTGGCCTTGATGACTTCTTTTAATCGGTTTCGCATAGATTTCACTAGTCTTTTTGTTGTAGTTGGCTCAATTTGGTCCCATTCTTCCTGAAGCCTCGTTTTTAACTCAGTTTTCGAGGTTATTGTATATTTGCGAATACGCCGCTCCAATTCATCCCACATATGCTCTATGGGATTGAGGTCCGGTGATTGTGGGGGGGTGGAAATGACCTTAGGGCAATTATAGAGTAGCCACAATTTGACAATCTCAGCTTTATGCTTAGGGTCGTTATCTTGATAAAATTTAAAACTATTTTCTATCCCGAATTGTTCAGCACTTTGCTTAAGATTAGTTTTTAATATGTTCAAATAAATAAATTTGTTCATGATTTCATCTATAAAAACCAATTTCCCGACTCCTGCGCTCGCCATACACCCCCACACCATCACCGAACCTCCTCCATGCTTTGCAGTGGGACAAAGATTTTCTTTTCTCATTTCTTCGTTGGGCTTTCGCCACACCATGACCCGGCCATCCGATCCAAATATATTATATTTGCTTTCGTCAACAAATATAACGTCATCCCAGTAGCTTTCTTCGTGCTGGATCATTTCCTTGGCGTACTTAAGTCGTATTTTTCGATTTCGCTCATTTACAAAAAACTTTCGTCGGGCAACTCTTCCGTTGTATCCAGCTTCTCGAATAGCTCTACGGATTGTTTCTGGATGCACTGATATTGAGGTTTTTTCTTCGTGCTCTGCAGCCAATTTTGAGGCACTTTTTCTGGGGTCTCGTTGAATTTCTCTTACAATAGCCTGTTTGTCTCTTGAGGTCAGCAAGCGAGGACGCCCAGTTCTGCACTTATTTTCAATTCGGTGTTCCTCCTTGAACCTTTTAATAATATCATGCACTGTTGAGCGACTCTTCTGAACAATTTTACTTATTTGGCGGACTGTCAAGCCATCTTTAAAATGTTTAATTATTAATTCCCGAATTTCAATTGAAGATTCTTTACGTGATTTGCTCATTTTGAAAAGACGTGAAAAAAAGACTTTATGCACCGAAAAAAAAACAAATATTGCCACTTACTAAAATTTTGCGCACTTAAAAACAATTAACGCATGCCTTCCAGCAAGATCAAATGAAGACTAAAACAACATTCTGCACTTGCGCTCATTGTCCGATGACTTTTGTTGAATCATTTTCATGCATGTGCTTAATTGAGAGCTTATGATCCCGTTACAAGCATTTGGTTAGAAAAAAAAATGGGTGTAATAAAGATAGCATGCTGCTACAATTATTGTTTACTATGTGTGTTTTTGCTTTGAGGTGGTTCATTAAAAAAGTTGTAACTTTTTCCCTATTTTGCTTTTTGTCCGATTAGTTTTGTGAGTAACTGTATATATTTAGCCCGTTAATCGGTTGGTCACTCATTTAATTATTTACATTAATGCTATAATTATATTGATAAATCAGCTACTTGGTGGAATTTCACTTGATTCTTAGTGGGTCCTATCCAGTATCTGCCTTCTTTATTCTTGTTGATCTCTTTCCTAAATTGCTGTTCAATGTAATAGATCGGTATTGATATTTATATAATAAGATTGTACATGTCAATGGATCTTGATACTATATATATAATATATCATATATGGTTTTAGTTGTTTATAGCGTTTTATATATATAGAGGACTCCAGACAAATTCATTTATCAGTGTACGGTTTAGATCCATCCAATAAGGTGGGCTTTTTGGTATTAGTATCTCTCCTCTTTCGGATATTGTGGCCTTATCAGGTTTCATAGTGTTAGTTTTCGTGTTCTGTAATGTAAAAAATTCATTCTGAATTTCCATAGCTTTCTTTCTAAGAGCGTAAATTAACGATGGTATGGTATCACATACTTTAACTTTGTTTACAGGATCCACAAAATCCCCATATTTGTTGCGTAACAATGAGTAAGTTATGGTTTTGTCATTCAACATAGCCAAAGGCTCATTGAACTCATTGTTGAATGTATCAGAATACAGACCCATAATGGTTTGTATCAAATTACCGCACGGCTCTTTAATCTCTTTCTATACAATGTTTTAAGGGATTACAGGTACCATATACTCTGTCCCTTCCAGCTTCAAATCTGCCATCGTCATCTCTTTCACATTAACATTGAGCTCAGATATTTCAGCGTCAATGGAGGATAGTCTTGATACAATCGAGGATTTAATTTCCTCTATTCCCTCATATGTAAGGTTTGCTTTGTCTCGGCATTCAATTATATCGTCATTCTGTTTTGCTATGACATCTTTAATTTTATTATTTTCATCCAGTATTTTCTCTTGGTTCTCTGTTAAGTGGGTCAATTGTTCCTTGATATGTTTTAAATCATCCATTATTGCAGATAGTACATTGGAGAGCCTTCCATTACCACTAATAGGATCAATATCTGGTGTGGACAGGTTTTTGGTCTTTCGTGAAGTGTCTGACGGTCCGGGTGACTCTGGTCTACTTGAGTCAGATTCCCCTGTCTCTTTAGATAAAGCACCACATCCTTGATTACTATCAGAGTTTTTCTCATTATCATTATCACTATCATCTAGGTTGGCTGATTCTTGTGCATTCGCCCGTTCAGCGGTATCATTTATATACTCTGATCCCAATATTCTCAAGGCTTTGTGGTTACTTACTCTTTCTTTTATAATTTTTAGGAAAATAATAAGCAAACACTTTTTAAGTTGAAGCTATGTCTATATTTACAAGAATATTATTTGATACGAATTAAATACAAAACTTATTTTATTGCAGCAGAATGCTGCAGGACAAAACGCGCGCGAAAACCAAACTCAACTGATTAAGCTATGGTAGCATAGACCAGAGCCCATGCCACCATAGCATATTAAAAACCCGCTGCAACGCTAAGTATAGCGTCGCAAACACACACATAGCGGCCACGATCATTAAAACTTTATCCATTGTTTACAAAACGACAAACAATGCAATAAGCGTCAACGGTCGTTGACGCTGGCATTTATAAACGTCCGACTCGTCATCAGCGCTAATGACGCGACGGACAATGCGATAAGCAAATGCCAACGCTGCACATACCAGCTCTTGCTGGCGACTCGATGGCCTGCGTATTGGGTACCCAGCTAGAACACTGAACGTCAGTTGACGCATCAAGTGATGCACAGCGCTGTCAGAAATATTGTCAGCTTTTTGTCATCGCCTCGTGGAATTTGTTGTTGCGGTAGGTAAAATAATGACAACTTTTTCATATCCATGTGATTTGTCATCTCTGTTTGCCACCCATGTTATATCCATTAAAAAAAAAAGATAAGCTAATCTGCTCACACCAATTACGAACTCCATAAAGAATTCAATAACAAATGTAGCTGTTTACTTAAGTAAGCAATTAACCTACGCAAGGCGCTTTCCCTACGTAGCCCAGTGGTTAGAGCATTTTCCTATAATCTGAACATGCACGGGTTCAAAACCCCACTCAGACAAAAAAACTTAAATGGGTATAATTTTTTTACATTTATTGAAAATATTTTTTTAAATAATCAATTTGAATTAATTCGATTATAGTTAGTTAAATTCACAAAGGCTTTTATTTAATTGAATGTATTGTTTTTTTTTTATTCTTCATATTGTTTCTGCCGGGATCTGTGGTGGCTTAGTTTTAAAAAATTTCTGACAGCATCTTGATAATTTTTCGTCCCTTCTTTTAAAAAGACTTCTGAAAAGAAGAAAAATGTGTTAATATCGTACTTAAAATGAAATAATTTAAATTTAGCATTCGTACCAAACAGCGTTTTAGCAACGAGCGTTTATTCCATGAAGGACTTTTTCCGAGTCTTTCATATACTGCATACAAAGTTAAAAGTCATCCGTTTACATTCTTCTTAAACTTCATCTACTGATCCTGAAGCTCCTTTTAAATTCAGGATATACGATTTCTGTTTATAAAAGGAAATTTTAATATGAAATATAAATCTGATTTAAGCTTCTTACCATGGTCATTTCATATTCCATATTTCTCAATTTTTCTTCTACGTCAATGCAGGACGTCATTTGATATAAGAAGGAAAGAGCAAGATAAACGAAACATTTGCTTTCCTTGCTTTGTACATATAAAATTTCTATCAGCGCTGTGCGTCAGCTGACGCGTCAAGTGACGGTCCGTGTTATATCTAAGAAATGTAGTATGTGAATGTGTTAGTGAGTCCCAAAATTCGTATAGGGTTGTATTGGTGAATTTGTCAGTCCTGTCTAGCTGGGTAGCTAGTCCAACAGGCAGGCAACGATCGCTAAGCGTACACAAAGTCATAACGTAATATGACTGCCATAGTGAGCCGTTGACTTTTAACTTTATACTGGAGGAATTTATTACTTTTGAAATGAACACATAATTATTTTTATAAAAAGATTTAATTTTATTCCAACTTCAAAGTTTTTAATCTATCTTAAGACTCCCTAATATCAAATTTTACATTGGTATTTATTATAGTTAATTGTTATATTTTCTGGATGTCTCAAGCTAACTTTCTGCTCTTCTATTAGGGCCCGTTTGATAGGAAAGAAAGTGACGCAGAATTTGTATAACACTTTCTTTCCGTTTTCATTGGTTTCAAAAATTTAGTTTCGTTCTTTTTATTGTGTGAGTTGCTAATTGGCCAGCACAAATTTGCCTGCAGTTCTTTCTTAAGAAACGAACTAGGTCAGTAAGTGAGTTTGACTCGCTTGTGCAATTCTGCCTGCGCTTCTGTCTTTAGGTCGATAACTGAACGATTGGTTAATTGTGTAAGCGTGTGTATCGCTTGCGCAATTATGTGTATGGTCACTTTTCTGTCCACAGAATTTTGTTAGGTCGGCAGAATACACTTGTGTCAACTGGCTTAGTATTTGGGTTGCTCAAGTGGATTCGGAGGAATTCGCTTGAGCAATCTTTTAAGCGCTTGGTGTATTGAATTTTGTTTAATCTATATTTATAATTTACTGTGTCACAAAGTAGTGATATAAACTAGTTTACTCAAGTGGATTCGGAGGAATTCGCTTGAGCAATCTTTAGCTAGGTTGGTCAATTGAAAAAGAATTCTGTTTAATTTTGTTTATAATTTGCTATTGCCACACAAGTTGTGACATAAAATAATGTGACATGTTTGCGACACAAGTGGGAATGCAAACATGCGTTTTCTGAGGAGTGTACTTGGAATTACTAAAAGTACGTTTTATTGTTAGGTATGGGTAGGGTTACAGGCTGTATTGTAACTCCCCCACCGTTAGTTTGAGGCACCGACGAAACATTAAGTATACATTTTCTTTGTTTCTTTAAATAAAATGTGCTTATTGCTAGTATAACTATAATTATTATGCTTATGTCTATACTTAAATTAGCCAAATCTTGGTTTTTATTTTTCTGGATTACATAATTAAAATTATCCTCTAAGTTTATCTGTTTTGAATAGAGTTCTTCTAATTTGATATCTTGAATTGTTTCGTTTGGTTTTACATATGTTATTAAGTTGGGTAGTATAAACTTGTCTTGTGTTTTTAAGTTTGTGTTAAAATAGGTTTGGTTAAATGTATTGATTTGACAATTTTGGAATTTTATAATAAAGTTGCCTCTTGGGTTTAATTCTAATTTAGTGCAATTTTGAATAATTTTTTCGTTATAATTTTTAAATATTAGAATGCCAGGTAGAATTTCTTTTACATCCTGGTTTTTATTTATCTTAACTTTACAATGAGCTATCTCTAAATTAACTATACTTTTTATGCATGTGTCATGAATTTCGATTAGGTTTTTCTTCATATTGTCTTTTATAAAAGGTTGATAGACTCTGTGTTTACTGTCTATTAGGACTTCGTAGCAGTCGGATAGTAGGGATGTATAATTTGTGGTAGGGATCGGTTCTAATGTTACTTTTGAGATTGGTTCTTTTTGATATTGCGGTATTTGTAACACGATTATTATACTGTCTTCATGGAATATGACTGATATTTTCGTATTTGTGTAGCTGTCCAGGCTGTCCATTCTGTCTAGTTCTATATCTGTTAGTATGTCCTTTGGTATAATACCTAACTTGCTTGAAAATATAATTTGACCTATTTCTTCTATGTGGTTTCTTAGTAAGGTTATGTCATTATCTATATGGTATATCTGTTGGAGGAATGTGATCTCGTCTTCCAGTGTTGCTATTTTATTCATGATCGTATCTTTGAATTTGTTTAGGTAAGTCTGAACTACGTGTTGTTGGTTGTTAATGTGGTTGGTAATGTTGTAAACTTGAGTTGATAAAATGTTATTAGTGAGAATTACGTTGTTAAGTTTGTTTGTTAGTTGCTCATAGTTTTGTGTGTTTCTGTCGAGTATGTTTTTTATTTGAATTTCGTCTTCGTTGTCCATAGTCCCGGCAATGTATTTTAATCCTTGCCCGATCGCGTTAACAAGGCCTCTCTTGCGTACAAAGTGTGGTGTTAGGTTGTTTATTTTAGCCTGAAGTAAAGCAAAATTTTTCTTTATTGTATCTAGTGTTGATCTTGATTCCATGTTAGCAAGTTTTAAGATGGCAATGTTGTTTTTAATGATCAATAAGGTATTTTGGTAGTTTGTTAAGTTTATTTTGTGAAGAATCTTATCATTGTGGTCTATGACTTTTATTTCTCCCGTTTTGATGGGTATGTAGCCATTGTTGTCAGTAAGGTTTTGGATGTCCAATATTTGTGCACTCATGCTTGTAACAAATAGAATAATCGTAAAGGGGTATGCAAGCCAAGTCATTGTGTATAGTTGATTTTACCTGTAAGTATAAAGTTTATGCTTTAGACTTGATGGTTGGATTGTCTTTATTTTGTAGTCTTTTGTTTTTTCGTATGTGTGTTTTGTAGTATTTATGTCTAGTTTTAGAGTTTATTAAATGTTCGTTGTCAATTTGTTCCGTGTTTATTTTCCTATATTTAGCGTGGTTTTTTCCCCCTCTTATTTCTTTTATATAATTGGTTCCTGGTTCTAGTGATACTTCTACTCGATTTTGATTCAATTTGTCGATGGTTTTTTGTTTTTTAATACGAATTAATTCTTGGATCCTTGGGAATTCGGCTTCTTTTATTTTTCCGTTCGTGAAATCGATTGGCTTTTTATTTGTTGTACTATGAATGGTGTTGTTGTAGAATCCGATAATTCTTAATATTTTTTCCTCCACTGTTTCGGTAGTGTTGTCATCGTCGTGTCTTAAGAGTCTGATGTGTTCGTTTATGGTATTGTGCAATCTTTCTATGTCTGCATTTGACGTGTGATTGCTGTTTGAAGTATAGTGTATTTGGATATTCTCGTTTTTGAGGAATTCGCAGATAGGTATTGCTTTGAATCCTAACTCGTTGTCTACTATAATCTTTTTCATTTTTCCGTGTGCACTTATGTATTGCAAGATTTTTGTCTTAAATTCCGTCCAAGTTCTTCCAATAATTTTATATGCTACTGCGAATTTTGAGAATTTATCTATCATGGTCAAAAATAATTCATTCTTTAGGGAATAGAATACGTCTAAATGGAGTATTTCATTGGGTTGGTTGGGTGTTTCGGTAATTTTGAACTGAATTTTGGGGGGATTGCGTTCATATTTTTCTAGGTTGCAAATTTCGCAGTTGTTTATGAATTGAGTGATTCGGTTCCTTAAATTGGGGTGATAAATGATATCACGAAGTTCTTTATAACCTTCGTCAATACCTCTGTGGTTTTTGCTTTTATGCTCTTTTTCTAGAATTTCTACCAGTTTTTCTTCATCCGTTATATCTTCTGCTATCTTGTAACAACGAATAATTTTCATATTTGGAAATAGCTCTTTGGCTGTGTCGCTTAATGTAGGAAGTAATTCTTCACAAATGAGGATAGCGTTTAATTGAGTTGGGTGAAAGTGATTTCTAAGCAAAATTTTGGCAGTGTCTTTGTCTAAATTTTTAATGTGTATAGTTTTTCTGTTGTTTTTGAATATTTTAGTGTTTTTAATTTTCAGGGACCCTGTAGCTGTTTTTTTGAAAATAATTTGATTTTTAAAAATGTTTATTGGTGATTCACTTTCTCTAACGTAGTATTCAATTTCTTCAATTGCATTTATTTGTACTTCGTCTGGTATGATCCTGGATAATGCATCCGCATTATTGTTTTTAGTGCCCTTTTTATACCTTATCTCGTAATCGAATTCAGATAGTTTTAGTCTCCAGCGGACTAATTTTGAGTTAGGTTCTTTAATTGAGAAGAGCCAAGTTAAAGGTTTATGGTCAGTTTCGATTAGGAATTTTCGTCCAAACAGGTAGGGCCGAAAATATTTAGTGGCCCAAACGATTGCGAGTAATTCTTTCTCAATAGTGCTGTAGTTAATTTCGTGCTCGTTAAGAGTGCGACTTGCAAAGCAAATTGGGTGGTTGTCTTGTGAAAGAATTGCTCCAAGAGCATAATTACTAGCATCTGTCGTGAGGGTAAATTTTTTATTGAGGTCTGGGTACTGGAGTATAGGGTCGTTTGTAAGCAAATTTTTCAATGTGTTAAAACTGTTTTGGTACGCTGGGTCAGATACATTTATTTTGGCGTCCTTTTTTAAATATTTCGTCATTGGCTTAGCTATTGCAGAATAATCTTTTATGAACTTGCGGTAGTATCCAGTAAGTCCAAGGAATTGTTTTATCTGCTTCGGAGTTCTGGGGATAGGAAATTTGAGGACGCACTCAATCTTTACAGGATTTGGTTTAATACCATTTGGAGTGACGATATGTCCGAGGAACTCTGTTTCTCTTTTGAAAAATTCTGATTTATCTAATTGGATTTTTAAATTGGCTTCGCTTAATCGTTGGAAAACTTTTTGTATAGAATCAATATGCTCTTGTAGTGATGTTGAGAATATGATTATATCGTCTAGATAAACCAAACAAATTTTATTAATATAGTCACGTAGTAGGTTATTCATAAGTCTTTGAAACGTAGCTGGGGCTGTCTTCAACCCAAATGGCATACGCAAAAACTCATAGTGTCCATTCTCGACGCTGAACGCTGTCTTGTGTCTATCTTCTTCCTCAATTTCAATTTGATGAAATCCCTTCGCTAAATCGAGGGTGGTAAAATATTGGCATCTACCCAATTTTTCTAGTATTTCATCAATGTTGGGGATAGGATATTTGTCGTCGATCGTAACAGCATTGAGTTTACGATAATCGATAACAAGTCTCCATTTACTTTTCCCGCTGGCGTCTACCTTCTTAGGCACAATCCAGATAGGGGCGGAATATGGAGAGTTACTGTGTCGTATGATCTGATTGTCAAGAAGTTCTTGAATTTGTGTTTGCACTTCCTCCTTATGGACATAAGGATATCTATACGTCTTGGTGTGTATTGGTATGTTGTCAGTGGTCCGTATTCTATGTTTAATAACATTCGTAAAAGTCAGGTCTGCATTGTCTTGATAAAATATATCTGAATATTTATTTATAGTTTTTAGTAGCAGATTCCTTTCTTCTGCATTAAGGTGTTCTGTTCGAATTTTCTCGGATATTTCCATTCCTTGTTCATTTTTTTCTATAACGCTAAAGTTTCTATTGTTAACTTCTTCAGAGATTATCGATCCATCGTTTGGGAATATGCTTAGACAATCCGTTGTCTCAACATTACATTCAATGTTAAAATTTTGGACGTTATAAATTCCCTCCTTTATAGTTAGATCTCCTTTTAAAGACTTCTGCTCTTTAATGTAGGCAAGACCTTCCTTTTGCTTTATTGGTATCGATACTTTTAATATATTTTTGTTTCCAAAAATGAGGGGTAACCGATTCTTATTGATGGTTAAAATATTTTCTTCGTAATTAATAATTGCTTTAAAACGTTTTAAGATGTCATTTCCTATTAGTCCGTCATATTCGTCATGAAATTGAAGTACAATAAATTCTACCATATTAGAGGAATTTCCTAATTCATTGAATAATGGTATTCTTACTTTTTCTCTAGCTGTAATGTTGTTTTGTAGGGTTTTAAGGGTGAACGTATGAGTAGGTATTTTCCATTTTGGGTGGCAAATTTCTGGGTTTATAACAGAATCTGTTGCTCCGGTATCTATGACAAACTTTAATATTCCTAATTTAGTTTGAATAACTATATGTGGAAGTTTTCCGCTGAGGCTGGAGGCCGAAAATTTTCTCTTACCTCTAATTTCCCAATTTCCATCGGTTCGATGATTGGCAACGGTTGGTTATTGAAACTGCTTTGATTTGGGGAGTTGTATTGTGGTGTAAAATTAGTTTGACTAATCTGAGGTCTAAAATGATTATTAAAGTTAGGATTTGTTTGCCTATTCTGAGGTATAAAGCGGCTTGGATTGTTGTTTGTTTGCCTATTCTGAGGTATTGAACGACTGGTTTGTTTGTTCTGTGGTGTGGGATAATTATTTGTTTGCCTACTTCGAGGTGCAAACTGGTTATTTCTGATTCTATCATTATGTTGACCGTCATACCTATTGTTTTGGTTTGTTGTATTTTGATTTTGCCTAAAGGGATTGAAATATGTATACTTTGCGTCATGGAGTATACTGATTGCTTCCTCTAATGTTCCCGGGTCCCTACAATATAGTATAGATTTCATCGGTTCGGGTATTTTAGATTTGAACAGCTGTAGGGCTGTTTTTATATTTAAATTCAGTGAGTGTTTTAATTCGTCGTCGCTAACTGCGTCTGTTAAGTCCTGTTTTGTTCTCATGTTAAGACGTCTTAACGAGCTTTTTATGTCATTATAGAGGTCCATGCTATTTGTACGGAATGAAACTCCTCGTAATTCGTTGTACAATTCGTCAACTGATTTTCTATCACTAAAGTTGTTGTAAAGTATAGCTTTTAAGTCAGTCCATGAGTCGACATGTCCGTTAATTTCTACTGCTTCCTTTGCTTTCCCTTTAAATTTTGACTTAATTACGTCGGAAAAAATTTGTTGACCTAACTGGTCATAGGTTCTCAGTATTGGGTGAATTCTATCTACTAGATCTACGAACGTTTGTAGACTACTGACGTCACCAGAAAATTCAGGTAACTTATTAAGGTAGCAAAGGGGGTCAATTGTTAAGGTTGCCATTCCGTTTGTGTTTTCTAGAAGATTCCTTACTCTTTCTGAAAGTAACAGTCTATTTTGTCTTGCTAAGTCCTGTTGCAGTGCTTCTAGGTTTTGTCCTAATAACCCTAAACTTTCGTCCATATATATTTAATCAAATTCTAGTTTACACGAATAAGATAAGGTCACTTTTAAATTTTACACCAGAAATTTGCACTTTTTCAACAATTAATTAGCAAAAAAAAATTTTATTTAATTTTGGGTAAAATTAGGTACTTAATTGTTTTTTTTTTTTTCTCTAATTTATAAATTACAAATAATTCTTACTCTTCTCGTACGTAGGGCTTTATTATAGCTATAGCTGTGGGTTTCGGCCTTGGTAGTTTTGGTAGTTGATTTTTCCTTGGTATCTGATGTTGTTCTCCTTTGTATGGTGTTTGATGATAGAGGTCGGGATATGGAAACACGATGGTGTCTTCGTCGTCCGTGAAGTATGAGTTTTCAGTTGCCCTTCTCGAAACTATCTCACTGTAGATGTCCACGGTTTCCTCGTCGTCGTTAAAATAGGAAGATGTAGACATAGATGGCCAAAGTTTGGTTTGGTGGTCCTTCACAATTTTTGCGGTAGTTTTGATTGTTGCGGTAACTTTGATCTTCCAAAGTTCTTTGTAAAGAAGTAATCTTTCACGTATCAATCTGTTGAAGTAACTTTGATCTTCCAAAGTTGTTTGTAGACAAGTAATCTTTTACTTAATCAATTTGTTGAAGTAACTTTGATCTTCCAAAGTTGTTTGTAGAGAAGTAATCTTTCACTTTTTCCACAAGTAAACCACAGTACGCCGTTCAAGCATTAAAATGCAAGTAAATATGTATATTTTTTCTTAAAAACTTTTATATTCACTTGGCGAATCCTACCGACTGCGCCACTTTTAACTTTATACTGGAGGAATTTATTACTTTTGAAATAAACACATAATTATTTTTATAAAAAGATTTAATTTTATTCCAACTTCAAAGTTTTTAATCTATCTTAAGACTCTCCGAATATCAAATTTTACATTGGTATTTATTATAGTTAATTGTTATATTTTCTGGATGTCTCAAGCTAACTTTCTGCTCTTCTATTAGGGCCCGTTTGATAGGAAAGAAAGTGACGCAGAATTTGTATAACACTTTCTTTCCGTTTTCATTGGTTTCAAAAATTTAGTTTCGTTCTTTTTATTGTGTGAGTTGCTAATTGGCCAGCACAAATTTGCCTGCAGTTCTTTCTTAAGAAACGAACTAGGTCAGTAAGTGAGTTTGACTCGCTTGTGCAATTCTGCCTGCGCTTCTGTCTTTAGGTCGATAACTGAACGATTGGTTAATTGTGTAAGCGTGTGTATCGCTTGCGCAATTATGTGTATGCTCACTTTTCTGTCCACAGAATTTTGTTAGGTCGGCAGAATACACTTGTGTCAACTGGCTTAGTATTTGGGTTGCTCAAGTGGATTCGGAGGAATTCGCTTGAGCAATCTTTTAAGCGCTTGGTGTATTGAATTTTGTTTAATCTATATTTATAATTTACTGTGTCACAAAGTAGTGATATAAACTAGTTTACTCAAGTGGATTCGGAGGAATTCGCTTGAGCAATCTTTAGCTAGGTTGGTCAATTGAAAAAGAATTCTGTTTAATTTTGTTTATAATTTGCTATTGCCACACAAGTTGTGACATAAAATAATGTGACATGTTTGCGACACAAGTGGGAATGCAAACATGCGTTTTCTGAGGAGTGTACTTGGAATTACTAAAAGTACGTTTTATTGTTAGGTATGGGTAGGGTTACAGGCTGTATTGTAACTCCGTTGCTCAGCGACATAAATATGATCGCTATGCTTGACAGTTTGTCGTTTATGACAAACCGTCCTTTATTTATATGAGTTTAAGAGTTTTAACTTCAGTTTAATTAATAACGCACAAGGTGTTGGAGATTATTTATGTCTTTTATTTTTGAACTAAACTTGTTAACTGCTTAAAAATACTCTTAACTCTAGTATTTATAATTACTTAATTGTTATACTTCGAAGTCTCAAACTAACTCTTCTGCTCTTTTGGCAGATACTTTTGATGGGAAAGAAAGTGACGCAAATTCCGTATAACACTTTCTTTCCATTGCTATTGGTTCAAAATAAATTCTTTAATTCAATGTTTTGCTTTCGCTTTCATCAAGCGATGATTGGTCAGCATGTGTTCACTAGCGCAAATTTGCCTGCGCTTCTTTCTTAAGAATCGAACTAGGTCGATAAGTGAACGACTGACTCGCTTGCACAATTCTGCCTGCGCTTCTTTCTTTAGATCAGTAGGTGAACGATTGGTTAATTGTGTAAGCGTGGATTCGTTTGCACAATTATGTGTACGCTCACTTTTCTTTCCATGGAATTTAGCTAGGGCAGTAGAATGTACTTGTGTTGGCTGGCTTAGTTTTTGGTTACTCAAGTGGTTTCGAAGGAATTCACTTGAGCAATCTGTAAGCAATTTCAATATTGATTTAGATTTTTTAATTTAATTTATTTGTAATTTAATATTGCCACACATGTTGTGACTAAAAAGAGTGTTATGTTTGCGACATAAGTGTGTCATAAAATAGCAAACATGGGTTTTATATGGTAAAATGTTCTTGGAATTATATTAAGAACACTTTACCATGCGTTATCTTATTTTCTATGGGTAGTGTTGCAGGGTGTACTGTAACTTTTAAGCGTCCACCGACATCGTTGTCGTTGTCGTGCTGGTGTCGTGTTGGTAGATGTGAAAACGCACAATGGCACCAGCGACAGCAGCAGTTGTTTAAAAATGTTACCCGGGAATATGTTGTTTTCTGAAAAGAAAATAATGTTGAATTTTTAATTTGATTCATATTATATTATTCGTAAACTTTATTCGATTGCACTTTTCGTTTTGTTTGGTTTGTTTACTTTAGCTAGTTGATTATATTTTTGGCTGCAAAAGAGCAAGATATACCAACAAACATATATTACTTACCTTGTTTAACATAACATCAGAACGTATGGATGTATTAGTGAAAACCAAATTTGGTTTCATTGTGTTTGTCAACTCGTTAGAGCTGTCTAGCTGGGTTATTTACTTTAAGGTATCCCAGTGAACATGCCCAGTGGGAATTGACATTCAACAATTAGAACTTACATAAGTTTGGTTCATTTCCGTTTTGTTTTCCAAAAAATTTAATGCTTTAGGGCCACCAATAAGAACCGGGATGGTTGGCAAAAGGTAAGAAACAAAAGTGGATAATAGTATTTTATTTCAATAACTAATTTAATTTAAAAGTGTGGAGAGACTTGAAATGCAAGACAAAAAACTTAGTTTATGACAAAGCAGGGTGTCGCGCAACAGCAGGTGGAATTTATAAGCAAATTATATTGAATCCATTGGAGGAAGCTGACTCGAATTCGCTTCAATTTGATAAGCAGCTCAACGCAAAAGGTGTAGTACAGGGAATAGCACCTGTTGCAGAGCAAATTGAAGACAAAAATGTTCCTGTTTTCCAATGAACATGGAAGAGCTGCCTTCAACACCAGTAGAGCTACCTTCACATTCAGTACCCCGTCTCCTGTTCAGCAGTACGTCACGCCTACCAGAGGTGGCAGAAAGCTAAGCGAACGCCAAGTCTTATTAGAAAAGCACAACTCGATGCAGGAGCAAGTTTTTAAAGAAATTTCTACCTTCTAGCTTCATTGCAAAACACAATAAAGGACTTATCACGGTACCAAAGAAAGTAGTGGGAGGTTCAAGAAAAAAAATTGAAACTGATGCAAAGTGCACATGAAAAAGGAGAAGAACTTCATGCGTCTGAAATGAGACTCAATGATATAAAAATACAAATAAAAGAGAAAGAACTGAAATTCTTGTTACACAATGCAATGAATAGTTTTCATTTGTACCTATCCATTGTTACTTATTTATATTTTGAGTTTTTTTTTACCTGTGTAGGGTATGTTGAAATTTATTGTGAAAAAAATAGATAGTAGTAGAAAGAATTCACTTATCACGAATAAGCCTGTCGTGATGAAAGTGATTGATGTTTAAGCGCATCAATCCGCTATTTTTGTTGGCTAGAGAGCCTCGCTTTATTTTTGGCTAAAGAGCCGAGTTAGAGAATTAAATAAAACATGGAGCTGAAGAGCTCAGAATTAGTCGTCTTTAAATTCTAATTTTATTACAGAAAAGTCTTGACTTATAAACTAAAAATACAAGTATTTTTCTTAAAATAATTTTACCACTATTTCCAAGACTCCGCCCTTTATTCCAATATTTTTTGAATTTAATTTTTAAAATCGATAATCGACCAATCACTTTCAGTTTGTTAACCTTTTTTTTTTATTCCCCTTAATTTAATTATTTTCTTCAACATTAATTGGTTCGCTTGAAATTCATAGCCTTGACTTTAAAGTGTCATAGGCACTTGTTCGACTTATCGCCTGTTGTTGTTGTAGTGTGTTTTTCTGTGCAATGCACTTGTAACACAACACCGCTGACGCGTTTCAACTTGTGCGGTATCTAGCGGCACAAACGCAGAGGGGTGCTAAATGCACTTCATAAGAATGCACTTCAAGCTGCAATTAGTTGTGTTTACGTTGAGGTTTTTTTTTAGAGTTAAATTTGGGAATTTGTCAACATATTATGTTGATATGTTTTCTTATTATTGTTGTCGCATGTTAGACAACTGTAGGTCATTAACCCTAGAAGACTAACATGATTTAATTATACGTTAAAACTAACACCACGTAAATTTTACGTACTATGGAATTTTTTTATTGAACCTAAAGCGCTTCAATAAATGTTAGAAAATTTGTTTTTTTTTTGCTTTTTATTTATTAAATAACTCATATTAAGGCAAACTCATATTAAATTCATATTAAACTCAGTAAAAAAAAAACAATTTTTAAAGGTAAATAAACAAAAACAATTTTTAAAATAAATATAATTAATTTTTAAGATCAGAAAGTAAATGCTTATATATAAGTATATATCATCAGTCCTGGTTAATACAGTCTTTGCATATTTTTATCTGATGCTCTCCACATAGTGCCGCGTTTTTACAAATATGACAGTATGTGGTTGTCATGCGCTTTTTTGAGTAGTGGCAATATTTGCAATATGTTCTCTTTCCCTTGTCCTGAGAAGGTTCTTCGCAAGCCGAGTTTATCTGTAAATTATTTTTTATATTTTGTTTTAGTTTTGATGGCAAGTTGATAGTCGTGCTTAGTCGTTGCTCTTGCCATGGCCTGGTAAGTTGTTCTTGCAAATTAAGCATAAACTTTATTCTGTTCATTGGCTTAATCCCTTTTTGCACTGCGTTATAGCTATAAATAACATACGCGTTAACTGATGCAATGTTCAGCATATTATAGAAAAAACAGAGAGGCCAACGTCTAGTTTTTCGATTGCAGCACATGTTTTGAGCCATCTGGTCAAAGGTGTCAACCGCACCTTTAGTCGAATTATACGTGTGCACAATTTCTGGTTTTCCAGTTGTTGAGTTAAGTGCTCCACTCAAATGCATTGTTGATATCAATAAAACATTCTTATTCTGTTTCGGCTTGAAAGACACCAGAGTTATATTCTTATCATAAACAAATCGAGAAGATCCAGTACCCTGCGATTTCAGATCAAGTAGCTCTGGTGGTATTTCTGCCTTGTTTTTGCGTAAAGTTCCCACAACAGTTAACTTGTATGGTTTTTCCAACAGATTTCGTGCTAAAGGAATGCTGGTGAACCAGTTATCCATTGTTATGTTTCGACTGCTTCCGTACAAAGGTTTCGTCAGTTTCTCAACATAGTAAGTGGCCAATGGCTTGCCTTCAGTTTTAGTTGACTTGCCAAGGTAAGGTTCGGCATTAATAACATATTTTGTAGAATTATCGCAAAGCATCACAATTTTTATTCCAAATTTGTTTGGCTTATTTGGTATGTACATTTTAAATGGGCATCTACCACGAAAACCAACTAGTTGCTCATCAATAGTAACATAGGATCCAGGCTTAAAATGTATATTACATTTGTCTATAAAATTTTCCCAAATTTCTGAAATTGGAGCAAATGAAGTTTCTTTTTTGCGCTCTTCTCTTGTAGTGGGATCATCAAATCTCAAAGCGTTTAATAGAAATTTGAACCTATCTTTACTCATTGTGGTTCTGTATCTATCTCCAGAATAAGACGTGTCAAATAAGAGGTCAGCAGTAAGGTGATTACTCTTCAAAGCTGCAGACAACAATAACAAACCCAACAAGGCTTTCAACTCCACCAAATTTAAGTCGGAAATTGTGGAGTTTTGCAATTTATATTTTTGTCTTAGCTGAGAAATTTTCAAATTTGTGTGATTCAAAATAGTATTTAATATATCCTCAGTCATAAATAAATTAAATATATCTTCTGGCTCTATAGACTGCTTTGCTGTGATCGTTGGGCCTAATTAAACAACAAAAATATTATACAAAAATACAACCAATGCATTTGTTATTTTCTTACCTGGCGGAATAAATATAATATTTCTTGAAGCGCATTTACCACCTTCACCGTGTAGGGGAAAGTTATTCCAAACGTAGCCGTTCTTGCCTAAAATTTAACTTTTTTCTACTTCTGCGCTAGCTACAGGAATGTTTTCTGTTAGGTCTGTTTTATGACGCTTATTAGTTTTTGGTAAATGCGAAGTATTCCGTGATATATCAAATGCTTCTGCCAATTCTTTTTCAATGTCATTTTCATCGTTTACAGTGGGATACCAATTCTTATCAGCAAAACTGTCATCGCTATCGAAATCATCTTCCTCCTCTATATTGCTAACGTCGCTAATATCACTGAAGTCGCTGGAGTTAAGCAATGCCGCAACATCTTCACTGCTGAGACCGCGCTTAGAATTATTCGCTTTTTGACTTTCCATTTTCAGTCACTACTTAAAACTGTTATACAAAATTTTACTTTTATTGCTAACACCACGTAAAATTTACGTGCACAAATTTTACCCTTAACGCTAACACCACGTAATTTTTACGTACAGCCTCTTAATGTTCTCGCTCTAAGAGCACTTCAATGACAAAAATGCCTTGCTTATGTTGTTGCGCTTGCTTAGAAACTATTGAAGAAAGCACTTGTTGAATTTGGTACCGTTAGGTTACTAGATGCTCGTGTAGCAACAACAAGAAAAAAAACTACACGTAAAATTTACGTATGTTAGCCTTCTAGGGTTAAAGTGAAGGTCTTTTTAGGTGGATATTTGCATGATGTATGTACATTAGACCTGTCCAAAATGTTCAAAATGATTTTTTCAACTTAGTTTTTCCACTTTATATATCCTTGGGTCAAAATAATAAGAACTGCATAAAAAAAAATAAAAAAAGTTGTACCAAAACTCAGCGCAACGCACCTGAAGTCAGGACTTGAGTGTTCCGCGATATGACGAAAAGTACGGTTACAAAATTACAAATTATGTTTGAACTTAATTTTTGTTTTTTTTAAGTTTAAAAGCAGATATCTTTTGTTTTAATTAGTTAATCTATTTGTGAAAAAAATTGGAAAAAATAAAGATGGATACTTTTTTACAGCATCCGAAACATGGAATTTCACAATTTTCATTATGAAGTTCAGTTTTTGTTGCCTCCTATTTTCGAAATATTACTCCATCGGGTATGTGCAATTTTTTTTATATTATTCTGTGGACTATTGGCTTTAAAAAAATTGGGGTTGAAAATTTTTTTAAGTAATTATAGTGGGGTAGAAATTTTT
Organism: Dichetophora obliterata; assembly: GCA_963920525.1. NCBI lineage: Eukaryota > Metazoa > Arthropoda > Insecta > Diptera > Sciomyzidae > Dichetophora > Dichetophora obliterata. The sequence goes on from OY986438.1 coordinate 191,212,150, forward strand.
TTTAAAAAACTCAATCAAATTTTTTTTTTTTTTTTTAAATATTTGTTTTTATTATATTTTTTATTATTTTTTTTTTTAAATATTTGTTTGTTATCGACCGTTAAAGATTTGATTTTTAGAAATTACATTCATATTTTCTCGGTGTTCGGCTACTACTTGTAGCAGATACTGCTTCTGCTCTTCGTTGCGCGTTGTTGATGAGTTGAATTCTGATATTAGTGCAACACCTCGTTCTGCGATGTCGTTGACAATTTGCAAGTTCTTCACAATAGAAAGGCCATGTAAAAAGCCCTCATCTTGGATCCAGTCAGCCACCTCTACGTCCATAAATGATGTTGGTAATTGGAGTTTCTCAAAAAACGTTTTTGTATGAGTTGAAACTAAATCTTCCAGTTTTACTGTCGCGATGTTAATTGATGGTGATGCTCTCTTCTTCGAATTGAGTTTTCCAGCGTTATTTTTGAATGAAGCTACCATTTTATTTAAAGTTTCTACACTCAAGCTTTTGTCATAAAATGATAGCCCCACCAGCTCCTCTCCAAGGTACCAAAGGTGATTGGTAAGCTTCTTCAATGCTATTTTTCCAACGTCAGCATCAATTGTTTTATAACTGAAATAATAATCAAACATAGAATTAAAATTTGTTTCTTAATTTATAGTTAACTACATACCTTTCAAGAACCTTAAGCAATAATAAGTCATTTTTTGGTGCTGATGATTGCAGAGGCGCTAAAAACCAGAATCTGGCATAAACGACAACAACGAATACACAGATTTCACGAATTAATTTTTCTTCCTCTGGTGTTAACTGAAACTGCTTCCTGAACATAAAAATTTTGAAACTATAAATTGCCTTAGACATCCATCTGGCTCGATGCATGGCACCAGGATATTTAAAAGTAAATTCCCTACCCTCATCACCGCCAAGGAAGATCACCACAAGTTCCAGAAACTCTTTATAGTCTTTTCTGGCGTGTGATTCCTGAAATGATAGAATAAAGATAGAAACTAGTAAGCTACATAATAGAAAATTAAATATTTCAATTAACTTACCAGAAGTTGATTTTTGGTGAAAACAAGTGTTTCATGCATCGATCCCTGCACTTTATTCAAAATAAGCTCATCTGCTATTCCGGTTTCGAAGATGGTCGTGTCGATGGTTGTCCATTGTCGTTGAAATCTTTTGAATACAGGAATATCCGGACTGCTGGTTGAACCCTCTGAACGCGCAAATACAGCCGATAAAATGATCTCAAATATATGATGCCTGCAAGGAAAATACAACAGCTCTTGTCCAAGCTTCCTCTCAAGTAGAACGCAGGTTCCATTTAATCTACCTGTAAATAAACAACAAATGAATATTTTTAAAATGGGATCCTTATATTTCTTTTAGTTTTTCTCACCTGTGTTTGATGCAGTTGTGTCGAAGCACATGGCACCGATTTTAGATGACAAATTCCACTCGCAAATTAATCTATATATAGCTGAAGCCTGATTTTCCCCACTTCCCGAGTCTATGCAAGGAACTCCAAGCAGCTGCGATTTACCTCCCGCTGTGACTATTACCGGTAGCCTATCAACTCTTTCATGACCTGTAATGTTTGGTAATAGCTTACCATCCCAATGAATTATGGCGGGAGAATTTAGACAAAATGTAGTTTTTATGTTCTCGGCAATCTCCATCCTGCACCGCATTCTAGTCCTCCTAATCGTTGACCGGCTCAGAGTAACTTCATTTGCATTATATCCCAATTCCACGGCCATAGATCCCAGTACCAGCGTTGCTTTGGTATCTGAAATATTTGCTCGATCCAAAGCTGAAGCTATTGTAGTTGATACTATACTTTTTTTTCTGTGATTTTCTTTCATAACGCTTCCATTTGTTTTCATTTTTGCCAGAATCTTCAGAAATTACCGAGCTTGCCGATGATGAACTTCCTGTTTCAATGTTTTCATGAGCAGTAAGCTTTAAATTATTATTTAACTCATCTCCCTCTATATCAAAAATATCCTCAAGACTCTGCATGAACTTGTTCTCCTTTTGAACTTGGCACACAGTTCTACGGCTTTTGCTCTTATTTAGACTACACCAAACTTTAACGATCCTGGCGAGTTTTATCTTGGAGTTAATTGTTTGTGCAACATTTTTATGAAATTTTTTAAAAACAACTTCACACGCTGAAATAGCTTCATTTAAACTCTGCTTTGCTAGCTTTTTCTTTTTCAAATGTAGGAATAAGTAGTACGATAAAACATTTCGCTTGGTTGGCAAGCAATTGCTCTCCAAACGAACTACCTCTTCACCTACTAAATAAATTTTTCGTGCCGATGCCCGTGTTTTGTTCATTTTCTTCAGAGTACTGCACACTTCAAACTTTGCGATTGTCACTTTAGCACTTTAACGTTTTTAAACACTTTGACGTTTAACTGACCGATAGCTCGTTTGTATGAGAAAATCATAGATTTTAAGAATATTTATTTTATTTAAAAAATATAATTTTTTTTAAAAAAATTTCTACCCCACTATAATTACTTAAAAAAATTTTCAACCCCAATTTTTTTAAAGCCAATAGTCCACAGAATAATATAAAAAAAATTGCACATACCCGATGGAGTAATATTTCGAAAATAGGAGGCAACAAAAACTGAACTTCATAATGAAAATTGTGAAATTCCATGTTTCGGATGCTGTAAAAAAGTATCCATCTTTATTTTTTCCAATTTTTTTTCACAAATAGATTAACTAATTAAAACAAAAGATATCTGCTTTTAAACTTAAAAAAACAAAAATTAAGTTCAAACATAATTTGTAATTTTGTAACCGTAGTTTTCGTCATATCGCGGAACACTCAAGTCCTGACTTCAGGTGCGTTGCGCTGAGTTTTGGTACAACTTTTTTTATTTTTTTTTACGCAGTTCTTATTATTTTGACCCAAGGATATATAAAGTGGAAAAACTAAGTTGAAAAAATCATTTTGAAAAATCTCATACATTTTTTGGACATGTCTAATGTACATGTATGTAAGTACACTACACCTGAAATGAATTACCAATTGTTCCTTATTTTATTTTGTTTGTAAGTTATGAAAGAACAGAAAACTTAATTTTTATTAAATTATTAAAGTGAATTAAAGACTGAATTTGAATTACAGAAAACTTTATTTTTTATTTTTTTTTTATTTTTATTTGATCTCGAATTATTGAAACTTCAACATTAAGTATATTTTCAGATTCATCTATTGTAAAATAATCTTCCCTGTTTTCGTTATTATTTACTGTCATATTAATGTTTGCAGTCTCGCGTATGAGACGCAATGCAAATGTTATGCAACGCAACACTAACGTTTGCGATTTGAGTTGCTTTAGCAGGCTTATAGTGCAGTTGACGAGCACCAAGTAAACAACGAAACCTATTTTTCATAACACCAATACATCTTTCCAAAATGTTTCTCGCTTTGGCATGTTTGCTTCTTTCTGCCGCGAACCGATAAGGCGTCATTAAAAATGGCTTCAGCTTTCTCTGCTTCATTCATCTCAAATTTTATATATTGTGGACATATTGCCGTTTCTAGAACGTCAAGAGTCTCTTTTAATAATCCAGATACGGAGGCTTGCGATAATCCGAGATTAAAGTCATTCCCGACACTAAGCTGGTATGAGCCTTCGTCAAAAAACGTAGCGTTGTTGCCAGCTTTAGTGTGTAGTAAAAGAGATACGGCCCTCATTCTTCATAAATGGTGATATTTTTTCCAAAACGACTTTAAAAGCAGCTTAAGTCAATCGAAAATTATCAACAAAACTGAAATAAAGCAATGTAATACTTATAAGCTCCAAAGTAAACCATTTTGGTCACAAACTATTGTCGAATTGAACTTGTACGTACTTCTTCATCGCTTAAACTAAAATCTGAATCTGAAAATATAAATACAATTGAACTTCCTTTTATTTATCGATAACTTGTCAACGTCGACACCACATCGTGATATTTATGTTGATGTTGACAAAGAATTGACAACGACGCACAGTGCGTCGTCCCAGTACATCGATGGGACAAAAATAGAAGGAGTCGTCCTAGGGTAATAAAATTTGGCACAAGTCCCTAATATAATAGAATTAAGAAAATTTCAAAGTATCGACAAAATTGGCCACGCCCATCGCCCACCGCCCATACAAACCTAAATTATTTATGGCTGTAAAAATTGAACTATTGCCACAAATTTCATGAAAATCGTTTGAAATGCATATTTATGCAACACCTTTTAAAAAAAAATCATTTTATCAATATTGGCCACGCCCATCGCACACCGCCCATACAAACCGAAACTATTTTTGGCTGTAGAAATTGAACTATTGCGTCAAACTTAATGAAAATTGACTCAAGAGCATATTTATGTACCACCTTTGAAAAAAGAAACTTTCATCAACATTTAATAAAATTATCATATATTGGAACTACTCTTCGGAAGACTTTTCGGAAGAAGATACTTCTAATGTATGACATTGCTCATTTTCATCATCACAATCACTATTTAATATATATTTTGAAATATCTACAATATTTTCCCTTTTACTGGGAATAGCGTTATGCCTGTAAGAACTGATCAATGTATCTGACATTATTATTAGCTGGGTCATTAAATCCTTATTGGTGTTTTCACGTGAATTTTTTCTTGTATGGGACAAACGATTCTTTCGAATAATTTTATGGTTGGCTTCAAGTGCTTCCTCAGATAAAGAACCTGTAATGAAAGTATCGTTAATATTGTTTTCGGAAAAAAAAATTAATATTTAAAGTACCTATTGGTAATTCAAAATAATTAATTACATCAGAACCGTGGATTAGTACTTTGTGCACACTACTCGGCATGTAGTACCATCCGTACAGTATCAAATACTTATTCCTTGTTATTCTAAGGAGTTCCTTAAAAGTATCCTTATTAATTTCCATGCCACAGGATAGGACTCTCAGTATTACCCCAAAGTATTCAATCAGTTCTTTATCGACACCAGTTATATCTGCCGTCAATTGGCTATCAGAAAAAAATCGACGAGCAGTATTTCCATCGTTGGTAGTACCACAACCCGACTTAACCATGTCTATTAACAGACCAGTGTTTTCCCTAAACTGTCTTTGAATTCTGGTTTTGGTGGCAAGATATTCTTCTTTATTGTCTTTTCCTACACGCCATTTTTTAAAGGGAAGCCGATATGCAATATGTAAAATGCATTCTAGAAATCGTATCCAACAGTGAAGGGAAGAAAGGCCAAATTTGTACGCATCAACATTTGGAATATATTTCGTATTTAGGTTGTTCATTTCGGTTGGTTTCGCATTACAAATGAAACACCTACTGCACGAATTCGTATTTGTGAGTACATTAGCGACTGCACCATCTATCATAGTGCAATGCATTTGAAAGAAAACTTCAAAAACCATAGACTTTCTTTCAACAACGGCGCACTCGAGTTTTTCAAATTTTTCTGTTATTATTTTGTATTCATCACGGATGAGTTGAGGATTTTCTTTCGCACAGCAAAATTTTATAGGTCTGCAGTATCTGGTTGATGATGGTGTTGCATTAGACCAAACAACTTCTCCCGATATCATATTCAACAACCTTCACATATATAACAAAATATTTTGAATATGTATATGTATAAAAACAAATATTTATTTAATAAACTTACTTGATCGGAACAAAAGCAATAACAAACATAAATTCATCAGAGTTTTCAACGTTACAAAATGTTTGTTTGAAGCGGCTATGACCAGAACTTCCATCCATTCCCCACTTTCCAATTAACTGAAGTGTATTTAGGCCTTGCGGTATATCGCACTGATCCAAAATTCCCTCTACAGTTTTGCACATTATCGTCTTCACATCGACCTCAGCAGAAGTTTCGGATGCGTTTATGGTCGGCACTAAATTTTGTTTTAACATTCGCAATGTATATAGGGAAGGAAAGCAGTTTGGGTGCAAGTCGTTAATTGTATTTCGTAAAACATTGTACTTTCTCTCAGAGAGATCTAAGTCCAAACATAAGGCGAGTGCTTTGGGTGGCGTTAAGCAATTCTCCTCTTCTTTTCTACATCCTCGCTTTAGTTTTTGAATGGCATATTCCAGCTCCTCTAAAGAATATTTGGCAATTAACTCGGAAGCTCTACGATTCTTGGATTTTTTTGACGACTTCGCAAAATTTTTTTTTGGCCTGCCGCGTTTAGTTATTGGGGTTCTTTTTGTTGGTGAAGGTGTCATGTCAGTATTTTCTGCACAACTGTTTGTTGGTTCGACTAAGCCTTCTGGGGATATATCCATTGGTTGTGAATTAACCTTACTAGTGCCATGGTTGGCAGGTTGCTATTGAATAAGTATTAATTTTAAATATTAACTCAGCTTTAAACGTTCATGTCAACTTACATGATCCAAATCCAAAAAAGTCTCATTCAACCAATTGGAATATTTTTGTTCAAAATACACTTTATTTCTCTTGCACTCATTCCAGTATTTATCCATTTTACAATGAAAGCGATGTATTTTAAGTACCAGCCTGTCTTTTTCAATAGTAACTTTACCCACTTTCTGCTCAATAAATGAATGTAAAGTAGACACTTTTTTATTTTTCTTTGCTGACATCCAGCAAACAATTAAATTGCAATTTTTTAATAACATTTTTACAAAAATTCACTTGCACTGACCAACTTTGCATTGAAATAATAACGTGACGTCAAAATGTAAACATATCTAACCCATAATAACATTTTACAATAGGTTGATGATAAACAAAATTATGTGCAAAAAATATATACATGCAGCATACGAATGAAGAAATAGAAAAGAATTTGAAAACATAAACAAACTTTGCAATGAGAACCACACCTGTTAAGCCAATGTTACTAAATCAGTAGTAGGTTATGTGGCAAATGAGCACCACTGAACTAGATCCATGAGACAAAACAACAACTTTATGAAACAAAACATAATTCAGTAAGACAGTTAAAATGACCGGTCAGTGGATGAAGGGTTTAATGTGCTGCTGATAACAAATCACTAATCGTCAACCGAGCTGAGTTCAAATCTCCTTCTGACTGATTAATTTTTTTGTACTGATAAAGATTTTACTGATTGTGTAACTTGTAAGATATAACAAATTTTCGAAATTAATAAAAAAAGTCATACTGCAATCAAATCCTACAATTACGACTAACAACTTTAATTAAAAACACAATTTCATACTAAAGCTTTTAGCGACTTATCATAACATAGTTTATGAAAAATATATGTATTGAATAACAATTTCTCACACAAAAACCGATGTTTTGGGCTTTAAAAAAAAATTTTTTTTTCAAGTTTGTGCACTTTTTTTTCCTTTGGTTTTTTTTTTATTGTAAAGATAACGGCTTCTTATTTCTTTTTCATTAATAAAATTTTAGGGAGCTTTTGAAAAAAAATTTTGGCGGACGTCTAAGCTTTTTCAATTTTTCGGTTTTTTAAAAGAAAAATACTCAATATTACAGCCAACTTTTAAATAGTTATTTTCACGATATTTAAAAATAAAATAATAGATGTTTTGAACAGTAATAAAACATTTTAAAAACAGAAAATATTTTGCAATTATCTGAAAAAATCAATTTTTTATGAATTTTTTCGCATTGCACCGAAAAGGCCAAAATGAAAAAATCCATTTTAGACATTTTTACAGAATTTGCTTTTGCACATTTGTGCACTTTTTTTTTGGTTTTTTTTTTTTTTATTTTGCAGCTATGGCTTCAAACTTTGTTTGGAAAAAATAAAATTTTAGGGAGCTTTAAAAAAAAACATTTTATTTTCCACGAAACTTTGAACATTTTTATGTTTTTCATCCAAAAACACAACATTTGTACTAAATTTTTTAAAATAAAATTGCAGAATTTTGTAAAAGTAGAAATTTTGTATTTTTTTAAATATTGTTTAAAAGCATTTAAAAAAAAATTGACTCAATTCCCTTTTAAAATGAGCTCCCTGCAATCATTTCCGTACTTCTACCAAATATAAGTTTTTCAATTCGTGTACTTTAAGCAAAAACCCATTGACTTCGGCACCCCTAGCGGATACAAAAAGCGGTAAACTCGGTCACTTTTATGTTATTTCTTTTAGTTGGTTTGTTTGATTAACAAATATACTAAAAAGGGACAAGAGTTCAAAAATTTGGAAAATATCGATTTTTGTCCACCTTCGAAGCAGTGTGCGACGTCGACAACGCCAACCATGATAAGGGTGAATAGATTTGAATTATTATGCAGCAAATATTGCTGAAGTCTTATGCGCACGCGAAACATAAACTGTTCATTACTTCTTATGGTGGTATGGGCTCTGGTCCATTAAATTAAATATACGCTGCAACGCTAAGTATAGCGTCGCAAACACAGACATAGAAACCACTAGAGTAACTTCGGGTAAGGTAATGTGGACTACCATTTTATTTTTTGGATATTGTCGGCATAATACCGGTAAAAAATAAGAAAACATTGTTTCAATATCATAGTAGATGTGTTGCCTAAATATATTTCAAGTCAAAAATTATATATATTTGCCTACAAAATTTTGAATGCATAAAATTGTAAAAAACCCAAAATTGCGTAATAAAAAAAATTAGCGGGTATTGTGGACCAGTATGTGCGGGTAATGTGGAATACTGGTCCACATTACCCGCAAATAAATTAGTAAACAAAAGTTATGGATTACCTGAGGTAAATTTTTATTCATTTCAATTTTGGATAACAATAAAAACATAAATAAAAATAAAATATAACTTTTCTCAAACGGCAACGAAACATAACAAAAACAAAACATAAAATAACATAAAAATTTCTTCAGGGGCTTAAATTTTTTAATAGAAAAAGTTAATATAAAAATATCTATATTTTCTTAAATACAATTAGTACATGATTTACAAATAAAAATGGCACTTTTTTTAGGAAGACATTTGTCGTGAGCCCATATTAAATCGCATTGCAAACATTGCGACCATGTGTTTGTTTGGTTGAATGTCTTCATTATATGAGATATTACAAAATTCGCACTGTGTCCTTATTTTGTGGAGTATTTTGAAAAATTGAGTCATCATCAGAGTCTGCTAAGACTAGAGTAGAATCTGATTCGCTTGAAGAGGAATTCCTTAGATTGTGCAAATCTATTCGTGTCTTTTTTCTTAAAGTCTCTGTCTTAACATTTGTTTTAGTTTTTGCATCATTTTTCTTTCTCTTCTGTTTTTTATTTTCTTTTACCACTTTTGATTCTTTCTTAATTTTTAGTGACTGAAATGTTTCTAAATCCTTTTTATATGGAGACTTCGTCAAAACCGTTGGTTTTGTTTTCCTTTGCTTATTAGTGGACAAATTAGCTTTAATTTTAGGAACTGGAGACAATTGCCAGGGTGTAATATATTGACTTGTGCTTGGCTGTAAGTCTAATGCTAAATCGGTGCTACCTGTTAAATATTGACTTTTATTTACTGTGACGATTTCCATGACTTGTGATATGTCTGCGCATTCGTTTACTTCTTGTTCAATTATTTGGCTAGAACTTTCTGGAGTAGCACTATTTTCATTTATTTCATTTGAAATTTGTTCCTCAGCTATAAAATCTGCTTCACCAAAAATATTTCTATCAAATGGATAAATGCCCGTGCGCTTAAATCCATTCACAGCGATTTGGCCTTGCTGGACTTAGGTAAGCTTTTGAAAAAAGTTTTGCAATGTCAAAGTGGGTTACTTTTCTTCCATTCTCACGTACAAATTTTCTTATTTCTTCACTGTAATAAGTTTTAAGCGGACCCATAAATGTTCTATCAAGAGGCTGCATTTTGTGACTTGAATGAGGGGGCAAGGAAATTATAGTTACACCATTTTCAGTGGCGAGATTCAAAAGATCTATATTCCTAGTGTGACTGTAATGTCCATCTAAAATTAATAAACTTGGCTCTCCAGGTGAAGCTTTGGTTATTTTTAAAAAGTGACGAAACCAGTTGGTAAATATGTCGGTTTGAACCCATCCGGATATATGACAAGCACATTCGGAGCCAGGTGGGGCGTGCTTCATGAGCTGGGTATTTAAATTTTTTCTTGGAAATATAAAAAATGGAGGAACGAAAGATCCAGCAGCACTCATACATGTAATGACCGTTATCAATGATCCACGTTCAGCAGAGGTCATTGATCCAATTTGACGTTTTCCTTTAGTGGCGACAACTTTTGAAATTTTGGATGGAACAACAGAAAGTCCAGTTTCATCAACATTCCATATTGTTGTTGGCGAAAATTTTTTCTCATTGTACTCACTTTCCAAAATATTAAAAAACAATTCCACATTTTCTTTCGTAAAGCCTTTTGCTCTATCAAAGGAAGTTCCGGTTGGCTCCCTCAAACTTAATTCATGCTTATGCCGTTGCATAAAACCATAAAACCAATCTTTGCCAGCACATTTCTGAGGAAACACGAAAATTTATTTGGGATGTTGTTTGATTTTGCCAGTTGAAAAGCAAGTGATGTAATATCTGTTCTTGTAAGACCCCAATATCGTGCCTCCATTTCTTTGGCATATTTTACCAAATCATTTTCCATCTCCTTATTCAGAACAGGCTTTCGCTCCAAACGCTCAGTCAAAAGATCTGAAATTTTAGATTCACTCTTGCACATTCTAATAAGAGTTGTTTTTGGGACACAAAACGTTTTTGATGCCAATAAAAATCCCATTTTTTTGCTCGGACTGCTTCTACAGCTTTTTGCATATCTTCCTGCTTCCATTTTCGAATTTCTCCTTTCTTAGGCATTATTATAAAAAACCTGAAATGTACATACCTCTTTTAATTCTGTGTCTGGTAATGTCGACTACTGGTCCACAATATACGACTCTTTGTGGTCCACATTAGACGACTTTCAGTTTTTTTTTTTGAAGAAATATTTTAGTTTAAAAACTAATTGAAAATACAAACTCACCGATTGTAATTACAACTAAAAGTGTATTTTTGTTGTAGAAAGTAACGGACCAGTTAAATTCTTTATATATGAGAAAAACAAACTGTTCGACTCTTGAGCTATCAAAATGTTCACCTCACGCATCAACAATCAGAACTTATCTAAAATGGCAACATTGCAATTATGTATTCAAAAGCAATATTGATGTTTGTTTTTATCAATTACGAAAACATACATCAAGGCGGCGTTGCCAAATTTCATGCATTTTCTAAAATATTCGGGTGGTCCACATTAGACGCATAGTCCACATTACCCGAAGTTACTCTACAATAATTATTTTATTCATTGCTTGCCAAACCGAACACCAATGTAATAAACGCCAACGGTCAACAACATTTTTAAAATAAATTAGATTCTTAATCACTACTACAGCGGCGAAAGCCAGAGTTTCAATTAAATATCTTAAACAGTTCGGCATTTTTGCCGTCCCTTACAGCAAAACGTTGTGCTCTAATGAATTATAACATATTTAGGCATCAGAAAAACCATTTAAGTAAGAGTCCTATCAAAACACCACACATTTTTAAACATCCGACTCGTCATTAGCGCTAATGACGCGACAAACGGTGCGATAAGAAATACGCTGACGCCGTACATACCGTCTACTTGCTGGCAGCGCGATTGCCTAGGTTTTAATAACATGACTGCCCACTGAGTCCGTTACTCAGCGACACTAAAACGATCGTTATGCTTGACGATTTATCGTTTATGATATTAAAATCTCAAAGTCCTCTTGAAAACTACAAATATACTCACTAGGCATATATAACAAGAAATCGTCCATGTATTTCCACCAGAAACAAATCAAATTTTTCTCAAAAAGGACGCTATAATGTGAAGTTATTAGATGGTCCAAATATAGAGTAGCCAACAAACCTGAATCGCAGGCACCTTGAGGCAAACCCCTAACTTGTTTAAAGTATTTGAAATTATAAGTGAAGTAATTTGCCACTTCCATAGAATAATGCAGACAAGATAGTATAATAACACCTAACTCTTGATAGTTATCACGAAACCATTCTTGTCGAGTTAATAAAATTATGTATTCTCGTATAGCAGACGTGTCCATCATAGGATACATATCCTTAATGCCAAACTTTACAAATTCGTAGCCATCACACATGGGTACAGTGGAGATAACATGAGCAGTTTTAGTTACATCTACGGTATTATGCCCTGAGGTCAACTTCCTCAAGAAATGCTTAAAAAAACCAAACAACTATCTTCTGTAAAGGGTACGTATACCAATGCAAGGTGCCAAAGATAGGCCTACACGGGAAATCTTCCTTATGGCATTTCACTACACCATATAGATAAGGTAATTTTGCATTAGGCACATCACAAACGTTCAATAACTGTATTAACTTTAATTTAAACAAAGATCTAACAGAACTATTATTATAATAGAGTTCCACAAACTCCTTTTAAATCTTCACGTACTTAGCATGCAAAATACGAGTTAAACCCAAATTCAACCAGTCAATAGCCCCACCTACTTCACGGTACATACCACCATCCACGCACTTTTGAACCCACGTATCCATCTTCAAACGATAATCGGAAATGTACATTAAAGCAGTAATCTTACCCTTATCACCTTGAACAATAGCTATCTTATTAGCATTACTACGTTTAAAAACTACTGCATCCTGTAACATTTTAATAACAACAGTCTGCATATAAGACAAATGAGTACGTTCCTCCATATGCCGAACTTGGTCATTACAGAAAGCGCGATAATATACACTCAACAACTCACTAAAACAACGCTCAGGGCAAACAGTATTCTTATTTTTTAAAAACGTAACCAGAATCTGATGCAAAGTATTCGCATGACTCAAAAGATTGGGAACGACTGGTGGAATGAACCTCGGACCAAAACTTAACAAAACCTGCACACTCATTGGCACATGCTCACTCACAAAACTTCTAAAACCCCCTTTTATCAAAGGTGGAAGAACACCCCCATAATTTCCAACCTTTCTCCATTAGAAATATCCATCTTCACAAACTAAATACAAATATACAAAAATCTGCAACAAGACGCCCTTAAATTACAAAAATCCACTTGCTTTACCCACAACCTTAAAACATTCTAAAACAAAAACATACACTCAGATAAAAATTCCTGTAAAAATAACGCTTTTTTAACACATGTTGTTGAAATTCAACACGATCAGTTATGTAAATAATTAACACTTTACATGATAATTCAACTGTGAACAGGATTAAATTGTATAAATAACACTTCAACACTGGATAATATTGTAAAAATAACAGTTTTAAAACTGGTTGTATTGACAGTCGTGCTCGTAAACACAGCACGTACTGTTATGTTATTTTAACATGATATTTACATGATAAAATGTAAAAATTTTTTTACACCTGAAAAATTCTTCAGGTGTCCACGCATTTATCAGTTTAGAAATAATAAAATTTATACAAGTCACGACATTTTTATTTTCATATTGCTTTATTTTAAAGAAATAGGTTAAAGTAAATATTTCACAGTGTACATAAAAACTTAAAATAGGAACATTATTATTAAAAGAAAAACAAAACTTTAGTATTTAAAAAAAAACAACATTAATATCTATAAGGCGACTTATTTTAAATGAACTACAACAATGTTTTAAGAATCAAAACATTTTCAAACGAAATGCCTTTCGAGAATCAGGCAAAATTTGAAGGTGCAAAGGAAGTGATTTAATTTCGTAAGCATTTATGTAGTTTGAGCTGTTTTTTCTTTGCCCAACAATGTACGCTTGTAGGTGTGCGTCAAAAAAGCTGAGACTATGCTCGAAACATATAAAGAACAATTCCCCACTAGCACTTAAAACAATATCTTCTATCTCAAGTAATATTAAGTTTTCCTTTTTCAAAATAGTAAATATCCTCTTTCATATTCAACACCCTTGAAAATTATTTTTGAATACATAATGGAGTTTTCTAAGTTGTGTGCTTTTACAAAAAGTTCTTCATATTTCGAAAGTATTTTTTTTAAAATTATGTGCTTCGGATTAGCAATGATTTCTGGACTGAAAAAATTTTTTGACATTAAATTGTATGAAAACTTTAAAGCAGCTTTCATTGCCAGGCTCCAAGAAGTATTTATGCGTGAGTTAGTGCAGCGAGAATATGCTTTAAATGTTTTGTGGTACGATTCAAATCGCATACACCATAAGAGTTTTAGTGGTCCACATTTCCTCATAGCTGAAGGGTAGTGCACTAAGAAGTGGTGTTTCGGTTTAAGTTGTTTTTTAAATAAAGTTACATACATTTGATTGTGAACTTCGATTAATTTTTCTAGTCAACTGAGAGAAATATCGTCGATCTCTACCAACATTACGATGTCCACAATCTGCAAAAGTGTTGTAAAGAAAGTCCATACAATATTTTCTTCCGGTATTAGATCACCTATCATTAGAGACAGATGATGGACAAATGTCATCATCTCACTCGCAGTCATGCGCAAATTGAAGTTTTTTAAGTTATCTAAGCTTATTTCCGGCGATGTGTTTCCTATCACTGTTTTACCAAAGTTAAACATTTGTTTGCGATAATTAAGTGTTGCAATAGAAAAAAATTTGTTTGCAATAAAATACAATAATATTTCAGGTAAATCATACCTGCACACACCTTCAAAAAGGTCGTGCATTATATCGAAGTAATAGTTATTAGCTACATGGAAGCTCTCAATGTCATTAAAAACGCAACATTCCTTCACACCTGTACTTTTCTCGTCCCTTATGTTGCAGTCCAAAAAATAATTTTCTTCGGTTCTTAAAAACTCTTGATACTCCAGTTCATCTTTTTGCATATCTTTCTTATGTCTTTTGCAAACGCGACAGAAAAAGTTTGCATTGAAACTTTGAGTAAAACCAAGAACGGAATTCAAACCTAAATTATCGCCAATTATAAATGCCAACACAAAACGAACATTAAACTCTCCATCAAAAGTCTTTAACCCATTTTATACCCCTACCCGATCCCGCGAGCCGATTTTGTTGCCCTTTGCAGGGATAACTTTTATTGATACCCTTATTGCAAAAACAAAATTTCAACCCCCCACCCCCACCCCCTCAAAAGTTAGCAAAAAGTTATTTAATAGTTGGAGTTGCGAGACTCGTTTTAATTTTTCATGAGTTATTTATAATTGAAAAAAAGTTATAGAAGAAATTGGGCGTGGTCCGCCCACTTTTTTGTAACGCTTCCATACAAAATTAAAAGTTAATGTGAGCCAAACTATTCACCACGCTTTAATTTTATGCGCTTAAAGATACAAATGCAGTTTCTATAGTACTGCTGTAAAAGATGTCAACAGCTTTTTTTTATTGAGTTGATACAAGAATTTTGAACCATATTTATTATTTTTAATAGCCAATATAACAAGAGACTGTGTGGTGAGGACCTATTAATCTGAAAAGAGAAATTATAATACTTATACTCATTGCTGGCCTTGTTCGTGATATTAATAATTTACCATCAAAGTTATTCAATGTGTGGTCAGCCTCCAATTCAAAAGAATATGAAAACAATTCAATTTCCTCCTCATCAGAATCATAAGTTGCTTCACTTAGTGCTGCCTTTGATGTAGATGGTACGCAGTCACTGGTGATATTAGGCATTTTTAAAAGAGCGATAACTTCACGTGGCAGCTGTAACTTATAGTTGTTTTTACACTGCCTCCGTAAGGTAGACAACAACGGATCAGAGGAGTCCATAGCTCTATTGAAAACATCAGCCATATTGTGTAATCTAGAATCCTTTCTAGCATGAAAAATTCGATCTCTTTTATATATTTTATTTCGCGCTTCGGAAGCATTTTCACCTAGGGCTCCAAGAGGCAACACTGAAGCTTCTATAATTTGTGAAGAATGCACTAAAATTTTATGCAGGGTAGCTGACATTGGGTTCCATGGGTAAAGCTCAAAATACAAGTTAGCAGTTTCCGTACAATATTTATCGAACAGTTCTGAATTTACTTCATATTCACAAGAAATAGTTACTAATATAATGTGCAAATGTTTCAGAAAGCTTACATCAACTTTAGTAATGGAAGCAAATGATTCGGAATTAAAAAATGCTCTCCTCGCAGTATTTCCGTCATTTGTATTACCGCTTCCATTTGCCTTTGGTTTGTCAACATGTAGACCTAGTTGTTCCCAGAAATTATTTTGAATTTCACGCTTCCTATCCTCAACATGCTGTTTGTCTTCTTTAGTTCTAACTTGCCACTTTTTCAAACCAAGTTTGTAGGAAAGGTGAAGCACAAATTCAAAGCAACGAATCCATGCATGTAATGGACTTACACCGTATTTTAAAGCATGTTGATTAGGCTGAAAGGTTGCTGATTTCAAGTCCTTTATTGATAGAAAATTTTTGGGCCCAGCTCCGCATATTGAACAAACTTGTGTAGATTTTGTTTGTGTCAGCACATTTAACACCTTGCCATCAATCAGAGTCATATTGAGGTTGTAACTTATGACAAAATTTGTACCATCTGGTAAGCTATATTGCAATGGTTTCAGATTCGATATTTCAAGATCTAAACGTCTTTTTTCACTTAAGATGTGATCCTTACTTTCCTTAGCAAATTCTATTTAAGTGGCCTACAAAATCTCACTGATTGAGGAGCGTGATTATACCAAATTATATGATTATGTGGCGCCATTAATTTTAGTGGGATGATCGATGTTACGAATAAGGATTGATCGAAAGACTCTGGAGGTTTTTCGCAAAATTTTTGTTTGAACAAGCTATGTCCACTTGAACCGTCGAATTCATAACTTAATATAAAGGTAGCTTTATTGATCCCTGCTAAATGAAATAAAATATCTTCTTGATGCAACAAGATTCTCTTTACCGTGTGGTCGACCAAGTTTTGTAATGGGACATATGCTGATGTTTCTGTTACTTTTATTCCATCTGGTCGACATTTCATTTTACACTCAAGCAATTTATTGTAAGTGGGGTATATATCACAGTTGCGTGACTTGCTAAGCTGCCGAATATTGTTATACTGTTGCTTGCTTAAATCATTTTCTAAAAAAAATGCTAAAGCTTCTTCAGGTGACAATGGCAATGGGGCTCCTACATCTGAAGAAAGTAATTTCCTAATTTTGGTTGGCCGAGATGGAGATGATCTTGCTTCTTTCAGTACATATCGAAGATCATTTTCATTCGCAGCTCTCGCCGAGATTGATGCTGCATGGAGCAATAACGAAGTATTGTTTTATTGTTGTGACGACACTTTAGAAGCAATTTTCCGTTTTTGTCGATCACATACTACATGATATGGAAGTTGTGGGCGCCCTTTTAATTTCAGTTGTTGTGGCAAAAATTCTGCCTCACACTCCAACCACTTCTTTTCACTTTGCTGTAACTTCGCGAAGCTGCGGCCACTTTTCTGCCATTTTTGATTAGCATAAGCACAAAAATTCTTAACTTTTGCTTTTATCTGTGTCATATCTTCTTCTTTACAAGTGCTGTTTTTAAATTTTGCAACAACCCAATCATATACAGCGCCAGCGTCTTTGTTCTCCATCCAAATATTAAAAATATCGCAATTTTTCAGCGTTATTGATCCTAAAAACAATCAAATTTGGTCTTTAGGCGCAAGTTGGCGCAGCTGAAATTATATTCGCAAGAAACTACACAGTATGACCATCGACCACATATATTACTTTTCCACAATCCATGACAAGCACGCTACTTCTACTCCACGAAAGACAAACACAATTTGTAATTTTTTGTAAAAAAAGTAACTAACACAAATCACGAAATTATAAAAACAGCTTAACAAATAAAATACAATTTTTCACTTTTTCCGTATTAAAATACCTTTATTGTTACTATTCATAGCAAAGTTTTTACTTTTAGACAATTGGACACAAGAAGCACACGACTTTTGTTATTACTTATTGGCACAGCTGTTCATAATGAAATTGGCGCAAAACTTTGAGTTTTGAGAGCTATGAAAGCTCGCATAAAAAACGGTGTTGCCACCTGAGTATTTTTTTTTTTTGGAATAATATTCTCTGAAGTTTTCTTAATAATCTTGCTTATTTATTTTTACAAAAACTTATAAAAAAATTTTCGACTTTATTCCGCAAAATCCGATTTCTGGACCATAGTGCAGTGGTACAATCTATGTACTTTATAAAAAGTTCCTATTTGAAGTGGGACATTGAAGAGAAAAACATTTTCAACAAATACGCTGTTATTTTTATTGAATAATATGTTTTGGAAAGGTTTACAAAGAAATAAAATATCAAAACAAATCTATCTGTGAGCTACGTATTTTGTGAAACACTTAGCGTGGATGTGAACGTTGTATTTACAGCAGATGTAAATGGTAGTTTTGTGGCATACTTTACAACGCAAATGTTTACCAAGGGGATCTCGCTCAACCAAGTGCCTGCCAGTAATCTTGGGGACCGGATCACTACTATCGCCAACCATATTTATATCGTCGTCGTCGTCATAATCTTCGTCGCTGGGAAGTGGGTCATCCGTTTTTAGCAAGGCACTGGTTACGGCTACTTTAAAATCTTTTTGTGGCATTGCTTTAATTTTTTTCTGTTTGGCGATGACACATTGCATTTTCCATGCGTTTACCAATGAACTGTTCAGACCTGATGCAAACAGAGTCCACCACCACTTCTTGCCACGAATGGCCACCCGATAGTTGGAGACAGCATTATCGTGAAGGTCTACACCTCCCATATGGTGATTATACTGACCGATTACCAATGGCATGTCAACGTCAACTTTTTTCTTATGCTCTTTATTGTATCGCCTGGCCTTAGCTAAAGGCTCAATGCATTGGTGATTAGTTGCAATCGTGACCTCCTTGTTATCGCTCCAGCGTGCAATGAGGATATCATTTGTTTTGTCGAATGTGTAATCGATTGCACCTCGAGGCAAATTTTTCGTACCAGTCTTCAGAGAAGCACCGGCCACCCGATTGACGCGAACCGTCCCAGTAGTGAAGAAATTCCTCTCCGACAACAGGCACATCAAATAGTAGGACGTAAAAAAATTGTCAAAATAAACGTCATGACGCGTTGGATAATCGACAACAGATAAAAGTCGCAAGACCGTGTGAGCTCCTAAGCCAATATCTTTGGGAAATCCGCCGGCACCACCATATGGAATGAACTGGTACAGGTATCCCTCGGACGAACAGAGGCACCACAATTTATATCCAAATCGGATCGGCTTGCCGCGTATATACATTTTTGACGAATGCTTTCCGTAATACGGCACCATTTGCTCGTCAATTGATAAATGTGCACTGAATACGCCAAATTGCATGCAATTTTTGTTGAGCAACTTGAAATATGGTGCAAGTTTCCCGAATTTATCAGTGTTGTCGAACGTATAGTTGTCTGCTAAATGGAAATATTGTTTGATTTTTTGGAACTTCTTCCGGCTCAAGGCATTTCGCACGATCGGTCTTCCCAAAGTGGGCTCACGGCTCCAATAGTCCAATAGTCGGCAATGTGCGGCACCGTACTATAGCCCGACATCAACAAAATACCAATGAAGCGTTTCATTTCAGGTATTGTGCAAAGCTCTTGCGATCGATTATCCTGATTATAATACCTGCAATCATTACATTCATATAAATAATTATATACGTTTATCGATTTCGTTTGTTTACCTATTAGTTTCAGTCACCATTAAATCAAATACGGCGTCATCATAGAACAACCCGAATAATTGCAAAGGTGTGTAGGCGTCTAAGTTCGCTACAATTTCGATAACGTCACGTTCAATCGGTGGATGATTCGGCTGTTTTTCGTATTTTACGACTTCGGTTGATGACTGTCTACCTTTTTTCCATTTGGGAACACCGAAAGCAGCCAACGGCTTATAATTCGTGGCAACCGGCTCTAGTTCGGATGCGATGTGAAGTCTCTTTTTGCCTGTGCATTTTGGCTTTGACCATTCAGTGGATGTGCTGGGCTGCGGCTCAATAACATTTGATACGGGCATAGCACGCGTAACCAGCATTGATTGCTTACAAGGCGATGGTATATTGGGCACAGTTTGCGGCCCAGAAAAGTCCTCGGTCGTCTCAATCTCGATTTCTCCCGCCACTTCTGTGAAATCATTTTCATCTATATTTGGCATAACTTCATCATCGATGTCTTCATCATCGGTTAGTCCATCCATCTTGCTTGGTGGGCACACCACAATTTGGCTTATTTCTTCCTCATCCGACGACCATCCATCGATGATTGCTTCAAGCTCATGCGCTTTTAAATACTGATGCCGACTCATTTTGCCTTAAAATGCCACAACATTCACTTTATTCTTTATGAAAATAATAAAAATTACCTTACTGATAAAAAATTCACAACAAACCAAATATTTTGCAAGCAAAAACATGAACAGACAACTTTGAAGTGGCGTCACAACGAACTCTCATGCACAAAAATACCGCGAAATGTCAAAAACATAGAATGTGCGTCGGCGACCACTGTACGATTTTTCGTACACCATTTTTTACCACAACTGGTGGCATCAGGAACATCAGGAAAAACCAGGTGACATGTATTTCGAGTATTTTAGTCTATCCTGTACTTGGCCCTGATGTTTTTTAAGATAAATTTAATTATTTGCTATTTTTAAAAAATTTTTCAAAAATGGTCTGCCAGTAAGGGTTTTTTGGCACGCGCCCTAACAATAAAGGGGAGGGTGGGGGGCTTGGTTCCAACTTTTATTTTACACACAAAAGAACAACGTTTTTATTTGTGCCTATGAAAATTTGACTGTATATTACTAAATATTTTTAATTCGATATCAAAGTTGGTGTACGAAAAATCGTACGAGGGTATAAAATGGGTTAAAACCATTTCTTCTGTCTCTAATGTTTGTAATGCTCGAATTAAAGGTTGAAACGCATATCTATTCCCAAATTCCTTTCTATCTTTTGATTTGAAAAACCCAGCTAAAAAAATATTTTGTAGTTTTGAAAGATGATGTTGTGGAATTGTAGGAAACGTGTAATATACCACAAATCGTATGCTCAGTTGCATGAGATCCTAATGGGTTGTCAATACCAAACTCATCGAAGTAAAGAATATAAGGAATGATAAGGTTGTCTGCAAATCTAGAAACTTTCTGTTTCCACACATCGCACAGTGGATCCCTCTCATAGAGATAGCGGCCAAAAATAGAAGGAGGTTACCTAGAGCAACGAAATTTTGCATGCTTACATTTAAAAAAAAAATGAATTATCCACAAAAACTCGAAAAAATTGGACCAAGGACACGCCCACCTCCCATATATCCTTAAATTTAAAATATAAATAAAATGGTTAATTTTCAGAGAAATTTTGAAAAAATTGGCAGAACCCCGTTTTTAGTAAAGATACAGCAGCGTATGAAATTGTTTTGAAATTGGACCAAAATATTGACACTTGACAGTTGAGTAGGATAGGCTATATATTTACTTCACTACCCCATTAACATCCCAAGAAATGCTAAACTTAAATGTTAAAATAAATGAAATGAATGCATTCCCGCCCAAAACGCGGTCAAAAATATAACACAAGCTTTTTTTTTAATTAAACACTTATTTTATTAACACTTATTTTTAATAAGTTGTTAGTGACTGTCCATTCTTTATCATTAATAGTTATAGTTAAAGGCTGCAAGGCATTTATTTTTTCACTGTAATATTGTTCTTCAAAAACAGATACAGCAGTAGTTTCTTTTTTAAATTGAAATCTTAATGGGCGACAGTATCGTGTTGAGGACGGTCGAGGATTTTTCCAAACAACAACATCTTCATTTTTGTCAGTTTTTAAGTTGAGCTGCAATGGCACGTAACTAGTAACAAACAAATCGCTGTCTTTAGCATAAGGATCATGAAAGCTTTGTTTGTACTTGCTTTGGCCTGTACTTCCATCAAATCCCCATTTCCCTACTAACTGTAGGCTTTTATGTAAGTCATTGTTGAGAGTGTCAAGAACGTCTTTCTGCGAAGTAAGAATTCTTGTCGCCGTGTGGTTAAGTAAAGCCTGTAAGTCCACTTCGGCACCTGTCTCGGTGACACTAATTTTGTCGGATTCTGGATAGCACTTTTCTTTTTCAGTCTTTATAATTTTGTAGCTAGGCAGTGAATTTTTTTTAATCTTGGTGTTGACGAAATTCTGAACAAGTAAGTACTGATGCTTTGTAAACTTTGCTTCAACAAAAAGCGCCAGTACTTCACAAGGCGTTACACTCATCGTGTTTTCTTCTCCCAAATTCGAATTACATGAAGTATTACGCAAAGCTGTGGCAATTGATTCGTCGGATTTCGAAATTTCAGCCACACGTCTTCGTTTACTCCGCGAAGAACATTCTTCAAAACTTTTTTTAGGACGACCTCGTTGTTGTGATGTACTTGGATAATCTTCATCACGACAACTTAAAAAGACAGTCTCAGATTTGCCAAGCCAAGAGGAATGATTTCTCATAATTGCATTTTTTCTGCTTGCATTTTCTTTCCAAAATTCTGCTAACTTCTTGCATACTACATAAATTCGGTCATAGAGGGGATCAAATTCAATATTCTCAACACCTTGATAAGGCCAACTGCATTTGATGTTTTGCAGGATTTGGTTGGCTTGAGTTGACCATGTTGCATTAGTTTTTCGACTTTCAAGCCATATATCAAATAAAAAATTGCGTGTAATTACGCATTGATAGCCAGCACCTACCAAGGATAAAAGAAACGATCAGTCAAAACAGTTTTTATGTTTATTTTACTAAACTTGCTTGTGCGCTATACAATTGCTATTACTAAAACCCTATTATTTTATTCTTAACAATTTTAAAGCGATTACATACTTCACGTTCATTGATATATCACTGCTAATTTATTTTTAAAATATAATGATAGTTTCCCCGCTTAATATAACCGCGGACCGCAGTTATGTCAAATTTTAATATAAATATAAAAGCCTTTCAGTGATAACGAATTAAAGTTGCACAAGCAAGAATCATATCTGACACCCCTGCTTTAATCTATCATAACTCGAAAAAAGGAAAAAACGGGAGAAAAATTCCTTATTGTATGAAAAGGTAGAACAATATTCTTCATTTTGGTACCGAATTTGTAGAAGGCACTCGGAGGCAAACCATCTAAATCTATAATTTACTTTAGACTAAGCTAAAATAAAATGGCAGAAAGTGCTTCGCGCAGGGGTGCTATTACATTGACGCTTTAAGTTATTAAACAATAAAATGTATGCTTTTAGAGAGTACTCACCTTCTTGTTTAATATCCATAACAATTTAATATTGCTCACACTTTCTTAACAAAACTTATCACTTTCCCAAGTTCTCCTTTCACAAACTGCACCGATAAGCGAGCTCAATGTTAAATTATATGTGAAGTTTGAATGGCTGTAAAGGAATGAAAAAAAATAATCCGATAACTTTTATTTTGGTTTTGGTTTGACGGGAGTGTCAACAATCTTATCGACACTTTGAATTCTTGATTAATGACATTTGATTTTTTTAATTTTGGCCAATGGCGGTACCCACAGTGCATCGCCGTGAACTAAATTCATATATTTATTTTTATTATTCTCTAAATATTGCATGTTTTCTAAGGTAAGTCGTAAATTTTGTTCTGTCTCGAAATATTTTCGAAATTGAAATGGTAGTGACATCAACACTCCGGTAATATTGTTGCAGTCTAAGGTAGGAGTGCCATTGACTACGATTTGTGGTCACATTGTTCAATGATTGCGCTGCAACTAAAGATTTAGCATTTACAGACAGCTCGTTAGCAGCAATTGGTTGCACAGCCGTAGTGCCAGACATGTCAGCAGCAGGTTGCACGGTCGCAGAAGCGGTCAGCGTGGCAACCATAGGTCCCGAGGCGGTATATTGCGTCGCAATAGTGGATGCGCTAACAGCAGGTAGTGCAACAGCAGTAGATAGCGATGTAACTAAAGGTTGAGCATTTGGTGCCAGCTCCTTAGCAGCTATTTGTTGCATAGCAGCAGTATTTGACCTGTCAGCAGCAGGTTGCACGATAGAAATGACATGCGCAGCAGCCAAAGACTGAGTATTGGCAGTATGTTTATCTGAGCCGATAGTTAGTGCAACATCAGCAGAATTTATAGACGGCAAAGACGAACCCGAGTTTGATACGGTTGTCACAGGCACAGTTACACAAACAGAAGGAGACGGTCCAGATTTCGATGAAACGGAAGCCATATTTGAGATTTTAGATTTAGCACGCTTTGGTCTCGATGAGCCAGTGCCAGTTAAAGCTAGATTAACATCAATTAATGCGGAAGCATCATTAGCAGTAGATAGTTCAAACATAGAGTTTATGTCCAGCACAAGATTATGGACAAGTGATTGCAGGCGAGTAACTTCGTGATGTAGTTTGAACATAATGTCAAAAGCTTTTAAGAATGAAGGTAGTTTGTATAAAATATTGTCGAATAGTACATAAAAACTTTCCACCTGATGAATTGAATCACCTATCACTAACACAAGAGGTTGTAAAGTTGTTTTCAGCTGCAGCGCTTTTGCCTTAAGTTCATCATATTTTCGCTGGTAGTCATTAATGGACGGGCAGAAAAGTATTGTTGCATCTTGAGCATCAGAAATTGTCGGCTTCCACTTCTTCTGAATTTGATGGTTTGATATAAGAGTTGGTTTTAATATTGCATGAAGGAGCAATATTGTGATACAATCCTGAGAGTCTGAAAATAATTTAAGTTTAGTTTTCCATTTTTAGCAATAAGAAGTCATTGCATTCTTACCATTCGATAATTCGCTCTTCAGCTTTTCCAAAAGATTGAGAGAAGCAAAATCTTTAATATTATTTTTGAAATACATAGGAATAGCGCTTGTAAAGTTTTGCCATTTCACTAGCAAGCATTCTGCATGGTTGGGAAAAAGTTGCTCAAAGTCTATTTCAACCTGTTAAAATATAAGAAACAGTTAAATTGAAATTCATTAATTTCAATCTATGTCAAATCTAACTTACCAGTAAATGGCCGCGAGAATTTCTCAATAAGGGCCAATCGAGTAAAATATTGCCAGAATCCAGTATTTCTTTTCTGCGCAAAGCAAAGGACTGCAACCATTTTTCTACCACTTTAGGAGCAGCCATATTTTATTACCTGAGTATGAAATAAGGAATTTTAACAATTTATTAATTTTATTTTAACAACAAAAAATGTTATGAAAAATGATGTAAAGCTATATGAGCTATGCTAAAACTATATGGAAACCGTGTTCCAAAAAACTTTTTCCAATCTCGAACAGTGTAATTTTTGCATTAAATTAAAATGTGTTGTGTTTTTTCGTACTTTCATCTGAAGTATTGGAAGTTTCAGCTAAATCGTCCAATGTAGTTGTGTTGCTGTTCACCGTGACTTTAGTTGATGATGGAAGAATGTTTGATGCTCTCCGCTTCCTCCTAGTTTTTGTCGCTTTGTCGTACAATTTTCCGGTTGGATTTTGTCCTTTCCCTCTCACGCAGATATAATATCTCTAAGTTTTCTTAATGTAATTAAAACTTGTGCTATTGAAAAATACAATATCGTTTAAACTATACTCACCTTATCTTCACAGGGGAAGCTTTCCACTATTTGGTCGGCAAAATTCGCAATATCTTTGCTTGACATAGAAGCATCATGGTCTGAAAAGTGGCTCACTATAGTGTTTATTATGGTACATCTCTGCCCATCGTCTAAGCATCCTTTGTTTTTGTACGCGCTGATTACACTCTGACCTTTCGGAGTTTTCTGAAGAAGCTCAGACAAGCTTAAATCCTGGCGTGAAGTAAATGAGGTTGTTGATGGAGGGGAGCAGCTTAAATTTTTGTTCTCTTTTTGCCACTTTGCAAGTTTTGTTCTGAATTTAACTCGCAAACCCAATTGAGATACTGGAAAAAGCTGATTAATATCCGCTTCTTCTAAGAGTTTGAATGATTCCAAGTGTATTCCGCAATCTATAAAAAGTAACTTTTAAAATAACAAATTACAGCTAAGGCCACCATTTTACGACTGAAGATGTTTATTTTTGTTTGTTTGTGGCAGCACACAGCACAAGACCTAAGTGTTATGACAAAGAATGTACGGTAAATAAAAATAAAAGCAAAAGAAACAAAGAAAAACGTCAACGGTCAGTTGTCAATCTAATGTTGTTGTAATAAATTAAGAAACTAGCGCAATTGGCGACCGACACGCAGTACAGGAATACAGCAACTGGTGCAATGAAAAAACCAACGATAACACTTAAGCAAAAGAAACAAAGAAAAACATCAACGGTCACTTGTCTATCTAATGTAGTTTTGAAATTTGTATGTTGCAAATGTGAATTTTTTTTCATTTTTGTTTTCAGTAGAAAAAACACTGTACATTTTTTGTAATAACATGCACAAGACGAAACACGCATCTGAACATAACGGAAAACAAGATAACGAATTTGTTGTTGTTTGATGAATACCATGAATCTACGTTTTCGATTTTTAATTGGAAGATTGCTTATTAATTGATTGAATTGAAATAAAAACATATTTTGCATTTATTTCTGATCAAAATAAATATTATAGTTTCACCAATAAGGAATCAAACAACAACAAATCAGTTATGTTGTTTTTGACGATTTATGCGAAAATTTTCACTAACACACACGATTTTTCACAAAACAAATATATGTTAATTTATTATAATTTTACCAATCAGTCTTTGATACACGTGTTCTTCGAATTGAAAAATTTGGACAATTAATTGTTTTAATTCTTCCATATATATTAAGAATCTAGCACAATGGCGACCGACACGCAGTACAGGAATGCAGCAACTGATGCAATGAAAAAACTGACGAAACCACTTAACGATCGTCATCTCTTACCTTCGGCTTTTTTGTTTTTCTTTTTCGTGTTCGCGGACATGACACTTTAGTCATGTTATTTTTTAACACTGCATAATGCAATGTTAATCTTTGAAAAGTGTTGTTGTTTTGCGTGTAAAAATTATCATGTTAGATTGACTGGAGCCGTGTTGAAATATTTTGCCTCATTTTTCCCTGGGTGCAGAGTTTTAATTAAAACTTTCAAACAGTTCGGCATTTTTGTCGTCACTTACTGCAGCACGGTGTGTTCTAATACACCAAAGTTGATTTCGGTGCAGTCATCGAAATAACTTATAAAATATTTAGGCGTCAGAAAAACAATTACATTAGAAGTACCTACCAAAACACCACACATTTTTAAACATCCGACTTGTCATCAGCGCTAATGACGCGACAGACGGTGCGATAGCCTGAAAGCGAGAAAGTCAACACGTTTGAGCTTAAATAAACAGCTCAAAGGCCTGCTGAAATATAAGTTCAGCGGCAACTTAAATGCATTACGAATATTTTACTTGGTTTACGACTTGTGTGAGCCAGTAAATTTACTACTTGTGTAGTAAAGTTAGCCAGTAAATTACGCAGCGACAGAGTGTCGCTGGGTAGCTTGAAGAGCTGCAAAATGAGGGGCTGACTGACTAACTGACTGTTCCGCCACAATACTCTCTCCCCCCCTAGCGCTTAAGGCGCGATATGGCGAATCGCTGTGGCCTGCAAACTCGTCTACCGCTTCGGGTATGGACCGGCGATGAAAGTTAAGTGAACTTCGTCGATTGTTGATATGATGTCGCAGCGTTAGCGTTGGGTTTGCCAAAAGTCTGCTGTGCATTTCGTGAAGCTTTTGTTTTGGGTCCAGCGAGGCCCATCGGTGGGTCGAAAAATGTCACGACCTGTTTTGGACGGCTGGACGAGGACTTTGCATGTCCCGCAATGTCCAACGGTGGGTCGGAAAATGTCACGACCTTTCTTGGACGGTTGAACGACCAAATTGGTTCGAGTGTAAGGTGTTAAGTAGAGGAGCTTTATTGTAGCGGCAAAGCTTGTCTTCGCTATAGCTAGCTTCTTGCCGACTTGAACAGAGTCCCAGGCAAGAAGATAAGTTTAAAAATCAAAACAAGGCAGAGAAGGACTGGCGACTTGAATTGCTAATTAAGTTCTCGTGGCCAAGGCTGGCCTTTTATATCATTTACACACTGTTATACTTAAAATCTGATTCTATAGTTAATCTATGTAGAACTTCCGAGTTATTAAAACGCACATTTATTTGTTTTTATGCAATAAACAATTCATTTATTTTAATTTAATTTGCACCTTAATGGCTATAACAAAACAAATGTACTTAAATTTAATTTGAGTGACCGATTACATTTTAATTGTAAGGAACTTGTTCCGTACGCGTCTCTTTTTAAACTGTTCGTTGTTCGTTTTTTGCGTTTGTTGTCTGCGTCGTTTCGTCCGTCCATTCGCTACTTTACAGTGTTGTCTATTTAATAGTGTTATCCGCTTCTTGTCAAACGTCCAGAGTCAAACGTTGCATGATCGTTCGTCAGTCTGCCAGGTTGATTTCCCACATCTTTATTTACCAATTGAAGATACTTATTATTATTATTCCGTTTCATTCTCGCACTTGAATTTGAATCACCAGAAGGATTAAAATTTCATATTTTTGGGTTGACGAATGAAAAGCATTCGCATACATTGCGCGCAAGTCGATAGTGCAGTGTTAGCATATTTGTCAGTCAATGCATTGCTGCTTCTTTACATATGCGATAAAATGAAACCCAGTGGGCAAATGCAGCAGTCCGAAGGCCTTTAAACAGGCCTGTATTTGCATGCGATAGCCCTTACACTTTCCTTGTAAGCGCCTTTGTATTGTTTGTATGAAACGAGAAAATTTGTCAATACTTCCGTAATCGCTATGCTCAAAAAAAGCGCTTCAGAAAGGTCTTTTTTGACAATGCATTTTTTAAGTACTATTTTCATAAGGCCTTTTTATTGCACTTCATATGCTATGCCTTGAAAAGGTGCTCTCTCAGCAGGTCTTTAAAATAGCCTTGATTCGTTTATATTACACATGCCTTTTGCACTCCTTGTATTTTTTTTATGTAATCGGAACATTTTTAATCAACTTCTGCATTCCTTACTACAGCGCTATCAAACGCTGTAAGCAGCGCTTTTTCCAAGAAAGCTTTCATGCATACTTACTGCGTGATAATTGGTTTTTAAATCCATTTGATTAAAAATCATTACACATTTTATAGCATTAGTATGTACGTATATTTATAAAAACTTATAAATAATTTTTTCAGTTATTATAAAACAATATTGTTAAAAAACTAAGAGATCATTTTCATTGAAAGTTAAGTTAGTTTAGTTAAGTTTCATCAAGGATGATATGATGTATTCATAAAGAGAATACTGTCAGGAGCCAGAGTGGAAAAACGAAGTTTTATTTATAAAATTTTATTTAAATTTATTTCATCAATAGAACATAAAATGAATTAGCTTTTCCTCTTAACATTTCACGACTGACACTTTTTAAAAAACAAAGAAAAAAATCTCTATCTCAAGAATGACAAACTAAGGCATAGAACTGAAAGAAAGTAAATAAAAGAAAGTTAAAATGAGTTCCTATGCATTGCATATGAGTTCCTATGCATAGTAAGATCAGGGATGACAATACATAGGCGAATATGTTGAATGCGGCGAAAAATTGAACGCGGTGTGGTCGAGCAGAAGATCAAAATATGTCTTTTCGCGCACTCGATTCAAGTAGCTCGAAGTTGTTTACCTGTAAATAAATCTTTTCAAGCAACTTCAATCTACTTACTGAATCTACTTACTTGAATCGAGTACGCGAACAGACCTATTTTGTATTTTCTGCTCGACCACACCGCGTACAATTTTTCGCCGCATTCAACATATTCGCCTATGTATTCTCTTTATGATATATTCTCTTTGGTTTCATGTAAAAATTGAAAATTTAAAATTACATCAAAATGTTACACAAATGTTATTGTATTGTATTAGTTAAGGAAGAAAATAGGAATAAAGACCATTGTTTACATCAGTTACTTCATTGTCTTATTTTGAAGACATGTTTGTCTATAAAAGTGGTTTTTGGCTCTTCTAAACCCAAGATTGATTTCTTTGAGGTAGTTTTCTTTTGTAAAGATGTCCGATTTTATAGCTTCTGTAAAAACACGAAAAATTAATTAAAAATTAAAACCCACAAATTACAACTTCAGGACCAAAAGTGGTTTAATCTTTTTTGTTTTTCATTATTAAAATTTTTAAGTAGGGACCGAAAATAATTGTTATCAAAAGTATAACAATAAAAGTGTTATAACAGTTTAAAATGTTGTCCAATTTCCCTAATCGATTTTAATTATTATTTTCAAACGATTTCAACAGTCCCATAACAGTTATGTCCCTGTCTTTTTTTTTTTTTTTAAATAATCAAAGCATTATGATTATTGTTGCTTTTATTATAGTTTGTATTATTACTATTAGTCTTACATAGACATAGGACAATCTATGCCAAGTTAAATATAATACTCAACACTTAAGATAACATAAAGATAAACATATATCAACTATAAGTATACATTCACTACATTTCGTATAATGTTACATTATTAGTGTTCATATGTATGTTAAAACTGTTACAATATCAATGATATTCTCGCGATCAACTATTCCTGATCTCCTTTTCTCAATCTTTCCTCATTTAATCGTTTAATTTTTTCAGCCAAGGATTCCTTTGGTTTAGATGTGTGAATTATAGGTGTATTTTGTTGGTTATGGGTTGTTTTTTTCGATGTTGATGGAACCTCATCAGGTATAGTACTTGATTGGATGTGTCCTTTACCAAATGGTATCCCCGGATTGGAACTAGTAACTACTGCCAAGATTTGCTGGACATTCTTATTTAGCATCATCAGTTGGTTAGGCACTTGCTGGAGATAGTCCATATGTTTGTCGACTTTTTGACCTACAGGTAGCTTTGACTTGTCATAGTTGTCTGATTCCATTATGAATTGAAGGTAATCGTTGTTTATTACACGTTGTATATCTATAAAAAATATATTCAATTTCTCCTCTCCCTCCTTTCGTAATGGTGCTTTTTTAAAGAGTGCCTTGTATGGATCTGTATTGATCTTGATTTTGTTGTACAGTGATAAGAATTTTGATGTAAATTTTGACTTTAATTCCAGGTATGTGTACTCAGCTGTGCACTGACTATCTGAACTATTGCCATGGTCAGAATCCTGAGATTCACTAGAATGTGTTAGCTTCTGTCTTTTCCTTGGTGTTTTACTCCTAGCGCCTGCTTCTGTCATCTTGAATCCCTCTAGTGCGCATGTGCACATGGTTTGTGAGCATATCTCACAAAGTGGAAGTATATCTCTATAATCATTTATTTCCCTGGCTAACTGTTTATCGAGTGGATAGGCTTCAGTGTCACCTGATAGAGTTATTCCCATTGGATCTGGTTCCTGGAGTGATTTCTTACGAAGATACTGGTTAGTTAAAGAACATAATGCTGCATAACCATCTTTTGTGTAATGGTTGGTGAAAGGTAAATGATCTTTTCCGCTTTTGCATGCATCGATGTGTGTTGCTACTGATAAAAGAGGGTCACTTAGCTTGTGTTTCTTCCCCAACATTGTTTGTAACGTGTCTTTAAATGTATAGCAGTCTTTCATGTTCAAAATCCCTTTCGCACACAAATAACACAGTGACGCAATATTCAACTTTTTGACTCCAAACAAAAAATCACTTATCCCAGCCGAAAGTACTCGATGAGAGGAGAAAAGTAATTTCTGGATTTTGCTAGATTGGTTGCCGTTCGTTTTTTATAAGCTTCTATAGTTTTTTCGCCAAATTCGATTTTGAGCACTTTTTTGCAATTTTCTTCTATTTTTCGCATGGCCATAGCTCGAAAAATGCTGTGAATTTTTATTTGCAGTCTTGAGCAAAGTTGTAGCTCTTGACTTGGCCAACAAAAATGCTAAATGTATTAAATCGGAAAAATTTCATCTTCATGCTCAAAACCCCAAAAAAGTCGAAAAAATTACCACTTTTTTCACCGATTTTTTCCGTTTTTCGACTACAGCTCTTGAACTATTGAAAATTTTACCAAACAATCAAGGGAAGAAATGTAGCCTATAAAATTATGAACAACTTTCCAGTACATACCAACTTCATACGACCACTCCTTGATACGGATTTTGCAATTTTTTTATTTTATTTTCGTTTTTTATATACGTTTTTTTAAAAAACTATAGAGGCTCATAAAAAACGAACGGCAACCAATCTAGCAAAATCCAGAAATTACTTTTCTCCTCTCCTCGAGTTCTTTCGGCTGGGATAAGTGATTTTTTGTTTGGAATTTTTGTGTTGTGTTGTGTAATTATCAATAATACTCTGCGTGTTTTCCTCAACTTTATGATTTGTATCCAGGTATAGATGTATAAGTGGAGATAGTGATGTCACTGTGGGTTTTTTAATGTTGGGAGCTGTGTTTATGGAATTGATGGTTTTTGTGATCTGGTCCATGGTGTCTATGTTTTGGTTTAAGTCATTTAATTCTTAAAGAACTTACCAAATAAAATGTGGTCTATTTTCTGAAATTGCTTAAAAGATTTCTTGTTTTGAAGTCCATCGTAGTTATAATCCTGCAAAATGGATGGACCCAAAAGAGTTTTTAAATTTTTAAACAAACCTCCACTTCTGATCATTTTTTTAACTGTATTTCTATTTTTTAGCTGTAAATAAAATATTAAGTATTGATTTATCAAAGTTACCTAAATAAGACTTACTGCTGATTTTTCCACCCAACGATTGAAAGGACTCTTGCTTATTTTTATTTTGATTCGAAATATTTTTTTCATTTTTTTCGTCGTTATAACAGCGGAATTTAGGTAGATCCATTGTTGTTACTCGAAAATATAGAAAAATTTGTTAGTTATGTAAAAATAAGTAGTTGAGAAATTGGAATATTAAGGAAAGAAATTGTTAATAAAGAGTTTCATCAAAACTGTGCAAAAGAGGTATGAGAACAAACCTTATCACCGTCGTGCAAGCACAAAAAATAGGCATGGTTAAACTATAATCACGCCCACTTCTCCGAAACAAAAAAATATGTGGTTGAGATTGGGCACACTGATCATTGTGAATTGCGGGTTGAATTATTTTCCTTACATAATAAACACCCTAAATGTTATATTACCCCCGGGTGGCGCCGGGGATTCCAGCTAGTAATAATATAAATTTAGACATATTTCTAATATTTAAAACGTTCTATACAATAAATAAAAACAGGTTACAACGCTCAATTAATCATCGCAGGGAAATAAGAAAAACTTCATTCCTTCCTTTTAATAGGTAGGCCTTTTAAAATCGCTTGTAGAAGTAGCGATGCTAGAAGCTGTATTGACTCCAAATAAAGCACTTTAAATAGGCCTTTTTTTTAGGAGGCCTAACAGAATTGCCCAGTTGGAATGCAGGGTCGGCAATGTGCACATGTGTGATCACACTACACTCTCACTTTTAAGAGAAAAATTAGGAGTTAAAATGTAAACACAAATTGGCGGCAACTGTAATAGTAGTGTTAGTGCGGCTACCTTTCACACCTCCAGCACACAGTGGCAACTCCCATTGCGACTTACTCAAGTGGATGTGACGTTAGTTGATACAACAGCCGTTCTAGTACTGTACCATCAGGCCTTGAAGGATCATGAACAGATTAGGTGGGTCTGTTCCTGTGAATATAGGATTCACAAAAGAGCACTGGCTTTGAGCTGCAAATCTTTGGTAAGTCGAGCTAGTGTTTGCCTATAATCTTCGCGCAATTTGTGCTCGGTTTTATATGCAAACGGAGAAAAAGGAAAGCAAGAAAATATTTTTACCTAGTTTCTAATACGTAGCAACTTTTAATGTGTCTTTGTTATTTATTTTGAGCTAAAATAGCTTCACAGTTTTTTCTCCGTTTCTAATATGTAAAAACTTCCCTTAGCAAATAATTTTTAAGCTCAAATTGTGTAAAATTATCTTTATTTCGTCTCTTATACGTAAAAACTTCACAAAGACCGAAAATGGGAAAGTGGGAAAATTGTCTAGAAATCAATAAATCATATAAAGTTTATATATTTTCCGTTTTATTTATGTTAATAATATAAAACAATTTTTAAAAATTCCACTAAATTTAATAAATCCCCAAACAAAACCGTGTACTCGGTAAAATATTTTTATTGCCGGCCTGGTGTAAATCAATTGGAATGACGGACTAATCGCTGTTTATAAAATAAAGACAATATTCGTCACCGCGTTTGTTGTTTTTTTTTTACGCGAATGGCAAATAATTTTTTAATCAATTTTTGCAGAAGTCGACGGCAAAATGCACAAATCACTGGATTTCAGCGCAAAGTTAACTTGTGCGCAAAGTCGTTGAATTTCGGCACGACAAAAATATGGCGCGCTTTTGAAAAGCTTTTCCTTGTTTTTAATATTTTTTATTTTTCTAATCAACTTCCTCACATTTTTCACCTTTTTTATTTATTATAATTTTCTATATAATTAACAAAAACACTTGCACAATGCACTTATATTAAATTGAGCCACATGAAAAATAAACCAATCAACTAACCTTTTTATCTAGTGGAGTTGATGGAATTGTTGCTTTTAAAAGATGTTAACAAGAAACAAAAGATGTTTCCTTAGGCAAACTGAGGCTCGAAATGAACCAAGAACGGCTCCGGAAAGGCCATCAGACTCGAAGGATCATCCACAGATTAGGTGGGTCTGTTCCTGTGAATATTGGATTCACAAAAGAGCACTGGCTTTGAGCTGCAGAATCTTTGGTAAATCGAGCTAGTGTTTGCTTATAATATTCGCACAATTTGTGCTCGGTTTTATATGCAAACGGAGAAAAAGAAAAACAAGAAAATATTTTTACCTAGTTTCTAATACGTAGCAACCTTTAAAATGTTGCCTTGTTTTTTTTTTTTTGAGCTAAAAATTATTCACAGTTTTTTTCCGTTTCTAACATGTTGAAACTAATATGTAGAAATTTTTAAGCTCAAATTGGTTAAAATTATTTTTATTTCGTTTCTAATACGTAGAAACTTCACAAAGACCGAAAGTAAGTGGACTCTGTTAAAATGGGAAAGTGGGAAAATTGTCTAAAAACCAATAAATCATATAAAGTTTATATATATTTTCCGTTTTTTTATGTTAATAATATAAAACAATTTCTAAAAATTCCACAAAATTTAAAAAATTCCCAAACAAAACCGTGTACTCGGTAAAATACTTTTATTGCCGGCCTGGTGTTTGTCAATTGGAATGACGGACAAATCGCTATTTTTTTTTTTTTTAAACGCGGACGGCAAATAATTTTTTAGTCAATTTTTGCAAAAGCCGGCAAAATTCACAAATTACTGGATTTCAACGCAATCTTAGCCTGTGCGTGAAGTCGTTGAATTTCGGCACAACAAAAAATATGGTGCGCTTTTGAAAAGATTTTCCTTGTTTTTAATATTTTTTCTATATTCTTTTCCTTACATTTTTCACTTTTTTATTTATTATAGTTTTCTATTTAATTAACAAAATTACTTGCACAATGCACTTATATAAAATTGAGCCACTTGAAAAAAAATCAATCAACTTTTTTTATCTGGTGCGTTTTAAACGGTGCGTTTTAAAGATATTAAAAATGTGTCTTTTTCCTTTGGCAAACTGAGGCTCGAAATGAACCAAGAACGGCTCCAGAAAGGCGATCAGACTCGAAGGATCATAAATAGATTAGGTGGGTCTGTTCCTGTGAATATTGGATTCACAAAAGAGCACATACGCACAGTGGTCCGAATGGTCAATCTAGCTGGAATAAAGTAATAACTCCTGTTTGGGAGTATGTATAAACTGGAAATTTTTATGTATGAAATATATTGCCTTAATGCTGCTTCACACCAAAAATGGGCGGTATTGGCAAAGTGGGCGTGGTAATTCTCATACATGGAAATTTTTAATTTTAAAAAACATCACCAAATTAATACCACATATAGATTATTTTATTTAGAGAAAAAAAATTAATATTTTTTTTGGCGGTCGGCCCAACTTCTTGAGATATGGGCCTCTAAAGCTTGAGCATATAATCGTCGATATCTCAGGTATTTTTGGTCTGATCAGGTTGAGGAGAATATCGTTACAAAGGTCATTTAAAACTCTACAAATCTGTGTGTCAATATATTAATTTTCATTAACCCATTGGGTGACAAATTACAAAAATATGTTTTTTTAACATCACATACTATATTCAGAATCTGCATCACTTTCTGAATCGACTTGCGGCTCGTCTGGCATCACATCTGAAAGCAATAGTCTCACTTCTGCAGATAAAGGCTCTGCATTGCGCTTATGAAGAGATGGCTTTGTTGATAAAGAAGTTATAAGTGGATCCGAAGACAAAAGAAGATAGTGAAATAAATCATGCATAGTTTTCTCTCGAGACATTTTTCGTGTATGATTTTCTCGTATATTCCTGAAATCCTTATTTCGGGATTCCAGGGCTTCTTCGGACAACATTCCAATAGGCAGTGCAGCATATTGTATAATATCAGCGCCATGCAGAAGAATTTTGTGGACACTCGATGGCATGTAATACCACGAATACAATTGGACATATAGCTTTGCTGTGCCGAGCGCATACATTCGAAACGCTTCCACATTAATAGCAAAGCCGCAGGACATAGTGGCTAAAATCACTGCAAACCTTTTTATTAAACGTTCATCGACTCCAGTTATTGCTGAGGCAAGACTTGCTTGTTTGAAAAATCTTCTAGCCGTGTTACCGTCATTTGTTGTTCCACATCCCGGCTTGGGAATATCAACCAGCAAACCCATCTCTTTTCTAAGACGGTCAATTATAATTTTCTTTGTTGCCTCTTTCATGGCCTTATCGGAATCCCCTCTGGCTTGCCATTTTTGAATATTTAGGTTGTAGGCAATATGAAGGACACATTCAAAACATCTAATCCATGCGTGTAATGTGGACAGGCCATACTCATAAAGGCTTTCTTTAGACTGTAATTTTTCAAGTGCACTTATATCATTCATAATTTTTGGTGAAGCTCCACAAATTCCACAACATTGGGAAGCAGCACTTGCGATTGTCGAGAATATTTTTCCATCAATCATTGTTAAATAAAACTTATGGGTGACATTAATTACCACCCCTTCTTCACAGATTTCTGTTGGAACTATTGCAGCTATTTGAGCCTTTATTGCTTCAATTTCACTTGTAATTAGTGACCTATTCTCTTTTTCATAAATAAGTTTGATTGGCCTACAAAATCTTACAGAAGATGGACGTGGATTATGCCAAATAATCTTATTATCATCTTTGAGTTGCAGAGGAACCAAACAAATTGCAAACAAGTATTCATCACTTTTATCTTTGTAACTGTCATGGAACATCTGCTTATATCGTGAATGCCCACTGCTACCATCACAACCCCACTTATACGACAAAATAAGATTATCGCATTTGTGTTGTCTTAAAACTTCTTTTTGCTGCTTTAAAAGCCTTTTTGTAGTGTGATCTACCAAACTTTGTAAAGTCACTTCAGCCGATATTTCGGAAATCTTAACACCATTTCCTGGATAGCACTCGGCTTTGGCAGCCAAAAGTTTGTGGTACGATGGGAAGATGTCAGCATTATGATTTTTTACACCTGTACGCATCAGGGTATAAGTGCTTTTTGTGTATGCACCATCGATGTACAAAACTAAAGCCTCTTCGATTGTGTATGGTATGGGGTCTTTACAAAAAGAGTTAATTTTTTTTTTCATTATAGACACATTCGAAGGAGTGGAACAAACGGATTTAATAATATTCGCAGCATCTCTCTTTCCAGATTTATAGAGGCTTGTTCCAGCAGCAAAAGTTAATTCTTCAGGCGACCAACTCTCTGTTAAAGGTGCTACTTTCATTCGCTTTGCCCTCTCCCCTTGATATGAAAATTCCTTTGAAGGTCTCCCAGGCTTAGATGTTGACGGTCTCTCTAATGCTGTTTCTTCAAGAGATGTTGAAAAAGGAATTTTAGGTATAACTAACATCTCATCTAACCAACTTTGATTGGAAGCCTCAAATACGACCCTTGTTCGATTGGCCTGCATCCATTTTTGTTTTAATATATATATAAACTTATGAACAGATAGTTTCACATCTTTATAATAACTTTCGTTTCCTTCACTCTCAAGCCCAATCTTAGCGAAAACATACGTTATAACAGCGTCTGATTTTTTATTCTGATCTTTTTCATTCCTCCAAATATTGTACAGTACCTTCCTTGCAATCGGCATTTTTTACTGTAAGCAAGAAAAAAATCGTTTAGGCAAAAACTGGCAGCTGATTTCAAAAACAACAACACGCTGGCATCACACAGTTCACAAAACACCATAAACTTCACCTTGAGTCGGAGGCATTACCGTCTAAAACCTTAACACAACTTGGACAATGAAAAAAATTTCACGTACAGGACACTTATACACAACAATCAATTTTTATCGACACAAAATACCACATAGAACAAATAATATTAGTAATATTTATTCATACCGTCTCCTTAAATAAATTTATCAACAAAAAATATTATTAAAACTCTTTTCAGATAGTTAACAATCACTTCACTCGTGGAATCAGAAATCGACTGTGCTGTCAGTATTAAACCAGCAATGTAATTGCTTGTCTTTGAAACAATAATGCGAAGCTAATACCAAAAACTAAAGCAAAACAAATATACCGTTATGTACTGTGGACACTTACCTATTATTTATCCAACAAATTTTTTGTTTACAACAATGTTGAAAAATTTAGTTTTTTCCGGCTAGATTGGTGTTTTGGACCACCGTGATACGTAGCAACTTTTAATATTAGGTAATTTTGAGCTAAAAATTGCTCAATTTTTTCCGTTTCTAATACGTAGAAACTTCCCTTAGCAAATAATTTTTAAGCTCAAATTGGTAAAATTGGTTCCAATAAATCATATAAAGTTTATATATTTTCCGTTTTATTTATGTTAATTAATAATATATAACAATTTTTAAAAATCCCACTTTAAACAATAAAAATCGAAATGTGGTTTTAATTTGTAAAGATTTATTTCTTATTCGTTGTGACAATTTTGACATGTCAAAAAGAGGTGTTCGAAAAGACAACGGAAACACCGCCATTACATTTGTCTTACTTGTCATTTCCTTATACAATTAGACTGGCAATGCTTATATTACGAAAGTTACCATATTAAAATAAACAATATTGTTGCCATATAATAATAGGTGTTTACACTAAATAATTTGTTGCCATAAAATAATAAATTTTATCGATTCGATTAATTTGCTTACAGCTCGGCCATCCTGATATTAGGATCGACCCGATCTTAATAATAAATCTAAGTTGGTGTTGTATCGCGTAAAGGGGCAATAGGGATAGTGTCAGACTCAGGAGTGGGCATTAGCCACATTCGTTACCTGTTTGCTTCAACCACCCCATCATATGGCATTTGCGTAACTTGAAAATTTTCGACGTCTCTTAAAACATACCGATCGTTAGGCAATTTCTGATGTATTGCGTATGGGCCTTTGTATTTGGGAATACATTTTTTATTCAATCCGACTGTGGTTTATTTTTCATAACCACGAAATCCCCAACTTCATAGGTCTTCGCTGGTGCATTGTGCTTTTCAAAATATTTTGAATTATAATCTTGTGATCTTTCAATATTTTCTAGGGCCTCACCTCGAGTTTTCTCTAGGTCACAAACCGTAGTTCCATTTTTGTCATCAAGGAATTCAGTTAAACTATCAATAATTTTTCCACGTTTTTCAACACAAATAAAAGT
Source organism: Dichetophora obliterata (assembly GCA_963920525.1). NCBI lineage: Eukaryota > Metazoa > Arthropoda > Insecta > Diptera > Sciomyzidae > Dichetophora > Dichetophora obliterata. Next base: position 191,251,951 of record OY986438.1, read on the forward strand.
ACGCTTGGAGATTTCTTAGTCGAAGCATGTATAGAATTATTTATTGCGTATTCAATGTTCACTAATTCTCCCAGCCAATCCGAATGAATAATGTGCTCTGTGAGTTTTGATAACATTGTTTTTAACCCATTAAGACCCAAGGCCTTTTATTTTTGGAAATTTGTAAATGTTTTTATTGATTTAGGCTCTAATATGGTCTATTAGAACAAAAATAAATAAAAAATATAAAGAAAATATTTTTAAGGTGGTTTTTTGGGGGTGTACTCGCGTGAGTACAATGGGATAATCCAGTATAAACGACACCTTACATATAGCTATTTATTCCGTACAATAAATAAAAGATTTTATTTAATTTTTATTTGCTTACTAGATATTATTATTAATAATTTTTTAATTGTTTATTTGGTTTAAAAAAAAACTTATAAAAACTGGTTTGAAAACTTTACCGTGCTTCGACATGAAACTTTTTAAAACATTCTTTTTCAACGCAAAGTGTAATATTACATAGTTCACAGATCCAGCGGACTCTGCTGTGGCAAATTCTGCATCTTAATTGATTTTCAATCCTTTTAGGAAAATGATTTCCAGAAGATGCAGCTATAGAGGAAGTTGTGGATCTCTTTGGTTCCATCGAGCGAACATTATACTTTCGCAGATAAAAACGCACAATTTCACGCTGAAAACCCAGCAAATCAATATTGCTCTCGTTAGCGCTTTTATATAATTTCCAAGCATTGACAACACACGAATTTATCATGGATGTGAACAGAGGCCACCACCATTTCTTTCCTCGGAACTTTATATTATATGCACTTATTGCTTGGTCGTGCAGATCAACACCTCCCATTCCTGCATTGTATTCTGATATTAGATGCGGTTGTGCTATGTTCACCTTACTTTTCTGAATTCTTGACCACCGCTTTACGGACTGTAAAGGTTCTATCCCATCAAAATTTGTCCCAACTGTAAATACAGTAGTGGACTTAAGTGTGGACACTTTTAATAAAATTGCTCGTATGTTATATTCATTAATCAATTTTATAATTATATTAGTCTTTATTGTTATTTTGCTATGTAATGATTTCGGGAATGTATTTTACTATTATATTATAGTACTTTTGAACTATTTTCATAAAAAAAAAACAAATTCCGAATAAAACATCAAAATGGCAAAAAAGCAAAGAGTTTAGTCTCTACAAAGACTTTAAAAATTAATAATAAAAATTAATATTTCGTCGGAAATCCTTTGAGTTTGATTACTTGCTCAATCCTTCGAGGCATGGAATCAACCAGACGTCGCAAATCTTCAGCTGTGATTACATGGAACCATGCTTGAAGAATCGCTTCGATTAATTCTCTTTTGTTGCTTGGATTGCGTCGAGAAACCAGTACTTTCAGCCTTGACCAGAGATTTTCAATAGGATTCAGGTCCGGGCTATTCCCTGGCCAAGGCAGAACTTCAATGTGGTGATCCTGTAACCATTTCATGCTGGTTTTGGCTGTGTGGCATGGAGCCCCATCCTGCTGAAAGATGCATCTACTACGGTCACCTTCGAACAAATCCTGGATACTAGGCAATAATTTTGGCTCCAGAATAACATCTTGGTACCTTTTAGCCGTGATTGTGCCGTCTACTACTGCCAGTCGCCCAACACCATCTCTAGTCATGCAACCCCACACCATTACACTGACAGGATGCTTCATTGTGGCGGTTGTGCATTCCGGTAGCATGTCCTCGCCTTTACGACGACGAACGAATCTGATCCCATCACTCCCGAAAATCGAAATTTTGGTCTCATCACTCCATACCACTTTTGCCCAGTCTTCAGAGGTCCACCCCTTGTGTGCTGCAGCCCATTCCAACCGTTTTTGCCTTTGTTTAATATTGAGGTAAGGCTTTTTTCGAGGTATTCTTGCTCGTAATCCATTCTTGCACAATTTCTTCCTAACTGTTCTATCGGTTATATCAAGTCCGGTAGCTTTAAGGACCTTATTAATATCTTTGGATGTTTGACGCCGATCCTGCAGCGCAAGTCGACATATCCTCCTTTCATCCTGTGGCGTAACTTTTGGCTTTCGGCCACATTTTGGGGCAGTTTTGGTTGATTTTGTCTCCTTGTAGCGTTGGCACACCTTTCTTACCCCAGACTTGGTAGCTCCTCCACCCAATCTTTTTGCTATGTCTTCATACGTGTAGCCTTCTTCACGAAGTGTAACAGCTCTAGATCTCTTTCCGGGTGACCAATCGGCACGTTTGGTCGTCGTTGGAGCCATTTTCGTTAAAAAAACACTAATTTTACTTCAAAATTGCTTAAAAACAACCTCAGTTGACAATGAGCAGTGGATGACTAACACAAATTGCCAAACATGTGCCATGTTACATTTTAAAGTAACCTGATTGGATCATGTGATCATCCCACGCTCTCTGTGATTGGTTTAGACTGAACACGTGGTAGTTCAGTGTTGCCACAACTCGAAAGAAAATATTACCGAAATGTCATAGTTCGCAAGGCATTTTTTTTTATTGATATTGAATGGTATTAAAATTTTTTAATGATATAATGGCAGTTTAATAATAAACCATAGCATAGAGAACAAGAAAAAATTAACTTCGTAAGGTTCTACATTAAAAAAGTACTATTTTTGTCACTTAAACTATGAAATGCAAGAAATTTCAAAAAGTGTCCACACTTAAGTCCACTACTGTACACTATTATCATTCCATTTCGCGAAAAGAATTCCCGAATCCGCGTACCTATAAACAAGATAAAAGTTTCTTATTGACATAAACATATTTAAATGCTGAGATACTTACATATAGTCAAAACTACCACGCTGTTCCTTTTGCATTGCTTTCTTCAATTTCAGAGGACAACTTTTTGTTCTATTGTCCCGAACAGTTCCAGTTGCTCGAAACCCTTTTTCCTTTAGGATTTTCAAAAGATCGTACGAAGTAAAGAAATTGTCGAAAAACAAAATATGATCTGATGGGTGAGTGATATTGCTCACGAGATCTAGTACGACTTTTGATCCTAATGGTAATTTCTGATTTTGGATATCGTTTGACTTAGCGCCACAGTAAGTATCAAAGCTATAGAAATACCCACAACTGCTTGTAAGCATCCAATTTTTGAACCCAAAACGAACGGGTTTTCCTCTAATAAATTGTTTAGACGAATGACTTCCAAAATATCTTACCATGGACTCATCTATAGACAGCTTCTCGTGCATGTATCCAAACTGACAAAACTTTTTGCAAAACAAAGTTGATAATGGTCTTACTTTAGCCATTTTATCAGTTAAGTCCAAATTGTCGTTATCAACTAGATGCAGGTAGCGCTTTATTTCGACAAATCGATTGCGTGACATATTGCTAGAAATATATGGAGTTCGAGTATCTTCATCCAGCTGCCAATACATTTTTCCCTTGACTTTGGCTGGTATCCACTGTACAGCATAATTCCAATAAAAACTTTCAAATCTTCCTTATTGAAATGGAAATCATGATAATTTTTCTGCATAGCATATAACTTAGATTGCTCCACAATCAATTCCACTACCTATTCATCAAACAATGTCTCAAAAACTTCGACAGGGGTTTTGGATTGCAAAGAAGAGCTCATTTCGAATTGGTTAGTTTCATAATAGTTTGTCGCTTGCATTTCCATATTCATTGGTCTTCTTCTCCACTTGATAGATGGTGGTGCTAACAATCTTTTTCTTACATTAGCAAGGGGGATATTGTCCTCACTATCAGAACTGAAAAAAGTTCCAATTGGCCTGGTACATCATTTACTACGTCAGAGCGCAGTAAATTCTCTTAATCTATTTCTTCTTCGTCTGTGTTGCAGTATGGACTTGGAGGAATTATAGCGAAGTCTACATTGTCCATACCTTCAACGCCTTCAAAGTCTAAAGCTTCGTCAAGGTTCTCAAACCTCTTACCATAAAATTTGTTTACATCCATACTCTGGAATGTATTTAGAAAAGATTATCAATTATCCCATTGTACTCAAGCGAGTACACTTAACTTTATGCTTACCAAACACACACTTACGTGACTTTTTTTTATTATTTTATATTTTTGTTGTTCAACTAGATCTGTTTACTGCTTTATTCCATAAATTTTTTTTTCACTTTAGCAAAAATGTTGTATACAAACTGACGATCATTAAATGACTAGCGAAAAATAGTGACATCGCAAAACATAGTGCACAAATCGTAGGCCAAAAATTTACCGTTACACTTTTTTTGCTTTGTTATTGGCATACAACACTTCTTAAGACTCCGATGTAAACAAACAATACGATAATTATAGAAAAAGGTAAAATATTTTGATTATACGTTTAATGCACTCACTTTGTTTATAAATGCGACACTCACCATTTGCAAAGCATGAACAGCTTTCACCAAATTCCCCTCCTCTCGATCATACGCTACTCCAGCTGAACTCTCTTGGCCATCAACTACTGAAGCAACCATACGCTGCTTATTAGGGCACATTTGATGAAAATGTCCTAACTCACCACACTTGAAGCAGGATCCTCTTGGTTTCTTAGGCTTAGGCCATTGTGATTGGTAATGTCCAAATTCTGAGCAGCTGTAGCATCGTGGTGTATCGGACGGAGCTGATGTCTTTGTGCTTGACGCTGCTACGGTAGCACTAGCATTTGATGTACACCCGAAGTTTCCCTGATCCGAACTAGGGGGCAAAGCTTCAAATTTTGGTCGGATCCTTTTATAACGCTCCAATAATATTTTGAGCTGCCGAAGTGTTGTAGCTTGGTATAACATCGTTGCGAATGATGAACGATCATTCAATCCACTAATGATAGCATCGACCAACTCATGCTCTGGAGTGTCCGCCTTCTCCGCTATCATCCTCATCTCGACCACATATCGCTCTATAGTTTCGTCAGATGTCAATTTTCTGTGCTTAAGCTGCTCATACACCTCTAGTACTGAATGTGAACGCCGAAACTCACCAATCAAAGCCATTTTTAAGTCATTACACAGTACAACACATGATTTGCCAACTCAATTCTGAGAACTGTATGTGAAATTAGACCCAAAAAGAAGAATTTCTGCATCATTCGTTTTGTCTTCTTACCTGCCAAAATATTTTTAATATCGATTTGAAGTTAGTACTATCGTATAGGGGAATTTATCACGTTTTAGGTCCTGTTGTTTGACATAGCTCGACAACCACTAGACCGATTTAGTTGAAATAAATTTTAAAAAAATTAAGAATTACAATTCCCTTAATCTGTTCATATATTGTTTTCCTATAAAAGCAACACTTTCCAAGTTAAAAATAAGCGCATGAAGAAAAAAATATTTTTTTTTAAATTCATAAAAAATACAAAACGGAAATAAGTTTCAAGTCTAGTTACTTTTTCGCAAAGTCACATAACCTATGAGCAAAATGAGACAAAGATCATGAAAATCGATGCACGCGTTTCGCTTTTATTCGCAATTGAGGTAAGGTATGAATTTCAAAAATCAGTTATAGCCACCACCCTTAAAATTAAAATAAAAATAAAAATTATAATGCAAAAAAAAAATTTATTTATAAAAACTTATTGAAAATAAAATAATATGCAATTAATGCGCAATTATAATATGCATAAAAACAAAATTAAGAACATTTTTTCAATTATTGGCAATATCCATCCTTGTAGAAGTTGACGATTGTGGTTCTGATGATCTTGTTTTCTTCGTAGGTTGTTCATATTCATGGTCTGAGTCTGTATCGTCATCCGAGATACACATACTATTCAAGGGCGTGTTTCTTTCACTGTGTCCACCAATTTCAATGTCTTCATCTTCGGTGCTTCCTTCAAACTGCATAATTGTGGAACTCCACCAACAAACCTCCGCAAGCAATGCATCCAATTTTTTGCTTTTGAACCGCTTTTCAATTGGCATGGTCACCTGGTGGAACCTCTCTCCTTGTTCGTCTGATTCCTGAGGTGATTGTGCCAAAAAGGTATCGAGGTGGTGGTGCAAGAAATGCAATTTCAGCGTCATGGATGCACCGATTTTTTCGAAATAATACAGCAACCTGTCCACTCGTTGCTGTATCTCTTCTCGCTGGACACGGTTCTTTCCTAGAACGCCTTCTATTACTTCTTTCAATGCGTTCCATGCATGTTGGTGGTCGTGATGCTCTGAAAGCAAATTTGTGAAAGAATCACTTTTGATCAATTTCCGAATATCAGGTCCATTGAGAATACCTGTTTTAAATACATAAGAAAAACGAACAAATTATTGGTAATGCGAATGTATAGAAATTAACAAATATAAATATGACAATATTTAAATACAGAGTACGATACGTACCGTTTTTAATTTTCTCATCACTGAGTTTCGGAAAGATGGATTTCAAACAGTCATAGGCGCCGTTAACTTTTTTGACCACCACTTCAACGAACTTCCCAGCTATTCCCAGTTTCCTGTGGAGCGGTGGCAACAAAATATCATCCAGGTCCTTTATCATAGGTTCATTGCGTAATTTTAATTGTTTGTTGAGCTCGGGAGTTCTTCCTTTCCAATCTTTACATTGATATTGATTTCCTTTGTATCGTGAATCCCATTTACAAAGGAAGCAGAAGTATTTTGGATATCCGCCCTTTTCTATAATCCCTTGTAGTATGTTGACCACCTTCAGATCGCAACAAATGTTCCATTTGTGTTCATCGTGCTTGATTTTCGTATTTATTGAATAATTGAAAAAATGTTCTATATGTTATAATTGCGTATTAATTGCATATTATTTTATTTTCAATAAGTTTTTATAAATAAATTTTTTTTTTTTGCATTATAATTTTTTAATTTTTATTTTGCATTATAATTTTTTAAGAAGACGTGTTTCTTTGTTACAGCCTTAGGAGCAGAAGTAGTCGCGTAAGTGACAATGGCAGCAGGAGCACCCAATATATAGTCAGAAGCAATAGTGACCTCAGCACCAGCATAAGTGTCGTCAGAAGAGACAGCAGAATTATACACATCAACACAGAATTAACAGCATCAACCGCAGATTCATTAGCCACAGACTCGCTTGGAACTTTGTCAGCCCTAATCTCTTGATTTTCAATCACGAAATGCTGCTCGTGCAAAGAACGCAGCTGTGCAATTGATGCAGTTTCAGGAAATATAATACCAGCTTCTGATAAGTCTTTCATCATATCAGCTCTTGACATTCTAGCTTTTTCCCATAGTGGTATCCCATTTCTGAAGATTTAAACAATATAAATCGAAAGATGGTTTTAATTTTTAAAGATTTATTTCTTATTCGTTGTGACGAGATTGACATGTCAAAAAGAAGTTTTCGAAAAGAAAACGGAAACACCGCCATTACATTTGTCTTACTTGACATTTTCTTATACAATTAGACTGGCAATGCTTATATAACAAAAGTTACCATATTAAAATAAACAATATTGTCGCCATATCATAATAATAATAATAATAATAATAATAAAAATAGGTGTTTACACCAAACAATTTGTTGCCATAAAATAATAAATTTTATCGATTCGATTAATTTGCTTACACCACTTAATTTAAAAAATCCCCAAACAAATCATGTGCTCTGTAAAATATTTTTATTGCCGGCCTGGTGTAAATCTATTGGAATGACGGACAAATCGCTATTTATAAAATAAACACAATATTCGTCAATTTGTAGTTTGTTTTTTTTTAAACTGACTGCAAATAATTTGTTAATCAATTTTTTTAAAAACTGACGGCAAAATGCACAAATCACTGAATTTCAACGCAATGTTAGATTGTGCGTGAGTGTGTGCTTATTGATTGTTTTTTTCTACAAAGGAAAATCAACGCAACAAATTTGAATACATATTTATCAAAATTCACTGCCACTTTATTTGTTTTAAACTTATTTTTTTAAAATGAATAATGGATTTCAACGAACTCGAAAAAGTTTTTAACAACTTCTTTTGTCGTAATTATTTAATAATTAATTTGTTTCAAGTCGTTGAACTTCGGCACGTACAAAAATATGGCGCGCTTTTGATAAGCGTTTAATTGTTTTTAATATTTTTTTTTCTTTTTCTAAGCACTTTCCTCACAATTTTCACACTTTTATCTATTATAATTTTCTATTTAATAAAAAAAAACACTTGCACAATGCACTTATATAAAATTGATCCACATGAAAAGAAATCAATCAACTAACCTTTTTTTTTATCTGGTTGAGTTGATGGAATGGGTGCGTTTTAAAGATATTAAAAATGCGTCTTTTTCCTTAGGCAAACTGAACCAAGAACGGCTCCAGAAAGGCCATCAGGCTCGGAGGATCATAAATAGATTAGTTTGATCTGTTCCTGTGAATATTGGATTCACAAAGGAGCACATACGTAGCAACTTTTAATATTAGGTAATTTTGAGCTAAAAATTGCTTAGTTTTGTTTCCGTTTCTAATATGTAGAAACTAATATGTAGAAATTTTTAAGCTCAAATTGGTTAAAATTATTTTTATTTCGTTTCTAATGCGTAGAAACTTCACAAAGACCGAAAATAAGTGGACTCTGTTAAAATGGGAAAGTGGGAAAATTGTCTAAAAACCAATAAATCATATAAAGTTTATATCGTCACCTAAAATGCCCAAAGGCGTAACCCTCATTATCATAATTTTACAGGAGAAGCAAAAAACGTTATAAAATAAAAACTGTTTAATTTTAAATCGCGATTTCTTCACATCTTGTCTTAAGATAGACGACAAACTTATTTCTGTAAAAAAAAATATATTTTTTTCAGAATTTCGGAAGTTATGTGGGTTACGTCTTTTGTTATTGTTTTTCTCTGAAATGCCTAAAGGCGTAACCCACAGTTTCGTGAGTTTTGTAGTTGAAATAATTAATATGAAAAATATTTATGATTCAAACGATGAATTTTTAACAGCTTGCTTAAACGACGGTGATATACTTATAAAAAAAAAGTTGGTTTTCTGAATTACGGATACTGTTTTTCTACAATCTTAAGGCGGAACATTAGGATATCTGTTAAATTGAATGGTACATATTTTTTAAAATATTTATTGTAGTTTATTATTAAATTCGCTGAAAAATGGCTTAAAGTATTCAAAAGATAAGGTGGAATAAAACAAAATAAAAAAAATTCATTGACGAAAAAAAATGCTAATACAGGTAGTAAGGTAGAGTAGAAGTGAAGTAACATATTATAACATTTTAATTATATTTTTTTAATTCTCATAAGGAATGTGGTCATAAAAATAATGACAGTCTCTTGGAAGTAAGTGTTTTAGGTCTTGTAGGTGTTGATATTTCTTTTTTGAAATTTTTATTCTTTGGGAGTACATTTCAGGAGGATCCACTACTTCGAATTTTTGCGCAATTCGCTGTGGAAGAATCTGGTAGTCGTCTTTAATATTGATTTTAAAATAAATAATTCCACACGGATCGTATCCCAAAGCTCGGAGCTTATTGACTGTTGGATCTCCTTTTTTTTTGCCTAAGTATAACGAAAACAAAATTTTTTCAATATTACAAAAAACTTCAGCTTTATTGTAATATTAATATTTATCTTACCTGGTCGAATAGAAGAATACCGCTTAGGAATAGAGTCGTAGTCAAGGAAGTATTTATGATCCAGGTGATGAACCTTAAGAGGTGCTGGCTTTGTTCGTGAAGTTTTCATTAAATCGACAAGCTGTGATGGTAAATTGATCTGTTTTTTGTTAATTTTTCTTTGAATAATTGAATGTGTCGAATCACATTCCATTTGTGTATGGCCAACGACTAAATATTTGTGTTCCTCCACTGTAATATTTGTCTCGACACATATAGAAAGTAAAGCATTAGATAGTACTTCATTGCGATTCTGATAGTAACAGCCATCAGAACATATAATAATATGGTTTATACTCGGCGATTGATCAATTACGTTTCTTATATATTTTATAATGCAGGTTGCAAAAGTTGATGCAACAAGATTTCCTTCGGACTCGTCCCAGACAAAGTTGTCAGATTCGTGACTTTTAATATCGTATATGGTAAAATTGTGTATCTGTAACTTCATTTTGTAGTACGAAGCATTTGTATTTGATTGTGGAATCAGCTTTAAGGCTTGCATATCCATACATAATAATAATATATGTTCAGATTTTGCGTTTTCTATATCATTCAACTTTTCTTCTCTCATGTTTTTTATGTCCTCTCTGTGGAGGTCATACTGAGCTTCTGATAAGTTCTTAGCTTCATACGATGTGCAAATATCACACATGTCATTCTTCGGATTAAATATAGATACTTTATTTTGCTCTAAAATGTTTTTAAATTTGGGAAAAGATACAGGCAATATCCCATTTTCTTTATGTAATTTGCTTTCATCACAATAAACGTCATACATGTGTCTATAGCTTTTAAAATCCGATTGTAGATACAATCTGTTAGTGTACTGACGTCGATAGTATGATTCCAATTGGGCACATCTTCAAACCATTTATTTAAAAGTTCCAAACTTTGTTCATACTGTTTTCCATTCTTTGTAACTTTTCGTTGTTGAGTTTTTAAAGCGGTGTGTTTTTCGGGACCTATATGACTACCGTTTAACTCAGCTAAATTCACCCAGTTTCTTGCCATTTTTTTTTTTGTTATTCCTAGCGTTGACAGAAACATTTTCTGGCAAACTTGGGGACGCATTGTATTTGTCTTTAAAAAATATATCTTTGTAACTGAGCGACGAGAATCTACTGCATATATTCGTTTTCTGCTTATTGTCTCAATAAGACTGGTTACGTAAATTTTCTTTTGGTTCCAAGACATTTGCCAGAAACTGTCGAATATTTCTATTCGCTCCATTTCTTGAAAAAAAGAACAATGTCGAGACGAGTTGCTTGCACAAAATGACGATGTGCATCCCGGTTTCATTTCTCTTGCCATGCTTTCCGAATAATCATTTCCATTTGACCGTCTTTCATATTTTTTTCCATACATGCGATTAGTTTTGCTTTCAACTCTTTTATTTCTTTTAGGGGGCTTACTTAAAGCTTCATTTAAGTTATATTCATCGCTTGATATCATTTTTAACACTCCAATTCACTTTTTTTAATTAATCTGCACAAATATAGCCAAAATCGCCAATGTTCACTGATTAATAACAGAAAGAAAACTAATCTAGGAAAGAGCAACTGTCATACGCTCAAAATGGCGGAAATCAAAATGGCGGAAATCAAAATGGCGGAAAAACAATGAAACAAATGAAGAAAAATAAACAAAACAAAAAAATTTGAACAAAAATCAGTGCCTGCATGAATCAATACTGTTTGCTCTATTTAAAATAATGTGGGTTACGTCTTTTGTGTTTTATGAAAACTTTCAAATGATGTTACGTCTTTTTCCATTTCTTAAATAAAATCGTTGTTTTTGAAGGTAGGAGCCTAAAATTTTGTAGGACCATGTATTTTAGCCTTGTGCACCAGATTCAATCAAAAAACGAATTTTGATTTTTTGAGGGTTACGCCTTTGGGCATTTTAGGTGACGATATATATTTTCCGTTTTATTTATGTTAATAATATAAAACAATTATTAAAAAGTCAAGTTATTATAAAGTCAACATAATTCCACAAAATTTAAAAAATCCCCAAACAAAGCAATGTACTCGGTAAAATATTTTTATTGCCGGCCTGGTGTAAGTTAATTGGAATGACTGACAAATCGCTTTTTTTTTATAACGCGGACGGCAAATAATTTTTTAGTCAATTTTTGCAGAAGCCGACGGCAAAATGCACAAATCACTGGATTTTAACGCAATGTTAGCCTGTGCGTGAAGTCGTTGAATTTCGGCACAACAAAAAATATGGTGTGCTTTTGTAAAGCTTTTCCTTGTTTTTAATATTTTTTATTTTTCTAATCAATTTCCTCACACTTTTAATTTTTTTATTTATTATAATTTTCTTTTTAGTTAACAAAAACACTTTCACAATGCACTTATATAAAATTGAGCCACATGAAAAGAAATCAATCAACTAACCTTTGTTGTCTGGTTGAGTTGATTGAATTGGTGCTTTTTAAAGATGTTAAAAATGCGTATTTTTCCTTAGTCAAACTGAGGCTGGAAATGAACCAAGAAAGGCTCCAGAAAGGCCATCAGACTCGGAGGATCATAAACAGATTAGTTGGGTCTGTTCCTGTGAATATTGGATTCACAAAAGAGCACATACTTTTAATATTAGGTAATTTTTATATAAAATTTCCTCACAGTTTTTCCGTTTCTAATACGTAGAAACTTCCCTTAGCAAATAATTTTTAAGCTCAAATTGATTAAAATTGTTCCAATAAATCATATAAAGTATATATATTTTCCGTTTTATTTATGTTAATAATATAAAACAATTTTTAAAAATCCCACACAGTTTAAAAAATCCCCAAACAAAACCGTGTACTCGGTAAAATATTATTTTGCCTATAATCTTTGCAATTTGTGCTCGGTTTTATATGCAAATGGATAAAAAGGAAAACAAGAAAATATTTTTACCTAGTTCCTGTAAAAGCCGCAAGGCTATGTTTTATTTTTAAGCCACAAGGCTAAGTTAAGAAAAAAAACTAGAGATTTAAATTTTTGTTTAGGCCTCTCGCTTGTCCATAAAAACTGATTTTATTTTCAAAAATGGTTTGCTTATAATATAAAAAAAAACAACAGTTTTCTTAATCCTATTTACAAGACTCCTAATTAAATTCCAATATTTTGATTTTAGTTTTTAAAAATCTATAACTGACCAATCACTTTCAGTTTGTTCTAAAACTCTATATACTTCCCCTCAAACTCATACTCTTCACCAATATTTATTGTTTCACTTTATTCGTGGCCTTGACTTTATAGTGTTACTGGCGCTAGTTCAATTTATAACTTGTTGCGTTATGTTTTTCTGTGCAATGCACTTGGAACATAATGCTCGCTTTCGCGCTTACGCTTCTGCAATAACTAGCGGAGCAAGTGTAAAGTGTGCTAAATGCATTGAAAAGAATTTGAGTGGAGTATTTTTTTCTTATAATAAAGGTTCCCAGTCTGCTAAAATATCAACATACAGACCGATTGCTCAAGTAAGATAAAATTTTATCACCCTTCAGCACAGTTGCCTCGGTGGGTTTTAATTTAAAGAAGTACTTTGATGGCTTTGACTTACACTTCCAGCTTCACTTCACTGACTGATCGCGTTTTCTCTTATGTTTGCTCTTTTATAGGCAACAGCCGGTTGTTGTGTGACAGAACCGAACATCCACCTCGTAGCGTCGTGACATCCATAAACCGGATGACGAGGCACTTCCTGACTTAGCGGGCGTCTACATACCTAGCTATGCTTCAGCTTAGCTCAGGGAAAATGGTCGTGGGGTTGCTTCGTCAGGAAGTCGAGGGATGCGTTCTGCACAAGTCGTACGTATGCAGACGATAACGGGAAACGGAAAAGGAACATTTGAATTAATTCAAATGGGCGGAAACAGGAAACGGATGGGAGAGAGGAAAAAAAACCCGAAAGAAAAAAAACACGAACCAACTCGTAGCTTCTATGCACCATATAGCATGAGGGAGGAAGGTGTTAATGCCCCTCATCGTCTATACCCGCCCTGCCTGTTAATGAACGGAGAAGTGACTTCATTAACCCGAATAGTGCACCTAAGTGCAGCAGCCCCTTACCATGTCCTTACCTTTCATCGGTCCAAAGAATTTTACACCAATTTAGTGGATTAACAAAACACCCATTTTAAGGGATTTTTATTTATATTGATAAAAATATAGAAATGTTTTATTAAATTATCATTACAATATCTAAAAGAATTTTTTCGTATGATTTATACGGTAAGTGTCAAAATTATTTTTTTTTTCATTGTAAGGAAAAAGTAAGTAATAAGTTGTTTGGTTTTGATTTAATCTATAAGGTAAGTATTTTTCTTTGCAGTGTACTGCAATGAAATTTAATTTTCATCGTAATAGAAAGTATTAAATTTTTTTTTTGTAAGGAAAAAGTAAGTAAAACGTTGTTTGTTTTTGATTTGTTCTACAAATGTCAGTATTTTTCTTTGCAGTGTACTGCAATGAAATTTAATTTTCATCGTAATAGAAAGTATTAAAATTTTTTCTTCTTATGGAAAGAAGTTTTTCGTTGACGACATCGAACAATAATTTGCCGGTTACATTGCCATAAAATGTTTCAACAGAATATATTGACTCGAAAACATTGTAATCTGAATCAACGCATCGAATGCAGATTACAAGTTCATTAAAGGTCATTAATATCGGTGCTCTCATCAATACAGAATGAAAAAAATTCGCAATTTTTTAATTTTTCCCTTAACCCTTTCATGTCAACTTTTCCATTTCAGAAAAAAAAAAATGTTTCTTACTTCAGATTCAGAAATTTAGGTTCAATTAACAATATACTAAAAGAAAAAAATAAATAAATTTCATGGAAAAGGGTGTAGAGCCTAAGGAAATTTGTACAATATATTAACCAAAATACACAAAAGGAGTAAAAAAAATGTTTTGATTATATATATTTTTTTTATTATTTTTTTTATTAAATAATATAAAACATAAAAAATATTGCAATTCAATTAAGCATAAAATTGTATAACATAAACATTAATTGATGTTATGGAAAAAATATGCATTTAATACAAAGTTTAATGTCATTTCAAAGGTACGGAAACATAAATATCATATATTTACAGAAAATTAATTAATTTTTAAATTGGCACTGACTCCATGAAAAGTTTGAAAACAAGTTCTTTCGCGAGAAATGCATAAATGTACATTGCATTTAATGCAAATAAAAAATGTTCGTCCTGTACACCCAATATTCTTACACCTTGTCGGATTGCTCAGCCCATCATGAGCTGGAAGGTGTTCAAGCTTGTCTTCAATAATCTCACGTATAGGCCGAGCTTCATACTTTTTTTTGCTGGTTGTGGGTTCAATGTCATTGTCAAGAACACGCAGAGGTCTGCCACGCTTCCGAATTGTACCATCTTTTGCAGAAAACACTAGATGATTTGCCACACTCATCCGGAAATGGAGTAAGTCCAAAATGTTTTTTTTTGGAATATTCAATAAACTGCAATCTTTTTTATAGAGCAGCCAGGAAGCTACCATAGCAAAATCAATGAAATGAGAGATTAGGCGTAGTGTCCATTTTGTTGACTTCAGAAATATTCTATAGTAACTGATAAGTTGATCTAATAAATCAACGCCGCCCATTGAGAAGTTATACTTTTGTATAATTTCCGGCCTTTTTACATCCAAAACTTGCTTTGACTTCTTGCAATATCTCTTAACAATGTCTTCCTCACCCCTTGCTACAAAATTTGAGGCAATATGAATAGCTCTGCTATCCTGCCACTTTATCAAGCAAATTTTGTGATCATTGCTCACTAAGCTATCCATTGCACCACGTCCTCTTTTTTGCAACTCTTTGTCTGAACTTAAACATGCTGTTCCAAATCTGTTAATACGTGCGGTTCCAGCAGCATTTATTCTTAACTGCGTAAGGATTTCAAGCAAATTGTATGAGTTAAAAAAGTTATCAAAATAAAGGTTATGGCCGGACTTTGTTAATCTTTTAATAAGGTGCAAAACTATTGTTGTTGAAAATCAATATTTTGCTAAGATTTCTGAATCAATTTTAGTTTGTTTTCCTTGGTATAGTTCAAAGTCATACGGAAATCCAGATTTTCCACATAAAACATAATTTTTGATACCCCACGGGTTTGGCTTTCCTTTATGATAAACTTTACAGGAAAGCCTTCCTTTAAAGGGAATTATTTGCTCATCGATGCAAACATCCTGCTCCACTGGTTCTTTCAAGCATCGGTTTCGTATCGTATTAATTAGTGGACGTACTTTTATGAACTTGTCATCACAACCATTAGGAATAGACAAATTATCTATGAAATGAAGACATTTTCTCAGCTGATTAAATCTCCTTACTGTCATTGATTCTTTAAAAAGAGAAACACCCAATGTTGGGTCCCAAAACAAAGAAAGTCTGCGTAATTGCATGCTTCCCATAGCGATTTGAAGGCCTATCAGAACCTGAATCTCCTCCTTCGTGGCACTTTTAAAGCCTGCAATGGTGTTTTGTGTAGCATACAAGTTTGTAAAAAATGTAGTACTTTCAAAAAGTTCGTTGGTAAAGAATTGCTTAAAATATTCAAAAGGTTTTCTTAGATTGTTTTCTTGTGGAGCATCACAGGGTTCAAACAGAAATGGATTCGGTTCATACTCTAATCTACGCCATTTTATGTCTTTTTTCAACGTAATTTCGTATTCTGGCCGAAAAGAGTTTTCACATGTTGTTACGGATTCAGCTACTTCTACCGGCTCACTTGCATCGCTAATAAAATTTAATTCATGCTCACCGGACTTTTCATGTACAATATCGAAACCATCTCGAAATTCATCAAAGTTTTCCTCAAAAATTTGTTCGTTCGTGTTATTATGCCTTATAAAAAATTTATAAGAATCTCGTCCTCAGGATCAATCTCTTCAATTTCACCTTCAGTACCGGTTTCAGCTGCTTCCCTTGTTTCACTTTCGTCATCCTCATAGTCCGATAAGTCCGCTTGTATATTTTCCAAAAAATCAGAAATTTCTTTTACTGTCAACCCCTTTTTACGCAAACTCATTGTTAAAAAGATCCTGCAAATCCTATAATTTACTGAAAAAATATTCGAAAAATTAGCAACCCTTCACGTATTTTGTGCAATATATTGACCAAATTATTTATGTACAATATATTGGATCTTAGCTTTTGCGTTATTTGTACAATATAATGTACAATATTTTTAAGTTGGTAAAACAATTTTTTTTAAACGTTTTTTAAAATTTTTTTTTTAAATAAGTAACAAATAGAATATAAGCTCTTATTTAAAACTTAAATAAAAAAAGATATTGTTGAATTACCTGCTTTAAATAATTTATTTTCTTTCCTCACTTGTTATAACACGCAAATGCAAAGAGGACTGTTTTTGAATTTGAAATAAAAAACTAACTATGCTCGGTATCTCACTCAAATTTGAATTTCAAAAAGTCAAAGCATGCTTGATTTTAAAATAACGTTTATTTTTTCGCAAAACTTTCAATAGCTACGAAAACAGATGAAGTTAAAATATACAATTTTTTGTACAATATATTGTACAAAATCAACGAAAGGGTTAATGCCGATTCCACAATAGCACCCAAATAAAGAGAACGCCGGGTTATACTATTGCGGGACAAAGGTAATTTTCTAATAAAATTAGTTTTACAACGGAGTTTTGCAAAAACTTTACTCAATGTATTTTTGACAAATGGCCCATCTAAAAGTTGCCTTCCCTTTTTTACAATATCTAAACTTATTAAGTTAGATAAACCCATTTTTAAATTCTCCTCCACCATATCTTCATCATTTTCTTTAGATTGATTTACCCATTCCTTCAACTTTTCAATATAATTTTCTTATAAATTTTAAATTGTTTTTCTTTTTCTTCCCCCTGCAAATAATTCATGTCTGTGTGAACATCTTCAAAATGTTTTTTAAAATTATATTTCTTAGTTTTTTTAAATGTCTTATGACAAATAAGACATTGCATGTCATCAAAAGCATTTTGTAACATAAAATACTTTTCGGCTGACATCATAAATATATCGCAATAATTTCAATTTATGTGTTCACTGACAGCAGTCTCGATGACGATTAAAATGTAAAATAAGACACAGAAGTTCTGCAAGTGCAGTTTGTCTCTCCCACTCAACATGCTGATTTCCTATTGGTTGATTGACGATCAAACAAAAGAGCGTAAGTATACGTTTGAGTTTAATTTGCTGATATCAGCCACTACTGGGCATCTTTTATATAGGCGAGCGTGATTAACACTTGGAGCGTCGTGTTGAGTGCCGCTCACTGGTGTCATAGTGTGAGTGTGTAATTCGCTATGGTGTGACTGGTTATTCTCTCTTGCTCAGAGCGCCATGGTGAGTTGGCGTTCGATGATGTTATAGGGTAAGTACCCCTCATGCGCCTTGGTGACCGGATACTCTCCTTTTCGCTCAGAGTGATATGTTGAGTTGTCGCTCACCCGATGTTATGCTGACGGCGTATATTTTCTTTAGCTCGGAGCGCCATGTTGGTGGCCACTCAGGATGATGGTAGTGTGAGTGGCTGGTTTTTTAATATGGCGATTGATGTTTTTCCCGCTCAGAATGATGTGTTGAGTTGTCGCACACCTGTTGTATTTAACGTCCGTGGTCTCCGTGCTTTCCGCAAGGAGAAGAGAGACCAAAGACGGGGAGCTAAAGAAAAGACTTTATTGTTAAATTATACTAGCGTTAGCTAGAGTCTTTTATTGTATTTTTAGGTTTACTTAATAAGGCCCGCTGTCTAGGCGAGGCTGCGACCTTAGGAAGTTGATTCTAAGTTAGCTCTGTCAGTTTCTGGTCGACCGCGGGGTTAATAAAGGAAAGTCCTCACTTTCCAATGATGGCCAAAATTTCCAACCATTCCAATAAATCCAATAAGTGGAAATTATTTACCAATACATAATTAAAAAAAGTGCCTACTCAATATGTAAAAGTAAATTTACATATTGTCATTTTACTTTCCCCTTAGCGGTACGCGATCACGCACACTTTACATGCTAGGGTAGGTAAATGAACGGCTTTATGCTGACCGTGCAAGCTGATGCCGATGCACCCAACAGTGCAATGTCTTGGTTTTGTTGCCGCCGACGTTGTAGCCAGAAACACTTGACAACTAAAAGCAAAACATTGGTTTTGTTTGTTTGGTAATTTAAGCGTGTGCGCTTAAATTAGGTCAGTCTTTTTATTTTCATGAACGCCGGCAATTTGAGTCACCGTACTCAAATTGGGTCTCGGTCGTTCGTTCATAATAATAAACAAAAGGATGTTTGTTATTTATGCGCTTGTACTAAGAAATCTGCTATACGGTGACGTATAGATTAAACAGATTTTTTGTACCGCATTCTAAAAAGTATTATGTTCTTTATTGGTTTTTTGGTTAATTGTTTTTAGGAACATCGTGTGAGGTCGGGGTGTACAAAGTGTACAGGCGAATGTTGTGGGATACAACATCCCTCCCCCCTTATAAAAGAAAATTTTTTCCTTGAAGAGGCAAAAATTTTCTGCAGGTCGGGTCGATGTTCAGAAACTGACATAGCTTTACATTACACTGTAAAGCTTAAATTTATATACATTTTTTTTTTCGCAATTAACTTATTTTGATTAGTTAAATATATAGTAATAGTACAGTGCAACTTCGATAATCCGGACACATATAGTTTTAGGCTCGGTCGGATTATCGAGGCATCCGGACTATAGTAGGTCAAAAATTTTTGAAATAATCTAAGTGAATTAAAACATGAATTTGCTCTGTTCTTGCAGATACGTACATATACTTATTCAAAAACAAAAATAATACTAAATAGAATCCATATTTTTATGTGTATGAATATACATACTATGGTTTATTAAAAAACGAAGTTATTTTGTGCTGACTAACTTTGTTAAGGTGGCTAATTTTGGCTTTTTCTTCTAGCCTCTTCAACAAGAGAATATCCTTTATATCCAAATTATTCTCCTCAGCCCACTGAATGCAAAGTGTAAATGATTTCTTTGCATCTGCATTAGAGATCTTTGTTTTTACATTTATTACCATCAAGTCGTCTTCAGAGTCTGTGAGCAAAACTGACGAATTATTTGGTTTAGCATGTTGTATTATTTCTTCGTCTGAAAAATCCAATGAACATTCATTTGCACCAGTTGCCCAATCATTGATATCTTGTTCAGTGATGTCATTACTGAAATTCATAGCTCCAATCATATTTTGGATGGATTTAATATCAGCAGACATGCTATCAGACTGCAGTTCATGGCGCAAAACCTGAAGCGGTATCATATCTTCATCATCCCAGCACGATGCAGGTCTTGGCCACAATGCACACCAGCTTTTCTGAATATTTCTTTCACTAATGCTTTTCCATGCTAAGTTCAAGAAGCAAACAGCATTTTTAAGGTTAAACATTTTTAAAACTTTAATAACGTCGACGTCATCATCATTTTCGGATAAAATATGGTGCAGTAACTGCTTTCTGTAAGCAACCTTTACATTTTGGATTAAATTTTGATCCATAGGCTGTAAGATTGCCGTACAATTTGGTGGTAAAAACAGAACTCTGAAATTTGGGTCAAAATTAATTTCATCCGCTTTTGGATGAGCATTGTCTAATATTAATAATGCTTTCAGTGGTCTGTTAACCTGTGTAAGATACCCTTTTACTTCTGGAATAAAATGGTTTTTGAACCAGTCGAAAAAAAGTGACGTTGACATCCATCCTTTATTAGTTGATTTATATACCACTGGCAGCTTACAACCTTTAAAGGCTCTTGGATTAGCAGATTTGCCAATAACCAAAAGAGGCAGTTTATGTGTTCCTGCAGCATTTGAACATGGCATAAATGTCAAACGATCTTTGGAAATTTTTCTTCCTGGGGCTGATTTTTCCTCTGCATGCACCCATGTGGTACCAGGCAACACTCTCCAGAAAGCAGCAGATTCGTCTGCATTATAAACTTGCTCTTCACTCAAATCCATCTCAGCAACAATCTCGGCAAACTTTTTTTTAAAAGGCTCTACGGCGGTTTCATCGCTGGAAACTTTTTCGCCACAAATTTTAAGAAAACGAATACCATGCCGTAACTTAAATTTATCTAACCAGCCTGAGCTCGCTGAAAAATCGTCCTTCCCCGTCATCTTTTCGTAAAAGAACTTGGCCTTAGCTTTTAAAATTTCTGATGAAATCGGGATATGTTTGCTTCTTTGTTGCAAAAACCATGTATAAAGAGCTTCCTCTACCTCTGGATTTTCTGCTTTTTTCATAACTTTTCTATTTCCTAAAAGAGAGTTTATTATAAAAATGGTTTAATAGATTGTATTGGCTCAAATGTTACCGGGTCCATTATAGGTGTTCGAAACAAATTGTTTTATCTTCTCCTTATTTTTTTTAATGTCGCAAATCGTTGATTTGGCAACATTGAATTTTTCAGCAACCTGCCTTATAGTTTTTCCTTCATCAAGACATTGTAAAATATCACACTTTTGCCTTAAAGTTAGTGTTTTATGTTGACGCTTATTATTTGAGAACATAGCACTTGGTACGAAACACGCTTCCCAGGGAAAGAACTGAAACTGAATAAGTGACAATGCAAAATGTGAATCAAAGTGCGAATAACAAAGCATGTGAGGTACGAAACTAGACATCCACGCTTATGAGGGAAAGTACCGAAATTGAATAATTGACATAGCAAATGGTGAATCATAATCAGCAAATGCAAAATGAAAATGCAAAAAGAGCGAAACGATGGGTACATACACAAAAATGCAAAGAGCAAAAGAGCATAAAACCAACAAATGCAAACGTAAACAAGCCAATACCGTGCCACACATGCAAAGCTTTCAATGTAGTGGTGTCCATAGCTAATCATAATGCGAATAACAAAACATGAGAGCGTAAAAAAAATTTGTCCGGATTGAAGAGGTAAAAATTTTAACCCTTGGGCAACATCCTTCCTTACAACCCTTTCACTGACATCCTTGGTACAGCTGTACCACTATATAACTTATATTGAAAAAATGGTCTATTACATTGAAAACAAAATAAATTTTTAGTTTATATATGCTTTGCATCAAAAATCTTTTATTATTATTATTTTTTTCATTATAAAAAGGAAAATTAAAGGTGCAAATTCAAAAAGCACAAAATAAAAGGTTGAAAAATAAATGTACAAAATATTGAAAGAAGAAACTTATTCGCATTTTTTGCATGTATGTTGGACGATGCTATGCTGAGCACATACAGGATCACCACATTTCGAGCACGTCTGCCGTGTTTTACGATATCTTTTATCGTGAATCACACACAGCTTACAACAGCCTTTTACTGCAGTTGGACCTGATGCTGACGATGTTGAGGCAACAGTTGTTTTCATAACTACTGATCCGCCCAACATATCGGTAATTGCATTTTTAGTGATTGTTTGAGCCATAATGTGTTTATTGTTTACACGACGATCTAATTCTTTTTGCACGAGCTCCTTGGAAAGCGAATGTAAGCTTTCACGCCGTGCCTCCGTTTTATTAGATGGATGAAAAGTCGAATATATAATGTGTGTAGCTAGGGCAGCTACGTCTAAAATGTTAAAGAAAAACGCGTAGGGCCAGCGTCGAGTTCTTCGCTTGCATGTGTACGTCCCAAGCATTTGATCCATCGAGTCTACGCCGCTTTTGTATTTATTGTAATAATGTATGGCCTCGGGCTTCTTTTGAGTACCTCGAGTGCTCATATCATAGTGTACCGTGGAAAGCAGTAACACGCATTTATTTTTTTTCGGAACATAGCTGACCATAGACGTATCGTTGTTGTCAGAATTGTGGAAACCAAATAATGATGAGTGTACTTCACGGCGTCTGTTTGATCGAAATTCTTCTGGAACGCAAGTCTTATTTTTTCGTAAAGTTCCCACATATGCTAAGTTGTTGGACATAAGATTTTTGCACAGCGGAAGTGATGTAAAAAAATTATCTCCCACAACTGTTCGACCCGTGTTGTAATACCTCTGAACTAAACGTTTCACAACATTTTCTCCAACATTTGTTTGTTGCTGAGCTCCTGGCGGTTTGCCGGTATAAAGTTCTCCTTGCAAAGGAAATTTAGTTATCGCATCGCAGACCCAAAATACTTTTATCCCGTACTTTGCTGGTTTACTTGGAATGTACTGCGTGAAACGTGTTCGACCTCTGTATGGATACAATTGCTCATCAACAGTCACAACATCGTTGGCTTTATAAAGCCGATTCAAATTAGAATTGAGCATAATGAACATATCACTTATCGCAGCAGCTTTATCCCTTTCTTCTCTCCGAGTACGTGTAGCACTGTTGTCAAATCGAATAAAACGATTTATAGTGTGAAATCTCTGACGCGTCATAGTAGCTCGAAATATCGGAAACCAATCTGTTTTCCATAGCTCAATGGTGTGCTGATAGTTGGATTTTGTGACACCTGCGGCTATTAGAAGTCCAAAGAACGCATAGATTTCATTGACTGTAACAGTTGTCCATATCCGCAGTTGTGCGAGAGGTTTTGTTTCATTAAAGTTTCTAAAAACCTCTTCAGCTTTTCTATTTGTCTCTCTGACAATGATGTCTACCATTTCTTGAGTGATTAACTGTTTGAAGATTTCTAGTCGCGAAGCGTGTTCAAGACGTTTCGATGGGCCCCCTTGCTGACGAACGATGTTATGTGCCCGTATTTTGGATGGAGATGGAGGCGTCTTGCACCATTTCGTGCCATCTTTGGCTGTAAAGAAATCACCGTTATCATATGTTCCTTCTTCTTCAGGTTGCATAATTTCAATTTCAACGTCTTGGTCCTCATCAGAATCCACGTCTGCGTCTGCGTCATACTCGATACGAATTTCCCCTTCTGCATCTGAAGCTTCTTCCTCATTTGGGACGTAATCAGGATCATCATCTGAATCTGCCTGAAATGGCTCCACAAAATCTCTTGACTCGATGTTTTCGTCATCGTCATGCGCCATATATAGGGCAAGCTTATCGTAGCATTCTTGCTGTTCTCGTTCATTCATTCGTAAAAACCTTCTAGAAGTGATCATATAGCAAATCTCCAGCCTCTGCAGGCATTTCACTTTGTTGTGAATTCATCTAAGCACAATAAGAAAAAAACACTTTTTTTGCAATTCAAAGTCTACAGCGGACAAACAAATAAATAAGTACTAACCTGTAATAAAATGCAGAAAACACGAACGAACACGCTAGCACAGCAAAAGCAAATTTTTGTTATACTAAAACACGTGTGATCGAAACCACAGCTGAATTACACTGCGACAATTCTAATTCTGCAGCGGACAAACAAACAAATAAGCATCATAAATGCAGAAAACATGCACAAACATGCACTATTCATCAATTTTCCATACAAATATCTTTGTGGTACAATTGTACCAAGGATGGCAGTGAAGGCATAGATGTACGTTTGCCACTCCCACCGATTAACGAGACATGAACAGACAAAACAAATGTGATCATTACATTCTTAAATGTATATTTAAGGCATTCATAAAGTTTCAGCTCTTTAGATGCACAAATAATAGCAAAATTTTGTTTTCAAAGTTCAAATTGGTACAGCTGTACCAAGGATGTCACACAAGGGTTAAATTGTCCGAAATGTCGAAGCGTCCGAATTATTGGAGTGACCGGATTGGCGCATGTCCGGACTATCGAAGTTGCACTGTAATTGTAATTGAGTTATTTAAAAATTAATGATTAATATATATATGTATCTTTTTTTTTGTGTTTATTATGTCTATATATTTTTTTTTTGTTTTTTTGTTTGTGAGGTTATACCCCTGACAAATAATTATATGTGCAATACGAAAAACTGAATTGTAGATAAGAAAATTAAAATAATTGTTATATTTTTTTTTTATTTTTTTATGTATTTGTGTGTTCTTTTAAATCAACAAAAAAAATTATTATTATTTCAATTCTTTAAACAAAAAAAAAAGGATAACAAAAAAACTCAATAGAAAATAATTATATGTGCATAAACAGAAATTTATATATATTCAGCTTGGTCTCCAATATTATATTATATAATAATTATAATATTATAATCTGTCAATAAGATATTGTGTTGCCCTTGTGAATTAAAACTTGCTGCAGTCTACGGGGCATAGAACCTACCAAGTTTTTTAAAGTTCTTACATCAATCTTATTCCATTCGGATAATATTGCTTCCTTAAGTTCCTTCAGCGTGGTGTATTGAGTTGACCTTGAAAAGACCTTTGCAGAAAGGATTCCCCAGAGATCCTCTATTGGATTTAGGTCGGGACTTATGGCTGGCCATTCCAATACCGGGATGTTGTGCTCACTCAGAAAGCTTTTTGTGGTACGAGCGACATGGACCGGAGCATTATCTTGTTGGAATGTCCAATCGTCCCCATATAACTCACCAGCAAAATCTATTAAATTATTCTCCAACAAATCTACATATATTTCAGCATTCATTTTAGTCGGGACGAAGCATATTCTAGACTTTCCTCGTGCTCCAAATGCAGCCCAAACCATGAGAGATCCGCCACCGTGGACTCGCTTGTAGCGTGTTTGCCTAGGGTTTCGCGGATCTCGCCAATATTTCTGTAGACCATCGGGACCGTCCAAGTTGAACTTTTTCTCATCACTAAATACGACGCCTTCAAATTCCTCGTCCCATAATTTATACTTTTCCGCGAAGGCAATACGGGCATTTTTATGACGCTGTGTTAAACGTGGTGTCGCTATTTTATTTTCATAGTTTAAGCCTAATTCGCCTTTAATTATTTGTTGGACACTCTGCCTTGTAATATGAATACCTAGTTCCACCTTTATTTGCCTGCAGCTCATGTTTTCATGTGTAGCTAAATTGCGAATACGTCGTTTTGTTCTCTGGTTAATTGTTGGGATGCGTCCACTGCGCTTTGTACTGCCGTAGTTTTCGGGGTCCTTAAGGAAATTTGAAATCGTGTTACGATGACGTTGTAATTCAGCCGCGATTTCGCCTATTCCCTTGCCTGCAAGACGCATTCCCCTTATTATACCGCACTCTGTTTCGGAAAGTTCAGTTCCACGGGGCATTTTCACCTAAAAGCAAACTATAAATCTCCTTTTCTCTCAAAATATACACTTATGACAGATATTTTTACTCACCTGAGTCCAGATTTGTATATTAGTCACGAAAAAAGAAAACCCTGTTCACTCTTGCACAGCAGAAACACAAATGGTACCCGATGCACATATAATTATTTTCTACTGCTTTAAAATAACTAGAAACCATAATCTCAGATAACGGGACCACGAATGAAGTGAAGAATGAAATAAAAATATCATTGAGAGAGTCTAACTTAAGCAACAAAAATTGTTAAAGAAAGCAAGAAAATAACCGTTAGTTTTGATGAAGAACCCAGCAAACAAATTTTAACACGTTTGCACATATAATTATTTGTCAGGGGTATAATTAATGCAAGTTGTGTTTTTTTTTCTTATTATAATCATTTTAAGCATAAAAATATATTATTATATTTTCTTGTTACCGAAGTATAAGTTAGTGACTTTTTAGGTACATTTTTTTTTCTAAAATGTTTATTATTTTTTTTAATATATATATATAAATGTGCTTCTCTCTTTTTTTTTTTTTTTTTTTACTCTTGATTGTCTTTTTCGCTCGATATACATACCGTATCGGCCCGGATAACGACAACCCAAGTAATTTGCTAAAAAAAAATAATTTTTTTTTTTTTATTACGAAATGTCAATTTGACGAACGACCTAGGAAAATTGGCTAAAACCTAATCTGCCAGGAATCTGAAACTGCTAGCAAAGGAAACAAAACTGATCTCTTTTTTTTTTAAATGATAACAACTTTGGGGTGTTTTTTTTATATTTTTTATTATTATTATTTTATGTTACATGCTATTTATATATCCCATCAAGGTACCTTTTTTCGCGCCATTCCTGCGCTTTTAGTACCAGTTGGTACTCTGCCGCGAAATCCGCGGTATCTTCTTCATCCCCGTAAATTTGCATTGCCCTGTATTTCTTTATGGTTTCCTGCTCCTTGGTTTTTTCGATGGCCTCCCTGATTTCTCGGATGGCGGCCTCCTCATTGTCGTAGTCGTCTTCTGTCGTCCTTGCGTCCAATGTATGACCATACCATCTTCATATGGTTGATTTTGGCTTCTTTTGTTATTTCTTGCATTGTGTTGTTAAAAAGTGTACTGAATGAATTTTGAATTTGTGCTCTGATTTTTATAGCAAAAATTTTGCTGATTTGAAAATTTCTGGCTCAGGGTCGTGGAAAGTTTTTGTTATTTTTGCTGTGTTGGGTTTTACTTCGTTACATATGTATGTTGTGCAGATGGTGGCAAAACAAACCGTGGCTTAGCGTAGTTGTCTTCTGAATTTTCCTTTGTGTGTGTTATGGTTTGTTTTTTGCTACCATGTGTGTAACGGGTGTATATTTTATAGACCACGCAAAGGGTTAGGACAACGATAATGCCGTAGATCAAGCTATAGTGATGCACATCATGCTTATTTATCTGATGTACATTCGTATTTTCATCGGCTTTTTGGTCCGAAATTAGTTTAAATAAATAGTTTAACTCGTGAGTATCGAAGTTTTTGTTTAGTACGACCGGTTGTAGGACTTTGTTTGTTTGTGTAGTGTTTTTTTGATCGTGTGTAATCTGTGAAATGTTTAATGGAGGAAGGTAATAGTTGTTGACGGTTGTTATTTTTGTGCTAGAACTTCTTAATGTTAAGTCGCGTGTTTTTATGTAGCAATTTTCATCAAGGTCGATTATGGCTGATTTTGTTAAAGTTAATGTTTCAACTTTCTCTTCACATATGATGTTTATCTGATATTTGTCTATTGTTGAGTATAACCATCTGTTTGCTTGAGTGAGTTGAATCCACACTATTGCTATGTCTGTTTTTCTTATTTCGCAATTTGTTGGTAGGGTTTGTTCGTTTGTTAGTAATTTAATAACGCAGTTGGCAGTTTGAGTATTTATAGTGTAAACTGGATGTTCTGTGTGACATAGATGCTGTTTGTTTTCGATTTTGATGCAGTTTTTTAGTTCTTCGGTTGTAACCTCGTAGTAATGTTCTCTCTCGTGATCGATGGCAATTTGTTTAATATCGGAGTTTATAAAAATAAGTTTGTTTGAGTGAGTCGTAGGAAATGGAATAACGTTATAAATTTGATATGTAGTGCTAAATGATAGTGGAATTGTGATTTTGTAAATAATTTTATTGTCCATTATTTTTGAATGCATTGATGAAATTTGATAAAGTTCTAGTATGTTATTATTGAGAATAGAGGGGAGTCTTAAGTTGGACGGTAAAGATTTCCTTATAGTGGTTAGTATTATTTTTAATTGTTCTGGTAATATAATTGATGGAAGCGGCTTTTGCTGAATTTGTTGAATTGGTTCACTGATAATGTTGATGTTGCTGCTCTTGTTGAATTGGGACTTGCTAGTGTTGATGCCAGGAGGCTCTTAGTAGCCTTATAGCTGGTTACCCTGGTCTTCGTTTAGAGTTGGGCCAGGAGACTTCACGTCTTAAAGCTGGTTAACATGGTCTTTTTTTTATACTTTTCGCTTTTATACGTTTTTGTTACTTTTTTTCTTTCACTCGCCGCTGTTTTAGCCTCGGCACGCTTTAAAAAATTTTATTATGTTTTTTCAAATTTCACTTGCCGTTGTTTAAGCCTCGGCACGCTTGTAAAAACTTTATTATATTTTTAAAATTTCACTTGCCGCTGTTTAAGCCTCGGCACGCTTTAAAAACTTTATTATTTTAAAACAAAAACTTTACTTTTGGGTTTGTTATTTTATTTTTTTCTGGGATGGAGCGTATCCCACCGCTGCCACCAAATGTTGTATTTAACGTCCGTGGTCTCCGTGCTTTCCGCAAGGAGAAGAGAGACCAAAGACGGGGAGCTAAAGAAAAGACTTTATTGTTAAATACTAGCGTTAGCTAGAGTCTTTTATTGTATTTTTAGGTTTACTTAATAAGGCCCGCTGTCTAGGCGAGGCTGCGACCTTAGGAAGTTGATTCTAAATTAGCTCTGTCAGTTTCTGGTCGACCGCGGGGTTAATAAAGGAAAGTCCTCACTTTCCAATTGTTTTGTTTGCTTGGTTTCCGTACTTTCCGTACGGAGAAGGGGATCCAAGAAGGGGTTTTAGCGCAACGAAAAATCAAACACTTCCTCTTGAGCTGACTGTTAGCTCCACTCTGCCTCGAGTCTTCGCACTGACCGCCGCTTATTACCTTCGCTCACACACACATACATCACATTTACCCTCGCCATGTACCAACATATGCTTGTGCATAGTACAACGCTGTCGTTGCCTGCGACGCCGCTGATGGCTTGAGCGTACGCCGTAGAAACTGTTTGTTCAGCATTTAGGGTAGGTAAATGCACTGTCGTTCTTGAAGGTCTCGCAGTTTAAGTCATTGCGCTTGGCGACATATGATATGTTTAGGCAAATGCACTATTTCAAGGTCTCGCACTTGAAAACATATCAAAACCATTGCGCTTCATGATGTACGATATCCATAAGTCATTGCGCTTTGCGACATATGATATGTTTAGGCAAATGCACCATTTGCAGGTTTCGCACTTGAAAACATATCAAAGTCACCGCACTTAATGACGTATGGATAGTGTGTGTGTGGTCGGGATTTGTAGTGGTTGCGACTTCAGGTCACAACACAATGATGGCCAAAATTTCCAACCATTCCAATAATTTCCAATAAGTGGAAATTATTAACCAATACATAATTAAGAAAATTGCCTACTCAATATGTAAAAGTAAATTTACATATTGTCATTTTACTTTCCCCTTAGCGGTACGCGATCACGCACACTTTGCATGCTTTGCACAACAAAGTGTACAGGCGAATGTTGTGGGATACAACGCACCATATGTTATGCTGGCGGCGTATATCTTCTTTCGCCCAGGACGCCATGTTGATTGTCGCTCATCATGCTGTTAGTGTGAGTGTACGACTTAATATGTAGCGACTGGTGGGTTTTGTCGCTCAGAGCGCCGTGGGGAGTTGGCACTCACCATATGATATGTTGACTGCGGATATTCTCTTTCGCTCAGAGCGCTATGTTGGCGCGCTAATATGGCCATTGATGTTTCTCTCGTTCAGAGCGGCCTAGTGATGTTGTAGAGTAAATATCCCGGTGTCGTATGGGAACATGGCCGTCGTTCTCTCGCTCAGAGTGTCGTCTTGGAATGCCGTTCTTGGGTATGGTAGTGTACGTGCATGATGTTCTTGGTCTTCTGATGGCATGTTTTAGCGGTTCTTCTGGCGTGATTGCTCCGTTGCTATCTGGCGTCTCTCTAAATGTGTGTGAGAAAAGAACGCTCCCTGTCGGGAATTGAAGTTAAATTCAAGCTAACAAATGGTTAGTCAAAGATGAGTCACAAGTGGCTCGAAAGCTGACTCATTTTCCTTGTTAAATCCTATTCAGTTTTTACACATGACGGTATTGCAGTGAGTCAGTACTCACTCACTCTGCATAAGTTTCAGTTAACCACAAGCTAGCTCACTATTAGTTAGTTTCTGGCGCATTATTTAATAGTGCACAACTGACTAGCTTATGACAGACTTATCATAAGCTAATCACATACATAAGAAAATCAACGAAAAATAATTTAAAACAAACTTTATTATTATGGAAGTAAAACTATAAGATAATTAAATTAAAAATGTATTACAAATTAAATTCAAACTTCACGATATGTACATATATTTAAGTAAAACTATAAAAAAATGAAATATTTCAATCTGTGGTATTGAAAATTAAATTAAAACTTCACGATGTGCATATTTATGTTATTTATGGTTGGTTAGAAGTGATGTCCCCTCATTATTGTTCTTATTAGATATGGTTTCCTTTTTCTTGTTCACACAAACCGATTGAAAATGTCGCTTCCTAACCAGCTTAAACGCATTTCTCAGCGCTTTTTCTGGATCTTCTTCTCCATTGCTACGAATTGCATCTATTAAATAATAAAAATATTTGGATGAAAAAAGAAAATGTGAAAACATTAATATATTTGCTTAGTACCTATCAAAACATTAAAAAGTCGTTTAAATTTTTTTAAACACAGTTTTCCGTGAATACCATCAAGGTTAGAGGCGACAATGACGTCCACTGAAGAAATTTTCGTTTTATTTAATATTTATTTAATTTAAAAAACCACACTTTCCTTTATTTTTTATTTTCACTTTATTTTCACGACACGTGTCTGCTCAAATTTCAAGCTTAACTGAAAAAAATAGACAAAAAACACATCACCCAATGCTTAACAGCGTTGATGTGGTGTTGTTGTACAACAACACCTCTCGCTATCACTTTATCTACATACATACATCTTGACATCACCGTTCACAGTTATGTTTCGCTTTTTTTTTCATGGAAATTTGTGAATTTTGTTACTATGGTTAAATTTTTACATACATCTACATCAGCTTTGAGTGAGCATGAAGCTAGGTCATTGCTGCATAACCATTCAGTCGGTTGTTAACATGTTAGCAATGAGTTAACTTGATTATGAGTGAGCTCGCAAAAGTCCGACAGGGGCTCTGTATTATCGCTCATTGGTGTGTGTGTAAATCTTGACAAGTTATACTAACACACTTAACCTTCTCCCGCCCCATTCCTATCTCTTGTCTTTTTACTTAGGTTTTGCTTAACCCTACTTCTACCGTGGGGTCTGTTAGTTCTGATCATGAGATTTGAAATTTAAATATTCCAACTCCGACTATATGGGATATTTTAGTTTTTTCTATTATTTTCAAATGAAACTTTTTCATGATTCTAGTTATGCGAATTACCCTTCAGAATAATAATTCTATATTTTCTGAATGATATTTCACAGTAACTGTGAATTGATTTATTGAATAAATGTTTTGAAGAGTTGCAATATTTAGGTTTAAATTAATCACCCCAATTAAATAAGATGATGAGTTCTTTGACTGAAAGATAATGATTAAAGTCAATTTGAGAGGAAAGATGACCGAAAAGAAGTAAATTAAATCTTTGCAAAAACAAATCATGCATCATCAGTAAGTGTTCTCTCGTCCCTATATAAACATTTCCTGTTATGTCTTTGATACTAAATAAATTTCTTAAAACATTTAATATTATATTGTCCTGATTTAATCCTTATAGTTGATTTGAATGGGCATAATTCGATCTGTCTAATTCTTTCCAATAAAATGAAAAATCCTTTTTGTCGGACGAAAGCTCCTCATGATCATTGATCACTCCAAACATTAAAACTGCTTGATGTAGAAGATAAAACCAAGTAAATTGATGAATAATACAGGAAAGTAATGTTCTAGTGAGATCAGATTTATTTTGAATGATTGTTAACAAGTTTGTATATAACTGAGATGATATTTGATTATTAGAAGAAGATAAGTCATTTATCGACTGATCATCTATCCGATCAGATATTGATTTAATCTGAAGTTCTACATTTCTTAGAGAGATCAAAACTAACGTATAAAGAGTTTTTTTGAAAGTTGGAAATATAATTGGAATCAAGGGGACAATTGTTTAATATTCCAAAGTGTGAAGCATCCATAATGAAAAATCTTGACATTGGTTGGACAGAATTTAGGGACAAAGGGTCATTTAACATGAAACGGTAAGCATAAGGATATTTAATAGATGATAAATCATTTTTGTGTAATTATTTAGATTGAAATTTTTCACAAAACTCCAAGGAGTTAATTCTTATGGGAGAATCTAAATGAGTACTTAATAGACTGGGAATTTTTGGCGATTCTACATAATCCTACTGTTGAGTTTAATGTCCGGGGTCTCCGCGCTTTCCGCAAAGAGAAAAGAGATGACAGGACGGGAAGCTGAGTAAAACGACTGAGTTTTGTTTTTTAGAACTAGCGTTTTACTGCTAGAGACTTTTTATTTAAATGTTGTTTTTTTAATTCTTATAAAGGTCCGCTGTCTAGGCGAGGCTGCGACCTTATAAGTTGACTCTAGTTTAGCTCTGTCTGTTTCTGGTCACATTCCTATAATTTCCAATAAGTGGGAATTATTTGCCAATACATAATCGAAAAAGTGCCTACTCCATATGTAAATGTAAATTTATATATTGTCATTTTACTTTGCCCTTAGCGGTACGCGATCACGCACACTTTGTATGCTAGGGTAGGTTAATGTTTTGAATAATTTTGTTCTGTTGTGTTTTGAAACTTGTGTTGACTGTTGATTACTTGTTGTGTTGTCACTTGATGATGAATTTTTTGGTGGGTTGGGGTTTTTGATATCTTCCTCGTTTTTCTGGTTGCGAAAAAAGATGTCCGTCCGTCCTTTGATTGAGCCGACGATGTTCTTCCTCGGCCGCTAGCCGAACACCACACAGCTTCTTGCTGCTTGAAGCGCCTTTTCTGCCACCACGGCAGGTTGACTGTGCAGCTGTGTTCAGTGACCACAGTGTTACGTGGTCACGTAAACAAACGGCTTTATGCTGACCGTGCAAGCTGATGCCGATGCACCCAACTGTGCAATGTCTTGCTTTTGTTGCGCCGGTGTTGTAGCCAGAAACACTTGACAACTAAAAACAAAGCATTAATATTGTTTGTTTGGTAATTTGAGCGTGTGCGCACACGCACATTGGTATTTGTCGATAAGAGTGTTGTATTTAACGTCCGTGGTCTCCGTGCTTTCCGCAAGGAGAAGAGAGACCAAAGACGGGAGCAATTAAAACGATTAAGTTATTTGTTTTTTTGCTAGCGTTTAAGCTAGTTTTCTTTATTTTAGTGTTTCAAAAAGGCCCGCTGTCTAGGCGAGGCTGCGACCTTTGTAAAACTCGTTCAAATTAGCTCTGCCAGTTTCTGGTCGACGCAGGGGTTTATAAAGAAAGTTTTTACTTTCCAATGATGTTCTTAGTTTCCAGACATTCCTATAATTTCCAATAAGTGGAAATTATTTACCAATACATAATTAAAAAAAGTGCCTACTCAATATGTAAAAGTAAATTTACATATTATCATTTTACTTTCCCCTTAGCGGTACGCGATTACGCACACTTTGCATGCTAGGGTAGGTAAATGAACGGCTTTATGCTGACCGTGCAAGCTGATGCCGATGCACCCAACAGTGCAATGTCTTGGTTTTGTTGCCGCCGACGTTGTAGCCAGAAACACTTGACAACTAAAAACAAAGCATTGGTTTTGTTTGTTTGGTAATTTAAGCATGTGCGCTTAAATTAGGTCAGTCTTTTTATTTTCATGAACGCCGGCAATTTGAGTCACCGTACTCAAATTGGGTCTCGGTCGTTCGTTCATAATAATAAACAAAAGGATGTTTGTTATTTATGCGCTTGTACTAAGAAATCTGCTATACGGTGACGTATAGATTAAACAGATTTTTTGTACCGCATTCTAATTATGAAAAGTATTATGTTTTTTATTGGTTTTTAGTTAAGTGTTTTTAGGAACATCATGTGAGGTCGGGGTGTACAAAGTGTACAGGCGAATGTTGTGGGATACAACATCCCTCCCCCCTTATAAAAGAAAATTTTTTCCTTGAAGAGGCAAAAATTTTCTGCAGGTCGGGTCGATGTTCAGAAACTGGCATAGCTTTAAATTACTCTGTAAAGCTTAAATTTATATACTTATTTTTTTTTGCAATTGTATTAATTAATAGTTGTAATAGAAAAAATTAATGATAAATATATGTCTTTTTT
Source organism: Dichetophora obliterata (assembly GCA_963920525.1). Lineage (NCBI taxonomy): Eukaryota > Metazoa > Arthropoda > Insecta > Diptera > Sciomyzidae > Dichetophora > Dichetophora obliterata. The sequence goes on from OY986438.1 coordinate 191,286,344, forward strand.
GTACATTATGTCTATATATATATTTTTTCTTTTTGTGTGAGGTTATATAATTAATAATATGTGAGTTGTGTTTTTTTTTTTTTTTAAATACAAAAATGAGTAAGGGATATAGCATTAAAAATATATAATTTTTTTTTGTTACCGAAGTATAAGTAATGAGCTTTAGTTAATATTTTTTTTTTATAATTTGAATATTTTTTGACTATTTTCTAATATATATAATTGTGCTTCTCTCTTTTTTTATTTTTATTTTTGTTAATTAAAGTAGAGTAGGTATACAATATGTTATAGCACTAGACCAGTGGTCTTCAACCTTTAGCGGTCTTCGGAACCCTTCCAGCAGATAATGTTTTTCAAGGAACCCCATTTTTTCAAACTTTTAGTGATGTAAAAAAAGTGTTGGATGGTAAATTTCATTTCATTTATTAATTCAATAATACTTAAAAATAATTATGTAATAAAAAATACAAATTTAATGACTAGGTTGTGCCTGTTTTTCATTACAAATCTCATCGAAATTAGGAATAATTGTTGTAATTTGCAGCCGCATGTCATCTTCTGCATCCAGTCTATTTCTGTATTTGGTTTTTGTGGCAATATATAGTGAGAAAGATTTTTCACACATATAAGTGGTAACAAATGGCATAAGAATTTTAATTGCTCGTTTGGAAAGTTCAGGATATTGGTTATAAATTTGGAGCCAAAAATTGAAAATATCACTTGCATTAAATATTGATTTCAATGTGAAGTCAGTTGAGATATCTATCAGTTCTTCTCTTTCTTTCATTTGTAGTTGAAAGGTATCGCAATATTCAATAAATGGGTTTTGTACCCAATCAAAGTTTTCTGACTGAGCAGGAAAATAATCCAAAAAAGTGCTTTGTAACTCCGATAAATGCTGCATCAAATATGTTTTTACTTTTCCATCGAGTTCAGCATTGTTGATGACAAGAATATCATTCAAATTATTAAAGCATTCAGTATTTCCTTTCAAAATACAATCTGCCCAAATTTTTAATTTCATTATGCTTCCATTTATCTTATATTTCACTTTAAAAATATTTGTATTTGGTCCTTGCAGTGAAAGATTGACCTCATTAAAATATGAAAATATATCTGAAAGGTAAGCCATTTGTTGGAGCCATTTTAAATCATTTAATTTTTTTGATAATTCGTGTGAATGCTCAGTTAAAAAAAATCTGATTTCATCTCGTAATTCAAAAAATCTTGTCAATATTTTACCACGATACAACCACCGGACTTCCGTGTGAAGCAATAATGTTTTGTGCAAGCTTCCCATATCTTCACATAACAAGGTGAATAACCTGGAATTTAATGGTCGTGATTTTATAAAATTTACAATTTTAACACAATCATTAAGAACCCCTTTCAGTTCTTCTGGCATTTTTTTGACTGCAAGAGCATGTCGATGAAGACAGCAATGGTTATTCGTAACGTGCGAATTTTTTTGTTTTATGCGTGCCACTAATCCTTTAAAGCTGCCAAGCATTGCCTTTGCTCCATCGGTGCATACATGGTGACATAAATCCCACGATATCTGGTGTTTTTCGAAATATAAATCAATTAATTTAAATATTTCTTCACCTGTTGTTTTGCTGCGTAGAGCTTTACAAATGAGCATATCTTCTTGAATAGCCTTTTCTTCAGTAATGTATCGTACAAAAACCAATAAGATTGCTAATCCAGCAACATCTGTAGATTCATCCACCTGAAGGGAAAAACCATGGATACTATCTTTTAAACGTTTTATGAGTTCCATTTCACAGTAATTTGCCATGTCCTTAATACGCCTTGAAACAGTAGTATCCGAAAGTGGCACGTAATCGAGCATTTTAACGTGTTTTTCTCCTATCATACAGGTAATTATATCTTTGGCACATGGTTTGACTAATTTTTCAGCAATGGTGTAAGCTTCACCCTGTTGAGCAACTCGATAACTCACCAGATAAGATGCTTTCAGTGCATTTTTATTGTCATTACATATAAATTTCGTAAATTGTTCTTTTTTCTGCTTAAGCTCATTGCACTTTCGCTTGAAATAATCAACACTTTTATCTTTTAAATTCTGGTGATGAGATTCAAAATGACGCTTCAATTTTGAAGGATTCAAACAACTGTTTTTTACCACTTTTTCACACTCAACGCATAATCCGTTTGGTTCTTGCTCATTACCAGACCAGGTAAATCCAAACTTTATATATTCTTCATCGTACTTTCGTCTTTTGGAAGTTAATTTCTCGGAATCGGATACTTTTTTTTTAGTGTGGATGTCTTTCAATGCTGTTTCTGTTTCACACAAAGCAGGCGTAATTGTGTCACGACTAGAAGTAGCTTCAATTGGTTTAGCAGGAAGCTTTCCACTTTTTAGCCAAATATCCATTGTAAGAACAGTATTCTAATTTAACATAAATATTTTAGGTAAATTTTATTTTCTATAAAAACTAGGCTTATCTAATAGAATGCTTGCATACCTTCTTCTTGATTAATAATAAGGCGAAGTAAAATGAAAGTTATTCAATTTATTCAGTCGTATGTATCACTATAAACCTTCCCGGCACAGAAACGCAACACAATTGCTCGTTAAACCGTGAATTGTTCTCTATGCTTTGTTCACCATAGAAAAAAGAAAGAAAAAAAGACGCAAACAAGTGTATGCAAGCGACAGTTACGTTTTTCATGGCAATTCGTTCTCACATAATGGCCGTTTTCACACTAGGCGACACCGACACCGAAACATTAACAAAACAAAAACAAAAAAATGTCGACGATATGAGAATGCTTCTCTCCGATATCGTCGCTTTGATCACAAGCTGACGGAACTGACATTTTTAAAATTTTACAGGAGAGCACTTTTAATGTTTTTGAGACTTTAATATTGGACCGTTTTCTGAGATAACGCTAATATCTACAAGCACAAAATTTACACACAAGCTGTGCCATGACTGCAGAAGTCCTCTAGTGGTCTTAATACAATTTCCGAAAAATTTCAGTTCCGTCAATTTGTGATCAAAGCGACGATATGTCGTGTCGGATAGTGTGAAAACGGCCACTGGCTTTCCGTCTTTTTTTTTTTTATTATTGATCTCCAGCAACATATTTGTTTGAATGTATTTAGTACTATTTGGTACTAGATGGCGCTTTTTTCATGCGTAGCAGTTTTGTGTATAAAGCCTAAGGTGATGTCCTCACAGTGCGGTTTCCGTTAATGATTCAAGCGATAACGAAAACGTGTAGTTAAACATAAACTTCTCCAACACTACTATGTATTATATTATACTCAGCGCCGGCGTACACGTTATTTACATTTTAAACATTGTATATTGAAAAGCTGCACTGTTAATAACATGAATATTTAATTTCTTTTTAATTGCTCGCGGAACCCCTAAAAAGTCCCACGGAACCCCAGGGTTCCGCGGAACACAGGTTGAAGAACACTGCACTAGACTATTAAATTTTTTGGTTCCATTTTTTTTTTTTGCATATTTATGTGTGTATGTGCTTATAATATATTATTTTTATGTGCATTATGTATTTTTGAGACAATTGTCAAATATAGATATCTTTTAGTTTTTGTGTTTTTAAGTTCGATTTGATTTGAAAGCTTTTGCAAAAAAAAATTTTGTTCTTTTTTTTTTTTTTAAAAAAAATCTTTATTGTCTTTTTCGCTCGATATACATACCGTATCGGCCCGGATAAAGACAACCCATGTAATTTGCTTAAAAAAAAATTTTGTTTTGTTGTTAAAGTGAATTATAATGTCAATTTGATGAACGACCTAGGAAAATTGGCTAAAATCTAATCTGCCAGGAAACTGAAAAAGCTAGCGAGGGAAAACTGAACTCTTTTTTTTAAATGATAACAAATTTGGGGTTTTTTTTTTATTATAATTATTTTTTTTTTTTTTTTTGTTACATGCTATTTATATATCCCATCAAGGTACCTTTTTTCGCGCCATTCCTGCGCTTTTAGTACCAGGTGGTACTCTGCCGTAAAATCTGCTGTTTCCTCATCATCTCCGTAAAATTGCTTTGATTTGTAGTTCTTAATTATTTCTTGCTCTTTCGTTTTGGCGATGGCCTCCCCGATTTCTCGAATGGCCGCCTCCTCGTCATCGTAATCTTCCTCCGTTGGTTCGCGGTCCTTGCGCCCAATGTACGTCCAGAGCATTTTCATGTGTTCTATTTTTGCTTCCTTTTTAAGTGTTGCTTGCATCGTTATTTGTTAAAATTTACTGAATGAATTTTGAATTTTTTGTTCTGGTTTTTATAGTAAAATTTTTCTACAACCCATTTAAATTTTGAAGTCTGAAGGCCCTTCTTCTCATCTGTATTATGAAATGTGTGATGAGGGTTCATTACTTATTGCAATGTGTGTGTGTATTTTAGGTGAATATAATTTAGTATGTGCCAACAAATATTTGTGTAATTTGCCAGCATGAATGTGTATGTGTGTGTGTGCTACCCAAAGTTAAATTTACATAAATACCTTTTGACCTTGGGTTCCTACGAGGTCAAATTCGTCTGTATGGTCCTGCTGGAGAGTAGTTGCTGCTGTCGTTGGTGGTTTCTTTTTCTCCAATCTTCAGCCAATTTTTTCCTTTGCTGCACTGCACTAGTTGATCGTCAGCCAACTATTTTTCTTCTACAGACACTTTTCACCTGAAATACCTTTTGGTGGCTGCACACACAATTTTACTAGATTCACACACAGCACTGTTTTTATACACGACTTCAATTTGTTTTAATTTTTACGTTCTTTTCGTACTATTAACTTTTGTATTTATTTTCGCATTAGTTTTATAGTTTTTCACATGCTATTGTGCTTTATTAATTAATTTTTTTTTTCTCTTCTAAATGGACGCGTCCGCCTTGTGCACTTTTCATAATTTTTTTTTCTCTATCACAAGAAAATGTGCGCGAAGACGCTTGAGCGGCGAAAAATCGAAGCTTACTTTTTTGTAGACCTATTCGATTGAGCTTTTCGCATAGCTGAAAAAACTGAACTCTTTTTTTTTAAATGATAACAAATTTGGGGGTTTTTTTATTATAATTATTTTTTTTTTGTTACATGCTATTTATATATCCCATCAAGGTACCTTTTTTCGCGCCATTCCTGCGCTTTTAGTACCAGGTGGTACTCTGCCGTAAAATCTGCTGTTTCCTCATCATCTCCGTAAAATTGCTTTGATTTGTAGTTCTTAATTATTTCTTGCTCTTTAGTTTTGGCGATGGCCTCCCCGATTTCTCGAATGGCCGCCTCCTCGTCATCGTAATCTTCCTCCGTTGGTTCGCGGTCCTTGCGCCCAATGTACGTCCAGAGCATTTTCATGTGTTCTATTTTTGCTTCCTTTTTAAGTGTTGCTTGCATCGTTATTTGTTAAAATTTACTGAATGAATTTTGAAGTTTTTGTTCTGGTTTTTATAGTAAATTTTTTCTACAACCCATTTAAATTTTGATGTCTGAAGGCCCTTCTTCTCATCTGTATGATGAAATGTGTGATGAGGGTTCATTACTTATTGCAATGTGTGTGTGTTTGTGTGTATTTTAGGTGAATATAATTTAGTATGTGCCAACAAATATTTGTGTAATTTGCCAGCATGAATGTGTATGTGTGTGTGTGCTACCCAAAGTTAAATTTACATAAATACCTTTTGACCTTGGGTTCCTACGAGGTCAAATTCGTCTGTATGGTCCTGCTGGAGAGTAGTTGCTGCTGTCGTTGGTGGTTTTTTTTTCTCCAATCTTCAGCCAATTTTTTCCTTTGCTGCACTGCACTAGTTGATCGTCAGCCAACTATTTTTCTTCTACAGACACTTTTCACCTGAAATACCTTTTGGTGGCTGCACACACAATTTTACTTGATTCACACACAGCACTGTTTTAATACACGACTTCAATTTGTTTTAATTTTTACGTTCTTTTCGTACTATTAACTTTTGTATTTATTTTCGCATTAGTTTTATAGTTTTTCACTTGCTATTGTGCTTTTTTAATTAAATTTTCTTTTTCTCTTCTAAATGGACGCGTCCGCCTTGTGCACTTTTTATAATTTTTTTTTCTCTATCACAAGAAAATGTGCGCGAAGACGCTTGAGCGGCGAAAAATCGAAGCTTACTTTTTTGAAGACCTGTTCGATTGAGCTTTTCGAATAGCTGCCGTTTAGATGAAGCGATGTGGATTGCTGTATATCTTTGTGCTTCTCCGAAGGTTCGAAGGACCAATGTCTTGCTTGATGTCGAGTCTATGAATTAAACCCAATATGTGAACGAGATGGTGAATTCGACAATCCTTTTATTTGGTGGTTTAGCTTCAATTGTTTGCAATAGTTATATTATGAAATTATATGCCCCTATTGAGGTCTTGATGAATGTTGGAAATTTTGGAATTTAATAATAATGGATCTATTTAAGAGAACACTGGAGATATCTTCTTAAAAATGAATAATCATATGTAACGGGAACACTTTCTGTCGGGCACTGACCGCCGATGTCAAAAATTATTTAAAAAATTTAAAAGTTTCAAAATTATTTTGGGCTTGGAGCGGTGTTTCCACCTCTGTGAGGCGGTGTGCGCTGCTATTTTGTTAGCCGTAGCAGTGATTGCACTGGAGCTGTCGCTGCGGGCACACGTACTGCTGGTGGCTTCTTATACTGACTTGGTGATGACCTTTGTTGCAGTTTCTGTTGGTGGGGTATAACTCAAAATTATATCAAAGTCATGTACTTATTCAAATACTTACATAACTCAAAGTTGCACACCTCACTAAGGCAGTATACCGAATCAAAATGACAGAGAATTCAAGTTTTCCAGCCAACGCCCTGTTTAGTTTTGCACCGTGCGTTTTCACCATGCAAGTCGTATGGTACAACTTGTTAGGTCATACGACACGCTGTGTGACACAATGGTTGCGGCACAACTGGCAAAACACACCATGGCAGAATTTCAAAAGCAATTAACTCGGGTTGGCAATTAACTCGGATGTCAACTGGCAAATTTTAAAGTGTGTCAGCTGTCAAGTTTGAAAATAGAAAAAAAATGTCACAGTCAAATTTGAAAACTTGCCGGCTCTCACACTTGAAAACTTGTCATCTGTCAAATTTGAAAGAAAATGGCAGCTGTCACATTTGAAAACCTGTCAGCTAACAAACTTGAAAAATTGTCAGCTGTCAAATTGAAAAATTGTCAGCTGTCAAGTTGGAAAATCTCTCAACGGTAAAAATTTAAAAATATGTCAAATTGGAAAATTTGTCAGCTGTCACACCTTGAAACATGACCGCTGTCAGAGTTGAAAATCCGTCTGAAAAAATATGAACATATAGAAACCTTCTATAAATTATTTATTTATTTATTGGCCAACCAAGGCAATTTACTTATTCTAACAGGTTTTTACAAATTTATTTACTTATTCTAACAGGTATTTATTTTTTATTTTTTTTTATTTTTTATATTTTTTTCCTTTTCTCCCCCTTCCTTGTTTTGGTGTTCAAAGATGTGCAATTCGAAGTGGGCGTAATCCGCCCACCTAATTGACATTATTTCACGAACACGCCAAAAAGGAAAGGAAAGAGGAGAAGAAAAAAAAAGAGAATTCAGAGGTTGGGTTGATTAGGCAGAGAAAGAGACTTGTATAGAGAACGCTTGAATAAGAATTTGGACATGGAAGGTGAGTAGTGGTCGGATATATTATTAAATTTTCTACAGCAACGGTTGATGGGTTCATTACTGGCATATGCAGTATGATGCCGATATTCAGTTAACAGCCGAGTATGCCTTGTACGTCTTAAAGGGTCATTGAGGGTAATCTTGTTAGAGATATATTCGCAGTTAGTTACCGCTCAGAACATCGAAAGTAAAGCATGTATCCAGTACCGTTTTTCTTGTTGATAGCGGTGTCAAATTTAATAGGGTGAGTCTGTGTTCATATGGTGGAAGGCTTCCATAATCGCGGGGGTTATAAGTTTCTCTCAAAGCGAATAGTAAGAACTGTTTTTGAATGGATTCGATTCTATCACAATGGGATCCAAAAACTGGATTCCAAATTATGCAGCCATATTCGAGTATTGAGCGCACTATTGCACAGTACAGGGATGTAGTGACCCATACATTCTTGAATTCGTATGCTCGTCTTTTAATAAAACCGAGCAGTTTACTGGCCCTGGATACAATCTTATCATAGTGTAAATTAAAGCGCAGTTTGTTGTCCAAGACCACTCCAAGATCAACTATATAATTGACCCTGTTAAGTTCATTATTATTAACTCTTATGTGAATGGCAGGGTACCCGGGTACCCATTTAATTTTCAAGTTAAAATAATTTATGGTTGCAGATGGTTTACAAAGCTCAAACTTTTTGAGAACTCTTAACTTTTAATTTTTTTTATATTTTTATTGGAGTGGGTCCATTTTATCCCTGCAGAAGGGCGTGGCGTATCGATATTTTTTTTTACACCTTTAAAAGAATGACAGGGGTACCCGGGTACCCCAAAGTAATATATATGAAATTGCAAGAAAGAACTATATTTTTTTTGGGAACAACATTTTCTGGAGCATAATTCTTCGAAAAATGTACACATTTATTTATTATTTATGGTATTTCATGTTTTACAATAAAAATAAAATAATGCAAGATTGAATTCATTTGAGAGTACATACATATTTCATGTTTTACAATAAAAAATAAAATAATGCAAGATTGAATTCATTTGAGAGTACATAAATAGAAAAAGAGTCAGATATAGCAAAAGGAAACTTAAAATAGGAACTCATTGGGAATCTGGCAGGCATTTGTCGCATATGGGACGATTGGTTGAATGATCGCTACAAACAGCGTTCGAGCAATTTACACAAGCTTTTCGTGTCTTTCTTCGCTTTTGGTCTTGTTGTCTGCAAATATAGCAACTTCCTACAACTGCGATACGACCACTGGCGTCACGATTTTGTGCGTGGGATATTTCTCCTGTAACATTACCCCCAATTTCTCGTCCAAGAACATCTTGTATCGCCGATCGAGTAGACAATTTTGCACATACCTTTGGATTTTGACCACGTTTTTCTATATTTTCTTTACACATATCAAAGCTTAAATCTTTCAAAAATTTTCTTCGACGGTCACTTGAGGTAAATTGTGGATTGTGTTCCATATAAATAATGTATGCTGCCAATGCTGCTACATCAATAGCATTGAAAAATAACGTTAACGGCCATCGGTTTGTTCTGCGTTTAGTAGTATATTCTCCCAATAGCTTATCCATATTATCAACGCCTCCTTTAGTTTTATTGTAGTACATTATAATTTCAGGTTTAGCTGTCACATTTGGTTCTGTTTCAGGCTTTGAATGCATCGTAGATAACATAATCACAGCTTTTTTCTTCTTTGGCACGTAGGAACACAAAGTCGTATCTTTACCGAAGACGAAATTAGTAGAATTTATTTGCCTAAAATTATATTTTTCAAAAAATAAAAATATGTTATACAAACATATAAATATATTTACCTGTCTCTATGCGGCTGCATATTTGATGGCAGGAACCGCTTGTTCTTTCGTACGGTTCCAACTAGTGTCAAATTCCATGTATTTAATGTCCGTGCCAGTTGTAAGGAAGTGAAGAAATTATCTGTTGTCACATTTCTTCCAGAATTTTTATATGCACTAACGAGGTCTAAAACTGTTCTTTCGCCCACGTTTGTTTGACGCTCGCCTTCTGTTGGCTTACCTAAGTACAGCTGACCTTGAAGTGGATATGAATTCTTTGAATCACATGCCCAAAATATTTTTATCCTATATTTTTCTGGCTTCGATGGCATATACTGTGTGAAGCGCGTGCGTCCTCGATACCCATATAATTGCTCATCAATAGTAATACATTCGCCAGGCTTATAATATTTATGTAAACTGGAATTTAACATTGTCCAAATATCTCGGATTGCAGCAGCTTTGTCATTTGCGACACGTGCCTCGCGAGTAATTTCATTATCAAATCTTATGAAACGTAAAAGCATTTTAAACCTATTATGTGACATTGCAGCCCGAATAAGGGGTAAATGATTTGGTTTCCACAACTCGGTCAAATGCTCCTTATTAGATTTGTGAACGCCACAAAAAATCAATATACCAAAAAATGCGTCTAGTTCTTCTTCAGTAAATGGTATGAATATTTTGTTTTGTGGCCTATTATTAGGGTTTGGGTACCGTTCCTGCAAATTTGTATTGTACTCTTCAGTCAATCGTATTCCCTTTCGATTGGTTTCGCGTAAAATTATATCACACATTTCGCTGGACAAAATATTCTTGAATATATCTTTTGGTGTAGAAATGTTCAAGCTAGGTGCTGCGCCACAACGTTGCCGTAAAATATTCCGATTTATTGACTGAAATTCTGGATATGGGTCAAGACGCCAACGAGTTCCATCTTTACCACAAAGTTCAGTATGTGAATCCAATTCTACACTGTCATCCAAATCGTATGGGTCCTCATCAGCTTCTACACATGCCTCTAGCTCAGCATCTGATGCTTCCGATCTTATATCGCCAAGTGGCGGAATATATTCATCATCAGAAACGATAAAATCCTCCTCATCGCTTTCACATTCATATAAAATATTTTGAATTGCTAATACATTTAATCTCTTAGGACGAATTCTGTCTGTCATTTTATAGTTGATTATGTTATTATCGCAGAATGCGGCACAAGTCTTGCGTGTTTGTTGTTTTAAATCCAACTAACACAATTTTCGTTGTTTTATTTCTCTCTTGCTTGTTATATTTGCTCTCTCTTTTTCAATGTGAATTTTTGATGACTGTACCGATCACATAGCAACAGCAATCTGAGTGTGGTGTGTAGAGAGTGTGTCTGTGTGTGGGCGTCTCCCTAGAATAAAAAATCGTTTTATGTCAAGTTTACGTACTGTACGATGGGAAAAATATGCAATTTTCATACAATTTGTATGTGGGTACCCGGGTACCCCTGTCGCTCCGGAGAAGGTGTTTTTTTGTCATTCACATAAGGGTTAAGGCGGTATTTGTGATTTACAACTTGGTTTCTACGGGAAAAACTTATCACGCTACACTTTTTTACATTGAGGTAGAGTTTATTTTGGGTACACCAGGTCTCAAGAGATGAGAGTTTTAACTGTAAGAAAGTTACATCTTCCTGCGATTCAATTACGTGGTACAATTTTAAGTCGTCCGCATACATAAGATGTGGAATATCCTTCAACACCATGGACAAGTCGGATATGAAGATATTGAAGAGAAGAGGACCAAGGTGACTACCTTGCGGTACTCCAGAGGAGACTTCAATTTTCTTCGAAACATTTCCTTGAAATTTAACATATTGGGATTTACCATGGAGATAAGTTGATAGCCAACTAAGTAAAGATCCAGAGAAACCAAATTTTTCTAATTTATGTATTAAGATGCCGTGATCAACACGATCAAAAGCTTTACTGAAATCAGTATAAATAGCGTCTATTAGGTATCCTTTCTCCATCTTGCATAAAACGTCAGAAACCATTATCATGAGGTTAGTGGTTGTGGACCTTCCTTTTCGAAACCCGTGCTGCTGCTCGTTTAGTCTCTGGTTGATAAGGTACGTTAGCTTTTCGCAAATAATTTTTTCAAATAGCTTTGGGACGGCCGAAAAAATTGCTATGCCTCTATAGTTTTCAACTGAACTTTTTTGACCGTTTTTGTATATTGGTATTAGGTGGGAAGTTTTCCAAAAAGAGGGAAACACTCCAAGAGACAGTGATTTGTTAAATATAATATATAAGGGCACAAGTAGTTGGTCTAAGCATCGCACCAATAACTTTGGGGGAATTAGGTCTGGTCCAGGTCCCTTGGTTGCATCTAAAACCTTTATTGCATTCGATATGTCTTCTATTGACAAGCTAAAGTTTTCAACCATATGTTGTGAATTCGGAGTGGGGTGAAAAACCTCCGACTGAGTAGTTGGTGGACAAAATACATCCTTAAAATGATCCGCAAAGAGGTTACATATTTCTTGAGGGTTATGGTAAGCTAAGTTTAAAACTGCTTAACTTGGCACGAGTTGGAGATGTTTTTTGGCAATCGGATATGGTGAGGCAGAATTTTTTTTAAAAGTATGTACGCACCCAGGATATACTTGCTTTAGAGGGGAAGCCTTTGATAAATACAGTGATGCACTCATTTTGGTTGACCGAATTTAACTTTTGGATGCGGCTTTCCCATTCTGGTATTGTCCACGAAGTTCCAAAACGTTCGATAACTCTTCTAGGTGCAGCGATTGGAGTTGTAAGCATGGTGGTGTCTGAGGCAATGGTAGAATCAATAGTTATACTATGTTGCCTTGTAGGTAAAGGGGCAGCTGATGGAAGATGCTTGGATGCTAAAGTGATTTCGTCGAAAATAGAGGAGGAGTTATGTTGAAGCGCCTGTGGTGGTGGGGATTCAACTCTAATGGGGGCTGATCTAACTTCATCTGCTATATCTGCGAGCGGCACACGGAACACATCTAGATCGTCGCTGATGTCACTCATTTTTTGAAATAGTATTTCAAACATAGGATCAGGCTGCAGAGGTGTTGATTTAGCTGCACTTGAATTAGATTGTAGTGCAATATCCAAATCATGTCGCAAAGAAGAAAGGTTTCTCATTATATTTTTGTTGGAGTCGTCATTTCTTAAGATTTCGAAGCCATTTTTTACTTCTTTTTTAAGCTCATTAATCGCTTCTTCATAATGTAAAGCTTTCTCACTATCTCTTACTATTTCAGTTAATACTCTGAGGTTCTTTGAAATAGTTGAGATGTCAGAGTTATTTGCTTTACACATGGACTCTATTCTGGCTACATCATCACATAAGTGTGTGAAGACGTCGAAGTTAGGTTGGTTACTGCAGAGTAGCTTATAGTTTGAGTGCAATGCCTTTAGAGAATCGCTCAAACATTTAATGGCGAGCATCACATGTGAAAGCGACAAATCCCTACACTCGTCACAGAAAAATTTAAAATGTGAAGAGTAATCCTGAATGTAGTTCAGGCTCCTCTTTGTCATGCCCACACAGCAGCCATGGTAAGATTTCCCGCAGAGACCATTGCAGCTCAGTGTTAGTGCATTTTTGTCCTCGATAGAGCAGTTGTTGTTGGCACAAGTGAATTCCATTCTTAAGTTCTTTATTTAGGTATTTATAAGGCACGAAATGATGACACGCACAAATTTTTTTTTTTTTTTATTTTTATAGGTTAATGCTTGACTATTGTTTTGGGTATAAATAACAAATTGAATCTGATGGGTCAACAAAAGCACATTAACTTAGTGAGTTAATTTTTATTTAATGGTTTGTTGTTATCACTTTCGATTGTTTTGCTTTTATTTGGATTTAATTTAATTTAATTGGGTCACTTTTTCTGTTGACTGTTTATTAAATAGCCCGCTGAACTTTTAGCTGTGGACGAGTGAAAACGCAAACTTTGCACTTTTGATAAATGGTTTAATTAAAGGTTCTGTAATTTAAATACTGTTAAATGCAAAGAACTTCACGAAAGAAATTTAAGATTATTGCGGATCTTACAAAAACACGACTGAACTCTTCGACGGTCGAATTACTTTTTTAAACAAAGGTATAGTCTTACTGAATCTTATAATCTTACTAGGTATAATCTTACTGGTAAATTAAACAAAGGTATAGTCTTACTGAATGACTTCTTTCACTATTATTTTTACAAATTTTACTCCAAAAATTTTTAATTACAAATTTACTTAAAACTCGTTATCTTTAATGCAGCAGTAATTTTCTGCAAGTATGTCGCGCATGGTTAGTATAAAAAGACTGACTCTAAGTTCTTATGGTAGCATAGACCAGAGCCCATGCCACCATAGCGCATTAAATATGCGCTGCAACGCTATGTACAGCGTCGCAAACACACACATTGACACAACCACTAATATGATTTTATCCATAGCTTTTAGATACGTTATTGTTTCTAAAGTAAACACCAGCGGTCAACGACGCTGGAATTTATAAACATCCGACTCGTTATCAGCGCTAATGACGCGACAGACGGAGCGATAATAAAACGCTGACATTGAACATATCAGCTATTTGCCGGCGACGGTGTGGCCTGCGTGTTGGGTAGCTAGTCCAACAGGTAGGCAACGATCGCTAAGTGGATAAACAAAATTAAGCTGAAACATGACCACCACAGTGAGTCGTTACTCAGCGACATCACAATGATCGCTATGCTTGACGATTTGTCATTAAGTAATCGTCATGCAACTTAAGTGCATGACGAATATTTTCCTTGGATTACTACTTGTGTGATAAGCCAAATAAAATAAGTCAGCAAGTGGGCGACAATGTGTGTGTCATTTGTCTGACGACGAAGTGTCGCTAAATTGCTTGAAAAGCTGTTAACGGGGAAAGGCGTAACTGAAGATTCCGCCACAAACATTTGCCAACTGTCAGAGTTGAAAATCTGTCAGCTGTCAAATATGAACATTTGCCAACTGTCAAATCTGACGAGGTGTCAGCTGTTCAATCTGAAAAGTTGTCTGCTGTCAAATTTGAAAAGGTTCAGCTGTCAGATTGAAAAACATGACCGCTGTCAGACTTGGAAAAATGTAAAAATTTGTCAGCTGCCAAATCGGAAAATATGTCAGCTGTCAAAATTGAAAGGTGTCATCTGTCAAATTGGATTCTATAAATATGTGCTATTAAACATTCTCATCAGACAAAATATCTTCACTATCTCTATGTGAGTACGCCATATAAAAACCGAATGATTTGGAAAATAGTGGTTTTTTATATTCTGATTTTAGTTTAGATTTCAAATATTTTATTTGTTTTTGTTAGAATGCTGTTAAAGGGACTCTACTGTTTAACATTTCTTGTTTGATCTCATTGGATTGTTTCTTTAATTTGACTTTTTCCCTTAATTTCCAAAGCGGGATTAAGATATGAGCTAAGAAGTAAATTATCATTCCAATTGTAACAGCAAAAATAATCTAGCTTGTTGTACTTTGGGTCCAGTCTGACACTTTGTTCCATACATTTTTCATCAGTCCAATAACCCAGTGTTTGAATGTAGTTTCTGGTTCTACAATGGGGTTGGCTCTGTTTATTAAATCATTCATGACAAATGACTCATATATTTGGTCAGAAATCCCCCATTGCATAAGTTCTTGAATATTCAACATCTCATGGTTTGAATATAATGAGGCGAAATTTTCTCTTTTAAACAACATTTGAGTTGAATCGTCTTGGACCAATTTCATTTGGATTAAATCATAATAACCGGAAGGCATGGTTGGAATGGTAAAAGAAGACAATTGAATTTCACGAATCTCTTCAGGTTTGATCTTAGTCATTTCTCCTGTTGTTGATCTGATCCAGTATTTTTCATTTTTATGCAAAATTTTTAGATGGATCCCTTTAAACTCAGGGTTATATGGAATGCAAACATCAACAACTCGAGCCCCTATAATTAATTCTAACATATTATTTTGAAAAACCTCTTTTACTGTTTCTAAAGGAAACATCCATTGGGCCATCATGGAGGGATGAGATAACAACAAATCAAATGCAATGAATCATTCAAATTTTCTTACTTTACATAATTCATAATTTATATCTTGTGATAATGCATTAATTGATTTTTCTATGACCTCTAGACCACATTGAAGTTCTGCACAAGAGTAGGATCTCTGAAGATAATCATAAGAAAAGGGATTAGTATGATTTTTAACTTAACAAACTTGTCTCCTCAAAGTTCCATTTGACAGTTTAGAGTATCTAGGAATTTTTTCAATAGAAAGATCACCTCTTAAGAAATTTGCATTGTGAAGTTGTATTGAAGTGTTTCTTGGATCTGCCTTTTTATTAATTCCATCTGATATTCCAATAAGATATACGTCCGTTGGTTCTCGTAATTCAACTCCTTTTAAAATACATAATGGTTTATGATCATAGAAATCACCTTTGAACCAAAATTTCATTTTTAACTCATTTATAATTACATAAGTGTCATAATCTTATATAAGATTGAGATATCTCTTATTGAAATATCAATTTTAATTTAACTTTACAAGAATCTAATGTTATTTTAGGAAAAACTAAAGCAAAATGATTTTGGACTTGAGAGCATACATTAGACTCAAATGCATGACAGGGTTGACCCAAAAATGAATATGTTAAAAGTCCTGTGGAGTCAAATGGTAGAGGAATAGCAGAAATACATATGTGTCTTGATATCGGTCACTCATCCAGGAGCATTCATAATTATCATGTTCAGGAACTCTAGTGGTCATACCAAGATACAATTTGGACAACTTTGCGATACAACTTGAATTTTCACAATACTTATTTATTGTTTTATAGTTATCACCAGTTAACAATCTAGGATTCTTTTTAAGAATTGATTTTTCTCGTCCATTTAAAAATCCTGTAGTACTTAATGTATTTACTATTGTTCTTGTCACTTTGTAACCTTTTATAGTGAATTGAGAAAAATCAGGAGAATAAATTGACACCAAAACGGGTTTTTGAACACGTTGAACATCTGATGGAGGGGTGTATTGCGGTTCAGAGGGAATTGCATAATAAGAAACTTATCCAATGTCAAAATATTTTATGTTCCAATTTTCTGCATCAGAAGGAAGAGGTGTAGTACATTCTGGGAACTTTGTAGTATTATGACTTGATTGTGTTTGAGCGCGAAGCGTTTCGGTACTTTGTACTTAAAAAACTTCATTACTCTTATTTTTTGTAAGCTAAGCCTACAAAATGTGTCATAAAGACAAAAAATGTCCAAAGACAGAAAAATTATAAAAATGTAAATAAAAACTACTTACATAGTACCAAAGCGCTAAGCAAGGGGCTAGAGACGGGGTGAAAAAACATTTTAAATTGACCACTAAGTCTCTGTCAGTCCGTCTGTTTTGATTTTAATATTGTATATTACTTAAATTCAGGAAATAAATTATCTTTACATTTAAGTATCACAAACCAAATTTTTCCAAAACTGTCTTCTACTTAAAATTCCTATTATAATTTTAAGAAAACATTTTTTTCTTAAAATATCTACCTAAATATGACCAATGCTATACAATGTCACGTCTTCAATCTGACAAAACACTATACAAAACATGCTATACAATGTCATGTCTTCAATTATGACATATCACTATACATCATTAATCATGGTATAAAATTATAAGCTAACTAAAACCGGAAAAATAATATAAACCTGAAAAAAATTAATATATAAAAAGATAAACATCCCATCTATATTTAGTGAAACAACAAACCTAAAACCTAAAATTCTTGCCGTGTAGGCTTAAAGGCTACTTTTAAACGTTTTTCGACCACAGCCACGTGGTCTCATCAGAAGGCTTTAAAATCTAAAAAACCTAGTCAACCTCTAATTCTGAATGCTACGCATTTGAAGTAAGCTAATCTAATGACAAATAAAAAATTACATACAACACATGCATGCAACACATTCAAAACATACATATGTGGCACATATCATGTAACACATATGCAGCACATTCACACAACTCATTCGAGAGAAAACCTGTAAAATAAAAATCTAACAAAAATTTTTAATAAAAACCTAGTGAAAAAACTTAACAAAAATAAATAAAACCTAAAATATAATAAAAATTAGTAAAACCTGAAACTTAATATATAGAAATATACTGCTCCCGCAAATCCCACCAAAAAACGCTCCAAAATTGATCTTAATAGATCTTAATAGATCGTGAAGTGCAGACGTGTCTTTCTGTGCGCTTCGTTTTTATACAGAGATTTAATATTTTATCAAGTTTTATCAAGTTTTCGTTTTTGAAGTTTTTGTAAACATCGGATATAGACTCATTTAATTGCATTTTAGCATGAATTAAAGAATTAAACATTTGCTTTACTGCAGAAAACCCAGATGCAATTCGTATGCAAAATCTTTCGATCAGTGCTGAACTTTATTTGTTGTCAATTTTTGATGCAAAAGCTGGTAAATAAAGAAAAAAAACACAAAAACAACGAGTGCGCGAGTGTAATTTGTTGGTAGACATCAAACGGTGCCGTCTGTGGCTTAAAACAACTAAACAAAATAATCCTAAGCTACACGAATTGTAGCTGCTGTGTTATACGTTTTCCCCTAATTGCGCGCCAACTACTAACTAAACGCCTTAAATGACACCGAGTCCAAGACTAACGCGTGAACAACTACGCCAACAAGGCCTTCGCTCTAAAAACGAGAACACACCTAAGTCAGAGAGTGGCAGCTTAACCTCTTTTAGTACTGCACTCTATGCGTTAGAAGAGCGTTTGAGTGTTAAGTTGAAAGTTGAAGTGGAACAGCTAGAGGACCGTCTTCGACAGCACTCCGACATCCTCTTCAAGCGTCTCTCGAGTGAAATTGCGAACGTCGAGACTAAATTGAGCAACGAATTTAAGAGCGAAGTTGCAACCATCAAAAACAATTTTAGTGATTACGAACTTAAATTAAGCTCACTTGAAAATCGCATCGAACTTCTTTCCTCGCGTTGTGATGCCCTAACCGATGAACTCAAGCGATGCTCTTCGACATCAAATTCCAACAACAGCAGTGAAAATCATAACTCTTCCGATGCAATTATTTTTGGAGTGCCTTTAATGACAGGCGAAAATATTAAGAGCATCTTTAACCTTGTATGTCACTCTATTGAGTTTTTACCACCGCAATTAAAAGATATTTTTCGGGTAAGGCAGAGAACAACAAATCAAAATTCAAACCCTGTGATCATCGTCAAGTTCTACACTCCGCATGACCGAAATCGGGTTTTGAAAGCATTTGGTGACTACCGCAGACGTGTTAAGAAAGCCGTGAATCTGATCAATGCAGGCTTTGAAGCAGATCACAATATCTACATCCACGAGTGCCTCAGCGCTGATACTAGAAAGCTATTACATGCTGCTATTACCTACAAGAAACGAAAAAGTATTTACAATGCTTTCACCGTCCGAGGGTGTTTACACATTCGGCTACACAAAGGCTCCCAAAGTACTCGCATCAGAAATGAAAGCGAGCTGCACAGCCATGTTCTTGCCGCCGAAGGAATTTGTGAAAGATGCCCGGAAGATGAAGTTGTTCCTGCCTAAGTTTAAGTTTTATGTTTTTGCGTTATTTAATTTGTCTTTCTTTAACCTATCTATCTTCTTTTTATTTCTATTTGCTTCCTTCATTCCATTTCTTTGCGTAATATGTACACTTACTTCTTTTCTTATTTTTATTTCTTTTAATTCTTTATTTCTTATATTAAAAGTTAATAATAATGTTAACTGTGCTGCAAATACGCGTCTTTTTATCTCAAACCATATCCGTTGTGAGTTCGAATAATTACGGTCGTTGTTGTTCTAGAGACTATCTCTATGCTTTAATTCGAATATTAAGCAGGCAAGCGACGGGACTACAGGTATGTCATATTAATGCGCAAAGTTTAAATAATAAAATTGATGAGTTTCGGTACATTTTTGAAAACTCAAACATGGATATAATTTGTGTATCTGAAACATGGTTTCAGCCTTCTGTTCAAAATAGTGTCTTTAGTGTAAAGGGTTATAGATCATTTCGTGCGGATCGAGAGTCTCATGCCGGTGGGGTTGCAATTTTTGTTAAAGATGGTATTACATGCAACTTAATCAGTAAATCAAACTCTGAAGATAATATTGAATTCCTATTTGTTGACATAATCTATGAATCCAAAAAACTACTTGTCGGCACAGTTTATAGGCCAAATCGTTATGTCCATACAGAAAACTTAATGTTGAAAATTGAATCGGTGGTAAGCTCCTATGCTGACATCATAATTTGTGGCGATTTTAATTGTGATTTATTGGTTGAAACCAATTTATCTGATGATATGTGTGCACTTGGTCTTACGTCGCCAAACTACACCACACCCACACACTTTTCCAAAAATAAAAATTCGCTGCTAGACCTCTTTTTTGTCGGTGATAATGATAAAGTCTTACTTTATGTCCATAGTGGAATCTGTGTGTGATAGGCAATAACTTTTATTGCTAAGGAGCATCACACTGGTTCTCCTTAGCCGCCTTCTAGGTCCCCCAAAAAACCTAACAAGAACAATTAAAAATTGGGTGAACCCCCACTTTCCCTGTATGATTAGTTTGCCACTGTTGACAAACAATAATTTAATGTTTTGCATCCATAGTCAGTCACAAGCATGTGGTGTCTAATGGACCAGAGGAGGACAACAAGGATGGATATGTTAGTGCCTAGGGGCGTGGAGATGTAACCCAAGAATTAGGGAAACTAGTCCATTCCCCTGATAAGCTAATTTTTGGATTAATAACTAACAATTTTTATTATAATAACTTAATTTTACCTTAATGTTTACAATAATTTTATTCTAATTCCACCATTGTAGAATGTCGATAGCTCGAGGCCCGAACGTCGACAGAATGCTCAACGAATAACTATCGCTAAACACCCTACCGCCGCTCCACCACAGGAGATGAAGAAGCAACCAAGAATTAGAATTGCGGGTCCATTCCCAGAACTATCGCCCCCGACGACAGACAGAAAAAACGTTAAAAATTGACAAACCCCCTTACTTTGGTCATCATGGGCCCACCCTCAATCAAAAATCCTTTTGGCCATTACAGATTTTTGACTGTTTTTCTTCCTAAAGATAGAACTAATTAAGAATCAAACTTGATTGTTTGAGTGCGAAGCGTTTCAGTACTTTGTACTTAAAAACTTCTTTACTCTAATTTTTTTTGTAAGTTAAGCCTACAAAATGTGTCAAAAGACAAAAAGCGTCAAAAAGACAGAAAAATATAAAAACTGTAAATAAAAACCATTTATATAGTACCAAAGCGCTAAGCAGGGGACTAGAGACGGGATAAAACATGTTAAAAATTGGCCACTAAGTTTCAATCATGTCCGTTGGTTTTGATTTTAATATTACTCAAAAATTGAAGAAATATATTATCTTCAAATTTAGGCATTACAACAAATTATATAAAAATGTCCATCTACTTATAATTCCTATTATAATTTTAAGAAAACATTTTTTTCTTAAAATATCTACCTAAATATGACCAATGCTATACAATGTCACGTCTATAGTTTGACAAGACATTATACAAAACATGCTATACAATGTCATGTCCTCAATCCGACATAACACTATACACCATTAATCATATAATAAGATTAAAACTAACTAAATAGGAAAAAACAATAATAATAATAATATAAAAACCTGAAAAAATTAATATCGTCACCTAAAATGCCCAAAGGCGTAACCCTCATTATCATAATTTTACAGGAGAAGCAAAAAACGTTATAAAATGAAAACTGTTTAATTTTAAATCGCGATTTCTTCACATCTTGTCTTAAGATAGACGACAAACTTATTTCTGTAAAAAAAATATTTTTTTTTCAGAATTTCGGAAGTTATGTGGGTTACGTCTTTTGTTATTGTTTTTCTCTGAAATGCCTAAAGGCGTAACCCACAGTTTCGTGAGTTTTGTAGTTGAAATAATTAATATGAAAAATATTTATGTTTCAAACGATGAATTTTTAACAGCTTGCTGAAACGACGGTGATATACTTATAAAAAAAAATTGGTTTTCTGAATTACGGATACTGTTTTTCTACAATCTTAAGGCGGAACATTAGGATATCTGTTAAATTGAATGGTACATATTTTTTAAAATATTTATTGTAGTTTATTATTAAATTCGCTGAAAAATGGCTTAAAGTATTCAAAAGATAAGGTGGAATAAAACAAAATAAAAAACATTCATTGACGAAAAAAAATGCTAATACAGGTAGTAAGGTAGAGTAGCAGTGAAGTAACATATTATAACATTTTAATTATATTTTTTTAATTCTCATAAGGAATGTGGTCATAAAAATAATGACAGTCTCTTGGAAGTAAGTGTTTTAGGTCTTGTAGGTGTTGATATTTCTTTTTTGAAATTTTTATTCTTTGGGAGTACATTTCAGGAGGATCCACTACTTCGAATTTTTGCGCAATTCGCTGTGGAAGAATCTGGTAGTCGTCTTTAATATTGATTTTAAAATAAATAATTCCACAAGGATCGTATCCCAAAGCTCGGAGCTTATTGACTGTTGGATCTCCTTATATTTTGCCTAAGTATAACGAAAACAAAATTTTTTCAATATTACAAAAAAATTCAGCTTTATTGTAATATTAATATTTATCTTACCTGGTCGAATAGAAGAATAGCGCTTAGGAATAGAGTCGTAGTCAAGGAAGTATTTATGATCCAGGTGATGAACCTTAAGAGGTGCTGGCTTTGTTCGTGAAGTTTTCATTAAATCGACAAGCTGTGATGGTAAATTGATCTGTTTTTTGTTAATTTTTCTTTGAATAATTGAATGTGTCGAATCACATTCCATTTGTGTATGGCCAACGACTAAATATTTGTGTTCCTCCACTGTAATATTTGTCTCGATAGAAAGTAAAGCATTAGATAGTACTTCATTGCGATTCTGATAGTAACAGCCATCAGAATATATAATAATATGGTTTATACTCGGCGATTGATCAATTACGTTTCTTATATGAGGAGTCGCAGAACAAAACGTGCCTTTTTGATTATTTCAAAATGTTGGGAAATCGAAGAAAACTTTTTCCACCGGATTATTATATAGCATGAATCCACAAAATATACCAAGTTTCTTCCTTATATTAAAATACATTATACCACAAAAATTCGCAACAATAAATGTTAAGGTCGTATGAAATTAAAGGACTTTTAATATGAAAAAAGCACGTTTTGTTAAAATAATAGTAGAAAAGTACGTTTTGTTAAAATAAAAGTAAAAAAGTACATTTTGTTAAAATACAAAAATTAAATTTTGTTACTTGAGATTTAAATTTGCTTTTATTGAAATTCAGTTTTATTGTGTAAATTTTTTTTATCTGAGCGATTTACATTTTTTTACCGCAAATTCAATAAAAAAAAAGCAATAAAATTAAATAAATTAATATATTGTTAAAATTAAGTATCAATTCAATCAATTTAACATATCTAGCAAAAATTGAAATTTTCAAACTTTTCTTCCAATATCTTCTTCAACGGAACCGCATTGAACATCTTCCTCTGTATTGTTTCCGATATTGTCATTTTGATTATAAATGAGTTCTTTGTACCATACTAAAGCCTTGTTTTGTATCCAATCGTTCCCAAACTGCTTCTTCAAAAGATTTGTCACATCCTTTATTTTGTCGGCGTTAATCCAACGGCCTGTTGTAACGTTTGTAAGTGAAATTGAAGAAGGGGTTTTCCCTCGTTTTAGCAGGTTTAAATTAGTATTTTGTTCTTCGTCTAATTCAACTTTAAAATGCTTAAAGGTTTTAATTAGACACTTTGTAGTCTGATTTTTCGAAACATGTTTATTAAATACTATCCGTTTTATATCTTGAATCTTCTCAATTTTTTTATACATTACTTCAAGGTCTTTTATATTGAGAATGGTCCAATCCTTCTCCAACAATAAAATTTTTCCATGTCTGGAATAAATGTCACAATATTCTTCTACTGTTGTTATAACATCATGCCTTTTAATATCTTTTTCAATACGACCGAAAACCCTGTCAGCCGGTAAAAAACTGTGTCCTCTTACTGGGAATGTAATGGTAATATTTCGTAAATTAGAGGGTGATTTCGATTGGAGCCAAAATAATATAGTACGCACTATATGGGAGTTCTTGTTTTGACCGCCACAGCCATCACAAAAGAGTCTAATATAATTAATTTCTTTTAAACAGACTGTGTTTAAATAGTGAAATAAGGCCGATCCAATTTCGCTTGATCCTCGACCTGCTTGGTTTTCAGTCCAGCAGTAAAATGATGGATTCTTACTATCAACACCTACAAAACATAAATTGTAAAAGCCAATTTGACGAGAGTAGTAAGCTTCTTGAATTGGACATTTTGGTAACATTTGAACACTTTGCATATCAAAAACTATTGTTAAAGTATTTGCAGGTTTCTCTCTCATTAACCCATAGAATGCATTGGCTCTAAGCTTATGTATCCTTAAATCTGTCATTAGTTTAATTTTCTTCAGAGGATCAACTTCGTTTTTAATTTAAGTTTGCGTAAAGTGACATACAGTGCAGACGTCTGATGCCGGTGAGGAAAACCCAATATTGAAATTATTCAAAAAAATTTGTCGAAATAAAGTTTGGCTAACTTTTAAATTATCATCGACAGATTCATTATACATGGAAAACATTTTGGAAATGTTTAGGTTACTATTCAAATATATTCGTTTTGACTTAGATCTATTATAATGACTCTCAATTGCAGGAAAGGAATTAATAAATTTGTTTACACTTTCCTTTTTTTCAATAAATTTGTGGGAGCGATGATCTCCGCCTCTTCGCTCTGATGGTATTCCACCATTAACAATGCGTTTAAGAATAAACTCTATTCTTCTTTTAGTGATTGAAAGCACTTTCATAAAGTATGCCTTACAAACTAATTCTCTTTTACCATTTTTAATCAAATAATATTTCGATGTTATGTTGTTCTGCTTTGTTGATTGGAAAACTAATTTGCGGCTTCGACGAGGTTTTTTGGTGTTTATTAGTCTGCTTAAGTAAATATCTTGTGGTATTTTGTGTTCATTTTTATATAACATTCGTCGATTTTTTACACAATCGACTTCACTAAAATGTATGCATTGAAATTTGCTATTTCCCTTATGACTGCAACTATGTTTGTGAATGCCACCGAGAGTGTTAGAATCTTTATACACCCTGCAACGAAACCGAATCCTCTTAAATACTCAAACGTGTATTTAATTCCAAAAATGTTTAATATTACCGCTTTTGAGATTTTTTTAGTTTTTGCTTCTTGCGTGTTCCAGTATTTAGAACTTTCACCGTATTTTGTAATTCTTCCATCGTTCAATGTGCTGTGTTATTTTCAATAACTCTCAAATAACAGATAATACTGAAATTATTGCAATTAACGAATAGGTATACTAGATTAAACCATTTACTTTCAATATGGAACAATTACTGAAAGCAAGAAACGTTAATCAGGCAAAAAAAAAATTATGAAAAGAGAAATTTAACGAAAACTTCTGTTATAATTAGAGATGAGAATGGGAATGAGAGAGAATGAGAGTGGGATGTGACCGTGATTTTATCCCCACTATCACGCACTCTCACGCGTTATAAAAAAGCACGTTTTGTTAAAATAAGAGTAAAAAAGTACGTTTTGTTAAAATACAAAAAAAAAAAATCACGTTTTGTTCTACATCAATTTTTTAAACATCAAAGTTTTCTATGATCAGATGAGAAAAAGTATCCAAGTAAGATTTTTTCCAATAGAACTTAACCAAATTCAACAAATGACATCAAAAAACAACTTTGTAAAAAAATGTAAAAAGTCACGTTTTGTTCTGCGACTCCTCATATATTTTATAATGCAGGTTGCAAAAGTTGATGCAACCAGATTTCCTTCGGACTCGTCCCAGACAAAGTTGTCAGATTCGTGACTTTTAATATCGTATATGGTAAAATTGTGTACCTGTAACTTCATTTTGTAGTACGAAGCATTTGTATTTGATTGTGGAATCAGCTTTAAGGCTTGCATATCCATACATAATAATAATATATGTTCAGATTTTGCGTTTTCTATATCATTCAACTTCTCTTCTCTCATGTTTTTTATGTCCTCTCTGTGGAGGTCATACTGAGCTTCTGATAAGTTCTTAGCTTCATACGATGTGCAAATATCACACATGTCATTCTTCGAATTAAATATAGATACTTTATTTTGCTCTAAAATGTTTTTAAATTTGGGAAAAGATACAGGCAATATCCCATTTTCTTTATGTAATTTGCTTTCATCACAATAAACGTCATACATGTGTCTATAGCTTTTAAAATCCGATTGTAGATACAATCTGTTAGTATACTGACGTCGATAGTATGATTCCAATTTGGGCACATCTTCAAACCATTTATTTAAAAGTTCCAAACTTTGTTCATACTGTTTTCCATTCTTTGTAACTTTTCGTTGTTGAGTTTTTAAAGCGGTGTGTTTTTCGGGACCTATATGACTACCGTTTAACTCAGCTAAATTCACCCAGTTTCTTGCCACTTTTTTTGTTATTCCTAGCGTTGACAGAAACATTTTCTGGCAAACTTGGAGACGCATTGTATTTGTCTTTAAAAAATATATCTTTGTAACTGAGCGACGAGAATCTACTGCATATATTCGTTTTCTGCTTATTGTCTCAATAAGACTGGTTACGTAAATTTTCTTTTGGTTCCAAGACATTTGCCAGAAACTGTCGAATATTTCCATTCGCTCCATTTCTTGAAAAAAAGAACAATGTCGAGACGAGTTGCTTGCACAAAATGACGATGTGCATCCTGGTTTCATTTCTCTTGCTTATTTTTTCATATTTCATATTTTCTTTCATATTTTTTTCCATACATGCGATTAGTTTTGCTTTCAACTCTTTTATTTCTTTTAGGGGGCTTACTTAAAGCTTCATTTAAGTTATATTCATCGCTTGATATCATTTTTAACACTCCAATTCACTTTTTTTTAATTAATCTGCACAAATATAGCCAAAATCGCCAATGTTCACTGATTAATAACAGAAAGAAAACTAATCTAGGAAAGAGCAACTGTCATACGCTCAAAATGGCGGAAAAACAATGAAACAAATGAAGAAAAATAAACAAAACAAAAAAATTTGAACAAAAATCAATGCCTGCATGAATCAATACTGTTTGCTCTGTTTAAAATAATGTGGGTTACGTCTTTTGTGTTTTATGAAAACTTTCAAATGATGTTACGTATTTTTCCATTTCTTAAATAAAATCGTTGTTTTTGAAGGTAGGAGCCTAAAATTTTGTAGGACCATGTATTTAGCCTTGTGCACCAGATTCAATCAAAAAACGAATTTTGATTTTTTGAGGGTTACGCCTTTGGGCATTTTAGGTGACGATATACTCCTCCTCTCCATGGTAGGTTACTGTTGATCTTGTTGGTGGGTTCTCTCTCTCGTTGTTTGTTGCCGTTTGTTAGCCAGCTATATGGTTGTTAGCTCGCAGCCGTTACGCCAAAAAAACATGCAAAGAAAAGAAATAAAACACATTAACACGAGTAGACTGTCCCTGTAGGGAAAACTCAGCACCAAATCAGACATGGGTAACCTATGTGTAATACCTAAAGGCTAAATGGGAGTAGCTAAGACATTTATGGCCGTGTATCGTTGGTTGTTTAAACTAAGTTAATTTGGGTGCATTAAACTACCCAGTAGTAAAATATATTTTAACCAAATATAAGAAAATATTTAATTCTTATCCTAAAATCTTACTAACTATATTTGCTTCCATAGATAGGCTAGATTATATACCTTAGTGTCTCAATCACCTGGTAGACAATCCACTTGCCTACGTTGTTTGGAAGACACCATGCCTTCACTAATATTATTAATAATAGCCCGCAAACTCAATTTCATTCACGTAAGGTGATTTATTTTCATATGAGTTTATGTCTTTATACCTTAAAGGTAGAATAAATAATATTATTTAATAAACAGTATTATTTACAGGTTGAATTCATTTAAATTAAATTAAATTTATTTATGTTACAAGTCACACCCGCCACACTTAATTATGTTTGGGGTTATGGCTTCTGCTATTACGCCCGTCGAACCGATGCAATCCCTACGGGGGTAGCATTTTCTCTCTTTGTTACCGGTGCTCGACCCAGTCGTGAACTCACAGGTGCACTGAAAATGGAAATGAAAGTAAGAAGTCATGTGGGGATAAAATTACGTAGAAATTTTAGTCCTTACACACTTATGCTTTGCCCTGTGCCCTTCAGGCAGATCACTATCCAGCTCACTGTCACACTTGTTTAATTTGATTAATTTAATTAATTACTTTACTTCAATTTAACCGTATTCAATTTATGTTTTATAAAAGAAACTTTATGAACGAGAATTTATTATAGAAGGGAAAACTTAAGAATATCTTATAATAATCTATTTCGATACAATTTTATTGGGTAACCTGTATCCTGGATCTCCTGTGCTGTGTTACCGTTGTCGCTGTCCGCTTCCTGTGCCGTCCTCGTCGCTGCTGGCGTGCTGTCGGCTGTGCAGCTCTTCTGCTGCGATTCTGTTGTGATGTTGCTGTGATGATACTCCACCGGTGGCGTCTCTGTCTAGATAGTGGCAGCACAGTCGTAATGCTGCTCCTTATTACGCAGCGCAGTCGCTTACTTGTGTGACTGCGTCGTAACACTTAATCTGCTTCCCTTCGATTAACTTTACTGGGACCAACACGTCTGGTCACTAGGCCGCGGTAGGAAAAGACTCCCTTAATAGTAGCAGCACAGTTGTAGTACTGCTCGTTATTACGCAGCGCAGTCGCTTACTTGTTGCGACGGCGTCGTAACGCTTAATCTCCTTCGATGAAACTTTACTGTGACCAACACGTCTGATCACTAGGCCGCGGTAGAAAAGACTCTCCAGTTTGCTCTGG
The DNA here is from genome assembly GCA_963920525.1 of Dichetophora obliterata. Taxonomy (NCBI): domain Eukaryota; kingdom Metazoa; phylum Arthropoda; class Insecta; order Diptera; family Sciomyzidae; genus Dichetophora; species Dichetophora obliterata. The sequence continues at coordinate 191,314,911 of OY986438.1, forward strand.
TGTACCGCCTTATATAACCTCGTCGGTTCAGGCACGCTATGCTTCCTCTTCTCTCATTCCCCTTAAAATCATACGATCGTACTGTGCTTAACTTACAGTGTGTGAGAAAAAAACGAGTTGCGTATAAATCGTTAAAACAATAAGTTTTTAAAATTTTTTTTTATTAATTAAAAATTACAACCAAAATATGTTTTCGCTATATATTTAATATTTGGTCCAGTCGCCGTTGTTGTCAATTATAGCTTGACATCTTCTGGGGCAACTTTTGCTGAGTTGTGCAGCATATTCCGCGGGATATGCTTTCCATATGCGTTGCAACGTGAGAATAAATTGTTTTTTGGTTGAAATATGTTTTCCTCTCAGTTTTTGCTTCATAAGGGACCACACATTTTCGATGGGATTGGCATCGGGGCTTTGAGAAGGCCAATCTAGTGTTTGCACCCCATGCTCTCGTTTCCATGCCGTACAAAGGCGACTTCGATGCTTGGGGTCATTATCCTCCTGCAGTAGCCAATCATTATTTTCTTTTCCATACAATGCTTCAGCAGATTTCAGTAGGCCATATTTGTATAATTTGCACATATACTCCGCGTTTAAATTTTGTGTAAAAGCGATCAATTTCCCAAAACCGTTTTCTGAAAAGCATCCGTACACATGAACCTTCAATGGGTGCTTGACTGTTCGCTGAATCAACCTCTCGCCTTTTTTTGTCCAAGCTTTCTTAAAGCGATTATAAATTACGAAGGAGGACTCGTAAGTAAAGATAACGTTGCTCCAGTCACGATCCAAATGTTGACGTGCCCATGTTAATCTTTTTTCAATGTGTTTTTCAGTTAACAAGGGTTTTGTGTTGGTACTCTTGTTAGAAATGTTTGATTCCAAAAGTCTTTGTCTGATTGTGAATGTAGAAACTTCGACTCCTTTCTGCGATAATTTTTGTTTCGCTGCTCTAAGGCTAAGAGTCGGATTTTTCTCAAATAAATTGCATATAGCCTTATCCACCTTTTTTGAGGTTACTCGATCTCTGCCTCTGCCCTCAGAGTCGTCAACATTACCAACTTTTTTGTAGCGTTTGATCCACTTGTTAACAAATGATATTGAACATTTCGTGTATTTTGCGGCGGCTTTAGCACTCATTTTTGGGCCTTTTGGGTGGTTAACCAAAAACACAATCTCAAATCGCTTTTTAAATTTCGCACTCATTTCGAATTGTAGTGTTCACAACAGAAGTTTACGTTCGAATGGAAAACTTTTTGTGTTGCGAAATGGGGAATAGGCAATACATTAAAATTTACCGTTAGCCATACATTTTTTTAATACACTTGAAAAAATATGCGAAACACTTATATTTCTCACACACTGTATATGTATCATCTTTTCCAGCACGAGGCGTCTCCGTTATATACATGAAAATAAGAAAAATAAAACATTAGTCATTTACTCACCCCAGTAGGAAACTTATGGTCGGTAATGTGACGGTAAGTAATCAATTATCAATTCCAAAACATTTTGGTTTTCTACTTAAGGCAATTATTTGAGATGCACTAACCTCAGCCAGGGTTTGGCTATCCTCAAACTTGTGACTCAAGTTATTCCTATCTTTTAAATCATTAAACTACGATGGATTATTTAATTTGATTATTTTATTTTATTTTAGCTTATTCTACTTTTAGTTGCCTATAACTTCATTTATTTTATCTTATCCTAGTTGTATGAATTTACACTTAGATCACCGGTAAGGTGTCCAGATACTACACTATAATATAAGCTATTATATACTAGGGTATTTAAAATAAAATTAATTTATAATGGATTAAGGATGACAACACGAAACGTACTGCGCGGTGGCGTGCTTCTCTGCATGCTCTAGCTTGGGCAGCATACGTATAATTGTTCTCTAGCACGACGATCGACTTTCTGTTTAGTCCTTACTCGGTAAGGTCGACCGTCTTGGTACTCGAGACGTGGTTCCCGCCGGGTGAAACTGGTGGTTGGCCACGAGTGCATGACCCAGTACGAAAGCTGTAAGGAAAGGTAAGGTGTAAAATAAGGCATGTAGGGATAAAATTTAGTCAAAAATTGTGTTTCTTACAAATTCAAACCTGGGCATGGAAACACCTGTCGCCGTAGCTGTCAAAATTTGAGGATGCGTTCTGAAAGTTAATTTTTATTTAGATTGGTTCACAAACCAACACTCTTTCTATATGTCAAACGAACATTTGACACTGGAGATTTTTTTCGCCCACATATAACATTTACAATGTTTATTTAATTAAATCTTAGTCGTATCTTCAATATGTGATGATACAATGGCTGCTTATTACTTCAACAAGTGCAAAAACGGGAGCATTAAAGAAAAACTTAATTTACGCTGCACGAAATCAATTAGTGATTGCTTGTTTCCCATTAGTGTAAATATATGATTTTATATTCAATTTAACGCGATTTTACAAAATGAAGGTTTAAAACATTCGGCAATCAATTTGTGATAAATTGCACCCACCAAAGGCACTCGTCGGAGAAGCCGAGCGAGCGATCGAGTATCGATACAGGAACGTGTCGATAAAGCAGGCATTTTTATAATCTACTACTCTTATTAAAGTTTAGGGTTGCGGCCTAAACACTGTGTAAAGTATGGATATATTGTATTTGTAAAGTAACTGAATATGTTGAAAGAAAACATAAGTATATGTGTTTTAGACACTTATCCCGAATAATCTGTCGTGATATAATGTTTAGTGTTTTTAGAGCGCACCAAACGCTTACAATAGTAAGGCTAGAAAGCAGCGCTAATTTTGAGAATTACGAATAAGTGTTTTAGCTGAATGAGCCAAGTCTACGTTCAGATAGATTCTGTCCTTTATTTGTAAAACTTCATATAGTTATACTTAAACAACATTATTTTTCTTTACTTACTGTACCCGCTATTTCTAAGATTCCTACTTCAATTCCAATATTTGTAACGAGGCGAAGTTTTCCTCAGGGCCGATTTCTTTACAAGAATTTCGTATAATTTAGTATTAATGTTTGGACAATGAGGCATCAAGTATTAGAGCTAATGCTTTCTCTGGAGCGAATTTTCCGTTTACGATATATTTTTTATTAATTTTTTTAGCAGCCGATGTTATAAGCTCTTTTGGCAATGTATCACAAAGTTCATTAATTTTGTTTCTTTTAGCACGATAGCCACATTCATCGAAATATTTTATTGTTCTACCACGCTTAGCATCACTTGAACAACACGAATCTTCCTCATCCGTTAATTTTATTGCAACAACATTGTGTAACGAATCTTCTAGGGGCGTTACAATATTTTTCAGCTAAGGTATCGTCATTGGCTGTCCAGGGTTCGAAATCAAGAATTAAGTAGGAGGTTTTGTTTGATTTTTGAATTAAATGTATGTTTTATTCGTAACTAAAGTCCTTAGTGCATCTTAGATTTATGTTTAGTTTGCGTGCGTGTGTTGGTGCTGAGCGTTCACGTAACACCGTAGGAGAGGGGAAAGTGATGGTGAGGGGAAAAGGTGAGTAGTTTCGATGGAGTGGTTATGGTTTTCAACACCGTCAAATGGGGAAATCTAACTCAACCAGAGTGTTAGATTTACTCTTAAGCCATGCGTTAGATTTTCCAATGAAGGTGAGGGGAAAGTGATGGTGAAGGAAAAAGGTGAGTAGTTTTGTTGGAGTGGTTGGGGTTTTCAACATAGTCAGAGGAGAAAATCTAACTCATCCAGAGTTTCACTCTTAAGCCCTGCTTTAAATTTTTCCAATGAAGATAGAGGAAATGGTTATTTAGCGTGTTTTAATGGTGCGATAACATTGCTAGAGTGTGACTCTGAAGCCCAATGTTTTGTCACGAACGGAAAGGGAGGTGAGAGGTGGGTATCCTTTGTGTAGGATACAAAAAGGATCGTGAATTTCGAGGATTTATGGTCTTATGTTCTGATGAACATGTAGGATTCACAGGTTTATGTTATTTGTGTTACTTTGTTGCGAGATTTGATAATTTAGCTTTAAATGTTTGCTATCGCTGATTGTGCATTCGTTGCTGTGTGAGTGTGATGAGCCGCTATGTGTGCTGTTTTGTCTCGTAGCGTGTTGAATGGCCACAGGCGATTTGATGCAACTTCGCTGGCGTTTTATCGGTTAAACTTTAGTGAAAATTATGTTAAACTGCTTGATTTTCAGGACTTATGAAAGACTCTGCTTCGTTCGAGAGTTGTAGTAGAAATCCTTGTTCTTTTCAAGAGTTGGTAAAAGACTGAACTATCTCGTTCAGGAGTTAGCAAATAACAGACTGCTTCGTTCAGCAGTTGGCGAAGAACTGAACCTCTTCGTCTAGGAGTTAGAAAAGAACTGAACCGCCTTGTTCAGGAGTTAAGAAAGAACTGAACCGCTTTGTTCAGGAGTTAAGAAAGAACTGACTCTTTAGTCATTTAAGGTGAGCGCAAGAAGCTCAATTTTCGTTGATTTACTTTGAGTGATAGCTTTCGTGCATGTCTGCTTATTGTTACATCGAAAGCTTTTGTTTATACGTTGAATATGTTTGTTCGTTCTGAGTGATTGTTGAGTGAAAACAAACAATATAATATTTTCACTCAATATAATATTCTGTCAAAATACATTCTTAATATAAAATAACTCAAACGATTTAAGTTCACTTATAATACATCTGCTTACTATTACATTTTATTAAGACGTCTGTTTGTCATAATATCCATCATAACCCACTTACAGGTTACAAATTCCAGTGACTTCTTTTGGCAGCGATCTGCTTACGCAATGCATAACATGAAACATGCCGCTAGTAGTACTTGAGTTTGTTTCTGCTTACGATTCTTGTGTTGGTTTTGCTGAAAGCATGCAGTTAACCCAACACAGAACGTTTGTAGCGTTGTGTGTCTTGATATAATGATAAAATGCACTACATCCTTCCCCTTTTGAAAATTAATAATGTTAATTTGTAATTCTTAAATATGAATAAAGATTATTTTGAAATTAATTTTTAATTGATTATTTTTTCTCTTGTTTTGAAGTGAATAGTTAGTATTTATTTGAATTCTTATATTTTGAGTTGGTTACTTATTCCATTTAACTTAATGCTCTTGATAATAAAGGGTGTTTTTTTTAGAGGTATAGAACTTCGAATTGAAATAAAACACAAGAAAATCGTTTTAATGTCCATCAATTTGGCTTTATTGGAAGGATAATTTTATGCCATTAATGTTTAAATATGATTTCGGGCATGTGGCCGCCACGGCTGGCTCGAATAAAGCCAATTCTACAGGTCCAATTTTCAACCACTTTTTCGAGCATATGGGGCCGTATGTCGGCAATAACGCCACGAATGTTGCCTTCCAAGTCCCCTAACGTTTCTGGTTTGTTGGCGTAGACGAGCGACTTCACATATCCCCAAAGAAAATAATCCAATGGTGTCAAATCACACGATCTTGGTGGCCAATTGACAAGTCCATTCCGCGAAATTATGCGCTCATCGAATGTTTCCTTCAAATAATCGATGTTACGTGCGCTGTGTGGCATGTAGCGCCGTCTTGTTGGAACCACAACTCTTCCACATTCATGCCATCCAATTCGGGAACAAAATAGTCGGTTATCATGGCTCTATACCGGTCTCCATTAACGGTAACTGACTCTCCAGCATTATTTCGGTTGAAATATGGCCCAATGACTCCACCAGCCCATAGAGCACACCAAACAGTCAGTTTTTGTGGATGTAATGGCGTCTCAAGGGTCTCATGTGGATTCTCTTCACTCCAAATGCGGCATTTTGCTTGTTGACGTAGCCATTCAACCAAAAATGAGCCTCATCATTGAACAAAATTTTGCGATGAAAATCAGCATCGAGATCAATCTCATTTTCGGCCCATATTTTCGACCCAATTGCTGTGCACGGTGGCGAATCGATTCATTCGGGTCCTCTTCAACATTTTGGTCTACAACGGCAATTGTTTCTTCGGTGCGCACTGTTCGACGTCTCTGCGGATGCGTATTATCACATAGAGTAAACGTAGTGCGAAAACGACCCATGGTTAACCGAATTAATTGCTCTGATGGACGATTATGTCGACCATAAAATGGACGGAGCTTGCGGTAAACTTCGCGAACTGAACCATTATTTTCGAAATAAATTTGCACGATTTGCAAGCGTTGTTCTTTTGTCAACCTGTTCATGATGAAATGGCAAACCAAACTGAACATAAATGACATTAGAGTTACCAGATTTGACCACAAAATGCCAATTTTATCTCTATTCGAAAAACAAACCTCTAAAAAAACACCCTTTACTATATTATTATTATGAACTTCAAATGTGATTTTATCTAATTTATTATACATTTGGACCCTTTTCTTTCAACTATTTCATTCTGAAAATAGAGTTTGTATAATTATTCAATTCTGTTTTATATTTTATTTAAGTAATTCAAGTAGAAGTAATACTATTATAAAAAAAGTAGAAGTATGTTATGTAAAATTAATCAAAATTTGTATTTAAAACATTTAAACAATTGCGTAGATTTCTAGAAAAGAAAAGAACAAGTCATTATAAATGTGTGTGCAAGCATAAAGCAATAAAACAACAACATCTTAGCAACAGTCGCTTGCGGCCTTTTTGGTTTCCAACAAGCTAAGGAAGCTTTGATGTGTTTAAAAGTAATTTGAACTACAACAAAATGAAGCTTGCAACACGGCCAGCAAACGAACCACGAGCTACAAAACTTCTTAAGAATAAGAATAAGGAGAAAATGTATACTTAACCTATCGCCAATGATCGTTCCGCACTGAGTGAAGAAATATGCTGAGCGTATGCCTTTTATAGGGCTGCTGAGCGTTGACTGCGTGAAGCGCAGCAATAAGTGCGAAAGAGAAATTATGTATGCTCACAACATTGAGCTCTTAATGCGTTAAGCGCAAGAAGGAATAAAAAGAATGAATGCAATATGCACTCAGTGTTGCCACTTCACTACGTTTTTTCCGTAGCAAAATATGTAACAAATCTAGCTGCAATGTAGCCAAACAAAATCAAAGAGACTAAATGAGTAGAAGAGGTCCAGGTTCAGAGAGCCGACTTTTCTCACACAGTTTCAAGTAACATTGCAAGAGTTGTCCCAAACTGAAATGACTCTTCCCAATGTTTCTGTCACAATTTTCCTTTTCTGTTCTTAGAACAGCTAAAATGTAAGATATTGCTGTGTGCACAAGCGAGCTAGGAATAGGTTCGCTTATTTAATTGAGTCCTTGTTACTTCACTAGTCAAAATCGTATTGAATCATATGCCAGGCTGCAAATTTGTTTCCTTAAATTTGCGATAGTTTAATAATTGTAGTGAAGTGGTTTTAGTGATATTAGAAAGGTGATTTATTTCATATTCTATGTATTGCAATTATAATTTTATAAATTAATAGATAAAAAGCAAAATATCAATTGACAATTTTTTGTTTCATTTATTTACTTCTGCTGCCTTCTTTTTTCTCATATAGAATCGAGTGCCGGGCTGCAAATTATTTTAGTTAAATTCGCGAAATTTTAATGATTTTTAATTAAATGAAGGAAAAGTGATTTATTTCATATTTACTGCATTTTCATGTAGTAAAATTATAATTTTTTAAATTAATAAATACAAATCCAATTATGAGACAACATACAGACAGGCATTCATAGAAACTAGTATACACGAATACATACAGATAGACATTCATAGACACAAGTATACACACATACAGGCAGGCATACATAGAAACTAGCATACAATAAGACAGACTGTGACAGAACCGATCATCCACCTCGTCGCGTCGTGATATCCGCAAATCGGATAACGAGGCACTTCCTGACTTAGCTCAGGGAAAATGGTCGTGGGGTTGCTTCGTCAGGAAGCCCAGGGATGCGATCTGCACAAGTCGTATGTATGCAGACGATAATAGGAAACGGACAAGGAACATTTGAATTAAAATTCAAATGGGCGGAAACAGGAAACGGATGGGAGAGAGACTGAAAAAAAGAGAAAAAACGCGAACCGACTCGTAGCCTCTATGCACCGTATAGTATGAGGGAGGAAGGTGTTAATTCCCCTCATAGTCTATACCCGCCCTGCCTGTTAATGAACGGAGAAGTGTATTTCATTAACCCTGAAAGTGCACCTAAGTGCAGCAGTCCACGGTGCCCTTACCTTTCGTCACCCAATAGAATTTACTCAAATTTATTGCTTGTCATGTTACCCGTATCAAGGGATTTATTTATATAGATACAAAAATTTTAAATGTAAATATACAATTTTATTTTGTTTCATTTCATTGAGATTTAATATTTTTAAATTTACATTATTTTTTTATAATATGGTACGCTGAGAAAAAAGAAATTTAAATTTTAAGTTTGCCCCATCTTCCTCTTAGCATGAGTTTATATTTTTAAGTTCTATCCAAATTTTTTTTTTTTTTTGTAACGTAAGTTAAAAGTATAATATTTTTAAATTGGAATTAATTTATTGCTAGTGTAAGTTAAAGGTAGGTACCGAAATATTAAATTTTTTTTTCAGTGTATAGTGAACTTCAATATTTCCACTGAGACATTAAATTATTAGGGTAATTTGAAGATAAGTATAGAAATATCAAATTATGTTGATTTTCTTTTTCAGTGTATAGTGAACTTCAATATTTCCAACAACAAGTAAATATTGTCTCCTTTCAGTGTACTGAAAAAAAAGTTAAGTGTTTATAGAAATCAAAAGGTATGCATCAAATTTTTTTCCCAGTATACTGAAAAAAATAACATTAAATAATCAAAGCAATTAAAAAGCAAATATCAAATTTTTCAGTGTTCTGCAAAAAGTGAAGTTAAATGTTTATAGTAATCGAAAGATAAGTAGCAATTTGTCACCAAAGATAAGTACCAATTTGTCACGATGTATTTCTGATAGCGCCCGAGCAGGCTGTTGTCGTTGTGGTTAATATTGTCATTAGTATTAGCCATACTAGTGCGATCAGCGCCTTCCTGACCACTTTCGTTCCTGCAAGAGTTTATTTTATAAATTTTCTTTTTTCGTTTAAAGTGTGATTTATATTTTTTTGATAATCTATTTTTAAATTTGACAACATAATGGTCATTATCAACTTCATTAGTTTTTGGCATTGTGTGGACCCTTTTAAATGGGCTATGTTTTTACCTAGTCTTTTCCGCGAGTTTTCTGCGTCTACAAATTCTGTATCAATATGATATTCCTTTCTATTTTCATTTATTTTTCTGATCTTACGTTGTTTTTCTAGTTGGGTATTATAAATCGGAGTATATTTATTAAAAAATATATTGTAAGGTGTCTGTCCGGTTGTTGAGTGGCTGATTGTGTGATTGTATGTAAAAACGGTTTGTTCCACTGCATAGTGTTTTGTTTCTTTGTCTTGGCAAGTGTTAATAATTCTTAATTTTTCATTAAGTGTTTTATGTTATCTTTCAATGTTTGCTATACCTGTTTTTCCAGTAGTAATTTCTAAGTTAATGTTTAAATTTTTAAACCATTCTTGAAGGTTAATACTAATTAGTCCACTGTCTTGATCTGTTTTCAATTTTCGAGGTGGTCCCATCGAGTTAAAGACCTTCAGTATAGCTCTCTTCGCTTCTAGCCAGTTGGAATGTTCTAGCTTTTCTACCATACAGAATTTAGAATGAACATCGATACAAGTTAAGTAAGCATCACCATCCCATTTCCAAATATCTATTACGTATTTTTCCCTTATCTCATAAGTCGGGGTAGTTATTTTAAATGGCATTTTGTGTGAGATGTGGTCGTACTTGCATTCTTTGCAAATTTCACATTTATTAATTATATTCGATATTTCGGCAATGTATCTAGATTAATAGTATTGTTTTCTGAATTCTTTTTGTACCTTATCTATTCCTTTGTGTAGTCCTTCCAAGTGTATTCTTAAAATAATTTCTTTAAATCTATCGTAAGAAGTGACATCTTCCATAATTTTCATAGCTCTATAAGTTTTATTAGTCGGTGATTGTTTTATTAATTGAACATAGATTGTTTGGAAAAATATAAAATCCCTGTCATTCTCAAAAAATACTGCGTTCGTATTTCCAGCTAGGTGATTAATTTTTACTTCTTTGGCAAATTCTTCTGTCATTTCAGTATAGTATAAAGTTGTTTTAGTATTTTTAAATATTTTTTCGGTTTTATTTTTATTATTATGATTCAATTTTTCAAAAACGGATTGACGTTTGAAGGTGTTCAGGGGTCTTTCGGAAATTCCGATATAATTTGTGTCATCCTCTTCTGCAGAATGTATTGTTGCTACATTTGAATCAGTTTCGTTGTTATTGCAACTTTCAATTTTAACTCTCGATAGAGCATCAGCAACATGGTTCTCCTTACCGGGTATAAATTTTACGTCAATGTCATACTAATTGAGTTTTATTTTCCAACGCTGAAGCTTATAGGCCTATTACGGTTCACAACACAACAGTAATTTCTGTTTTTATTATGTACATTCCTAATACTAAAAATAAGACACAGCAGTGTATTGCTGTGAACCATAATAGGCCTATTAGCGTTGGGTTCTTTTATATTGTGTAACCACGAATTTCCTACCATATAAATAGGAACGGAAATATTTTGTCGCCCAAACAATCGCAAGTAGTTCTTTTTCTGTCGTTGAGTAGTTAATAGTTTTAACTTCAGTTTAATTAATAACGCACAAAGTGTTGGAGATAATGTCTTTTATTTTTGAACTAAACTTGTTAACTGCTTAAAAATACTCTTAACTCTAGTATTTATAATTACTTATGGCATTATTCTGTATCTCTATCCGATCAATCGTTTCGTACAAAACACTGATCGTTCGTGTGTTTGAAATTTGTAGCTCGAACAGAATCAAACAACGAGAACAGCTGATCAGCTGGCGAACGATGCCGTAACACAGTAACTTCTTGCAATTTGTATCCCTGACGATTAATAAAACTACGAAGCCAGACGTCAAAATCTAACGAACACTTTTAAGTTATCGTTGTGTTTTGTTTGCTAAAGAACATTATTAAAAAAATGGACAATTCTGTTTAAAAAGGTATATATTGTAACGTACCGCCTTACCGGCGTCTATAGCTGGGACAGCAAAGTGGCTGTCCAGGGGTCGTTCCAAAATTTATCTTACTAACTTAATTTTGGGACACCAAATCAAACACTTTCAGCTATATCAAACGTTATAATTTTATTGGTCAGTCTTTAATTGACTTATAAAATTTCTTACAAATCAATCAATATACAAATTTATTCACCCTAGTTCTAATAATTTATGATTTGTAGTCCAATGGTAATTGCTAATACGATTCTCAATTATCAATGATATTTAATATGGTTGAATTTAATGGTAATTAAATAAAAATTACTTTCAATGATAATATTTTCTACGATAATAAATAGGTAAAAGCTAAGTGCGTAGTGTACTATTGTTTGGTTTGGAAAGGGCAGGTGAATCTATTTAAAAGGTAAAATAAATCGACTTATTCACTATTGGGTTCACTTAATTATTCAAAGTATTATTTGCAGATTAAATTTTATTGGTTTTATTTTCTGGTTTTAGCAAACAATCTAAAATGATTGTCGATAATTGGACTTCACTACTACTTATTGATTTATGCTTAAACACCAGTTAAATATTTATTTGAGCTTTACTTTTAATTGAATTTATTTTGAATTTTTAAACTTAGATTCACCTTTAAAGAATCGGTCAGAAGGACCTCTTGGAACACTGGTAATCTATATTCTAGGGATTTTGTTGCAAAACGTTAAAGTTAATTTCAATTTATTAAACTAATTTTATTTTCTTAAATTTCCACGGTAGGTTTCTTTTAGAAATTTTAAACTTTTACACAATTAATTAAACGGGATGTACTTTAACAAATTCTTCCCACTGTATGATTTGAATTGTTAACTCTTATTAAAATTTATTAAATTAAATTTATTTAAAAGAAAAAAGATATTGAGTTTTCTGCACTGGTCACTACGCACACATAAAGATTTATAATAAAGTAAGAAATAATTGAAAGTATATCACCAAATCCTGGCAAGGGCGTGGTTTTCGTTGTAATTATTCGTTGTCCTTAATGTATTTCGTCCTGCATGTGACATCAATAAGCGAGCTGCCAGTTGCAAGAAGTATTCCTTGACAGTGGCTGCGAAAAGGGTGTTCGTGGCTAGGTTTTGGAGACAGTGAATGACGCTTCGATAGCAACTGAATAAGAATTGCGGTTGCTATTGGAGTGTGCAATTACACTGTAAGGATGAGGAATGGTTGAGGTTGAGATAGACCCAGTGAGTGACGCTTCGATAGCAACTGAATAAAAATTGCGGTTGCTATTGGAGTGTACACTGGCACTGCAAGGATTTAGGTAAGGTTTCGGGGCCACGTGAACACTGTATTTTCACTATACTTACCACTGTCACTGAACTTCCTACAATTAGCTACTCGCTCCTTAGTGGTCCTCAGATCAGTTAGTCCTTAAGCTTAGGTCCTCTTGCAAATATTCAGCAGTCCCGCTTTCCTGCGACGTGTCCTGTGTGACGATGTAGTGGTTTTGGCTAATCTTTGGTTAGCTCACTCCTTTGTCCTGACTCGTGGCTGGTGGAATTATTTTTCCTTGGTTGACTGCTGACGGCTGTACTTTAGGTTGACTTTACTTACTGCACAAACTGACTGATCAAACTCACTGCTAAAACAGACTGTCTCGATTTCTCTCGTGTTCGGTCTTTTATAGTCACAGCCATCTGTTGCTGGCTGTGCAATCTATGTACCACTGTCATGAGTGTAGTGGTAAAAATCTCTTCTTATTATTTTAGGTTTTAAAATGTTTGCCTCTCGCTTCTTCTCGTGGTGGTCGTATTTCTGCTTGAAGTATGTTGGAGCCAAACATGGCGTGATCTGTCGCTCAACGGTGTGTTGGTATGGGTGTAATTTTTAATGGCCGCCTTTTGTAATTCTGTTGTTGCTAATAATATTTCCATCTCCCTCGCTCTCGCAGCCATGCCCTCACGTCTTTACTGTTGGATTCCGCATGGCGTGATCTGTCGCTCACCCGTGTGATAGTATGGGTGCGTTTTAATGGCCGCCATGGTTGTTGTGTGAGTGGCTCTCAGAGTACGGTGGTGAACATTGTAGGAGCGGCGCTCAGAGTATGTTGGTGGGTATGACTGTCGTCATGATTAAACCCGCCAGAGGACCTTCGGGGAATCTGCCTGTCCCAAGCCAGGAATGGAAGGGTGAGGGTTGGTTATTGGATGGGCAGTTCATGGGGCACGGCCCATGAACTGATCTCATAATGAGTTCTTTCTGGAGGCACGGCTCCTGAATGTTCGTCTGATAACTGTAAAAGAAAAGGTTTACCTAGAGCCTTGGATGTTGCTGCCAAATTCTTGGAGAAAGCATTGTTTTGATATTAAGTTATCATAACACCGTAGTTGTAATATGCTTTCGATGGACGATCAATCCAACATAACTTGAAGAGCGGGGATAGTCATCCATCAATGATGAGGAGACCTGATCTATTGTCGTTCTGCAGACCTATCTTAGAATAAAGGTTATTATGTAGGAAACATTTAACCTTCGGACCGTTGTATAAGCAAATTTGTATACAACGGCTCATGCTTCTTAGTTTTCTGTTAAGGCTTTTATTAGTCTTAATTTAGGAAAACGACGTTGCATAAGTAGAATTGAGGTTTACCCGGTTTTACTGGGAAACCTATGGTTATTTTTTAACCTTGCCAAGTACAATTCGAGTGGCTGAAGGTGTCACAGTCAGATATAAATGTTCTAAGAACTTTTGGTCTGTAGACGGAATGTTGAAGAGCCTTGTCAGGTGGAGCCTTTTGCCCGGGTTTTGACTATCATATGGGTTAGGCCCACGTGGGTTTTAAATTCGCTCTGACTGTGGTTAGGCCAGGAAGGCCGGTGTGAGTTACACTTTAGTTGAACTCGGGTTGGTGATTCCCTTAAATTACTAAGAGAATGATGGTAGATTGAATCTCGCCAATTTCAAACAGTAAATGTTAGGAAGGTAAGCAACTACCGGATCAATATACTGTTACCTTTGGAATTTGAGTACAGGCGACGGGGAAACCTAAATAGTCTGAGTTGTGACCATTTGAGATTGAGGAATTTGATTGCATGAGTGACAGGCCTAGTTGCCGCCTTAATTTTTCGTGTCAGAGAGTGATGACCTCTGATATGAATGGGATGATTTTGTGCGGATCAAATAAAGGGTTGTATTACTTGGTATAGTATACTGAGATGACCCATGGTTATTAAAATAACCAAGTAATGTTTAAATTCGAGTGACTGAATGAGTCACGGTCATGTATAGTGTCTTTTTGACATCAGTGCTGGGGTTCTGTGGCATGTAATTAGAGGAACCTTTCAAAAATGGTCTTTCTTGAATTCCGAAGGGGCGTTGACCGACGCTTCATATTTGTCCCAAGCATTGGAGCACCGTTGAATTAAGCCTTCGCGGCAGGGGTCAACGTTAAAAAACATAGTGGCTTTCTGTCGTCATGATTGCTTGGCGAGCGGCTCTCAGAGTATGATGGTGAGTTCTACAGCCGCCATGATGTTTTATATGAGCGGCTCTCGAAATGCGATGGTGAATATTGCATGAGCGGCGGTCAGAGTATGTTGGTGAGTATGACTGCCGCCATGATTGTTTTGACGAGCGGCTCTCAGAGCATGATGGTGAGTTTTATAGCCGCCATGCTGTTCTATGAGCGGCTCTCAGAATGCGATGGTGAATATTACATGAGCGGCGCTCCGAGTATGTTGGTGGGTATGACTGCCGCCATGATTGTTTGGCGAGCGGCTCTCCGAGCACGATGGTAAGTATCATGGTCGCCATGGTGTGTATTCGAGCGGCTCTCAAAATGTGATGGTGAATATTGCATGAGTGGCGCTCAGAGTATGTTGGTGAGTATGACTGCCGCCATGATTGTTTTGACGAGCGGCTCTCAGAGCATGATGGTGATTTTTATAGCCGCCATGCTGTTCTATGAGCGGCTCTCAAAATGCGATGGTGAATATTGCATGAGCGGCGCTCAGAGTATGTTGGTGAGTATGACTGCCGCCATGATTGTTTTGACGAGCGGCTCTCAGAGCATGATGGTGAGTTCCATAGCCGCCATGCTGTTCTATGAGCGGCTCTCAAAATGCGGTGGTGAATATTGCATGAGCGGCGCTCAGAGTATGTTGGTGGGTATGACTGCTGCCATGATTGTTTGGCGAGCGGCTCTCCGAGCACGATGGTAAGTATCATGGTCGCCATGGTGTGTATTCGAGCGGCTCTCAGAGCGCGATGATGAGTGTTGGTAAATGATGCTCAGACTATCTTGGTGAATAATGACCGCCGCCATGATCGTATGGTGAGCGGCTCTCAGGGCGTGGTGTTGGTTACCGACTAGCGCTCTCTCGTTGGAATGACGTCTTGGTTCTTCGCTCGGTGGTGTAATGGTGTGAGTGAGGTTTCTCCCAACTTCAAGTGGCCTGATATAGCGGTGGCCCCCCCCTTTGCGGATCCCGTCGCTGGTGGTCGTCTTGCCCTAGGTGTATATGCGAGAAAAGAAGATTCTAGATTATCGTCTCTCTGTAGATGAGAATCTTAGCAATTACACTCTGGCGCTTTAACCCTTTTCCCCCTCGCCTAATTGTTGAGCCTAATTCTAAGAATGCCTTTATTAACCCTACGTCGGCCATGGGTCTAATTCGTTTCGTACACACATTTTGTGATCAAAATGTGTGGATTTTGTTTGCCTTGGACCAATTTCCTTTCCTATGCTTTCCTAACCGGAAATTTGCCCTGCAGATTTAATTAAACCCCCAAACGGTGGAAATTTCATTTTCTTCCGCCCCACCTAAAGGCCTATTTATTTTCATCAAGCGGCTAGTTTCGGTTACTTTTCAATAGTCCAATTTTTATTTATTAATAGAACTTAATTTTCTATGTTTCGCACTTACTGCAAATTCTTTATTAGTTATTTTCTTTTGTAATGAATTCAAGCGGTCGATCGTAACCTAATTTTACATTATTTTTACTGACATCCTATTTATGGGATTTTTAACCAACTAAATTGAATTTAAACTTTTCAGCAATCTAGCTGCGCAGAAGCTCCGGGGCTTCATTGTGGGTCTTTCGGCACCCGGGGTGTATCATCCTGCCATCAAACCCTCTCGACGGTCATCTTAGGTATTTTGTCTGAGTGTTTACCCGGCTCTGGCCGTCTAGGTCATGGGTCGAACTTTCAGCAGGTGTTTCTTGCAGCGATTCTATGACCCTCTCGGCTTGTCTGTCGCCGCACAGGTTCGCACTAGAAAAATTTATAATTTTTATGAAAAATATGAAGGTAAAATTTGTCGCCAAATTTTGTCCTTACAATATTAACTCAAATACATAAATATTAGGAAAAAAGTGCAATGAGTTAAGTTTCAGTGATAAAAAAAACAACAAGCACACAGTTCGAAGTGCTAGTTAAGCAGTTGGAAGCTCATCCAGATCTGGCCAGAGGCGCCCCTACGTATGGCGCTGATAGAGCATCCGTCGATGAGTTGTGGAAGAAGATAGCAGTTAAAGTAAACTCATACGGTCCACCACAAAGAAGTGCTGCTGAATGGAAAAAGGTAAGATATAACTTTAAGACTATGAATGGTCTTGACCCAACTAGTTTATTTTTCTTGCACTTAAGATTTGGGCCGATTTAAAAAGCAGGACCAAAAAAAAAATAGCAGAAAATAACAGCAGTCTTCAAGCGACAGGTGGTGGACCTTTTCAGAGCTCTCCACTTTCTGAAATCGAGCAGGTCATCGATTCGATATTATTAATGTCTAAGGCAGCAGCACCTTCTGGAAAAATTTTGGGATTCCGAACAGTACCGACAACAGCAGAGCCAACAAAAGCTCCAACAACACAGCTTGTGTCACAGCCAACAACACAGCCTGCAGCACAGCAAATTCAACAAAACGAATTACAGCAAACAGCAACACCAGCAAGACAGTCACAGACAGACATACTTTTCACACCGACTAGACAAACAACTCAAATAGGAGTAGTTTCACCAACAATGGTAACACCCATTAATGTCACACAGACCCCACGCATAGCCCGACAACTTTCAAAATCTCCACGAAGGAAGAGAAACTTCCAACAAACTATTGGGGAGTCAGCTAGAGAGCAGGCCAAATCTGCTAAAATTCAAGCAGCATCCTCAAAAGAAATCGCCACTGCCGCAAATAGCATTGCAGAGTCTATGGCAAAATTGGTCGAAATATTGGAACGCCAGACACAGGCGCTAGAAGAATTCATTAATATAATGAAAAACACATAACGTTCTTCTTTATTTTATTTTTTATATTGTTTTATTTTCATATAGTTCCTTTTTAATTTCTTTTTATTTTATTTTAATTTTTAATACAACGAATTTAAAAGTAATTTTAATTTTATCTTTTCACCTTTCTAATGAATTGTTTTGTTAATTTTTTATACTTTTTTGTTTTTTTATATATTTATATTTAAAAATATGCTACATATATAAATATATATAAAAAATGTACCTCTATACATTATAATGTAATATGAATTTTTGTGATACTTAAATATACGATGATCTCTTAAGAACTTGTTTATATTTTGATGTTATTGTAATCTCCAATAATAACACTGTGCGGCACGAAAATCTGTATTTGATAATTGTAATGTTTTCACTTAATTTTATTATGAGGAATCTCGTGGTGACATTTGTTTTTCCACTTCACCAAACACTTTAGAACAAAATTTTTTTTAAAGATGTATAGCTCAGATTCAAAAATTAATCAAGATTTAAAAATTTTATAAATAATTAAACAATATTGATATTGTTTCGGCCTTCTGTCGTTTGTTGCTATAATAAATTGGGCTCCGGCCAAAGCCCTCCGTATAAAGCCCAATTTATTATAGTAATTAAATAATATTAAAAAGTTAAAGTTTTTTCTAAATGACCTTGTTATTTATTAGGTTGATTTTATATGATTTAATTACAAATTCTAACTGTATTTTAAATCAAGTATGATTTAAACTATCAAACATTTAGAATTTGTATTTAAATAATATAAAATCAACATAATATTAAAAAGCAATAATATTAATTAAAATAGTATTAATATTAGAAGCTATTTTCTTAAATTTTATTGAGTAAAAAACTGATTTCCATGTTTATGTTTACAACGATACAAAACGCACCCATTTCGTCAAATTTTTTGCAAACTCTTATTCCCTGCAAAATTCTACCCAAAATAAAAGGATTTTGTTTTTAATTGTCAACAAGGCTGCAAATATTTAACGCATGTCGGCACAACAAAATTCTTTAATTTATGATTATTATTTATGATTTAAATTGGGTTGGTTAAATTGAAATAAATTTAAATATGATTTAAATATTAAAGATCGGATAATGCTGTTTCGTTGGCCGCTACACCAACTCATCAGCGGTCTTAGTGATCTAAAATTCACAAGCAGACCGGACAGCATTGTTTTGTTGACTGCTACATCAACTCATCAACGCTGCCTGTTATAGGAATACTTGCTTATTGCAGGCTCTCAGCAATTTGTCTTCTTATGTTTGTGGCTATGCTAGTAAACTCAGAGTTTGCTACGTCATCAGTGCTCGTGTTTTGATAGTCGTCGTTAGAATCTCGAAGGTTCAAAGGAGGCCATTCATGCTTGAAGAAAATGCATGCATTGTGGATTGCACTGCATGCATTTACGATTTTAGAGGCCTTTTCAGGAGAATAATGAAGTCCTCTTGAACCTATTAAGCCATTAGTATGATTATAAGTATTGTTAAATTTAAAAAAATATTTACCTATAATGCTGCGAAACCGATTTTTCAAAACACCAAAGCAGCGTTCAATGACGTTTCGTGCCTTGCACTGTCTTTCGTTGAATCGGTTTTGAGATTCATCAGATGGATTCCTATACGGAGTCATTAAGTATGGCTCCAACGGGTAGCCGGAATCACCTAAAATGGTTATTAGTAAAATGAAGTGTTAATTGTTATTGTATTCATAGTTATAAAAGCATGATAATAATGAAATTAATAAGTTTCTTTTAACTTTACCCAAAAGCCAAGTATTTCTTTTTCCATTTAAAAAATTTGACTTTAGCTGCTGTTCTGCTGCACTATACTTCCAAACAAAGGAGTCGTGATTCGCACCAGGATGTCTTGCGTCAACATATGTAATAACCATGTTTAAATCACAAATCTAAAAAACCAAACATTTTAGTCGAGAATATATATAATCGAGAAATATAAAGCTAATACTTACGACCATCACATTGAGACTGTAGAATCCTTTTCTATTATGAAATAAATGTCGGCTATTTACACCAGGTGACTTTATGCGGACATGTGTTCCGTCCACACAGCCAATAACACCTGGTATTCCAAACTTGTCGTAATACTGCTCCTTAACACTATTTTCCTCATCATCAGTCCTTTGGAAAACAACCCATTTCTGGCAAAAATGTTCCTCGAAAATCGTAAGACACTCATTTATCACTTTACCGACTGCTGATTGTGACATACTGGAAACACATTCATTTCCCACTGACTTTTGGTAGCTTCCAGTAGCCAAAAACCGCAGGAATGTTGACAGCTTAAGTTGTGGTGGTAAATGAGTGTTTCTATAGGTGGTATTCATATGAATACTGACGGCAGCAAATATTTGCTGAAACACTACCTTACTCACACGAAAATTTGCCACGAATCTATTTGGAAAAATATTTCAAGTTATTCAACTTCATTGATTAGAAACTGATTTATAAGTGCTTCACGCCATTTATAAAAGTTACAATACCTTTCCATTGAACTTACAAACATCGAAATCGGTTAAGGATTCGCTAAATGGCGTCAAGTTTTTTCGTAAAAAAACTGATTTCTATGTTTATGTTTACTACGATACAAAATGCACCCATTTCATCAAATTTTTTGCAAACTCTTATTCCCTGCAAAATTCTACCAAAAAAAAAGGATTTTGTTTTTAATTGTCAACAAGGCTGCAAATATTTAACGCATGTCGGCACAACAAAATTCTTTAATTTATGATTATGATTTATGATTTAAATTGGGTTGGCCTACCTCACTAATAAAGGATTTTAGAACACATTAATTTTTTGGCAAGCAGAAAAATTCCAATTTTGTTTAAATATTTGTGCCAGAAAAACGAATGTGGCACATTCATTTTTTTGGCATGATGAAAATATAAAAAAACACATTCTCTGATTCAGAACTGTAGTATTGCAGCAGATCTGATCTACATTCTTATTCCATATGTTGGTACAATGTTCCTTAAATAAAACTGCATCAGAAACAGCAATAAACCCAAAACTGAATTTTTTCACTTTCATGGTTTTGGCATGCAGGTGAGGATATCACTTTCATCCACTCATGTCTTCATTTAAATTATGGCGTTGCAAGTTTCTGGTCAGTGATCGAAGGCTGCGAAGCACTTGAAAGAATAAAATAATATACTTACTCAGTATCTTTCAATTCCAGAACATTTGTGCGGTCACGCAATCTTCGTCGCTCCACCCTGAGCTCTATTTCATCCAGCCTCTCAAAATCGAATACTGCAATAGCTGCATACATTGCAACACGTCGCGAATTAGTTTAAAAACAATTTTATAATAATAATTAGTAATAAATTAATAACAATCACTTCGCAAAGCACTTATCACTTGAAAAATCAACAGAATTGTTAAAAACACAAAATCCAATGTAAATAAAAACAGCTGTCATGACAATTAGACAAAGTGAACATAAGCGTTGCCAACACAAAAAAAAAACAAAGGCAAACCATATGAAATTTTTAAATAAACTAGATAATCTTAAGAAATCAATGAAAATGTCTGATCAGGCAATGCTACTCTTGACAACTTCTTACGTCAACATATTAGATTGACGTAAGGAACGTAAGATTCACGTAAGGGTTGCCGAGCACAATGGATAGAGATGCAGAATTTCAACTTATTACGTCATCGTTCGAGTAATCATCGTTCGTTGGCCATATCGTTAGGGTTAGAAATTAATGCTATTAATTGTTATACTTCGAAGTCTCAAACTAACTCTTCTGCTCTTTTGGCAGATACTTTTGATGGGAAAGAAAGTGACGCAAATTCCGTATAACACTTTCTTTCCATTGCTATTGGTTCAAAATAAATTCTTTAATTCAATGTTTTGCTTTCGCTTTCATCAAGCGATGATTGGTCAGCATGTGTTCACTAGCGCAAATTTGCCTGCGCTTCTTTCTTAAGAATCGAACTAGGTCGATAAGTGAACGACTGACTCGCTTGCACAATTCTGCCTGCGCTTCTTTCTTTAGATCAGTAGGTGAACGATTGGTTAATTGTGTAAGCGTGGATTCGTTTGCACAATTATGTGTACGCTCACTTTTCTTTCCATGGAATTTAGCTAGGGCAGTAGAATGTTCTTGTGTTGGCTGACTTAGTTTTTGGTTACTCAAGTGGTTTCGAAAGAATTCACTTGAGCAATCTGTTAGCAATTTCAATATTGATTTAGATTTTGTAATTTAATTTATTTGTAATTTAATATTGCCACACAAGTTGTGACTAAAAAGAGTGTGACATGTTTGCGACATAAGTGTGTAATAAAATAGCAAACATGGGTTTTATATGGTAAAATGTTCATTGAATTATATTAAGAACACTTTACCATGCGTTATTTTATTTTCTATGGGTAGTGTTGCAGGGTGTACTGTAACTGTTAATCTCATGTTCATTGAGAGTTCTACTCGCAAAACAAATAGGGTGACCATCTTGACTAAGAACCGCGCCCATTGCAAAATTGGATGCATCGGTTGTCAAGGTAAATTTTTTATCGTAATTGGGATATTTTAAAATGGGATCATTGATAATGAGGGTTTTTATGATTTCTACTGCTTTGATATATTCGCTATCGCAATATGTAAATTTTTCGTCTTTTTTTAGGCATTTTGTAAGCGGTTTGGTTATCGTTGCGAAATTTTTTATAAATTTCCGATAAAATCCTGCAAGACCTATAAATTGTTTAATTTCTTTCTCGGTTTTTGGTACAGGGAAATCTTGAATAGCCTTAATTTTAGTTGGGTTTGGCTTAATGCCATTTGGGGTAATGATGTGGCCCAAAAATTCTGTTTCATGTTTTAAAAACTCACATTTGTCTAATTGGAGTTTTAAATTTGCATCCTTTAATTTTTTGAAAACTTTTTCTGGTGATGTTATATGCTCTTGCAATGACGTGCTGAATATAATGACATCGTCTAGATATACTAGACAGTCAACACCTACTAGTTCTCCTAAAACTGAGTTCATAAGCCTCTGGAATGTGGCAGGCGCATTCTTGAGGCCGAATGGCATTCGAAGAAATTCGTAATGACCATCTTGGGTAGAAAAAGCTGTCTTTGCCCTACTTGATTCGTCCACTTGCACCTGGTGGAAACCTTTGGCAAGGTCTAAGGTGGTGAAATAAAGACAACGGCCTAGCTTATCTAAAATATCGTCAATGTTAGGAGTGGGGTATCTATCGTCGATGGTGATGTCATTCAACTTACGGTAGTCAATTACTTTAGGAGTGGGGTATCTATCGTCGATAGTGATTTCATTCAACTTACGGTAGTCAATTACTATGCGTCATTTTTGTTCTCCGGACGCGTCTATTTTTTTGGGCACTACCCATAGTGGTGCAGAATATGGTGATTATACCTTGATCGAGCATTTCTCTAATCTGCCTGTTTACCTCCGATTTGTGGATCTGGGGGTATCGGTACGATTTAGCATAAATAGGGTTCTCGTGTTTGGTGATCATTTTATGTTTGATAACATTTGTAAAACTTAGTCCATTTTCATTGGAGTGCATTAATGATTCATATTTTTTCAAAATTATTTCCAAACACTGCTTTTCTTCCATATTTAAATGGTTCGTTCTAAATTTACTTTTTCTTTCGCTTTTATTTATTAAATGTATCCCTGATTCTTTTACAATATTGTCATATTCAGAGTGTTCTTCATTCAGAAATGTATAAATTTCACCGCCTAATATTAATAATTGTTTTGATAAATCTATAACGGCATTTAATTGTTTAAGTATTTTGTATCCTATTAAGCCATCATATCTTTTAGAAAATTCATATATAAAAATGTTAGCTTTTTATTGTCTTGGTTGTAAATTTCCTGAATTTTTTTAAACAGACACTTCCTGTGGCGGTTTGTAATTTAATAGGGTCTACTTGTTTAGCTGTAGAGGGAATGACGTTGGTTCTTACAAGGCTTACAGAGGATCCTGTATCTACAAGGAATTTAAATAACTTATTCTCAATATTTAACTTTATTATTGGTAGTGTTCCGAGGCTCGCAAATGAAAATTCTGGGTGTCTTGCTCCATTGGAACTGGTGCACCATATCGTCTAAGACGTGACTGGTTCGAATCGTATTCTCTCCTACGCACAGTGGGCGAAATGGCTAGTTTAGCGGTATTTAATTAATAACTCGAAAACTAATAAAGGTATCAAAATGAAATTTGGCATGGGAGTTAATGAACATGTGATACACAAATTTGTGAATTTATTAATTTCTACAATTTTTGTTGTGGTTGTTGTGCGACTTTTTCTCCCCGCCTATTCAACCAAGAAACAAGGTATGTCAAATTTAACATTTTTCATATTTTTATTATATATTGTAAAAAGATCATGGTAGAAGAGACAAAAAAAAATTACACGTATATCGGCGTTTTAAAAATTGACATCTAAATATGGTTTTAATGTGGGTTTGAAATTGACACTTTTTAGACCCTTAACCTGAGCAAGTGGGTACATTAGCGAGAGAAGGAGTTTATATAATTGGATGAAGCTTGATACTGATGTTTGTGTAGACCTAAGGGTATGTAGTATTGAATATTTTTGACATCTGAACATGGACACGCCCACCTCCTAAAGCAACCCACTATAGTAAAATTCATAAAATGGTTATAAAATGGCTAATATATGAGCCACAAAATAAAATTTGGTATGTGTGTATGTGTTATCAAATCTAAATTGTGTACGAAAAATAGGCGTGATCCGGCTAAGAACACACCCTCCTCCCATACACGCTAAAATGGCCAGATCACTAAAAAAATGTACATTTGTATTATTTATTTATTTTCTAATTTTATTTTTTTTTTAATACTTTTCATGGTAAGAATGTGATAACATATTATTATAGCAAAGCTATTCATAATCTGAGCTGTCACTGTCGGACACTGAAGGCTGCAAATCAGTGTCTGAAAGAAGATTTATTAGCTCTCTATCTAGTAAAATATATTTTTTTGAATTTTTGGAAGTAGTCTTCGACGATTTTGAAATTAAAGGATCTGATGAAATCAGGAGTGCATGCATCAAGTCCTCCATTGTATGCTGTCGCGAATCTTTGCGCGTGTGATTCAGGCGGAAATTTCGGACATCTTTATTCCTAGCCTCCAATGCTTCCTCGGACATCATACCAATTGGCAGGGCAACACTATTAATTATATCAGCTCCGTGTATTAATATTTTGTGAACGGAACTTGGCATGTAAAACCACGGATATTCATTCACAAACAATTCGGCTGTTTCGTATGCGTATTGGCGAAAAGATTCTGAATTAACTGCATACCCGCAAGACATACATCGTAAAACTACCCCAAATCTTCTGATAATAGCTTCACTAACGCCTGTTATTTGCGAAGCTAAAGTTGGTTGTAGAAAAAACCGTCTGGCTGTGTTGCCATTATTCGTATTTCCGCCACCAGCCATTGGAATGTCCACTAGCAACGACATTTACTGCCTTAGTTCGTTTTGAATAGCTTTCTTCCTTACGTCCACGATATCTTTATCTAAACTGCGGACCTGCCACTTTTTTAATGTAACTCTGTAGGCAATATGAATAATGCACTCAAAAAGGCGGATCCAAGCATGTAGAGTAGACATGCCATACTCATACAAATTCTCATCCACGGGAAGTTTTTTAATAAAATTGAGATCGTTCATTACTTTGGGAGTAGCTTTGCAAATTGCGCATATTTGTGATGATGATTTGGCAATCGCTGTAAAAACTTTTCCGTCAATCATGGTTAAGTGAAATTGATGGTTTATTTGTAGAGTGCCCAGAAAAGTTGGTGAGATTAGTGATATTTGGGATTTCACGTTTTCAACCTCGGTACGAACAACTTCAGCAGTTTCCTTCTGGCACATAATTTTAATTGGCCTACAAAAGCGAGTTGAAGAAGGCCGAGAATTTTTCCAGACTATACTCGATCCCAGTTGAATTTGCAATGGCACAATGCAAACCGTAAATAAATTTTCGTCGATCATTGTCTTTTCGGGATCGCTATACCTTTGCCGGTAGGTTGAATGACCACTGCTGCCATCACAACCCCATTTGTAAACTGCAACTAATTTTTCATTGCTGCCAGAAGGAATGTTTTGAAATAGTTCGGCGTCTGCTTCAATGATCCTTGTAACTGTGTGATCAACCAAGCTTTGTAGAGCCACTTCAGCAAAATATTCTGTCGCCAACACTCGACTTGGGTAACATTTCTCTTTAGCTGACCGCAAAACATCATAAGTGGGATAAATGTTAGCGTTTCGAACTTTGGCACCGGCCTGCATCAGCTTGTAAGTGAATTTTGTGTAATTACCATTAATAAAAAGTGACAAGGCTTCTTCAGGTGTATATTTTATAGGAACCTGGAAGTCTGATTCTAGGCTTTTTTTAATTTTTGCCGTAGTGTCTGCATCCGAATCCAACACTGATAAAACCTGAGATGCAGTTCTCTTTCCAGCCCTGTAAAGACTACTGCACGTTGCCACCAAAAGTTCGTTACAAGGAGTTTTATTTATCAAATTGGCAACTTTTTGGACTTGGTTTTTGGTTGTGCAATCCGAGAAGCCTTTAACGGGGCGTCCAACATTGGTAGAAGTTTTTTCATCCACTAACAAAAGCGGTCCATCCAACCATTGCTTGTTTCTGTGTTCAAAGTCCACCCTAACCCTATTACTTTCTTTCCACTTCGCAAATAATTTATGGTTAAAATTTCTTAATCTTCTGCCGATTTCATGACACTGCTCTTTGCTATATTTAGATTTATCAATGACATTATCAAATATATAAGTCTCTACCGCCGAAAATCTTTTCCTAGGCACACCTTCATTGCACCATATTAAAAACAGTGTTCGTTTGACAACCGACATTGAACCTTAAAAGTGGAATATATTTAAAACCTGCAGGAACCTGCAAAACATTTTTTAGACACACAATCACAAGGACTCATGTTAACAAAAAAAATACAAAACTACCACGGAAATGATCGAATACGAACAGTTGCACTCCACAAAAGACTAATGTAAGCTACTAGAGATAAGTCATCACAATAATTCACTTTGGCTACGATTTTTTAATAACTTACATGTAAACACAGATCACTGACATTTATTTTATTTTATACATACCTTTTTCTTGAAATAAAAATTATAAGAGAAGAATTTAATAAAATAAAAAAGATTTTGCAGCCAAAACAATGCACTCCTCAAAAAAGCGGGAAAATATTGTATTGCAGCTGCCAAAACATATGTCAAGTTTGAAAGCTCACAGCTTTTCACAAAAAGCTTTTTAACAAAAACTAAATATGTCAATAAGCTTATTAGGGTATTAGCAAACGATTAGTAAATAAAAATTGGCGCAATTAAATATTTCAAAATTTAATTAAACGCCGCTAGATTGGCCGTTTCGCCCTCTGTGCTACGCTTGAAAGGTTGGGTTGTGTTAAATTGTTGGTATTGTTGCTGAATCTGATTGTCATTAGTTGGTGGAGGTATTGATTCCTAAACTGTGGGCACGATCGTTGTTGATATTGTTGATAATTATTTCTAAAATTTGGATTTGGATTAAATCTATTCAACGAAAATGGGTTGTTTATATTAGGTGGATATTGATAATTGTTGTTTGATACACTTGAATTTTTAGGAATTGTATCGTTTGAAACTAATTCATTGTTCTCCCGCAACACTTTTATGGCTTTTTTAAAATCAGTCACAAGATTTGCATTTAAAAGAGCAGTGAGGTGGTTTGGAAGTTCTTTTTTTAATATTTTGAGGCTTGTCAAATCTGTCTCGGTATCTAGAAATTTTTGAGTTTGAGCTGTTTCACTACTTAGCTTAATACTATCTTTTATTTTACAAACTGCGGTATTTATCTCGTTGCATAATTTTTTCACATTTCTTTTAAACTTAATATTATTTAATTCTAGTATTTGTGTAGATATAGGAGTTGACTCACTAAACTCGTCGATTAACAATTGTTTCAGCGTGCTCCAATCACTTGGTTGCTCACTCCTCGCAACTAGGAGTGCCGGTCCTCGTAGTAGTCTCAGTATACAAATGAAATAACGTTTTTTCTCATCTTGTGGTATGTTGTTAACCCTCTAACCGGCAACTTTCTAATAACGATCCAAAATGGTTGGGAATTTTTTTCTAGCATAATTTCGGCATTAGAAACTCAATGGCATCATCCATTAGTCATTTTGATGTTTCTTTTGCCCTCCAGGGAGGAAAAACGGAACAGTGCCTCGAGGCACTCATATCGGTTTAAGCCAAAAAGTTGACACAGGTGGAAAATTTTCAGTGTATAGTTTTATTACAAAAAGTTGAAGAAAAGAACAATAAAATAAAAAACATTGAATTACTTCTGCGTGTGGTATTCAAAGAATCAATTTTTTTGCGGCAGAGCAACATAAATGTAAATTGCATACTTCGCAAACACACTGGTTTGCGACGTTTTGCAAAGTTTGCAATATTTTTTGCCACCTTTCTTTTGAAGCCATTTCGGAAGGTGGTTATTTCCGCTAAAACGAACGTCATCAACAGGATGACTAGCTTTCTTGCCAACACTCAGAGCACCAGGTAGCGGTTCTTCTTGTGGAGTAGATGGTGGAAAACAGTTTGACAAACTTCTCACCCACCTACCAAGTCACCGTTTTCTACATGCACGTTTAAAGAATTTAATTACTCTAATTCCAAGTAAAATCTTAATTTCATTCTTTTTAACCTCCAAGTCAAATCTTAATGGTATTTATAACTTAAAATTCAAAGTAAAATCTTAATTTCATTCATTTTAACCTCCAAGTCAAATCTTAATGGTATTTATAACTTAAAATTCAAAGTCAAATCTTAATGTCATTTATAATTTAACTTTCAATCCTCAATGTCATCTTATTTGTTATAATCCTAAATTTTCCGATCTTAAATCAAACACGTGCATAATAAAACAGAAAGCCTCTAATGTGCTGGATTCGTTTATCCGTATTCCGTCTCTAGGTAAGGCATGGGGGGCTCATAATTATAATTTTTTCAAAAAGTACACCTCTGGGGATTTCCCAAAAAACACCAAAGCAACTTGATCAGTGTGCGGTAGGCACTTTGGGATCTTGCCACTTAACCGACTATAATAGCCACTACTTACACCAAGCGCATGACCAAGGTGGCAGTGTAAGCTGCGACTCAAGTCGAAACTTTTAAGGGTAAGGCCTAGTGGGTCCTGTCACACACTACTGCAATGTTGCAAGTTTGTTACAAGTTTGTTGGGGGTTTATGGAACAAAAATAGGAGGATAGATTTCCCCTCTTTTGCACTCAACACGCAAAATGAGAGGATGTTACCTTCCTATTTTACACTCTATAATAGCAGGAATAAATTTTAGGAAACACCTTCTGAGAGACCTAAACAGAAGGATGGAAAGCGTATCCCTACTATGTAGTCGAATGAAGTAGAAGCCCAAAAGAGAACCGGTTAGAATGTACCAAAACAGTTATAGAAAATTAACCAAAACTCAGCCAAACCATAAATTTACCAATTCTTACCAAAACTCAGCCAACCATAAATTTACCAATTCTTACCAATTCTTACCACCATTTACCATTCATTTTACCATCTTGCATGATTTTGAAACCTTAAAACACTCATTTACCATTTTACATGGTTTTAAACCTTATTTTAACTCCAAATCCTAGTCAAAACACCATCGTACATTTTTAAAAAAATTTTATTTTCAACTCCAAATCTTAATCTCTAATTCTTAATTGCTAAGGCTTAAGAATAATTTCTTATAAGGTCTTTATTTCCAACTCCAAATCTTAATCTCTAATTCTTAACTGCTAGGACTTAAGAATAATTTCTTATAGAATTCTTTATGGAATTTGTTGAAAAGTTTCCTTGTAATTTCTTTATAAAGATCCTTTATAGAAAACATTTTGTGATTGCTTTATAATTTCTTCATAAAATCTGTTGTAAAGTTTATTGAGAAAAAAATTTTGTAATTGCTTATAATTTCTTGATGAAATATGGTATAAAGTTTAAGAATAATTTCTTATGGAATTTTTATAAAGTTTATTGAGAAAAATTCCTTATAATTTCTTTATTGAGATCCTTTGTGGGAAATTTTATGATTAGTTTATAATTACTTTATAATTTCCTCATAAAACTTATTATGAAGTTTGTTAAGAGTTTATTGAGAGATGCCGTATGATTTCTTTGTAAGAATCCTTTTATATATAAAAAATTTATAATTACTTTATAATTTCTTCACGAAAAAATTTTATAATTACTTTACAATTTCTTCACGAAAATTTTATAATTGCTTGTAATTGCTTTATAATTTCTTCACGGAAAATTTTATAATTACTTTATAATTTCTTCACGGAAACACTTAAGAATACTTAGTTATAAATTCTTTTAACTTTAAGTAAAAAACAGCCAACATAGAAAATTAGGTCTAGACTATAGCTAAACGACACCGTCAAACCTTTGACCAGGAAAACTCCTCAAATAAGTTTTCTAATCGGTTAAAGTTTATGATAACGATTTAAAAATACCCCACATAACGTACCTAGGAAAATAACGTTCAAATAAGTTTTCTAATCAGTTAAGGTTTATGATATCGAGAGGTAAGACGAGAAGCTTTTGTCACACGGGGCAAACCTGTAGAGAAATAGGACAGCACACCATGCTTCGAGAAGGCTTTAACACAAACGTCTACGCCACGCTGAATAATATTGGGAATGTTTGTAAGCACTTCAGCTGACTCACACTCGACTCCCAAACTTTGATATAGACTTGTGGTTACTTATCTTTCTTTTAGACTTCAGGAAATAATAAATAAACACTTTTTAATTAAGTTAAATCTATATTTACAAATACATAATTTACAAGACGAGAAAGCAGAAAATATTTTATTGCAGCAAGAAATGCTGCAGATCAATTCGCGCGCGTTCACCAAACTAAAACTAACTATACTATGGTAGCATAGACCAGAGCCCATGCCACCATAGCATATTAAACACGCGTTGCAACGCTACGTAAAGCGTCGCAAACACACACATAGCCGCAACGAATATTATCACTTTGTCCATTGTTTATAAAAACATAAAACAATGCAATGAGCGTCAACGGTCGTTGACGCTGGCATTTATAAAAGTCCGACTCGTCATCAGCGCTAATGACGCGACGGACAATGCGATAAGCAAATGCTTACGCTGCACATACCAGCTATGTGCTGGCGACTCAAAGGCCTGCGTGTTGGGTAGCTAGTCCAACAGGCAGGCAACGATCGCTAAGCATAAACACAGTCAGAACGTAATATGACCGCCATAGCGAGCCGTTACTCAGCGACATAAATATGATCGCTATACTTGACGGTTTGTTGTTTATGACAAATCGTCAGATGGCGAGAAAGTCAACACGTTCTGAACTAAATAAAACAAATGGAATGCCTGCTGAAATATAAGAGCAGCGGCAGTCAAATATGTGACGAATTATTTGCTTGGCTTACCACTTCGTGATAAGCAGTTTTAACTTTTGTTTAATTAACAACGCACAAAGTGTTGGAGATTACTTATGATCTTTTATTTTTCAACTAAACTTGTTAACTCCTTAAAAATACTCTTAACTCTAGTATTTATAATTACTTAATTGTTATACTTCGAAGTCTCAAACTAACTCTTCTGCTCTTTTAGCAGATAGTTTTGATGGGAAAGAAAGTGACGCAAATTCCGTATAACACTTTCTTTCCATTGCTATTGGTTCAAAATAAATTCTTTAAGTCAATGTTTTGCTTTCGCTTTCATCAAGCGATGATTGGTCAGCATGTGTTCACTAGCGCAAATTTGCCTGCGCTTCTTTCTTAAGAATCGAACTAGGTCGATAAGTGAACGACTGACTCGCTTGCACAATTCTGCCTGCGCTTCTTTCTTTAGGTCAGTAGGTGAACGATTGGTTAATTGTGTAAGCGTGGATTCGTTTGCACAATTATGTGTATGCTCACTTTTCTTTCCATGGAATTTAGCTAGGGCAGTAGAATGTTCTTGTGTTGGCTGACTTAGTTTTTGGTTACTCAAGTGGTTTCGAAAGAATTCACTTGAGCAATCTGTTAGCAATTTCAATATTGATTTAGATTTTGTAATTTAATTTATTTGTAATTTAATATTGCCACACAAGTTGTGACTAAAAAGAGTGTGACATGTTTGCGACATAAGTGTGTCATAAAATAGCAAACATGGGTTTTATATGGTAAAATGTTCTTGGAATTATATTAAGAACACTTTACCATGCGTTATTTTATTTTCTATGGGTAGTGTTGCAGGGTGTACTGTAACTCCCCCACCGTTAGTTTGAGGCTCCGACGAAATTTGAATTGTTGTATTTTTTTTCTTGTATAATACAAAGGATATTAAAATTAATATTACAGCAATTATTATAATGTTTGTGCTTACGTTTACAATTTTTGTTTTCTTATTTTCAAATATTATTTTGTCTAGGTTTTGTTCGTGTTCAATTTGTTTGATATATAATGATTCTAGTTTTATGTCGGAAAGTAGAGTAGCATTGGAACTTCCTTTAATTTTTGTTATTGCATTTGGCAAAATAAAATTATCATAGACTTTAAGTTTAACATTTGAGTATGTTTTATTAAGCACAGTTATTTCACAATTTTCGAATTTTACTAGGAAAGTTCCTCTAATTTTTATTTTAACCTTACTGCAATTATGAGAAAATGACAATGAATAGAAATTTTTGAAAATTAATATGCCCGGGAAAATTTCAGATACGTTTTCTTGTTTTAGTGTTTGCATTTCGCATTGTGCCTCTTTGAAGTTGAAAATATTGTTTAAGCATTCGTCATAAATGCGTACTAAATTTTTCTTGAGGTTTTCTTTAATGAAGTCTTCATAAACACTATTTTCTGAGTCTACAAGGATATTGTAATTGTTCAATAAAATTGACTTGTTGTATATGTTGGGAATTGGTTCCAGAGTAATTTTAGACAGAGGGTCCTTAGAGTAGTTGGGTATAAGGAGGATTACAATTATAGTATCGGTTTGAATTGCTACTGATACTTTAATATTGGTATAGCTATTGAAATCCATTATAAGATCGAGTTCTGTTTTAGTCAGTATGTCCGTAGGAATTATTCCGAGTTTACTAGAGAAAATTATTTGTCCGATGTCGTTTACGTGATCTTGTAGAAGAGAAATGTCATTATTTAATTGGTATACCTGTCCCATAAATGTTATTTCGTCCTCTAGGCTTGCAATTTTGTTCTGTAATACGTTTTTGAAACTATTAAAATAAAGTCCGATGCGAGCTTGTTGGTGATTAATGTGTGTTGTAATATTTTGAATTTGATCGGATAGGAAATTGTTTAAGTATGTCAATTTATTAATTTTTCCCTCTATAATTTCTTTGCTGTCACTTAGAGTTTTTATTGAGTTAGTTATTTGTACCTCGTCGTCACTGTCCATTGTTCCCGCTATAAATTTTAAACCTTTGCCAATTACGTTTGCCAATCCACGTTTGCTTCTAAAATGCGGGTTGAGTCCTTCAATTTTAGCCTTTAGTAGTGCAAAATTCTTGTGTACTGTGTTCAAGAGTGGTTTGGATTGAAATGTCATCTCTTCGAGCGAGTGAATACTATCCATTATGAATTCCATGGTTTTTACATAGGTTATTGTATTAATTATATGCAGAATTTTACTGTAATGTTCGATTGGAGTGAGTTCATCTATTTTCACCGGAACGAATCCATTGTTGTTGTTCAGATCTTGGATGTCGATTATTTTTGCTGCGGTTGTTGTGAAGATTATAAGCATTACCAGGGGTGTCATCTGAAAAAGGTCTTTGTTTATTATTTGCTTTTTATAGTAGGACTTTCCTTATTTTGGTATTTCCTATTTTGTTTTATGTGTGTTTTGTAATACTTGTGCCCCGTTCGTGTGTTTTCTTAATGTTCGTCATCGATTTTTCTTGCTATTTTCCTAAATTTCCTATGGTTTTTTCCTCCTCTTATTTCTTTCACTAAATTAATTCCTTCGGTTAGCTGTACATCCGTTCTACATTTGTTCAGTTTGTTTATGTATTTTTCCTTTTTTTCCCAATATTAGTTCGTGAATTTCGGGATATTTGCTTTCGTGGATTTTTCCGTTTAAGAAGTCAATTGGTTTAACTTTTGTAGTGCTGTGAATAGTATTGTTGTAGTAGCTAATTGTTCGAAGTATCTTTTCTTCAATAGTTTCGTCCTCGTTTCGCTCATCATGTCTCAACAATCTTATATGCTCGTTTATAGTGTTATGCAACCGTTCAACGTCTGCATTTGAGTTATGGTTGCTGTTGGATGTGTAGTGTATTGTGATGTTTTCGTCTCTTAAGAACTGCTGTATTGGGATAGCTTTAAAACCTAACTCATTATCTACTACTATTTTTTCCACTT
Organism: Dichetophora obliterata; assembly: GCA_963920525.1. Taxonomy (NCBI): domain Eukaryota; kingdom Metazoa; phylum Arthropoda; class Insecta; order Diptera; family Sciomyzidae; genus Dichetophora; species Dichetophora obliterata. The sequence continues at coordinate 191,348,757 of OY986438.1, forward strand.
TGCCGTAAGTACTTATGTATTGCATTAGTTTTAGTTTAAATTCTGTCCAAGTTCTTCCATCAATTTTGAATGCTGCTGCAAATTTTGTGAATTTATCTATTGTTGTCATAAATAGTTGTTTATTTAATGTGTAGAAGACATCGATGTGTATTATTTCTCTTGGCTTGGATGGTGTTTCAGTAATTTTATAGGGGACTTTTGGTGGTTTCCTTTCGTATTTCTCGAGAGCACATATTTCACAATTATTTATAAATTGAGTTATTCTTAATTTTAGTTTGGGGTTATAAATTTGGGTTTTCAGTTCTTCAAAAACTTCTAGTATACCTCTATGGTTCTTAGATAAATGTTCTTTTTCTATAGTTTCGATAAGTTTGTTTTCGTCCTGTATATCCTCTAATTTCTGAAAACATCTTATTATTTTAAGGTTAGGGAAGAGTTCTTCATATATATTTTTAAACATTGGGAAGAATTCTTCGTCTATCATAAAACCATTTAAGTGTGCGGGCTTAAAGTGATTTTTAAAGATAATGATTGCTGTGTTTCGGTCAAGTTCCTTGATTTCGATAGTTTTTCTCAGATTTTTGAATATTTCCTTGCTTCTTGTTCTTGCTGAGCCGGATGTAATTTTTCTTATTATGATTTGATTTTTAAACAAGTTGATGGGTGCCGTGCCTTCTTTTATCGTTGGAGAATTTAGTTCCAGTGTGTTTACATTTGCAGGCTCAATTCTGGACAATGCGTCGGCATTGCTATTTTTTGTTCCTTTTTTGTATTTAATTTCGTAGTCAAATTCCGACAATTTTAGCCTCCATCTGACCAATTTGGAATTAGGCTCTTTTATTGAAAAAAGCCACGTTAATGGTTTGTGATCCGTTTCGATAAAAAACTTTCGTCCGAAAATATAGAGCCTAAAGTATTTGGTTGCCCAAATTATAGCTAGTAGTTCTTTTTCTATCGTACTGTAATTGATTTCGTGGGCGTTAAGCGTACGACTGGCGAAGCATAGTGGGTGGTTGTCTTGTGAAAGGACTGCACCCAGTGCGTAGTTGCTAGCGTCTGTTGTAACTGTGAATTTTTTGTTGAAATCAGGGTACTGTAGAATTGGATCATTGGTCAGTAATCGTTTTAATGTTTCAAAACTGTGAATATACTGAGGATTTTCTATGTTGATTTTGGAATTCTTTTTTAGGAATTGAGTCATTGGTTTTGCTATTCTTGAATAATCTTTGATAAATTTACGGTAGTAACCTGTTAAGCCTAGAAATGATTTAATTTGCTTTGGGGTTTTTGGAATTGGGAATTTCATTACACAGTCTATCTTCTTAGGATTTGGTTTTATTCCATTGGGCGTAGCAATGTGTCCGAGGAACTCTGTTTCCCTCTTTAGAAACTCGCATTTATCTAACTGAACCTTTAAGTTAGCTTGTTTTAGTCGTTCAAAAACCAAATTTAGTGAATTTATATGTTCCTGCAATGATGTAGAGAAAATTATGATATCGTCCAGGTAGACGAGACATATTTTGTTAATAAGTTCGCCCAAGATGTTGTTCATTAGGCGCTGGAACGTTGCTGGGGCCGTTTTTAAACCAAAGGGCATTCTGAGAAATTCGTAGTGACCTCCTTCTACGCTGAACGCGGTTTTGTGTATATCTTCCTCTGCAATATCGATTTGGTGAAACTGTAACGGCACCAAATCTCACCATTTGCGTTGTCGGGGTTGTTCACGATGTGGTGTATTTGTCATATCATTGTGGTATAACATTTTCACTCTTTACCACTTAGCGTGAACATACCATCGATAAAACCTTTTATTTGGTTCAGATACACAAGGTAATCTCAGGTGCACAGCATCGTGAACGACCCTAACTCGCAACGGTGTCAAAGTGTGGACTGACAATTTGCTGTTTGACCGCTGACGGATTTTAATTTGGCAGCTGACAATTTGCTGTTTGACAGCTGACACATTTCTAAACTTGGCAAATGTGACAGTTGACACGTTGTCAAACATGACAACTGACACTATTTCCACCTTTGAAAATCATGACTGTTTGTTTGCAACCCGTTTTGCCGTAGTCATTGTGTCACACAGCGGGTATGAGTTACAAAATTGTATCATACACTTGCATAGTGCAAACGCTGAGAAGAAATCTACTTGTGTGACAAAGGTTTTTTAGAGATTCGGCAGAAAACACGGGGGAGAAAGGTTTTTTGGAAAAAGATGGCCGTGGATTGCTAATCAGCACGTCGTAATTTGCTTTTTGCCTTGCTCAGTATATAAATTAAAATAATAAATTAGTATTTTACTTAAATATTATTAAAATAAATAGTCGTAACGAGAACGTAATCACACATACTTTTTTCGTTAAAGCAAGCAAAAGTAAACGACGAAAACGAACGAAAAATATATTTGAAAAATAAATTGTTCATTCAATTCACTATAAGTATACACACACATTCACACGCAGAGCATTCATCTTCACGGCGCTGGCATCAGAATCGGAGAAAATTTGATTTCAACATATCTTGAATGCAGTGAAAAATCGTTCATAACGATTGGTTTATTAGAATAATTTTTTTAAATAAGAAAAAAAAATTTCTAATCCATTAAATAAAAAAGAAGTGTTCCACCTTGTGTCGTTGCTTTGACTACATCCAAGTATATCGGCAGCTGACAATTGTTTCGGAATCCACTCGTGCCGCTTGTCAGCAGCATATCAGTGACTGCAAAATGGATGTGATTGCGACCCATACATTTTAGACCTTCAGCGCATATTTTTGCCCAGTGACGATAGCATGAATTGCAATCTGATGTCAGAATATATTGAATTCGTTGCTGACCGCTTGTTGAACGAGCTGTGTGTTGACAAGGGTTACAATTTTTTTTTTTTTTTTTTTTTTTTTTTTTTTTTTTTAAATTTTCATCGCTATGATGCAAAGGCATGGTAAAAAAATCAAAAATTTATAAATATAAATGTATAGGTCTTATTTATTTGGTCTTAGAAGAGAGAGATTTGCTTTGAAATTATGTTGAGCGGTTGTTGGTTGATTGAGTCAGGGGGTCCAATAGATAATAAAAAAAACTTGTTAATTAACCGGAAACTACAACTTAAATGGGCTCACGTGATGACACGAAGTCCAGAAAAATAGTCCCGAGTGAAGCGGTCGACATGCGCACTAAACGCAACAACATCGCAATTCCAGGCAACACTCGACACTACCTCCGAACCCGATATCATCACGCAAGAAAACAAAAAAAATTATTTAATTAATTTAGCTATTGAAAATTTAAAAATTGAAATTTAATATCAATCACAGTTTCATATCAAACACAAAGGAATTAATCATTTCAGGGATTTGACTGCGGATACGAATGCAGATTAATGTCACAGACGGATATTCCAGCAGCCAACCCTGACTATCCAATTCAAAATATAAAAAAACAAAATCACAAATTTTTGATAGAAAAAAAAAACTGCTAGAAAAAACAATGTACTCTTTGGTTGGAATCACCGACGCGCTACCGAACATCACAAAAAAATATTTACGGAGAGAGTCGATAATTACAAAATTTTTTTCGGCCCCACGTTGGGCGCCAATTTGTAACGGAGGCGAAATTTGGAGTCAACATGGACGTTAAAATTCAAAAATGAATTTTAAATTTTAACATTTTGGTTGTTGTGGAGCGGTGCTACCATCTCTGCGAGAGGGCGGCCCTTTGCATTTAGTTTGAGGGCGCCTTTTTACAGCGCCCCTGGTTCTCGATGACCAGTATTTATAAGGCCGCTCACTCACAGAGGTGGTACCATCGCCCCAGTCCAGTGACCCGCGGACACTAGGTTGGCCACGGCTGCACGTGCTAGTTAGCCATTGCTAGCAGTTCGGTGAGATGTGGGGTGGGGTCTTGTGGCCGTCCACGTGTACCCTTGCCGTACAAATGTCACGTGCATAAGTCATCGCACGTCGGTGATTCCAAATAAAGAATACAAAAAAAAATTTTCTGAAACGAGAATTAAAAATCAAATAAAACAAATATAAAAAAAATAAAGGAAACCGGTTGGGCACCCCTGGCCCAATCATCCAACACCTACTCGTTGAGCTCTGGTGGACGAGCTCGGCCCACACTTTTCCCACCCTTCCGTGAGGGTTCAGGGGCTAAATATATTGGGAGGGTTTCCAATATATTTAGCCCCTGAACCCTCACGGAAGGGTGGGAAAAGTGTGGGCCGAGCTCGTCCACCAGAGCTCAACGAGTAGGTGTTGGATGATTGGGCCAGGGGTGCCCAACCGGTTTCCTTTATTTTTTTTATATTTGTTTTATTTGATTTTTAATTCTCGTTTCAGAAAATTTTTTTTTGTATTCTTTATTTGGAATCACCGACGTGCGATGACTTATGCACGTGACATTTGTACGGCAAGGGTACACGTGGACGGCCACAAGACCCCACCCCACATCTCACCGAACTGCTAGCAATGGCTAACTAGCACGTGCAGCCGTGGCCAACCTAGTGTCCGCGGGTCACTGGACCGGGGCGATGGTACCACCTCTGTGAGTGAGCGGCCTTATAAATACTGGTCATCGAGAACCAGGGGCGCTGTAAAAAGGCGCCCTCAAACTAAATGCAAAGGGCCGCCCTCTCGCAGAGATGGTAGCACCGCTCCACAACAACCAAAATGTTAAAATTTTGAAATTTAAAATTCATTTTTGAATTTTAACGTCCATGTTGACTCCAAATTTCGCCTCCGTTACAAAACCCCTTCGCTAAATCGAGGGTAGTAAAATATTGGCATCTTCCCAATTTATCTAGAATTTCATCAATATTCGGGATTGGGTATTTGTCATCGATCGTTACTTCATTTAGTTTTCGATAGTCAATAACTAATCTCCATTTTTCCCTTCCACTAGAATCGGATTTCTTTGGCACAATCCATATAGGCGCATTGTAAGGAGAATTGCTGGGCCGAATTATTTGGCTATCCAGCATCTCTTTTATTTGCTTATCTACTTCATTCTTATGAATGTAGGGGTACCTATACGATTTTGTGTGAATTGGAATATCATTAGTGGTTCGAATTTTATGTTTTATTGCGTTTGTGCCGGACAAATTTGTTCCTTCTTGAAAAAATATATCTTTATATTTTTTTAAGCATTTGAGTAGCTCTTGATGTTCCTCTGAATTTAGATGTTCTCGCCTGATTTTTCCAATAAGCGCATCCCACCATGGCTTCTCGTTGTATACGCAAAAGTTTTCCGTTGTAATTTTAGTTATTTCGGTATCTTTTACTCGAATTTCACCTTTGCATAATGCTTTAGTTTTTACTTCAGTTTTAAAATTTTCTATATTGTAAATTCCCTTTTCAATTATTGTTTCCCCGTTAGTGCATTTCTTTTCCTCTAGCAAAACTAAACCATTTTCTATGTTAAAAATTAAATTTACTTTATTTTCATCGTTGTGTTCATGAAAATGAATAGGTAATGGTTTATTGTTTATGATTACTTCTGGGATTGAGTAATCGATTTTTGTTTTATAACGCCTCAGAATATCGTTTCCTATTAAGCCATCGTATTGGTCATGAAATTTGCAAATTATGAATTCTAGCGTTCCGTCTGGGTCTTCGAATTCTCTAAATGTTGGTATTTTAACCTTTTCTCTGATAGTAATTGTATGTTGTAGTGTTTTAATGGAAATATTTTCAGATGGAATATTCCATTTTGGATTGCAGATATTTGGATTTAGAATTGAGTTAGTTGCTCCAGTGTCAATTATAAGATCCAGATATCCTAATTTTGTTTTTATTTTTATATATGGTAATTTTCCTCCGAGGCGTGTGAAGGAAAATTTAGGGTTTCAATGTTATTAACGTCCATAGGTTCAGGGGCTGGTTGCCTACTGTCATTTGCTTCAAAGTTCGGGTTGTATTGTCTGTTACTTGTATTGTTATAATGTTGTTGTGTCCGGAAGCTATTTTGTTGTTGTCGGTTATGGTTGTTAGTATGTTGTTGTGTTTGGAAATTACTTTGTTGTTGTCGGTTATAGTTATTAGTATGTTGTTGTGTTTTGAAGTTATTTTGTTGTCGTCTGTTATAATTGTTATTATGTTGTTGTGCTTGGAAATTATTTTGTTGTCGTTTGTTAGGGAAATTCTGTCGTGTATTTGTTCCGTGGTAATTTGCATTAAAATTGTTTTGTCTTATTTGATGGCCTTGTTAAGGTCTATATGTTGTTGTGTTATTTGATCTCGTATTTTGAATACCATTCAAATGTGCGTATCCAGCTTGGAAAAGGATATCCATTGCGGATTCTAAACTTGTTGGATTCCTACAAGTCAGTATAGTTTTCATTGGCTCTGGAATTTTACTTTTAAATAAATTAAGAGCGGTTCGTCTGTTGTTTTCAGCACATTGATTGGATACGCTTCCTTCTCCCATTATAACCAAAGTTTTATTATTCAGTCGTCTAAGTTTGGTTTTAATTTCATTAAAAAATTCTAAACTATTTGTTTTAAAGGTGGTTGCCCTTAGTTCATCGTAAAGTTCGTCGCAAGATAACCGGTCACCAAAATTGTTCTGTAAAATGTTTTTTATATCCACCCATAATGTAGCCTGATAATTAATTTCAAGGATTTCTTGTGCCTTCCCTTTAAGTTTACTTTTAATTATGTCAGAGAAGAGAAGCTGTGAAGTATCGTCGAATGTTTGTAGGAATGGGTGTATTCTGTCTATCAGTGTTAAAAAAGTTAGTAAATCTTTATTTTTCCCATCAAATTCTGGGAGTGAATTTAAATATTTAACTGGGTTTATTGACACAGAGGGTGGAGTAGGAGCAGTCATTTTTATTCACAAACAAGAATTTAGTTTAAAATTAAATCGGTTAAACGAATGTACTAAAAATAGTTCAAATATGCAAATAAGCTTAAGGATAATAATGTTTTCTTACTCTATGAACTTAATATAATAACAAAATAATAGTAATGATAATCAAGTGAGGCAAATTGATCTTACTGTTTCCGAAAGGTAGGTTTCACTACGGCTGTTGCTGTTGGTTTTGGCCTTGGTAATGTTGGTAGAAGTTTAGTTGACTTGTCTTTCTCTTGTTTGTTCGCTCTGTCTCGCAGGTATTGCTGAAATTGCTCGCTTTCTGAAAAGTCCCAGGTGTCTTCGTCGTCACCGAATAATGGCATGGGGGTTGGGTAGTCTTTGCAGGCTTCGTTCTCGCACTTTGCACTTTATTATATATGATGTCGATGGGAACAATCCTATGTTCTCCTTGCTGTTGCAATACTTTGGTCTTCCAAAGTATGGTTCGTTGTGATAGAGAAAAAAAATCTCTCGTTATATCTGCACAATTTTGTAGATTTTCGTTGATTTGGTGTGCAGAGATTAAAGCTTTGATCTTTCAAAGTTAATCTTGATGAAAAGCAATCTTTTGCTTCAGGGTTCGATTTGATTGTCGTTGAAGCATTAAAATGCACGCAAAAATAAAAATAAAATTTATTTGCTTTGACAATCCTACCGACTGCGCCAGTTTTAACTTTTGTTTAATTAACAACGCACAAAGTGTTGGAGATTACTTATGATCTTTTATTTTTCAACTAAACTTGTTAACTCCTTAAAAATACTCTTAACTCTAGTATTTATAATTACTTAATTGTTATACTTCGAAGTCTCAAACTAACTCTTCTGCTCTTTTAGCAGATAGTTTTGATGGGAAAGAAAGTGACGCAAATTCCGTATAACACTTTCTTTCCATTGCTATTGGTTCAAAATAAATTCTTTAAGTCAATGTTTTGCTTTCGCTTTCATCAAGCGATGATTGGTCAGCATGTGTTCACTAGCGCAAATTTGCCTGCGCTTCTTTCTTAAGAATCGAACTAGGTCGATAAGTGAACGACTGACTCGCTTGCACAATTCTGCCTGCGCTTCTTTCTTTAGGTCAGTAGGTGAACGATTGGTTAATTGTGTAAGCGTGGATTCGTTTGCACAATTATGTGTATGCTCACTTTTCTTTCCATGGAATTTAGCTAGGGCAGTAGAATGTTCTTGTGTTGGCTGACTTAGTTTTTGGTTACTCAAGTGGTTTCGAAAGAATTCACTTGAGCAATCTGTTAGCAATTTCAATATTGATTTAGATTTTGTAATTTAATTTATTTGTAATTTAATATTGCCACACAAGTTGTGACTAAAAAGAGTGTGACATGTTTGCGACATAAGTGTGTCATAAAATAGCAAACATGGGTTTTATATGGTAAAATGTTCTTGGAATTATATTAAGAACACTTTACCATGCGTTATTTTATTTTCTATGGGTAGTGTTGCAGGGTGTACTGTAACTATAAGCCAAGCAAAGTTAGTCATTGTGTTGGCGACTGTGTGTGTCAGGTTATTTAGCGACAGAGTGTCGCTGGATAGCTTGAAGAGCTGCAGAGTGAGGGATGGCGTCACTGAAGGTTCCGCCACAGACTCTTGAACAGTAACATTTGAGCACCCAGTTCGAGACCGCCAACTGTAGGTAAAGATAGATACTGTTCAGATATGCTGTGTTGAAAGAGCTGACTATGATGTGAAATTACAGAACTTGGATCGCAACGCAGTAAGTCTAAAATCCCGGTTACTGGACCAGAACCACTAACTATGAATTTCGCGCAACAATCGTTGCAAGAAATCATATACAAACGAGTGTTTGCAGCCTTAACTATAGGGTCAGGATCCGATATAGACATATTCAAAATCTTATAAAGGCAGTCTGCGGAACTAAACACGGGCGTCCCCATCCGAAAATACCTAAAAATATTACGCATAAGCTGTGCAAAATCGGCACAACAATATTTTATAGTCTGTGTACGTACACCTATCATAGATCGCCTAACTATGGTTTTGTACTCACAAGGTATAGGACGGTACCGCTGCAATATGTGCTGCAACAACACCCCCCCGTTTTTGCAACTCACACTTAGGTAAACAACTTTTAGACGTACCCTGGGCTATGCTTTGGAGCTCACGAGAAATAACTTTAACCACAATCTCCTCGACAAACAAAGATGGATAAGAATTGTTAGCGAACTGAGCCTCTAATAAATGTAAGTCCTTGACCAAGAATTTATTACTTGTTCGGCTTAAAGGCCTCAACAAATATTGCGAAATAACAGACTTTTTCTGACTAATTTGATGATTGGACAAATAATGTAACATTCGCTTGGACGCGGTGGGTTTAACGTACGTACTCAAATAGAGCTTATTGTCAAAACCACGTGTTAAATTAATGTCCAAATAGGACATCTCAGGCTCCCCCGATTCGTTAAGCTCCTCCCTGTCCATGGTCAAAGTCATTTGAGTAATATCTTCAAAATCTTTTTGGAAAACCTCAATATAAGCCACAGGCATATAAAGTAAAAAGTCGTCCATGTACTTCCACCAAAAACAAATAAAATTCTTGTCAAATAACATGCTGTAGTGAGTGGAAATCAGATAATCCAAATACAATGTGGCTAATACCCCGGAGTCGCAAGCCCCCTGCGGTAAACCCTTAATTTGCCTATAAATTTTGTAATTATAAGTAAAGAAGTTGGCAACTTCCATCGAGTAACGTAAACACGACAACAATATACCCCCAAAACCGGAGTAACTGTCCAAAAACCTCTTCTGCCTAGTTAAAATCTCAATATACTCGTATATAGCTTTCTTGTCCATCATAGGATACATGTCCTTAATGTCAAATTTGACAAACTCGTAACCAACACATAGGGGTATTGTGGAAATCTCATGTGCCGTCTTGGTTACATTAACAGTATTGTGACAAGAAGTCAACTGCCTAATAAATTTTTTAAAGAACTGAACGACTATCTTTTGTAAAGGATACGTATACCAATGTAGGGTCCCACATATGGGCCTACAAGGGAAATCGTCCTTATGACACTTAACTACACCGTATAAGTACGGCATCCTAGCGTTTTCTTTCTCGCATCTACCCAACAACTTAATAACTTTTAATTTAAACAATGGCTTAAGAGCAGCATTATCGTTATACTCTGCAAGGAACTCCTTCTTTATCCGAAGATATTGTTGGTATATGGACAAGGAAAAACCCAAATGTTGCCATTGCAAACTCCCACCAATATATTGGTACATACCACCTTCAACACATTTGTCAACCCAAGCATCCATCTTCGCCCGATAGTCCGAGGCATACATCAACGAGGTTATTTTCCCTTTATCCTCCCTGTACGATATAAACAGAACTAAAATTTCGCTTCTTAAATGAAACAGCTTCCTTTAACATCTGTTGTATAATCCTCTGCATATAGGTTAAATGGTCACGCCCCTGATATTTACGCGCCTGTGTCTCACAAAAGGTTTTGTAGTAGACACTCAGTAATTCACTGAAACAATGCTCAGGACTAACGGAGTTACGGTTTATCATGAAGGCTGTTACTATGTCGTGCAAGGTAGAGACATGATGCAATATGTTGGGTACTACAGGAGGTAAAAAGCGAGGACCAAAACTTAAAAGAGTTTGTACAGACAAAGGCACAGGCATTGCCACAAAACTTTTAAAACCCCCTACCACCATAGGAGGGTACGCATCCCTCATCAAACCATTTTCAAAAAAGTCGCTACCCACAACTTCACCAACCTCCATGGTAGAAAGAATATTAATAGTATTACTAGTACTGAGTACTGATAGTATTATTAAAACCCTTCCAAAAAAAACCAAAATTCCAAAAAAATTCCAAAAAAGCTCAGAAGCACTTTACAACCCTCTCGCCACAAGCAAGTAAAATATCTATCCAAAGTATCTACCAAATAACTATCAATATCATGCACAAACACTGTACGGTTATCTACCTACAAACACTTTATGTTCTCCTACCCAGAGAAAAACAAGCAACCAGGTTTTAGAAAATACAACAAAGTAACACAACGAAATAAATTTACTTCAACTTACATTTGAAAAGTTTTTTCTTCGACTTACATTTGAAAAGTTTTCTTCAACTTACAATTTTGAAAAAAGATTTTGTCTTCAACATTTTGGGAAAAGGTTTTTCAACGAATATTTAGGAATGTAAGTGGAAGTAAACCAAGACAATCGCGCCGTTTCGTGTGTGTTCAATTGTTACCTCTTAGAGTTGTTTGTACCATAGTTCCTAACCAAAGTCGCTCGTTGTGTTGACCTGCTTACAACCAGGTCGCTCGGGTGTGTTAATCTGCTTACAACCAAATCTGCTTACAATAAGGTGACCAGATCCTAGGAGCCTCATTGCTGTACAAAAAAAAAATTAAATCAATCAATTTTTTTGTGGTACACCACAAGACCGCTTAAATTCCAAACCAAATTCAGGAGAACTTTTTTAAAAATTTATTTTAAACATTAATCTTTGGAGAAAAACAATTATCAGCTTTTCATTAAAGCAACTTAAAAATATTATTTTGAATATAAAGAGTAGACATTTAATATTTTTCTGCAGTATGAATTTTTTTTAATAATCTATCATTTGTTTCAATTTCTTTTAAGAAATGTTCACAATTAGAAGCAATATTTAATTTGACCATTAGAGTCGCTTTAATTGTATCAATATTTAATTGCGTTTTTTCTGATGTCCACAGTTTGTTAACTAACGAGAAAACTCTTTCTGTCGCAGCGTTTGTGCCGGGTAGACAGAGCGCAAATTCAACAATTTTTTTTAAATTATTGTATGTTATATGAACACAATTGAAATGATTGAAAACTTCCACCCATCTCATATCAGTGGGAGTCTTTTTTTCGTTCCAAAAATTCATCTTCTCATCATTGGCATAATTTTTAAGATAACATATTTCATCGAATAGCTCGTTTTCTTCAATGGTATTATTTGAAAAATGAGATAAAACTTTCTGATGAGATTTTTCCACTCTGCTCCAGCTAACTGGCTCTTTAAGTTCAATCCAATTGAAAGTGTTCATTTCTGCAAATTGTGAGGACCAGCAATTTAAATATTGAATGCAGTTGCCATAAAAATTTCTAATTTGCAATTTAAACCATTTCATATTAATGCGTCCGTTTTCGTGATGCATTTTTAAGTCATATTGAATGGTAATTGGCACAAAGTCATTTTCTAATCGATCAGCATATTTAGTTTTTAATAAATTAATTTGTTCAGCTACTTCCATGACTGTATTTTCATTGCCTTCAATGTTTTTAATTACATTATGAAACACGGAAGCCTGGCTGTGCAAGAACTTTAACCACAACTCTGAGCAATTATTTTCAAAAAATTCTTTAAAATAGTTGGACATTTTTCAATAGAAAGAAAATATGACTGCAAAGGAACATACAATTTTAATACTCTCTCAATAGCTGGCATTAAAGCAAGCCATCTGGTTTTACAAAACCCCAAAACTTTGTGATATTCAACATCTGCTTGTATGCAAAATTCCTTAAGTGATTCAACTCTTACAGTATAAATATAAAAGTGACTATAAATTTTAATTATAACACTTTCAACATCCACTGGTAAGAGATCCGTTGCATTCTGAATACAGTTATGAATAATATGCGCTGCACAGCCAACTCCAATAATATTTTGAACCAGGATTCTGTTTAATTTTGCAAAAATATTGTTAGTGCCCTTTCGTGCCACTCCGCCAAAGTTTGTATTAGCATTGTCAGCACAAAATGCAACCAGCTTCTCCGATAAATTAAATTCATCAAGAATTTTTAAAATTGAATTGCATATAAGTTCAGACGTTTCCCCTGGTAGTGAAACAAAATCAAGAATCTTAACTTTCACTCCGTTTTTTGAATCAAAATATCGAATAAGAGTTGGAAAAAGTTTGATGTCTTTGTGATTGGATGCATCAGAAAATATAGATACGTAAGTGACAGAATAAAGATCAAGTTGGAGCTGCTCTACTGCGTATGGTTGAAAAACTCTTTTGATTATCGCTTCAGTTTTTGTCCTGGCACATGAAAATTTTTTTTCAAATAATTTTTGAATCAATTTTGAAGTACAATCCATAGATCGAAAGCTATGATTGTGAAAAATGGTGTGAAAAGAAATCAGAGCTTCTGAAATGGCTAGTTCCCTCTCTTTTATTCCAAATTCTTTTGTTCGAAAAAAAGTAGTCAATTTGGTGGATAAAGACGAACTTAACAACGAATTTTTATGCTTGTCCGATGCAGTATGTCTTGATATATCTCGTCTTCCTCCAGAAGTTATTGAAAACTTTGCACTGCATACTTCACATTCCACACTGCCATCAGTCTTAGATTTTTTTAAGTACGGAAATTCTTTTGCCAACTCATCCGAAAACTTGTTTACTCTTCGCTTTGAAGTATTCATTTTAAACTAAAAATCAAAATAAATGTTAAAACAATAAAAACTAATTGGTAATGCTTTTTAACGTACAGCAGTTACAAATTTGATATTTTAATGAAGCAATCCAACTAGACCAGCAAATTTTATATTCACCGAAATAAAATTTGAGTTTTAACGAAGAAGAGCAACCTGACTCGTTGTATGCTACTCGTTAACAGCAACACGTACACCAACTGTGAAATGTTGGCAACGAGCTTTTTAAAACTATGAAGATGGGTACACATCGCTTCAAATGGCAGCACTTTTACTCTTTGAAGCATGGTGTGTACTACTCTTCTCAGTTTCAAATGAGAAATTTGAAAAGTTGTTATTATTTATTGGGGAAAATTTCAAAATGCTGTACGTTTCGCTGTACATTTTCCGATGCTGTACACGTGGTCGAAATGCTGTACTGTACAGCACGATGCTGTACGTATGGTCACATTACCCTAACCCTATTACTTTCTTTCCACTTCGCAAATAATTTATAGTTAAAATTTCTTAATCTTCTGCCGATTTCATGACACTGCTCTTTGCTATATTTAGATTTATCAATGACATTATCAAATATATAAGTCTCTACCGCCGAAAATCTTTTCCTAGGCACACCTTCATTGCACCATATTAAAAACAGTGTTCGTTTGACAACCGACATTGAACCTTAAAAGTGGAATATATTAAAAACCTGCAGGAACCTGCAAAACATCTTTTAGACACACAATCACAAGGACTCATGTTAACAAAAAAATACAAAACTATTACGGAAATGATCGAATACGAACAGTTGCACTCCACAAAAGACTGAAAGAATGTAAGCTACTAGAGATAAGTCATCACAATAATTCACTTTGGCTACGATTTTTTAATAACTTACATGTAAACACAGATCACTGACATTTATTTTATTTTATACATACCTTTTTCTTGAAATAAAAATTATAAGAGAAGAATTTAATAAAATAAAAAAGATTTTGCAGCCAAAACAATGCACTCCTCAAAAAAGCGGGAAAATATTGTATTGCAGCTGCCAAAACATATGTCAAGTTTGAAAGCTCACAGCTTTTCACAAAAAGCTTTTTAACAAAAACTAAATATGTCAATAAGCTTATTAGGGTATTAGCAAACGATTAGTAAATAAAAATTGGCGCAATTAAATATTTCAAAATTGAATTAAACGCCGCTAGATTGGCCGTTTCGCCCTCTGTGCGGTGTAGCGTTTATTTACTCAAGTCCCGTTCTGCCGGTCAAGTGGCGTGATTTGACGAGCGCAACCTATGTTCTAGCGTGCCGACCACGCGGCGTAACGGTACCCGAAAGTCTCGAAGGGAAAAAAAGAATTCTCGATGTACTAGGCGACGGCCATGGCGAAAGACTTAGAAATTTTTCTTTACTAAAAGACTTAGAAAAATTTTCTTAAAAATAAGACTTAGAAAATTTTCATGTCGAAAAGACTTAGAAAAATTTTCTTAAAAAAAGACTTAGAAAATTTTCGTGTCGAAAAGACTTAGAAAAATTTTCTTGAAAATAAGACTTAGAAATTTTTCATGTCGAAAAGACTTAGAAAAATTTTCTTTAAAAAATGTCCCTGGCGTACTAGGCAACGGCCCTAGCGAAAGACTTAGAAATTTTTCGTGTCCAAAAGACTTAGAAAAATTTTACTTAAAAAAAAGACTTAGAAAGTTTTCGAGTCGAAAAGACTTAGAAAAATTTCGAGGGAAAAAATGTTCCTGGCGTACTAGGCAACGGCCCTAGCGAAAGACTTAGAAATTTTTCGTGTCCAAAAGACTTAGAAAAATTTTACTTAAAAAAAAGACAGAAAAATTCCGAGAGGAAAATGATCCTGGCGCACTAGGCAACGGCCTTAGCGCAAGAGTTAGAGTTAAAGCAAAGTTGATGACTTACCTAAGTGGCGACCGCAGCAAGAATTTTCTTGCGCTGGTAGAACATGTAGTTAGCTAAGTTTTTAGTCACCGTGTCAGTGTGGTGGGTTTGATGTAGGTAGGTTTCGCTATACATGATGGCGGTGGTACTCAACTTAGTGCAGTGTTGGTAGCCGATAAAAATCCTTTCGCCTAGCGATCGAATGTGTTTATAAAATGTGTTTATAAAATGATGTGTTTATAACGATGTGTTTATAACGATGTGTTTATAAAATGATGTGTTCATAAATGATGTGAGTTTATATGATAAATTTTTAAAATAGATAGCAAAACTAAATATCCTGCCTATCTGCTTATAGAGTTGCCTTTTTGTTTAGCTTGCAGCAAAGGCTATGCCGACTTTCTGAGCATTAGAATGACCCAGTTTTGAGTTCTATAAAATAAAAATAGCGACTAGCGCACAGTTTTTAAGTCAAATAGAATCTGATTTATTTTGTGCATTAGCACAGATATTCATACCAAAAATTACATTTACAATTCTTAATTCTAGCTTACTCCTACTTTCCAGTACTTCCAACAATCTTTGATTTTCACCAATCACATAATTTCACTTTCCAAAAATATTATTCATTACTTTATTTATTGCTTCGATCACATGTAAGTCACATTGCATCTCTTTCTTTTTCTTTTCGATTTATTTTAGTTTATTTTGAAATATGCAATTTAACTGACCTACATGTGCGGGCTGATTCACATGTGTTGACAAATGCACATGTTTACAAAACGTTCAACCTGTGATCATGGTTCAAGCCTGGTGGTCTGGGTATGTGCGACATGTGGTTATTTTGTTTGTTTATTCTTATGACACTACAAATTGCACAACAGTGTGTCATTCAGTTTTTGTTTATTTATTTTCTTTTTTATAGTTAGCACACAACACCTAAGACTCACCAAACCTTGGTTGTTGTTGGCAAGATCAAAATCTCTATGTCGCGTGTCCATTTCAATCATGCGAGCAAGGTGCTCACGCTCCATCTCCTGAAACCGATCTGCATTAGAGGCACTTAAGAAGTTCTCGTCAAGGTGCATAAAGGACATGTCTTCACAGCTTAACAGCATCTCTCGAACAGGTGAAGTCAAGAATTCCTCTTTAACAGGCGTTGCAAGTGCCTCCAACATCGCCATCGAAATATTTTCTTTAGTTTTAAAACGAGCTAATGATGAGAGTTGAGTCCTAGCATATGCTGAGTATATGCCCAATGCTACTACATGCTTCCACGGCTCTGATTCCATTAAGGTCGTTAGGATTTAAAAGCTTAGCATAAGGATGGAGTTGTGTCCCATACTTAAGCTCAGCATGCTCATAAGCACTACGAAACGCCATAATTTCCTTTTGGGTGATCGGATAGAAATGAACCTTAGTCGGACGCGTATCGGTTATGAATGCATACGCGAAATTGAAAGACGTGAGTTGAGATTCTTTTAATATGCCTCTCAAATAAGTAGCCCACTGATCTTGGGAAAAGATGACCCATGAGTACATCATACGTCTATATTCCGGATAAAATGAAAGATATCTGTTCAGGTTCTTGAAATTTGAGATTGGATATCTCTCAGCAAACTCATCGAACGTGAAGTCCTCATATGACATATGGTTCACAAATGCATTGAACCTGTTTGTCAAATAGACTTTGAGCTGGTTGTCATTGGCAAACGTTTTTGCACTGCTCAAGACAAGGAACATAGCTATTATTCGAGTTTCTCTGTCGCTTGGGGCCCTCTCCACTGTGGGTCTACTGGCACCAAGGATAATCACCATGCTGTGTGCAAATCTTCTTTTGGTTAATTCTGCTACAGTCACCCCGGCAGTCGCTGCCTCTTCGGCTGTTGGTGCAGCAGGTCGAGGGATACTATCGAGCTGAACTTGGGTGTCCAAGTGGTTAAGATAATCACAGTAGGTTGAGTAGAATCCTTCCTGTCTGCAAAACATCATCGATAGCATGTTCACATCAAATCTCCCGTCAGTTCCCGAAATTGAAAATGCCATTTTCAACGAAAATAGAGTTTTTGATAACCTTTCAATATCCTCATATCCAAATATAACCTTGTTAGCAGCGTATGGTTCACAATGATCTGTGACTCTGTCCCGCAGGGTAAGTGGAGGTTCTGGTCTCCTCCCGATTGATGACATCAACAGAGCGCTATGATGAGACAAGTAATTGGTTGTCACATTACCTCTTGTTTGAGAATAGTACCTCAAAGAAGTGGGGTTTGGAAATATTATGCCACAGTTCATTGTATGCTCTTCCCACCCCTCAAGAGAGAAGGATAATGGAACTTCTTCCATGGTAGAGAACTTGGCAATCATTAGCTCAGCAGAAAGGGATGTTGTCTGAATTGCGGACATAGTTGATTTGATTTTTTGATAAATTTTTAGAATGTACTCACCAAGCGAATAAACTCTACTTCTCTGGTGTAAGAGTCCACTGCAAGCGAATAAATCTAAGCGACAGATCGTGCAGTGAAGAGTAAATCTGCTCAAGAGATTAACTTCTTATTTGTTCTCTGCACAGTGAAATGCACCATTTTCTCGAGAAACAAAAACGCCATTATTTAAAATTGTTTTTAAAATAGATTTTTTTAGTTTTTCGCTCTTTGTTTATTGCTCTATAATTATAATTTAAAACTCTTAAAAAACATAGCATTAGGTGGCAACCCTAATATTTCAAAATTACATAATTTTTAATCAGTACATTTGCGTACTGATTTCAGAATTCTTGAAAAGCAGTATATTTTAGTGCTTTGTTAAAAAAATCAGTACATGTACTGCCAAAATCAGTACGTCTGGCAAGCCTATAACATGCAGATGTTCAAGTTGCAACGTCGGCATAATTGTTGTTGATATTTCGCTAATGTTAACATACAGCAGACGTGTCAGGCGATAGGTTGTACAATGCAAATAACAATTTGGTTTGTTTTGTTTGTTTGTTCTAATAACTTGCATAAATGTGTTTAGGCTATGTTCATAGGAATATTTAGTTTGTAGTTTAATTATTATGTGTTAAATGTTTGTTTAAAAGAAATAAATGTGTTAAGGCTGTGATTATATAAATGTTTAGTTTAGAGTGCACTAAATTGTGTACCACTTTGCGGCTTACATTTTTACGGCATTATTACGTATTTCTTTTTTCAGTTAAATTTTTCACTTTTTTTTTTTTATTTATATACAGTCATGTGAAAATAAATAGGGACACCTGTATTTTTATACTTAAGACTGCATGAATTACATACAAAGTGCAACAGAAATAGCATTAATTCCCTCGGGTGGTGGTTCCTCTTGATAAGGCGACTATAAAACTTTATGGAGTTTCCTCCCTCATTGTAAATCTTTCAAGATACAGGGTGTTTTACGGTTTTGGTACGTGTTTAGTATTATTGATCTAGAATCTAAACTACTCACCATAAAATAAAAAATAATATTTTGTATTTTAGAGAAAATATCAGCTTTTCCATCTATATATTAAAGGGCTGCACAATTACATTTGAATCGCTGTACAAATCATTTGTGGGGATCGCAATTACTTTCGCTCTCTCACTCTCATTTGCGGACAGCGTTGGCGTGAGCGAAAATTGTAGGTAGTGTGCGTAAGTGGAAAACCGGTTGAAAGCAAAACAAATAATAAATTGTCTATCGCGTATTAGTTATGTACATAAAAATAACTTGCAAGAGGAGTACAAGTCGGCAAGTACTTAACATACTTGATAGATAATTTCAGTAATTTAGAAGACAAATTTGCAGTTGCATGTTTTAATTGAAATGTATATTTTATTAAAAAGAAAAAACAATTCATATAAAGATAACGAAAACATAAAAACATTTCAAAAAATTTAACTTTATGTGTGGTAATATTTAATAATTTTTAATATTTGAATGTAAAAACATAATTTTGTTTACAGCAGTATCATTGCAACTGATGCTGCATCGCTTTTCTGTTATTACATTTCGTGCAATGGAAAATGCTCGTTCAGATGGTGCTGACGACGCCGGCGTTGCTAAAATTCTACAACTTAATTTGTATAATCTCGGAAAATCGTTTTTGTGATTATCCCACCAATTTAAAATATTGAAATCGTCATAAAAATCGACGTTTGTGTTTACATATTTATTGATTTCATTATCAATTTGATTTATTGAACTTGAAATATTCTGCGTTTGAAGAAATTCCAGAAATAAAATAGTGTTTTCGTGAGAACATTTTGGGAGGCCTTCTCCCTCATCATTAGAAACATCAATAGCTAATTCCGACATAAGGCGTTTGCACTCTTCTTTTGTAGAAATTTTGTCACTATTAGAGAACATATTGAGTTTATTTGCAGGAGGAAATAAAAATAAAGCCACTCTATGCAATAAAGTTAAATTCTCAATGACTGTAGATTGCAAGAATCCCCACAGTTTATCTCTGAAATTTTTAATAAAATCTGTTTCTGTAGCTTCAGCAGTAGAAACTTTCTTTAACCTTTGAATATAAATATAAATAAGGTGAATGGTAGCGTAATTTTCTCCTTCTAGCTTTTTCGATGCTTGTTCAAATGGTTCCAAAATTTCAACTATTGACTTAAGCTGATGCAATTGAATATTATTAATTTTATCTAAATGATTTTGCTGCTGTAAAATTTGTAATATTTCCCCCCAATTGCTTTGAATTGAAAAAAGCAAATAATAAATTGTGTTAAAGCGAGTAGGTGTAAAACTTTTTAAAGTTCTGTTTA
This sequence comes from Dichetophora obliterata, assembly GCA_963920525.1. Taxonomy (NCBI): domain Eukaryota; kingdom Metazoa; phylum Arthropoda; class Insecta; order Diptera; family Sciomyzidae; genus Dichetophora; species Dichetophora obliterata. The sequence goes on from OY986438.1 coordinate 191,368,736, forward strand.
AAGAGGAGTTGTGGCCGGACTTTTTGAAGTACTTCACAAGTTTTGTAGAAGAAGAACACAGGCTTGCTACATCTTCACACTCCTCGATCGATTTCTGAATTACATTATGAAGTAGATGGTTAATGCAAAACAGATGGCTATAAGAGCGGAAAGCAGCAACCATATTTGAGCCTCTGTCCGTCACAATAATTGCTCTGTTGTCAAGAAAAAGATCGAATTCTTCTAAGAGTCTCAAAACTTTTGAATGGATATTCACGCCTAGTATTAAAAAGAAAATAGAAGATTAGTAAGATATTTTGACTATTTTAACCAGAGACTGTACTTAGTATGCATTTTATAATTAAAAGCACAAAATAATAATTAACTTTTGACTTTTAAAATTTTGAGCAACAAATAAATATTATTTCTGCTTTTTGTTTTTTTAAGCCACAAATTCAAAGCAGCATATTTTTTACGCACATAATAACCAGTAATTTTAAAATATGTTGTTAAGGCGAAAATAAACAGCAAAGCTTAACCGATATTTTTATAGCACAAAATAACTGGTAAGTTTTGATTTTTATTTTTTAAGGCAAAAAAAGAAAGTAAAAATTTGTCGATATATTTTTGAGCACCAAATAACTAGTAAGGTTTGATTTTAAGTTTTTAAGGCAAAAGTAACAAGCAAAATTTGCCCAATATATTTTCGAGAACAAAATAACTGTTAAATTTTCATTTTTATTTTAGATGGCAAAAATAAAAAACAAAATTAGAATTTTCTATTAATTTTGCTCTTCATTCATTACGGTTTTGGTTAAAAAAAAATTAACGGATTATGTTGTCCGCAAGAATTAATCGGGCAAATTTTACTTTTTATTTTTGATTTACAAAATGAAAATCAAAACAAACCAGTTAATTTGTGTACAAAAAAAATTTTACCAGTTACTATTTGCTCGAAAAAATATCGGCCAAATTTTATTTTTGGCTTTTTGGCTTAAGAAATAATAATCAGAAATAACTAATAAATAATCAGAAATTTTGAAAGTCAAAATTTTAAAAATCAGTTGGAAATCAAGTTCAACAATATGAGAGGATTATAATTAGGGCTTTCAATGTTGGATTGCATGCCCTAATTATAATGGTACCTTCAAAAGGGCGGTGCGAAAGTATTTTCACAATGCTTTTTTGGTTTCTAAAAATCTAAAAATAATTATTATTTACAGTCTCTGATTTCAACAGACATTTAAATTATCACAAAATCTAGAACTTGATCTAAAGTTTAACGGTCTTGTAAACTTCTGTTCATATTTTTACCTACTTGTGTTTTTTTCTCCATCCATAGACTTAAGGCCAAGAAGTATGCTTTTTAAGGTCCCGTTTTGTATGTAATGAGCAGTCAATGCTAAATATGTTTTCCTTAAGAAGTTGTCGGTCCAAAGGTCCGTAGTGATACCAAATCCATTGATCCTAGCACATCGAAGCTCAGTTTTTATTTCGTAAAAATATTTTAAATAAATATCGTCAATATTTCTCGAAATAGTGGTTGGATGTGGCAACGCGCTTTGAATATTGACATGCCGTCCATAAGTCGCACCAATTGAAATGAAATAGTCTACAAGCTTATGTAAACCGGGATCTTCAACAATTTTGTAAGGTCTGCAGTTTTTTATCACCCATTCTGTTATTACATCTAGTCCTTCTTTTTTTGTGTTTGCACTTACATCTACTTTTAAAATATTTTCACTGTTACTTTTCATCGTAAATGCTATGTAACACTTATGTTTCAGAAGATTTGAAGTTGCTTTTTTGCAATTCTTGTAAATATTGAAGCAAGTTCGACATGCGACTATGTTCGGAATATCATCACCAATTTCATTTTTTACTTTGCAAAAAAATTGCCAAGCTTTACTTTTTCCACTCATTTCTTCAAGTTTAAAATCGCCGCTTACAATTTTTGCTTTTATACCGGCGTTATTAAAACCGCTATTAATATTAGTTTTTGTAGGAAAAGAATCACTGTTTGTTGGCTGTAAACATTTTAGCATTAAAAAATTAAAATAAAACAATAACTCCATATTTACTTACTTCATCAATTTCCATTTTTTAGTATAACTTTTATTTTATTTTTACTTTAGTAGTGCTCTCATTAGCAACTTATAATGACTTCTGCTTTCAGCATACGCAAGTATTTGCAGTACAAGGTAGAACTATACAGTTTTTTTTCATTTGCAGAGATAGCGACCGATAATTACTGTAATTGATGAGAGAAAGTTGCGTATGCATTTGATGCAAGAGAGAGAGAGAGTTAAAACATTACTTTTTCTCTGAGCAACAAGCAACGGTTTTACGCTATTTCTTTGCTTAATTCTGCTACAAGTGATGTGCGTAGCTGAAAGTACTTGGTGGAATCAAAGAAGCAAATACATTTGTGCAGCCCTTTACTATATATCAACCACTTTCGTGTCATGTGCTACAACGGAGCTGTAAAATTTTGAGATTATCAAACGAAATATCAACAAATTTTGTATCTTGTTTTAGCGGAGCTGTAATCGTCAAAATTTAAAATCTCTGTTTTTCATGTTAAAATACACTTAATCAAAAGTTCTTTTCTAAATTTCTAACTTTGGATGATAACAGCTCCGCTAAAAGAAAAGATACAAAATTTGTTGATATTTCGTTGGATAATCTCAAAATTTTAGCTCCGCTACAGCACATCACACGAAAGTGGTTAATACTGATCAAAAAGTTGATATTTTTTCTAAAATAGAAAATATTATTTTTTATTTTGTCGTGAACAGTATATATTCCATATTAATAACACTAAACACGTACCAAACCCGTAAAACACCCTGTATCTTGAAAGTTTTACAATGTGGGAGGAAACTCCATAAAGTGTTATACTCGCCTTATCAATAAGAATCACCAGCCGTGGGAATTAATGCTATATCTGGGGCACCTTGTATATAATTCATGCAACTTCAAATATAAAAATATAGGTGTCCCTATTTATTTTCACATGACTGTATGTTTTTTATTTATATATGTTAAGATTCTTCTTTTCGATCTCTTCAATTTTATACCAAATTTGTTGTGATGAGATTTTCTACAGTAAACCATGTTTTAATGGAATAAATACACTCCTTAAAATTACAAAGTCCTCTAGGGACCAAATAATTACATATCCGTAATTATTATACGAAAATATGAAAGAGCCATGAGAGAGTAGCGGAGTTTAGAAAAGGTACAAATTGTTGAACAGTGTAACTATCTGTGGGTAGTGTAAACTATATTAAATTATTTTCAATTACTTGAAAATAGATAGAAATATTTTAAAATCGACTCAAATAAATGGAAGAATTAAATTCGGGTGCCCATGGCAAATTTTTATTATGTTTTTTATTTTGTGGTTTTGTCTAAGGCTGAGGAAAGACTCAGCCGTCCCAGAACTCTATGAAGGATCCACTTAACCTCCAGCAATTAAGAACGCAATTCGAATTTATATTTTCAATCTTAATTGAACAATTCCAATTTTTTATGCTAGGTTTTTATTATACATACTTTACTACCTTTACCTTTAGCGACTACCTTTAGCTTGTTATTAATATTTTTTGTATTATATAAGTATGTATTTTATGTAATTTTTAATAAGAATGATAAAAAAATAAGTAATAATAGGTATTAATTTGTTCTAATACTTGCGTTTGTTGCTGTATAAGCGGTTTGGCAAATTTTATGGACAAGTGACGTTTTTGTTTCTGTTATTTGTGCATGCATTTGTTTTTGTCTAAGCTGTTTAGTAAATTTGAAGGACAAAGATTGAAGTTTTTATTTTTACTGTTTGTACATTCACATACAGAAAAAAAATTGTTATGCCTTACAAATGTAGCGATACTATCAACATCAGCATCGCCGAGAGAGGATTGCTTTTGTTGTTGCACATACGTTTGATTTTGAAAACTTTGGTGGAATACAACGGGCGTACAGCGGCAGTTCAAATTAATTTACGCCTTGTATGGCCGTTGTTCGACCCAACTTTTGGCCGCTAGGCTTTTTGGATTATTTTTAGGCCATGTTCGACCGCTATTCGCACACTAATATTTTTACTCGGGATGGAATGAAGAAAAACATAGTTACTAACTTAATGCTTCAGCTTAGTAGGTGCAATGAAATGCTGAAATAAGAAGACGAATGTATTGTTTTCACATTTTCTAAGTAGGTTGATTCATATTGATTTTTGTAGGAACAGTTGTAAAGGAACATAGTATCCAGGGCCCATGACAAGTCGTCAAATAATGGTTAAACGCGACATATGAGCAATAAACGTTATTTTTCTCTGTACCAATTGCAACTAATTCTAAAAATTAGCATGTTTGTATATATAAGAATTAACAAAGAAGCTTAAAAAATCGACCCCTTGTCAAAAGGGCTTGCATTGTTTTTAAAATGCGCATTTAACTGAATTACAAAAAAATAATTCCTTTAAAAAAAATAAAAAAACAAAAGAAATAACTTTTTGTGTAAAATACTTTGGTAAAAAAAATCTGTATCATATTTATTCATTAGTTTAAAATCTGTTTTTGGTCATTTTTACAAAGATATCAAAAAAGGAAAACTTAAATTCTTCAATTTCTCGGTAGCAAATGAAGCACCCAGTACAGTAACCAGCTGACTCCACTTATTTAAATTTTAAGAAAACTATCTCTTAAAACCACTTGACCTCCATGGATAAGTCTAGAGTTGATAATCTTTACCTTAGAGTCAACGTAGATGTCTTTTTATTGCCCAAAACGACGCAGATTTTTTTTGTGTGCATTAAAAAACATATTTCTCGAAAAAGTGGAGTTATCTGGTTATTGCACTGGGTGCTTCAATTGCAACTAGTTCTAAAAATTAACGTGTTTGTACTTATAAAAAGCAACAAAGAAGCTAAAAAATCTGTCCCTTGTCAAAAGTGCTTGTATTATTTTTAAAATGTGCATTTCACTGAATTACAAAAAATAAAACCTTTTTTATATATAAAAAAAAAAATTAAAAAATGTTTTTTTAACTTTATGTATTAAATACTTTTGTAAAAAATCTCTTTCATATATATTTATAAGTTTTAAAACAATTGTAGCTCATTTTTACAAAGTTATCAAAAAATATGGCAGAAACTGTGTGGCTTTGACTTGATTTTTAAATTGTATTAATATTAAAGCATGATTTTGCTAATAAACAAAAAGACATTACAAATGAGAATTTAAATCATGACTGTTCGTTGTTGGCAATAAAGCCTAAAAATGTATATAAATTTACTTAATTTAAGTGGAACATATTGTATATAAATTAATTTAATTTAACAACACATTATGCCCTATAAAGCTTTTGATAAACCATGTTCCGTTACACTTTTTTTTTTAAGTATAAATAATTTGAATATATGGAATTTTGCTAAATGATGTTAATTTTTTTTTTAATTCCAGCAGTAAAGAAAATCATCCCTATCATGATTTATTTTTCACGCGGAATCGGAAAAGGAAGTTTTAATTTTTAAGATAGTAGATAAAGACATCATATTTTTTTTACACGCATGAATATTGACGGTTGATGAACAAATTTGCATTAGAAATTTCCAAAATGTTTTTGAGCCTTATCTTAAAAATCCGATTCCTCATGAAAAATTATTCATGATAGGACTGAATAAATTGTATTTCTTTTGGTAAACTATATTTAGTGTTTTTCTCTTTATTTGAAATATATTTTAATTATGTGTGATCTTTTAATTAATTATAAATACAAGTACTAGTTTCATGTTAAAATAATTTTTTTGTATAATTTTATATAAATCCGTTTAAAAAATTTAAATATAAATATTCTTAACAAATAAATAAATATTTTTAATAAAGTAAGCAATTCTGTTTTGATTATTATTTGGGCGATTTAATGGTGAGTACAATTTAAAATTATATTGGTTTAATCATTTATCGGTAAGGTCGGTATTTACTCCGAAGTATATACCTTTACATTAACAGAACTCAAGATATTCAATGCTTAAGGAAAATAATAACAAATCCCACTCAAATTCTAAGCAATTTATGCCCAGTATCACTCATGCACTATTTTTTTAATGTGAACATGCAAATTCAGTTCTTACTTAAAAATAAAGTAAAGGTTGCAAAAATGTAGGAGCAATAACAAAGCATCTAAAGACATATTTAAAAAATATTTGCATTTTGAATATGGGCATTTCCAAACTGGCGTTACGGACGATTTGTACGAAGAAATCTTTAAAAAAAAGAATGAAAATGTCTAAATTTTAAAAACGCTTTTTTATATTTGCGTAGCAATAAAGTAGCATTATGTTAAGTAAAAACAATAGGGGTATTCACTATTCAGTGCACTTGCCTGTGTAGTTGAGTACTTGTGCACTTAACAAAAACAAAACACACGTACATCATAAATCTGCACAAGTGCTTTTCTACTATTGCCTTAAACTTGAGGACTTTAAGGCCGCTTTACATTATCCTACTGTGTGTTAACACATGTCGAAATTTTCATGTGTGATAGAATGTGAGATGGTGTAAACAACGGAAAGCAATGTGTGTTCGAGTCTGTTTTGATTTTTTTGGCATGTCGTACCACATTTTATTTTTTGGTTTGTTTCTAACTTCATCACACATTCTATCCCACCAGAGATGCATTTTACCATAAACTTACTTGAAATTTATTATTTAAGTGAAAAAACTTTAAACTCCTAATGTATTTTCAAATGGAATAACAGAAGGAAGCAGTTTTACAGCTTATAGAACTTTGTAGAGGCTTTAAATGCATTAAAAACTGATTCATTACTCAAATTTTCACGTTTTAGTATAGTGTAAAGTATAAAAATGTGGTGCGACTCTGTGAGATAGTCTAAAAGCGAAAAATTAATTTCCTCATACAAAAAATAAAATTGACAGCATGATGAAATTCAATAATACGTCCTATCTCACATGTCGTAACACGCAGTAGGACTATGTAAAGCGGCCTTTAGCAGTTGTGTGCATTGAAAAATTTTGACAGCTTTGAAATAGGGTTTTTCAAACGAACTTACATGTACGACGACAAAATAACGGGAATCGTACTTGTGCGACGACTTTATTTCATTGCGGGCTCTAAAATGGAACACATCGGAACAATTTTTTATGATCTTATGATTTAGCAATAATTTTCCATATATAGAGAACTTTATATAAATTTTAATTATTTATAAACAATTATGAAATGTTTTAAACGTTTTCCATATTAATTTTCTCTGATATTTTTTGGCTTCGTTGCTGCTCACCCACTGACGCTTTTAATGAAATGAAAAAATGCAGCAAGTCGAATCAAAAATTTTTGATTTTCGTCCGACTGTCTCATTTGCTTTCGAATGATCGTACATGTCGTCGAGCATGCCCAAGTCATCGTACATGTACGATCGTCTGAAACCCCCTAATAGTGATGGTAGAGTGTTCACGAAAACCTAACTGCACAAGTCCTCAACTGCACTGCATGCCATGGCAAGTGCACTAAATCGTGAATACCCCTAGTGACAACAATCGACCCTAAGGATTTCAAGATATAAGTAAAATATGTGTTGGCGTTACGTTACAAAAAATGGAAGTAATTTTTGACTTGGACTACAAAATTTGCAAAACTCTTTGAATTGGGCAAGACTTTTTGTATACAACTTTTTTTAGAAGGGTTTGAAATAACATAAGTTTATTTTCCAAGTGATCAAATTTAAAAATGTCCGGTTTTTTTGCACCCGACTTTGTGCACTTTTACATTTGAACTAATTTTTCAACACTGCTTCAATACCTTTAGTCTTATTTAAAGGGGTATATTTGTATTTTGCAAAAACCAAAGCTTGATTACCCAAGCGTAAGGTAACGTATCGCGATGTTGCCAATTGTCAAGTTAAAATCTGTTTAATGATAAATGATGTACAAGTCATTACCGAAATCGTAACGTGGCGGGACGCAGCTTAGAAGTCTGTAGAAAATAGATTTCTACGCCACGTTACGATTTTTAACAAATCGATAGCTGTTTTCGAAGCGAAAAATGTTATTTAACTTCACAAAATTGTAAAATTTAATACTATATAAGAAATAATGCAGTCTTTTATGGAAGAGGAGAAGTTAATAAGCCCACTAGAAAAAAACGAGTGCTTTTATAACAAATTTTCTGCGGGCTACAAATCGGCGCCTGCACTACGTTGGACTACGATTTCGGTAATCGTTTGTCCTCGAGGCAACGTCGCACTACGCTACGTTCCGCTGCGCCACCTCACGTTACGCTTGGGTAATTAAGCCTTTAAGTGATGCTTTAAAACCGGAAAAAGTGCTTTCGGCAAATGGATCCAAAAAGGAAGTGTGCGGAGGACCCGTTGTAGGACGGGCTTTTATACTAGTAATTAATATATATCTAACTAGCAACCCTCCGCGGCTTTGTTCGGACCATAAACATAAGCAATTTCTTTTATATATTTGTTGTAACAGTGAGTATCGCAAGTAACAGCTATAAATGTTTTTTAAAAATTTCAGATATTGTTGCAATTCCATTCTAATCAAAACACTAGTGAAATGAAAGATGCAACAACCAAAGCTATAAAAAACATGACACAAAGGAAATGTTAAAAGAATAGCCCATCCTAGATTGAACAACACTAGTGATTGTCCCCCAAAAATCGGGTAGGTTGGTTATAAACATTAGGGGTCTAAGAATTGGTGTTATGAGTAGATTGAATAAAAACCTTTCGATATACTAATTTTAAGAGTCTAGAGCAGTGATCAACGCAGCCTATGCCAGCGGGCATCGCAAACTCTGTCTGTCTCTGTCGCTTTCATATGTGCGCACACTAGCACACAACTGACAGAACAGTGAAGAGAAAAAACGTGGGGATCACTGGTCTAGAGCGTGGTTTCTGTGCAACAATTAATTTTAGTAAATTTTCATTAATTAGAGTTTCCAACATCTGATGTATTGTCGTATTGCGTTTACATAAAAAAAATGTGTGGTTAGGGGACCCCAGTCAGGAACGAAGTTTCTTAAGCATTTTCTTAAATTCCGAAAGTAATTTTAATTAAATCTGTATATTTTTTATTTTGTATTTTATATAATTTTTTCAATTCAAGTCAAGTCAATGTAAATTAACAATCAACTCAGAAAGTTTAATTTAATATTTTAGGAAAAAAGATGAGAGATGAAAATGGGCAGTTACCGTTGCCAGCGATGTTTGTTTCATGACGCGACAAGGCGTTGAGTATTGAAAATTCGTCATGTTCCTTGTATGAAGCTTGAATTGATTAAAAAAGTTGGATTGAAAACTGGACTTACTTTAGAGTATAAAACAAAAAACAGATTCTTGGAGTCCACCCTAGTGTCAAACAAATTTTATGATATTCTTAAATCAGATTCGAAATCAGCGACCAGTGCATCTACAAATAGTATAAAACAAAAACATATTTTTAGGGTCCACCCTAGTGTACAATTATTTTTTTAAATTCTTTCATAAGATTTTAAATCAGCGACCCCTTAATACTGCCAGCACATATAAAAAGATTATAAAACAGAAAAAAACACATTTTCAGGGTCCACCCTAGTGTCAAAAAACTTTTTGAAATTCTAACATCAGATTACACTGTATTAAACATATTTGCTGCAGTATCCATTTCTTAAAACTTAATTGCAATAAAGATTCTCAATAAAGACACATATTTAAAAAAGAATTACTACTTTTCTATGGCGAGTTGAGCCCGAGTTGAGTTGACAAAATGGCGTTTCTAGATCGAAAGTGTTTCCATGCACAACATTAAGTCGAGTTGGACTTCGGCCTTTCTATTCGCAATTTTTTTTTTTAGTATAAATGTGTGCGTTCAGATGGTGCAAAATTTACTAAACATGTTGATTCTTAGGTCAGTTTTCGATACTTTGTGTGCCTGCTGAATGGTTTGTTACATTTTATGTCAGCGTAGTGGCAGAAATAAAATAACAAGTAAACAATAATTATGTATATCAATTATAAATGCTTATAAATAGATTTACGGTTTTCTCGTCATTTAGCTTGTGTAATTGCAATTGAAAAATAATTTCAAAATACGTTCCGTATCAATTTGGTATAACAACTAGACCTGAATCCAGTTAGCAAAGCATCGATATATTTTTAAAATTATTTTAGCTGTCAACGTTTTTTTTTTTGTTTTCTTTACTTTGCTTTTATCTGAATTAAGCATATTTCACATTTTCTCGAAATTTTTATAAACAAACTTATGAAATTTTAATTGCTCAATTATAATTGCAATCTAAAATAACTGCACCCAATTAGATAGCATTCCTCTTTATTCCTCCCTAGTTGATTAACAATATTAACAAAACATAACGCCATGGCAACATTGTTTTTCATATATCTACCATTCTTGGCAACTTTTGTTTTTGTCGAATTATTTGTAAACAAACTGAAAAATAAAGCCATGGCAAACTGTAATGAATACTATGCTAAAGCAAAAGTACCGAAGTATTTAGTATCCTCTGAGTTAAGGCCCAACCAAAATAGACGAAACGAGACGATAGCATTTTGACAAACATCTGCACTCGTTACGGATGTTTACAGATTTAACCCAAAATGAAACGATTTGCTCAACTCGTGTGAAACACTTGATCAGTAGGCAATCGAGTATTATTTATTTATTTATATTGTGCATTTTGTAATTTTTAATAAAGATTTGTGAAATATTGGCGAAGTTGAAACAAATTGATGAAAATAAAATAAAATGCACTCTGCACAGCTGTTGACGAATTGCTTCGCTGGCAGTTTGGTTCTTACGGAATAATACGTCTTGTCAAACTGTTTCGTTCAGTTACGTGTGCTCATTTTGGGTAACAACATTAATATGTATTTAACCGAATACTTACGTTTTTACTCGTTACGGAGCAAAACGTCTATTTTGGTTGGTGCTTTAAATGTAAATATCATACAAGCTGATAGGTACGAGTACCTTTGGAACCTTGGCACCCCTGCAAGAACGCAACCGGTTATAATACTGCCCAGCTAGAGCAGTAACTGTTACATACGGCGTATATAACACGAGCGGTCACACGTTTTGCGTTACGTCCATATAAAATTTTTCATACAAAACTTGTGACCATTGCTCAAGCGGTGATCAAAATGTCACAAGGTTTGCATCTCTGATTCTCATCCGTGTGATCTGGCATCCCTTTCAGCCACACATGTTTTTACAATGAGAAAAATATATAGCTTAACTGCTCACACCAATTATAAATTCAGTTGTGCACTATCCTCCCCTCTCCCTATGCCGTTGTGTCTAACCCTCCCCCTAGCCATCAGGTTAGAGCTCTGGCCTCTTATATGACAAATTATAAACACAATTGTTTGAAGTTTTTGCATTAGTTTTTTAATAAAATATTTACCTTCCGGATAGATTTAGCATTGATTATAAAATTTTAACCAGCAAACAATTATAAAATAATAATTCAGCATGAACAGCACATAACATCAAAGGCACATTTTCGCAGTTGCTTGTTTTTCGAACAATTTGTCCCAAGTATTCTTCAGCATTTATTCAATTTCTTAATCTGAAAATAAAAATTATTAAATATCGTATGCACTATTTTTAATAAATTTTCAAAAACTTCCATTTGATTGAACCGCTTTGTGTTGCATGCTTATTTTTCTTGTTGAGTTTATTTTTTGCCCGCAAAAGAGCTACAAATACAAACACATATAACTTTTCTGTTTTCCATGAAATGACAACATAAGAGTGTATTGGTGAACACCAAATTTTGTTTAGTTGTGTATGTAAACTTGTTACTGCTGTCTAGCAGGGTGGTTATATAAAGAAAAGCAATACGGAAGTTTCGGTCAGTATTTTCTATCAGTCTCTTAAGGGCCATGTGAAAAATCTTACCAAAACATTTGTGTACGTGTGATTTTGTATCCTTTTCTTGCACATAATTTTTCGGAAGTTTAAATTGCATAGTCATCTCGCTCACACATTTTATATGCCAGTTATTTCAATCAGTTATATAATAAGTTAAATAACTGAAAATATCTGTCAAACTTGCCAGTTAAAGCAATTAGTTAAATAGTGGGTTAAATAACTTATTTATATGGCAAAAATACCAGTCGCAGCTACCAGTGAAATGACTAAGTAATTTACTGTTTGTTATACCAAGTACACCAGTTATACCTACCATTTAAATGACTGGTTAATTCCCTATTATTTTTTAACTATATGAACACCTTTATTTTTTTAATTTTTATTGAAAATTGCATATTGAAAATTGCTGCGTAGCTCCATTAACAAATCCACTTGGAAACACTGTGTGTAATAGCAGCAAAAGTATTCGTGATAAGCATGCTAGGAGCTCCTACTTGTTGGGCGAGAACTATCGGATTGGCTATGGCCACGGTGGTCAGACACTTGTTGGAGAAGTATTTTGTTGCACCAAAGTTTGCTGCTGAATGCCAAAGTTAGCAGAACGAAAAGCAAGGTCGTAATATTTCCATTTTATTGAGCCGTAGAGGTGACTGCTGGTGTAGCTTTAACCTGCGGTTGTGGAGCTGCTGTGAATGGTATTCCAGTAGAACTCGGAGCAGCAGCTATCACCTGCATTTGACGACCACAAGCTTCGTCTATTTAACTAGAAAAGTGTTAAAATGTAATTATTTTTACATTATATAATATTTTATTTAATATATTTCACAATTAAAAGTACTTACGTGCTGTTGCACGATATAAATCGTTCGTTTGAAAATTTTCGAAATTGTGTGTACATCAAATTTATTTTTCTCATAAGAAAGAACAAGACAAAACAAGTAGAACACAACGAAAATCATTTGTCTCTGTCTACCACACCAATAAGAGAAAACAGGGATGTACAACTGAATTGCTGCCGTTTAAATAATAGGTTTAATAACTAATAGTATTTTGTATCGCCATTTTAATAACAAAATACCATGCATTTGTGTTAGTGAATAGAAAAATTTTTTTGTGAATGTGTTAAAGTTTCGGTTAGGAGTGTCTTGCAGGGACTCTTCGCACTTTTTGTTTATTTGCAATTCATACGTAAACAAACATCCAAATGCTAGAAGTAATGCCAAATAGTTATAGTGCGAACCAAAACGAACCTAGTTTAGCCACACCAAGATTTTACATATTAAAATAATTATACACAGAAAAGCGGTGAAAATAATCTTGTACTAGTACGAAAAATGTGGTAACTCGTATTTAAAGAATAATAACGTGTCCAGAATAGCACGAAAGTACGTACTTGTGCAACCTTGGCCCTATGTCAACAGTTTGACGGTTACCTACGAAATTCTGTCATTAGGGGGTTTCAGACGAACGTACTTGTACGCTGACATGTACGACGACAAACTAACGGGACTATTTTGTTGAGCTTTCAAACAATCGTACATGTGCGACGACTTCATTTCATTGCTGGCTCTCAAATAGAGCACATCGGCGTAATGGCAGAACAATTTTTTTATGACCTTATGATTTAGCAGTCATTTTTCATATTTAGAGAATTGTTTATCAATTTTAATTAATTATAAACAATTATAAAATGTTTCAAACGTTTTTCATATTAATTTTCTCTAATATTTTATCCACTTCGTTGCTGTTCACCCGCTGACGCTTTTAATGAAATGAAAAAATGCAGCGAGTCGGACCGACTTGCGTTCATAACATCGTACATGTCGGTCCGACCGGCAGAAAAATCAAAAATTTTTGATTTTCGTCCGACATGTCGGTCCGACGGTCTCATTTGCTTTCGAATGATCGTACATGTCGTCGAGCATGCCCAAGTCATCGCACATGTACGATGGTCTGAAAGCCCCTATTTTCTTTGCAAACTAGGGATGTGCAACTGCCAGTAAAAGTCGATTTCGACTTTTTCAACCGTTGATTATGTAAAAGTCGACTTTTTGACTTTTTTAACATTAGGGCTGTTCACATTTCAAACCGCTAATCAAATCGTTTGTCAAATCCAATAGAACAACGTGGGAATTCCATGAAAATTTCACGTTGTTCTATTGTATTTGACAAACGATTTGATGAGCGATTTGAAATGTGAACAGCCCTATTAAAAAGTCGACTTTTTGACTTTTTTAACATTCAAAAGTCGACTTTTCTACTTTTTTCGACTTTTTTTTAAAATATTTTTGTACTGGTTTTGTAGGACAGTTAAGAAGCAAATGATTCAATATGAAAAATGTGATTTATTGTTAAAAAATAAACTAAAACATGGTACTTCAGTTAATAAATAAAATACAAAAAAACAAAATATTGCAATTTTAGTTCTTATATAGATAATGAGACTTATTATGAATAATTTTTCACTGGTAATCGGAAGAGGGAGACTTCATTTTTAAAATAAAATCTAAGAACATTTTGTAAATTTTTATTGCCAATTTCTTCATCAACATTCAATATTTATGAAAGTAAAAATAAATGTGATGTCTCCATCTACTATCTTAAAAATGAAAACTCCCTTTTCCGATTTCCCAGGAAAAATTATTCATAATTGGGCTGAATATCAAGCCCTAATTGCCGAATTAACTTAAGCGTTATAAACCAAATTTTATAAGAGAAACATTTTCCTTGTTTTTTTTTTTGCATAAGTGGTACATGTACATTTTATTTTTGTGTTAGATATAACATTAGAACAGTTAACGTAGAGATGTGAAATTTTTGGAGTTGACCGCTTTGTTCTCGTACTATCGTTTGCCTTTTAAAAATAAATTTCGAGAAAGTGGCGCTGACGTTAATTCGGCGTTTAGGGCCTGATATATTTGAGCACAATTAAAGGAACCACATGTCTTCACCAACTGAACGTAGTAAAACCAACATGTTAAAATGTTCTAGCGAAAGCCTGTTTCGCAATTGGTTCGCTATGAGACCTGTATGAGGAAATAAACTTTCGGATGGCACTGAAGTTGCAACAGTTGATAAATATTTATTTGCAATGGCCCAAACAAAAGGAAATTCAGTTTTCATGCATTTCCAGACAACAAGCGGATTTTTTATCAAGATTTCGATCAACAGCTGGACTAGTCATATAAAGGCGCAGCTGAGTGCGCACCCCTTCAATTTTATCAGTTGTAGAGTCCATGTTTGTTTAAACCACCTCATCCAAAAAACATAATATGCGTATGGTTTAACCAATTCAATATTTTACATTTTTTTGTGATTTAAAGCACTCGTTTTAAATTCTTGCCAATTTGACTTAAAGCAGAACATTCCTCTGTTTTCTATAATAAAGAATTATTCCATTTGAGCGTAGTTTGAATATTGTGAATATAAATTGTTATATATAAAATTAACAGCCCTATTCTCTGGCAAAGTAACAATTGTTACCCAGTATTCTTAATTTTTCCATGTGTTTCTTGTAATGTTTTTTTCAGAACAAAATTTTAAGTTCAAAAATAATAAATTTTGATAAAAATTGTCACCTGATTTTCAAATAGTGACAATTTCATTAAAATATTTTGTTACGCTATTTATTATTATTTAAATTTAATTATTTTTCAACACTGCCAAAATACCTAAAATTGTTATTTAAAGTGGTATATTTGTGTTTTGCAAAAATCAAGTGAAACTTTAAAACAAGAAAAAGTGCTTTCGGCAAATGGCTCCAAAAAGGAAGTGTGCGGAGGACCCGTCGTGGGACAGGCTTTTATAAAAGTAATAAATATATATCTTACTAGAAACCCTCCGTGGCTTTGCTATATGTATATATATTTCATTAAACTTTTTTTGTTCAAAATTTCACTAAAATCACTTAAATAATATATAGTTTGACTGTACCATTAGGCCAGTGTATATATTTTTTATCTCTTTTTCAAAAAACTTCAAAAATATTTACTTGTTATTAAAAAACTAGTCCGCACTCTCTTCCCTTTAAGGTACTATTACAGTGTGTAAAAAATTAAAAATCAATTTTTTTTTCTTTATAATATGGTTCTTTAAGGTCTTAAAAATACGTATACAAAATTTTAGAAAAAAATGGAAAATGTTATAACACATATTTTATTCGTATGTCGCGTGATATTTACCTTTAATCGAGTATAAGGCTTGTAAGATATCTGGAGTTATACTTGATTGAGTTTGATAAATCTTGATTCATTGTGAGCCTTATGGACTCTGTTAAGCACTGGACCTATAAAAAGCTTTTATATTTTGTTTTTGTATGGCTAAAAGTTTTTGCAAAAAAAAGGGGTTTTTGTAAATTTTTTTTTCAACGTATGCCATTTTTATTTTTTTTTTTTAATTTGCCTAGGTTGAATTCTCAACTACAACCCTTAACTCAAGAATGCACATTGATTTTTTACTTTCAGACGCTTTATAAATGCTAAAGACGAGAAGCCAATTGCAAGAATTTTTTAAACACGCTTACTTCAACGCCCTGTAGAAAATTAACAACAACTACAAAGACAAAAACAAATTATTTATTTTTTCAGGAATAATTCTTTATTATGAAAAAATTTGAGTCATTAAAATTAATAATGCAAGGTAAAAAAAATTAATAAAAAATGTGTTTTTTATAGCTACACACTGTAATGGTACCTTAAAGCAAAAATCCCATTGTTAATCCTTGCGAAGGAACTGCAATACCGATCCACACTCCGAACTCCGAAAACAGCTGTCAAAACAAAATTAAGTAACGAATGAATTTTTTTAAGTGCAACTTATTTATAATAAAAGTGAAAAATATAAAATATCACTTTACAATCAAAAGTTATGGTCAAAAATCTATTTTTCCGTACCATCTATATGTATTAAGGGCAGATTATGTAAAAAGAATGTATTTAGGCAAAAGCAGTTAAAATTAAGGCATATTTTAAAAGATGATTTCTAAAAAAGTTTATTATATATGCAAACATTTTCATTTGCAGTTATGCCGCTAAATGTGCCCCTCTGAAAAATACGTTTTTCTTATTGATAAAACATGGATGGCAGACAGAGATTCCGCGGACTAGATCAGAGATGCAAACCTTGTTATATTTGTACCTACCGCTAGAACAAATGTAACAAGTTTTGTAAGGATTTTTTAAGGGACAATAACACGAAACGTGTTAGTGCTCGTGTTAAATAACATGTTATCTAACAGTTACGTGTCTAGCTGGGTTGTGTTTCAATGTGTTTGTAAACTCGTTATAACTTCGTGGCAAAATGCATTAACTGGGTGAATGACCACGCACACAAACGGAGCTACATGTCGGACGTACTTAACAAAAAGTAAAAAATTTTTGTCTTCCATCCGCCTTGATTTTTTGCACACAAACGAACTACATGTGTGATGACCTTACATGTCTGATGGACATTGATGGGCCCTTTGATTTCGTTAGGGTTTAGCGGGAATATTTTGTTGTGCTTTCAAACAATCGTACATGTGCGACGATTTCATTCATTGCTGGCTCTAAAATATAACACATCGGCGTAGTGGCTGAACAATTTTTTGATGACCTTATGATTTAGCAGTAATTTTCCATATTTAGAGAATTGTTTATCAATTTTAATTAATTATAAACAATTATAAAATGTTCCAAACGTTTTTCATATTAATTATCTCTAATATTTTTTCCACTTCGTTGCTGTTCACCCGCTGACGCTTTTAATGAAACGAAAAAATGCAGTAAGTCGGACCGACTTGCATTCACATGGCCAACATGTCGGTCCGACAGGCAGAAAAATCAAAAATTTTTGATTTTCGTCCGACATGTCGGTTCGACTGTCTCATTTGCTTTCGAATGATCGTGCATGTCGTCGGGCATGCCCAAGTCATCACACAGGTACGATCGTCTGATGGCCCCTATAGGAGCAATCAAAGGCGCCTGTTACACGTTCAATATATATTGATCAATATACAGTATCGTGGTATTTATTGAGCGTGTAGCATGCAATATTGACGGATCGTGATCCAGATCGCAAAATATTTAATTATTTTGAAATCTAGATCGCGGATCGCAAAACTGTCAAAAATATTGAACGTGTAGCATATTTTGTGTCATCAATACGTGATACGGCAGTAGGCGGTGAAATAAAAATTACCGGTATTCACGGTATTCATTTGCCTGTGCATTTAAGTACTTGTGCAGTTAGGTTTTCGTGAGCACACTTAGCAAAAACTGTATGAATACTGACGCGATAAATATTGAACGTGTAGCATTCAACCGCGATCCATCAATCCATGAATTTGGATCGCGATCCAAGTATCACAATAAATATTGAACGTGTAACAGGCGCCAAACGATACTGCGTGTCGGACGTACATGTTGTTCGAAAAAGTAACGGGACTTTTTTCGTTGCCCTCACACATATCGCACATGTCGGATGGACTTCAATAATTTTTAGCTGCCGAAGAGTTAACATCAAATAAAAATATTAATTTTAATTGTTTGAACATTTATTATTTTTGCTTTAAATATTATAAGCCATCACGATCTTAGGTAAAAATAAAAAAATTCGCGTCAAAATATAACATACATATGTTACGTTCGGCAGTTTTTCCGCGAGATGTGCTCTTCTGAAAAATTTTCATTAAATGGCAAAATGTACTAAGTTGGATGGCCACGCACACAAACGGAGCTATCGGAATATCGGACGTACTTAACAAAAAGTGAAAAATTTTTGTCTTCCATCGGACATATCCATCCGCCTTGATTTTTTGCACTCGAATGATATTACATGTGTGATGACTCGTCAGGTCGGATGGACATGTAGTATCGTAGGGATGTGCAACTGCCAGCAAAAGTCGACTTCGACTTTAGGGCTGTTCACATTTCAAACCGCTCATCAAATCATTTGTCAAATCGTTTGACCACAGAAGTGTTCTGACTCTTCAAATTTTTCGTCAAATTTCATTTTATCTTGAACACCGAAGTAAGCACATGGCGATGACGGAAAATTATTAATACCACTTGTTATTAAAATCGTATTGGAAGAAGATGAAATTATTTTATAAATTATTATAAATTATTTGCAACAGTTATTTATTATATTTTTGCTATTATTTTCTTCCGCTCCCTCTTTTGCCACGATGTGCTCAGGTTGAAAACTTTTTTGAACTGACAAAATCGTACTACACAATTTGACGAGTGTTCACACTCGTCAAATCACTCGTCAAATCAGCAGAAAAATCAAAAAATTTTGATTTTCATCAAACGATTTGACCAACGATTTGATGAGTGTTCACACTCGTCAAATCGCCATCAAATCCATACAAATTCTGTTGGTCAAATCATTTGTCAAATCAGTTGATGATCGATTTGATGAGCGGTTTGAAATGTGAACAGCCCTTTTTGCATCCGTTGAAAATGTAAAAGCCGACTAATCGACTATTTAAACCTTTAGCAGTCGACTTTTCAACTTTTTTTGACTTTTTTAAAATATATTTGTACCGCTTTTGTAGGGCAGTAAAGAAGCAAATGATTCAATATGAAAAATGTGTTTTATTATTAAAAAATAAACAAAAACATGGTACTTCAGTAAATAAATAAAATAAAAAAAACATAATATTGCAATTTTAGTTCTTATACAGATAATCAGATAAGAATAATACAGATAAAGAAAGACTCCTTATGAATAATTTTTGAATCCCGTGTAATCGGAAAAGGTAGAGTTAATTTTCAGTAATTGGGCTGAATATCAAGACCTAACCACGGAATCAACGTAAGCGTTATAAACCAAATTTTACAAGAGAAGCATTTTCCTTGTTTTTTTGTTCCTTTTTCAAAAGGAAATTAAATTTACATGACTTTCCAGACAACAAGCGGATTTTTTATCAATTTTTCGATCAACAGCTCGACGAGTCATATAAAGGCGCAGCTGAGTGCGCACCCCTTCAATTTTATCAGTTGTAGAGTCCATGTTTGTTTAAACCACCTCATCCAAAAAACATAATATGTCACTGTTATCGTATTCTTGATTATTAGATGTCGATTCCGCTATCACAACTTCTTAATTTGAAATTCTAGCTTGTCTCATTTCGGCATTCACAAGATCACTTAAATGGAGGGGGCTGGGGTAGTTTTGCAGTAATTATTTATGTACTGCTGCTTACCAATGTGAAAGATTGCTTCAGAACGCTCACAGATATTTTGAAATGTGTGCTTTTTGAACCTAGGGTTTAGAAGTATTAAAGAAGCGTATGGTTTTACCGATTCAATAATTTACATTTTTTTGATTTAAAGCACTCGTTTTAAATTCTTGCCAATTTGACTTAAAGCAGGACATTCCTGTTTTCTATAATGAAAAATTAATCGATTTGAGCGTAGTTTAAATATTGTGAATATAAATATGTATTAACAGCTCTATTAAAGTAACAATTGCTACCCAGTATTCTTGTTATTTCTATGTGTTTGTTGTAATGTTTTTTTCAAAACAAAATTTTAAGCTCAAAAATAAATTTTGATAAAATTTGTCACCTGCTTTTAAAATAGTGACAATTTCATTAAAACATTTTGTTACGCATATAACGTAATCAGATGATACGCAATTGCTTTGTCACACTTCCACTTACAGTCTCTTATTTTTATTTATCAAATCAAGAGTTGCCAACGCAGCTTTATTTGTTGTTAAACAGGTATTTCGTTTATTAGTTTAGAGAAGACAGTTCTCAGATTAGCGTTAAGGTTTTTGTTTCGCATAAAATGAAAAAAGTCGAAAATAAATGTCGAAAGCAAATGTTGGCTTTCGCCTTTTTTTAATATCAGCAAGTCGATTGCCAAAAGTCAAAGATTATCAAGCAAAAGTCGACTTTCGACTTATTTCAACTTCGACTTGCACATCCCTATTGCAAACGCTGTACATTATTATTCTGTGAATATATAATTTAAATGAGTTGCAGTTCAAGATTAAGTTATAAATGTATTAAAATAATTCAAACTATGTAAAGAGTGTTCAAACATTTAAATGCAACTCATAGAAGTAAATATGTTTTATTTCTATGATGCAACTGCAATACAAAAGTGGATCATAAATATTTTTATTGTGTGCAGCAACTCAAGTTCAACATAATAAAATGGCTGACTACTGCAGCTGAATTGATGCCGGCAGCCCCAAGTAGCATGTTTATATAAAATCTTTGTTTAAGTTAGTGCTGATTTTGATATAATGCCAAAAAACTAATGGCTACCATCAACGAATAGTTTAGTTAAACTATACAGATGAATTATTTAAGATATAGTTTTGTCGTATATGTTTGAGAATTGGAGAACGGAGAATTATAAAAAAATTAATAAACTCTTTCGCTGTGAAAAACTCGTTCAACAGTTTGATAATGCAAAATGGAGAGCTGAAAGTGTTGCTGGAATTTCTTTAGCCTGAACCATGATTGAATCATGGCCTGAACTAAAGGTGTGTTTTGATTTAAGTATTTATAAACTTTGCTTAATATATTTCAATATAAAAAACTTTCGTTTAGAACATTGCATGTACGTCGTCAAATCTAAAGAACGGATGAGAAGAATTAAAAAAATCTGTATTTCAAGATGGCAGGAACATGATAAAATTAGAAAAGATAGAAGCGGCAGCTGGTATTTTATCACAAAGCCGGCACTCAGTAGGAGTTTTCACGATTCAATGCATTTGGCTGTACAATTGCAAATTATATTAGGCATTTGCAACAAACTGTGAGCGTACCTTCCACAGTCCAGAGTCCACAGTGGAAACAACGTGTTTTTTGTGGGCTAAATGTAGTTATGCAAAGAAAAATTGCAATAAACAAAAGATGGAGGATTTAGTGGAAATTGCTGCTCAAGATATATAAGGTAACAAATATTGGAATAATTGAAGAATAGAGACAATTGTAATTTAAAATTTTTGTTTGCGGTTTATATGGATTTTGACCCAAATAAAAATCTGAAAAATTTCAGGTACATCTAAAGTGGCTTAGCTTTTATTGGGGTGTAAATTTGAAAAATTAGAATGTGTGAGGTCAGACGATGCTCGTTTGCTCGGCGAGCAGATAATTTTGTTGTTGTTTCTGCCATATTACACTATGCTCATTTGCTCGGAGAGCAGATAATTTTATGTGAAATTGCGAAACTCAAAAATTTTGGAGAATACAACAACAACCATATTACACGCCGAGCAAAAGAGCATCAGACCTCACACTCAAGGTTGCCAGTCAAAATTCGGAGCAATTCCCTCGAAAATTACCTTTTTCCCACAGTAACATAAATTATATACCACAAAAATTTCCATGGTTAAGATAAAAAAAAATTCCCACCGCATTAAAAAAATACCAAAAAAAATCCCAGGATCATTTAAAATAACCACAAAGATACCACTCGTTTTAAAAATACCAAAAAAATCCCATATGCATTCAAAAATCCCATAAGCATTAAGAAATACTGCAATAAATCCCATATGCATAAAAAATTTAAAAAAAATTAGAAATACCACAAATAAATAATGCTATTCAATGACCGGCGGTAATAATGGTATTCAATTTGTGGTATTCAATATTAAGAAAGGCAAAGAAGAAGAGCATTATTGTAATAACATTCTCATTGATTAAAATTTTAAATTTTCAAATTTTATTTGTTCAATTTAATTTTGTAAACCTTGATTAAAGATTTAAATATTGTTTTTGGCATCACGAAATGGACCCCAAAAATATTCAATGAGTCCCAAAAAATGTCTATACATTATTTGGTGTTATGCATTGAACACATTGACGACGACAGCCACAGTGCGTCAAATGTCAAATTACTTTTACATGCTTTTCTTATGGAGGTGAAAGTGGTGAAAATGTTGCAACGACAATGAGTGATTGCAACAAAATCGCTGTCGTCGGTTTAGAATTTGTTCCTAATTTGACGTGTGACAACAGAGCAATATAAGTGTTTGTGTATACGTGAATGAAACAATCTAATGATACTTCCAGATTGTTGTTTCTTTCTTCATGTTGTTTCGCACTGTTGCAGTCGTCGTCAATGTGTTCAGTACATTACTTCATATAAAATAACTCAATTTTCGGAGACTCATAAATTTTAAGAAATATTTAATTTTTTTGTTTGGGTCTTATTTCATTATGAGGGGCTTATTTCATTATAAGGGGCTTATTTCATTTGACGATTAATAAATTTAATGACAATTTAATTAAATTACACCGTTCAGAGCTAAAAAAAATAATCATTTTGCGTATTATAAATAAGCACCTAACAGGGTACAAAACAAACATCCTATCTGATATTTACGGTTTTATCCAACTTCTAGGTAAATTTTCTATTGCATTTTTACAGCGGAAAGGACAAATTTTAATAATTTTCAGAGGACAAGTGGCGTAAGTCCATTCATTTTATATGTCCCTTAATAATGAAGATAATCGCTAAGAGGTGGTTTTGTCCAACTTAAAATGCTGCTATTGCTCATAAAAAAAATCTTAAAAATATCTCACATTAGATTTTACAGCGGAAATGACAAATTATAAAAAATTTTCTGAAATAAAATGGTAGTAATAAAAGTTAGGTAGTAGGAAAGTAGGAAAAATATAAAATTGTACAAAAGAAGTACAATTGTACCGAAAATATCAACCCTGTCTGACATTCTGTTTTTGTGACTGTATAGCATTCATGTGAATTCAAAGCAAAATATAAAATAATTTGTATCATTCCCAAAATGAAATAACAACGTAATTTTAAGAGAAAGTTAACTTTTATGCCAAAGTAGCAAGCTCCTTAATAACCTTTGGTAATGGAGCAGAAACCATATTGTAAAATATTAAAATATATGAATGAACTGAAATAAAAAAAAATAAAAAAAATAAAAAAAATAAAAAATAAAAAAAAAAATAAAAAAAAAATAAAAAAAATAAAAAAATAAAAAAAAATAAAAAAAATAAAAAAATAAAAAAATAAAAAAAAATAAAAAAATAAAAAAAAAAATAAAAAAAAATAAAAAAAAATAAAAAAAAATAAAAAAAAATAAAAAAATAAAAAAAAATAAACAAAAAAATAAAAAAAATAAAAAAATAAAAAAAAAATTAAAAAAATAAAAAATAAAAAACAAATAAAAAAATAAAAAAATGCAACCGTGATCCGACAACCGCCACCGCTCCAATTCTGGACGTGTTCTCAGTGGATTTCGCCGAGAGAGGCCCGCCACCCGGCGGCATCCGCTTTGGTTCTGTCATAGTGTAAGAAATAGTTAAAAAATAGAAGTGTTAGTGAGTTTGACACTTCTCTCTCAGAATGATAAAATTATGTTTCCCCGCTCTTGTTAAAAACAGCTGATGGTGAATCGCAATGAAAAGAAATTTTGTTAAATTCGTGTCTTTCTGCAAGTTTATGTGTTTTTTAGTGAGATTAAAGTGAAAATATGTTCTTCGATATGTTCTTGAAGCAGACAATGTGAATGCAAGACAATTTGCATGCTGGCTAAGCTTCTTGTCGGCGGCACCTTCCAACGCACGTTTCTGATAAAATGGCCAAAACATACAATGACGACCTTGGCAAATTGGCGAAGACAACTGCAATAACTTTTTGTCAAGACAACACGGCACAATTTATTGCATTAAATATTTATTTATACTTAATTCGAACAATAAACTATAAAAACTATAGCACATCGATATATCGATTAGCTATCGATTTCAAAAATTACTAAAAGAAGTCGACGTTTTATTACGAAGAAGTTGACCGATCGGGATAATTTGGTTATCATTAAAAAAAAATAATTGTGCAATTTGTAAAAGGCGGAGCCACTTTTTTTATAAAAATTAGGCAAAATATCAATATGTACTTCAGAATACAACAAACAACCTTTGATAAAAGTCTATCTGGCTCCTTTTACAGAAAAAGTACATTTTGTAAAAGGCAGAACCATATTTTTTATTTTTTCGGTCCATATTAAAAACATTTTAAATATCTTTCAAATGACACCTAAATCATTCAGATCGGACAAATATTAGCAAAGATATAACCGAATATAAATATTGGTTCCGTTGAGTAAACATTTTTTTTAAAAATCGATATCTGGATAACTAATCGATATATCGATAAATCCTTATCCGGCGAATTTTATTTTCTCAAAGAGTACTTCAAAACTGCATACTTAAATCGAGGGGCCACGGAAATCGTAATCACCCCACTTATTGTTTGAAACAGTACTTCTTACAAGTGATAGTAATAAACGTAACGTAACGTGACGGGACGTATAAATCCGTGGAAATTGGATTTATGACAAGAGAGGTTCATAAAAGTTAATACATACGCTAAATTTCGTTTTTATTTATATCTATAGAGATGGTTATTCAAATTATGTAGTTAAGTTAAGGGTGCGCGCACAGCGCCGTGTAGACCCCGGCGCCCTCCAGTCGCCGGCCCCAGGCGGTCGGCACCCCCTAAAGCCGGAACTGCATGCAAGGACTTCTATCCTGACAGTCAAGGAACCTGGGTTAAGAAAACATTTGCTAACTAAATTACTGTAATTGTTAATAACAATCCTTACTATACTCTATTGCTGCATGCGCCCTACGTTTTAGGAGAACTAAAAGCCCCACTCTAGCAAAAATGATTTTATTCTTTTTAGTTCGTTTTAAAAACGTGTTAGTTATATTAAATTTTTTTACTTAAATAATTTTTTTAAATAAAACGTGTAAATAATGTTTCTTTTTTTATTTAATTTTTCAGTTTGGAGAACTTGCAGCTAATATGGATTTTTTTTAAGTCAGATCGAGCAGGATTTTGCCGATACATCTCATCAAAGAAATCAACTGCATAAACTACGATTTTTCGATGGATTGTTCTGCTTTACCAATATATCTTATAAATAAAAAATCATCTGAATAAGCAACGATTCTTCGATGGATTGCTCTGCTTGTTTTGCAATTATTAATGGTGCTGAATGTAAGTGCTAAACTTAAGAATACGGAATGACATCTCACAGATGCTCAAACAGAAAAACACAAGTGTGATTATCAACTGAAAAAACATCAGAATCAAAGCTTTTAAAATGATAAATTGTATAAAAGAAAAAAATCAATTTCAAAAACAAAAAATGAATTAATATTTTACACATTTTAATAATTAAAAAATAATTTTCAATGCTTTAGGTTAAGAAAACGTATTATATTTTTTTTAAAGAATACAATAATTATTTTCTTTGACCAAAGTCAAAGACATTAGTCAGCACAATTAAAAAATAAGTCATTGAAAATGCACAATTAAAAAAAGTCATTGAACACGCACATTTAAAAAAAAATCTACTACTATAGTTTACAAAATGTTA
Source organism: Dichetophora obliterata (assembly GCA_963920525.1). Lineage (NCBI taxonomy): Eukaryota > Metazoa > Arthropoda > Insecta > Diptera > Sciomyzidae > Dichetophora > Dichetophora obliterata. The sequence goes on from OY986438.1 coordinate 191,394,976, forward strand.
ACAGTAACACACTAGTTTACTCTCTACGAATTAGTTGCAATTTGTAAGGCCACGTTCATAGTGAGGCCTAAAGGTTTAACTGAAAAATGCTTTATATATAATCATATAGTGCAAGCTGATTCCGAGCATTATAAACTTTAGACACCAATAAGCTCAAAAAAGTAATTTGTGAAGTGTTGAATAAGCGTTTACTTTGATCAAAAACAGCTCGATAAAGCAGCTCTATGAAGCAGCTTATGCTGCAATGCTTAATTTAAATTTTCAGCATGTCTTTTTAACCTTTGTGTCAACATCCGAAAACATTACCAAACTTCTCAATACCGTGGTATGCCATAAATATGGTAAGGCATTTCTAGGGAGCGAAAACGAAGATTATTTTTGAAATTTCGGATCAATATATCATGTATAAAAAGTTGTACAATTCCTTTAAATATTGCAATGTGACGCTAGGGAGCTAGAGATTCCATTTGTATATGATTTTTTTTGTACGATTTTAAAGATAAAAATAACCTCAAACGAATTATTTTTTATCAATATATTTTCGATCAAAAATAAAACTTATTTTTTGGCCGTTACTTTTTTCGATCACAAATCAAAGTTATCGAAAAAAAAAACGATCAAGAAATAACTTTTATTTCTGATCAAAAAATATCGATAAAAAATAAGTTTTATTTCTGATAGAAAAATATAACAATCAAGAAAAAACTTTTACTTCTGATCGAAAAAATAATGCTAAAAAATAGCTTTTATTTCTGATCGAAAAAATAGCGATCAACAAAAATTTTTGGTCAAAAAATGTCAAAGAAATAGCGATCAATAAAAAATTTTGTCAAAAACCGATAAAAAATAATTTTTATTTCTGATCGAAAAATATTGATAAAAAATAACTGTTATTAAATGATTGATTGATAGCGATAATCGTTATTGGCGGTCCCTGCGCATTTCTATATTTTTGTTTTGAAGATCAGTTTTTAGGTAGACGCATTTTTGTTGGTGTTTTTTGTAATACGAAAGACAGGTAGACGCTTGCTTGGTGGTGAGTTTTTTTAGTTTAGAAAATACATAAAAATTATCCACAGATCGAATTAGAGAAAAAAAATGTCAAAGTCATCAGTCAGTAGAATTTTAAAAAAGTTTAACACGCACACTTAAAATAAATCAACTATGTACTTTAATATTTTTATTGTTTTCCTTTTAACTGACTGACTAACAGAGATTTAGCGAGAGTTAAGGGGTATGGCCACAAGGCCTTTTTTGTCAGCCGCGAGGGTTTTTGCATTTGCAGCCACGTACGGGCAGGGATTAAGAGAAACGTAGAACTGGAATGCTTTGTGTTTAAATCGCATTTCATGGGTACATATAAATGAAACGTTTCACGAAGAGCCGCCTTTTGGAAAACAAAGTAGATATGATGCAGATCTCGATCACCAAAAACAACATTCCAATAAATGTGTAGAAGAAATCATTAAAACCTACGTTATTTGATTTTTTTAAGTTGTGCAGTACAATTATTAATAACTCAGTGCTCTAGACTTCTATTCTAGGTATGGGTAATCTATATGTGTGATGCAGCGCAGGGTGAAATAAAGTAAGGTTAGACGAAGAACGAAGAACTACAATAAAAAGAGATAATATAAAGGAACAATAAAAGTAAAAATAGAAATAAAATGGAATAATTCAATTCAAATGCTGCAAACTTGTTATTTTGGACCTTGCAATACACTTACTGGTAAAATAAAATAAAGAATGGTGTATTGGTGATATGCCTATTTATTATTCACATTTTTATGCATCTATTTGTTAGTTGCATTATTATTGCATGTGTCTGTTGAGGCTTCTCCTAGATTTCCTCTGTATTGACGTCCGGATGCCCCTGAAGACTCGGTATCATCAACTGATGATCGATCTGCGATCCCCAGACCTTTTTTGTGGCCCTTTTACGGTTGGCACTTCTCTATTTAATTAAGCTCTGGAATTGATGTTGTATTCAGAAATCCTATTTTCTCTTTATTTCGATCTTGTTTTGTCACTTTTATTGTCATTGTTTTGTCATTTGGATGTCAACTTAATCTCGTTGCCGAACGTATTTCGCAAGGCAGTTGGTTTTCCAGAATGATTTCATTCTGGGTGCTTAATTTTTTTTTTAATACGACGTATCGTGACATGTTATGAGTTAAACACTTGTACAAATCAATAATAGTTAAAACGGATAATTAAGTACAAAACGAAATTTCTGTAATTTATTCATGTAAATTGTAGCAATAAATGTTGGGGTATGTATCTATTAATTTCTTGATTTCAATTAATGCAGCATTATCCCCTACAGAACCCAACCCTTCTGTGCTCATAGTTTTATTTAGCAAGTTGCTAGTATATGTTTGCTCAAAACGTGCGATCATACTTGCTCTAAATCGAGGTGAAAACGTCCATCCTGAATATCTAGCCAGACCACCTTCTCCATTAACTTTGATCATTAGTTCTTTGCGAACATAAGCTAAGTTCTTGTAGAGGGTACTTTTGACGACACCTAAATCAATCTTAAATCCATTCCACTGGTTATCCTGAACTGCTGCTATAGCTGCCTTTACAGCTTCTGTTTCTTGTGGATATAATTGTGCAATCTTAATCCAAGGGAATGTTGGGAAGAACTTAATAGCTCATCCAATGGTTAGTATTGCTGTTATTCCTGATCCAGATGCCTGCATAATAGTCAATTTCAATCGTAGTGCATTTACTGGTAACAATTCTTCCCAAAGGCGAGCAACTCTACCTAGCATGAATGCTTCTGCATATTTCAGTATCAATTTGTATTTCAGGTAAGTTTAGATCCATACGAATTCCATTACATACTTTCTCAGAAAAGATATTTGTCATGTTACCTTTCTTAATAACTGCCAAATAGAGATGAACTAATGGACTTAAACCTCCAATCTTATATATCCTATTAGCATTAATCAGAGCGAGATAATACAAAAATCTCATACAATGATCAAAATCATCGAGACTAAATTGCTCATCAGGATCATATAAATATCCAATTCCAGTGTATGAATCTTAAGGTCTGTCAAATTCCAAGAAGGTGTCATGGGTGACTTGTTGCCCAAATTGCTGAATATTAGCATGTAGAACTTAACTGCAAGAACTAAATCTTTTCTAGCATCATCTTCTGTCTGTACTCTGCTAAGTAATATTTCCGGAGCCAACAGATCTGCAACCACGTAAGGTATTATTTTCGTATTGTCGCTCGGTGTTAGATGCCTTGTCCACCCTGCCCAGGCTAATAAAGCCATAGTAGGTACCTGTAGAAACCGGTGCTACTTTCATCGCTAAATTGCTCTGGTCATAGGGGCGGGAGCAATTTAGCGCGTAAAAATAACACGCGTGTTGGTAGGCTGTCGGTAGCGTACCATGAGGTGGATGCTGTTCCTATATTTGGGAAGAGAAGGTGCTCCTCATTAAACACCAAAGGTTGTAGGGATTTCTGTTAAATGAAGAGTATCATTTAACAGAAATAACTCCACAAAATTTAGTTATTAACAAGGGGTATTAATAACAAATAAAGTTAAGAGTTTTTTCCAATGAGAGTTTTAATGCTTACACTTTGGTGGTTGGTTAGAGAGAGAACAATTACATAAAAATAGAGTTAAGCTAAAGCTTAAGACCCAGCTTTAAGCTGGGTTTAGTTAAACAAATGAGAATCAAGTACAATTTTAAAAGCAACTAAGCTTTAAGGCACAGCTTTAAGCTGGGTTCAGTTAACAAAATCAAAATAAAGTGCAATTTCAATGGAATTTGATATCAAATGTAAAGCTTATTTTATGATAATTTTTTAATGTGCCGTGCCAACCAGTAGGAACCATTACGTGACGTCAAGATGCTCCGTGCGGCGTAGACTGTACCATTTCATGGGTGTAATCATTGAGAAATGGTTCATAACGGATTGCGCACATGAACAACTTGTTATAGACTATACTTCCAGAAATCCATTTTGTATAATACTCAGTATTATCGCATGAGCCATATTGTCTCATTTGTGCTGCCATATTTATTGTATAAATATTAAACGATACAATCAACAGAAAGGAAGAGATAATCAAAAATCTAAAGATAGTTGGTAATTCTTAGAACAAATCGAAAATGTTTATAATTTTTATTGACGTTTCGTCGATGCTAGCTTAATTATTTTATGCTAGCTACCAGGAAGTCCATAGTAATAGCAGGCTTGAAGCTTCTTTCATAGTCATAAGAGATGTAACAATTGGAACCTGAAAGGCATATGCCATGCTTATCATTATAAAACCTACATTGGGTCTCATGTTTCTTTATACCAGGTCGTACTAGACATGGTTCTTTCGCTTCAGATATGTAGCCTATGGCTGTTGTATATTTCTAATCATTTATTGAGGTAGTGCTGGTAGATTGGGGACTCTTCTTTTCTTGCATGCTAGCTGCTTTGACGTGTATTGGAGGTGCCTCTGTTTGCCCTTTGTTGCTTGAATTGTTGGTACTTAATATGGGAGGAGTTTCTTCGCTGGAAAAAGTCGTTAGGGGGAGAATGGGAACTGGTAGTTTTTGTTGTTGTTTCTTCGGTTTTGCTCATCTAGGTACTCGTATAAGGTTTTTCTTAGTGGGTGATGATTGACTTAGGGCTCTTTGTCTCTTTTGCAGATTTTGGAATTTGGTCGTGATTGATTTTGTCTTTTGTTTATTATCGTTGGGTACATATATTGATTCAGGTGTTGACGTATTTAAAATGGAGTAAAAACTCAATGTCATTAAAATAGCGTTATGATAAACTTATTCGTTAGAGAGCGGCAAATCACAATGAGAAATAAATTAGTAACAAAAATTAAATCAAGTATTTTGTATATACATATTGTTTTTTATGAAATTAACTTGAAACAAATCAAGAGCGTAGTGAGAATCTCTTAATAAAGATTCAATTTCCTTGCAAATATTAGCTAGGAACTGGTCAAATCCTGTACATGGCATTATAGCAATTGCCGTTTTTTAATATTAAAATAATTTAGATTTAATAACGTTTTTACATAGTATTTAACATTTTTATATTGCATTTGAAAATACATACTCTAATTTTAGGATTTAAAATTTTTACATTTCTCAAACTTTTTAAATAGTATTTAAACATTTTTATACTTTTATTTTTGCATTTTGCATTTAAAAATACTTCAATTTTAGGATTTGCTTGAAGATACAATTTCCAAATGCTGGACAGCCTTCAGAAGAATTTAATTTCTTAAGAAATTAAAGAATTTAATTCTTTTAAAAGAATTTAATTCTTTAAATTTTGACGTCATTTGCACTCTTTTTTGGTTTTGGAGGTGATGAAATGATTGAATTTGTTTCCTCTGCTGCAGAGTCATCAAAATGACTACTTTCGATGTCCATCGAAGAAGTGCCATCGACTTGCAACTCCTGGTCTCTAAGGAACTCCAAATCATCAAAATACCACAGTGAGGGCTACCACGAAAATTGTTTATTTTTTTTACAACATCAACAGATGCGTTTGGATCGATTTCCTTATACTTTTCCCACAATTTTCGGTATGCCTTTTCTTTTGTTATTTTATTTTTATAAATTTCACTCCTTATTTTCCAAGTTTCTGGCAAACTTCTATATAGTTCAAAGAACTCCTTCCAAAATTCCACATTTGTAACATTTGCCATTTTTATTTGCCACGTTTTTGTTTATATTTGGCGCGTTTTTAAGTTGCGTTTAGTACAATTCACCAACATAAACTCATTTAGCTAAAATGAATTTTTTTCCCCACAAGTAGCCCACATTTAGCCCACAAAAGCCATAAAAATCATAGAGAAGCAGCTGGAACTCCTCTTCTAGTTTTCATCTGTCGGTAGCGTATCCCATGGCTTGAAGCCGTCGGAAACATACACGGACTTATAGTGTCGCTGCTTACGTTGGGAACCTGGTAGATCTTCCACCATGTAACGATTGTTGTTTAACACCTGAACGATTTGGAACGGCCATTTGTAGCGTGGTTCCAGCTTTCGCGAGCTCCCTGTACTAGTCGGCTCATTTTCGGCTGGCAACAAGTCACCAACATGGTAAATGGTCGGCTTTGAGTGTGACCTGTCAAATCTGAGTTTAGCTTTAACTCGCTGGTTACCAATTTGGCACGATTTCTGTACTTACGGAAAGTACTCCAATTATTGTCATTGCGATCTATAAGGAGTAGCCTTAAAGGCCAAGTCACGTAAGGACTAGCATAGTTAATGTCCCTCGAGTTAATCCAGTTAACATTACTGTGGTTCAGTTTACGCCTAACAGTAGGTACATGAGAAAAAAGTTTATATAGATTTGAGTTGACGGTTAGCTGGTCGTCAATATTGCTTGTAGAAAAAATACAAGTAAAATTGCAGTTTTCCAATTCAGAAAATAAGTTATAATAATTAATTTCATTGTAATTTTGAAATTTAATGAAATCATCCATTTAAAGAACAGGTAATTTAACCGAGATGAAGATAAAAGCATGATGAGATTTGCCCGGACATGCCATTTAACTTGAAAAACATAGTAGGCTTGGGTCACTCAGGAGAAAGTAATCAATTAATGAAGTGGAGTTGTTACTAACAGCATAGTGTGTAGGAAAGGAGCTGTGCGTACAACTAATGTTGAGGCGATGGCACAGATCGCGAACAATTCTACTTTTGTTAGAATTAAATAAGTTCATATTAAAATCTCCCTAATTACGCAGTTAGGTTACCTAATCAGTAGGTGCCAAGTGAGTCTTCCATAGACGCAATATCACCAAAAGGAAGATAAACCACACCTATTAAAATTTTACCAGAGAAATGGCTAACTTCAATAAAAATAGCCTCGCACACACCAAAATTGGAGCTTTCGAAAGCAACTGTGTATTTAATACGTTTGGAAATATAGAAGCCGACTCCACCACCTCTGTTACTAGGACAATCAACACCACAAAAAATATAGCCAGAAATATCAATAGCTTCATTTAAAATATAAGGTTTTAGCCAGTTTTCTGCGATACCTACAACATCAAGAAAACATCCTTCCAGAATAGACTTTATTTTATCAAGTTTGGATGAACGATAGGAAGGCTTTCAGCTTTGACAATTTATATGTCCAATATTGAAATTAAATGATAAATTAGTTAAATATTCATTGGTATTTTATGGAATAACTAGAAACAAAGAATTAGCATATAACAGAAAATAGAGCATTAAAAGCAATAGAATGAATAAGGATTGGAAAGTTCAATGCCGGGAGAAATTATAAGATGAAACTATAAGATGATAATTAGAAACATAAGATGATATAACATAGGATGACATTTGTAGCAAATGTGTAGTGTGCAATACTATGTAGTTGGGGAGCATGTTTGGAGTTCTATATTTCTGCGGTATCTTCTTCAAGGTCTTTTTGGGTCCTGCAACATCTGACATGGTATTCCCTGGCTTGGTGTTTTGATGCTCTTCAGTGCCGATCTCATTGTGTGAGTAATTAGAGAGTTTAATACAGTCGAACTTCTCTATAACGTAGTCACTGGGGATCGCCGATTTCTACGTTATAGAGAAAATTCGTTATAGAGAAACTACTGATTATTTGGTTGTATGTATGTATGTTTATATAAACACTAGCTTTTTATTTCATTTAGATGCTATTTCGATACACACAAATTTAATAACATTGAAACTTATTCAATATGAAAGAACGACGTTATTCTCGTTTGCCTTAAACTTTTAAATTTCTCTTCATCGACAAAATCTTCACATTTATTGAGGAAGGAAAAAATTTCATCCGGGACATTATTTCTGGATTCCATAAATGTTCTTATTGTGTTGAAAGATGAGTGTAGTTGAGAAAATGTTGGTAATTCATTTCCTTCTTCATCAGCGTCAGAGTCGTCATTTTCTGAAACTAAATAAAAAATTTATTAGTGGGTATTCTTCATGATTCTTGAGTGCATATGTTGTACTTACTATTAACCCCATACTGATTTGATAGAATGCTTTGCAGAATATCTTCATCGGAAGGGCACTCCATAGTGAATGTTTCGTTGTCAACATTAATGTAATCTTCGATAGTGACATCCTCAATGTTGTTCTCTTCGATGTACGCGGACCACAAATCTGCCAAAGGAATGTTTTCATCTTCAATATCCACTGGTAGTTCAATGCCTTCACCAAATCCAGCTTTTTTAAAGCAGTTTGAAATTGTTTCCTTTTTGACATCGGAGCTCCAGGCCTTACTTAAATCTCTGATTCCATCAAGTAAGTTTATTGACAAAGGAGTTTCTTTCTCTGAATTGCACAGAACTTTCTTTAGAATTCGCTTTCTATAGTGATGTTTCAGATTCTGTATTATTCCCTGATCCATTGGTTGTAGGGATGATGTCATATTTGGAGGAAAATAAACAATTTTAATATTTGTTAGCTTCGATTGTGCTGATTTTGGATGTGCTGGACAATTGTCAATAAAAAGTAAAATCTTCCTTTTTTGAGCCGCAAATTTTTTGTCCAACTTTAGAAGCCACTTCTCATATAATTCACTAGTCATCCAAGATTTTGAGTTATTCTCGTAATCCACTTCTAGAGATTGTAATCCTTTAAAACAACGAGGATTTTTTGATTTTCCTATGACAAGCAGTCTAAGTTTTTCTGTTCCACTCCAGTTTGAACCTACCATGACAGTTATTCTTTCCTTGCTTTTTTTGCCACCAACACATTTTTCATTTCGAAAGGCTAGTGTTCTGGATGGCAAACATTTAAAAAACAATCCGGTTTCATCAGCGTTAAATATGTCATTCTTATCATATTCTTGAATAAGGGAAGGTAAAATATTTTGTATCCAATCATCCCGAGTTTGGATATCAATGGATCCGCTTTCACCACAAACAACTTTTCCAACAATGTTATGTCTTCGTTTAAATTTATCTAGCCAACCAGCGCTAGCAACAAAATCGGAATGTCCCAATGATTCTGCAAACTCCACAGCTTTTTCTCTGATTAACGGTCCGGAAAGTGGAATGTTCTTATGCCTTGCAACGGTGATCCACTTTATCATGGCTTCATTAACATCAGGATACTCACAGGATCTAGCTTTCTTAAATTTCTTAAGTAGACCAGAAGAGCTAGATTCTTGAATCTTATCTTTATTCTTCAAAATTGTTGACAAAGTAGTTGCAGAAATTCCAAACTCTTCAGCAATATCCTTCTTTTTTTTATTTCCTTGTGATACTGCAGAAATAATAAGACACTTTTTTTCAAAAGATAAACTTTTTCGCTTGGACATCTTAATTTGATCACAACCTTGCAGCCACAACCAAAACTTATTACAAACAAAGATTTTCTTACTCACTTTCATTTGTTTTTTTTTTCCTTGAAATAGGCAAACAAAATTTAACGTATTTTACCGCAATATTTGTGTGCGCATAAATTCATTGGAATTTTGCGACTGCTAAAAAAATTCGCTATAGAGAGGTTTATTTGGTACATAAAACACCAGCTGTGTTGTTAAATAAGCTTCGTTACAGAGAAAACTACGTTATAGAGAAATTCGTTATAGAGAGGTAAAAATGTGTGAAAAACATTAGGAAAATGTAGTGTTTTTGAAAACAATTCGTTATAGAGAGAAATTCGCTATAGAGAAGTTCGTTATAGAGAAGTTCGACTGTATTTTTATTATTTTTATCTTCTTTTTCTTTACTCTCTTCTCTATGTTATTAATACTCCGATGTTTTCTCCCTGTTTCCGGTCAGTGATCTTGATCTGGCATTTATGTTCGCCTCCGACATTTTTCTCTCATGTATCTTCGATCTCGCTCTCTCTCTCTCTTGACTTGTATGGTGTGGCAAGTGCTATATTCTCTCCACATATATTTCTGAGTGCTGCAGATAATAGTATCTCATTCTCAAATATTCCTCGTTCTGTGTAGTAATCTTCCTAACGCTGGCTACAAGAAAATCCATGGTGATTGCATGCCTGTAGCTATTTTTAAAATCATGAAAGAAGAAACAATTAGATCCAGAGAGATATATCCCGAATTTATCGTTATAGAATCTACACGGTAGCTCATATTTTCTCACACCAGGCTTTACAACAATGGTTACTTTGTTGTCTGTTATGAACCCAACTGTTGCTGTATACTCTGTGTCTGCACCTTTGGAGGGCTCCACGCTTTCAGCCGGATTTGTGGATTGATGTCTTTTTGGGAGAGCTGGTGTTGGGGTTCTCAGTTTTGTCAGATTGAGATGTTGCGATGCTTCCATGCTCGGTGCTGGTTTTTTGTGGAGCGGGTTGATCAGCTTATTTTTTGGAAGATTTGGGATTTGCTCCAGTATTCTTCTTTCCTCCTGATGTGCTCTTGTTGTTCTGCATTTTGCTTTTGAAGAAGTTTGCATATTTTACACCTTTATAATCACGAAATTCAATGATTTCATCATTTTAATAATGGGTATTTTTAAAGAAATGAAGATAAAAGCATGGTGTGAAAAAGCTGGACATTGCTTTTGACTCGAAAAGCATAGCAAACTTGGGTCACTTAACATACAATAGTCAATTAAAGAAGTGGAATTAGTTCTCACATCATAATGAGTTGGAAGTGAATTGTGACTGCAACTAATATTAAGGCGTTGGCACATATCGCGAACAGTTTTAGCTTTATTTGAGTTGAATAGGTTCGTATTAAAGTCTCCCATGATTATAGCATTAGGATATTTAATCAGTAGGTCGCCTAACGATTCTTCCATTGAAGTAATATCGCCATGAGGAAGGTAAACAACACTTAGTGATATTTTGACAGAGTGATGTACTATTTCGATGAATAATGATTCACAGACACCAAAATTAGAATCTTCAAACACAACTCGGAAAGAGATTCGTCTAGATATATAAAATTCGACACCACCGCCACGATTAATTGGGCGATCAATTCCACAGAATTGATAGCCAGGTATATTAATAGCCTCAACAGAGATATGCGGTTTGAGCCAAGTTTCAGATTTACCGATAATGTCCAAAAAACCACCTTGCAGAATAACCTTTATTTCATCTAGTTTGGACGAAGTGGAAGAAGGTCTCAAACTTTGACAGTTAATATGCAGTTTAAATTGCGGTATAACAGATTAGAGCAAAGGAAAGAATTATCATTTACTATGGGGCCTAGGTTTGAGTTAAGTGACAGCGCAAGCTAAAAATTCTACGACAAAGAGAGCCTGAGTGGCTGAATCGGACAACAATATAACAAAATTTAGGAATAAAAACGGGAATAATAAATTCCATGAAATAATGAAACAAATTTTACAATGATTATTTAATTTCATATTTTTGTTTGAGGGAACATCGATTGAAAATAAAAGGAAAATGAAGAAAAATCAGTATTCTGTACTAGTGTTCGAGAATAATAATAAAATATATAATAATATAATACAAAATAAGTAAGAAAATGATTAGTGCCAAAAGACACTCAGAAACTAATTATAACGGAGCTAAGCCAATCCTTGCAATAAGCCATACTGATGCAATATTGTAAATTGAGTGATAGTTTAGTGTTTTCCAGAGTAATAATCTTAGCAATGGGAATGTCAGCATTCAACAGTTTGAATTTGAAAATTTTTTTGTCTTTTAGAAGTTTTCTGCATATATATTTAAGCCTGCTCGCTAAGGGTGAAATGTGATCGTTCAAGTAGATTCTTGACTGTATGTCTCCACTACAACATCGCAAAGTCGTAATGATTGAGTTTTGTAATAGCGTTGCATTATATCATAGCGATGACGGACCGAGTTGAAATTGATTAGAACCCATTTTTTGTTCTGTATATAGCAACAGTGCTGGACGTCATGTGGTGACAAACCAAAGAACAAAGCGAAAGGTGAATCACTAGCAACCATTTGAGCCCATGAGCGATTGGAGGAGGAGGCATTTTCACGCATACCATTAGAGTGAACAGATAATAAAGATGAATTGTTGACATTGATACCCTAGGTGCACATTCCGGAGGAGCCGATATTGTGACTAAAGTGGAGGCTAAATCAGTTTTTAAGCTATGCAAGTGGTCATAATTAGACTTCAGTTCATTAAGCTGTTTGCTGGACTCAGATTCAACGATATTTTTAACAACTGCAATTTCCTTAGCTACCGACGTTGATAACTTTTCTTCAATTTTGATAATAAGATAGCTTATATTTTTCTCCATTGCTTCTTTTAATTCCGAAATATAATTTTTAAGTGAGACGGTTTTCATGTCCAGATCAGATGTAAGGCGTTCAAAACCCAGGTTTAGCGAAAGTATAGACATGTCCTGGTTATTAATTATTTTATCAGATATTGAGGCACAATCAACGCAATAATATCCTAAATGGCGATTCGACTTAAGTATCTTAACGTCTTACTCAGTAAGTGAACCCTCGGAACAAATCCTATTGAAATGTCTCTTACAGAATCCACTGCAAGGCACAATGGTGAATTCATTAGCATTTCTGGCAAAGCTTTTGTCGCATTTTCAAGCGTATTAGCTTTTATTATAAAATAAACCATTTCAATGATCCAAAGTATAATAATCCAAAATAATTGGTGTTGTTTTTTAATGATTAACATTTAAAACACTTGGTTTTTTCTTTCTGGCTTTTTCAAACTTTCTGAGTGTTGCTTAAAACGGTTTTTATTATTATTTTTTTTACAGTGCTTTTTTATTTCAGACCGATGTGTTATTCTTTGTTGTTCGCGTGCAATACCATTGACGCTTTTGTTTATTGTCGCAAGAATTAATTTAACAATATATATTATTGCTTTCATTACTGATTGCCAGATTGCCAGAAGAATGATTGCCACAAGGTTTGTTTTGTCAGTTTTTTTTTTAAATTTTGTCATTGTTTATATATGCGTTTTCATATTAGAGACATTGTGCAGTAGCACGAAAAATAGAACTAGATTTAGTTCGAAGACCGGACACATTCTGATAATAAATTTTTATAGCCTTATTATCCGACGTTCCAACAGAGCTACAAGACAAACCAGTTAACGCAGCATCATTGGTATTTGGTTTTTGCGAAAAAACTTAAACTCCTTAATCCTTACATTTATTGGCCATAAAATAGGATTTATTACTTCCTCATAAAGCGACGATGATATTCCAAGTTTAAAGTTGATTTTACTTAGCGAGTTGAGCGAAACATCTTTCTTCACTAGTTTTGAGCAGCGCAAATGAGGTCTCTCAACTTTCGTATGCTTGACTACATATTCAATAATGTCATCCTCAGAGACATTTGGTTTGAAAGACGCCAAATGGAACCATTTTATGCGATCAACAACATCCAACTCAAAATTAGCATTTTGTCCATAAATTACATGACTCAAAGCACTATTATCATTTAAAGTAGTAGAGCCATTATAGCCATTTGAACTTACGGCAGTAGGACCAAGAACAGACCTATCAACAGCACTAGCAACATCAGCAGTAGCATCAGGAACAACAGGAACAAACGTCATAACATCAGACACATTACCAGAAACTGGTCCATGGACATCCGTCTGTACACAATTAGGAACTACTTCAGCAGCAATTACCGAGCTAGGCTCAATAGATGGCATTATACTAGTCACATTCGACACAGGCAATGTAACGTTGCCAGGCAATTCAATACTGGAAGCAACATTAATAGAAGCACCATTTACAGAACTCAAAAGTTGACCAGATGGATCCAGTAAAGGCGCAGGAGATGGAGTCTGAGAAATTTGTGATGATGCTTTAGTTTTTAAAGATGATCGCGTATTTCTTGAAGAGTTTGCCTTTCCAATCACGGAGTGACATGCGAGGCCTGAATTAATCTGAGGCTTACATGAAATAGCAGCTTGCACCAACTCGACCATATTAGACATTACGCTAGAATGCTGAGACAAAGCATCTTTAATACTCACAAAGTTTTTAGCTAAACTATCAGCAGATGCGCAACATTCCAAGAGCGATTGGAGGATAGTGGCACTAAAAAATTTTCTGCATTTCTCACACAGCCACTGCAGGCCATTTGGCACAGCACAGCGCAAAGCATCTCCAATACGGGCAGACAGCCCCACACATTTTAGATGAAAACGAGCAGAGCAGCCATTGAATGATATAAAAACATCATAGGTACTCCACTCCGAGTTGCAAGTCCCACAGCTAGATGAATTTTCCATTTTATGAATTTTTGATTTTTAGGTTATGTGCAACCCAAAATGATACAGCAGAATATAACACTGATTTTAATATTAATTAACAAAGAATTACGTATATTCTAATAGCAATTAGCTAGTACAACACAAATTAAGTGTTATTTAGATTAAAAGACTGATATTAATTAATTTAATTTAATAAAAACTTCACACACCATGAGGAGAGCAAGAAATTGCAAGTTGATGGTTAGAGTTGCCAACTTGAGAGGAACTTGATATTGTGCATTTACGAGTTGATTTGTGTCTTTCTCATCAACCGCTTTGCCTACCTCATAACCGGCAAAGATGGACCTTAGTCCAGATTATACATCCCGCTATAATTACGCCGAATGTAAGTGCAAGGTAGCCAAGTACGTATTGATGGACGTCATGGGAAGTTATTGGTTCAGGATCAGCCTCTATTGTTTTATGTCTTGAATTTGCTGCTGAAGTCGTTCTATTTCGTCCGTTGGCAACTTCTTCGTTTATGAAAATATGGTAAACAAAAAAAATGTAATGACGTTGATGCCTAATTCGGCTGTTTTTGACTATGGCAGAAATGCCGCTCTGAGTCGTCAATATGAGATTAAAAATAAGACTTTGGTGTCTCGTTAGAATCTGAATTTTATTTGAAATCTTTTGGGTTTTTACATTAAAAAAAACAATACTAATTTTCTTACAATTTAGTAACTCCTCCCCATTATTTATTTTCACTCAATTTTACAACATTTAATTGAGTGATCTTTTTGTTTTGTTTTCGTTCCACGAACCAATCAAAAATAGTGCAGCGCTTGCACATGCTGCAGACACTAGGTCAAATAATAACTGAAACAAAGATAATAAAAATAAGTTATGTTGTGGTGGCACGTGGTGGCTATGATAGTACCACTACACACTGCAGCCTCATTCTCTTGCGTCTTTGTACAAAGAGGTTAAAAAGGCAATTTATTTATTTGAAGAAAAGAATTGCAGGCAGCGGAATGTTCCTTTCATATATCTAATTAGCATTTATGTCGGATTATCATATTCTTAAGGTTGTGAAAATCCATTTATTGCAACTTCACGTAGTCTATGGCTTAGATCATTCTCTATTTATTATAATGAATAGAAGGGAAAGCCACGTGGATGGAGCCACGGAGGAAGATGTGGGCGAGCATCAAAACGTCCGTGGTTGGTTTGGCGTTAGGGTTTGGTTTGCATGAGGAGTGAGCCGCGAAGGAGATTCGAGGGTCGTGGTTGCGACAGGGCTCTTGATGACCGGGGTCATGAAATTAAAGGTTGCGGGCACGACGTAATTCTCGAAGTTGACCGCCGAACCAATGACACGGCGGGTGAAGCCGATCATTTTGTAAACTTCGTCTTGGAGAGGAACGACGGAGTTTGGAGAGAAAGCGACGTCAATCGCGAAAGGTTCGGATATGACCCGAGCCGTCGGGGCTGTGTAGAGCTCAAGATTGGTGATAGTGCAAAGGCGGCCGAGAACGGTGATAGCCCGCACTTCAGGGATGTCGGCGATGCGTTTGGTGGAGAAGGAAACGACGCCGGTGTAGGAAGAGAGCAAGCTCTGAAAGGGGAGGGTTATACCAGGTCCAAGTTGTTCGGATAGAAGGGCATGGAGCGGATTGAGCGGATTCGCCGGTAAACCAGCAATCCCAGGAGAAGAGACGATAGCATCAGTGTGGTTTTGGCTAGACATGATATGAGGGAGCACTTCATGTTCATTGAACCCAGGAAAGCAATTTTAAAGTATAAACGAGAGGAGGCAGGAAGGAAGTGGCCCAGGAGGCAAATTTTGAGGCGTGGGTGGCAAGGTACTTCAAGCGATCAGATCGGGAAAGCATTGCGAAGATTGGGCGGCTTAGAGTGGATCCCTAAGACGCTATGATGTCGGCCGGGACTTCGCCGATGTGTAATGCCTGTTTGAGTTCGCGTGAAGCGTGACGGCAGATGAAGTCAAAGGCGGCTGACTGATAAGGGACTTGATCGAGATGTAGGAGATTCCACATGTCGTCCCCGAGGCTATGGCCAACGGCAAACTCCGAGACGTAGGAGGGAAGCTTGTCGTGGAGTTCGGCGTGCTCGCGGGCGAGCAATAGTTTGCAGAGCAAAGGTTTTGGGGCTCTGACAGCGCCTTGAGATCCCACGTAATAACCACAGAAAGTGGGGTAAAACCCTTGCTCGGTTTTGAATTGAAGTTTCTTAAAGTAAGAGGAATTCGCTAGCCAAGAAGCTTTGACTGATAAAGGTGCATAAAAAATCCCCGTTATTTTATGTTGTGCGACACTGAAATTTTCTCCTAATAGACTGTTGTGAAAGGAATACCCCTGAGGCATGTTATTTTCTCCCTTAAAAGATGTTATTATCCTTGATTGGAGTGAGACTTCATCTAGCGGTTGTATTATTGAATCATGCATTTCATTCATCATATCATTAGTGTATATCCCTCCGCTAGTATATGCTGTAAGTTCGTCAAATGAAATATCTATTGTCTCATATTCCAGAGTTTTAGGATGTGGAGCTTCATGAAGACCATCACTAAGTATGTCATACCATTTACCATATATTTTATATCTTGGTAATAAACCAGGTAGACATGCTATTTGTTTTCCTTTTTTTTCATTAGCCTGGTTTTAAGTGTCAAATACCAAGTAGTGTTTTCATATTTCACAGGCATTTCATTATAACACTGAGTGCCTTTTAACTTAGGATAGACAACCACTGCTTTACATTTGAATATATATATCAACTCTCCACGAACTATCGCAGTGTATCCGGGCTCTAAGTATTGGTATGCAAACTCCAGTGGTGAAATTACAGCAATAGATAGTAAATTTGAGAATACGCCTCATTGTTTTGCATCTTTCAAACTCCAACTTGTTAAATAACGAAAGTGTTTGCTCTTGTGTGCTTCTCAATGAGTAAACTAATTTAGCATCTATATAATTTGTCAAACTAGTATGTGAGGGAATATATGCTCTTTTCAGCAAGAGCAGCGGGAGTAGTTTGCCTAAGAGCGGCCAAGAGTTGCTGCACATTCACATCTTATGCACATTTTGTATCGTTTAAGTCAACGACCGGATAATCCGTGTTTATGGTGCGGTCGGGCACGTCTAAACTAGCATGAACTGCATAAACAAGATTGCTGTTAGAATTGTTCGAAAAGTTCACCAAATAACGCGAAGGGAACCTAGTTGTCTTGCCAAATGGTTGATGCAACACGGGAATCTGGTGCAAAAGACGTTCGCACCAAATCACGACAAGCTTTAACGTGAAATGGGGTAGTAATCAACGAACGTGCCCATTGCCGGAACTGAGAAAACTCATACCATTCCTGCATTTCAAACAATCCATGTTCATCGTTATATGGATCATAAAACATGGAGCAAAATGGTATTGGCGACGTAGGTGGAGAAAAGTATCTCCACCTACTAATAAATTTTTTGTGGATATATATTGTGGAATTTATAATGTTTATTTTTTATTTCTATGCCGGAGTTTACTCCCTCTCTACAAATAATTTTATATGGTCCGCGATATGAACTTTGATTTTTCTTTCTACTTTCTAATTTTACTAAAACTAGGTCTCCTTCTGATAAGTTAGAGAAATTTACATTTTTGTTAAATTCATTTTTTCGTTTTTCTTTTACAATACTAATCATATCTCTAGCTTTTTTAATTCAAGTTTGCAATCGAATTTTCAATTCGTTAGTATAATCATCTACATATATAGTAGATTTTACTTTAATCATTTATCATATCATTTGGTAGAATTGGTAATTTGCCAAAAGCTAATTCGTAAGGTGAGTAACCGGTGTCCACATGTGGAGTTGTGCTGTATGCAAATGTATAGTACGGAATCCATTCATCCCATTCCCCATCATCTGCGAAGAAATAAGATATTCGTTGAGAGCCCTGTGGTTTCTTTCAAGTGCTCCTATTGTTTCGTGATGATGGACATAAAATCTTTGTTACTTCTATAAAAACCGAATTCACCCTATGGTCTTTCTTTTCAAGTATATAATTAGCGTTTTTATGAGTTATTATCGAATTTGTTAATAGTGCCAAATAAGTATCCCATCTATGTGTGTAACCTAATGATGCATCTCCAATGAATGAAAAAGTAATATATTTTAGTTTATTTTTAATAAATTTCTTGTAATAAACAAACTTGACTGGTTTAATATTGATCCTTCACTTTTAACTAATATTTCATCATCAAAAATAACTACTACCATAGCTTTTAAAATTTTTTTTTATATAATATACTTGCAAATTCATTAACAGTCATATCATATGCTGAATGTAAGAATAATCCATAAATTGATGTTGCATTACAGTCTCTAGCGTTACCGTAGCAAACTCTAGGGTCTGTTCCATCAATTATTTTCTCATATTTATCTTGAGTAAGCATATTATTATTATATACTTTGTTTTCTAAAATAATCGAGATGATGTATATCTATTACAATCGCGACTACATAAAATACCTACACACGAATGAATATTGGGTTTATTTATATTATGGTCTAAATTAGCCCCTATATCACTAAGATAAAATTAATATTCACCTTTACAAATTTTCTTATTTTTATAATTATACAAATTAAGTGTAGGTAACTATTTTCTCTAGTGGTACCTGTGGCTGTGGAATATACTCTTCTACTAATATATTCTACTAATCATTCTCCGTAGAGCGTCGAGCGTTCCTCGAACTTTTCCTTCGTGTTGGGGTATTCCACCGGTAGATACTTTCATTTTGACGACTGGAATGTCTAGCTATTGAAGCATTCTCATGTTTTATGGTTGGGGTACTAATGTTTTGTACTGCTAGGACCATATGCGCGATCTCATTAGCAAAATCGGCTTTATCCCCATGATATATTCATCTGCTGAAAGGCTGCTGGTGATGTTGGTTAGACTATCTGGTCGTGGCGGATGTATGTGTATCTCTTCTCCTTTTTAACAATTGCAGAGTCTGTAAAACACGCTGGTTAACGTTTTTAGTAAAAGCGCTACCTTGTGTGTTGTTCATTGGTGCGTCATCTACATCAAAAGGAATGATGGCACGCTTCTGATCCAGAAAATATGGATAATCCATCTTCTCGCCGCATGAAAATTCACGGTATCAAAAGCAGCGTCCTTTTTGGACCTGAGTAGCCAAATTAATCAAAAAAATTAATAATTATTATATATAGACTGATGGTTAAAATCGCCACAGTTTACGAAACTGTTGTTTGCCAATGCCAAAACGAAAGAAAATAATAAAAGAAAATAAAACAAAGATGAAGTCCAACGCAGGACTCCGGTTGCAAAATCTTAGCAAAAAAATTTTGAATAATAGTAATAGTAATGTAAGGAATTATAATTATATATAATAATGAGGTATAATGGAATAAAAATAGTATTCGAAAATGTTCGACGTATTTCTTGAGAGTTGATAATATATTAATTAAAGGTGAGCATAAGAATAGCTTAACTCTAAAGAGGTCAAAAAAAATAATCGTAGTATGTAGTAATATAGAAATGCAGAAAAAGGATATAAAAGATTGTTAATATTTTAGAGTTACTATATTTACTGTTGTCTAAAATTTCGCAAAGTATCAAAAAAAATTCAAAGTTTCGATTTATTTTTATCATATACAGTGGGGAGCACAAATGAGTACATGTTTATACTACGTGCACTTCGTACTAAATAAGAAAAGAAATACAAAGAAAATAGAAAAATTGTTGTTGGCCTTTTATTTCATGTTCAATCGTCAACAAAATGTGTAATAATACAAAAGGAAAAATAACAAATTAAAAAAAAAAAACAACTAAAACGAAAACAACTCGCATGTACTCAATTTTGCACTTTTAGGAATGGAGCCAATTTTTCATATTTAGTCCAAAGTCCTTTATTCTTTACAACACTTTTTACTCGTTTTGGCATACTTTCTACCAATTTCTCAATTATTCCATTTGGAATATTCTGCCATTCCTGTTGTACCCGCCGCCACAGCTCGTCCAGGTTCGTTGGTGCTGTTCGGTATTGTCCCAACCGTCTTTTCACGATTGACCACAAATTCTCAATCGGATTGAGGTCGGGACTTTGGGCTGGCCACTGCATCAATTTAAAATTTTGCCCGATCAGCCATTCTTGAACAATTTTTGAGGTGTGTTTAGGGTCACCATCCTGTTGAAATATTACTTCTTGTTCAGGATAGGCGCTCCTTTCTACAAAATCGGGAAGATGAGTCTGCAATATGTGCAGATAGTCTTCTTTTCTCATTATCCCATTAATTCTTTGTAGTGTTCCAACGTGCCACCATGTGAAGCAGCCCCATACCATGACGTTCCCTCCACCGTGTTTCACTGTTTCTTTAACATGGTGTCTTTGGATAGTCTCTCCATGGCGGCGCCAGCAATATTGTTTACCGTCAGACTGAAGCCGATTAAATTTTGATTCATCTGACCAGATGACTCGCTTCCAGTCTTCTGCTGACCAATTTCTGTGTTCTCTGGCGAACTTCAACCGTGCCTTAATATTCTTCACCGATAATGTAGGTTTTGATTTTTTTACTGCTGCGATGTAGCCAATTTTGTGAAGGGCTCTTCTAGCAGTCCATCGGCTAACTGGATTGTTTATTGCTATAGAAGCATCTTTTGGTGTTAAACACTTATTTTTTCTCATCTCTGCTACCATGAGACGAGCGTCCGCATCCGTTAAAATATTTTTACGTCCTCTAGCTTGTGGTTTAGAAATAACGTTTCGCCTCTTCTGAACTCTTATTACCGCTGACTGGCTTATTTTAAGCTGCTTAGCTATCATCCGCGACGAAGAGCCACTATTTGTCATGGATACAATGCTATTCTCAATGTCTTGTGATAGTTTCTTCATAATTTTATTGAGCTATGAAATTATTAAAGTTATTAATTTTATTTATTTAAATGTTTTGGAAAAAGTTGTTACCATAGACAATAAAACGCAATATTAAACTAAAATTTTTAAAGCAAATCATAAAACAATGAAAACACTTTGAAATTAACGGTAAACTTTGATGTTTTGCTGAAAACATAAATAAGAACTGCTGGGTGCAAAATTGAGTACATGCGAGTTGTTTTCGTTTTAGTTGTTTTTTTTTTTTTAATTTGTTATTTTTCCTTTTGTATTATTACACATTTTGTTGACGATTGAACATGAAATAAAAGGCCAACAACAATTTTTCTATTTTCTTTGTATTTCTTTTCTTATTTAGTACCAAGTGCACGTAGTATTAACATGTACTCATTTGTGCTCCCCACTGTATATAATATTATATAACTATATGTTTAGCTGAGTTTGCCCGAAGCTAACCTGAAATATTCGGCAAATGCATTATATTAAAAGGGGGCTTACTCAAGCTTATAAATGAAAGTAAACTAAAAGTTTATATTTTTTTTTTCAACCCGAAGGTGAAAATTTTTATTTTTTAAGTTATTTTGTTTCGAAGGATATATTACATATAAAGAGAGAATAATTTGGATAATAAAAAACTTTGCTTTCGCTTCAAAAATATATACGTAAGAAAACAAGGAGACTTACCCACAAACTTCGGCGAAGTTGAATAGTCTTAACTTAAAAAATAATATAATTCCAAAACCAATAATCAAAACAATAAAATACTTGCTAATATTAAATCAAAAAAAATGTAGGCATTAAATTTGGATGGTGGCGTAGAAAAAATAAATTCGACGGAACCAACGAAAGCAACTTTCTTTATTGTGCCATAATTGCACCCTCCAAATCGAGGTTTTTCACTACAACTTATCGCCATTATTTCCTATGCTGAGGTCCCTCAGGCATATTCGCTTCACCTTATGGTGTTGCGGTAGTTCCTCCCGACTCCAAGTCGAAGTTTTTTCTATATCTGGCCTATCACAATGATGACCCCACTGACCTGGCTGCTCTTCCCGATAAGGAGCGATTTTCAAAAAACAAAAACAATTTAATTTTTTTTTAATATCTTCTAAGCCTCTAAGCCCGCACACAGTGAAGCATATCAGCCGTGCTGTGCGCAAATCCTAAAACTGCAGAATCTTGCGAAAAATAAGAGGCACTCAATGTTCGCTGTTGCACTCATAATCAAAACGCCTTGCTCACAGCCCAGCTGTGAGCAATTGCGCTGCTACTAAAGTTAAGAAGTATGGAGAGTTGCTTCCAGTGCAACATGTTGCTGGTTGTCCCATTCTCGTTGTTCCTAGGTGATGTTGCAAGAATTCGCTGCTCTCATCATGCTGCCCGTTCTTAGGGTCTTGTTGTCGTGGTTTGCTGATAACATGTTGCTCGTCTCTTGTTGGCGTCGTTGTTCTGAGATGCTTCGGTATTGTGTCGGTGGCATCCTCTCAGCGGCACGAACCTTCTCTGTCATCGTATTCTCTCGGTGTCGTCATGCGCTTTGGCGCCAAGCTTCTCAATTTGGGTCCCGTTACTAAATCGCCTGATGTTGCCTATGTGCGAGAAAAATACCAAAGAATTACCAGAGAGTATGTATATAGATAGAGGTCTCAAAACTCTCAGACACATTTTGGAACTTAAATTACAGTTCCCGTGCGTCCGGTGGAACTTTTGGAAGTGAAATCTTCCTCTGCCGGCGCAGCTGCCGTGGTAGAACTGACATTTAGCCATAGGAGCGTATGAAAGAGGGATACGCAGCAATAAGCGTGTGATGAAGGGAGGTAGAAATAGTTGCCACTGCTAGATTTCTTCTTAGTCACCACAAGACAAGGTTGTTTTGTAGCGAAGGAGAATAATGAGAAAATTGCATGAGATAAAGTGAGCTAGGAATAGCTTTCTTTTGTTTTGTTTTGTTTGAGTTATTGTTTTTTTTTTCCTATAAGAAAGACCTTTAAAGGGATCGCAGTGTTTACATTTTTTTCTGCTTAATTTCACCGCTCGAAATGTAAATAAAATGAAGCGAATTCTTTCAATTCAAGGTCAATATTTTATATCGGCAAAATATTTAACTTGCAGATATTTTTCTGATTTTTTAAGGTCTTATTGTTTAGGACAAATTTAGCTTCATTTATTTAGGTAGTTATGAAATTTTGTATGTATTTGAAAGGTAATTAATTTGTAGAGTTTGGGTATTTTTAAGAAAAATGTTTTTAAAAAAATCACAGGTGATTAAAGCTATTTTGGAAAAAATCAATTTATTGTTTAAGATAAATTTAATTTCATTTATTTAGATAGTTATGACATTTTTAACTAGAAGGGTAATATTTTGTATATGTAGAGTTTGGGTATTTTGACGAAAAAATTCATAAAAACTCAAAAAATGCTATATTTAAAAAAACAAAATCGCAGGTGGCTAAAGCATAGTCTTAAGCTATTTTGGACCAAAAATTACAAAAACAAAAATTTTAATAAAAAAGTTATACCTTCTGAAAGTTGACTTTATTTTAACTTGTCTTTATATAATTTTTGAATTCTGCATGCATTCATTGGTGATTGCATTTGATAACATTTTTTATTTACCACCCGTCGAGATTTATTAAGGTAGTATTATTAATTATATATTAACAAATTATAAACAAATTAAAATTTATTTAATAGTAAATGCAAATTATTAAAATTTAGAAATTATTTTCTACTACTAATGAAAATATTTCCAATATGACTTTTTACGAATTTTACAATTACTACAATTAGTAGTCCTTTGTACAATTAGTAGTCCTTTGGAATTGTATATTACTTACCTTTTATGTATCTTATAACCCTGGCTTATACCAATTGAACACAGTAACTATACAAACTAAATTACGAAATTTAAATCTCATACGACTAACACCGTCTGAAATATAGCATTTTGGAAAAAAGTGGGCGTGAACAGTTGTTGAATATTTGCAAAAAAGTTTTACATGTAGTAGTAGTAGTGGAGGTTTATTATTTTCATTTTGTTGAATATTAAATTAAAAAAGAAAAAATACATACATAAAAACAGAGAAAATATTTGCATCGAAAGCCAAAATTTTAGAAAGTAACTACATATATACACATATATCTAACACTTACCTAAACCGAGCGTAGGCACTGCACCTAGTCTTAATTTTTTTGAGCCTATACATGACGTATCGAAATGACGCGAGCATACTCTGCTGTATGGGGTCAAAGATAGCCTCTCAATATTAAGGTTATTGCACCATTGGATCAATAACTCCGGTTCGTTTTGCGGGAATTTAAACAGGGTCACCTTATCCCGGTCGGCTTCTCTCGAACAGCTCTTCACTATGCATATCAATGAAGACATTTCGATAGGAAAAGCAATCAAAATTATATATCGAGCAAAATCAAATATCGAGCAAAATCAATAAGCGAGCAAAATCAAAAAGCAAGCAAAATCAAAAATTGCAAAAACCACAACTTGATAATAAAAATATTCACGCACGCACGACTTATCGCTGAAAATTTTCAAAGATCAATGACATTTCTATTACCATGAAAAGTACAGCCACCTGCAATTGATCTTGCAATAGATTTCATAAAGTCAAGCAGTTTTTTGTCTCGCTTTTATGATCGCGCAAAAGATCTCGCAATTGATCTTGCAATAGATTTCATAAAGTCAAGCAGTTTTTTATCTCGCTTATTCACATAATTTTAACTATTTGTTTCAACTTAACTTTCAGCGTGCGCCACTATAAGCTACAGTGATCACTACACTAAAAGAGAAATGTTTATAACTTATATAATATAACTATAATATATTATATTAACGAAGATCACTGCCGTTTAAATTAAACTAAAAATCATATTGGAAATATTTTGATTGGTAGTAGAAAATAATTTAAACATTTTAATAAATTCAATTTAATATTAAATCAATTTCAATTTACGACGGGTAAATTAAAAATTTTATCACCTTAATGCAATCACCAATGCATGCAGAATTAAAAAATTATATTCAGAAAACGTAAAATTTCTTAAATAAAGTCAAGTTAAAATAAAGTCAACTTTCAATATATATGGATAGCTTATTTATCCAAATTTTGCTTTTTTAATTTGTTGTCCAAAATAGCTTAAGACTATGCTTTAGCCACCTGTGAATTTTTTTTAAAACTAGTTTTTGGAATTTTTGGAATTTTTTTCGTAAAACTATTAGTAAAAAATGTCATAACTACCTAAATAAATAATGTTTAATTTATCAAAATGTCATAACTACCTAAATAAATAATGTTTAATTTATCCTAAATAATACATTGATTTTCGAATTTCCATTTATTTCCAAAATAGCTTCAGACTATGCTTAAGCCAAACTCTACATTTACAATTCTAGTACAAAATTTCATAACTACCTAAATAAATGAAGCTAAATTTGTCCTAAACAATAAGACCTTAAAAAATCAGAAAAATATCTGCAAGTTAAATATTTTGCCGATATAAAATATTGACCTTGAATTGAAAGAATTCGCTTCATTTTATTTACATTTCGAGCGGTGAAATTAAGCAGAAAAAAATGTAAACACTGCGATCCCTTTAAAGGTCTTTCTTATAGGAAAAAAAAAACAATAACTCAAACAAAACAAAACAAAAGAAAGCTATTCCTAGCTCACTTTATCTCATGCAATTTTCTCTTTATTCTCCTTCGCTACAAAACAACCTTGTCTTGTGGTGACTAAGAAGAAATCTAGCAGTGGCAACTATTTCTACCTCCCTTCATCACACGCTTATTGCTGCGTATCCCTCTTTCATACGCTCCTATGGCTAAATGTCAGTTCTACCACGGCAGCTGCGCCGGCAGAGGAAGATTTCACTTCCAAAAGTTCCACCGGACGCACGGGAACTGTAATTTAAGTTCCAAAATGTGTCTGAGAGTTTTGAGACCTCTATCTATATACATACTCTCTGGAATTACACACATTTACATATTTTTATATAACTGCGCAGTTGATGGTTGCTTGTTATTATTAACCCTGAAGACCCATTGGTGCGTCAAACACTCATGTCATGATTTCGTAGGGCCAACTGTCCCACTAGGGTACGGTCGACTCATGGTTATTTTACTCATGACCGATTACGTTACGGCAGTTAGGTGAATAATTTATTAGACTTTTTTAAACGGTAAGTATCGACACTAACTCTACTTTTCAGTGCATGTTCAGAATAAAGTTTATTCTTTCCTGGCTAAAACTGCCTGTAATGATTCGTGACGTTGGTTTTAGCGTATTTTTCGCGATGCAGTGGGGTTGCAGTGGCAATTTAACCACGGTTAATTTGCCAATGCTCGCTCCCTACTGACTGACGTCATGCATTAAGGGTTTTGTAGAGTAATAACTTCACAATAATACCCTGACCTTATTCTGCCTATCGCTAGCCGAAATGAAACAGGATTCCTTTCTTTTTAAATTCAATATTTTTTTAATGCTTTCAGTGAGGGTGGAATATTTACAAAAACAAAACCAGATAATAGAATATATGGCGCCAGGCCCAAGGCAGTCTGCGCGCGTCTAATCCGACGTTCCTTTCCCGGAATTCGTTTACCCAACAGGGATTTCTAGATGCCCCTAGCAGGTGCTTGCTCGGCGGTGTGCTGCTGCCTTAAACGGTTTTATCGCACTTTCGCGTGTTTTGTGTGCACACGGTGTGACTTCTGTAGCTCATGCCTAGGAGTAAAACATTAATTATAGTATGTAGGCTAAATTTGGTAACAAATTTAGTCCTTACAATATATATATATATATATTAGGGTGTCCCTTAAATCGGTGAAAATTTTATTTTTTAAAATATCGAAAGGCTTACCCCCTAATTATTTTACAACTACTTAACTATACTTAAATACAAAATATTATTTTCCTGCGTTAATATTTACCCGTGCCGACAGGGCTCGGAAGTTTTTTAAAATAGCTAATATAAAGCGAGTTCTGTTTTGTAGCTAAATCAGTAGAAATATTCGTATTTTTCAAAAAATTTATTAAAAACCAGTTAAATTCATACTCATTTATAGAAAAAATATGAAAATTTAGAATCTATTCAGGATATTTGCGTTTAAGGGTATCTTTTTTACAATCGGGATACAGTTTTCTGTGCTCTTGCACAGAGCGTAACAAAAATTGTTTTTGTTCTTCTTCTGCAGTTATTAAACCATGAAAATCTTGCGTTAGTTTAACTGCTCTTTCAGCTATATCATTGACTGCTTTTAAAGAAATAACCTTCATTTTTGCATCCACAAACGCAGCGTCTTCTTTCCACATAGAAACGTCTTTTTGGAGAAATCTGCTATCAATTTTCAATCGCGAAAACACATTCTTACTCTTGACGGACACGAAATCGCTAAATGATTTTCCTGCAACAAAGATTAATGTTATTATCAATATACAATGAATATTTAAAAAAATATTTAGGTTTTCCACAACTCTAAATACGCAGTTGTATCGTTGTATTCGTATCCCTGCTGGACAGCTGTAACAACTTTACAAACACAACGAAACAGAATTTGGTGTTCACCAATACACTTTTACGCTGTCATTTCATGGGAAACAAGGAAAGTTATATGTGTTTGTATGTCTAGCTCTTTTGCGGTCATAAAATAAACTCAACAAGAAAAATAAACACGCAACACAAAATGGTGAAGTCAAATGGAAGTTTTGAAAATTAATTAAAAATAGTGCATACGAAGTTTAATAATTTTTCTTTTTAGATTTACAAATTGAATAGCTACTGGGGAATACTTCGGACAAATTGTTTTAAAACAAGCAACTGCGAAAATGTGCTTTTGATGTTCTGTGCCGTTCATGCCGATTTATGCTTTTATTGAATTGAATTTATTGAATTGAATTTTATTGATTTTTGGTTAAAATTGTATAATCATAATTCAAAATCTATCCGGAAGGTAAATATTTTATTAAACAAATAATTCAAAAACTTGAAAAAATTGTGTTTATAATTTGGCATATATCGGCTAGATGGCTAGACACAACGGCATGGGGAGAAGGGGAGGATAGCGCACAACTAAATTCCTTATTGGTGTGAGCAGTTTAGCTTCATATTTTTCTAATGGTAAACACATATGTGGCAGAAAGGGATGCCAGATCACACGGATGAGAATCAGAGATGCAAACTTTGTGACATTTTGATCACCGCTTGAGCAATGGTCACAAGTTTTGTATGAAAAATTTTATATGGACGTAACGAAAATCGTGTGACCGCTCGTGTTACATACGCCGTATGTAACAGTTACTGTTCTAGCTGGGATTCGTGTCGCATTGACATTTTTGTTGTTTTCTATTTGAAAGATAAAGCAAACGCAGGAACTAAAGTATCAGTTTGTTTTTCTTTCAAACAGAAAACAACGATTATGACAATATGACAAGAACGTGAATACAACGATACGACTGCGTACTTCAAGTTGTGAAAAACCTAATTTCATAGTTGTAAAGTTTAAACACGACTTTATTAGTTATACGTGTAGTAAGTATAACATAAGTAGCAAGTAAAAAGTGAGTTTAATATGTGACTATATGCAAAACTAAGTTTTTTATCACTCACCGTACAAAGAATCAAATAATTCTCCTTTTGATGGCACGTATCTCTTCCCAATATCGTATCTGGAACTCTCTTTTTGTAAATTTACTACAATACTCTCCTTGATTTGGTCACTAACTTCGTCATCAAATAGTGACAATGCCGCAATTTCTTCAGACAAGTACCAAAGATGTTGCGAAAACTTGCTTAAGGCTGCATTGGAGATTGATTGGTCCACAGTTTCGTAATATTTTAGGGCCTTTAAAAAGCACAAATCTTGATTTGGTGCCTTCACTGCCAAACTGCACCCGAGCCAGGGTTTCACATACATAGCCGCAATGAAAAGACAAACATCTTGTAAAGCTCGTTTGTCCTTAGCGCTCATTTTAAACTGGGACTGCAGCAAACAAATTTTTAAGGAGTAAATAGCTCTAGCCATCCATCTGGCTTGGTGCATCGCTCCAGGAGGTTTTATCTTAAATTTTCTTTCTTTATCGCCTCCTAGAAAAATAATAGAAAGTTCGACCAGTTCTCGATAATCGTCACGTATAATGGCTTTTTGCAATTCCTGATTATAAAACGTTATCAAACCTTGAATTGTTGTATGACAGAATTGTTTATTGACGAAGTCAGTGTATGTTTCGATAGCAGTAGAATTTATGTTTTTCCAGTTGTCTCTAAACCTTCTGAACAGAGGAATATCGGGGCTGTTTGCGACTTTATGGATTTTTTCTTCAAACACACTTCTTAAGACCAATTCATAAACGTGATGCCGGCAGGCAAAGAGTAGCAACTCTCTTTCTAGTTTTTGTTCCAAAAGCACGCAAGCTCCATTCAAACGCCCTGTATTAGATGCAGTTGTATCACAGCACATTATTTGCACTTTACTGTTCAGGTTCCAATCAAAAAGGGCCTTTGAAACAGCTTCAGCTTGATTTTGGCCAGAAGAACTCTCTAGTTTTGGTACAGCAAGTATTTGTTCCTTTTCTTCCAATGAAACCAGAATTGGCAAGCGTTCTTCCTTAGAACTTCTCACATTTAGTCCTGGTAATAATTTCCCATCCCAATGAACAGTCACTATTTCTGGCATGTTGTTTTGAAAATCGAATTTTATGGATTCCGCTCTATCCTTTCTACTTTGCGTTCGAATGCGCTGAATAGAAGATGTGTTGATTGGGAAATCATCACAACTGAGATTTAGGGCTTCTACCACAGCCTGAAGTATATAAACAGAATCCCTTATGCTTAATTGATATCTATCCAAAGCTGCAACTAACTTAGGCGTGATAAAGTCTTTCCTTCCTCTTTTATAAGTATTCGCAGAACTCGCGATGTCGAGTTCTGCGAAGATTGGGATTGGGATGTGGGATGTCGACGGCAAAGGTTCATCCAGGCTTTCATCAGAGCTGGGATAAAGTGTAGTAAGAGACGTCGACATGCCCTCTGGAGATAGTTGTTTGAGTCTTTGTTTCTCTTCATTTAGTTTTCTTTGTCGTATCCTTTCTTCCTTCTCGGCCAATTTTTTGTCCACACCCACTAAACAGCCCGGACGTCCTGGCTCTCTTTGTTTTTGTAAAAACATTCTGTCTTCCTCTATTTTCATACGCTTCAAGGCATTAGCATGTGCTATATCAAATAAATTATCCAAATTATTTTGGAACTCTTCCTCTCGGCGCTTATACAAATCCTGTGTCTTTTTTGAGTTTTTTTGTAGTTCTCGCCAAGCTTGATGAAAGTCCACTAGCTTCTTCACACAGTAATATACAGCTCTTGTAGGTATTCTAGCTTTTTCCCAGAATATAATACACTCTCGAACAACAAGATTTGCGCTTTCACTAACAGTCAAATTGACTTCGCGAATATTAGAAAATAGAACCGCAAGAACTTGGCGGTTAGACGGTAACTTTGCACCTGTTATTTGATGGCTTAAGCCACCAATCAAGAAAATATTTTTTCTATCACTTCTTAACTCCACTGCCATACTTGCAATAGAAAACAATACGCGTTAATTAGTTGAAAATACAAACACAACTGACCAAAAGCGGCACCAACATGCATGAACATGTTTCGATGCATGTCGGCACAGGTTGCCATTATCCAAATGAGCAGAAAATTAGTTTTAGGGGCATATGAACGTAATTAGGGCCTAAGCCTCAACAAATTAAAAAATAAGGGACACACTAATATATATATATATACTATACGCGATACTATATATATATATATGTATATTAGGGCGGGTCAATTTGTATGGACGAATTTTTTGGAGGTCTGGCTCAGCGAAATTCGTAAAATACATGTAATTTCAAGACTTTTTCTCCACTACAGCATATACAAATTCTGAAAAAAAGCTGTGCGGACTTTCGTAAATAGAATGTGCGGACTTTCGTAAAATATGAATGTATGAATGTATGTATATGAATCTATTTACGAAAGTCCGCACAGCTTTTTTTCAGAATTTGTATATGCTGTAGTGGAGAAAAAGTCTTGAAATTACATGTATTTTACGAATTTCGCTGAGCCAGAATTTGACCCGCCCTAATATATATATATAGTATATATATATATGTAATATTATTTAAATATATGTTTAGCTGGGTTTGCCCGAAGCTAACCTGAAATATTCGGCAAATGCTTTATACTAAAAGAGGGCTTACTCAAGCTTATAAATGAAAGTAAACTAAAAACTAATTTTTTTTTCAACCCGATAATATACAGGGTGGCCCCAAAAAGACTGAAGGATTAAAAATAGCTGTATTTTTTTGTTGTTATTTTTTATTAATTTTTTTTTTATGTTTTTAAATATTTAATTCATGGAAATTTTTTACATCTAAGTGTGAAATATAACATCTCTCAAATGGTGTCCATTTTCTTGCAAACAAAAATTGGCTCTTTTAACCGCATTTTCCATTACTGCCCGTAGAGTTTCTGGTTCCAAGTTCCTTATTTCTGCTTGAATGTTCTGCTTAAGCTCTTGAATTGTTTGGGGTTTATTGATATACACAACTCCTTTCAAATAGCCCCACAAAAAAGTCTGGAGCAGTCAAATCTGGTGAACGTGGAGGCCAAGCAAAATCACAATTTCTGGAAATTATTCGTTCACCAAAAATGTTATGAAGAAGTTCCATTGTCGCTCTTGCTGTATGCGCAGTTGCTCCATCTTGCTGGAACCATATGTTTTGATTATTCTCAACATGTGGACGCGAAAAATTTTCTATCATAGTCCTATACAGAGCCCCGTTAACCGTTTCTGGTTGACCCTCCACATCTTCGAAAAAATATGGACCGATAATTTTATCAGCCATAACACCGCACCAAACAGTACATCTGGCGGGGTGTAATTCACGCTGATGTAATGCCCCAGGATTGTGAGTGCCCCAAAATATACAATTTTGTTTGTTTACATAGCCATTTAAGTGGAAATGAGCTTCATCGCTCAATATAAGATTGTTCAAAAAGTTATCATTTTCTCTGGCTATTTGACTAAAACGAATAGCATATTGCAGGCGTGCCTGATGATCTTGGGGAAGCAGTTGCTGTACCATTTGAATTTTATACGGAAACATTTTAAGATCCCGCTTCAAAATTCTTTGCAGGGATGTTCTGGAGATTCCCAATTGAGCAGAACGACGACGAGTAGAGACAGATGGATCTTCGTTTACACTCTGCCGTACAGCCTCCACAACTGCTTCATTGCGCACAGATCGACCTCTTCCTCTTCCTGGAAGATCTGACACTCTTCCATGTTCCTCAAAGCGGGAGACTAAGTTCCTAATCATGTTGTCACTGGGTGCTGTTCGGACATTAAAATGACGACGATAATTTCGTTGAGTTGTAATAATTGACCTTCCAGAAGAATAAAAAAATTCAATGATTTTGACGCGTTTCTGCACATCATATGTAGCCATGATTTATCTCCAAAAACCAGTAAATAACCTGCAAAAGACAAAAAAAAAATTATTAAAAACAAAAAAGATATAACTATTTTTAATTCTTCAGTATTTTTTGGGCCACCCTGTATAATATATATAATATAATAATAATAATATTAATATTATATAAATATATATTTAGCTGGGTTTGCCCGAAGCTAACATGAAATATTGGTTAGGGTTGAGGGCATACTCAAGCTTATAAATGAAAGTAAACTAAAAATTTATATTTTTTTCAACACGACGGTGAAAATTTTTCTTTTTAAGGTATTTTGTTTCAAAGTATATTATATATATATAAGAGAGAATAATTTGAATAATAAAAAACTTTGCTATCGCTTCAAAAATATATACGTAAGAAAAAAGGAGACTTACCCACAAACTTCGGTGAAGGTGAATAGTCTAAACTAAAAAAATAATATAATTCAAAATTAATAATCAAAACGATAAAATACTTGATAATAATAAATCAAAAACTATAGGCATTAAATTTGGATGGTGGCGTAAAACAAATAAGAGTGGCGTAAAAAAAAATAAATTCGACGAGACCAATGAAAGCAACTTTCTTTATTGTGCCATAATTGCACCCTCCAAATCGAGGTTTTTCACTACAACTAACCGCCATTATTTCCTATGCTGAGGTCCCTCAGGTATATTCGCTTCACCTAATGGTGTTGCGGTAGTTCCTCCCGTGTTGGAGTATTTATTCAAAACGAAAAACTTTATATTTATATATATATCCCTAATCGAGAGTGCTTTGCAACTCTTTATCCCCCCTTATTTCAACAGCGTCTAACTCCAAGACGAGGTTCTTTCTATAGCTTGCCTGTCACATTGATGACCCCACTGACCTGGCTGCTATTCCCGATAAGGAGCGATTTTCAATAAACAAAAACAATTTAATTTTTTAATATCCTCTTCTAAGCACATTAGGAAGCACTTGAGCCGTGCTGTGCGCAAATCCCAAAAACTGCAAAAGCGTGCGAAGAAACGGGTGCACTCAATGTTCGCTGCTGCACCCATAAGCAAAACGCTTTGTTCACAGCCCAGCTCATAAGCTTCACCGTGTGCGCTGCCTAAGAGTGCGATTACCTCCCTGTTGTTACGCACCCCTATCGTTCCTCTGGCAGCACTGGTATGCTCTCGTATTGCGCGGCTAAGGCTCGCCGGATGGGGTGGTGTCCTTGTCAACCTGGTCCGACAGACGGAAACTCTACAAGAATAAAAAACCGTACCAGCTTTCAAAAACACCGCCTGGTACAAAAACCCGAAAATACCCTGAAAAAACTTTATTTAAATTGTCGACCAAACACCGATAAATTGGCTGGATAACAAGAATTCACCCTCTGCTGAAAAAAAGATGTTCCTCGAAAATACACTGAGGAGCATAAGTGTATCACAAACCAACAACTATCATTTTAACAACCTATAATTTCTATAAATTTTACTCAAATGCAATTAAATTTTTTTTTATTATGTTTGTACAAGTCTCTTCTGTATTTCAAACAGGTTTTTATCAAGATCTGATTACAACAACAAATACACGAAGGCATAATGCAAACTAACAGCCCTATTCTGGCAAATTAACAAATTGTTAACCAGTATTTTGAAAATCATAATGATACAGTTTTGCACTCACTATTTATTTTTATATTTTTAAAACAATAATATATATTTAGTAACTGGTCCAGTAACCCTTTGCCTTCTTAAGCTCCTGGATGCGATTAGGTAGACTTTGCGTGTATCTCTGCACAAATTCTGGAGGAATCGCCTCCCACACTTCCTTCGTCCGCTCCCACAACTCGTTCACGCCTTTTGGAGGACTGGCATATTTTGCAAGCTGCGATTTGACGTGACTCCACAAATTCTCGATCGGATTCATATCCGGAGATTGTGGAGGCCACGTCATCACACCAAATTTTTGCTTTTTGAGCCAGTCTTTCACTAGATGTGCGGTGTGTTTGGGGTCATTGTCTTGCTGAAAAATTACTTTTTCAGCAGCAAGACCCATTTTTTCCACTACATCAGGAAGATTCTGTTGCAGGATGGACAAATATTGTTCCTTGCGCATAATTCCATCGATGCGCACCAAGGGTCCCACTCCATCTTTGGATATACAACCCCAAACCATGATACAGCCACCACCGTGTTTGACGGTTTGGCGTACCTGATTTGGTTGGATTGTATCAGAGTCCTTAGTCCAATACCATGCACGCCCATCGGATTGAAATCGATAACTTTTAGTCTCATCAGACCAAATAACCTTTAAATTATTTAATATTTGTTAGTATAAACAGTAATACACACATATGTTTAATAACATACCGAATCCCAATCAGCGACAGTCCAGTGCTCGTGTGCTGCAACAAAATCCTTCCGTAACCGCACATGTCGTTTGGTCAGCATAGGTTTCTTTTTCTTTTCTGCTGCCTTAACACCTATTTTTTTCAAAGCTCGACGAGCTGTCCACTTACTGGCGTCAATTTGCAGTATATTTAAAGCTGCAGCAGGAGTAACGGCATCGGTGCTGGTAACCAAATTTGCTAGATGGCGTACATCTCGATCGCAAATTTTTTTCGGACGACCACCTTTGTTTGTGGGAACACTTACACCACTTTTTTTTTTTAATCCTTGGACAAAAGTTTTGTCCAAATGGAATTTCTTCGCCACTTGCCTAATGCTTTCGCCATTGCGCAAACAAATTAATATTTCCTCTTTATTTTGGTTGTTCATGACTACTGAACCACTTATTATCACGTAAATTATCGTAATAATTAAAAAAATTGCATTGCACTTTGTTCAATAACAAAAATATAACGGTAATAAAAACAATTGAGTAGTGAGTGCAAAACTGTATCATTTTGATTTATTTTGCATTATGCCTTCGTTTATTTGTTGTTGTGATCAGATCTTAATAACACCTGTTTGAAAGAAAGAAGACACTTGTACAAATATAATAAAAAAAATTTGATTGCATTTGAGTAAAACTTATAGAAATTATAGGTTGTTAAAATGATAGTTGTTGGTTTGTGATACACTTATGCTCCTCAGTGTAGATAACATGCTGTTGCCTCGTTTGCCTGTCTCGTGGGTAGATCTTTCGATGGTAGTCGATCGCCCTTGGCTAACACACCAATTCTGGCCACAAACGACCAGCCATGGTGACCTCGCGCTATGTTTAAGTCACCCCATTTGTCCATCTCCAAATGCACTGGGTGTCTGATGGTGACTTGTCTTTAAATCAAAAATTACAATAAATTCTTAACTCCTCCCCACTATTCTATTTTCACATCGTTGCAACTGCAATATTTGGTAACTTAATTTTTAATTGGTGTCCGATCCTTGCCACTCAGCGAGACAAAGGAAGGTCGAATTAATTCTCTTATGGTAAACACTATGGTAATGCACAACTATTCCTAAAATTATATTTTTTTATCAGTTAAATCATATTTATTCCTAACGTTATTAAACGTTATATACAACGTTATAAAAAACTTACCTAAAAGCTTGACAACGCCTATATGCGTGGATTCATCCAAGAGCAAGCTATCGCTGCATTCTCCTATGTCTGCCCGGAGGTCTTCTATGAAATGCACAGATAAATCGTTTTGTACAATTTTTGCGCACTTTGTCCTGTGCAGACGCATTTGGGAGCACGATTCACTTGAAAGGATTTGTCAAAGGGATTGTTGTTAAAAGGTTAAAACTTTACCAATATTTTTTTCATCTTTAAACAAAAAAAAAAATGAAATGATGTTGATGCCTAATTCGGCTGTTTTTGACCATGGCAAAAATGCCGGTCTGAGTCGTCAATATGAGATTAAAAATAAGACTTTGGTGTCTCGTTGAATCTGAATTTTATTTGAAATCTTTTGGGTTTTTATATTAAAAAAAACAATATTTTCCTACATTTTCTTACAATTTAGTTACTCCTCCCCATTATTTATTTTCACTCAATTTTACAACATTTAATTGAGTGACCTTTTTGTTTTGTTTTCGTTCGAAGAACCAATCAAAAATAGTGCAGCGCTTGCACATGCTGCAGCCACTAGGTCAAATAATAACTGAAACAAAGATAATAAAAATAAGTTATGTTGTGGTGGCATGTGGTGGCTATGATAGTACCACTACACACTCAGAAAATTGTTTTTGCATAGACTACTTAAGTGGTCAATTGGTGCCAAAGCACTGTGTTGGCAAACGTACATTGCCAATGCAGCCTCATTCTCTTGCGTCTTCGTACAAAGAGGTTTAAAAGGCAATTTATTTATTTGAAGAAAAGAATTGCAGGCAGCGGAATGTTTCTTTCTTATATCTAATTTGCATTTATGTCAGATTATCATATTCTTAAGGTTGTGAAAATCCATTTATTGCAACTTCACGTAGTCTATGGCTTAGATCATTCTCTATCACTGTAAGTGTTCTCTGATTAGATAAGCAATTTTTTAAAGCTACTTTCAATCCAAATTTTCCCCTTAATAACTTAAAATTGTTTATAATACAATTAATCTGTAAGAACCAGTTAACCATCATTTCAAGAATGAGAATAATAAAAATAATATATAATCAAATAATGCTGATAAAGGTGCAGAAAAAAATCCCCGTGATTTTATGTTGTGCGACACTGAAATTTTCTCCCTTAAAAGATGTTATTATCCTTGATTGGAGTGAGACTTCATCTAGCGTTTGTAATATTGAATCATGCATATCATTCATCATATCATTAGTGTATATCTCTCCGCTAGTATATGCTGTAAGTTTGTGAAATGAAATATCTATTGTCTCATATTCCAGAGTTTTAGGATGTGGAGCTTCATGAAGACCATCACTATGTATGTCATACCATTTACCATATATTTTATATCTTGGTAATAAACCAGGTAGACATGCTATTTGTGTCCCTATTTTTTTCATTAGCCTGGTTTTAAGTGTCAAATACCAAGTAGTGTTTTCATATTCCACAGGCATTTCATTATAACACTGAGTGCCTTTTAACTTAGGAGAGACAACCACTGCTTTACATGTGAATATATATATCAACTCTCCACGAACTATCGCAGTGTATCCGGGCTCTAAGAAGTATTGGTATGCAAACTCCAGTGGTGAAAGTACAGCAATAGATAGTAAATTTGAGAATATACGCCTCATTGTTTTGCATCTTTCAAACTCCAACTTGTTAAATAACGAAAGTGTTTGCTCTTGTGTGCTTCTCAATGAGTAAACTAATTTAGCATCTATATAATTTGTCAAACTAGTATGTTTGGAAATGGACATATTAGGTGTTCCGTAAAAAAGCTCTTAGTTCCGCAGATATATAATGGTTTTTCTTCTTTATATAAAATTTGATCTAAGAATTTACTATTAATTAAAAATATATTGTTCTAGTTTGTATGTTGTAGAAAGCTATTAATGTGGGTGAATTGTGTATAATTGCAATTTAGTGGCTTCCGTTAATCTGCATTAGGAGAAATATTGATTATACTCTAATTTATTTCTATTTTGATTTCCCCTGGTTTTAGTTGAAGGAAGATGATAAGGCACAAGTGATGTATCTGGTCTTATATGGGAATGAAATCCATCTATGTCCGCTGATATAGGAGCAATCTCTTCAAGATGGATATCATCTAATCTGGATGTTCCATTTCTCGAATTTTTAAATATAATTACTGAATAAATCATGAGAAACCCGGTGATTATTAATACTAAGAGATAAAAGAAATAAGTAACATATGTTCCCCATGCTCCTCCAATCCAATGGAAAAAATTACTCAGCCCTGTTCTTGTGACAGATAATAAATTAAATTGATCTGTATTTTGGTGATAAGAAATGGTAGAGGTGTCTATAGTTTTATGGAATTCTTCTAGTGTCATATGTGGCACTTGATGAACTTCTATGTTGCTGGTCAATTCTTCCTCAATCTCGGCTCTCAGCTCACTCATTGCAGGTATTATCAATTTCCCTCCAGATATCAATATACTGTTGGATCCATGTTTAATATCTCCTACTTGTGACCAACTAGGAAATCGAATCAGCTTACCATCCATTGAATATCCTATAGTTGGATCATCACCTGTTAGAATGGACTGGTTAGTAATATGACAGAATTTATATATTGAGCTATACATCATCAATCCATTTGAGGTGATTAGATATGCGGGTCCAAGTCCGGGGTAAGTTTGAGCAAGATATGAAACATCCAATGGGGACACAGGAATTTTGTTACGGAGTTTGCTAACAGTGTCTTGACTCTTACTGTAAAATATAAATGCAATAACCGATTCCAGAGAACGCCTTTCGACATCATACGGTTCTGCAATAAAGACGGAAGTCTTGGAGGGGCAAGTTGGGAGAGAGGTCAACCACAGTTCCTTGCTTTTGTCAGATTCTTTTGGGAATTCCAATCTTACCCACTCTCCATCTGAGAATCTGAGACCTGTCTTGTTGCAGAATTTCATCATGCAAGAACCTTTGAATGACTTAGTGCGAAAGAATGAAGACCAGAGTTCAACTGTGTTATCAAACATATTACGATCACTCCACGTATCTGGAGCCAGTACAAATCCAGGTATTTGTTCCTCTTTAGGGTAGACCCCGGTGATAGGATCTTCGGATGCGATCCAATATATAGAATCATAGATAGTTCCTGACTCCATCAGCATAGTCCTCCCATTAAGAAAAATACTATCAAGAAAAGATCCACTATATGGATCATAACCGACTGGGTAATCCTTTATTAAAATAAATCCTGCTGCAACTTCTAGAGTTTGTGTCCAGAAACAAGAGGGGGGCAAGTGTTTAACCGCTTTTTCACTTTGTCTGGATTTTCTGATAGCATCAATACATTCAGTTTGAGATATGGGGATGTTGACTTTGATATGTTCTATAGTTTTAGAAAAGAATAGATCTTCAAAACATCTAGTAACTAATTTGATCTTATGACAAGTCTGCCCAGGAACTTTATGTTCTATCATAGGTTCTGGGCGATATATTATCACCTTAAATTGATAATATTGATTTGGTATATTGTGCATATGCCCCTGTGGACATTTTAAAAATGGAACATTTACCGGTAAGATTTGATGAGGCATAGTGGCAGGGAGAATCAATGTCCTAGATAAAACAATTGATAGATGGGTTATGATAAAGAGACTATTCAATATCACTAGAGCGATTAGTTTTGGATTTTTCATCATAGAGTCTTTGGTTTTTTGGACGTGGGGATTTGGGTTGGTGTTTGGTCAGTTTGGTTTGTGGGAGTTCTTTTGTTGAAATAGAGAATTTGGAAATTATAACCATCATGATTGACTTGTACATAATGGGTAGTTGTATGATCTTTTTTATGGTGAATAATCTTTCCTTCCCCTCGATAAATAATTTCCTTGCCATAATCATGTTGTCTAATTGACAGGAATTATTAACATAATTCCAAAAATAAGTAGCCAGCTCTGCATGGTTGCATATCAATTTGTTGTATAGACAGACTGATCCCTCAGGAAATATAATTTGAGTGTTCTTTAGATCTATTTTTG
Organism: Dichetophora obliterata; assembly: GCA_963920525.1. Lineage (NCBI taxonomy): Eukaryota > Metazoa > Arthropoda > Insecta > Diptera > Sciomyzidae > Dichetophora > Dichetophora obliterata. Next base: position 191,435,101 of record OY986438.1, read on the forward strand.
CTACACCAATCACTGCCCTTATTGTTATTGTAGTTTGTATGAGAAGTTTATCATAAAATCTTCCATTTATAAAATTGATTTATAAATTTGATTGTTTTCTTAACTCATACTGTAACTAAAATGATATCCGAACACTTATCAAGATCAACAGGGTATAACTCTGAGTATTCACTTCCTACAACTATACTATCATGTAGAACTCCATATCTCATAATATGGTGATCCAATAATACTGAGCATCTCTGAAATATTACATCATCTTGATTTTTATTTCGTGTTATAACCATATTTGATATCTCTTCTGTGATTGTCTGATTTGTGCTTTCACAATTTGGAATATCTACCATGAAGGCAGCCGCTCGAGAAATGTCATCTTTCTCACACTGATATGCCCCAATGTTTGTTTCTTGATTAAATGCAGCTGTGTCAGGACTGCTGAATATTATTAGGATTGTATAAAAACAGAAGGGAGATGTGGTGAAGTGCATTTTTCTGGATGTTGTGTGCTTGATGCCTTGCCTTTATGCAGGACTGGCGGGTTTTTTAAAAAACATAGTTTACAAGACATTGAAACCCATCACAAGTGAGTTTTTGAGTATTTATAGGTATATAAGAATTTTAAATTAATATTCTGGCCCAGATAACATTTTCCATTTATATTTACTAGTACTTGGAAAATAAAATTAAAATTAAACGTAGAAATAAAAATGAGAATTAAAAATTGAGAATTCTGTATGACTTGTATTAGGAACCTCCCAGCTCTGCCTTTTTCTTTCTTTCTTGAGTGAGTCTTTTTATTCTTTCTGCCAACGTTTTGCCTTGCTGGTTAGTTGGTTCTGGTACTGTAACTAGTTTTTCATTACGAGTGCCCTTGGATGATTTAGAATTTTATCAAGATTGACTTGACTTTTTCTTAGTAATAACATTCATCATCTGTTATCTCTTATATTTTGCAATTACGCTAATTGGAACATCTCAGGGTTCAATTTCACCCGTCTGTTTGTCTTGCACTTTCTTATTCTTATCACAATAACCACTATGATAAGAGTTACGGATACTACAATATAAATGATGATATTATAATATGTGTCGTCAATATATGATCTCAGATGATCAATATCCGCTGCCATCTTATCATTAATGTCATCTGGGATATTGTAAGTGAAGTTCTCGTAGTTCAAATTGATTGAAATATTATATATAGATGAAGCTAGATCTATATATACAGTAGTGGACTTAAGTGTGGACACTTTTAATAAAATTGCTCGTATGTTATATTCATTAATCAATTTTATAATTATATTAGTCTTTATTGTTATTTTGCTATGTAATGATTTCGGGAATGTATTTTACTATTATATTATAGTACTTTTGAACTATTTTCATAAAAAAAAAAAACAAATTCCGAATAAAACATCAAAATGGCAAAAAAGCAAAGAGTTTATTCTCTACAAAGACTTTAAAAATTAATAATAAAAATTAATATTTCGTCGGAAATCCTTTGAGTTTGATTACTTGCTCAATCCTTCGAGGCATGGAATCAACCAGACGTCGCAAATCTTCAGCTGTGATTACATGGAACCATGCTTGAAGAATCGCTTCGATTAATTCTCTTTTGTTGCTTGGATTGCGTCGAGAAACCAGTACTTTCAGCCTTGACCAGAGATTTTCAATAGGATTCAGGTCCGGGCTATTCCCTGGCCAAGGCAGAACTTCAATGTGGTGATCCTGTAACCATTTCATGCTGGTTTTGGCTGTGTGGCATGGAGCCCCATCCTGCTGAAAGATGCATCTACTACGGTCACCTTCGAACAAATCCTGGATACTAGGCAATAATTTTGGCTCCAGAATAACATCTTGGTACCTTTTAGCCGTGATTGTGCCGTCTACTACTCCCAGTCGCTCAACACCATCTCTAGTCATGCAACCCCACACCATTACACTGACAGGATGCTTCATTGTGGCGGTTGTGCATTCCGGTAGCATGTCCTCGCCTTTACGACGACGAACGAATCTGATCCCATCACTCCCGAAAATCGAAATTTTGGTCTCATCACTCCATACCACTTTTGCCCAGTCTTCAGAGGTCCACCCCTTGTGTGCTGCAGCCCATTCCAACCGTTTTTGCCTTTGTTTAATATTGAGGTAAGGCTTTTTTCGAGGTATTCTTGCTCGTAATCCATTCTTGCACAATTTCTTCCTAACTGTTCTATCGGTTATATCAAGTCCGGTAGCTTTAAGGACCTTATTAATATCTTTGGATGTTTGACGCCGATCCTGCAGCGCAAGTCGACATATCCTCCTTTCATCCTGTGGCGTAACTTTTGGCTTTCGGCCACATTTTGGGGCAGTTTTGGTTGATTTTGTCTCCTTGTAGCGTTGGCACACCTTTCTTACCCCAGACTTGGTAGCTCCTCCACCCAATCGTTTTGCTATGTCTTCATACGTGTAGCCTTCTTCACGAAGTGTAACAGCTCTAGATCTCTTTCCGGGTGACCAATCGGCACGTTTGGTCGTCGTTGGAGCCATTTTCGTTAAAAAAACACTAATTTTACTTCAAAATTGCTTAAAAACAACCTCAGTTGACAATGAGCAGTGGATGACTAACACAAATTGCCAAACATGTGCCATGTTACATTTTAAAGTAACCTGATTGGATCATGTGATCATCCCACGCTCTCTGTGATTGGTTTAGACTGAACACGTGGTAGTTCAGTGTTGCCACAACTCGAAAGAAAATATTACCGAAATGTCATAGTTCGCAAGGCATTTTTTTTTATTGATATTGAATGGTATTAAAATTTTTTAATGATATAATGGCAGTTTAATAATAAACCATAGCATAGAGAACAAGAAAAAATTAACTTCGTAAGGTTCTACATTAAAAAAGTACTATTTTTGTCACTTAAACTATGAAATGCAAGAAATTTCAAAAAGTGTCCACACTTAAGTCCACTACTGTATCTTTGTGTTATATAACGAATAAGACCTCGTATCAATTTGAATATACTCATAATCAGTGAGTTTGGTAGTTAATATTATCGGAGTTCCATTAAATTTCCCATCCATAATCTCAGGGCTTCCAGATTTCCTATATTTTATCAATCTGTAGTTTTCATTGGAAGCTCCAATAAAAGTACCTATCTCAATCTGTGATACTAGGGTGATGTTTTTACTTAAATAATTGGTTCATTATCAAGCCGGATCTAAAAATAGACTTAAAATAGTAAAATGGATAAATGTAATGGTTATGATAAATCTTCAAAACTTAAAATGCTAGTAGATTTATTATCTAATTCTAATTGTTTTATTCTTGTATTTAAAGAATCTAATTGTTCCAATAATAAAGGATAAAATATTGGTGAGTTTGGTTGATCATCTGTGTTAAAAGATGAAGTGGGCATAGCGGATAGTATTTGTGATGCTAGGTCTGCTGTTTCATGAGTTTTAACTGATGTAAAATGTGATGACGCTTCAATATTGTTGATATCTTGTCTACATAATGATAAGACAGAGAAAAGGGATTGTGTTTGGGGAAGCGAAGCGGTACCATCGAAACGATATTCAAGATTAATATACAATAAACCTTGATCGTGGGGGCCTACTTGTACGACAAGTACTTCAATGGTGGATTCTACGTCATCTGATCGTAGAACATGGTTGCGGTGGGAAGCAGGTAGTTTGAATCCTGCTTTGGGTAGTATACCGGGTGCTCCAGTATCTACAATGCCAGCTAATTGGTCTCGGCCTCCTTTAGCTGATTGTGTATCTGTACAGTCTTGGACTGACATAGATATTAGGTGACCAGTAAGGTTCCATGTTTGATATGAGCTGATTTTAAAAGATGGGACAAATCTTTTATCTCCAGTGGTGGTCTGGTTGAAACCTCTGCCGGTTGGATCGCACTGTTTCTTGAGGGTGTCTCTAAGTGTGGCGACTGTCACTGTCAAAGATGCAGTGAAAGGGATGACCAGAGTTAGTCTATTCCAGGGGAGGAATACTACATCTGGAGGGTTTGGTGCAGGAGAAAATTTTCCTCCGAACACTTGGTCTTTAGTTGCAAATTTGGAAGCCTGTGTTTTAGGTTTGGTACGATTGCAATTCTTGGACTTGCGTGTACCGGCGGCGCGTTGCGAAACTTGGTTTAAAGACATGGTGAACAGACAGTGATAATATTAGGAAGAATATTAAAATGACGAAAACAGTGATGGTTTTGTTTCCTGTTGTTATCTGCTCTGGTTGGGTGGCTGTGCAGTTTAGAAATTTATCTGTTATGGTATCGATAAACTGACAGGAGATATACAGTGGGTGATCATATTATTAGAGCCACCTTAAAAAAAACGTATTTTCTAAGTTTCGGGTTAAATAAAAGGCATTATAGTCGATGTTTTTGCATCACAATTATTTTATTAGTAAAAAACATGTAATAAAGCATAGAAAAAAATTAACATTAAGCTTTTATAACTGCAGAAAAATATATTAAAAAATATTTTTGTCAATATTTGGTAACTCCACCTTTTGCTGCAATGACTGCTGCTACTCGTTTTGGCATAGATTCTATGCATTTGATGCAATTGAATTTTATGGATTCATTTCGGTGCCACACTTCAATCAAACGCTCTATTAATTGGCGTTTGCTGGTCACGAATTCTTTGGAAATTTCACGCTTCATGAGTTCCCAGAGGTTCTCAATAGGGTTGAGATCCGGAGAATTTCCAGGCCAGTCAAGAACACAGACTTTTTGGTCATTAAGAAATTTTGTGACTCTCTTAGCCTTATGACAAGGAGCAGAATCATGCATGAAAATAAATTTGTTGTTTGGGAACCATTCCTGAACTTGCGGTAGCATTTTTGTGTCTAGAACCTTGATGTATTGATCCTGTCTCATCGTTCCTTCAACAATGTACAGGCGACCTGTGCCTTGGCTGCTGATGACTGACCAAACCATGATGCTTAAAGGATGCTTTACTCGCTTCACAATGCAGTCATCTTTGAATTTCTCACCAGCTCTTCTCCTAACGAATTGAGATTTGTCAGATAAAATCTGAACTGAAGATTCATCGGAGAAGCAAACCTTGAATAAATTTTTCAAAAATAGTATACTGTCAAAATATGGTAGCAAATATAAAATTTTTAATTTACATACTTTTTTCCAGTCTTTTATTGTCCACTTTGCGTGTTCTTTAGCCCAATTTAGACGTTTTTGCTGCATTGCCGGTGTAAGAAATGGTTTTTTTGCAGGTCTGCGACATGCGAAGCCCAAGTCCTTTATTCGTCGACGAGCTGTCATAGGAGATATTTGAATCCCAGCAGTCTGCATAATTTTTGTGATATCCTTTAGAGATGCACTCCTGTTTTCCGAGCAAATGTCTCTAATTTTTCTTTCGTCACGGCAGGTCGTAATTTTTTTTCGTCCACATTTCTTTAAACGTTTCGGTGCTAAGTTCATTTTTTTATCAAGTTTATTTTTTATTCGGTCCACTGATGCTCGTGAGACAGAAGCAATCGACGCTATCTTTCTTTGAGAGTGCTCAGTATTTTTTAGGAGTGTTTTTATCTCCGAAATTTTACTTGGAGACAGGTCTTTGGACTTTCCCATAGTTAAAAAAGAATCTTTCAATAGACGATTAAAAAATATGTAATACCACACCAAAAAAAGGCAAAATAAACAAAAAAACATTTACATACCTTCACAATGTCAATACAATATTAAAAAAGTAAAACAAAAACTTCAAAAACTTGAATTAAATTTAATAAGTCACAAATGAACCACGTGGCATTGAAGCGCTTCTTCGAACGAAATAACGGCTACTCTTACAAAATTGCGTCGACTTGCCACGTTATGAAATTAACAGCGTTGCCAACTGTATATTTTTTTTTTAAAAACATTGTTATGTCTTAAAAATATCATAAGCACATGCAAGTATCCGTTTGTGTTCAACTATAACTTTGGAAAGTGAAAAATTGTGAAAATATGCAAGTGGCTCTAATAATATGATCACCCACTGTACATTAAAATAAAAGATTTTATTTGATGAATATCCGGTGGTGGAAAAATAAGATTTATAATCGTTATTTTATGTGTGTGTTGTGGGTGGGTGATATATATAAACGGGGGACAAACAGCTTTGTGTTCACTGTACCTAGGTGAACTGATAATATTATTTACTACTCGTAGGACTTACGATGGATGTAGCGAAGGGTTCCTCTCTAAATAATTGGTTCATTATCAAGCCGGATCTAAAAAAATAGACTTAAAATAGTAAAAAATAAACTTCTTCAAATCGCAAGACTCTATAGACTTATGTGTTACGATGTTATTCATACATGTATTGTACTCAATGTGTATACTGTCTACCGGGCAGACATGATATCTAGATCCAGAGATACAATCGTTATCGTTAAATGACCAAAAGTGGTTGCCAAATGGATCATAGAAGTTTACTGTGTTGGTTTGGTATAACGTGTTAACATCATCGTTTGTAAGAACAGGCAATATCAATATAGCATGTATGATCATAGGAGCATGTGTAATCTTCAGTATAATCAGCTTACCTACCTCGTAGATCATATCTATCCGCTCTTTATACGGAGTGTTGATCAGGTCATGTCTACTCATTATTAGTTCGTGGGCTTTATTAGCTGGAAGTATATCTGGGGTTATTTTTCCTTGATAAGCATGATTTATGACTCGGTATATTTTAGATGTGGATGGCTGTTCATCAACCTGAGGGTTACTAGCTAGTATGTGCCCTCTTCCGAATGGGATCGACGGATTCGAGCTTGTAACCACAGCTAGAACCTGTTGTACGTTCTTGTTAAGAACCATCAATTGATCCGGAATTTGGCTTAAATAGTCCATGTTCATACTTGGTTTATGGCGTAGAGGCAGTAAATCTTTATTATAATTGTCAGATTCGACTATATATTTTAAATAGTCGTTATTGATCGTTTGTTGAACATCAATGAAGAATAAATGAAGTTTTTCTTGTCCCGCACTTATTTTTGGTGCCTTGTTAAACAGGGGTTTGTAGGGGTCTAGACCTAGTTTTATTTTGTTATAAGGTGACAAAAAACGGGATATATATATTTCTTTTTAAGCTGTTGATGCGTATACGTGTCCTGACTTTGGTCATCAGAACTATCGTCATTATCCGTATCAATAGATTCACTTGTCGTGACAATTTTTTGCCTCTTTTTTGCTCGTCTTTCTTGAAGAGTGCCACCAGATCGACGAGCTTGCATTTAAGAATACATTTGCAATATGCATTAGAACTGGGGTGCTCAGAAATCTAATTTTTAAGCCCGACATGGCCTTTCCATTCCTCTCGAAATGTTTGTTTGTAAATTGGTTTTCCCATTGTAATTTATAGTATAATTTTATATAGAACTTACATCAAGATTAATAAACTTTTATTTTTTCACATTCATAGTGATGTGATTTCTATTACCAATATTAATCGAAAAATGTATTATGAAAACAAAAGGTTGCAAATCAGGGTTGCCAACTTTATTTTGGGGAAGGGCATAAAAATTGTTTCTAAAGGATTCTAAAATACTAGAACTTAAACTAATTTGTATTTTGTTCTCCTTGCAAAAAACGCTAAAAACCGCTGATAAAAATTAATGTACCGAAATTCCCAAAGTTTAAACTTAAGCTGTAGCTTCCATGTCGAATGGCTAGTTTCTAAAGAAAGAAGCGAACTTAAAATGCGACTTTGTAATCGCAAAAACATCTATAACATTAGAATTTATAGTTTCATAAAATGTTATAGCTTTGATAAAAATTTGAGCGACATCACGAGGTAGTGGAAATACCTCGTCTACTCTATGAGTCGCTACTACATAATCATCATCATGAAAGAAGTTTCGTCCATCAACTGAGAGGAGTAGAACTATCAAAGGAGAAATTCTAACATGATGTTCAAATGATATATCTGACGTGGTGTTTGTAATAAAAGTTAGAGAATGAGGATTCTCTGCTGCTTGAAGAGTATGAACGATTTTATACAGAAAATAAATGCTTAATTTAAAAGGCTCAATGTCACTTCTATAGAAAACAGATTTTACAGTCCGTGTACAAATCATTCTTTCTATATCAATGTATGTATATTCTTTATATGGAACATTACGTTGATAAACATTCGTTAATACACTATGTGAACGTATTGAATTCTTAATTCTATTAGCACTAATTGAATTAATCGTAGTATTAATAACTACTGAGGAGAAACATCCATACAACCTCAAAATGGAGTCTCCTGGATTCAATAATTCACTAAACGCTCGAAATATAAGATCTGATTCAATATTACAACTAACAAAGATTTCTGGTAACTTTGTATCTTCATTTGAATAAAATAGTTCTAATCTGATCTTTTCAAAAATTTCAGATTGAGAACATGCAATCGCTATTCTTCGTCTTTTTGGAAATGAACGCAAGGATCCCGTCTTATTCCAAAAATTTACCACGGTCTGAAACCGCATACAAACTTTAGTCGCCTCTTTCAAGAATTTACTCTGATATTTCAAAGAATCCAGAATAGGCATTCGTTCAACAAACTTCTCATTATCTAAGCCCTTGGCTATGGTAATGAAAAACTCAGGGGTAGCAACTGTTATTAATGCTTACGCGACCAATATTGGTCCTTTAAATTTCATACTTTCAACCTGCGTCATTCGGAACATATTATACCAAGCAACGCGGTTATACTCGTTTAATCTTATAAACCATTCTACCATCCTTAAAGCGTAAGCACTTATTAATGCTCTAAAAGGAGTGGTAGAGTTTTGCTGACCTTAAAAAGCTTGAACTCCAATAAAGACTCTCCAATTAGATAAATCTATCGAAGAATTTTTTATGTCCGCTTAATTCTTTATCCACTACATAATTATATCTTAATGCAATGTTAGGATAGTAACCTCTTAACAAATCCGAATACTTCGGATATCAATTTCCATTTGCGCATGCGCCGCCTGAGTGTCCTTCTCCACTCAAACGTATTTTCATAAATTCAAAAGAATTATTATCACGTCTATTGTCACGTCTAGAACGTAACTTGTACATATTTAAAGGAAAATCAGAGAGTGGAGCCGAAACGTTCCAATCTATCAATTCCATTTGAACTCCCAAAGCTATAATTTCGCGATCTATAGCGATTTGGGTCTCTTTCGTTGAATTTGATAAAAACGAATTTTCATCATACATTAACAGCATTCTCATCAGAATTGCTGCTATTCCTTTTTCAATTACACCTAGATTTGATTGAGTAAAATCTACAGTGAAGCATATCTCACCTGGCATTAAATAAGACAAATAATAAGCCGTGAGATAAGGTGCATACTCAGATTTCCATGATGAGGCAGTTATACCAGTTAAACAAGTAGCTTTTGTCATACTTATGGAAATCGTTTTCAAAATAGCTGCAGTATCCATTGGTAGGAAACGTGTAGCTGGCATTATCATATTCTCCATAAAACGTATTCTTAACATACAAGCCGAAGTAAACTTATCAATAATCCCCTGCCTATCAAAGGGCCTATGTGAGGGATAGAAATATTCATATTGATTAGGAATATATAAAACTTCTTCTTCTTTTAAGCGAATTAAATTAACGGTGTTTAAATAAGCAACCCACTGATCCCAATAGTGGAACATTGTTGTCCGAACTATTGATATTAAGTTGTTGGTTGTTCTTAATACACCTGAATCACCTAAACACTTAACGGTAACAAATGCTCTATCCAATATAGTTGGCTTACATACGGACTCCAATGATACTCTATATATCGTATCATCTACCAATCCAGTTAGCAAACCATCAAGAGGATATCCAAGAGCAGCTGGATCGCACACTCTTAGAACATTAACCGCCATCGTTTGGGGTTGTCGTAAAACACATAGGGATAAACCCATTCTATAATCAAGCAAATTTAAGATAAGATGTACAAAGATAAAAGCGAGAATCAAAATCTACAAAATAACTATGCTCATCATAGGAGTAAGTCTTTGTATTAAATTTGGCTTCGGGACCCGATAAATACATAGTAATACATTTTGGCAAAATGTAACTGTCTCGTTCATATATCATTTCAACGAACTCAAGCTCTCTCGTCAGCTCTCTATCTCAGTCAAGATACGTTTACAACAGGGCTGGCTAAAGCGTGGGAATTGCACCCCGTCTGATGGCTAATGAGACCATCCCTACCGAGTTAGCCCGTAGGAGACACATTAAGAGAAGATAAAAGAAAGAAGATTAAGGAGAAAAGGAAAGACGTAGTGAATAACGACGATCGAGGGTAAGTGTGGATCAAGCAGAGAAAAATTCACTTAAACTTATCCAATTTAACACTGTCGGAGGATTCGGTATTATATAATATTCGGAATTAGGCATATCAAACCATACTTTATAAAAATATGGTAATTTGTCCAAATCAACCAATTCGTATTCGCACGATCCACCCAGATATTTCAGTAAGTCATCTGAATTTGGAAAAAGAGCTTCCTCAGCTCCTCTAATCGCAAAGTCTAACGACATAAATTTTGCTACAAACTCTTCTAATGATGAGCGGGCAGTAACCGCGCTCGGTTCATTAGGTGTTGCATCGACTGAATCAACCTTCGACGAAGAAGGAGGCTCAGCGACTGTATTAACATTATTCTGTAAAAGTGAAGAAGGCGCTTCATTTTGAATTGCACCGACTTTCTCTTTCACGGTTTTCACTTCTTTAGTGGCTTCGATTCTGCGGAGTGCATCATCTTTCACTAAGCTGTTCGAATCTGCCATTATAAACTCGGAAATTAAGCACGAGTCAATTTAAGCAACAAGGAATTTAATTACTATTTAATATAAATATTAATATAACAATATTATATTAACTAAAAAAACCTTCTACATATAAGGCAAATCTTCCGCGATTACACGAGCGTTAGAAAGAATAGCCCGTTGCATTTCCGGCAATCTAACGCATTATTTGTTCTGGTAAAATAGCAATACACGGATAAGATGTACAAAGATAAAAGCGAGAATCAAAATCTACAAAATAACTATGCTCATCATAGGAGTAAGTCTTTGTATTAAATTTGGCTTCGGGACCCGATAAATACATAGTAATACATTTTGGCAAAATGTAACTGTCTCGTTCATATATCATTTCAACGAACTCAAGCTCTCTCGTCAGCTCTCTATCTCAGTCAAGATACGTTTACAACAGGGCTGGCTAAAGCGTGGGAATTGCACCCCGTCTGATGGCTAATGAGACCATCCCTACCGAGTTAGCCCGTAGGAGACACATTAAGAGAAGATAAAAGAAAGAAGATTAAGGAGAAAAGGAAAGACGTAGTGAATAACGACGATCGAGGGTAAGTGTGGATCAAGCTGGAGCCACATTATTGGTCCATTATAAACCAAACTTTAGTTCAAACATGGATCGGGAATATATGCTCTTATCTTATACACGTTTTGTATCGTTTAAGTCAACGACCGGATAATCCTTGTTTATGGTGCGGTCGGGCACGTCTAAACTAGCATGAACTGCATAAACAAGATTGCTGATGAAATTGTTAGAAAAGTTCACCAAATAACGCGAAGGGAACCTAGGGATGCAACATGGGAATCTGGGCAAAAGACGTTCGCACCAAATCACGACAAGCTTTAACGTGAAATGGGGTAGTAATCAACGAACGTGCTCATTGCCGGAACTGAGAAAACTCATACCATTCCTGCATTTCCAACAACTCATGTTCATCGTTATATGGATCATACAACATGGCGCCGAATGGTATTGGCGACGTAGGTGGAGAAAAGTATCTCCACCTACTAATAAATTTTGTTAACATACTATTGTGGAATTTCTAATGTTTATTTTTTATTTCTATGCCGGAGCTTACTCCCTCTCTACAAATAATTTTATATGGTCCGCGATATGAACTTTGAATTTTCTTTCTACTTTCTAATTTTACTAAAACTAGGTCTCCTTCTGATAAGTTAGAGAAATTTACATTTTTGTCAAATTAATTTTTTCGTTTTTCTTTTACAATTCTAATCATGTCTCTAGCTTTTTTGATTGAAGTTTGCAATCGAATTTTTAATTCGTTAGCATAATCATCTACATATATTGTAGATTTTACTTTAATAATTTATTATATCTTTTGGGAGAATTGGTAATTTGCCAAAAACTAATTCGTAAGGTGAGTAACCGGTGTCCACATGTGGAGTTGTGCTGTATGCAAATGTATAGTACGGAATCCATTTATCCCATTCCCCATCATCTGCGAAGAAATAAGATATTCTTTGAGAACCCTGTGGTTTCTTTCAAGTGCTCCTATTGTTTCGTTATGATAAGGTGCTGAGAGAACTTGTTCTATTTTCAACAAATTGCATATATTCCTCATTAGTTTATTGGTCAACTCTGCACCTCTATCCGATTTCAACGTTTTAAAACAACCGTATTTTAGAATTAATTGCTCTACCCGTGTTTGGACTATTGATTTTGCATCTTTTGTCTCTATTGGATGTGCAATAGCAAATTTACTTATATCACATTGCATATTGAGTATATATCGGTAAAGTTTACAATTCTAAGCGGTCCTACAGTGTCTATTGTAATTGTTTCAAAGCTAGTTGTCGTAGTGTCCGTTATGGTCATTTTTTCTTTTACGTCTTGTTTGTTTGTTACGAGCGCAATCTTACCATTGATAATTGTAAGTTTTCACCATCTGTCGCATATGTTTCCATACATGGCAGTGTTTGAATTTCAGTATGTTTTTTTTAATTCCTAAATGTCCGCCTTGCGGTGAATCATGGAATTATCTTGAACGAATCTATGAACGAATAGATCGCATTAGTTAAAGCTTTGTAAGTTTTGCCTTAGACCGTTTGGGGCATTGTCGCCAAATGATATGACCAAACGGCTGATTGCAAAACAATACCATTACTGCTTCTGACCGCTTGGGGCATTGTCGACGATGATATGACTAGACTTAACAGCACAGATGTTTCTTTTGCCAGCATTGGGTGACTAAGAAGGGTTGTAAACCAAACTCTTACTTGCGAGTGCTGCCACAAACTAAAACCAATAGCGACATCTATAGAGCCGTAGCGAAAAAAAAATATTTCAACGAGATGAACTAGCTACTGAGCAAGTTCATCTTTTTGTTAGTGTTCTGCATGTTATTTAGAACCTATTTGGTTTAACCAGAACGAATAAAACACGCCTAATAACAATCAACGCAGAAATAATAACAGCATGTATGTTTTCAGCAATGATGACCAGGGAAACGAAAATCGCTCGGAGGTCATGAGAGAAGATCATCCGGGACTTTTTGTCTAGCTTTAACAGCTTCGCCTTCTCGGCCTCTTTGCTGGTGTCTCTTTTGGCATTTGTAATGTTTGGTTAACTTTATTCCTTTTTTGCTGTCTATTCCTGTATTCTTCTATAGTAAGAATAGGCCCGGCAGTTTTGGGTGTGAGTGTGGGCGTGTAGGTAACTATTTTCTCTAGTGGTACCCGTGGCTGTGGAATATACTCTTCTACTAATATTGGTTTTTCTATGAAATCCTAGGCATCTATTAGGACTTTTTAGAAATATATTTTAGAAAACAATACAAATGGTTTTAAAGATTATTTTTCGCGTCTGCCGAAAATTAACCTTGGTATTTAAAAGGTATTTAAAAGCGTACCACGCATAAATCAGGATGGCTAAAAACCAAAATTAAAAACCGTATTAACCCATTAACGCCCAAATGACAACGCCCAAATTGAGAGTTGATAATACATAAGTGTATTAATGAACGGTGAGCATAAGAATAGCTGAACTCATTAGAGGTCAAAAAAAAATAATCGTAGTATGTAGTAATATAGAAATGCAGAAAAGGGATATAAAAGATTGTTAATATTTTAGAGTTACAATATTTACTGTTGTCTAAAATTTCGCAAAGTATCAAAAAAAAAATTAAAAGTTAAGATTTATTTTTATCTATATACATATATATATATTATATAAACATATGTTTAGCTGGGTTTGCCCAAAGCTAACCTGAAATATTCGGCAAATGCTTTATATTAAAAGAGGGCTTACTCAAGCTTATAAATGAAAGTAAACTAAAAATTTATATTTTTTTTTTCAACCCGAAGGTGAAAATTTTTCTTTTTAAGGTATTTTGTTTCAAAGGATATATTATATATAAAGAGAGAATAATTTGAATAATAAAAAACTTTGCTATCGCTTCAAAAATATATACGTAAGAAAAAAAGGAGACTACCCACAAACTTCGGTGAAGTTGAATAGTCTAAACTAAAAAAATAATATAATTCAAAAACCAATAATCAAAACAATAAAATACTTGATAATATTAAATAAAAAAAAATAAAAATGTAGGCATTCAATTTGGATGGTGGCGTAAAACAAATAAAAGTTGCGTAAAAAAAAAAAATTCGACGAGACCGACGAAAGCAACTTTCTTTATTGTGCCATAATTGCACCCACCAAATCGAGGTTATCCACTACAACTAACCGCCATTATTTCTTATGCTGAGGTCCCTCAGGCATATTCGCTTCAACTAATGGTGTTGCGGTAGTTCCTCCCGAGTTGGAGTATTTGTTCAAAACGAAAAACTTTATATTTATATACAGGGTGTTTCAGGAAGTTCTGGACAAATTTTTACAGCGTATTCCTTGGCTCATTTCTTGAAGAAAAGTCCATTAGGACCATGTCCGAAAATGCACGGGTGCGAAATGGCAGCGGGCTCAAAATTTTCGGATTGGTGGTCGGAGGGTAGTAGGGTAAAGTTGCTAACTTCTGAGCCAGTGGTCGGATTTGTTTGTTTTTGGGCTTGTTGGAAAGGTCTTTAAAAGACCTTTCAGTATAAAATAAAACAATAATTAGAAAAATGTGAAATAGCCGAGATACATAGCTTTCCGAAAAAAAATGGAAAAAAATTAACATAACCTCAATTTGCTCAGCCAGATGGCAGGTAACTTATGTTTTTCTTTTAAAAGATACCTTCCTAAAAATACCAAAACGAAGCCCGAAGGTCTTACCGTTCCAAAGTTATGACCATTTGACTGAAATGCAAAAATTTTTTTGGAAGCAAAATAACCCCACACATTTATTTGATTTTGTAAATTAACATGTAAATAAATAAATAAATAAATAAATAAATAAATAAAATAATAAAATTAAACAAAAACTTTAAAACTGTAACTTTAACATCACAAAGTAAGTTTTCAATGTGGTTCCCATTTTCTACTAAACACAATTGCAGCCGTTTGCGAACCACATCCGCCACGTTTAGTTCGCTTATCTTTTCACGAACTTTCAGCGCAGCTTCCTCAAAGCGTTTAAGTAACTGCTCACGAGTGTTGATCTGCACATAATACACAAAATCTTTTATGTAGCCCCACAAAAAGAAATCAAGTGGTGTGAGATCTGGAGATCCTGGCGGCCAGGCGATTGGTCCAGCTCGTTCCAATCCAACGTTGAGGGAAATTGGTGTCAAGCCAATCAAGCACAATAAGCCCGTAATGCGCTGGAGCACCATCTTGTTGGAAGGAGAAATGATTTCGTACTGCAAGGAATACTTCCTCGAGGATTTCTGGCATGACTTCTCGCAAAAACTCCAAATAATTTTGCGAATTTAACCTGGGCGGATGTACTTTTGGCCCAATCAAGGTGTTGTCGATGATTCCAGTCCAAATGGAGACGTCAAATCTGCGATGAAATGCGTTTTCTTTCTTGTTGTGAGGATTTTCGTTGGCCCATTCGTGCAAATTATGGAAATTAGTCATGCCGTCTCTCGTGAATTGCGCTTCGTCGGTCCACACAATCGAACGTAAAAACATAGATGCGGGAACACCACGTACACCACGTACATCACGTTGCAACATCTCGCGGCAAAAGTTGACGCGTAGTGGCAAATCGGCCGGGAAGAGTTCTTGAACTGGTGTGAAATGGAATGGATGTTTTTTGCCTTTGTGAAGGACGCGCCATACTTTTGTATGTGGCACACCAACTTGGGCCGCGATTCGTCTTGTGCTTGTCGTTGGGTTCTCGTTTACCGCATCCAAAATCAATTCTTCAACTGCAACGTCGTGTAGTTCATTTCCGGGACGCTCCATTTGTGCAAACAACATGCCGTCACGAAATCGGCGGTGCGTCTCACTGAATGTTCTTCGGTTTGGTGGTTGTCGATTAGGATAACGTAATGCATATTTTTGTTTTTAAATTTTGTTTATTTGTACAGCCCATCTCTGTTCCTGTTTTCGCGCCGCTGTTGCGCTTTTAGGACCAACTGGTACTCCGCCGTGAAGTCTGCGGTGTGCTCATCGTCCCCGTATGTTCGTGTTTCCTCGTATCTTTTTACTATCTCCTGCTCCTTAGACTTTTCTATCGCTTCTGCTATTTCTCTTACTGCGGCCTCCTCGTCGTCATAATCCTTTTCCGTGGGCTCGCGGTCCTGTCGCTAGATATCGCGGTCCTGTCGCGGCCCAGACCATCTTCATGTGTTTGACTTTAGCTTGTTTGTTGATCGATTGCATGTTATTACTTGTTGGTTTCTGAATAACTGTTGGGTTCTGAATAACTTTCGATTTTCCGTGCACTGGTTTTTGTAGCAAGAAACTGCTGATTTGAAAATTTAAGGTTGTTTTTTTATTTTTTTACTTTATTTATTAAATAATATTTTTTTTTTTTTTTTACTTTATTTATTAATATTTTTTTTTTTACATATGTTGTGCAGACGATGGCAAAACGAACCTGGGTTTAGCGTAGTTGCCTTCCGAAGTTTCCGCCGTGTGTGTTATGGTTTTTCTTTTGCTACCATGTGCGGAATGAATGTACGTTTTGTAAACGGCGCAAAGGGTTAGAATGCATACAAGTCCATAGATTAGGCTATATTGGTGAACGTCGTGCACGCTTACTTGAGCAAGGTCAATATTTTCTGCAGATTTTTCTTCCGAGATTAGAGTGGAGAGTTTTCTTAATTCCTCCTGCTGAGTTGCAGTGTCTAGAAAAACTGTTTGCTTTGAAATATTTTTTTTTTGTGTAATGTGTTGTGTTGGTGGAATAATTATTTATTTTTGATATTTTAGCGCTTGAGCTTCTTAGGGTAAGGTCTTTTAATTTTATGTAGCAGTTTGCGTCAAGGTCGAGTATGGCTGAGTTTTTCAAGGTTATTGGTGTAACTTTTTTCACATATGACGTTTATTTGGTAGTCGTTTATTGTTGAGTGTATCCATCTGTTTGCCTGGACAAGCTGTATCCAAACTAAACCTACCTCTGCTTTTCTGACGTCGCAATTCTTTGGCAGAATTTTCTCGCTTGTAAGTAGACTGATAACGCAGTTTGTGTTTTGGTTGTTTATGGTGTATACCGGATGTTCTCTGTGACATAGATACTGTTTGTCTTCTATTTGTATGCAGTTGCTCAATTCTTCTGTGGTGATTCTATAGTAATGTTCTCTTTTTTTGTTTGTATATAAAATACTATATAAATATATATATGAAATAAATAACTGGCTTACAAATTTTCCTTTTGTTGAATTTTCATGTTGACGTTGATCTTGTTTTCCTTTTGTTGACTCCTTTTCTTATATAAGTTGATGTCGTCTTTATAGTTGATTTGCTGTTGAAGTTATTTTTTTTTTTTGTAGTTGATGTTCACTAGATGTTTTTGATGTTTTAATTGATTTAAATGTTGGAGCTGTTTTATTGGAGTTCTTGTTGTTTTCGTTGAAAATAATGGCTGCAATTGTTGAAACTGGAGTTGCCAGGAGATTAGAGCTGGTTACCCTGGTCTTATTCTTTTTGTTTTTTTTTTATTCACTTTTAACTACCGATGTAAGCCTCGGTACGCTTGCACTTTAATACTTTTTCCAATTTCCGCTGTTTTAGCCTCGGCAAGCTTTAAAAACTTGATTGTTTGAGTGCGAAGCGTTTCGGTACTTTGTACTTAAAAAACTTCATTACTCTAATTTTTGTAAGTTAAGCCTACAAAACTATGTTAAAAGACAGAAAAAAAATGGAACAAATGTAAATAAAAATCAATTTACATAGTACCAAAGCGCTAGGCAGGGGGCTAGAGACGGGGTAAAAAACATATTAAATTGGCCACTAAGTTTCGGTAATGTCCGTATGTTTTGATTTTAATATATGTACTTAAAAATTGAAGAAATAAATTACACTATGTAACAAAATTTTGTTTAAGTGAATTTTTTTGCTGTTTCTCATTGGTTATGTCTCTAAACTGAAGAAAAACTTTATCTGATGTCTGGCTAATCGTTTTTTAAGAAATGACATCGAATTTTCAAATTTTTAAATAGTGCCTTTATTTTTCATGGTACAGATAGATAAGAGTGTGCATAAAAGATTGTTAAACAGCTTAATTTTAATGAAGGTATGCTTTTATATGATAATAAAACGAAAAATACACTTGAATCCTTAAATTCAGGATGCTCTTAATAATACTGTTTAAAAATGGTTTGTTTTTCTACCTTTCCTCTTGTAGATTTGGTCATTTTCTCTGATTAAATTCCATATTTTAAATTTAAATTTAGATTTAAAATAGCGGTTTATATACTAAAAAAACGTTTAGGTAGAGGAAAGAACACTCATTATATTATATTTATGACCTAATTCATTAGATAAAAGCAAAAAATTCACTTAAACAAACAAAAAGATTTTTTTTGTTACGTAGTGTTATCTTCAAATTTAAGTATTACAATGAATTATTAAAAACTGTCCATCTACTTATAATTCCTATTAAAATTTTTAGAAAAAATTTTACCTTAAAATGTCTACCTAAATATGACTATGCTATACAATGTCACGTCTATAGTTTGACAAAACATTATACAAAACATGCTATACAATGTCATGTCCTTAATCCGACATAACACTATACACCACTAATCATACAATAAAATTAAAAACTAACTAAACCGGAAAAAATAATATAAAAACCTGAAAAAATTAGTATATAAAAAGATAAACATCCCATCTATATTTAAGTGAAACAACAAACCTAAAACCTAAAAATTATTGCCGTGTAGGCATAAAGGCTACCTTTAAACGTTTTTCGACCACAGCCACGTGGTCTCATCAGAAGGCTTTAAAAATCTAAAAAAATCTAACCGACCTCTAAATTCTGAATGCTATGCATTCGAAGTAAGCTAATCTACTGACAAATAAAATTAAATTACATACGACACATGCATGCAGCACATTCAAACATACATATGTAGAGCATATCATGCATTACATATGCAGCGCATTCATGCAACACATTCAAGAAAAAACCTATGGAAAAATAAAAATCCTAACAAAAATTAGTAAAAAACCTAATAAAAAACCTGTCAAAAATAAATAAAAACCTAATAAAATAATAAAGTTAGTAAAAAACCTGAAATTTATATATAAAATGTACTGCTCCAACAAATCCCACCGAAAACGCTCCAAAAAACGGAACCGTTCATATTGGAACCCGCTAGAACAATACGCCTAGTAAAGGTGGATAACACAGTGATACAAAAAAAACTAAAGTAGAAATACCTGGGAAATGGTACTATTTTCCTGGTAGGCGTTGTTGAGTACAACAAGAATCTGCTTTTGAAATTTCCCAAACACCCCCAAAATCTTGAAATCCGGTTAAAAAACCGGTTTTGCGTACCTTTGCGCGCTTGTAAGCCTGTAAGTCAGTTGATAATCAACCGATTTTCATTTTCTCACCGGATTTAAAAAGAAGAAACCTAGACCTTTCAAACGATATCTTTATATTTAAGAAAATTTGAGAAGTCTGTGTGTATTTGTCCAGCAAACAGATATTTTTTTAATTTTTTTCGCCATTTTGCAACTTCGGCGATGATTCCACACATTATTTTATAATGGAACCGTACTATTCTTTGATTGATTCAAAAGGGACGTTTTCTAATAAGTAAAACGCAATTTTGTTTTTAAAAATCCAGTAATTATTGACTGAGTTATTGAAGTTTTTATTAAAACCAAAATTTTGCAAAAATACAAGTATTGGTCATTGAACTCAAAAATGTTTGCAGGTCCGTTTTTTTTTAATTCAGCATCATGTGTTTCTCTTCGAAGTGACCAGCAATATTCTGAAATCATTTTTACTTTATTTTTTCCTTCAAAGCGTTTTTCAATTGTAGCCATTTCTTGGTGAAAATGTTCGCCTTGTTCATCGCTGAACTGACCCAGGTTGTCTGGGAAGAAGTCCAAGTGCGAATGCAGAAAATGAATTTTTATGGACATGTTGCAGCCCATTCCACCATACGCACCCAAAAATTCATTAACAATCGCGACATAGTCGTCGCTTCTGTGATTACCAAGAAAATTATCACATAGTGCAACAAAACTCTTCCAGGCACGTTTTTCAACAGAACTTAACTTGCTCATAAAGTTTACATCTCTCATAATTTGACGAATTTGAGGTCCAATGAAAATACCTAAAATTCATCAAAACAGATAAAAACTATGAAAAAAGTACTACATATGGAAACAAATAAATTAATACCTCCTTTTATTTTGCCTTCACTTAGTTTTGGGAACACCGCTTTAAGATGACAAAAAGCGTCGCTGTTTACATCCAGTTTTTTAACAAATTGTTTCATGTATCCCAGCTTTAGATGCAGTGGTGGCAGAATAACATCCTCAGCTTTGACTAATGGGATGTTTAACCCTAGAATACTAATCATATTTTGCTGTACGTTAATACTAAACATGAGTAAAATTTACTCACTTGCTCTTTTTTAATAAAACCAAAAATTATCAAGTTTCAATAAATAGGAAATTGCACATATTTATTAATATAACTATTTTTTATCATTTTATATACTCAAAACAAAAAAATCATTTGAGTACTATTATAATATTTTACATATGACATTGGAAGCCACAGCAGGTTGATTCGTCGCCTGAAAGTTTCGGAATGGTACAAAGTCAAAAAATATTTTTTTTTCTTTTTATATTTATTTTCACTTAAAGACAATTTTTTAAACAAAATGAGTTTTTAAAAATAGTGACAAGTATGAAAATTAATAATTTTTATCGACTTTATTCATGTGCCGCTCGAGTAAAAACGAGTTAAGAAAGCACTTTTTGCTACTAAAACACAAATCGTGTGTTTAAATTTTCATTTTTTTTTACTTCTGATGATAAAGAAGTATTAAACTAAGAAGAAAATAACAATTTATAAAAATAACATAAACTTATTCAATGGCAAATAAACAAATTATAAGATGACTTCAAGTCTTTTGATTTCTCATATTATTTAGGTATCATTTCAAAACAGAAATTATTAAAAAAATAAATAAATAAAGAAAATATAAAAATAAAATTCTCAAGAATTTTATGAGCCTCCACAATTTTGGCAATATTTAATTTGGTGTTCTCCGCATATAGGACTTTTACAATTGTAGCATTGTGTCGTTGTATAACGCCTTTTTTTATAATCACAAAACTTGCAATATTGTCTCTTACCGAGTTGAGGTTCACAATTTTCTGAGACGTTTTGTGTATTAGAACTTGCCAAAATCCTATTAATAGATGATTTCAACTGGGTTCTTTCTCATAGTAGGTTTTTCGACTCTCTTTTCGAGATGGGGATTTATTAGTTCGTTTGCTAGAGCAAACATAAAGTCGATCCTGTTGAAGGGTTTTTGCTGGTTACTTTTTCTTCCCTTACAAAAATTTGCAACATAAATTACATATGAATTTATACAACCCATATTGAGCATTGCATAAAAAATGCATAAAGGCCATCTTCTTGTTTTTCGGCCACAGTTCATGTGTCCACACATTTGATCAAATGTATCTACGGCTCCTTTTGTGGCATTGTATGCATTTATTATCTCTGGTTTTTTATTTGTAGGGTTGATTTCTGCTTGAATGTGCATTGAAGACAACAATGTAACTATTTTGTTTCTTTTTGGTTTGTAAGAAACGATTGTAGCTTCTTCGCTAAAAAGAAACATTGATGAATTAACACGCCGATTTTGAAAGTTGATATCACAAAAATCAGAGGGTAGTTCACGTTTGTTCTTGCGGATTGTACCCAAAATAGTTATTTTGTAATCTTGTCCTAAAAGTTTTTTTGCTAGTGGTACGCTGGTGAACCAATTAGCCATCGTCAAACTTCTATTTACTCCTTTTATGGACTCCACTAACTTCAAAACATAGTACTCAGCTAAAGGTTTTCCATGAGTTTGGACATTTTTTCCCAAGTATACTTCAGCGTCAACCATATATTTGGTTGCAGTATCACAAACCATTACAATTTTAATACCGTACTTATTTGGCTTGTTAGGCATATACATCCTAAAAGGGCATCTTCCCCTGAACCTAACAAGCTGTTCATCTATTGTACAGTAGCTACCCGCCTTATAGTTTGCTTTGCATTGGCTTAGGAATATGTCCCAAATATCTTCGATAGGTGCAAATTTTGATTGTTGTCTACGCGTGTTCCTGGTTTCACGATCATCAAATCTAAGACAGTTTAAGAGGAATCGAAAGCGCTCTTTTGACATAGTAGAACGGAAAGTTTCACCACTGTAGCGAATATCAAAGAGCTGATTAGCATTCAAGTGGTTACTTTTAAGTGCTGCTGATAAAATGATAAGACCAAGAAGCGCTTCAAGCTCCGCAATTTCCAAATTTGCCAATGTAGATGTTTCACGAGTTTTGTACCGCAGTCTTTGAATCGATATTTCATTATTTGTATACTGGAGTACCTTTTGTAGTAAATTACTTTTAAAAAATAATTTATAACACTCTCCTGGTGTTTAAGCCTTATTTGCAACAGCTGTAGGCCCACATTTTATGTGGACTATATTTCGGTTGGGTATCTTACCTTGCGATGAATGAACTGGACTTGTTTTCCAAACAAACGCATCTTTATGTCCTTTGCCCATCATTTCAGTCAAACTTGACTCATGAATGTATTCGTGATCATATTGCTCGTCCCTTCTGACCTGCTTACATGGAGGTTCCAAGACTACTGATGGACTTTCTACATGGCTTGTAGATGGTAATTCAGTTGTAAAAACATTAAATAACTGATCATCCAAATTCTCTTCTGAAATGAAATTCGTTTCATTTTCACTTTCTGGATCACTTTGCTCTTCAACTGCATCTTCTTCTTCACTGTCGCTGCTTTCCAACAAAACAGACAGAATTTGGTTTTCATTGAACCGAGCCATTTTTCTAGTAAAATCACCACCAATGAAAAAAATAACACCGTAAATACTAAACATGAGTAAAATTTACTCACCTGATTTTTGCAAACAAGCTTGTATGCTCCGACAACGAACTGACCTGCCACAGATATTCAGTGCGAATGAAAGAAAAATATTCAAAGCAAGCACTTCAGAGAGCGCGAGCGCATTTTAATTGTAACTTCGGAGATATGATCGTTTTTTTACGAGGAGTGAGTAAATTTTACGTAGATTAGTACTCTAGGGTTAAAATGTTCTTCCTGCCTATTTGATGCGACTCACGAGTTGACCATTCTTTGCGATCATAGCGATTCGGTGCGCGACTATCCCATTCACAAAGATAGCACGGATGTTTTGTATTACCACCTTGCATACCAAATAAAATTTTCAAAACTGACGAGCCGGAGTATTTTTTCCATCACTTCGTAAGTTTCCTTTGTGTTAGTCGCATATGCGATTGGAACTGATGGTAACAGATTTTCGTTATGCAGTAAAACAGCTTTCAAGCCTAGGTATAACATTACATATTTCATATAAAGGAGTAAAAAATCACAAATTTCTCCAACAATACTGTGATTATAATCTGTGTGCGAAAGGCAATACTTTTTAGTACTAAGGAGCATCGCACTGATTCTTCTTAGCCGCCTTCTAGTCCCCCAGAAAACCTACAAGAAGAATTAAAAATGGGTAAAACCCCCACTTTCCCTGTATGATTAATTTGCCTCTGTAGACAAATAATCATTTAATTTTTCATCCATAGTCACTCACAAGCATGCGGTGACTAGTGGACCAGAGGAGGATATGTAGTGACCCACGGTAACGTGAGTCTACTACGGAAATGTTAGTGCCTTGGGGCGTGAAGTATCAACCCTTTCCCATTCCCCTATTAAACTACTTTTTTGTTAGTAACTAACAATGTTTTTTCATTATAATCTTAATCTAACTTACTTAATATACTTTAAAAACTAATTACACCATTGTGGAATGTCGAAAGCTCGAGGCCCGAATGTCAATAGAGCATCTACCAATCCCGATCACGATTGATAAACACCCCACCGCCGTCCCACCACAGGAAATGAAGAACCAACACAGAACTTAGTGCTGCCTGTCCATTCCCCACAACAATCGCCCCCGACGAACAGACAAATAAAAAAGTTAAAAATTCAACAAACCCCCAGAAGTTGGTCATCATGGGCCCACCCTCAATCAAAAATCCTTTTGGCCATTACAGATTTTTGACTGTTTATCTTCCTAAAGATACAACTAATAACTGCAACAACGCGACTGCTTGCTGCACTAGGACGACTTCAGTACGACTGACTACTGCTGACAACTTAAGACGACTGACTCGCTGTTCAGTGCTGACTGTGCTGTTCATTGCTGACTGTGCTCTCTTTTACATATACATCTAATTAAGCCGCGTCGAACAGATGTGTGCCACCTTCATCGTCCACTCTCTTTCTTTTATTTAACAGTTTTTTTTTATGTTTCAAAAGGCCCGCTGTCTAGAAGAGGCTGCGACCTTTGTGAAACTCGTTCAAATTAGCTATTTCTAACCATTTTTCTAACCAAAATTTCTAACCATTCCAATAATTTCCAATAAGTGGAAATTATTTCCAATACATAATTAAAAATATGCCTTGTCAGTATGTACATTTTAATTTACATATTGACATTTTACTTTCCCCTTAGCGGTACGTAATCACGTACACTTTTCATGCTACGTAGTTGCAGGCAAGGCAATATGCAACATGCGCTCGTGGAGATTTTTTCCTCCCAATTCTCGCATTTCTGTGAACAGCTGGGTTGGGCGTCGGTCACCCAACTCACATTCAAATAATAGTTGCCGGATTTTTCTTGTTCGGAGGCACTGAACACCTCCAACAGCTTCTCTTTTAAACCAACGTATTTTTCAGCCGCCGGTGGCTCGCGCACAATTTCGCTCACTTGCTTAAGGACGCCTTTCTCGAGGGCACCCACGACTGTATAGAACCGCTCTGATTGAAATGCAATCTATTGTAGTGCACTTCAATCTAAATATTGCTATAACACTAACTTAACACATTTATTCCATGCACTTGTTATTTATAAACATTTAACACATAAAGATCTAGTCTACAAACTAACATTTCTATAAACGTAGCCTAAGCACATTTATTTAGCAAACAAACAAAACAAACACATAACTATTGTTTACATTCTTATTCACTTGCACTTTATGTTTACATAACTACACTACATAACTACATTACAATGACTACATAAACTAATATTCTAATTAGTTACAATTATATTAAATAAGATATATATTTAATTTTGTATTTATTTTAAGTTAAAAAATACAGTTACTTGGCTTTATAAGCCGAAGAAAATCTGAAAATAAAATCACTAAAGTTTTGAGCTTTAAACCAACAGATCCTTTTTATTTTATTTCTAAGCGCCTGAATGCACTTTTGAGTGACGGCGCAAAGAAATTTTTTTTTAAACTGGTCAGTAGCGCTCTTAAGCGCTGGCAATAATATTATACGCGTATATTTAAAATAACCGCGTAAAAATTTAATGCACGTAAAACGCGTAAGCCGCGTATTATAAAAAGTCGCGCGTCCAACATTACACTATAATAGGATTAAAACCATATTCACCCCAATACGATCGAACGCTCGGGTACTTAAAAGCCGACATATAGTAATTTATTCCCATAAATCGTTTGATCTCATCTGGCGTGGTATTCAGTGGTTTATCAACGTTTTTTTGCATCGCGTACAAGTTGCTCTGTTCGACGATATTTGAAATAATATCATCCGTCATGAAAAAAGAAAAAAACTGAATCGGTGAGTTCAATGCTAATATTTCTGGTGTCAAGTCATCATTTCCTTGAAATTTAACACAATTCGAATACAACTGAAGATTTGTTTTTCGCCACAATGGTTTTTTAAAAACATTAGACTCTTTGTCAATCGATACGCCTTCAAACATTGTCGCATATTCTCGCCATCGGGAACGATCACCAACAATAACTGGGTCTTGTACAATAGCTATAACAAATATATGTCAATACAGACCAAAAATAGGTTTTATTGTAAATTATCACCTTGATTTGATACAGTGTTCGCTTCAATACTTAAATTGCCTGAATCGGCATTAGCCATTTCGACATCGCTCACGTCTACTGCAGAATTGTCTTGAATATCTTCCAACACTTCACTGTCTCCATGTACATATCCTAAATTTTCATTACGAAAAACAGACTGAAAGTCGAAATCTGGGTCATCCATATCGTCAGCAGAAAAATCACCATCATCTTCGCTTTCCGACCACGCAATTGAATTGACGTACTCGGAAAGCTGTTCATCTGTTCGAAAATCACGAATTCTTTGCGCGATTTCTGCCTAATAAACTAAAAAAAACACAACATAAGCAATTCTGTATAACTTCATATAAGCATAATTTCGAAGTCCCGGAGCCTGACGGTTCCGCAAAGAACCAACTAAAAATTGGTACAAAATCTAGTTAAATATAAAAATTAAATCACCTCAAACGTTCACAATACCTTTTAGACACTATAACGATCACGGGAATATTTTTTTTAGCTTCGATTTAAACGAATTTAACACAAAAATAATTTTTGTAAAGTTCGCGATTTCACAAAAGTGCTTTTTCTCGAGGTTGTGTTACACTACTAACCAGACACGTGTCAAATGAAGTTAACTGCAAGTGGCGATCTTCTCAAATGGTGGCGTCTACACCAATAAACATTTTTAAAGACCCAGCGGGAAATTTAAAAACAAATTGCTAACAAAGTTATCATTTTTTGTGGTTGGTTCCTAGCGGTACCAGTAGGCTATTAACCCTCTAACCGGCAACTTTCTAATAACGATCCAAAATGGTTGGGAATTTTTTTCTAGCATAATTTCGGCATTAGAAACTTAATGGCATCATCCATTTGTCATTTTGATGTTTCTTTTGCCCTTCAGGGAGGAAAAACGGAACAGTGCCTCGAGGCACTCATATCGGTTTAAGCCAAAAAGTTGACACAGGTGGAAAATTTTCAGTGTATAGTTTTATTACAAAAAGTTGAAGAAAAGAACAATAAAATAAAAAAAATTTGATTACTTCTGCGTGTGGTATTCAAAGAAGCAATTTTTTGCGGCAGAGCAACATAAATGTAAATTGCATACTTCGCAAACACACTGAGTTTGCGACGTTTTGCAAAGTTTGCAATATTTTTTGCCACCTTTCTTTTGAAGCCATTTCGGAAGGTGGTTGTTTCCGCTAAAACGAACGTCATCAACAGGATGACTAGCTTTCTTGCCAACACTCAGAGCACCAGGTAGCGGTTCTTCTTGTGGAGTAGATGGTGGATTTGTTGAAGGTTGCAATATAGTTTGTTTGATAGATGGACGGCCCACCGAACGCCTCTGATTGTAGCATACAAGACCAGCAGCGATTTGTTCCCGAAATTCAGGTAACTGCAGCATTTTTCCTCCTTCATCAGATACATTACTAGAATCATTAAACTTTTCCAGATAAATTCGGTGGTAAAGTATGTAAGCGTTTGTTGCAGTCATATCAACGAAATGGTAAAAAATGCGTGTCATTGCATCACGTGTCTTGGCTCTTACATGGTATCGTCCCATTAATCCGTCCATTAGGTCGACGCCGCCCATATGACTGTTATATTCGTGAATGATTTGTGGGCAATCGACTTCAATGTGCTGCTTTTTCTTTCGATCGTAACGTTTAGAATTAGAAACTTGTTCATTCGGGTTTTGTCGAGCGAATGGCTCAACACCTACATAAGTCGAAGCCAGCCTGACCGCTTTATTGTCTTTCCACAGAACACAATTTATATTGATGCCATATACTGAGCCCACAAACTCCTTTGAGAATCCACGCTCTTCTTTTGCTACAGCACTATCTAACGGGAGCTTGCAATTTGGTATGCGATTCACCCGAATTGTGCCAAGACCAAAAATACCACGGGCTCGCAAGTAGACCAGTAACGGCAATGACGTATAGAAGTTGTCAAAGTAAATGATGTGGTGCATAAAGTCGTTCACAGTTTGGGACAAACGAATGACAACGTTTGACGAGCTGCCCAGATCTGGACAATTTGGAAGAACAATGTTGTCACCCGCGCCATTATAGATTTCAAACCGATATGCATAACCAAATGAATCACATAATACAAACAACTTTATCCCCCACTTGTGCGGCTTGTTTGGCATATATTGTCGTAAATGATGCTTCATTTTTGTTGAGCACATTTGTTCGTCGACACTGTCAATAAAAATAATTCGTAAGAATCGAGTTTGATGCTTTAAAATATTCAAAGGCTTACCAAAGTCGGGCATGTTTTGGGATGGAATCAAAGCGCTCGTTGAGAAGGTTCATGAAATTCCGAATCCGAAACAAAGGGTCATAGCCTGCTTGACCTTTTTTGACTCTTTCACCTTCATCTCGGAAACACAGATATCTCTTTATCGCTTCAAACCGTTTCAGGGGTATTGTATTGCAAATGGGATTGAATGCATTCTTGCCCCAATAGCTTTCTAAGTTCGGGTAGCGATAGATAGACATGTATAAATGTACACCGATGTAATGGCAAATATCTTCGACATTCACATTGAATTTCGAGTTGATGTCCTGACTTAGAGCACCGGTGGGTTCCACTATTGGTAGTGGTGAACGGACTCTCTTGTTTTGAGCTGGTGAGGAGATCAATGTCGTAGAAGTCGATGGAATCGTATCTGTCAATGGAATGATTTCTTCATCGGTAGAGATAGTATCCTTGACTGCAGAATTATTCAATGAATAATTGACTGCCTCGGTGATGAACATGTCACTCGAATTCATATCCCGAAGGCATTGGGATATGAAATGTTCGTTCTCTGGACTTATTTCGTCTGGCTCAAAATTTGGATCATGGAAATCATCGTCGCTGCTAAAATCTTCCTCATCACTCTCCACAGATTCCATAAACTCAAGGATTTATTTGTCCGATAACTTCGACAATTTCACACGCGACATCATGCGACGGTTTCCGGACATTTTTATTAAGCTATTTTATAGAAAAGCAGAGAAAATAAATATAGAAAAAGGTGCACAAGCGGAAAAAAGCACCAAACAGAATACGCAATACAAAATTCGAAGAGCAAAAAAAGTTCGCGCCGAACGACAAGAGTGCCTTGAGGCACTGTTAGTTTTTTTGCTCTAAAACATAAAACTAAATATTTATCAACACAACAAATGTGTAACAATGAAGTTTATGAACTAACCTTTCCGTGAAAAAAATTCTTCAACAAAAGACAAACGGTTCATAATATAACATTCTAATTAGAGAGAGAAATGTTGCTAACAGTATGATAGAGAGCATTGCATTCACTTGCATAACGGTAAATTACATCTTCATATGTAAAATGTGATTTTTGTGATGCTTGCCCTGAGGCACGCTTACTGGTTAGAGGGTTAAGGGTTAATACGCAGTTTTGCGAACTGCGCCTCTTACTGTAAACACCATAGGTCTGGCGAATCGTGCCAGAACTGCGGTGTTTGTACCACCACCCGGTTTGCTTCGTACTTCCTTTCACCAGGTGCAGCGGTGACCGAACCACCGACTGCTCCTTCCTCGGAGCCGACCTCCGGTGCACAGTCGTTTTCATTTTTGCTTTCCATGTTTATTTTCCCGCACAATTTTTAACCTTAATATTTTACGACAAATATTTGCACTTCTCAAGAATCGTTTGTAATGAATTTTATCACAAAATCGTTTTTTATAATTTATATAAAATTGGTTTTTATACTTGTCACAAACGCGTCTTCAATTTTTGGGGTCACCAATTGTGGCATGTATTAAAAAAGAACACTTAATTGTTTTGTTAACTTAGTCAAAATTTTATTTACAATTATTTTACAATGTTCCGAATATTACCGCGCGTTACGATATCTAATCACCAACTAACTAAGTCAACATGGACCAGAGTCCATGCCACCAAAGTGTATTAAATATGCGCTGCAGTAAAAATAACAACGCTGCAGCGCACCACATAGCG
Source organism: Dichetophora obliterata (assembly GCA_963920525.1). Taxonomy (NCBI): domain Eukaryota; kingdom Metazoa; phylum Arthropoda; class Insecta; order Diptera; family Sciomyzidae; genus Dichetophora; species Dichetophora obliterata. Next base: position 191,465,375 of record OY986438.1, read on the forward strand.
ATAACCACGATCCACCCTTTGCTCATGTTTTTTATTATTATCTAGCATACAAAAAATCAGCATTCATAACCACTCGCTTCGTCACCAGCGCTAGTGCCGAAACGAGAAACGTTAAGATAACAAAATGCTGACGTCGCATTATCCAGCTAACACTGGCTGCGCGCTAGCCAGTATTTACATTATTTGCATAATTATTAAGATGAATTTAGATTATACTGTTGTGTTGATGTGTAAGTTTCTGCTTAATTGTTTTTTTAAGTATTTTTTAAAATACACAGCTATGTAATGTAACATAACTATAACTATAAAAACAAGACATATTATTTCAATAATGTTAATTGTGTCGGTTTCGTTGCTGTTACTGCTGCTGTTGTTGTTGTTAGCGTTCATCATCACGATCTCTTCTTGCACCATCTTTGCGTCTTCTGTTTGTGAGTTGACTACCGCTCCTCATGTTGCCAAAATAGTGCCCACGAAAGGAACGTACATTTATTCTATTTTTTTGTGTTGAGCTGCTTGCGGATTTTGTCAATTTCTGCCCATATCGCAGTTGAGATGTCCCAGCTTGGTTGTTGTTCTTTTCGAGTGATGGCCAAAAGGTACGCCAGGCGTTTGCCAAGTTTAACTTTTAAGCCAACGCGCTTTTTTTGTATTTTCGGTATGTCCACTTTTGGGCATGCTGTCAGCTTTTCTTCGGTTCGTTGGAGTTGGCGTTTTCGGTACTCGTTTATCGTCAGTGCCTTTGGACCGATGCGTAGTGGCACATAGACTGGAACAGGTATTTTCGGTGCTATTGTTGTCGGCTGCGGAATGTACTCGTCCATCAATAAAATTTCGATGCACCATAAAATGTATTTTACAGGACTCCAAGTCGGAGTGGCAGGATTGCCATGTAACGGATTTATGTTTTGAGACTGTTGTTTTGAATTTAAGTCAGTGGCAGAGTTTGCCTTCACTGACGACTAATTTGTTGCTTACTTGGACAGAGTCCAAGGCAAGAGGAGAAGTTAAAGTAATCAAAACAAGACAGAGATCTGCCTACTTGAGTTGCTAGTTTAAAATCTGCTCTTTATTGGTGGCCAGCTCGGCTCTTTTAAACCTTTTGACAAAGTGTTATACTAAATTATTAATCTATAGCTATTCTATATTTACTAATTAAAATACTTATTCTTAACCTTGCGTTTCATTCTTACACTTGAATTATAATTCCCAGAGGGATTAAAATAAAATATTTCTGGGTTGACGAATGAAATTTTAGGCACAGTCGTAAAAATTGAGTGAGTAATGAAGACGCACTCAATTCCAATGAGGAGTGTTCACAACATTCGCATGCATTGAGTGCAGCGCAACGGCTGCTTTCACCTGCGTTGCGTAGGTTTGTACGCTCATTATATCTTACCCGTTCGATGCGTCGAAGTTCGATCATAATTTTCGCTGCTGCTGCTTGAAACACCTTCCATTTTTGAGGTGTATCGCACATGTGGTGAACAATATTCCTTAAAGTGGGGAATATTCACACCAAAAGCTTCTGTCAGTTCAGCTCGCTCTGCGTTAAAGCGTAGGCAGTTGAAAAGGATATGCCGAGCATCTTCAATTTCACCCGGACAGTTTGTGCAAAATGGGTCTTCTTCATGCTTAAATCGGTGGAGGTACTGTTTGAAACATCCATGACCGCTAAGAAGTTGTGTCACATAGAAGTCCACTTCTCCGTGCTTCCGATTAGCCCATTTTTCCACGTCTGGGATAAGGGAAAAGGTCCATGTTCCGTTTTGAGACTGCTCCCAGCGACGTTGCCAACACTCATTGCTGCGCCGTCTTTCGTCAGCCTTTGATGCATTTTCACCAGCCTTGTATCAGCGCTGGAGTTCACATGCCAGTATATCGATCGGTGGCATAGCTGCTATTACACCAATAGCGTCATCTGAAACTGTGTGGAACGCACTAGCGACCCTCAATGCGCTGAGACGATAAGTCGCCCGAATGCCAGATATGTAGAACGACCTTTGCGTAGCATCCGCCCATACTGGTGCTGCATAAAGCATGATGGAGCTCGTAACATTTGCTAGGAGTTTTCTTCTGCTAGATCTAGGTCCACCGATATTCGCCATGATGCGCGAGAGTGCACCATTGGCATTCGATGCCTTTTCGCTAACGGACATTAGGTGGTCTTTAAAAGACATGCGTATGTCAATTACAACACCAAGGTAACGCAAATTTGGTTGTGAGGTTATAATATACTCTTCTGCTCTGAGGATGAAACACTCCCTCACTTTACGTGAGCTCAGAAGAACCGCCTCCGTTTTTTGCGCTGCAAACTTAAGATCAACACTTCGCAGCCACGTCGTAATTCTTGAAATCGCTTCACTGCATGATGATTCTAACGTGTGAAGGTGCTTTGTTACTACAACCAGGGCGATATCATCCGCGTAGCCTACCAATGAAGTATTCTCAGGGAGACCAATACGAAAAACATCATCATACATAACGTTCCACAAGGTTGGTCCCAATACTGAGCCTTGTGGGACACCCCGGGACACTTTGTACCGCTTGACGCCATCGTCAGTGTCGTAAAGCAGCATTCTGTTGATAAGATAATCGGCGATAATTCGAAAAGGTACAGCAATTGTACCGACGGAAATACCAATCACCAAGAAAAAACGAGGTGGCGCAAAGGACACATAATATCTAATGTACCACAAAACGAAGAGCAACCTTCCACATCCAAGAAACCCACCCACACAGCATCTAGCGTCCCAGTTTGTACCCCTACGGGACGAAAGGAAACGATCGCCAATATAACATGGCGATCCTGCAGCTCTAATCTGGAATCTAATTATACTGATGGAAGAATATATACCGCAGAAAACAACGACATCAGCAGCGAACAGCCCAATTCCAGTCTATATACCACAACGAATCGGTCCGAAAGCAATTTCAATAGACGAATACAATAAAAGACAGTTGCGACGAAAGGAAGGAGAGGATTGGAACTAGTAACTATTGCAAGAACTTGTTGCACATTTTTGCTGATCATCATGAGCTGGTCTGGAATTTGTGAAAGAGTATCTGTGGTAGTAGTATTTTGGCAGGTACTAGGAAAGAGTTCTTTATTATAGTTGCCTGACTCGACAATATACTTGACATAATTATTCTCTGCATGTTTATAAAGAACTGAGTCAATTTCTCTTCTCCTTCTGATCTTAATGGTGCATTGCGAAATTGGAGTTTGTAGGGGTCTAAACTCATGCTTATCCCCGGATAAGGATTGAGGAATTTTTCAGTAAACTTTTTCTTCAACTGTGAAAAAGTAAATTTATCAGAATTAGATGTCTCTGTGTTCTCTTCCTCTGAAGAATCGCTACTTTTCCCTGTCTTCTGCCTCTTAAGCCCTCTCCTCCTTCCTCCGTCAACTGCTCCAAATCCTGTTAAGTTGCAGTGACACATAGTTTGAGAGCACATCTCACAGATTGGCATTTGAGTTGAGGCTTTCAGAATAAGTTCACCAAATGATGGCTCAGGGTGATTACCTTTCGCCGGTACATCCTGATTTATTTCTTCATTATCTCCATTCGAAGACCCTGCATCCATGTACTGTTCAGTGAGCCCAGTCAGAGCTTTGTAGCCGTCTTTAGAGTAGTTGGAGGGATGTGGCCTGTGTCGGTTTCCAGATTTGCATGCATCAATATGCCTGGCTAGGGATAATAATGGGGTTCGCAACAATTGCTCCCCCAATATAGCTTGAAGAGTTCCCTTGAATGAATGGATACCTGTGTGAAGTTTGTATTATTTTGCCCCATGCAGAATGCATCCATCATCTCTTGAGTTGATTCACTGAGATGGTGGTCCTCACTCAGGTATAGTGTTATTAGTGGGGTAAGGATTTCCACTACATTCCTGCTGATGTCTTCTCTGTTGTTTATGGACTCTAATGTGTCCTGTAGTGTCTCCATTTTTTTGATCGATGCTGACTAATTTGTGTTTGTGATGAGGACTTTGAGGATTCTTTCCTTTTTGAATACTTTGTTGTATCTTTGTATAGGCTTCTTTAAATTCTTTATTTGTATACAATTTGAATATTTTATCATTGTTGTATCCCGCATGCATTTTTAAATTATTATGTTTAGATTGTGGGTTTGATGTCTTTTTACCACAAATAAATAACGCAATTGAAATTTATAGTTAAAGCTTTATTTACAACTTAAAATAGTTTAAACGATTACAATTTGATTAGAAGTACAAAATTATTATGCAGCAAACTTAGCTGTCGTCTTAACAAGCGCGCGATGGAAATCGTTGGTCACAATATGATGCGTGACTCCTGACCGAGGTGCCGTAACCGCCTGGCGCATGACAGTAATGTCTTTGTATTGCGCGAGAATGTTGGCAAACGGGTCATTTATATTAAATGTAAAAAAAGTTGGCTTACCCTTCTGAGCTGCGACGCCTGATATCTGATGGCTGGTTTCACAATCGACCAATGTGCTGTTACGCATGTCGACGAGTAGCCCAAATTTTTGCAGGAAATCAGCTCCAATAAGCGGGGATTTAACGTCCGCAATTACGAAGTCCCAGGTAAACTTCCTTCGAAGGCCAAAATCAAGGGAGACTCTCTTTGAACCATAAGTGGCAATATGCGAACCGTTGGCCGCAAACAACTTAAATTCGTGTGGAGCATTGTAACGCTCTGCTCCACTCGGTGGAATGACTGACACGTCGGCTCCCGTATCGATGAGGAACCGCCTGCAGGTTGCAGCGTCAGTCACGTACAGACGACTTACATCAAAGTCGCCACCGGAGTCGTCTGTAGAAAGTGGCTTGCTTATTGGTTTTTTGCCTTGTACGCGCAGGGCGGGCGACATGTAGAAGCAAACGGGCCGAATTTGCGATGATGCCAGCATATTGGGTGTTGGCCTCTGCCGCCCCTGCGTCGCGTAGCTGGTAACTGAGGACTTCGCGGGCGAGTAAGATCATCATGAGCTGCTGTGCCGTGTCGCAAAGGTTGCGAGGGATCGGAGAAACGTGGTGGGACCGGTGGCAGATGGGCGGTCCTCGGTGCAGGTCGCACATTAGAACTGGTGCGTAGCCGTGGCGGATCCGCTGTCTGTCCATACTGGTTGGCTCTACCCTTGCCACTGTACACAGGCATGGGCTCGAAATCCTGATCAAAAAAATACTCAAGAGCAGGCCCGGCGGTTCGCGTTCACCCCGTGTGGGTAGTACGTCTAACAAAAAAAGAAACCATCAGACCGTTTGGTTAAATAAACATGAACCTTTTTTATATACTTGTTTTATTATGTAATTATTTGGTCAGAGCAAAAACAGCACTTCTTTTAGAGCATTTGGAAATGAATTGATTTAGTAAAGCATTTAAATTAATTTTTTCACATTTTTCTGAATAAACATGTAAAATTGTTATGTGATTTAAACGATTTTGTAACATTGTTGCCCTCAGATACGTCTTAAGACGCCGAAGTACGGAGAAACTTCTTTCATTAGAACATGACGACCCTGGTATCGTCATTAGCAATCGCACAAAACGCACAAATTCTGGGATGAGGCCTGCACACCATGCATATTTTTTGAGGAAGTCAATAATCTCTTTCAACGAATTTACTTCTTCTTTTTGTCTCTTCAATAACTCCATGAACATTTGCTTATCGCTCATGAGTCTTTCTTTGTCGAAGTCTTTATAGAAGCTTATGATACTGTCGACATCGTCGCAATCACCCACAGCGAATCTCTCTAATGATCTAAAAAAAATCGCAGAGTCGTTTCCGAAGCGACTTTTTAGCGACACTATTATCGAAAACTTCGAAAAACTGTTTTCTATAAAAATCTTCTGGTGTTTTGAATCGAGAACATTCACCACCTCCTTCATCAAGGCGTTTCGGCGGCTTGCGCTGACGTGGAATTTGTGGCTCGTCAAGTTCCAATTCATCAACAGCTCGAACGCTTTTTTCCCATATAGCGTGAAACTTTGTATTGCGAGATCCACACAGAACGTCAGTTACTGCTTTAATCTTTTCATGTGATTCGATCATACAGAGATCAGAATTTTGTAAGTCTGTGTTTAATATTTCTATGCGATCAAATATGTCAATCATCGTACTTAGTAAAAAAATGCACTCAAACGACGTCATATAGTCGAGAAACCCTGATGCCTTGGCTGAGACCGAACTATCGATGTCTTTATCTACAGAACGATCATAAAAAATGGTCTTAATTCAGTGTAATTAGCTCTGACAGCCCTCAAAGATTTTATTCTTACTATCCATCTGCAAAATATAAATGAAAATATATACACCTACCGAAAAAAATTTAAAAATTTCTTTATTTTACCTTGTCGGGCAATATGCTGAGAGAGATGGTAAATTAATGTCACTCTGCTTTTGCGCTTGGTTTTGAAATTCCTTAAATTGAGCAAATCGTTTGGGTGAGTCTCTGACAAAATTTATCAAATCTTTCATGGTCCCAATGAATTTACGTGCTAGAAAAACCTTTTCAAGGCAGTCTTGAACAACGAGATTCAGGCTGTGAGCATTGCAATGTACAAATATTGCTCGCGGTTCTTCCGCACATATTCGTTTCTGCAATCCTGAAATTTTGCCGGATACATTTGCTGCTCCATCATAGCACTGGCCCCTCAGTTTCGACAATGGCAAGTTGAACTTAACGAAAATTGTATTTACAAGGTCAAACAAAGTTTTCGATTTTGTGTCCGGCGTGGAAAAAAAACCAATAAAATATTCTTTTATTGGTGTTAAATCATTGGAAACAATTCTGAGACAAATTGATACTGATACTTGCTCAGTTCGTGCGATGTCTGAAGTCTCATCCAATAATATTGAAAAATATTCCGCTTGTCTGATTTTTTCCATTATGTCAGACAAAACATTAGTGGCCATTAGCTCTAAAATTTCATTTTGAATATCATGATGCAGCCATCTGTGGCCTTCTTTTTGCAACCATAATCTCAGTTCCGGAACGTCTTCTGCTCGAGCTTTTAAAATGGAAATAAAGTTAGAATTTACGTCATTGTTATCACCTCTCAAAGGCAATCCTTGTTTTGCAAGGGCTAAAAGCGTACTGAATATTTTCAATAAGGCTTTTCGGTTATCCATCATTTGTTTCAAATGAGCAGTCGATATTTGTTGAACAACGGTAACGCTTGACATGTTTTTAACGCTTCGGCGCAATTAACATGCAAATTACTTGTTGAATGTGATTTAATTCGTTGTGCTCCGTGCTTCCAGTTTGAAAATCCGTCCTCTACCCAAGCTTGCTTAGAATGAACGGAACGCGCATCAAACTTTACTATTAATTTTCGATTGCAGGCCTCCGTGCAGATGGTACAAATTGCTTTGTTTTGATCATTCTGATTAAGCCATGGATATTGTTCTCTCCAATGCTCAAGAATTTTAGGCAACGGTGCAGGTTTTGTAGATTCCACTAAAGAAAAATTTGCACACTTTACCAACTCATTCATTTGCCTTTATTTACTATTTTAAGGGTCAGTCTTAGTCAATATTCAAATTACTTACAATTTTCATTACAGTCTTTTCCAAAAGAGACGCTTTTTGCCACTAAACTGTGCTGCCTTACATCATTGTCTACAGAAATGACATTTGCTTGTTTTTGCCTCACTACAAATTTATCCATTGCTTTTCGATGTTATTTCAACCCTCTTCAAAAGATTTTTTTAGCGGCAAACAGGTTTCGTATGTATTTTTGATTTTATTTTCGTTTTTCTGGTCGCAGTCAGTCAGCTGGCTCAGTGAAGTTAGCTACGATTAAAACCATGGAGTTGCCATATCCTAGCGAAAAATCTTTTAAGGTGTAAAAATGCCCAATTGGTCAATTAAATGAAGATCAGTCAATCGCTGAGTTAAACTGAAGTAATTAATGGTTGGTGAAAGAAAATTAAAAAATGTTTGCAACAAATATGATAAAATTAAATTTTATTGAAAGCATTTTCCGTGTGGGTAATTACCCACCCACAAAAGTCCCGTGTGGGTAGAACTACCCACTATACCCATATTATCCGCCGGGCCTGCTCAAGAGGATCATTAGGTTCGAGTTCTACCGGTAGCATTTTCCTCACTTGGGCACGAGGCTCGCGACGGTGGTGCTGGGATGGCTGGTATCGGCGCGGGTGATCGTGCTCGTATAATGCATCTTCCAATCGATGCAGACGTCTTAGCAGATTTTCGTCTGCGGTTGGCGAGTCCGCAAGTGAAGCTGCTGCTGCTACCTGTCTAGGCCGGTAGGCACCCGTTTCCATAATTTTGTCCGCCAGCGCGGCACGTTGGACGAGCTCTACATTTATCGTCTGTAGCAGCCCTTGCACTTATGGAGGTAAACGGGCGGTCCACAGATTCTCGAGCATTTTGTCGCTCAGATTTTTCCGCCGAGATCGCGCATTTCATTCAATAACTGCGATGGGCGACGGTCGCCCAATTCGCATTCAGAAAGAAGCTGTCGAAGCTTTTCCTGCTCACTCGCACTAAACACTTGCATCAACTTGTCTTTGATGCAGACATACCGATCTGCTGACGGCGGTTCGCGCACTATGTCACTCACTTGGCGCAACACGTTTTTCTCTAATGCGCCCACTACCGTGTAGAAGCGCTCACTATCATTTTTAATTCGCAGTTTTGCGAACTGCGCCTCTATTTGCAGAAACCAAAGATCGGGCGAGTCATGCCAGAAGTTTGGTGTATGCACCGCGACCTTGTTATTCGCGGAAACGGTGGCCTCAGTTACCGCAGGTGCCGGTGGAACAGCGGTGTCCGAACCACCTGCTGCGCCTTCCTCAATTTGGCGAGCAACTTCACTTTGAGCGTCATTTTTGTTTTCTGCCATATTTTTTACTTTTTGTTTTTTTATACGTAAAGTCAACAAGATTTTGTTGCAGTGTTTTTAATTTTAAAGAGATTTTAATAACGCGATTCAAATCACGTCGGGGTCACCAGTTTAGATCCTTTTGAATTGCCTGCAATTTTTCTTGTGCGAAAACTCTGATTGAGAATGATTGAAGTGAGTTACGATGCGTCTATTTTCGGCAATCATTTCCATTACTTCAGGTTGTACCTTCAATGACTCGATTATAACTCTCTGAAGCGAATGAATGAAACATCTGGCGAAATTATACTCCGCCACTCTTTGATCATGTTAGCGCCTCTATCATGGACAAGAACGTGTATTTTGCTTTGTTCAATTTCCCAGCGAGCTGTAATAGTATTAAGTTCATTAAGAGTTTTGTCCTGTGTGAGATCCTGGACACGGTTTCATAGCAAGAATTCCGTGTTGAAGTTGAAATTCTGGTTTCAAATTGTTAAAATTTTCTGGATGTTTGGATTTTAAATGATTGCTCATAGCAGATGTGCCTGAATGAATAAAAGAAAGTTTGTAAATTTGTAATTTTCATTCAGTTACAAGCAAGAAATATCCAAAACGTACCGCCTTTTTCCCTTCACCACCACGAGAAATTTGAAGTTTGCACAATAAACAAGTAGCGAACTCATTACTTTCTTTTTTTATTTCGAAATATTGCCAAATAGGCGATTTTTTTAGTGACGACATGACAAATATACAAATTAAGAAATAATATAATCAAAACAATCAGCTGTTTAATATGTAGGTTTTCAGTATTGCCAGGTTGAAGTATTTAACTCTTTCAAAGTTTGAACCATGACACAATCATAAGGTAGCTTCTTTTTTTTTTTATTTTTTATTTTTTTTTTTATAAACATATATATAATAGTGAAATATTCTCACTATAACCCACAGTAAGAATACTAGTTATCACACTTATGAAAATAACCTCATCTTTTCCAGGTAATTAGTATTTATAGGATAATAATCCAACCAATTTGGCATACATCAAAAACATTCTACACTAGTTATATACATACAAATAAAATAATAAAAAACTATAAACGAATATCTATATAAAGACACATTTTTGAGGCACTAATTTAAAATACTTAACACACTACAGGAATATCTTGATTATTGATTTTTGATATTATAATATCTCAGAGTATAATTTTAGGATTCAGTCTTTTTCCTTGCCGCTGTCAATCGAGCCATGCGCTCAGCAATTGTTTCTGTTGGTTTTTGGTGGGTGCTGGGTTGGCCTATGGTGGCTGCTGGTGTGGGCCTCTTGGAGGTGGAGGGTTGCTCTATAGCTTGAGGAGTGTTTGAAATTATATGTCCCTTACCAAATGGTATAAGAGGATTTGTGCTTGTGATTATTGCAAGGACCTGTTGTACATTTTTGTTGATCATCATTAGTTGTTCCGGGATTTGTGAGAATGTGTCGGGTGTTGAGGAGTGTTGACAGGTGCTAGGAAACAGTTCCTTACTGTAGTTACCTGACTCAACAATATACTTTATAAAATTATTGTTTATTGTTTTTTGCATTCCAATAAAGAATTGAGTGAGTTTTTCCTCCCCCTCTGAGATTAACGGCGCACAACTGCTGCCTGTACGGATCTAGGTTTATGCTGATACCGGGATATGGGGTTATAAATTTTGTGGTAAATTTCTTTTTTAGTTGAGAGAATGTGAATCTATTTGTGTTGGATGCCTCCGAACCCTCTCCCTCTTCTGAAGCATCACTGCTTTCTCGAGTCTTTTGTCTTTTAAGTCCTCGTTTTCGGGTGTTTCCGCCGTCCATGGCCGCGAATCCTTTAAAATTGCATGAGCACATTGTTTGCTTGGAGATAAACTAGAAAAAAGGAGCTTATTGTCAAGGTTACTATTGCTTTTAGCATTTGACGTTTCAGGCAGCTTTGTTGTTGGTTGTTAAACTTGTCTTTTGAGCAGCCATTTTAAAATAAGACTACCTTATGATTGGGTCATGGTTTGAACAATATTTAAGAAGAGAACTAACGCTGAAAAAAAGAAGCAAAAATTATTTAGATTTTATTATTTTATTAATTATTTTTTTTTATGTCAAATGTGTTTTCAACTTTATTTGCCATAAAAAATTGGCAGCACTCCAGCCTGTGGTATTAGAAATCTATACACAGAGAAAAAAATCAAACTCAAATGAGGTTAATTCAACGAAAAACACACGTGATTTGTCTCCAATAGGATTTGAGTTTCTTTTAAACAATATATAGGTTGATATTATTGAAAGGAAGCATTGTTGACTTAACAATATTTTTGTTTCGATTAACATGAAACGAGTTTGTAATTTTTAACAGATGTCACTTTGAAAGAAACATCAAAAATATTTAAACCAAACCAAAAATTGTTAAAAAAATTTAACAAAAAAATGTTCAAACCGAACATACTTTTAGTTTAATTAAACAAACCATGTTTGGGATTAATGACAATGTTCTGCTTTGAATTAAGCTTGGTTCTTGTTGAAATCAAATATTTGTATGTTTGATGTTTTGAAATATGGATTTGCTTAAATTAAATAGTGCTCCTATTTTGAACATGTACATGTTTAAAGATTTAGAACATGCATTTGTTTGAATTGAATAGATAACTTGTTGATATTAAACATTTATATGTTTGATTTTCCTAAAAATACATTTGTTTAAATACTTGTTGATATCAAATTTATATTTTTTTGATATTTGTTACTATTAAATCTGCTTAAAAATATTTAAATTTGAATATTTTATTTACATATCATTTCAAATTCTATTACTTACCTAGTTTATTTTAAGAAACCGTTAAAAATAATAAGCAAAATTTGGTTTATTTTTATACATATTTTATTGTTATAAGCACTTATTTCTAACATAGCTTTTTCCATTATTTATTGTATTATTTATTGTAATGGAGTACTAGTAAAATAAGAAATATTTTTAACATACATTTTATTGTTAATTTTTTTACCTATCTCATACGATTGAAAATGTTGATCAAAACCTGTTATTTCAATACAGTAACAGTAAACATAAACATTTATATTGTCAGTTAAAAGTGACACTATTTTGTACAAATTCATATTCGAAGAAGAAAAGAAAGATAAATAATAATTTTTCAAAAAACTTTCAATATACTTAAAAGTCAAATACTCCGTTCATGATTCAATTATATATAAGGTTAAGTAACCATGAAATTGTTCTCATACAACAACAAAACTTGGATCGCAAAATGTCAAAGTAAAACAAAAAAGAAAAGTAAACAATAAAATAATAATTTCTGAATAGAAGTCAAACTATTGAATTTTAATATCAAATTTGTGTTTAAAATAATTTTTAAACAATTTTCTTGGTGTTTGTGTTTTTGTTACAGCTTCAAAATGCCGAAAAAGTACGCGATTCGCCAAAACTATTGGAAAAAGGAAAACGTTTCCTTTTTTAAAGTGCCCAGTGACCATTTTAAACAAAAACGCTGGATGAATGGAATTTGGATCGGCGAATGTCATAGTAAAAGATAACAACACCGAACAGCTGTTTTTGACATTCGCCAACAGATATGTGCTCTCAGCTTACTCAACCTTATATAATTGAATCATGACTCCGTTTTGAAATTTTTGAAAGGATGAAAGCACAAATCATTAAGTAATTTAAAAAAATTGCTCTTAACTGAGTTTTTATGAACTTTATCAAAAATCTTTCCCAAACAAAACAATAATTCTGATACTGAATTTTTTATTTCGACAAGGTCTTTAGGAGGAATATTGTCTTTCGAATATCGTTTAAGTGAAAATATTAGAATTTTTTTTCTTAAGGTGCCTAACTCATCATCAATTGTTATATTATAGTTATAGTATTATTCTTTAAAAAAACGGATTGGTTGTTTATAGTTGCTTCTGAATTATTGTTTTGTAAATAAGGTAAATCGTAGTTAATAATATTGGAGTTTCTTTTGTTGTTTTCTTTTTTATGTACTGCCAACAAATGGGCCCGAAATGTTTTAATGGAAGTAAAAAGTTGAAAGCATTTTGATTAAACACACTTTATTCTATCAAAATTATTTGAAAAGTGAATAAACCTTAAATGATCTAATAAATTGTTTACAATATTAAAAGATGCCTTGCACTCAAAACAAAAATATTCCATTATTGGTAATAAGAAGCTGTAAACACTAAGAAAATGCTTTTATTTAAATTATCCTTCATCTAGTGAGAATGTGTGGCTTTTTTACAAAAATATTTTTTTTCCATAACTACACAATTCCACAAAAAGACAAAACTACAATTTTGCAAACGTCACATCTTTAAACTAAGATTTTTTAAAGTTGATACGTATAAGAATAATTATAATTGTAAATGTAATTGTGATACGTAAAATCAAAAAAACTTTAAAGCTAACTTTTATATGAAATTGAGGAATTGAGTGAAAATAAACAAATATTTCATTAATATTTATAGCTAACTTTTAAACAAAACAATTTTTTATGAGTATCAACTTTAAAAAATCTTAGTTTAAAGATGTGACGTTTGAAAAATTTTAGTTTTGTCTTTTTGTAGAAAATTTATGAGAGTAATAACCGAAGGTCATGGTTTGTGCAATTTTGTAGTTATGTAAAAAAAATACTTTTGTATAAAAAGCCACACATTCTCACTAGCTGAAGGATAATTTAAATTAAGGACTTGAAATATTTGAAAACAAATATTTAAACAGTCAACATACGTTTTAAGTTTGTATAAAACATTATCAAAAAATATGTAAAAATCTTTAAGCTGATAAATATCAGCACCAACTACAATTATAATTGGTTGAATTGTTAAAGATGATGCAAAGTACTTCTCTTTTAGTTCGATGATCTTTGTTTGGTATTTATTGATGCAGTTAAGGAATAGTGTGAAGCTATACTGTGCATCTGATATTGTAAATTTCCCCGATAATTTTCCTCCTTTGGTTTTGAATCGTGAAGTAGGTATTATTACACTATTCAGGAGTTTCGCTATGATGAAGTCGATGCTATCTAAAAATAAAGATAAACATCGGTTATTATAACATACAATTAAAGTTTCAAAACATTTGATATATACGGAATGCAAAACAAATAATAATAATAATGGTATTCAATGGACGACGTATACTGAAAGCGTATAACTATATGTTTACGCTAAGCGCTTTCACGAACCAACCCTGAATAAAAACTGAGTATATTGCGTAATTATATTAAAAAAAGAACATTCACAAAATTATTTTAAATTTTACAGGAATTTTAGATCCATGTATGGTAACTGCATTTTTAATTTTTTAAATTGTTACATTTAATTGAAATACTGCTTGTCAAAAACAAAATTAAGCCACGATCGCATAATACGCATTATACGTACTGTATACGCCAAGGTTTTTGTGCCGTAAACTGCGTATGTTTAATCCCTTACAATTTTGTTATTGCTAATTATTCTGCCGTAAACTTACCGAACATACACTGTTTTCATCGCCAGTACGGCGTTCATTGAATACCACTAATGTTTTACAACTGTGGAGTTTTTATTTACCTTTATTAGAAATTTGTTTAGAACAAACAAACTCTTCCCTAGATTTTCGGTCCTTTATATTTGAATCATAAAATAATGAAATAGATTTCTTGAAGTCTTCCCAATTCTGAATTAAGTTCATGTCTTTCCCGGTGTATAACAAACTAAAGTCGTACAAAATCTAGAAGTAAAAATGAAATGTTGATAATTGCAGTCTTAAATACTTCCATAAGAGTCCTAACCAATTTGTAACCAAAGGATTGCTTTATTGCAGGCCAGCTGTTCAAAAATTCTATATTGCTTATTAGAGTTTTTAAGTCCCTTTTACGAAGCGGAAATGTTTTCTTCCAAATATCACCGATAGTATTTGAGTCAGTACATATGCTTTGACTTACATCTTTAAGTAAAATATCTTTAAGTTTTTCTAAATCTTCATCTATTTCATCAAGTATATCTTCATTATCAGAAGTTGTTGATGTATTTTGAAAGCTCAAGGATTTAAAAACTTTTCTTTTCTTATTTTTAATATTATGATACTTGTCATATAGTTTTCCTCCCGGATTTTTTCTTCGACCTCTAGGAATAAAGTAATAATCCTAAAAATTGCATTATTAGATTTTTATTTTCGCAAAATAAAAAAGTAAACTTTAACCTCGCTCTCAGACGGAAATATATTTATTATTTGTTGCGATATCTGCACGAAATCATTGCATTGCAAGTTTATATCGCTTGAAAAAATAGTATCCAATAATATTGTTACAATATCCAGACGATGGCATTCAAGCAGGAAATTATTACATTTATAAAACTCTATCACACCCCTTCCTTTTTGACTGTTTTTTAAAGATTTGAATACATTGAGCAGACACTTAATAAGAGAATAAAATATCTATGTTACCTTTATGGTAATGAAATTTTTAAATATAAAGATTGTTTATTATAAAGATATTATCTTTAAGAGCACATGTGTAAAAATATGTTATTATTTAATAACATATAAGGCCTGTTACTAATAACAGTACCCTTAACTCTTTGAATCCTTTAATTTATTAGTTATCCGCTATCGTCTGTCTGCTAGTTACATGTAACCTTGTTTTAATTAAAGTTTTAAGCGGTGATTTCATAAGTAGCATGTTGGATCTATGCCGAGCGTACAGAAACCATTAGACCGCAAACTTTAAAAAACTAATACAGACTACCGAGCCTTACAGCAAACTAACAATTTTATAAGGACATTTTTATTTCATTGCAAGTTTAACACATGTGAATCAAAGATAATAACCTTATTTTACAAACAAGTTTTTCCTGTTTTTTTTTTGTTTGTAAAAATTGTAAAATTAATTTCAGTTTTAGAAAAATGCTATCAAAATTTAAATTTGGGATTTGTAAAAACTACTCCATAAATTATTTATTCACTATTACAACTTTTATGGTTTACTTACTGAGTTAACGGGGCTATTGTACAGCGAAGAGTGTTGGCCTCCTAACCAACTTTCAATTTGGCTGCACCCAGACACTGTCTGATCATCAATATTAAACTGAAAAGAAAACATGTTGATGGAAATAAGTAAATTGGGAAAAAAGTCTACTTAATGAATACTTATTTACATTTTCTTTTCTCCACTTCAGTAATTTTCCCGAAATTCAGCTCGTATTCCTACCACTGGTAGCAAGTCTTTAATGTCTTCGACTGACAGAAACTTCAGTCTTTCTACAGTAATTTGATTATCTATAAGAATTGTATAATACAACAAAGGTATATTTTATGAAAAACGAATACAAAAGAATTAACAACACATACAGATATCGTACCTTTGAGAATAGAAAATATTTCTTGCAGATTCCATTCTTTCAAGAGCACTTGCAAATTTTCTTCATGCTCGCTCATTTTGTTTAAAGTAATACAGATATCTATTATGATGGAAATAAACATATATATTTTATAAATATTGTTATATATTTTCTGTTTTCTTAAAGGCTCTAGGTCAATTTTAATAGTGCCCATAAAAACTAGTTTTGATATACATTCTTTTTAATTTAACCCATTTCAAAGTTTGTTTCAATAAGGCTCTTATTAAAACTCTTATTATTTCTTAAAGGCTCTAGGTCAATTTTAATAGTGCCCATAAAAACTAGTTTTGATATACATTCTTTTTAATTTAACCCATTTCAAAGTTTATGTTTCAATGTTGAATATGTCAAGTTCCCATTGTTTTTCTTAGGGTAAGTAAACTAGAAAAATTTAAAGTTTTTCTTAGGAAAATTCATTTAGAAAAATTTATGAATACGAGATCTCGTGTTCATTTAAAGCTCGTTTACGACTCTTTATTCGTTTGGTATTTATTAAGATATTTCATAAAATAAAAATGTATTAGATTTCAAGTATTTCTACTTGACTAATGTCAACTTCACCAGTTTTTAATAAAAATTTTTACCACAAAGTAATTTTCTTTGATTCTTACGTGAAAAATTTTTTATAAGATAAAAGCAATATTACTAAAAATAGTGCTATTTACTCTGTGAATCCTTTAATTTATTAGTTATCCGCTATCGTCTGTCTGCTAGTTACATGTAACCTTGTTTTAATTAAAGTTTTAAGCGGTGATTTCATAAGTAGCATGTTGGATCTATGCCGAGCGTACAGAAACCATTAGACCGCAAACGTTAAAAAACTAATACAGACTACCGAGCCTTACAGCAAACTAACAATTTTATAAGGACATTTTTATTTCATTGCAAGTTTAACACATGTGAATCAAAGATAATAACTTTATTTAAGAAATTTAAATAATAAAATGGTAAAGTCGCCATGGAGGCGTAGAAATACTTTAAAATTTAGTACGTTTAAATTTGATGAACTTTCTTAATAAAGACCAAGCGAAGAATGATTCATCAACGAGCTCGAAACGAATACGAGATCTCAGATCCATACATTTTTCTAATTGTATAAATTAAAACAAATTTTTTTTAACCGACTTCAAAACAAGAGTTGCTAGAATTTAAAAAAAACACGATCAAGAAAGTATGCGGAATTCTACAAAGGAAGTGTCTCTATAAGCAAAACACTATGTATCGAATAGTATTGAAACTAGGGTACTAAAATGCGTTACAAAAATGGGTGGAGTTATTTCGAAAACTTATCATATTTTCTAAAAAGGAAAATATAAAAACTGACTAAAAAATCACTTCAAAGTTAAAAATAATTTTAAATTACTTTTCCTATTAGTTTCTTGGTCAAATAATTTATTTACATATGGGTATTTCTACGGTCAAGCACGCGACATTCGTCACCTTTTAGGTGCAAAAAAGTAAAGGAAATGATAAAAAATTGTTTTTATTTTTCGATAGCATTTTCGAAACATTTACGAAAAAAAAACTAAATTTTTGAAATAGTTCAGACGATTTGATCATCATGGTTAATGCATTTATGTACAAATTGCTTAAATTAAAAAAATTAAAATGTTTCTCTTAGATAATATCATAAAATAATAAGTTTTTAATGAGTTTTAATTTTTTGGAAAATTAATTAATTAAGTTTTAATTTTGGAAATTTTGCTGTGGAAATTTCCCATTTATATTATTGTATTCGAAATCTGATTATATTATTTTTTCTAATTTGTTTTATTATCATAAATATATTAATGGTATTCAATGAACGACATATATATATATACTGCAAGCGTGTAGCTATAAGTTTACGCTGAGCGCTTCCACGAACCCACCCTGAATAAAAAACAGAGTAAGCTGCGTAATTGTACTAAAATGAAATTGCCATCACAAAATTATTTTCAACTTTACAGAAATTTTAGATCAATTAATTAATGCTGTAAACTTACGGAACATACGCTGTTTACATCACTAATATGGCGTTCATTGAATTCCACTTTTAATTTATTTATTAATATAAAAGCTTTGAAGTCGGCGCTAATCCTTGCCACACAATCATGATATGTTTTCTATCCCTTCACTGCCAATACGAAAGAGATTTATCAAAAGCGTTAATTTAATAAAAGTCTGACTATATTAGCGCCAACTATAGTTTTTATATTCATAAATAAATTAATATATTTTTGATAATAAAACAATTTAGAAAAATTAAAATAATAAGATTCCCAACATAATATATATAAATTAATAATGAAGTTAGACCAAGAAACTAATAGGAAAAGTGATTTAAAATTATGTTTTACGTTGTAGTGACGTTGAACTCGCTTTTTTTTGTTATATCCATTGTCCAATTTATAGTTTTTCAATATACACATAACAAATGAAAATGGCGTACTTTTTTCTGTGATTTCTTCTCACAAGATACGCCATTTTGTATATCGTGAAATTTCGCTGAATTTTTTAAAGAATTGTGGTTTTTTGTGTTGTATGTTCTTATCATAAAAATTTTATTATTGAAAATGTACATATATAATTGAACTTAAGCCATTATTAGTAAGCGAAATTTCATGATATTATAAAATATGGTGTACCTATAGAAAGAAAATATCTATTTATTTATTTATTTATTTATTTATTTATACCATCTACCGGGTTACACCCTTACAGATTACATAAACTTAACCTATTATATAATAATTAACAATAAAGCTTTTAAGAAATAAGTTTAACATATCAAAATACCATCTTTAAAGTTAATCAATAGTATGTCCTCCAACTGTCTCTTGAATATGTTTCTTTCAATAGTGAAATCGATTTGGTTAGCAACAGAATTAAATTGTGATAGGCATCTGGTTAATGGTTCATTTATACCGTAGTTTGTTCTATGCAGAGGTGTATAGAATAGTTGCTGGTCTCTGAGTAAACGACTCGGAACATGGAAAGGGATAAGGGCTAACAATTCTGGTGAGTCTATTCTTCCATCAATTAAATCTTTAACAAACATAATATTAGCCATCACTCGCCTTTGTGCGAGACTTTGAACACTTAGTAACTGGCATCGCACCCTGTAGATAGGCATATTTTCCCACGAGTATAGACGACGAAGAGCAAACCTAGTACATCTTTTTTGAATGTTTTCGATTCTAGTAACCGCGTTATTATAACATGGATCCCATATTACGCTACTGTACTCTAAAAGTGATCTTACCAAACTTAGAAAGATTAACTTTGGTGTGAATGGATCGAGAAATTCTTTAGAGTTTCTTTTTAAGAACCCAAATTGAGAGTTAGCTTTGGATACAATATACTCTAAGTGCGCTTTAAATGAAAAGTTTGAATCGAAATACACACCCAGATCTTTAAACTGGCTTACTCTTGAAAAGTTTTCAATAGAACTGTAACTATAATCATAAGAAATAGGAGCACTTTTCCGGGAAAACGTGAGAATTTTACACTTAGAGAAATTTAAGTCCAAGCGGTTTTTATTACACCAACTTAAAAGCTTATTTATGTCCTCTTGCAAGTTTAGGCAATCATTGTAATTGTTAACTTCATGATAAATTTTTAAGTCGTCCGCGTATAATAAGCTGTTACAATATTTAAGTTCTAGCGGCAAATCGTTGACGAATAATATAAAGAGAAGTGGACCCAAATGACTACCCTGCGGAACACCCGATTTGGCAATTATTGGGTTAGAAGAGTGATTGCCTACCTTGACGAATAGAACTCTGTCCGTCAAGTATGATTTTATCCATTTTAAGAGCTGACCGTGAAGTCCTAGCTTCTCAAGTTTTATTAATAGTATTTCGTGTTGTATCCTATCGAACGCTTTAGAAAAATCAGTAAATAGCACATCGACTTGCGAACCTTTTTCTATGCTGTTCAGACAAAAATTGGAGAATAACGTAAGATTTGTATTCGTGGAGCGGCCTGCGCAAAAACCATGTTGCTTTGCTGAAATCAAGTTGTGGACTTCACTATGTAGCATTTTATTTACAACTTTATCGAATATTTTGGGTATTATCGAAAGTTTTGTTATCGGCCTATAACTTTCAATCATATATTTCTGGCCGGATTTGAAAATTGGTGTCACATGTGCTATCTTCCATTCATTTAGAAAAGTACCTTCCAGAAGAGACCTATTAAAAATCTTAGTCAAGGCCATATGAAGAGTGTGGGCACATTTTTTGAACATTATTGGGGGAAGCAGATCGAAGCCTGCACTTTTTTTGCAGTCAAGAGCAATCAGTGATTGCAGCACCTCCTCATTTGATACCTGTAAAATGTTTAAATTATGCTGTTGTTGAAGGCTAGAGAAGTCGCACGGTTGCGCAGGAGAATATGTATCTTTAAAAACACTACCGAAGAAGTTGGCAAATAATTCACTAACGCCTGCAGGGTTATCGGCGGTAACACCTTGAAATTCCATGGAACTGGGCAGCCCAGACATTTTCCTTTTCGAATTCACAAAGACCCAGAAAGACTTAGGATTGGCTTTTATATCAGATTCAATCGAAGACATATAATTTTTATACAAAAAATTAGATAGAAATTCAAATACGCGTCTTCGGATATTAAAGTCCGCTTTATCATTTAAAAGCCCGGTTGTTTTAAATTTAGAATGTGCCTTGTTCCTTAAATTTTTTAGGTTAATAAGTCTTCGATTGTACCATGGGTGTTTAAAGCCAGCTTTCCTAGCTTTAGTAGGAACATACAGACTGAGACCTTCTTCAATGACTCTTTTAAGAGTGAAATACATTGCAAGTCTTTGTGCCAGAATACTAAATTCCAGTCGATCGAACCGAAAAAGTTGTTAAGAGCTTCATAGTTTGCTTTCCCAAAATCATACGTTAGAGTTTGTTGAGGTTGATAGTGGTTATAGAAAACGTAAAAACTAAGTTTTAAGACAAGCGCCTTATGATGAACCGAGTCGCTCGTTAAGGGCATATCGCATTTAAAAAGCTCGTATTTGAAATCGTTATTAATGAAAATAAGGTCTAAAATTCGATGAATATCGTTGCTAACATTATTTATTTGAAACAAGTTTAAAGAGTAAAATGAGTCGCATAGCGAGGATTCAATGATACCATTAGCATTAAACGGAAATAAAACCTTATCTTCTGGGCAAAACTTCCAATCGATATTTCCCAGATTAAAGTCTCCAAGAACACAAGGAGTCTGATTTTCATTTAAAGAATTAATTATGGAATCGATATTAAAAATGTGGTCTCTATACATATTCAAGCTATTAGAAGGAGGAATATAACTTACTATTAATACAATCTCGTTTTTGTTGTTCATTAAGGTATTGTTAAAAGATACCGCAACACATATTTGCTCGATATTTGCAGCAATTCGTGGGAGCTTGATCTCTCTGCTGGCTAGAAGCGATGATGAAGCAATTAATAGACCACCACCTCTTGAAACACCATGCTCCAGCACCCTGTCTCTGCGGTATACAGTGTAACCAGAATCAAAGAGTTCACTAGATGCGAAGTGTGATGTCATCCATGTTTCTACGAGAACTATTATATCGTAATCATGAGTGAGCGATGAGTTATACAGCGTGCAAGTCTTTGTGCGAAGACCACCCACATTATGAAAGTAGATTGAGCTACAACGTCGAGAGCCCTCAGTTTGTTGAGGCAATCTGTATAGCCCCTCAGTGTGAGTTGCAAAATCTGAATTGGCAGGAACTGGTGTGTACTGAGTTGTTGATGGCAAAAACGTTGTTTGCAGATGTATTTGCGATGTTATTGCAGATGGCAAAGATGATGAAGATGAATTTGAGAACATTGGCGCTCTGTGTAGCACCTCAGTACACATTGAAAAATCTGAATTAGCATGAGCTGGTGAGTTCTGAGTTGTTGGCAGCAGAAAGGTTGTATGGTGTTGTATATGAGATGTTTTTGAAGATGGCAATGGTGGTGAGTTCGAGGGCGAAGTAGATATAGCTGATAGAGTTAATGTTTTGTCAACTAGTTTTTTGGCAGGATTGACGGCGGTTGAATGTTAATTGAGGGATAACGAGACTTGGCTCTGAATTCATGAATAATGATACCGTCGGGCCAGAAATCCTCAGACATGATTAATTGGAACATTCCCGATGGAACACTTAACCTGAATGAGGCAATTTCTCGTGGCGAGCTGAAGTTGATTTTTTTACATTTAAAAGAGCCTGATGAGAATGATGAAGCTGATATTTTTTGTTTAATATAATTTAGGATTGATTCCTCAGAGGTGACAGCGGCCAGTCTGGATAAGAATATTTCCTTATTCTGATTGCGCTGAATAACTACCAAGTTAACTATAGGTTCTTCAATATCTGGTGGTAAATTATTGTTTGACAGAGACAAATAACCGGTACAGGATTGGACAGCAACACCTGGAGTTGTAGTTGAGTTGAGTGTAGCTGAGTGTCCGCTTAATGAGACATTTTGAGTTATGTTAGCAGCATTATCTACCAGAATGGGTTCCAACGAAGTAGTGCCAGCGGCCGCTTCGTTAGTAGTCAGCGCAGGATTAGGCTTAACAGCCGCCGCTTGAGCTCTGGTGGCAGTACGCCCAACTCTGGGTGTACCAGGGTGAGCCAGCAGAGGAGAGGTTGACGGCATTAATGTTCGATTGAGCGATATCACACAAGTTATTGACAATTAAGTATTTGTCGGCGGCTTGTTTGTTGAGTCGCGCCAGGTCGTCCTTGAGCGTCGAAATAGCAGCGCGAAGACCTAGCAGCAAATCCATGGAAACAGTAGACGACGACATTCTGCAGTCCGGGCAAAGCCAGATTAGTCCATTTGGCGTAGAGCCACGTAACGCATCACCAACCTTGGCAGACAACTTCACGCACTTCAGGTGAAACGACTTGGAGCACCCAGCGCAAGAAGTAAAGTTGTCGAAGGTACTCCATTCTGATTTGCAAACTGAGCAGCCAGTGTTTGCGTTTGAATGTATGAGTTCTGTCATAGTTAGCGAATGGCTTGTAACGCTTTAGTGGGAAAGAGACAGCAACACGTAGAAAATAAATTAAGATGGATGACCAAGAAATTTGCAAACTGGAAAATTTTCACAAATTTGGAAAATCTCTAATTAGATTTGACGAATGCTGATTGGATAGAATTTAATGTTTCTACTGTAGATAACTTGATGATGAACGATATTACACCACTTTTAGTTATTATATTTAGTTTAAAATAGTATTTTAGTTTAATTGTTTTAGCCGGTGTAATTATAGCACTGTATGTTTTGCTGGCGATTAGAAGCCCTCTGGTTGAATGAAAACGCTGGGATATTACGAATTCAAAATTTGCCTTTATTGTGGCCGCTTTCCACTTTAGATTTAAAATGTTATGCTGTTGTATTAGATATAATAAACTTAAAAAGTGTTTTGTTTTTACAAAAGTAATTTTGTTTTTTTTTTTAGAAAAAAATCGAAAATTCAAAAGAGATTTAAAAAGAGATTTATAATTGCTGACACCTGTTGTTCTTGATGGATCCAAGACTTGAGTACCTAATTTAATTTTCTTCAAAAAATTTTCTCGCAAATTCAGGGTTGCAATCTCGCGCAACTTCTGAATATTTTCGTCTTAAATAAAAATTTGTGATAATTTTTCTCATTTTTCAAAAAAAATTTTTTTTTTTTCCCTGGAAAATCAATGCTCATACTCTTGGGTACCTGATTTAATTTTCTCAAACAAATTTTTGCGAATTCAGATTGCCATCTCGCGCAACTTCTGAATATTTTCAACAAAATTTTTTCTATCTCAAAAATAATTTCTTGATTTAGAGTTGCCAACCCTGTGCAACTTCTATTAATTGCATAGAAATTTATTCAACAATCTCAGTTCAGAGTTGTTAAACCCGTGCAACTTCTGTAGTAATATCAACTATACGTTGCCGCGTTGGATTCCAAATCAACTCGTGTGCTTAGGTCATCGGTCAAAATGAGCATAAAACAAAAATTCATTTTCACTTCGGACAATTTAGTGGAATTTTGCTCGAAGTTTGAAGGCATCAGCGTCGACAATTAGAGAGGGAGTGTATAGTGTGGAAGCCTTGACTGAAGCCTCAGAAACCTCACTGTTACCAAAAGGCTTCACAAAAAGTGTTGGTATTATTTGTCGCGTGAAGCATGTCACTGGCTTTGAGTCCAGTCCGTCACGATAGGTAATAGAAGCAAGAGGTATGGAAAAGAGGTGCTGGTGGATGGCTGTATAGACGTGAGCCAATCTAGGGCCTCGTAGCTGATCAGGTCGCAGTTCTTGACAGAATACCATTTGTGCTAATGATTGCATCGCACGAGACTCACGTGTCGTGGTTGCATCGTCCCATGCTTGAGCCGTCAAACCTAGAGTACTGAAAAATGTTTGCGAGGTGGTTGCTAGCACCATGGTCCGCAATACCATCCAGTATGGCAACTTCTTACTGTTTACCAGCAGTGATGAAAATTCTAGAGAAGAACTAGGCGTTGTGTCTTCACTAGCAGAGAGGCCTAAAGCTACCTTATTCCAGGCTTGGTATGAAAACTCGAACAACTGAGCCGACGGCTTTCTACAAGTAGTCCATGGCACTGAATTGTCACTAAAAGGCATTGTTTCTCTAAGTCCCATATAAACAGTACCTGTATGGTAAGCCAGAAGTGGACGATCTGTTTCGTCCCAGTCCAAACCACCCGGATATTGAACGACGTTCGACGAATCAATAAGCATGGGGAACGCATAATTTGAGCAGGATATCAAATCAAAACATGCATTAACTGTTGCAACAATATCGTAATTTAAGTTGAGTGTAGAGAGATAAGCATATATATCTCCTGTAGTTACCACTCCAGCGTAATAACTTAGATAGGTACTCAGCACATTGTCTTGCTGACTGTTAATATCGAAAGTGAATTTTAGTTTTTCTGGCCTTTGTTCCTCTCTATTCTCTACATCTACCATTATGTAGGGAGTGATCTGGGCGAGTCTTTCGCAGTCCGCTTGTGTCTGGGGTCTTCGTTCGGAAGTACGTCGAGGTATTATTATGTCTAAATCAATAGGTCCCGGAATTCTAGTTAAACTAGACCTGTGTATCCATTTGTTTGTCAGGTCATATATAGGTGATCCCGCTTCCTTCTTTAAAGTGTTGGTGTAAGTAAATATTCCTGTCGGCCATTCACATAAACTGAGAATGAAAAGGAAAAACTGTACTTGGGGATTGGTACTTGTTTGGTATAGAAACGGGGGCCCAAAGATAGCCGAAGACCTTCTTTCAGGTTGTACTGTCTCCAAAGATAAATGGAAACGTAGAGTCCCATTTCCGCCACAAAAGGGAAAAGATAAATCCCCAGGTATTCCGCAATCGTCATTACTATTGTAAGAGAAAGTTGCTTTCTTCGGTTCATACTGCATGACACCATCTATATTTGAATAAATAGACTGGGGCACGCAATCGTTATCCTGTAGAATAATTGCATCGTTTAAAAGTAAGAGACGCATGATTGGAGCCTCTAAGTTAAACCCCTTGGCAATTGACTCTTTGGCTACGCTAAAGACGTCTAGTGACAGATAGCCGGCTGAGTCAATGTCCGTAGCTCTAAACCGTGTAGCAGCAGCGTTCTGAGCTGACTGCTTATCTCACTCGCTTTTTGCGTGTCTACGAGGAGATTGGACCTGTACTCGACCATTGAGTAAGAGAAGTACTCCAAAGTTATTTCCGGGATTCTTTTGAGCTCAATTTGGTCGGGGACTGGGAGGTTTCCTCCCACATGGGAAATAGTATCAAAATGTTCGACTACCTCGTTAGCTGAACCCCTAGTGACGATTTTCTTCTTTAAAACCGTCATGTTTAAAGGATGTAATGGCGAACATGGAAATTTAACCATCTTACCCTGTATAATGGCATTCCCCGTATTTATATAATCGTCCTTCACGCCATCCAAACGACTCAAGTCTGTGGCTATCGGCGCACTCATTTTGGCGTATCCTGTGAAGTAATTTTCGTAGTCTGCTATAGTTAAAGTGGTAGCGTGGGCTCCTGGAGCAGCTCGCACCACCTCCTGCCAATTTTTGGCTTGTTTAACCTCATCGAAAGACTCAACAAATATGTTCCCGTTGAGGGCGTGCATCTCTTTGTTGTGAATGCGCGCGGCACCTGGTACGTATACGGTGCCGGTTAAAATACTAAATAACTTTTGCCTGTCGGCGTTTTCATTGGTCTCATACCTAGCACAGTCCATGAAAGTATCGAAAGTTTCGTGGAGTGATATTCTTTCTACATAACAGCAGAACAAGAAATGCTGGGGACTGACGTGTTTGATTGACTTCCAATACAAACCATATATGGCCTCCGCTACGTCACCAACCAATTTAATACTAGGTTTATGCTTGGACAGCCAGGCTAAGCTTTCCCTATGCGAATCTTGTTGCTTTGCCATTTTTATCGCCAACCTTGAGATGACTGCTCTTCTTTGAGCTATTTTATCGAGGAACGGTTTAGCTGACTTTGCCTGTGCTCCTTTACCTGCTTCACTTGTTGATGCTATTTCGTTAGCCTGCTTACGCTGCTTGGTGGGGGTTTTAGTCTCGTTGGCTGGTTCTGGAATTGTTGAGTCATCGTAATCTGCACCAACAAGAGTATAATCCTGTAGCCAATCCAGTACGTGGAAGGGGTTTGTACTGGTGAGATCCATTGACACGGTCATTATCTCAAGCAGCTCTTTCATTGTCTTATTTGCTTGACCGCGATCGATCAAAAGCTGTAAACAAATGTCCGATCTCGGTCCGGGGTTGGGTTCTATGCCTTCTCGTGTGAGATCAGATCAGATCAGCGATCAAATATCGCTGAATACATAAGTTATATGAAAAATATAAGTACGACATTTTCTTAAGCAACAGTGCTTAAGTATGTTGGACACTAACATATAATATTATCACTCAGCTACACCTTTAATTAATATAAGTACTTACCAATTTCAAGATATTTCCTTTTATTTCACTTTATTCACATTTATTTAAACAAAACTTATTTCACAATTAATTTAATAGCAATCTGACTGCATTCCACTCCAGCACTTCTTTCTACAGTAGCCCAACGTTAACTGACGCGCAATAATTGACAAAAAGGGTTGATCACTTGTTCAACAAGCAATACGTAGAAGAGCGAAAGAGACAAGTTAGCAAAATATGTATACAGGATTTCTGTTACGTTTTTAAGGCAGTGTTGCCATCTTCAATTTTAAGTTTTGGTATCATCACTTAATGAGTGCGTATTTCTGTGCTGATTTGTAATTTTTTTGAACATTTATAAAAACAAATAAATTCCCGATTTATTACTTTGATCGCTGATTATAGGCATGTGACGTAAATTTAAATGAATGTGGTGCATTCTAAAGGACACAAAGTCATGTAAAAAAATTTTTAAATTATATAAAGAAAATATTCTCATCTGAAATTGGTATGCCCAAACTATTCAACATATTTTATATATTAAATGAACAACTTAAACAAAATATATTTTATTGTATTCAAAACTATTTCATAATGATTATATTATGGTGGGTAAATATTTTTAAGTTAACTTATTTCAGTCCAATCTTATCCATATCGTTAATATATTTTAATGATATATTCTACAAAGATTCTATTGTTTTAAAATAAGCAATGATTACAGATTACGGACAAGAAAGTGGGCGTTATTCGATATAGGAGAGTGGACATATTAGAAAAACACTGTACGTCGAATAATATTGACACTAGAGTACTGAAATGCTATACAAGAATGGGTTGAATATTCTCTAAAAAGGGAGAAATAAAAGCTGTTTTAAAAGAAACTTACTTCAAAACCACTTCAAATTAAAAAATTGTTTTACCTTATTTTTTCTATTAATTTCTTGGTAAAATTTGATAATATATTTATATATATAACTTTATTGTAAATCTAAAAATAACTGTTTTATACAATTTTAAACTGAAAAAAGGTATACAGAAAAAGTTGTCGGTGAACTTTTTAAATATACCATTATTATCGTAATGGCAGCAGCTTCACGAATATTTAAGGACTTTCAAATTTTTGACTGTCAATACAAAAGTTGATATCAACTGTTATTTTTGCCTTTAATTTTTTCGATGAGATGATAAAAATTGCATGAAACTTTTTTTGACGTTCAAGCAGCCATTAAAAAATTTAAATTGCCTGATATTTTTGGCCGAACAAGTTAAAGGCACAAAATCAAAGAACAGTTCTTTTTGCCCGAAAAAATAAAAAGCTTAAAACAACTAGTATTTTTGTCGGAAAGAACAAAAGTTAAAAGATATCTGTTAATATCTGACTTTTTTTTATAAATACCATAACCCATTCGGTTCCTGATATAAAGCCTGTAAAGCATGTGCTAATATTATCCAACTTTTATAAAATTGACGCTTCCACTTCAAAGCTTTTATGTTCATAAAAAATTAGTACATTTATGATAAAAAAAAATTAATACAATAAGATACATGATATAAAGAACAATTTTGCATCATTAAACCAAAAATCTTGTTTTGAGTTATGACGCTATTCGATCAAATTATTGATATGGTGTGGAAGCACTTTTTAATTCTAAAATCTAAAATCAATTTCGAAAAACCATGCAAAAAGTTTTAAAAAAGTAGTTAATTCCTAGTACATTATGTTATATATTGAAAGTACAGCATGTTGTTACCATTTGTACAAGTTCGTACTTAGAGATTGCAACGCTGAATACAGAATTAGGTTTTACTTCAGTGCAATGCTGCCATCTTTCTGCCGAAGTCTTTAATAACAAATTTACCAGAATAAAATGTTGGTCAAAACTGTAACTGCAATATAGTTAAGGTTGAAATGTTGCTATTTATTTTCTACTTACTCACAAGTAGAAATATCGCAACATTAAAAGGATTAAATACCGTTAAATAACTTTATAAATAATGCAGAAATGTAGAATTTTCAGAAAAGGTCAGAATTTTGTTCAGAAAATAATGCGTTACAGAAAATAAGTTTTTATGCAATTTTGTGATGTCAACTTCTTCTTAAAACAAATATGCAACATAATCGTTTATATTAAAGGTAAGTTCGAAGAAATGTACAGCGTAAACTTATAGCTTTACTCTTCTGTATATATACGCCGATCATCGAATACTATGATTAAGATTTTGCTTATTAAAAGTTAAAAAAAAGAATTTAAGAAAAAATTCCCAAGTTCAAATGCATATAAAAAATACCACACTGAATTCCCACGCCAATTAAAAAAATACCACGCTGAATTAAAAAATACCATGGGAATTTCCAAAAAAAAAAAATTCCCAACATCAATTAAAAATTACCACGAATGGGATTTTTCCCACAATACTGGCAACCTTGTGTGTAAGGAAGTTTGTATAAGAAAGACAAGGAAAGACATTGTTCATATGATTTTGCAGAGTGTTTATCATGATACAATAAAAAGGTAATATTTTTATGCGCTGCGCTACTAAACATTAGGGTATTCATGATTCAGTGCACTTCTCATTGCAATTGAGGACTTGAGGAATTGTTCAGTTAGGGTTTTGTGAACACACCACACTTTTGATTGAGATATATATTAAAGTAAGTATGTTTTATTTGTCAACATCATCTGTTTGCTATTGGTACCGGCTAACAAAAGAAAATATTTTATAAACCGAATATAAACATGCCGACAAAAAGTGTTAAAAAACTATTTATTTTTAATTAATAATGCAATTGTTTGATTGAATGCGAAAGCACTTGCTTTCAATGTTGTCATTCATCCTCTATTGAATATAATTGACAATTTAAAAATAGACAATTATTGATGTATAATATAAATGGGTACTAGAATTTTTGTATTTGGCTCAGATAGCTCATATTAATTTTTAAGCATTATTAAATAATATTTTGTCTGTTTAAATAAAATAATTATATATATTTCTTTATGAGTACAAATAAATAGTCGAATTATACGTTTTGCTTTTATTCACTACATTTATTTTTCAAATAATTGGTATATAAACTATCAAATCTTTGCATCAATATTTCAAAGCTGTCAAATTTTTCAATTTTCAAAAGTGCACATCTGCTCGTGTCCTCAAAATTAAGGTGATATAGAAAATTTTTTTTGACGAACGTGTGTTTTGTTTTTGTTAAGAATATTAAAAAGAAATCTCGGTATTTGAAAGTAAATTGTTTTTACTCTTAAATTTTCATGCACATGTTTTCCGTATGTTTTCTTAGTAAATATAATATGAAACGTGCCCTTAAAGCCTCAAATTACTTTTCAGCCTTCGCTATTAATCATACCTGTTGATTGTATCATAAGTATCAATTAACAATTATCGTGATTGCAAAAGAAGAGTGGAAGACGAAATTGATGAAAGGCGTCAGCTATTCGGCCATCTTTCATAGCGTTCGTCTCACTCTTCCAAGAACAGATTCGGTAACGCAATGTTGGCGTCTGTAAAATAGCACTTATATTCTTTTCGAGTTTATGGTAGAGGGAAGTGGAAGAGGAAATAATCTCTTGGGGTATACAAAAAATAAAAGCATGAATAGATACATAAAATGCCTTTAAGCAGTTTCAAGTTTGATTCAAACGGTTTCATGCTTGAATCAAACAGTGTCAGGTTTGAATTAAATTATATAATAGTAAATTTACATTTGTTTTTCATAAAAACATTTATATAAACCGTTTAAAGTTTAAATCAAACATTTTCAGATTTAAATCAACTTCATATTAAAACAACATTTACACAGTTTCAGGTTTGAATCAAACAGTTTTATGTTTGAGTCAAATAGTGACATATTTGTTTTCTATCAAAACAATATTTAAACATTTTCATGTTTGAGTCAAACATTTTCATGTTTGAGTCAAATATTGTCATGTTTAAGTCGAATATTGTCATTTTTGAATCAAACAATATAATATTTACTTTAAGCTTGTTTTCTATTCAAACAATATTTAAACAATTTCATGTTTGACCAAAATGGCTAAGTGTTTGAATCAAATATTGTCATGTTTGCATCAAAAAATATAATAGTTAATTTAAACTTGCTTTCTGCTAAAACAACATTTAAACAGTTTCAAGTTTGAGTCAAACGGATTCAAGTTTGAGTCAAAAGGGTCAGGTTTGAGTCAAACATTTTCATAGTTCATTCAAAATTGTTTTCTATAAAAACAACATTTTAACAATTTCAAACTTGAATTAAACATTTTCAGATTGAAATAATCTTTATAATAAAACAAAATTTAAACAGTTTCCGATTTGAGTCAAATATTGTCATATTTGTTTTCTATTAAAACAATATTTAAACAATTTCATGTTTGAGTCAAATATTGTCATGTTCAAGTCAAATATTGTCATGTTTAAGTCAAATATTGTCATTTTTCAATCAAACAATATAATATTTAATTTAAGCTTGTTTTCTATTCAAACAATATTTAAACAATTTCATGTTTGAGTTAAATGGCTAAGAGTTTGAATCAAATATTGTCATGTTTGCATCACAAAATATAATAGTTAATTTAAACTTGTTTTCTATTAAAACAACATTTACACAGTTTCAAGTTTGAGTCAAACGGATTCAAGTTTGAGTCAAAAGGGTCAGGTTTGAGTCAAACATTTTCATAGTTCATTCAAAATTGTTTTCTATTAAAACAACATTCAAACATTATTTTGTTAGATAACGCATTATTTTTGTTTGAAAATTTCGTTGTGAGGACATAGTAAACCACGGAATTATTAAACATGCTAATGTTTGATTATATCATGTTACTTTTTTCTCGGTGTATATAAATAGGCGAAGGGAAAGTAGTTCAGTATCATTTTCTCATGTGTTTCTTAACCGATTTTGATGATTTTTTTTAAAAATGAACCAGAGTAGAGAGAAAGAGTGCACCGTTTAAGTAACTTTTTGCATTTTTTCGTTAATTTTTTTTTTGCACTGTGGTATGTATTTGGTTATATTGCTTAAGAATGAGGGAATGGCAAATTTTTATGAAAAACTTTTGTTTTAGATATTAATTCTGTACCGAATCAATAGATAATGTATGCGATAAGGTCGAATCTCGACCACTGGCAAACTCTAGTATATTTAATTTAGTGACAACGAGGCAATGGATACCATCCGGCTGCCGAATATTCGGCCATCCGTCGGATATCCGGTATCCGGCCAAATCACTATCCATTGCATCTCTAAACTGTATTCGCTTGGGTGCAAAGGTACAGTCTTGTTAAATTCAAAATAAATACCTTTTGCTCTTGGGACTCCCCCAAGGTTCACTCCACTTAGAACAGGAATTGCAGCTGACTCTGCTGCTGCTAAGTCGTCACAATTTTTTGTCGCAATTTTTTACTGCTGCAAAGGTTCAGTCTTATTAATTAAAAAAAAAAAAATACCTTTTGCGCTTGGGACTCCCACAAGGTTCGCTCCACTTAGAACCGCAACTACAGCTGAGTTTGCTGCTGCAGCTTTAACTGCTGCTGCTGAGTCTCTCGAACCGTTTTGTGACGAATAAAAATCGCAACTTTTTACTGCTGCAAATGTACAGTCTAATTAAATACCTTTTACCTTTGGAATCGCAGCTGAGTCTGTTTCTTTTTTTTAATGACATATTCCTTATATGTGTGGTTGTTTGTAAATAAGAAAACGTACTAGCAAGTCTGCTTAATTGAATATTTATTAACTCTAACTATTTGCATTAAATTACACACGTCGAATCGCGGCGGGCTCACAACAACTACTAACTTTTAATAATTTGACTTATGGTAACATGACTCGGTTCATGCCTTCATAACGCATTGAAAATGTAGTGTAGCGCACAATACACAGTAACCGCGGCACACTAGTTAGAACAAACAACGCGAATTTATTCACGTCCATTGCAATACTTTATCATACAACGTCGGCGATTATTCTTTTAATTGGCCCGTCTTATTTGGTTCCAGTTCCTTATATTTTTCCAAAAGGGATTGGTACGCTTTATCTTTTAAAATCCTGTTTTTATAACATTCTTTATCTTTCACGTTTCTGGATTACTTCTGTAAAGTTCAAAGAACTCCTTCCAAAACACAGTTTGCGAAGCACCTGCCATTTTTATGTACACCAATACCTCGCTTTGCGACGATAATTGGTTCCAAAAAAATTCGTCGCAAGCAAAACGTCACAATTCGAAAAAACTTTTTGTATGGAATTGCACTGAAATATTAAAGATACGTTCCAATTCTAAATCTAATCGATTATTTTACCAGAAACAAAGTAATTTTTAGTTTTTTATAAATTTATTTAATATTATAAAAAATTAAGACTTAAAAAATTAAAGGAATTATTAAAAATAAAATAAAAATTAACATATTTCAATAGTTTTTTTTTATTAAAAAAAAACAAATTCATTAAAATTAAAAAACATAGCAATTCAAACAAAAAAAAATTCATTAAAACTAAAAAAAAATTGAAAATTCAGATTTAATGATTATGAAGAATCAGAATCTAGCGTTATTGAAGATTCTGTATCGGATGATGCAGCAGTTGTTGGATGTGTAGATGTAGATGGTAATGGCTGCAAATATTTTTCCAAAGTTTGCTGGAACATTTTCTTTTTTTGTTGCAAGTAAATCTCCTTGTAGGAACTTACGCAATCAGTTAAGGATCGTGCCACTTTTGAACTTCTTTCTTCCTCAGGGTCATTTTGTATAAAAATAGAAGCTGCTTCGTCAAGTAGGGCCATAGCTTTGCTAATTTGTTTTGATGTTAGAATTTTTCAGGAGTTTCAATTAAATTTTCTGTTGGATTCTCTTTATAGGCTAATTCAATATCCAAATCTATTAAATCACTATTGCTGATATCTTCATTCTGTGCTGTAATAATCTCTTTCACACCATCTTCGTCCATTCCCTCAAATTCATTTTCCTTTGCCAGATTTACAATTTCAGTACAAACTGCAGATGTGTCAACAAGATCTGCAATATGACTAGAGTCAAGGTTTTTATGAACACATTCTGGCCATATTTTCCGCCATACACCATTCATACAAGAGGGTGTAACTTCATTCCACGATTCTGAAATGTTGTTGATTGCATCCAGTACATTAAATGTTTTCCAAAATTCTGGAATAGTAGTGCTATTTTTTTCAGAATCATCAATAGCGATGATTAGCTGTTTGAATGTTCTTCTAAGATAGTAACTTTTAAACACTGAAATTACCCCTTGATCCATTGGTTGGATGAGTGAAGTGGTGTTTGGTGGCATAAATAAAAATTTCAGATTGTCTGACAAATCATCAATGTAAATAGGATGACTGGGGGCATTATAAACGATGATCAAAGCCTTAAACTCCAAGTTTTCTTTAGAGCAATAGGATTTTATTTCAGGAATAGCACATTCACAAATCCAGTTTTTAAACATTTCAGACGTCATCCACGCTTTTTTGTTTGATCGCCAATGTACGGGTAGATTTTTTTTATTAACGCCTTTCATTGCTCTAGGATTTTCTGCAGTATGAATAAGAAATGGTTTGAATTTGAAATCTCCTTCAGCGTTTCCGCCCAGCAGAAGAGTGAGCCTATTTTTGATTGGCTTACGTCCTGGAACAGAATTTTCTGCTTTAGAAATATAACTTCTGCTCGGGAGCCTTTTCCAAAACAATCCCGTCTCATCAACGTTGAAAACTTGCTGAGAAGTAAGTCCTTCGCTATGGATAATGGCTTTTAAAACATCTGGAATTTTGCAGCTGCAACACTGTCTGCACTAGCTGCTTCACCTTTTAGTTTTACATTATGAAGGTTGTACCGTGCTTTAAATCTTTCAAACCAGCCTTGACTCGCTAAAAACTTTGGTTGCCTTTCATCAGCGATGCTGTGTTCCAAATTATTAGAGCATGATTTTTTTTCAATATCTTCATACAATTTTTTAGCTTTTTCTTGAATTATGCTCTTAGTTAGTGGAACTTGGTCATGGTTTTGTTTTTCAATCCATATAGAAAGTAAGGATTCCATTTTCACTAACAGAAAGTCTCTTGCGCGTGTTATTTTTTTCGCATCTGAGACAGAAGCAGCTGCTGCGATTTCTTTAATTTTACTGCCGTCACGATCTCTTATTGTTTTTACGGTTGATTCTGCTAGTCCAAGTGCTTTAGCTATATTAACAGGTCGCTCTCCTGCTTCAAAACGCCTTAAAATGTTTAATTTAGTTTCCAGCGTTATTGCCTTTCTCGGTTTCTTTTTTTCAACTTTTCCACTCATGATTACTATCCTACCGAATAAAAAAATTAAGATGACCAGTTGAAGCTACAAAAAATAATTTCAACTTACGCCAAAATAAAAAATTAGCTTATGTTATAAATTTTATTTTTCACTACCTACAAAAATAACACTTGTCGTTTCGAGAACTTTCATCAAACTGAAAACAAAACGTAAATTTCTCAATTTGAATTGTTAACGAACATCAAAATATGGGATTCCCCTTTTTATAACCGTTCATTGTGCGAAGGAAACCAATTCTTTCATTTTTAGTGGTTCCACGAAACGTTTCGCCATTTTCGAACATCAACCATATCGAACTCATACCGCTCTCGACATAGATATCAAACGTTTTTTGTATGTATGTACATACATACATACATGTTAGTGTGACTAACAACAAACAAAACGAAATGTATTGAACCATTGGTTCTTTGTTGGTATTTTTTTTCCAAAAGTTCCGTTAAGCGTCGTTTTTCTTTATACGTCGCAATGTGAAATTTTTTACGTCGCAAGCTGAAATGATGCAAAATTTTTTTTTCGACGCAATGCGAAATGTCGCAAAATGAAACGTCGCAAAGCGAGGTATTGGTGTATATGGGTATTTCCTGCGTTGCGGACGCACGTTTTTTTTCCCCCTATTTTAGTTTTCTTAAAAAGTTGAAATATTTTGAAGACTATGTCCATATTAATAAATGTTTGGACAGTACTATAATGTGCTTTCATTGAAATTATACTTAAAATGTTGTATTGACAATTATGACTAATAGGTATTTGAAGTGTCCATGAAAATTTTTAAAATTTAGCGAAATTTCTTATGTGATCAAAAAAATTTTTTTTTTATAAAGAAGCTATGTTGGGGTTTTATAAACAACTTACTTTACATTTAAAATACCTTTACCTTTTATGCTACTTCAATCTAAATGGGCGTTGTGTATGTACGTTGCGGACACACGTACACAGAGAAAACAAAATCAGCAAAAACTGCACGTTTATGCAGTTTTTCTGCACGTTTTGACCGGGATTTTGCACCCATCACGTTTGTGCAGCTTTTCTGCACTTACGTTTAGAAAATATAGATCTAGATGCGGCATGCAGGTTTCTTAGACGCTGATGTATCTTTAAGGTTTCACGATCTACGTTCAACTTTTCTGCATTTACGTTTAGAAATTGTAAATCTAGACGAAGCGTTCAGGTTTCTTAGACGTTGATGTAGCTTTAGGGTTTCTACATCTACGTTCAACTTTTCTGCATGTACGTTTAGAAAGTTTAAATCTAGACGAAGCGTGCAGGTTTCTTAGACGCTGATGTAGCTTTAGGGTTTCTACATCTACGTTCAACTTTTCTGCATGTACGTTTAGAAAGCTTAAATCTAGACGAAGCGTGCAGGTTTCTTAGACGCTGATGTAGCTTTAGGGTTTCTACATCTACGTTCAACTTTTCTGCATGTACGTTTAGAAAGTTTAAATCTAGACGAAGCGTGCAGGTTTCTTAGACGCTGATGTAGCTTTATGGTTTCTACATCTACGTTCAACTTTTCTGCATTTACGTTGTTCTAATCATTGTTCTGAAAAAGTTCGAATGAATTATTATTTTTCCGCCCAAGTATAGAAATTTCAAAACTGCTATGATTTCGATAAAGAATATAATTTTTTTATTTATAATGATAAGAGTTAGTGAAAGTATTTGTTACAAAACTTATA
This sequence comes from Dichetophora obliterata, assembly GCA_963920525.1. Taxonomy (NCBI): domain Eukaryota; kingdom Metazoa; phylum Arthropoda; class Insecta; order Diptera; family Sciomyzidae; genus Dichetophora; species Dichetophora obliterata. The sequence continues at coordinate 191,502,598 of OY986438.1, forward strand.
ATTTTATAATTTTTGTATCAGATGTAATTGTATAAAATGTAAAAGTAAATTTCAAGTGGTCAACACTGGTCATGCCACACGAACTTTGATAGCTTGTCTTACATATCTATCCTCGTTTTTTTCTTAATTTGTAGACTAGTGTTATTTGTTAGAGAATTATAAATTTTGTATCTGATATAATAAATGAAATGAGAAAAGTAAATTCAATTATTTGTTACAAGATGTAAAATTTTTGTATTTTATATAATACAGATAGTGAAATGATTAAATTTAATTAAATTATTTGTTACAATTTATAAATTTTTGTATCTGATATAGCTTTCCCGTTATTTATAACATATAAATTTATCGGCCCAGATATAAATTCATTTCTATTTAAAAAGGACATTGGTTTTTTTGTACTATATTCTACTTCATAAGAATGAAGAGTAAGAGTGAAATTATAAAAGTAAATTAAATTATTTGTTATAAATTTATAAATTTTTGTATCTGATATAGCTTTTTCCGTTGTTTATTACATATATATTCATCGGCCTAGATGTGAATTCATTTATATTCAAAAAGGACATTGGTTCCTTTGTACAATATTCTACTTCATAAGATGCAAAGTGTTCAGAAAATCCCCTACATTCTAATTCACAACAAGCTACAAAAATGTCAATATTTCGCAAAACAAAAAAAGATATTTTAACAATTCTAACTGAATTGTATTTGATGACTGCAAGATAATAGCCTTTTTTATACTTAATGTTGTTATATAGCACAGTAGACGCTGTCAACATATTTTTCCAGTGTATATAACTAGGTTCGTTCAATATTTCAATATTTTGAGTAGAAAATTGAGATTCGAGAAAAGGTTTTGGAAAACCGGTAGAATATTTTAATAATATATTAGAAAATTTAAAGGAACTCTTGGTCGCAACAGATTTTTCAATGTTAAGACGGGATGTAACACAATTTGTGTACGTTTTTATCTTTTTATGCTTAGCCTCGTACCTCATAGCCCACATTAGCTTTAATGGACCACATTTTTGAATCGCTGTGGGATAGTGTACCATAAAATGGTGCTTCGGCTTTAGATGCCCATATAAATTTTTGTAAACTTCATGATGCCTCAAGATTAAACCTCTTAACTTTTGAATATCTTTTTCGTTGAATTCATTTTTCATAATCATATCAATTAATTGTGAAAGCAAAATGATAAGCTGCCAAAATTTATTATTAACTGGAACTAAGTCGCCGATCATCAAAGGTAAATACATAGCAAAACAAATCATTTCACTTGCACTCATTTTTATATTACATTTTTTTAAATTATGGATACTAATATTTCGTGAGATATTGCAACTTTCTATTTCTCCGTAAGGAAATAAGCGCTTTCTATCATTGAGAGTCTTCAAACTTAAAATTTTGTCCCTTATTAATGAGTGCAGAACTTGTGATATATCATAGGTACACACACCTTCAAAAATGTCATGCATTATATCAAATGAAATGTTTTCCACTAAATGGAAAGAATCCAACGAATGAAAAATGCATTCTGTTTCTACACCGTTCAATTCGTTATCCTCATTTACATCTTTCAAATAATTTTCAATTGTTCGAGTGTTAATCTCAGTGCTACCTATTTTAGTATCGGCTTTACATTCTTTACAACACCTACAAAAACTTGTTGAATTGAAGGATTTAGTAAAACCTAAAATAGAATTAAGGCCAAGGTTGTCTCCTATCACTAAGCCCAAAACAAATCGTACTCTTTTTGAATTAATAAAAATACCATTCTCTAAATCTTTAAGTTCATCACAAATTTTTTGTAAGCAAATTTTATTACCATAACGTTTTAAATAATTGGTAGGAATGAATGCAGCAGGAAATATGAAGTCTAATTTAGAATGAATATGAAACGGAAGACTCGGAAAACTATAATAGAATGCGCATATTGAATGTGTGTGTGAACCTAAGGGATTGTTAACCTGTAGATCATCGCAAAACAAATTGTATGGAATTAAAATGTCAGAAGAGTTCTTGTTTTTTAAGTTTTTAAAGGTTTCGGCATTTATAAAATTACTTATAGTTTTGCTTTCAGAAAGAGATTTCATACGATTTTCTGTTGCTTCCAAAACGCCTGGAAGCTCAAAAAAAGTTTTGAATTGAAATTTGATAGGCATTACTTCAATTGTTTTCATCTTGAGTCCTATTATAGGACAACCATTTACCACATGTTCTGTTAACTCATTATTTATTGGAATCGATGCTGAGGGTTGAAGCAAGTCCTCTGTTTCCATCATTTTTTTGTATTGATATTCGGTGGTATAGTTTTCAAATAGTGTTTCACAAAAAGTGGAAAGTTGCTTTATTTCAGGTGTTAAGGAACCTGCATTTTTTAAATATTTTGAAATACTCCTTAGAACCTCAGCAACGTTTTTTAATACATAATTAGCATCCTTTCTTGAAATTGAATTTTTTGCATATAAACTGGAGGAAAATTGGAAAATAATTTTTTTTAATTCATCCATCAATTTTTTATTTTCAGTTAACATTTCTCTTTGGGGGTACTGTACTGATTGATTATCTGTACAAATTGGGAAATTAAAATGATTAATAGAATCTTTTGAGCAAAGTGTATTTTGTCTTTTGCTAAGTGGTTCAAATTGAGCATTGTGGCTTAATAAGTGACGTTTTAGGGAATAAAAATTAGAGAACAGCATATTGCAATTGCCTTCGACACATTTTTTTGTGTCAGATTCTTCTAAAAGGTGAGTATATTTTAAGTGATTCAAGTACAAGTTTGTACTTGTAAAAGTGTTGGAACATATATAACATGTATTCATCTTGCAGGAAGTAATCTCATCAAAGACAAATCATATTTATTTTTCAACAAAAAAAACGAAATCTTTCATCTTATAAACGACTAAATATGTCATTATGTGTACCTAGATAAGGCTTTACATTTAAAATTTATCAAATATTGTTACTTTCATATAATAAATAAGTATTTTAAAATGAATGATAATGACTACTGATTGAAATTATTAAGGATTGCAGTTAATGCAGCCGATCTCGCATCAAGAGGTGTATCTATTTCATATAAATATTTTTGGACAAATGTCCACGCTAGTAAGCAAGGGCTTGCATATTTCAAATTCAATACTTGATAAATTTTAAATGTTAAATCAAAAGCCTCAAGAAATGAAGGAAACTTAAAAAGAACCTTATCTAGGTACACATAATAATTTTTCTTAATAGTACCTTCTGCAATAAGAAAAGGTTGAAGGGTTGTCTTCAGTGCACAGCATTTATTCTGAAGCTCTTCCAATTTTAGATTTATATTGTTTATACAAACAATATCAACAACGAAAAAATCCTGCGCATCAATAATTGAGTGCTGCTTTCCTCCAATTCCTTTAGAGGGAATCACTGACGTCAGCAGTTTCACCAACGTTTGGTTAATGACGTCTGCAACAAAAAAGAAAAGACATTACAAAGATTTTTTAACAAGAGGGAAAACATTTTAACCTACCAGTATTTGCCGAATCAAGTGCTTCCTTCAACAAGAACTTGTTGTAGGTGCTTAATGATTTAGTCGAGTAAAAGTCTTTTATGGTAATCTGGAAATGTTGCCACCTTTCCATAAGCTTTTCTCCTTTGTTTGGGTGTAAAATGTTGAAATCTATGTTTATCTAAAAAATTTGCAAGTATAAAACAAAGCATAGCGACGTAGAAGTAAACAGTAACTTTTACCAAATCAGTCGCTCTCACATCTTTTAATAGCGGCCACTCATTAAGGAAAGCAAAGTTGTCCAGCTGTTTAATGTCCTTTTGCCTCAAGGCATACGTGCGTGCCCATCTGTCGCATTGATCAGTCCAATGTGAAAGTGGCCAATTTAATTCTTCCTTCAGTTTGTATAAAGAATCATCAATTTCGACAGAGTCTTTCCTCTCTGAACCGTTTTCCACACTTTCTGGCAAGTAATTCAATTTTCTGCGCTTAGCTGCAAAGCTTTGATATTTTGTATATAGTTTTCCAGAAGGAGCCTTTCCTAGCCTTCTAGGTATGTAGTAGAAGTCCTGAAATCACCAAAATAAAAGTATTCAATAAGGGTATTCTCACAGTCTTGCAAAACCCTTGTAAGGTGTAAGAATTGCAAAAGTTGCAGAATCTTGCAATCCGTGCAACAACACAACAACAAAATAACAGCTAAAAAATGTTTGCAATATACATGGGTGTCAGTGTTGCAGAAATTGCACGAATTGCAAACATTTTTTCAAGATTCTGCAACTTTTGCAATTCTTACAACTTGCAAGGGTTTTGCAAGACTGTGAGAATACCCCTAATATTAGTAAGTACTTGGTAGCAATTAATCAATAATTTACCGAAACTTTCTTTTCAGCAGGAAATAATTGTATTATCTGCGATAAAATTGAATTAAAGTCGTTGGGGTTTGGCTTCGCTTCATTTTCAAATAGGCTTTCCAAAATTATTTGTATAAGTTTAAGACGTTTGGCTTCAGAAAGTCTACCATTTTCCAAATAATAGGATGTTATATTCTTGCCAGCATCGCTTTCCGACAACAACTTATTGAGTGACTAAAAAATTTTATTAATACATTAGGCTGTAATACATTTCAGCTACAAGAAAAAAATTGTATGTTTAATTTATGTATTACTGTAAGGTGAAGGCTGCATGGAATTTTGTTTTTGATCAAAATTCTAAAGCAATTTTGGTGAAAAGTTGGCAATAGCCATTGTTTTTAATATGCATTTTAAATGTCTTTTGTTTATCAGTTAAACGCTATCGTTTGTCTACCAGTTACTTTTGTAACCTTGGTTCATTAGAATTCTAAGCGGTGTATCCATATGTAACTTTTCGGAGCTATGCCATAGTGTACTGGAAACTTTAGACCGCGAATTTAATGACCAAATATACACTACCGAACTACTTACAGCAAACTTGTTAATCTGAGGACATTTCTTTAATACTTTTTAAAAACATTTTTTCAACAAAAAAGTTTGTTTCGTTTTGTTTAAAGTTGTAATAACTGGATCAGCTAGAAATTAATTTTAATGTGAATGAAAAAACTAAAAGGTAATAAGAAACAATTTGACTTTATGAATAAAGAAATTGACCAGCTTCAGTGACAACATCATCCGTCTCTTCAGCAGTGAAAGCACCTGTCGGAATACACCAAGATACAGTGCCAACCTTGTCCAGCTGTCCTTTGTCCAGTTTTGATTTCATTTCTTTTTTAAGAGTGTTGAGGGAATAACACAGGTGATTTATGTCTCTGCTATATGCCTGATGGCTTACGCCAGTATCAAGATATTGCAAGAAAGCTGCGCTATAGTTCCGCTTGCGTGCTCCGGCAAATACTACCTTATTGATGAGCATAGGTTGCGCTGTACCTGATCCACTTCCCATGTAAGCTGCAGCCATTTTTGTCACTCTAGTGAAAACAATAGGAGAAAACACTTTGTAGTCAGCCAAAACCAATGGAGTTTCTGGGTTCTCCCTTTTGCTTTTTTTGAATGCTTCCTCAATTGCCTTTCTGCTTTCCCACAAACTATTTGTAGTTGTGCTCGCCAGAACTCCAAAGTCTTCACAGGCCGTACCAAACATTGCATGGAAAATAGTTTGACTTATTTGTTCAGCTCTCCCAAAACTTTTTTTATACCATCTGAACTTTGGTGCGTAATGAGTGTATCCACAGAAGCCTTTGAAGCTTGAAAAATCAAGTTGTAATGCCTCTGCAGGATATAACTTGTACACCTTGTGGAAGAATAGCAGTGGATAATAGATTTTATTTGAACTACGAGACCCCATTATTAGTAACAAATCAGCTAGTTCGAAAAATAACGCTTTTCCTTCAGTGGCATTACGGAGAGCTTTCAAACAATCAACAATAGCGTCCACCATTGGCAAGAATTTTATTGAGTTTGTTAACGCATCAGCTATTTTGTCGGTATAACGATTTTCGTTGGAGAGCATTATAGCTAAAGTGATTGGGCCCAGCGTTTTCAATAAACCTGCTCTTCGTTCTGGCTTATATGTTATTCCTGTCAACAAAGGCAAATGTATATTGGTCAACCCTAGAGATTGTATCTTGATCTCTCGTCTCTGTCCGTCGGTAGATCTCCCATGAAATTTTGAGCCTGACAACCGTACTTCATCGTATACCATTTTAAAGGCAGTGAGGAGATCTACCAAAGGTGTCGCGAGTTGAAAATCAAATGTTAGGTTGGGGTATGCTTGCTTAAATTGCGTGTGAAGACCTGCGATAGTAATTACTTGGCCACTTATGGTTACATTGTTTTCGCTATGTGTATTACCCCTGTTTGCCACATTGACATTTGACATCTTCCTTATATGATGATACAAGGTAGACAGTGCACCTGATATTTCGTTACTATAATCAATCTTTATATTATAAAATGGGTCATTTATATCTTGGGGGTCTTTCGGTTGAATTTGGTCATCACCCTTAAACTTTTTTAACAAGAAGTCGACTAAACACATTACATTTTTTACATTTTTTTTTAGCTAAGAAAAACAGCTAAGAAGTTGAGAAGCAGAAGACAGTAGCGGGCCAAAATTGTCCCAATCTCTTTTTTAATTGTTCCCTTTTATTCATTTTTCAATCCCGAAATTATCCCGGGATTAATAATTTCAATCCCAATAATCCCGGTATCAAAAAAAGCCTCTGGGATTGGACTCCCTAGTAGTTACATTATTTTTTTGTGAATTTTTTTGGTTTTATTTTTTGTCATTTTACATCTTAATTTACAGAATGTAAGTAAAGGGTGTTTTGAATAACACATTATTTTCTTATTTCCTACACTTTTTATTATATTGCAGAATAAGTTAAGAAAATATTTGAATTTACTGGTAAATTGCCGGTTTACCGGTAATGCTAATATTTTTTACCGATTAACTGGTAATAACAAAATTCGGTAAATTTGCAATCCATAGAAGTGACCGCATGTTAGATAACTTAAAATCTCTTACCATTTTATTTACATCATTTCTTTCAGAGATGTTGGTCCGAGAGGAATTTGGTGACTGCGAATCTAGCCAAGTTTCAACAAATGAATCTCTACTTAATGTGGATAGTTTATCATCTGGAAACTTTGTACAAGATTTGAAAACAAGCAAGTTATTTCGTTATATAAATAATACTTCATTGCATTTCCACTTGAAAAGCTTTTCTCTAATCTCAATCCTTAGCCCGGTGTTTTCCCTACCAGGGAAAATTGAGTCCAAGTCGCTTTTTGTTACGTACCGCATTCTTTCGAAATTTAAACCACATTCTGAAAAATAGTTTATTGAAAAGTTTTTCAAATTAAGCTCACATATGTATACCCAGTAGAGTGGCCCTTATTTTTAAAAAAGATTTTTTGACGTAGGTATCATTGAAAGAAATCTGTGAAAAAATAAGAACAGGAGATGCATTTAAGTGAAGTGACTACAGGTCAACATTGTACTGTTGTTTACATTTTAGAAAAAATCACTCAAAATAAAATTTAATCAAAAATGTTAAGCGCAGTACAATTTCGACCTGTAGTTACTTCACTCAAATGCATCTCCTGTTCTTATTTTTAAACAGATTTCTTTCAATGATACCTTATTTTCTTTAATAAACTTGAATTTTTTAGAAAAAATATAAAATTTACTAAGTTTTTCGATTTTTATGAATTTTCAAAGTAATTTGTGACTTGCATTTTTACGTGAAAAAATAATTTTTTTAAAATATTTCTTCTTATAGCGCAAGTACCCACTGAAAAATTATGTTAATAAAACTTGTAGAAAATTTTACTAGTTAGGCTATTATATGTAGATAATAGATATGATCCCAAAAGTGTCCAAAAAAATAAAAAATATTATAATGTATACTATAGATCTTAAAGATGTTAGAAGAATGAATTGTTTAAATTAAAAAACGAAAATAAATGGGTTTTATTGAAAAAATCATTGGGAAAACATCGAAATAAAATCCCGAAAATCCCGGGATTTTTTAACTTAGATCCCGGGAATTTCGGGACTGAAAAAAGGTCGGGATCCCGGGATTGACAGCGTTACATGTGGCTCCATAAGATTTCGTCAAAAAAAGTTACCGCACCATCTTAGAAAAAATTGATTAGACTTAGCCAGCCTGTGGTGCTGCTGAAGACATTTGAGGGTCGGTCGCAAAGCCATGTTTTAATGGTTAATAGTTTCCTTGGTAGCTTCGTTTGTGAGATAGATATTAACTTAATTTAAAAACAGTTTTACAGATAAGAAATTACCCAACTAGAACTGATGGTCCACATTTGGGTTGCAGCGACGTCGTAGCGTTTATTTTTGCGTCAAAATTGACATGATGTTACGTATTGGTTACGTTACAGAGACCACTATGATTCGAAAGTGGTGCAACACAATGCCGACATTGTGTTAGTGAAAATTACTTTGAAGTGACTTATCACATTTTAGTATACACATTTATATATAAATGCATTACAGAGCTGCCAATTGCAAAAAAATTAATTTTGTTTACATGTTTTGTTTACATTTTGCAGCCATAAATATAATTATTTTATAATTAAAATTTATATAATATAAAGGATTACAACACAATCTTAAGTGTTTTTTGATATTATTTGGAGCTAAATGTAGATGGGAAAGAAGATTTTCGGTAAAATAACAGCCAAAACTTCTTAAGAATTTAAGCGCAAGCTGAATTCAGAAAATATTGCAACAATTTCATACATTAATAAAAAATGTTTAAATATAATAATAATTTGCGTCCACCATTTTAAATGACTTGGGGTCGCAATTAGCTAATTGTTACAAAATGTACATCTTGATGAATGATGGGTGATGCCTTCACTTGGGTCGCAATTAGCTAATTGTTACAAAATGTACATCTCGATGAATGATGAGTGATGCATTTTTTAAAGGTAACACTTGATAAATCGTTACAACATTCTGTGACCTAGTGGTAAAGTAGTATCCTAGGAATTTTTACAAACTTTTCCTACAAAATATTTTCCAAATCAGTATCGCTGCAACGTCGTCGTGTAAAAAATGTGTCTTAAGTAACCTGTGGTCACAAAATTCTACTTGGGTATACTTTTATGTGACATTCATGTTCATAAAATGAAGTTCAAGTCATCAACAAATTCAGCAAAGTTATGCAAAAATTAAATTTTTTCGATTTTCACCACCCTGTTTCTACAATTTTGATTTGTAAATGCTTTTTTAATTCTTGGCTTGGAGATCTTTAACAGGGTTTGTCTGCATAAATTTTGTCAGTGTATTGCAAATGCATGAAACAACAAACATAAAAAAATTAAGATTTTTAAAATGTGCTATGTCTATAGAAACAAGGTGCTTAAGTTGAGGTATTTACAATAAATTCCTCAACATATATATGCAAATGTGATTATAATCCTATTAAAGAGCTCCAAAACAAGAAATAAATTAAAAAGTTTCAATTTTATTGCACTCTAAATTGTAAAAACAGGGTGAAGAAAATCGAAAAATTTAATGTTTTGCATAGCTTTGATCAAATTGCAGAAGACTTACATATAATTTTATGAACTTGAATTTAATTTCTTGATTTTATGAACTTCAATTTTTTCTTCTAAGACTATGCCGCGATTTATTGATTTGGAATTAAGCTTATAGACATATTAAAAACAACAACAACTTACCTTTAAAGGCTGTAAACGTATTTTCCAAATCTATCCCTTTCAGGAACTCCAATAATCTGTCTGTTTCTGCTGCAGGCTGCATATTTTCACAAAACAAACACTTATGTATAACACACCACAAAACGAAACGAACTCCTTCACAGCTTAAAGACAACTGAAAGTTAAAAACAATGACAAGATGCTGCTGCAATTTTTTTTTTCGCATCAGTTGGCGTTCCAATTAACAGTTATTAAAACCGACCATTCTGTTACCCAGTAAACCAAACATTGCGTTGCGTCAGCTCTCAGATCCAAATATGGATTTAATCATGGTAGAAAGAAAGCTGCAAGGCAGACTGTGTTTTCATAATAACTACTGTCATAAATATAAGCACCTTCATAAAAATTGCATTTCATACTTAAAAATTTGTATTATAAAATTTCCCAAACACAAAGAATTTTTTTATGTACCTAAAAAAAATAGGTGCCTTTGTGTTGCAAAGTGTCAACAACTTAAAGCAGTCGTCAAGCAAGTAAGAAAACTCGTATCGTATTCGTAAAATATGTATTGCTGGGAAAAACATATTTTCTTGTGTATGTCTTCTCTCACCCTCTAACATATGTGCAATTTAACTATTTTACGCATACAAGTAGTGATGGACAAAATCAGCCATTTGCGACTGCATGGTAAGCGTGCTACATGAGGGGGGATGTCAAGCGCGGCGTAGGCAAATCATGTCCTCTCATGCTCATATCGATATCTGGTGTTCTTTTTTTCTTGAATACAAACATCGTTTCACATTCTTGTTGCTAGCTGAAAAACAAGCTGCATTACACCAAGAGAGAGATGCTCGTTTCGTGCAATTTTTCTATACGGGCATGTAACTTATGATTTTCTCAAATTTCGTACAGAAAACCTAAAATTTCGTTTAGTTTTGAGATTTCATAATGCGAGATTTGAAACTCATGCTGATTTTTACACTAGGTGAAAGCTGCATATTTCGTGCAACTTTTCTATGCGGGCATCTAGCTTATGATTTTCTCAAATTTCGTACAGAAAACCTAAAATTTCGTTTAGTTTTGAGATTTCATAATGCGAGATTTGAAACTCATGCTGATTTTTACACTAGGTGAAAGCTGCATATTTCGTGCAACTTTTCTATGCGGGCATCTAGCTTATGATTTTCTCAAATTTCGTACAGAAAACCTAAAATTTCGTTTAGTTTTGAGATTTCACAATGCGAGATTTGAAGGTCATACTGATTTTTACACTAGGTGGAAGCTGCATATTTCGTGCAACTTTTCTATACGGGCATGTAGCTTATGATTTTCTCAAATTTCGAGCGAAAAACCTCAATTTTCATTTAGATTAGGAATTTCAACACTCGGGATATGAAAATCAAGTATGAGTTTCGACACTGCGTGCGACTTCTTACTCTCTAGACGATTCAGTAGTTTTGCTACAAATACGTTTAGCTTTCATATTTCAACATGTGCTTGTTGAAATTTGCAAAGAAAAATTCTTTTTCTGCACGTGCCGTGTAAGATTATATTTCTACATGCACCGTGCAGCTAGTTTTGTTCTCTCTGTGTACCTTTAATGTGCTTTTGAGAACATTCGTAAAAAGAATAGGCGTCTCTCAAAATCATATTTTTGGTCCTTACGACTTCCCAAACTTTTCTTATCAGTACAGCACCAATTCCATCGACTGCGCCTTTACCATGAGAAGAAGCGAAGAAATTCCACTCAAAATGTTCACAATAAAAATCTTGTACAAATTGAGGAATACTCGAAATTATAAACTTATTTTTAAATTGTGATCTACTTCCGTCCGAGAAAATTGATATTCTTTGTATGAGTTTCTTATAATTTATTTTCTTCAAAATGTTTGTAAGGAAAAACACGACATCGTATTTGTTATGCGCAAATTTGTCACTTATTATAGCAAAGGACATAGTTTCATCCGAAAGCCAAGCCACACATGTGAAAATTGTAACCTGCTTATAACTATTGTGTGCTTCTTGGACTTCATTTTGTGGTGTAAGGCGATAATTTTTCCGCAAAGTCAACTTGCAAAATTACTTCATTATTTTGAATGTTTTTTTTTCTGTTTTCAAAATATTCTTGTTGCGAGTTCTTTATGAAACAGTGCAGTTTAAAAGCTGTTAAGTGCATTTCGATTTCATGAACAAGATCCGCCAAAGTTGCCTCTGTGTAGTCTAAGGCCTTTTCCACACTTGGTCAACGCAACTCCAACTCAAGTTGCTAGCCTGTGTATTTATACCGGAACCTTCAGATTAAGCAACTTGCACGCAACAAGTTCTCGACACGTTCTCAACCTGTTCAACGCAACGCGGCTTTCCGCAATTTTCATCGGCGACGTGTTGCATCAGTTTGTTTTGTGAATTCAAGTATTTGTAGTGCAGTAGGCTTAATATTAATCAAGGTGAATAAGCTAATTAATTAGATGAATGAGCAAGATGAATGAGCAAGTGTTAAATATTAAATTAGTGCAAGAAGTCGAAAACATGAGTTATTATATAATAACAATTATTATATGTTGCATGACTTTTGAAGCAAGTCTGAAAGTATTGGGTTTATAGTTGCATTGCTTTTAAACTTTTTCGCTGTTGCGTTGAAGTTGTGTTGGAATTGCGTTGACTAAGTGTGGAAAAGGCCTTAGAGTAACCGATTGTCTGCTTGTCGCCAATACTTCCATTTAACAGTTTCGTTCAATTTTCGTATAAATTCTATAGGAACCAATGCATCTTTGATGTCGTAGGTACATTTTTTACATTCACTCACCATACATAACTAATTTTTCGTATCACAGCAAACGTTTTCCAAAAAAGATTTTATTACATTTGAACAGCTATCCAACATGTACCCGAAGTTAGCGTGGTACTTACATATGCACATATTGTGAGGGGTTTTTCTTGATAGCACAACGTGTGATGGACGATTTTCAAAGAAGACACTTTTACTTACTCGTTCCTCAGGAAATTCTTCGTTCTGAATTGGGTTTTATTGTTAAGCCTTCTAAGTTTGCTTTTTATTTCGTTAAAGAATTCTACACTATTTGTTTTAAAAATTGTAGCTCTCAACTCGTCAAATAATTCATCTATACTTAATCTATCCCCGAAATTATTTTGAAGGACCTGTTTGATTTCTTGCCAAGATACGGCTTGGCAATTGATTTCGATGATTTCCCTCGCTTTTCCTTTGAGTTTGCTTTTTATTAAGTCAGAAAATGTTCCCTGTCCAAGTTCGTCGAAAGTTGTCAGTACTGAGTGCACTTTTTCTATAAGGTTTATAAAGTTTGGAAGATCTCTTGAATCTCCATGAAGTTCTGGTAAGCTACATAAATATTTAATTGGATTGAAAGTTACTTGGTTTACTGCCATTTTATTATATATTTCTTCTTTACTTTTAATTCAAGGAAAATGCTTATATATATATATTTTTCGTTGATTATGTTTTTAAATTGTTGTACGCTTAAAGATTACTATTGTTCTTATTGTACTAAATTTTGGGTTAAATAAATACAAATAAGTACAAAAATACAAATATGAAAATTATTTACTGATTTTATCCTTTGGGCCTCCTTTCTATATTCTTCGAAGTTGGGGTCCTCTAAGGTGCTTTGGGTAATGAGTAGTTCTATTGGTCTGGCTCCGTCTCTTAGAGTGGTAGTGCGGTGAATGATGATATGGGCAGGTAACTTTTAGAGTGCTTGGTGATATCTTCTGTTAGCATTAGTGTCCGAATTTTTCAATAAGTGCGATCGTTTCGCTTATGAGTAGTAAATCGTTATCGTAATCTGCTTCTGTGTTTGTGTTCCTGTCTTGTTAATTGTTTTCCAAAGTATTTTCATGCACTTTATATCTTGGCGGCTGTATTTGGTTCTTTTTCTTCAAATCCTTTTAATTCGAGTTCTTCATATGTTTTTATAGGATTTTTTGATCTTGGCCTCACAAAAATTTCTTAGTGCTTAGTTTTTGTGTTGTTTAAATTGAAAATTTTTTCCACTTAATGTTAAAAAGTTTTTCCACACTTTATTTGGAAAAAAAAATTGTCCACATATAAATTAAAACGGATTTTTTTTTATTGTGTTTTTGGTTTTTGCAATTTTAAATAATTTTCACTATTTTCATTTAGTTCACTTCTTGCATAATCTTTTAATGCGGTTTTAGTTAAATTTTTGCATAATCTTTTTTTATGCCGTTTTAGTTCACTTTTTGCATAATCTTTAATGCAGTTTAGTTAATTTTTTGCATAATCTTTTATGCTGTTTTAGTTCACTTTTTGCATAATCTTTTATGCAAAAGAAAGGACACTCACGAATATACATTTTTTCTTTCCTTGAAAAAAGGATACACGCGAATATCCTGCCGACTGCGCCAGTTTTAGTTTCGGTTAGAACAAAAATTAAAAAAAAAACAACTTTTTATTTTGTTTCTAAACTTAACTTTATTGAGATAGTCTTCGATCTTTCGAAGGTAATTTACTAACTGAACTTAAATTATATTTGGGTGGTATTTATATTGTTATAATTGCTAATCTTGCAATTTTCATCGATAGAGCGTTTAATTGTATTGGTAAATAATTCTTTGGAAATATTAGCCAATAATTATTCCAGAAGACATTTCTTCAGAATAATTCTTTAAAATAGATAGATAGATATTGTTTATTGGTAGTAAAAATCGTTATAATTATCTAATGAAAGCTGAATTTACAGATATTGGTTTTGACCTTAATTCTTTAATAGTATAATAAAAGAATACAATTTTATTCGGACAAGTTCGTTTTATGTAACATTTTAAATACAAATTTATGTAGACCTTTATTTACGCAACGCTCCCTTATGCAACTTCTTGAGTACAATTTTATGTAGACTTTTCATATTAAGCAACATCTTGAATACAATTTTATGTAGACCTTTCATTTATGCAACGCTTTGAATACAACTTTATTTGGACAAGTTCGTTTTATGTAACATTTTTATGTAAAAAGACCTGTCATTTTACGCAACGCTTTGAACACAACTTTATGAGGACAAGTTCGTTTTATGTAACGTTTTGAATACAATTTTATGTAGACCTTTATTTACGCAACGTTACTTTAAACACAACAATCTCAGTGCTCATTAACTTAGAATATGCGGTGCAGCGTTAGTCGAAAACAACAACTTCAAGTGGTGAAATTAGGCAATAGCTCCTTATTCGGTTGACCAGACTTGGTCGTCCAATATAATGAACTCTGATTCGGCACTCAGGAGCAGGAATCCCAGTTTTGGTCAGCAATTGAGTAAAACAATAAATGGAATCAGAGATCATATTTTTTATACTATCGAAATATAGCATCGGTTTAGACGGTCAAAAATAGAAGCAATTAAATGTAACATAGCCCATTGCTACCGAAACATAGCATCGTTTTAGACGGTCAAAAATAGAGGCAATTAAATGAAACATAGCCCCTTACTAACGAGACGTTGAAAGCAATCATAAAATGTTAGATTGAAACTCACCTGAAAGTACAATGTAAGCTGGAACCTGGAAACGGATCGAATGGAACCAGATCGTATGAACACAATAATAATAGCCCTCCTCAAAGTTGGTTTCCTGCAGAAAGATAATCTTATTAGCCTTTGAAAATAGTTATAATAAGAGTATTTTAAATAGATAATAAATGTAGATTTAGATAATAGTCCTAGTAAGTAAGAATAATTTAAAAATTAGTAAAGGTGACTAATAGAGGTATACTATGGATAATTAAAAAAAGGAGGCTAGTTTAAAACATTCGGAATATTAAGGATTACCTTTAATTTTAGTCCCGGTGGAATTTAGACCTAACCAGATTTAGATCTTACCAAAATATTTTTAACAACATCTTATACTGGAATCTGCAATTTTCTTCAGACCTTCCCAAAAATTAAAAGCAGTGCCAGTGAAGGTGGTTGTACAAAAATACAATAATTGTTGGTGGCATTAGATGCATGGACCACTCCCTGAATACAGTTTATGCAGGTGGAGGTTTGTCGGAAACCATGTGAAGATGGTCCCTATCGCATATCCCTTGGTCAAAAAAGTCTCCCGAGACTGTAAGATGCAATGATGGTGATCCACTAACAAAACAATTATGAAAACCACTTATGTAACTCAAAGCGTATGACCCTTGGTCAAAAAAGTCTCCCGAGACTGTATGATGCAATGATGGTGATCCACTAACAAAGCAATTATGAAAACCACTTATGTAACCCAAAGCGTTTTATGAAAGCCACTTATGGAAAAACCAATTATGTAGTTCACTGTCGTATTGGGCCCTAAATGCAATATTCCAATTTTAAGAAATTATTTCAAGTTGTCTTGAGCCATCCTCGCCAAAAAAGTAAAGAACACGCGTTCTACGAATTGGAAGATTGACGCCTAACAGAATCTAATACTTTGAGAAAGGGTAGAGTGATATAATCTACTGCAAACCCATCCACTTTAATAAAAAATCCTTTACCAAAAAATCTTTTACATCATAATATGAAACTCCCCATGGTACAGTAAAAAAGGTAGAATAACATGAACATTAATTATATTGACAGAAAATTTAATAGAAAATTTTTTTTAATAGAATATCTAATATGGGATTATAAGAAAAGTAATAGGGTCTATAGAGAGAACGCGTATAAAAAACGCGAGAAAAACTCGCGAGAAAAAAAAAGAAACACCTTTAGAATACGGATAATAAATTTTGATAAAATGGAGTCTAAGGAAACTTAACATGGGATTAAGAAAACCTAAAATAGTATGTTAAGAAAACGTAACACAATTGTAGGAATTTAATACGTGTTATGAGAATACGTGTTATGAGAATACGCGGTTTGTGAAAGTCCAATATATGTTGGGAAAACTTAATAGAGTCCGTAAAAATCTAATATGTGTTTAGAAAGCGTTATACGGGATTGGAGCAAACGTAATATAGGATCTGTGAAAAGGATTTTATGGAAATTTAATATGGTTTGAGAGAAAACTTTATGCGGGATTTGTGCAAATTTAATATGGGTTTTAGAAAGGCTTATGCGGGATTTGTGCAAACTTAATATACGGTCTATGAAAAAGATTTTATGGAAACTTAATATACGGTCTATGAAAAAGATTTTATGGAAATTTAATATGATTGTAGAAAAGGATTTATGGAAATTTAATATGATTTAATATGATTGTAGAAAAAGATTTTAGGGAAATTTAATATGATTGTAGAAAAAGATTTTATTGATATTTAATAGGATTAAAAAGATTTTATGGAAATTTAATATGATTGTAGAAAAAGATTTATGGAAATTTAATATGATTGTAGAAAAAGATTTTATGGAAACTTAATATGATTAAAAAAAGATTTTATGGAAATTTAATATGATTGTAGAAAAAGATTTTATGGAAATTTAATATGATAAAAAAAGATTTTATGGAAATTTTATATGATTTTAGAAAACTTTATACGGGATCTGAGCAAACGTAATATAGAATCTGTGAAAAAGATTTATGGAAATTTAATATGGTTGAGAGAAAACTTTATGCGGGATTTGTGCAAACTTAATATACGGTCTATGTAAAATAAAGATTTTAAGGAAATTTAATATGGGTTTTAGAGAAAAAAAACTCATGCGGGATTTGTGCAAACTTAATATACGATCCATGTAAAAACATTTTATGTAAAGGATTTTATGTAAAAAGATTTTATGTAAAAAGATTTTATGTAAAAAGATTTTATGTAAAAAGATTTTATGGAAATTTAATATGAGTTTAGAGTGGAAAAACTTTACGCGGGATTTGAGCAAACCTTGTACGAACTACAGGAATTATCTCTATTTAAAGGAGATCTTAGAAATATTATAAAAGTATTTAAAAGTATTGAAAAAAAAGTATTTTAGGAAAGTAATTTTTAGGAAGATTAAAATTATAGATAATTGACCTACTGTTCACAAAAGTACCATACTGTTCACAAAATTACCATACTGTGCACAAATTGCCCTACTACTTATAATGTCAAATCCAAAAGCATAAAATAAGATAAGGTAAGTATTGCGAAAAACGTACCTTCGAAACGCACCTTCAACTAGCATGGTCCACTAAGGATCTTGTCACGCACTGGGTTTGGAAAATATTTGAAGTTAACCAAATGTTAACCCGAGACCAGTTCAGCAGTATCACTTTTCACGATCAGGCAAATGTAACATGGCGGGTTTTCGAAGCGTTTGCAAAGAAGTCCTTACGAATACCGTGTTACATGTGGATGCGAAACGAAGCAAACCTGCTAAATAATACCGCGTTACACGTGGATACGAAACAAAACTGCTAAATAAACCTTTGAATTTTGGAAAATGTCTTTACTAATACCGTGTCACACGTAGATACGAAACAAACCTACTAAATAAACCATTGATTCTCACGAAACTTATAATCAAAAGCGAAACCGAGGGATTTTCTCCTGTAAAAGAGTTTCTCCCCAGACAACATTTGTGTTGTACGAAAACATCCACTGATGAGACCATCTAGGCAATGGACGAAAAACGTTTCTGGATGAGCCTATTAGCCACAAGCTGTTTACAGCTTTATACGTTACTTCTTTTTCGTTAAGATTGTTATCTTGAAATTTACCTTAGGATTTATTTTGAAATATAATTTAGGACTTATGTTTGGAATTTATCTTGAAGTTCATTCGGGAATTACCACTAAATACCCTATTGACCAAAAAAACAAAAAACAAAAACATATTATATTAAAAACAGGTAGTATTCAAGAACAACCTTAGAAAAAAACAGGTAATTAATTGAGAATAATTCCGGAAAACAGGTAATAAAATTTGAGAATAATTCCGGAAAACAGGTAATAAAATTTGAGAATCATTTTAGAAAACAGTTTGACAAATTTCTCACCCACCTACCAAGTCACCGTTTTCAACATGCACGTTTAAAGAATCTAATTACTCTAATTCCAAGTAAAATCTTAATGTCATTCATAATTTTAACCTCCAAGTCAAATCTTAATGTTATTTATAACTTAAAATTCAAAGTCAAATCTTAATGTCATTTATAATTTTAACTTTCAATCCTCAATGTCATCTTATTCGTTATAATCCTAATTTTCCGATCCTAAATCAAACACGTGCATAATAAAACAAAAAGCCTCTAATGTCTTAAGAAAATTAATTTTACGAAGGAAAACTAAAAAAAAAACCTACGTTTATAAATCTTACGAGTAAGGGTAGGGTTGACTAGCTGCAAGTTAGAAGTTTATGAAACAGTATGTAACTATACAATTAAGTGATGTTGTGAAATAGAGATTATGTTTTGAAGAGGAAAAAAAAATAATTTATTATAATACAATAACAATAAAACATAATTAGGGTATTCACAAGGTGTGCTATCATGTCATAATGTCATATTGTCCTAAGATTTTACACTAGTTTAACCATTTTATTGTTGCATTCCATATAAAAAAGTACTAATATATTACAACTCTGAAAGCTATGTTTATTGAAATGTCGTAATCAAACAGCTGTTTCTTATTTGCATTTATTTACTTGTAAATTTTAGTAGTAAAATTTTAGAACAATAGGACAATATGATATGACAGCACACCTTGTGAATACCCTAAATGTTATACAAGAGTTACTTATTAACAAAGTTCTAATATGAGAGGGTTATAAGACGTGCTACATTGCGTGTTAAATTTGGTTGTTATATCACATATTCGCTTAGAGATAAAGGAAACGTTTGATTCAAGATGCAATTTTTTTGTTGAATAGTCCCAAGGAACGTTCAACATCATCCTCAGCAGTTTATTTTGGCAAATTTGCAAACCTTTAATGTGTGTCTTAGCACAACAACCCCAAACAGGGCATGCATACAGGATAATTGATTGGAATATCAATTTGCATATTAAAACCTTGTTCTTACAACTTAGATTTGAGGAACGGTTTATAAGTGGATATAGCATTTTGGTTGCAAGATTGAATTTGTTTTTTATATTCTGCACGTGTTCAGCCCAGATTCAAGCATACTTCATGGTTTTTAAGAAACTCTAGAGCTAGAGCATCTGACTTTTCTTTGTTTAGGACAGCAATGCCGTTTTGGTGCTTCAAGGGAGGGATATGATTGTGTTTTTTTCTAAGCAGCTTACAGATATTCCAGAAAGGCTTGAATCCTTTTTTAAGATTGGAAATCCTTTTTTTCCACTCAGAGTTACGATAGACAAAGATTTCAGAGCGAATCTGCGAAGATAGTTGAACCATAGTAGCATAATCATAATTTTGCCTGTAACGACACCATTGCCTTCGGTAATAATTTCTTGTTTTGATAGTGTTCAAAATATTTTGCGGCAGCTTAATAAAATTAGTTACCGCACGCTTTTTAGGAATAGCAACTCTTTCGACCTCCAGTAGCTTTAAATTAAAAAATTCCAAATTTTCGTCAATTTGGCTTTTATTATTTATCACATTTAGATCGGTAGAGGTGTTACAGAGAGATTTTTTTAGAAATGAACAAAAAAATTTCCAATCGGATTTAGAGTAATCATAATCCAAATTTTCAGACATAACTGAATAAATTGAAACATTAAAGTTAATTGGATGATGATCAGAGCTTAATTCGCTATACGGACGGGGTTGAGAAAAGAGATAGGGACATTACTTAAAATTAAATCCAAGTTTGAGGGAGATGAACTTCGTGTAGCCGGAAAATAAGTTGGTTCATCTGTATGGGAGATAGAAATTGTAATTTCTTCGTAAGAGAAAAGGGTCATCATTTGATATATTCGCGCTTGATGAGTTAGTTGGCGTGCGCCTTAAATAACTTGTTGGCGCAGTAAGCGGCACAGATGATGAAAGAACTGGAAACTCAGCAGCTGAATTGCTTAGCTGGAACTGTGGCCCTTTGAGAGGTTTTTTAGATGGAGATGGTTTTTGATGCGATTTCTCTTTGATAGTTAAGTAAAGAGAACGGTTAGGGCAAGACACATCTGTTGACTTGCGAAGTTGAGAAAATGACGTTGCTTAGCAACAATAATTTTTCCCCTTAATAATATTTTTAATTTAAATAAGCAAGTTAGTATATACACTTAGCGACATCACTAGCGCCGCATCACAAGGAATGTTGATATTGTGCCATTGAGTATCAATATTTCGATATTAACGGTTAGTGTCATACGTTTATGATTTTTGTATTATTATTACATGTATTAAGAATATTTTTACAAATAAATAATCTTCTTTAAATGAATTTTATTTATTTATTTATTTATTGGCCAAGCAAGGCAATTTACTTATTATAACAGGTTTTTTATTTTTTTTTCTGTTTTTTTTTTTTTCAAAACCACCATGTTAGTAACATATAATAGCTGGTAAAAGATATTGTAGTCTTCGCCATGTGAAGCCATTGAACTTAACAAATTTGATGATTGAGAGAAATTGCTTGTAACACTTGGCAAGCAATTCACAATGGCAAATGAACTCTCCATATCTGTTTGGAATCGATGGGCAATATTTCCTGACAAAACAGTAGAGAATAGGTCAGATACATCAGTCACACCCTCTGGTATTTTTAATATCTCCAGTTTTTCTCTTATCAGTAAATCTGCTATAGCGATTAATCCTGCCCAGTCCATATGGATAAACCATGATCTTATTCTTCCGAGTCGTTCAAAAGCTTTAGTAAAACTAGTTTTTTCGGAAAAATTGTAAGGACCTAAATTTGTACCGAGGATGCGCTCGTCGGATCCGAGATCCGCCACAATCATTTCTATCTTCGACGCCAAATCAAACTCAGGTAGTCTCCGATTTCAGTGGTGTTCTTTATTTAACAATTCATAACTGGACTTATGACTAACTTAAAATTACCCTAGCTAACTACGGCTAATCTTAACCTAATGCTTCTAATTATGTGAACCAGTCTCGTCTATATGGCTTATCGCCCCTTCTATTTAGGTCCGACCCCCTTCTATATGATCGCTATCTGATAGGTACCTCGGCGCGATTCTTACTGCTGTTGGTTCGTGCCCGTGACCGATAGTTCCGAATACGCGGGGTACAAGTGTACAGATTGTAGGCGGTGAATTTGGTTGACTATACTCCGGTTAGGTCGCGACCTCTAACAACATGCGCCACGGTTTAATTCGCTACGCGCTTCACGTCTAACGTGGGGTTTTCTCGGATGAAAGGAGGTGAGTGGTTGCGGTCGTTTATCCGGATGGGCACGGTCGTGCCAGGGTATGGTGATCCCCAAGCTTACGCCACTGACACGGCCGTATTCGCGTTAGATGTTATTGTCGGTGAGCCCAGTTGTGGTGATCCCCAAGGTTTTACCTGGACCCAGCTCGCGCCTAACTGTGGGATTACGCTCGTATCACCGATTTTATTATGTTACACATTAGTAACCAGAAGCGACTCGCGGCCGGCCTTGTACGGGTCCTGATAATGCGGTATTTTTACAGCTGATTGGCATTTTATATCACGCACTGATTCACAAGTATATGGTTTTAAGTCTATGTTATATTCTACGAGTTTGTGTTATTTGGGTGAGTCTGAACGTACACTGTTTATTTCGTAATAAAATCCTCATTGGCAGAAGTATGAAACCGACACTTTCCCCTTTGGCTTGAATACTTTTAGGTTGCCCGAAATTTTACATTACGTCTCGATTTACTCAGGTGGGTGATTTTCCACATTCATGTTATGTTCTACGTATTTATGTTATCGGGTGAGAGGTTAGCGCGCCACGATTTATTTAGCAATTCTCGCCCTCACTGCAACACTAGGTGATTCTTAGGCCACCGTTCTACTAATCCTTTTCCCTACACACTAAGGTCACGTGTCCTTGACCGGCCTAAATCCCTATTACGGAATTGTAACTTAAGTAACTAATAATCAAATGTTAAAATATATATTTATAGATAATTAAAGAAAAAAATGATAAGTTTATATAAAGGAAATCAAATTATACTTTAGTGTCCAGCACTAGATCGACGTGTTGTCGTCGTCGGCGTTTTCGCTGACCAGTCGCTGTCGACGCTCTGTTGTCGACGTCGCTGTTGACGTTGCTGTCGCCGTCGCTGTTGACGCTGCGGTTGACGTCGCTGTTGACGCTGCTGTTGACGTCGCAGTTGACGTTGCTGTTGATGTCGCTGTTGGCGTGCCGTTGACGCCAAATAGTTTGCTGGTTGGTGCGGGCAGTTGACTTCCTGCCACCAACGAAAACTTAAAATCACACGTCCGATCTCCACGCGCACTAGAACAAACTGATCCCGATCCCTTCTAAGTCGATATGCTTCTTCCTGGCATTGTACGTATTCGATTCGTCTAGAACATCGCGTGATTTCTCCGTTGCTTGGCAGCTGGTTGTTTGTTACCAAGTCTGTCCGTTAAGCCATAAAACCATTAGTACATGAAAGGAAAACATATTATTAGAGAGAGCATTACCCCTGTAGGGAAAATAAGGTCGACTTCCTGAAAGGTAATGTGTTGGGGCATGTTTCTTGAATAAGTTGTCACTTTGTGTTTAATGTGACTCTACTGTACATATGTTAACCTACGCCTATCGCTAGCAATCTTATCTTCTAAACTTATTTACTACACACAGAAAAAACGCCACATAAAAACCTAATAAAGTAGAACAAATTTAAGAAGATTTCCTTATGGTTTTTACCCAAAAAGACTTTCTTCTTATTGTTATTAGCTATGTCTTCTTAAATTAATTTAAAAAGAAAATCTAATAGCGTTACTAGGTTTCCTTCTTGATTTTATTTAAAAAGAAATCTCATTAAGCTAATACGTTTTCTTCTTGATTTTGTTTAAGAAGAAACCTCATTCAAGTACTAGGTTTTCTTATTGATTTTGTTTAGGAAGAAATCTCATGCAAGTACTAGGTTTTCTTCTTGATTTTGTTTAAGAAGAAATCTCATACAAGTACTAGGTTTTCTTCTTGAGTTTGTTTAAGAAGAAATCTCATACAACTAATAGGTTTTCTTCTTGAATTTATTTAAGAAGAAATCTCATATAACAACTAGGTTCTCTTCTTGATTTTGTTTAAGAAGAAATCTTATACAACTACTAGGTTCTCTACGTAACTTACTTTTCATCCAAATGAGAAATACGGTAGTTAGTTCTTTTTATATTTTATTATGTCAAATTTCAATTGAATTCATACAATAAAATTATACTTAAGGTTTGTGCACACAAATTATAGTTAATTCCAATATTTTTTTCTTCTGATAACTTTTAAACCATTATTTAATATATAAAAATGCGTGGGAGGTCCATCAATACAGTTAAAATTTATTAATTTAAATGAATTAGTCTTATTTCCTATTAAAAATGCCTGGAAGTGATTACTGAAACTGATTACATTCGATTTTTGGGCAAAAATATAAAATTCATTTATTTTTATAATAAAATCAATTATTTCATATACTTGGCAGTCCTCTTGAAATTCATTTAGAGTTACAACATGGCCAATTTTAAATATTTTTCCTCGAAAAGTTACTTCATTCGTATGTTCACATAAAGATAATTCAAAAGGTTCAATTAAAGCAGCAAGATTATTATTTTGTTGAAAGTCTATACTTTCCCTACTCTTGGAAAGAAATTCATCTTGAAAAAAAATTATTGTTTTGGACGCAATTAGCAAGTCTTAAAGACGATTTAATGCACAATGTCAGTGGTACATTTATTCTCGACGTAATACTTTGAGCGTATTGTTTGTGCAATTGGTGCTGCCCTTCAAATCGAAAGGCCCATAGATATTTAAGCGGTCCTAATTTTTTGATGACAGTTGGATAGTGAACTAGATTATGATGCTTAGGTTTTAAAGTGTCTTTAAATAATTTTTGGTAAAGTTCATTGTGTTTACTTATTAACAATTGAAGATCGTTTATCAACTTATCGTCAAAGTTAGGCAAAAGTAATGTATCAATTAAACTCACAAATATAATAAGAAAAATTATATACGCCATCATTAGGATTAATTAGATCGCCAATCATTAATGTCAAAAGATGAGTAAAAGTCTTCATTTGCTTCGCATTCATTTTGAAAGATGCATTTAGAATATGATTTTTCTGAATGGATGGGCTAATATTTGCAACTTCAGTATTGCCGTACTGAAACATTTGTTTTCGATAGTTTAGCGTATCTAATGATAAAAACTTTTTTTCGTATATGAAATAATACATTATTTTTGAGAAATTGTATTTACATATTCCCAAATAAATGTCATGCATTAAATCGCACGCAATATTATCTGTGACATGAAATTGTGTTAATGTATTGAATATTGAGATTTCCTTAATACCTGTTCTTCTGGCATCATTGCATATAATATCTGTTTTATAATTCATTACATTTCTTAAAGAGCTACTTATTTCTAAGCAATCAGAATGCGTTTCTATTTTGTTACGTTTACATATCCGACAAAATGAATTCGAAGAAAATGAAGGAACATACCCCAGCACAGTGTTCAATCCTAGATTGTCACCTATTATTTGTGATAATTTTATATACAAACGTAAATCTTTTCCCTCAGTGTGAATTGTTAAACCATCTTCTTGTAAAGTTCTCAACATGTTTAACAAGGGAGCTAATGCAGTGTTAACACCACAATCTTTAACATCCTTTGACTTAATGAATCCTGCAACAAAAATATTATTTAACTTTGGAATTTGGAAACTAGGTATAACTGGGAAGTTATAATAAATCCCACATACTTTCTGTTGTCCCGATTTTGATCCAAGAGGATCATTTATCTCAAAATCGTCAAGATACAGAAAGAGGGGAATCGTTGGTTTACTTTCGGTCAGACTCAAACTTTTCCATAGCTCCCCATTTATTATATTACTATAGGTTTTCATACACCTCATTTTTTCAACATTATTTAGAGTTGCCTCTAGGACTCCTTTGCTTTCGAAGAACTTTTTCATTTGAAAAGGAATGTCTACAAATGAAATTACAGTGCTACTCGGGGCTAATATTGGATTATTGTTCATTATTATTTCTGAAAGTGTGTTACTTATGCAAAAACTATTTGGTGGCTTATACAAATTTTGACTTTCTAATTGCTTAAGAAACTTATATTCAGTATCCATTTCTGAAAACGGTTTAGAAATCTTTTCTATTAATTTTGGAACTAAGAAATCGTTTCCTTCTGTTTCAAATAGATTTTTAACTATTTCAGCAATGGGGGTTGTTATAAATTCTGTTACCATATCTTGGATTTTTAAAACTTGTTTTCGTGAAAACATTGTATTGCTGTGAAGTTTTAGAAGAAATGAGATAGTTAATTTGTTTATTTCGGAATCGAAATTTTTCATAGTTTCTTCCGTAATAGTATTAGTCACCATTACATCGTTTTCATTGATAGCACTTTTGTTATTGATGTGTGGTTGCAATTGGTGTTGATTATCGTTAATTTGTATGTATTTTGCATCATCATAAGCTTGCATATAACTTTCTTTCAAATGCTTTATTAGATGTCTTTTATTAAAACTTATTAAAAGCTTGTGTGCACTTATTTTGTTTACATTGATACTTATATATAGTTGGTAAGCCATGTTTTTTTTTAAAATGTTCTACAATAGTGGGGACATTTTCAAATGCCATTTTGCACATAAAACAAACAAAATTGGCCATTTTTGAAACAATTTAAGTTAATGTGATTGTATGTTACTCAAAAGATTTGCAACGTTTGAAAAATTTTCGGACTTAATTTCAAAAAAGTATTGTTCCAAAAAAACCCATACCTGTTTGCTTTTCTGGGAATATTCAAGCTTATATATTTATTTATTTATTTATTTCAGTCTACTGATATTGAAATCTTACAGACTATACAATTATCAAAATCAATATTTAATACACATAGTAAAATACATTAGTTAAACAACATAAATAGATTAAGTTTAAAGCGATTTTCAGGTAAATTAAAATCTAGTATACACAGAGAAAACAAAATCAGCAAAAACTGCACGTTTATGCAGTTTTTCTGCACGTTTTGACCGGGATTTTGCACCCATCACGTTTGTGCAGCTTTTCTGCACTTACGTTTAGAAAATATAGATCTAGATGCGGCATGCAGGTTTCTTAGACGCTGATGTATCTTTAAGGTTTCTCGATCTACGTTCAACTTTTCTGCATTTACGTTTAGAAATTGTAAATCTGACGAAGCGTGCAGGTTTCTTAGACGCTGATGTAGCTTTAGGGTTTCTACATCTACGTTCAACTTTTCTGCATGTACGTTTAGAAAGCTTAAATCTAGACGAAGCGTGCAGGTTTCTTAGACGCTGATGTAGCTTTAGGGTTTCTACATCTACGTTCAACTTTTCTGCATGTACGTTTAGAAAGTTGAAATCTAGACGAAGCGTGCAGGTTTCTTAGACGCTGATGTAGCTTTATGGTTTCTACATCTACGTTCAACTTTTCTGCATTTACGTTGTTCTAATCATTGTTCTGAAAAAGTTCGAATGAATTATTATTTTTCCGCCCAAGTATAGAAATTTCAAAACTGCTATGATTTCGATAAAGAATATAATTTTTTTATTTATAATGATAAGAGTTAGTGAAAGTATTTGTTACAAAACTTATAATTTTATAATTTTTGTATCAGATGTAATTATATAAAATGTAAAAGTAAATTTCAAGTGGTCAACACTGGTCATGCCACACGAACTTTGATAGCTTGTCTTACATATCTATCCTCGTTTTTTTCTTAATTTGTAGACTAGTGTTATTTGTTAGAGAATTATAAATTTTGTATCTGATATAATAAATGAAATGAGAAAAGTAAATTCAATTATTTGTTACAAGATGTAAAATTTTTGTATTTTATATAATACAGATAGTGAAATGATTAAATTTAATTAAATTATTTGTTACAATTTATAAATTTTTGTATCTGATATAGCTTTCCCGTTATTTATAACATATAAATTTATCGGCCCAGATATAAATTCATTTCTATTTAAAAAGGACATTGGTTTTTTTGTACTATATTCTACTTCATAAGAATGAAGAGTAAGAGTGAAATTATAAAAGTAAATTAAATTATTTGTTATAAATTTATAAATTTTTGTATCTGATATAGCTTTTTCCGTTGTTTATTACATATATATTCATCGGCCTAGATGTGAATTCATTTATATTCAAAAAGGACATTGGTTCCTTTGTACAATATTCTACTTCATAAGATGCAAAGTGTTCAGAAAATCCCCTACATTCTAATTCACAACAAGCTACAACAATGTCAATATTTCGCAAAACAAAAAAAGATATTTTAACAATTCTAACTGAATTGTCTTTGATGACTGCAAGATAATAGCCTTTTTTATACTTAATGTTGTTATATAGCACAGTAGACGCTGTCAACATATTTTTCCAGTGTATATAACTAGGTTCGTTCAATATTTCAATATTTTGAGTAGAAAATTGAGATTCGAGAAAAGGTTTTGGAAAACCGGTAGAATATTTTAATAATATATTAGAAAATTTAAAGGAACTCTTGGTCGCAACAGATTTTTCAATGTTAAGACGGGATGTAACACAATTTGTGTACGTTTTTATCTCTTTATGCTTAGCCTCGTACCTCATAGCCCACATTAGCTTTAATGGACCACATTTTTGAATCGCTGTGGGATAGTGTACCATAAAATGGTGCTTCGGCTTTAGATGCCCATATAAATTTTTGTAAACTTCATGATGCCTCAAGATTAAACCTCTTAACTTTTGAATATCTTTTTCGTTGAATTCATTTTTCATAATCATATGAATTAATTGTGAAAGCAAAATGATAAGCTCCCAAAATTTATTATTAACTGGAACTAAGTCGCCGATCATCAAAGGTAAATACATAGCAAAACAAATCATTTCACTTGCACTCATTTTTATATTACATTTTTTTAAATTATGGATACTAATATTTCGTGAAGTATTGCAACGTTCTATTTCTCCGTAAGGAAATAAGCGCTTTCTATCATTGAGAGTCTTCAAACTTAAAATTTTGTCCCTTATTAATGAGTGCAGAACTTGTGATATATCATAGGTACACACACCTTCAAAAATGTCATGCATTATATCAAATGAAATGTTTTCCACTAAATGGAAAGAATCCAACGAATGAAAAATGCATTCTGTTTCTACACCGTTCAATTCGTTATCCTCATTTACATCTTTCAAATAATTTTCAATTGTTCGAGTGTTAATCTCAGTGCTACCTATTTTAGTATCGGCTTTACATTCTTTACAACACCTACAAAAACTTGTTGAATTGAAGGATTTAGTAAAACCTAAAATAGAATTAAGGCCAAGGTTGTCTCCTATCACTAAGCCCAAAACAAATCGTACTCTTTTTGAATTAATAAAAATACCATTCTCTAAATCTTTAAGTTCATCACAAATTTTTTGTAAGCAAATTTTATTACCATAACGTTTTAAATAATTGGTAGGAATGAATGCAGCAGGAAATATGAAGTCTAATTTAGAATGAATATGAAACGGAAGACTCGGAAAACTATAATAGAATGCGCATATTGAATGTGTGTGTGAACCTAAGGGATTGTTAACCTGTAGATCATCGCAAAACAAATTGTATGGAATTAAAATGTCAGAAGAGTTCTTGTTTTTTAAGTTTTTAAAGGTTTCGGCATTTATAAAATTACTTATAGTTTTGCTTTCAGAAAGAGATTTCATACGATTTTCTGTTGCTTCCAAAACGCCTGGAAGCTCAAAAAAAGTTTTGAATTGAAATTTGATAGGCATTACTTCAATTGTTTTCATCTTGAGTCCTATTATAGGACAACCATTTACCACATGTTCTGTTAACTCATTATTTATTGGAATCGATGCTGAGGGTTGAAGCAAGTCCTCTGTTTCCATCATTTTTTTGTATTGATATTCGGTGGTATAGTTTTCAAATAGTGTTTCACAAAAAGTGGAAAGTTGCTTTATTTCAGGTGTTAAGGAACCTGCATTTTTTAAATATTTTGAAATACTCCTTAGAACCTCAGCAACGTTTTTTAATACATAATTAGCATCCTTTCTTGAAATTGAATTTTTTGCATATAAACTGGAGGAAAATTGGAAAATAATTTTTTTTAATTCATCCATCAATTTTTTATTTTCAGTTAACATTTCTCTTTGGGGGTACTGTACTGATTGATTATCTGTACAAATTGGGAAATTAAAATGATTAATAGAATCTTTTGAGCAAAGTGTATTTTGTCTTTTGCTAAGTGGTTCAAATTGAGCATTGTGGCTTAATAAGTGACGTTTTAGGGAATAAAAATTAGAGAACAGCATATTGCAATTGCCTTCGACACATATTTTTGTGTCAGATTCTTCTAAGAGGTGAGTATATTTTAAGTGATTCAAGTACAAGTTTGTACTTGTAAAAGTGTTGGAACATATATAACATGTATTCATCTTGCAGGAAGTAATCTCATCAAAGACAAATCATATTTATTTTTAAACAAAAAAAACGAAATCTTTCATCTTATAAACGACTAAATATGTCATTATGTGTACCTAGATAAGGCTCTACATTTGAAATTTATCAAATATTGTTACTTTCATATAATAAATAAGTATTTTAAAATGAATGATCATGACTACTGATTGAAATTATTAAGGATTGCAGTTAATGCAGCCGATCTCGCATCAAGAGGTGTATCTATTTCATATAAATATTTTTGGACAAATGTCCACGCTAGTAAGCAAGGGCTTGCATATTTCAAATTCAATACTTGATAAATTTTAAATGTTAAATCAAAAGCCTCAAGAAATGAAGGAAACTTAAAAAGAACCTTATCTAGGTACACATAATAATTTTTCTTAATAGTACCTTCTGCAATAAAAAAAATTAGAGAACAGCATATTGCAATTGCCTTCGACACATATTTTTGTGTCAGATTCTTCTAAGAGGTGAGTATATTTTAAGTGATTCAAGTACAAGTTTGTACTTGTAAAAGTGTTGGAACATATATAACATGTATTCATCTTGCAGGAAGTAATCTCATCAAAGACAAATCATATTTATTTTTAAACAAAAAAAACGAAATCTTTCATCTTATAAACGACTAAATATGTCATTATGTGTACCTAGATAAAGCTCTACATTTAAAATTTATCAAATATTGTTACTTTCATATAATAAATAAGTATTTTAAAATGAATGATCATGACTACTGATTGAAATTATTAAGGATTGCAGTTAATGCAGCCGATCTCGCATCAAGAGGTGTATCTATTTCATATAAATATTTTTGGACAAATGTCCACGCTAGTAAGCAAGGGCTTGCATATTTCAAATTCAATACTTGATAAATTTTAAATGTTAAATCAAAAGCCTCAAGAAATGTAGGAAACTTAAAAAGAACCTTATCTAGGTACACATAATAATTTTTCTTAATAGTACCTTCTGCAATAAGAAAAGGTTGAAGGGTTGTCTTCAGTGCACAGCATTTCTTCTGAAGCTCTTCCAATTTTAGATTTATATTGTTTATACAAACAATATCAACAACGAAAAAATCCTGCGCATCAATAATTGAGTGCTGCTTTCCTCCAATTCCTTTAGAGGGAATCACTGACGTCAGCAGTTTCACCAACGTTTGGTTAATGACGTCTGCAACAAAAAAGAAAAGACATTACAAAGATTTTTTAACAAGAGGGAAAACATTTTAACCTACCAGTATTTGCCGAATCAAGTGCTTCCTTCAACAAGAACTTGTTGTAGGTGCTTAATGATTTAGTCGAGTAAAAGTCTTTTATGGTAATCTGGAAATGTTGCCACTTTTCCATAAGCTTTTCTCCTTTGTTTGGGTGTAAAATGTTGAAATCTATGTTTATCTAAAAAATTTGCAAGTATAAAACAAAGCATAGCGACGTAGAAGTAAACAGTAACTTTTACCAAATCAGTCGCTCTCACATCTTTTAATAGCGGCCACTCATTAAGGAAAGCAAAGTTGTCCAGCTGTTTAATGTCCTTTTGCCTCAAGGCATACGTGCGTGCCCATCTGTCGCATTGATCAGTCCAATGTGAAAGTGGCCAATTTAATTCTTCCTTCAGTTTGTATAAAGAATCATCAATTTCGACAGAGTCTTTCCTCTCTGAACCGTTTTCCACACTTTCTGGCAAGTAATTCAATTTTCTGCGCTTAGCTGCAAAGCTTTGATATTTTGTATATAGTTTTCCAGAAGGAGCCTTTCCTAGCCTTCTAGGTATGTAGTAGAAGTCCTGAAATCACCAAAATAAAAGTATTCAATAAGGGTATTCTCACAGTCTTGCAAAACCCTTGTAAGGTGTAAGAATTGCAAAAGTTGCAGAATCTTGCAATCCGTGCAACAACACAACAACAAAATAACAGCTAAAAAATGTTTGCAATATACATGGGTGTCAGTGTTGCAGAAATTGCACGAATTGCAAACATTTTTTCAAGATTCTGCAACTTTTGCAATTCTTACAACTTGCAAGGGTTTTGCAAGACTGTGAGAATACCCCTAATATTAGTAAGTACTTGGTAGCAATTAATCAATAATTTACCGAAACTTTCTTTTCAGCAGGAAATAATTGTATTATCTGCGATAAAATTGAATTAAAGTCGTTGGGGTTTGGCTTCGCTTCATTTTCAAATAGGCTTTCCAAAATTATTTGTATAAGTTTAAGACGTTTGGCTTCAGAAAGTCTACCATTTTCCAAATAATAGGATGTTATATTCTTGCCAGCATCGCTTTCCGACAACAACTTATTGAGTGACTAAAAAATTTTATTAATACATTAGGCTGTAATACATTTCAGCTACAAGAAAAAAATTGTATGTTTAATTTATGTATTACTGTAAGGTGAAGGCTGCATGGAATTTTGTTTTTGATCAAAATTCTAAAGCAATTTTGGTGAAAAGTTGGCAATAGCCATTGTTTTTAATATGCATTTTAAATGTCTTTTGTTTATCAGTTAAACGCTATCGTTTGTCTACCAGTTACTTTTGTAACCTTGGTTCATTAGAATTCTAAGCGGTGTATCCATATGTAACTTTTCGGAGCTATGCCATAGTGTACTGGAAACTTTAGACCGCAAATTTAATGACCAAATATAGACTACCGAACTACTTACAGCAAACTTGTTAAACTGAGGACATTTCTTTAATACTTTTTAAAAACATTTTTTCAACAAAAAAGTTTGTTTCGTTTTGTTTAAAGTTGTAATAACTGGATCAGCTAGAAATTAATTTTAATGTGAATGAAAAAACAAAAAGGTAATAAGAAACAATTTGACTTTATGAATAAAGAAATTGACCAGCTTCAGTGACAACATCATCCGTCTCTTCAGCAGTGAAAGCACCTGTCGGAATACACCAAGATACAGTGCCAACCTTGTCCAGCTGTCCTTTGTCCAGTTTTGATTTCATTTCTTTTTTAAGAGTGTTGAGGGAATAACACAGGTGATTTATGTCTCTGCTATATGCCTGATGGCTTACGCCAGTATCAAGATATTGCAAGAAAGCTGCGCTATAGTTCCGCTTGCGTGCTCCGGCAAATACTACCTTATTGATGAGCATAGGTTGCGCTGTACCTGATCCACTTCCCATGTAAGCTGCAGCCATTTTTGTCACTCTAGTGAAAACAATAGGAGAAAACACTTTGTAGTCAGCCAAAACCAATGGAGTTTCTGGGTTCTCCCTTTTGCTTTTTTTGAATGCTTCCTCAATTGCCTTTCTGCTTTCCCACAAACTATTTGTAGTTGTGCTCGCCAGAACTCCAAAGTCTTCACAGGCCGTACCAAACATTGCATGGAAAATAGTTTGACTTATTTGTTCAGCTCTCCCAAAACTTTTTTTATACCATCTGAACTTTGGTGCGTAATGAGTGTATCCACAGAAGCCTTTGAAGCTTGAAAAATCAAGTTGTAATGCCTCTGCAGGATATAACTTGTACACCTTGTGGAAGAATAGCAGTGGATAATAGATTTTATTTGAACTACGAGACCCCATTATTAGTAACAAATCAGCTAGTTCGAAAAATAACGCTTTTCCTTCAGTGGCATTACGGAGAGCTTTCAAACAATCAACAATAGCGTCCACCATTGGCAAGAATTTTATTGAGTTTGTTAACGCATCAGCTATTTTGTCGGTATAACGATTTTCGTTGGAGAGCATTATAGCTAAAGTGATTGGGCCCAGCGTTTTCAATAAACCTGCTCTTCGTTCTGGCTTATATGTTATTCCAGTCAACAAAGGCAAATGTATATTGGTCAACCCTAGAGATTGTATCTTGATCTCTCGTCTCTGTCCGTCGGTAGATCTCCCATGAAATTTTGAGCCTGACAACCGTACTTCATCGTATACCATTTTAAAGGCAGTGAGGAGATCTACCAAAGGTGTCGCGAGTTGAAAATCAAATGTTAGGTTGGGGTATGCTTGCTTAAATTGCGTGTGAAGACCTGCGATAGTAATTACTTGGCCACTTATGGTTACATTGTTTTCGCTATGTGTATTACCCCTGTTTGCCACATTGACATTTGACATCTTCCTTATATGATGATACAAGGTAGACAGTGCACCTGATATTTCGTTACTATAATCAATCTTTATATTATAAAATGGGTCATTTATATCTTGGGGGTCTTTCGGTTGAATTTGGTCATCACCCTTAAACTTTTTTAACAAGAAGTCGACTAAACACATTACATTTTTTACATTTTTTTTTAGCTAAGAAAAACAGCTAAGAAGTTGAGAAGCAGAAGACAGTAGCGGGCCAAAATTGTCCCAATCTCTTTTTTAATTGTTCCCTTTTATTCATTTTTCAATCCCGAAATTATCCCGGGATTAATAATTTCAATCCCAATAATCCCGGTATCAAAAAAAGCCTCTGGGATTGGACTCCCTAGTAGTTACATTATTTTTTTGTGAATTTTTTTGGTTTTATTTTTTGTCATTTTACATCTTAATTTACAGAATGTAAGTAAAGGGTGTTTTGAATAACACATTATTTTCTTATTTCCTACACTTTTTATTATATTGCAGAATAAGTTAAGAAAATATTTGAATTTACTGGTAAATTGCCGGTTTACCGGTAATGCTAATATTTTTTACCGATTAACTGGTAATAACAAAATTCGGTAAATTTGCAATCCATAGAAGAGACCGCATGTTAGATAACTTAAAATCTCTTACCATTTTATTTACATCATTTCTTTCAGAGATGTTGGTCCGAGAGGAATTTGGTGACTGCGAATCTAGCCAAGTTTCAACAAATGAATCTCTACTTAATGTGGATAGTTTATCATCTGGAAACTTTGTACAAGATTTGAAAACAAGCAAGTTATTTCGTTATATAAATAATACTTCATTGCATTTCCACTTGAAAAGCTTTTCTCTAATCTCAATCCTTAGCCCGGTGTTTTCCCTACCAGGGAAAATTGAGTCCAAGTCGCTTTTTGTTACGTGCCGCATTCTTTCGAAATTTAAACCACATTCTGAAAAATAGTTTATTGAAAAGTTTTTCAAATTAAGCTCACATATGTATACCCAGTAGAGTGGCCCTTATTTTTAAAAAAGATTTTTTGACGTAGGTATCATTGAAAGAAATCTGTGTAAAAATAAGAACAGGAGATGCATTTAAGTGAAGTGACTACAGGTCAACATTGTACTGTTGTTTACATTTTAGAAAAAATCACTCAAAATAAAATTTAATCAAAAATGTTAAGCGCAGTACAATTTCGACCTGTAGTTACTTCACTCAAATGCATCTCCTGTTCTTATTTTTAAACAGATTTCTTTCAATGATACCTTATTTTCTTTAATAAACTTGAATTTTTTAGAAAAAATATAAAATTTACTAAGTTTTTCGATTTTTATGAATTTTCAAAGTAATATGTGACTTGCATTTTTACGTGAAAAAATAATTTTTTTAAAATATTTCTTCTTATAGCGCAAGTACTACGCATCCCACTGAAAAATTATGTTAATAAAACTTGTAGAAAATTTTACTAGTTAGGCTATTATATGTAGATAATAGATATGATCCCAAAAGTGTCCAAAAAAATAAAAAATATTATAATGTATACTATAGATCTTAAAGATGTTAGAAGAATGAATTGTTTAAATTAAAAAATGAAAATAAATGGGTTTTATTGAAAAAATCATTGGGAAAACATCGAAATAAAATCCCGAAAATCCCGGGATTTTTTAACTTAGATCCCGGGAATTTCGGGACTGAAAAAAGGTCGGGATCCCGGGATTGACAGCGTTACATGTGGCTCCATAAGATTTCGTCAAAAAAAGTTACCGCACCATCTTAGAAAAAATTGATTAGACTTAGCCAGCCTGTGGTGCTGCTGAAGACATTTGAGGGTCGGTCGCAAAGCCATGTTTTAATGGTTAATAGTTTCCTTGGTAGCTTCGTTTGTGAGATAGATATTAACTTAATTTAAAAACAGTTTTACAGATAAGAAATTATACTTTTATGTGACATTCATGTTCATAAAATGAAGTTCAAGTCATCAACAAATCCAGCAAAGTTATGCAAAAATTAAATTTTTTCGATTTTCACCACCCTGTTTCTACAATTTTGATTTGTAAATGCTTTTTTAATTCTTGGCTTGGAGATCTTTAACAGGGTTTGTCTGCATAAATTTTGTCAGTGTATTGCAAATGCATGAAACAACAAACATAAAAAAATTAAGATTTTTAAAATGTGCTATGTCTATAGAAACAAGGTGCTTAAGTTGAGGTATTTACAATAAATTCCTCAACATATATATGCAAATGTGATTATAATCCTATTAAAGAGCTCCAAAACAAGAAATAAATTAAAAAGTTTCAATTTTATTGCACTCTAAATTGTAAAAACAGGGTGAAGAAAATCGAAAAATTTAATGTTTTGCATAGCTTTGATCAAATTGCAGAAGACTTACATAGAATTTTATGAACTTGAATTTAATTTCTTGATTTTATGAACTTCAATTTTTTCTTCTAAGACTATGCCGCGATTTATTGATTTGGAATTAAGCTTATAGACATATTAAAAACAACAACAACTTACCTTTAAAGGCTGTAAACGTATTTTCCAAATCTATCCCTTTCAGGAACTCCAATAATCTGTCTGTTTCTGCTGCAGGCTGCATATTTTCACAAAACAAACACTTATGTATAACACACCACAAAACGAAACGAACTCCTTCACAGCTTAAAGACAACTGAAAGTTAAAAACAATGACAAGATGCTGCTGCAATTTTTTTTTTCGCATCAGTTGGCGTTCCAATTAACAGTTATTAAAACCGACCATTCTGTTACCCAGTAAACCAAACATTGCGTTGCGTCAGCTCTCAGATCCAAATATGGATTTAATCATGGTAGAAAGAAAGCTGCAAGGCAGACTGTGTTTTCATAATAAATACTGTCATAAATATAAGCACCTTCATAAAAATTGCATTTCATACTTAAAAATTTGTATTATAAAATTTCCCAAACACAAAGAATTTTTTTATGTACCTAAAAAAAAAAAGGTGCCTTTGTGTTGCAAAGTGTCAACAACTTAAAGCAGTCGTCAAGCAAGTAAGAAAACTCGTATCGTATTCGTAAAATATGTATTGCTGGGAAAAACATATTTTCTTGTGTATGTCTTCTCTCACCCTCTAACATATGTGCAATTTAACTATTTTACGCATACAAGTAGTGATGGACAAAATCAGCCATTTGCGACTGCATTGTAAGCGTGCTACATGAGGGGGGATGTCAAGCGCGGCGTAGGCAAATCATGTCCTCTCATGCTCATATCGATATCTGGTGTTCTTTTTTTCTTGAATACAAACATCGTTTCACATTCTTGTTGCTAGCTGAAAAACAAGCTGCATTACACCAAGAGAGAGATGCTCGTTTCGTGCAACTTTTCTATACGGGCATGTAGCTTATGATTTTCTCAAATTTCGAGCGGAAAACCTCAATTTTCATTTAGATTAGGAATTTCAACACTCGGGATATGAAAATCAAGTATGAGTTTCGACACTGCATGCGACTTCTTACTCTCTAGACGATTCAGTAGTTTTGCTACAAATACGTTTAGCTTTCATATTTCAACATGTGCTTGTTGAAATTTGCAAAGAAAAATTCTTTTTCTGCACGTGCCGTGTAAGATTATATTTCTACATGCACCGTGCAGCTAGTTTTGTTTTCTCTGTGTATGAATAAAGCTATTACATAAACTAATATACCTGTTAATAGGTTCATTTTGAGCGTAATTAGTTCTATGAAATCTCGACTCTAATAATCTTGTATTTCTAAGATTTCTTGGAGGAGCATACAGGATGAAATAATTCGATAATTCGATAGATGAAGTTTTACCGACTAAAATGTTGTAAACGAATAAAAGTGAAGAACATAACCTTCTATCCATTAAAGATTGTAGCCCAAGAAGCTTACGTCGAACAATGTAAGATGGAAGACCATCTGACCATTGCATCTTTTTGAGCGCATACCTTGTTATATTTCTTTGGATTTTTTCAATGCGATTTGAATGTTCGACATAGAAAGGGTTCCAAATAATAGAACAAAATTCAATAATACTGCGCACAAGTGACACATAAAGTGCTTTGATTGTGTGCGGATCTCTGAAGTTTTGGGTGTTCCGTTTAATGAAACCAACCATGGAGTTTGATATTGCTACGATAAAGTCATAGTGAGAGTTAAAGCTGAATTTGGAATTGAATATTACACCCAAGTCCTTTATCTCGAATCTTCGTGTCAAAACTATATTATTTATGGAATAAATATTACTGATTGGGTTCATGTTTTTGGCATAGGTAACCACACAGCATTTGCTTATATTTAAATTTAGGTTATTAATAGTACACCAATTATGGAAACGTATCAGATCACATTGAAGTTTAAAACAATCAGAATAATGTGATATTTTATGAAAAAGCTTAACATCATCTGCGAACATTAAGCATTTGGAATATTCGAAGCACTGCACAGTGTAAGATTTGGCCAATCTAGAGGGACAAAAATCGAATTGTAAAGATATTGAGTTCAAATTTTGCATGTAGGTAGCTAGCGATGTAAAAAATACTTTCCCAATAAATGGGCGGGGTCAAATACCTGTCACGCCCCTTTTTTAAATAAAAATACAGAAAATCGGCATCTGAATACTTTTTATTGGATACTTTTTATTGAAATTTATTGGAAACAAGTTGTAATGTAGAAAAAAACATAAAATTACATGTATATAACATAATATGTATATTGATCTTCGCGTTATTCATCGGCAGAGCTATCAGAAAGTGAGTCATTATAGGTGGTATCAAACTGGTCTTCGACAATTGCCGGAATATTTGGTGACTGTAACAGCTTCAAGACATCAGGGCTGATAATAGCTTTTTTATAAGAATCTAGTGGTCTTAAGGATGTTATGACTGGATCTGAGTTTATCAAAAGACTGTGCAGCAGGTCTTCATTAGTTTTGCTTCTTGACATCTTTCTTGTGTGCTCCAATCGAAATTTTCGAAAGTTCTTGTGCATGGATTCTTGCGCCTCTTCTGACATTTGTCCTATTGGCAGCAAAAAACGTTTAATAACATCCGGACCATGGATAAGTACTTTGTGCAAAGACACTGGCATTGGGTACCACTTATAAAGCGAAACGTATAAGTTCGCAGTTTCGTTGCAAAAGTCATTAAAAGCAGCCACATTAACGTCGTAGCCACATGTCAGTGTCCGTAGTATTGTGTGAAATCGTTCAATCAATGTGAGATCGACACCAGGTATATCAGCAGCGACAGATGCAATTTTAAAAAATCTTCTTGCGCTATTGCCGTCATTAGTATTTCCTCCCCCTGGTTTAGGAGTGTCTAACAGCAATCCTGTTTCGGTTCGAAATCGTTCAATTATGAATTTTTTCCTGTGTGCGAAGTTTTCTTTCTCTTCCGGGGTACGACATTGCCATTTTTTGAAATCCAAACGGTAGGCTATATGTAAGATGCATTCCATGAAGCGCATTTGCGCGTGTAGCGTAGACAGCCCCCAGTTGAAAGTACCATCAACTATTTCACGTTGGCGAATATTTTCCAAACAATTCATTTCGCTAGGTGTTGCGTTGCAGATATAGCATTTTTGGCTTGCTTTATTCGAAGCCAGTACATTGCATACCTTGCCATCCACCATTGTTTCTTCAAATTTATGGTTCACTTTGAGGATTCGTTCATTTAACTCTACTGAAGTTGGTACCAAATTCTTTATTTGGTTTCTGATATCTTGAAATTCTTCTAAAATTGTCTCAGTTGTTTCCTTGATGAATCTAAATCTAATTGGGCGGCAATATGAAGTAGATGATGGGCGCGGGTTTTGCCAAAGTACTATTTTTTGGTTTTCGTTATTATGTGCGTATAGTTGTAACGGTACCATCGATGTTGCCAAAACATAATCATCTTCAAACCCATATTCATTTGACTTCTGTTTGTATCTACTTTGTCCACCACTGCCGTCTACTCCCCATTTGAAAATCATTGCAATATTTTCAATTTCTCTTGCATTATCGAATATTTCGTTTTGAACAATACAGATTCGTTTTACTGTCAAGTCTACTAAGGACTGTAAACTCACTTCTGCCAACGAATCGCTAAATATGAAATTTTCCTTTGGCGGATAACACATTTTTTTTGCTGCTTTAATTTTTTCGTAAGAGGGATATATGCGCAATCCTTTATCCAAAGCTGATTTTCTCATAGTGTTGTATTTTCCACAACTCAACTTCATAGCAGTCATCAAAGAAAGTGCTTCTTCAGGAGAGTACTGGGGTATTGGGTGCAGAGCATTGTTGATGGATTTTTTAATTTTACTTGGTCGTTGAGGACTTACAGTCAATTCGCTTAACACTTGTGCAGCAACTCTTTTACCAGACTGATGTAGTTTGAGACGTGTAGCATGTGTCAATTCAGTCAAAGTTTGGTTAGTTAACAGGGCTTGCACCTTTCGTCTTTTTGTTTTTGTTCCGCTTGCACTAAATTCCTTTTTTGGGCGGCCCCTGTTAGCACTAGCACTTGTGCTTGGTAAATCCAGGTTTGTTATATTGACTTGTGTATCCAACCACTGTTCGTTTTTTTTAAGGAAGATATTTCTAGTACGATGACTAACCTTCCATCTTACATTAAACCCTGTAACAAAAGAGTGCACTACCCGGTTAAGTTCTTCTAACATCAGTGGGGTACAGTTATCAAGCTTGAATTTATCAATAATATATTTTAAAAGCGTATCTTCAGGCTTCTGCTGTTCAGCGCCGTCTCCTTTTAGTTGTTCGTACAACTCACTTTTCGTCAATTGCATGATGGCTCCTGCAAAGAAATGCACGTATATGCACACGAATTAAACTTTTTTCAACTTTTAACTATTAAGTGTTCAAAAAAAACAACATTTAATTGCATACAAAAGTATACGAAACTTTTGGCAGTCCAAAGAAGCCGCTAATTACAACTTAATATTCACCCAAAAATATCTATTTTTACCTTGCGTTGGAAAAACTGTAAAAAAATCAAATAGTTGCAAAAGAACTAAAAACACGAAGAAAAAACGCCGATTTACACAAAAAAAACCGGTTCCATGCAAGTTTGTACACATAAAATGTTTTTTAGCGCGTTGTTTAAGAACCTATCGCGTTGTCATACATGTGTTCTGCTCCAAGTCTAACGTAGAACTGAATTGGCGGAAACTTTTTAGACCGAAATGCGTGTTATTTCAATAGAATTTTTTTGTTTTTGTTCTATGAGCTTTATGAGTTTTCATTTTAAAATCTTTCCGGTGAATTTCTAGCATGTTGTTTTTTGGCTTTTTGTCCCGCTAGATTTGCAAATTCCTACACTGTGCACTGGGGCAAATCATTTATAAAAATTAAAAACAATAATGGACCGCAATGGGTACCTTGAGGGATACCCGAATAAGCTTTTATAGGAGTATCCGAAGATATTTCGCCGATCTTAACAAAAAGTTTTCTATCCTTTAAAAAACTACTAAAAAATTTTATAAGACCTTCTGCTAAGCCAAATTTTTTTAATTTAAAGAGTAGAATGTTGTGGTCAACTTTATCAAAAGCTTTCGCAAAATCAGTATACACTACGTCTAACTGATTACGACATTCCAAAGCGTCCACTATTTTTGCCGAAATAAGTGCCAAATTTGAACAAGTTGATCTACCAGGCATAAAACCATGCTGATAATCACTTATTACACTTTTAACATGATTAAGAAGTTTAATTTTAATTATATGATCGAAAAGTTTTGCAAAAGCGCATTGTTTTACAATAGCTCTGTAGTTATTAATGTTCCTTCGATCTCCAGATTTAAATATTGGAGTTACGAAACATATTTTCCAGGAATTTAAGAAAATCCCAGTTTTAAGACAGATATTGAATAGATCAGCAATTGGTTTAGAAATATTATCTGTACAAAGTTTGAAAAACATTGGTGGAAAACCACAATGTTCAAATTTAAAACAAGACGAGATTTAAGATTTGAAATAGCTAAGGAAACGTTCTCGGCTGAGACTTCAATATTGCTGATGTTAGTCAGATTCGGGCCGACAAAGTTTAGTGCGTTATCATAATTTGCTAAGTTAACATAGTTTTCAAACACTTTTTGAAAGAAATCGGTAAATAGATTGCAAGACTCACGTGTGTTATTCGATTTTACGCCATCCAACTCCATGCTTGATGGGAAACCATTAGTTTTACGTTTTGAATTTAGGTATTGCCAAAAAGATGATGGATTCCTTTTCAAATTTGATTCAATTTTTGAAATGTAGTTATTATACAAAATGCTATGTAAATTATCGAATTCGTTTCGAGCTTGTATAAATTTTGATTGATTAAATAGTGAATTATTATTTTTAAATTTTTTAAACCATTTGTTTTTTAGATTTTTAAGATGTGCTAATTGAGAATTGAACCATGGAGGTTTATCGCTCAATTTAATATTTATTCTTTTTTTAGGAACAAACAGGCTTATAGCATTTGATAATTTAGCGCAAATAAGATCATATACGTCGTTAGGATCCAATAAAGAAGTTACTACAGACCAATTTACATTTCTTAAAACATCATTAATTCCAATAAAATTTCCCTTCGCAAAGTTGAACTCTTCAAAAAAGATATTACTGGATTTGTCAAATTCATAAAATTCAAAATTAATTGTTAAAGCCTTATGATGTATACTATTTTTAGAAATCGGCGCCAAGTTTTCATCACAAGTCGCTCTTAACCCATTTGTTACAAATATTAGATCTAATATTCTATTCAAATCATTTTTTATGAAATTTAATTGTTGAAAATCATTACACAGAAAATAATCAATTGCAGTTGATTCAACCTCAATTGTGATATTAAAAGGTAATAAACTATTTTCATCTAGCGCCCAAGTAACATTTCCCAAATTAAAATCACCTAGTACAAAGCAATGACAATTCGTATCTAAATGGTTTGTTACAGAGCTAATATTTTGTAAATGCTTATTATATAAATCTAATGTACTATTTGGTGGAACATAAGATGCAAAAACAAATATTGAATAGTTATTATAAAAGCTAATTTGTACACAAAGTTGCTCGACGCAGCCATCATGTTCAG
The DNA here is from genome assembly GCA_963920525.1 of Dichetophora obliterata. Taxonomy (NCBI): domain Eukaryota; kingdom Metazoa; phylum Arthropoda; class Insecta; order Diptera; family Sciomyzidae; genus Dichetophora; species Dichetophora obliterata. The sequence goes on from OY986438.1 coordinate 191,545,892, forward strand.
GTAGCTGGATAATTTTACTAGAAAGATCTGATCTCACTGCAATCAATACCCCTCCCCCTCTTGCGAGTCCCGAAGCAAGCGGACAACGATCAAAACGATAAACACAGTAGAAATCGTCAAAAAACTCAGCCGACGATATTCCATCATGAAGCCAAGACTCAGTCAGTAATATAATGTCATACTCATGGAGAGACATAGCAAGGTAGATTTCAGTTGTTTTCGTTCGAATTCCACCAACATTTTGATAATACATAGAGTAAACACTTTGAGTTCGCTGGAATTTCGCTGCTACATTCGCGTAAACGCCTACGCTCGGAGCGTTAAGTTGAAAAGTGGCTGCAGTGGGCGGTGAGAGAGTAGAGAGCATAGTCGATGTTGGAGAAAGAGAAGAGGCATTGTTTGATAAAGAGTCCAATTCAATTTGGTGCGATGTATGTGTTTGCACTGTCCGCTGTTGAGCCAATGGTAGGGACACATTTAGATTTTCTGTTAGGTTAAAAGATTTGCAGCTATTTGTTTTTGAAAAAATTCAAACGGACGAACTTTTATATTTACTGGCCACAATGTGGGGTCAAGTAGCTTCTCATAAAGGCTGGAAACTGTACCCAGCTTGAAGTTAATACGTTTCAGTTTCTCAATTTCAGTTCCTTTTTTTACAAGACTATGGCACTCCAGTTCATGGACATCAATATTAGCATGTTTTTGAACATAATTTATTATGTGTTCACTCGTGACATTAGGCTTGAAAGAGGAGAGATGCACCCACTTTTTATTTAGTACCACATCAAGCTCTGTGCTGTCATTATTTCCCATAACAACATTTGTACTCTTAATTCTTGGTTTCTTATTATTCACAGTTCTCCATTCCGCAGTGAAAGGGCAAGAAGCTGTGTTATTTTCTAGAGTAATAACATCATGATGAACATTAGCAGAAGTGAGAGAATAGGAATTTGAGACAACTTCAGAAAAGCTCGGAGCGCGTATAACTGGAGTAGTTGGTTCAGAAGCGGAGAGAACACCTGAAGCAGCAATGTCAGCAGAAAGAGTTCCAATGTTAGATGATGATGAAGAAGAGCTTAAAATTGCAGTAGTGTTAGCATTCAACAAACGGGCGGCGGATTTACTCTTCGGCTTAGCAATGAGTGGTTGGTTGCCACTGCTTTGACGGAGCTTGGCTTCATTTCTATACAATTTATTTACATTAGCAATTAAAGTATTATTAATATTGCCACGCAGCTCTTTGAACTCATTGGCGAGAGAAGACACTACAGGGGCAACATTGCTATCTATCAATTTTTGTTTGATGAAGTTTAGATCTAATTGCAAGTTTTCTATTTTCTGCATTAAAAACACTTTATCGTCTTGTAGCGAGCATATTAATGCGATAGCGCGGGCATTCTCAGATCTTAGAGCACTGACCTCATTAAGTACTGTTTGCAAAGTTATTTGTTGAACATCAACCGGTTTGATTATCGCTTGCTGTTGTTGTTGCTGAGTTGGAGTGTTTGCTTGATTTTGCTGTTTTTGCATTTGAAGGTGTTTTTCAGGCGAAGTTGCAGCGTTGATGTTATTGTTGTCATTAGTAGCATCCACGTTATTATAAGCAAGTGGCAAAGTTATTTTTTTATTGCCATCAGAATTGATTATTGCTTGCTGTTGTTGCTGTTGTTGTCGCTGAGTTGAAGTGTTTGGTTGATTTTGCTGCTGGATTTTCTGCGTTTGAAGCTTTAAATGTTCTTCGAGCGAGGTTGCGGCATTGATGTTGTTTTTGGCGTTGATAGCTTCTACGTTATTACAAGCTGGCAGGGGAGGCGAACGAATAGAAGCTCGGCGCATGGTCGCACAATCTTTGCAATGATATGGGGTGCCGGAACTTAGCATATAGTCCATGTCAGTTGGCAGGACATTGGCGCAATTCAAATGAAAAAAGTCATTACACTTTGCACAGTTTATTTTAGGTTGGCCGCGCTCAACCCTTTGCCCACAAACACAGGGCATGATATAGATAAAAAAGCGGCACGGGAGAAGAACAAAATAGTGTCCAAGCAAGTATGCACATCCGAAACGAATCACTTAGCTCTCGCACTCAAATATAGTTAACAAATTTAGAACCGTGTTATTGAAACAATTTATTGACTGGTAGTGAAATGACACGACTGCACCCGATGATATCTAACAGACAACTGTTACGCTTGCCTTTTAAACCTGTCTTTTCAAGCCAAGTTGTGGAGAGAGTTTTGTTCTCTAGCCAAGACAACCAATCAGTGATAGTGATTTTATTGTTGATCTTATCTAACTTTAAGTTCAATTTCGCAAGAGTCTCAAGATGAAACTTGTTTATTCTTGATGAATCCGTTTTGAAGTTTTTGTTATTGATTTAAAGGTCGTCTTTGTGTGTGTCCAGACAGACTGATTTACTCCTATTTCCAAGACTCCTCCTTTAATTCCTATGTTTTTTAGATTTATTTCGAGAAATCAATAATTGACCAATCACTTTTAGTTTGTTAACCTTTCCAAATTTTCCCCACTAATTTAATATTTTAAACATCATTTATTGGTTCGCTCAAATTCTTGGCCTTGACTTTAAAGTGTCATCGGCATTTATTCAACTTATCGCTTGTTGTTGTTGCTTTGTGTTTTTCTGTGCAATGCACTTGTAACACGAGTCCCGCTGTCGCTGTTGCATTTCAGCTTGTGCGGTATCTAGCGGCATAAGCGTAAAGGGGTGCTAAATGCACTTCATGAGAATTTGAGCTACAATTAGTTGTGTTTACTTTGAGGTTTTTTATTTGGTTTAGTTTGGAAATTTTGTCAACATTATGTTGATATGTTTATTGTTATCATATGTTAAACAATTGAAGTGAAGATCTTTTGGTGATTGTCTGACTTGAATGTGTGTACGTATGTAAGTACACTACAATAGTCTTAATCTAATATTATTTTATTGTTCTGCTCGCTGAATCCTGGACGTTTTGCACGGCATGCAACGGTGCATCTGCTCTGAATGCTCCATACAAACAAACTTCCCGCAATCGCAGCATGCAAATCTTGTTTTACGTTGCCTGTTGTTGTGTTGTTGACATAAATAGCAAGTTTTCCGTTGATCCCTGTGTTGGATTGGTGGTGCTTCGCTTGTAATGCTCTCTTCTAGTGGTATGACGTTGTAGTCCATCATAGCTCTCTTGATATGCGCAACGTTGTTGTCATGGTAGCCGAACAATGTACTATCAATTGGGCGATTGCGATTCTTCCTAAACTCACTGGGAACACAAGCTTTATATGCTGTTCTTTGGGTAATCAAGTTTTCAGCCAATTCAAGAGACGAAAAGAAGTTGTCTGCATACACAATGCGGCCAGTAAATAAGTATTTCTGCGCGAGCTTCATTGTCACTTTGTAGCCCTGCTGGGTTTCACGCTCCTGTCCTGGTGCTTTTCTAGAGTATATGATACCTTTGAACGGATATTTGGTTTTTGCATCACATATCCACCACACCTTTATTCCATATTTTGCAGGCTTTGATGGAATGTACTGTGTAAATGATGTCATCATCAATTGCTGCCGTTTTGCTGCTCTGTGACCTTTCCATGCGTGTGTTCACGTTGTCAAATCGTATGTACCTCAATAGCAGTTTGAATCTTTTGAATGACATTACAGCTCTGAAGATTGGTGGATGATTTGTATCAAACAGGCAGTAAGCTGGTTCATTGTTTGACTTATATAGGCCAGAAGCTATAAGCATTGCCAGGAACGCATCAAACTCCTTGGGTGTCAGTGGTTGCCATTCTTTGGGTCGTGTTGGATTAGCTTCATTCCACGCTTCAATAGTTTGTTTGGCTTTTCGGTTAGTTTCTCTTACGATTATGTATGACATTTCCTCGGTAAAAATTGTTTTGAATATGCTCAATGGATCATCCGAAGTCATTATTGGTCCTATTCCTCTACTTCTCATGGTGAAGATATTGTGCGATCTTACACGTGAAGTTGGTGGCGGCGCTTTCTTCCATTTCATACCATTTTACTTAAAACATCAGAGATCATAGTCATTAGATTTGTTGTGGTTGATCTACCTTTACGGAAACCATGTTGCTGTTCATTGAGTAAAGGATTTATAATATATGTATGTTAGTTTTGCGCATATAATTTTTTCGAACAATTTTGGAATATGGCGATTCCTCTATAGTTTTTAACAGACCTTTTATTGCAGACCTATAATTATAGGGCAAATTCCTGAAAAGGGAGGGGAACTATAAGTATTACTTGTGAAAACACATAAAACTTCTTTAAAATAGTCTGCATATAAGTTGCTGATTTCATGAGGGTTGGAGGAATTGACATCACCTTTAAACATAGAAGATGGATAGCCGCTAGATTTTCGCTTCATTTTAACGAAGTCAAAAAATTTTTGTGGCTCTTGGACAATTTTCTCGCCGATAAGGTTAGTGTACAACTTGTACGCTTCTTCTGACTTGATAGAGAACTCTTTAGATAGCTCGTCATATCTTAGCCTCAGTTGTTCATCGCTTACATTATATCGGTGGTTTTGAGAAGTTTGTAAATTTTGTTTATTTTTTATTTATAAAAAGCTTATTCTTTTTCTCTATTTTTGGCACATAATTTTCGATAGCAGTAAAAATGTGCTGATAAAATCTTGAGACAGCGCTGTCTATATCTATGTTGGATAGAATATTATTCCAGCTTAGAGCATTTAGATAACATTTAATACTTTCGTAATCGGCGTTGAGGTAATCGTATGCAATAGAGTTATTATAAGACTGGGTAAAAGTAATGTCGTTAGCAGAGAAAGCAACTGTTAAAGCTGTATGGTGAACAGTGTTAGTAAATAAATTTTCTGCTTTAGTGCATGGACTAACCTTCACTTCATCGTACGAGTTTGTAAAGATAAGGTCCAACCATCTGCCATTTTTATTTAGTTCAGAAGAAACTTGTTGCAGATCGTTGCCATAAAAGGTACTAAATAATGAGAAATCTATGGCATTAGAAAGGTTAACAGGAAGAAGATACTTGTCATTTTCATCAACGACAAAAGAGATATTTGGACGGTTGAAGTTACCAAGAATAACAACCTTATCTTCCTCTTTAAGAGTGAATGTAAAGGAGGACAGTGTTTCACATAGCTCGTTGTATGTTGTTTCACTTGAGCCGGGAGGAATGTAAACGACACCTACAGTCATGTGGAAATAAATAGGGACACCTATATTTTTATATTTGAAGCTGCATGAATTATATACAAGGTGCCCCAGATATAGCATTAATTCCCTCGGCTGGTGATTCTTATTGATAAGGCGAGTATAACACTTTATGGAGTTTCCTCCCACATTTAAAACTTTCAAGATACAGGGTGTTTTACGGTTTTGGTACGTGTTTAGTATTATTGATATATAATCTATACTACTCATCATAAAATAAAAAATAGTATTTTATATTTTAGAAAAAATATCAACTTTTTCATCAGTATATCAACCACTTTCGTGTGATGTGCTGTAGCGGAGCTAAAATTTTGAGAATATCCAACAAAATATCAACAAATTTTGTATCTTTTCTTTTAGCGGAGCTGTTATCGTCCAAAGTTAGAATTTAGAAAAGAACTATTGATTAAGTGTATTTTAACATGAAAAACAGAGATTTTAAATTTTGACGATTACAGCTCCGCTAAAACAAAAGATATAAAATTTGTTATTATTTCGTTTGTTAGTCTCAAAATTTTAGCTCCGCTGCAGCACATGACACGAAAGTGGTTGATATATATATGGAAAACCTGATATTTTTTCTAAAATACAAAGTATTATTTTTTATTTTATGGTGAGTAGTTTAGATTCTAGATCAATAATACTAAACACGTACCAAAACCGTAAAATACCCTGTATCTTGAAAGTTTTACAATGTGGGAGGAAACTCCATAAAGTTTTATACTCGCCTTATCAGGAGAAACCACCACCCGAGGGAATTAATGCTATATCTGTTGCACCTTGTATGTAATTCATGCAGCTTTATATATAAAAATACAGGTGTCCCTATTTATTTTCACATGACTGTATGTACATAAAAATACTATTTCCTGAACAAACTTTAATGAAAACAAGATGGAGCTCACTTGAAAGAGAATTGTGAGTTGCTATGAGAACGCCACACAGTGCTTCGTCCCCATACATTGATGGGACAAAAATAGAAGGAGCAGTTGCAGATTAATGAAATTTTGTATCAGGTTCTTTATGGTAATAATTAAGAAATATCCTAAATTTGGGTCCAATCGGACGAAGCCTTCTGGTACCTCCCATACAAAGTGTGCAATGGGTCTTATATATTAATCATGCTGTAACACCCTATGAGACTGCTCAAATTCGATCAAACTTTCCAAAACATATTTTTTTTATTGTCAAAATCTCTACGCAAAATTTAAAAGAAATCGGACCAAGGCTGCTGGTACCTCCCATACAAAGTGTGCAATGGGTCTTGAACATTAAACGTGACCTAGCTCCTTATCTGGTATCACGATTTTAACCAAACTTCGGAAAACATATTTTTTTTAATTCCAAACACTCGGTGATAAGTTTCATCGATATCGGATCAAGGGTTCTGGTACCTCCCATACAAAGTGTGCCATGAGTTGCGAAAATAAATCATGCCCCAACACCCTATTTGACAGCAACACTTCAACAAAACTTTCTAAAACATAAAATTTTGACCACTGCTTCCCATACAAGCACAACATGGGCTCGAAATCAATTCAAACTACAAACGTAGTTATAACCTGATATGTTTACCGTATTCATTTTCATGCCATATTTACAACAACTGTCATTTTGAAAAGGTTTCACTTTTATTTTATTTCAATTAATCAGAAGATGAATCATCACAAGTGCTTTCTCCTGACACTTCCAGATCAGTACTCTCTACGGTTGTTATAATATATTTCGCTATATCTTCCATATTTCTGTTATTTTTGTTAATTGTTTTGTGCCTGTTCGATGATATTGTAGGATCGGACATTATTAGTAAATGATTCATTAAATCAGTGTTGCAGTTTTTTCGAGAATTTTTCCTTGTATGGTTCAATCGAGATTTTCTAATCATTTTATGGGTAGCCTCCAAAGCTTCTTCAGATAAAGAACCTTAAATAAAGAAATACATTACTTTTTGTAATTTAAAACACTGATTTACAAAAGGTTTACAATTTAATTATTCTATTTGATTCTTTAAACTGTCGTATACTTTTATGATAAGTATGTACATACATACCTATTGGTAAATCAAAGAAACCTATAACATCACATCCATGAACTAGTACTTTGTGTACACTGCTCGGCATGTAATACCATCCATAGTGAATTATATAATTGTTTCTAGTAATTCGTAGAAGTTCCTTGAATGTGTCTTTGTTAATTTCTTTTCCACAACAGAGCACCCTCAGTATTATTCCGAAATTTTCAATGAGATCTCGATTAATTCCGGTAATTTCGGCAGCTAGGTAGCTATTAGAAAAAAATCGACGAGCTGTATTTCCATCGTTGGTAGTGCCCGTTCCGCACTTGACCATGTCTATGAGCAAACCAGTTCTTTTCTGAAATTCGGCCTGTATTCTGGCTTTATTTTCAGAAAATTCTTTTTCATTTTCCTTACCAACACGCCATTTCTTGAAGGGAAGTCGATATGCTATGTGTAAAACACATTCAAAAAACTTTATCCAACAATGTAGCGTTGAAAGACCAAACTTATAGTTATCCACATTAGGAATTTTTTCTACGCTTAATTTGTTCATTTCAATTGGTCTAGCATTGCAGAAAAAACACCTACTGCAAGAATTTGTCATTGTAAGAATATTTGCAACTGCCCCATCTATCATTGTGCAATGCATTTTGTAGGATATTTCAAAAGTCCTTGTGTCCAAGTCAATAACATCGCACTCAAGACTATGGATTTTCTCCGTTATTTTTTTATATTCATCTTGAACTAATTCCCTACTTTCTTTTGAAAAACAAAATTTTACCGGCCTGCAGTAATTTGTCGATGATGGGGTTGGGTTTGTCCATACATCTTGTCCTGTTGTCAAATCAACCATTCTTAAAAAAGTAAATTTTTAGAAAAAAGGCACACCTATTTATTTACTTAAATACGAACACTTACTTGATCGGTACGAATGCAATGATAAACATAAATTCATCAGTTTGGTCATGATCTGTAAATTGTTGTTTATATCTGCTATGACCAGAACTTCCATCCATACCCCACTTGCATACGAATTCAAATTTGCCCAGGTTTTGCTGTATATCAGAAAGCTCTAAGACTCCCTCTGCTGTTCTGCGCATTATGGACTTCAAATTTACTTCAGCAGAATTTTCGGTAGCCGTCACAATTGGAAGAACTTGTCGTTTTTCTTGTCGCAGTGCATATAAGGAAGGCAAACAATTTGGGTGCACATCATTAATTACTTTACGCAATATATTGTACTTTCTCTCTGAAAGATCTAGGTCCAAATATAATGCTAATGCCTTAGTATTAGATAAACACTTTCGAACTTCGACAGTCTTCAGTTTTTTTGTGGCAAGTTCCAGTTCATCCAATGAATATTGAGCGGTGAGTTGAGAAACTTTACGATTCTTAGTTTTTTTTGAAGAGTGCGTAAATGATTTCCTTGGTCTCCCGCGTTTTCCTTTTTTTGTTGGCGAAAGATGTTCACTGTCATTTGTTTGAGTCGTTATTGTAGCTGGAGCTTCAGCTGTTGTATCCATTGCTGTTGAGCTGTTTGGACTCGTGCAACAATTCTATAAGAATTTGTATTTTAATTATGCAACTTCATTTATTAAAACCATTTTAATCTCACCATCTCATCATCACCAAGATCAAAAATATTCCAACTCAACCACTTAGAGTATTTGTTGTTAAAGAAATTTCTATTACATTTACACTCACGCCAGTATTTTGACATTTTACTGTGAAAAAATCGTATATCTCGTAGGAATTTTTTATTGTTACAACAATTGATTCCCAATTTACTTTCAACGAATGCACGTAAAGCAGGTACTTTGTTATTCACAGGTGCTGAAATCCAGCAATCAATTAAATCTGAATTTTTTAAAGACATTTTAAAAGAATAATTATTCGCAATGATCTTATTTAAAACTATTAAACGCACTTCTTTCAGCGTGTAAATGAAACGAAAACAAATAAAGTTAAAAGCGAAACTGAAAAAATGTGGAAGCTAAAACCAACAACAATAAGACCCTGAATGCAAAGACAATGTTAAAATAGATGGTTGCATCTCTAACGGCCTCTCATGCTAACACGCGTGTTGTTGCTGCAGCTTCGAGAGTTATTTTTAGCACACAAATAACATTGTTTGTTATTTGCGTTGTATTAGGCTGGCTCACCTTTCAATATTATTTATATTGTTTTTGTTATTATTTTAAATTAAATTTGAAATATTTAATTTAAAAAGATCACAAAAACCAATGGAAATACATGTAATTATATTTCAACTTATATTTATTATATTATAATATTGCTCTTACGAAAACTACAATATTTTTACATGTGACACTCTTGCATAAAATACTGTGATTTTTTTTTTTTTTTGTAGCGTATGTAGGTACGTATTTATTCACCACAGTCTCTACTGGTAGTAAAATTTAATGGCTCTTACTAATATCCAACTATTTAATTTCGTATTCGATCTCGTGAGGGCTAAAAGTAATTATAGACGTAAAGAAAATATCAAAATTTTCAAACTTGTGGTTCAAAATTTTCAAACAACTGTATACGATCTGAAAGATAACAGACCGTAGTTAAAAAAACAGGAACAAAATTTTAGTCATCTTTTTTTTTTTTTATTGCAAGCCACTAAATATCAATATTTTTTTTTACTTTTTCAAAAAAATGTTTGTTTTAACCCATTTCTGTGGAAGGCTCGGATAACTATGATCAGGCGAACCATATTTTTTTTTTTAAAACAACGTCATTGGCTACCAGAAAATAAATAACAAATATTAAGATTTGCTAACTTATGATTTTTTATAAATTTTTGTGTTTTAGTCCAAAAGCTACTCACCTACTTTAACGATTTAGCTCATATTTCAATTATATTTTTTTTACAGTTGTGGCTAAAAATATGAACGCAGCTAGCATTTTTTTTAAATGTCGTGACCTCTATTTCTTAAAAAGGTAATACAATTTTACGCATCTTTCGAAAAAAAAAAAATATTGTCCAAAAAAAAATAGCAACATTGAAAATTTTGGCTTTTTGTTTAGCCAAGTTTGAATGCAATTTCTTAGTAGCAAGTATTTTCTACTCAGAAAATAGTTATTTTTTCCGTTTCTTGAATACATTTTCACGAAAAAAAAAAAAAGCTTAACTCATTTCAATAAAAAACCAAGTTTTTACAGAGATTTTCGTTAACACTTTTGGTGCTATTTTCTTCTATTAACTATGCCATAAAATCACCCCAACTTTAGCGCCCTCTGGTGGCTTTGTTTAAAGGCTAAAGTGCACAGTTCTTTCACGTTTATTAAGTTATTATATTCTCAATCTGAAAATAATAATTATTTACTATTTTATACAACTAAAGAAATTTTGTATTTTTGTCCACTGACGAAGCACTGTGCGCCACCTCCTCTAGAAAGACCAGTAGAGGAGTAATCCCGATCGTTTCTGAAGATAGTCCAATTACTGTCAAGAATTTCTTCATTATTGAAAGTATCATTTAACCATGTCTCAGTGAATACTAGAACATTGAAGTGACATGATTTGGCGTCAACATAAAGTTTATTTAATTTGCTTCTCATGCCGCCACAGTTATGGTAAAATATATTTTAAGAAATGGGAGGCAGGGACAATAATATTGTTGTTGGTCTTTCAGCAAGCCATCAACATCGGTAGGCAGACCTTCTTGCTGAATTAAGACTTTAAGATTAGTTTTAGTCTTGCCTTCAATGCATGTTGAATCAGGGGCTTTGTGCATGTAGGCGAGATACAGACGAACGTTATTAAATACACTGTTCTCTCTAAGGCGAGAAAGGGCATATCTACTCTCAGTGTCTGCCCAAGAATTTAACGTTTATTTGACTCTTGGTGGTAGTAGAGGGTCTAGGAATGACTTCGGACTGCCAGGTTGGTTCACGGAGAGAATTGTTCGCATAGTTGTTGCCTTATAAGCATAATTTAAGCAAAAATTAATCACAAAAGACAGCCAAGATTCACATTGCATAATAAATGCTTAGAAAGCATAACATATGATTATTGATGTTTATAACTTATTCGTATCGATGGTATAATTTATGTGAAAAATATGCATAAATTTAAGTTACTTACCATAAATTACACGCAAGATAGTCATAACCTAAGCATAGAATGTGTATAACTTATGGATTAGAAACGTTAACTTATGCATAAAATGTGTATAACTTATGCATAGAATGCTAGTAGCTTATACGTGAGAAGCTCATAATATATGCAGTAAATACGCATGTTTTATGGTCTCATTGCGCACGAGCTGTGGTTGTTAGAACCTGTTCCAATTCGCTTCTATTCCGTCTGCTGATTGAAATTTACAACATCAGTTTCAATCTGCTGATTGAAATTTACAACATCAATTTCAATCAGCAGATGAAAAGGCAATATAATATAATATAATATAATATAATATAATAAGAAAAAACATACAGGATAAAATGTGAATGCATTTATTATTTTTTGTAAAAGGTGTTTATAATAAGTGTTTTACAATTTGTGTTTACATTTTTATATAACTCTTTGAATAAAACATCTTTTTCCGTTTAAAAAAGAAAAGTCTATAAATGGCAAGATGTGATCTAAATCTTTAATTTCAATATACATAAAGCTTTGTAATGGATTTCCTATCACATATCACAAATGATAATAAAATGCAGCAATTGATTGATTTCCAGAGTGACTTCCTAGGCTATTTCCCATTTCGATATCATCATAGTAATATACTACTGGAACAACATGTTCACCTTTTTGGAAATGGGTTTTTTTTTGCTGCCATATCTTGCCATGTAAAAAGTGATTAATGTTATTTTGTGGAAGTTGGCTAACAGAATCTATATAGTTCAAAGTATCTTTTAAAATGCTACCTTGCTCAAAAAAATTCTTAACTTGTTCTATTATTGGCATTAAAGTAATCTTGGTACTCTTAGGTTTTAAAATGCTTTTTCCTCTTCTATGTACTTGAGAAACAGCTTTATTGATTTCTATTTGCTGAAAAATCATGAAATATTGAACTGCAATCTTTATGAAAGCAAACTAATTTAGAATTTTTTTTTAAGGAATGCATTACCTTTAAATGGGTTATTAAAAAAGGGATTGACTCCAAGTGAGAGTCGCAAACGAAGCATATATATGAAGCCATTGATTTTTTAAAAATCAAAAACTAGTTAAGAATGGATATTAGATCGCTGTACTCGGCTAGTTCACAGTTGCTTGTGTTAATTTCATAATAAAAAAATTCTATAAATTTCCAAAACTGATAATTTTCAAATGGATACTTAAGATTTAAAGCGAACATTAGCTTAAACAAGATATCTACTGCCTCCAAAAATGTTTTAAAGATGTAAGTTATTCCGTTGGTAGCTACAATGAATTCAGCGCTGTTATCAGGCATCTTCAGGACAATTATCATTGGTTGCAGAGTGATTTTATGACTTACACAAAAATCTCTTCGTTTGTTAACAATTACTTCTATTTCATCAACAGAATTCGCTTCCGCAGCAAATGCGCTCCAGGCGTCGCCAATGCTCACCTTCCACACAGCTCCATTGATAACTTTGCGCACTTTCGGTTTAACTGCCGCCAGTAAAACGCGGAAAAGGTCGTACAAACGTAGTTCTGAAAACAATAAAATGTTAAGCATACACTTAAAAATATATGTACTAGTTTGCATTAAAAAAAATATTTACCAGAATTGTCAGACAAATTGTTGAGTATTTCTTTCGCAAGCGGAAATTTATCTATTTTTTTAAAAGCCTTTAGCAGCTTGTCTTCGGTTGAATTCCACTTCAAATATAAGGCGTTCGTTTTACTTGGAAACTGTACTTCAAAATCGATTTCAATCTATAAATAAATTATTAATAAAAATATGCGAATTTAACTGAAAACTAACTGCAAAGTACCCACCAACCGGTATCCATTGCTTTGTGCGAGCAATGGCCATTCACTTAAAATTTTGTCTAAGACGTTTGCCAAGATTTCCGCTCTTCGCATGGCATAAGTGTTGCGCCACTTTAGCTCTACTGTTTCCCACGGCGCAATTCTTGTTTGCAGCCACTCTTTGTCGTTGTAGGGTGGGTCTATAAGTTCAACGACTTTTTGCTGTGCACATTCACCGATGTTGGAATTTCCCTTAGATTTCCGAAGAGTACTAACAAAGAAACCAGCGTTCTTAAATTTATGCACCATTGACCGGTATTTATTGTATAGCTTTCCAGTGACTCTGGGCTTTCTGTTTAAATAGAATTCCTGCAAAATGGAAAACAACATAAAATTAATATTAATTAATAATCAAAATAAATATTTGACCATTTACTTTTTTTTCGTTTGAAAACGTTTTGGATATTTCCTCTGAAATGCTTTCAAAAGTCGAAAGGGGCATGGGCACATTTTTCTCAATATGCTCTCGAACAATGCCCGTAATAAGTAAATCCCTCTCCGAATTTTCAAATTTTTTATTGGCTTCATATTTTACCAAAAGTTGTTTGCCAATGTCGGTCATTAGGAAGTTATCTAAAGCCTGTTAAAAGTTTTTTTACGAATTTTTTCATATACAAAACATTCGTTATAATAAAATAACATACAAACTTATAAAAACTGCTGGTGGAAGCGGAGCTTTCAGACCGACTATCACCGGAAAAGGACGACATGGAATAATCATTCAACGATGCTATACTGCCAGATGCACCTCTTATTGGCATATTGTGACAACACAGCGCTATTGCAGGTATGTTCTACGAGCAGAGGAAGAAATATTTTGCATAGGTTAGATTACACTTTAATTGACCTCATTAATGGATCTTACATTCAATATGCGCCATTCATTCACAAGACGACGGAACTTAATTCTAGCACCGATATCTTCACTAAAAATATCCTTTATGTCATTTTCATTAATTGACTTAAAACACTCTAAATCTATGTGGGTTCAACAAATTTTCTGGTTTTAGATATATTCAATGTTTAGTTTTTATTCAATTTTTCAGGTTAATTTTAACAACTTGTATGTTTATTAACAATGTTCAAGTTCATGTTTAATATTCAGTTTAATTTTAATAACTTTTATATTTGCTTAAAACGTTCAAGTTTGTGTATAAGTTTTCAGTTTAACTTTAATAACTTTAGTATTTATTTAGATCTTTCAAGTTTGTGTTCAATTCTCACTTTAATTTTAATACTTTAATATTTAAGAAAATGGTTGCTTAACGCTACTTAATAAACGCTCCACGATGGCTCTCGGCGACAGCTCAACTAACACTGACTCTTACTTTCGTCAAAACTCTCCTGGTGACAGCAGGACCAGCCAAGAAAAAGGGTTGCCACCTCCTAACAAATTCCTACATTCTCGGCTATCCTGACTAATTTTCGCCCCGAAAACATTTAGCTGGATCGCGACTCCCAACGTTTCATGTACTCTGCGACAGTTACAGTACAAATAGGTCCTTCGTGGTCACCCAACTTTTCCACTTCATATCTACCGCGAGTCAAAACTTGAGTTACCTTGTAAGGGCCAAAGAATTTTGGTCTCAACTTTAGTCCCACACCATACTGGGTGCGTTTTATGGCCACCAAGTCCCCGACCTCGTAACATACTTCCTCTTTTCTTTTGGCATTATAACACTTCCTATTCTCTTCCTGAATGATTTTTATATTGTCCCTTGCTTCCTGGCGTATCTCATCTCTCTCTGCATCTATTTCCTTTATAAGCTCTTCATCCAGTAAGTTTTTCAGATCACCCTGAGTTGGAGCCCTCATTTCGAGACCTGTGAGTATTCGGAATGGGGCATACTTTGTACTACGCGATGGTATACGATTTATTAATTGTTGAACGCGGTCTACATGCTTATACCATAATCCAGGGTTCTCTTGACACAATTTCGACAACAAAGGAATTACAATTTTGTGCACACGTTCTACCTGTCCGTTCCCACGAGGCACCCCAGTCGCTGTTACCAAATGCCGCACATCGTTTTCAAGACAGTATTCCTCAAAAACTTTTGCCGTGAATGCCGTTCCACGGTCTGTAATAATCCTTTCAGGATTCCCGAAAACAGACGACTGTCGCCTTAACACATCAACAACTGCCTCGGCGTTCGTGCTTTTTGTGGGATAAAGCCACACAAATTTAGAAAAGGCATCCACGATGACTAAAATATGGTTGTATCTCTTTTTGGTAGGTTCCAAGGGACCAACGTGATCTAAGTGATATGTCAACAAGGGTCGATCGTCTTTATCTATCGGGTTAAGAAATCCTTCTTTCTTGCCAGATTTCGCGGATATCACCAGACACTGAACACAACCCTGAACTACTTTCTCTACCTTTGAATTCAACTTTGGTATATAATAATCTCTTTCAACAAGTTCGCGAGTCTTCTTAACGGAAAAATGTCCCTGCTTATGGGCAATCCCTATAATTTCTTCTTCCATTTGACTAGGAATCACAATCAAATGCTTGTTACTGCCTTTATGTAAGATGCCACTCTTCAGAAAATAATCTTCATACTCGTTGCTTTCGAGGAGTTTTTTGACCGCCTGAATCCAGCAGTCATTAGTCTGTGCTTCTTTCAACCTATGCTTAAACGTATCCTCAATCAGCAAACAGTGAACCCGGCTTAAGGCGTCAACATGCTTCATGCGGGCACCAGAACGGTGCTCGATTTTGTAATCAAAGACTTGCAGGTACATAGCCCATCGTGACACTCTCAAGGGGACTTCCCTCTTACCTAACGTTTTTGTAAAAGCACTGCAATCAGTTACCATTGTAAAACGCTTCCCAATTAAATAGACTCTCCACTTCTTTACAGCCTCAATGATTGCGAGCACCTCAAGTTCATAGGAGTGATACTTCTCTTCAGCCGGCGTCGTTTTACGGCTAAAATATTGAACTGGGTGAAACTTTCTATCTTCCGAATCCCGCTGAAGCAAAACACCTCCGTAACCCCACATGCTAGCGTCTGTATGCACCTCCGTTTCCGCCAACGGATCATACAATTTAAGCACTGGTGCGTTTACTAATGCTGACTTTAACTCATAAAAAGACGCGGCTTCCTCCTCCTCAAATTTAAATAAAACAGAATTCCGCAACAGATTCGTAAGTGGTCTGGCTATTACGGCGTACTCTCTTATAAATTTCCTAAAATAAGACGTCAAACCAATCCAGCGTTGTACTGCCTTCTTATCAGTTGGTATTGGAAACTTTTCAATTGCTAAAATTTTCTCTCTTGACGGATGGATAGCATGATTTTCGACAACATAACCCAAAAAGGTTATCTTCGTTTGGAGAAATTGAGATTTAGAAAACTTAATCTGAACACCTTGCTTAGAAGCAACGCTCAAAACTAACTTTAACTTTTCTAAACCCTCAACAACATCAAGTGAAGGAATGACAATGTCATCAACGTAAATAATTATTATACCACCTCGAATTAAATCACTGAAAACTGCCTGAATATAACGACCGAAAACTGCAGGGGAGTTTGAAATACCGAATGGAACGTAACAAAACTCATACTGCCCTCTATGCGTGATAAAAGCAGTATATTTTTGAGAGTCTGGGTCAACGGGCACATGGAAGAATCCATTCTTTAGATCAAGTGTAGTAAAAACAGTAGCCTTTTGCAACCTATCTAGCACATCGTCCATTAGTGGCATAGGAAAATGGTCTCTCAGTATCTTCTTATTCAGCCTACGGTAGTCGCAACAAAGGCGCTTTGTACCATCCTTTTTTGGAGTGAGAACAATGGGTGCTGCGTATTCAGAGGAGCTCGGCTTGATAATTCCTTCTTCTAGCCAACAGCTAACCTGTTCGTCAACATTAGCTTGATCTTCATATGAAATGCGCCTCGCCCTTTCATAAACAGGAATTTCATCACTCAAAATTATTTTCATTGAAACAGGATGACTCTCTGGACGAATGGACTTGTACCCCTTAACTAATTTTTCAACTTCGTTTCTCATATCATATGACAAATGAGATAATTTTGAGTCAACAATGTCTTCCGGTGTAACCTCTACTGACATCATGCACAATAATTGAAACTCCTTACCTACGTCACTATTTATATCCGCACTTACATCGTGCTCTGCGTCCTTCTCTTCCGTCTGCACAAATTTAGAACCTTTTTTAGAGAGATGAATATCAATAAATTCTAGAATGTCGTTACCGATTACCACTGAATAGTGTATGTCATCAGTCTTGATAACATGGAACTTTTTAGTCAACTTGAAATTATCAGCAGAAATTTCTGCTTTAACGCTGCCCAAAGTGAAAATAGCCTTCCCCCCTACGCCCTGTAACTTCTTAGCTTCAACATCCAGTTCTGATATGCCTACCTTCAGCAAGATATCTTCACGTAGCAAGCATACATCACTGCCATTATCTATCAACGCAACCATTGGAACACCATTTACATGTACGACTTTACATTTTTTATTATTTACGAGCTGCTCATTTTTGGATTCCATATTGTCTACGAGGTGAACCTTGTCTTTCACTGCCGAATCAGCCTTTTCAGTTTTAATTTTACATTCAAACGATCTATGACCCTGGCCACCACACTTAAAACATTTAATATCTTTCATCGTACACTCCCTAGCTAAATGGTTCAATTCTCCGCACTTAAAACATTTGCGTGTATCAGTGCAAGATTTCTTTTGATCGTCACTAAATTTCTTCGTAGTTTTGCTGTTATCGGACATATTGCGACCTGGCGTAATGGGTCCTCGAACTTTTTCATAAATTGGAATCAATCGCTTCAGGTGAGAAACCGATGTTGCCTGATACAGCGTTGCTTTATTGGATCGACTGTCACTAATACCATTTATGAAATACGAAATCAAACTCTGGTCATCGACACCTGTAGTGCAACAAATCTCCTGCAAGCTATAAAGATACTCACGCAAAGTTTCTCCTGCTCTATGACGACGATTTCGTAAACGCTGATGCACTTCTGCATCTGAAATTCTTATTTCAAATTCATTGGTCAGAGAACCCTTCAACGAGCTCCAATTTTTAATGCTTCCTTGGCTACGAACAAAAAGCTTTGCCGCTCCTTTAAGCAATTGTTTGCTGTATACGTATTTTTGCATATCGCTCCAGTTAAAAGTTAAAGCATTTTCTTCGAAGCTTTGTAACCACTGCCTAACATCTACATGATCATCTCCTGAAAAACTCGTAAAACTCTCTTCAACATCTTTCAAAGTAAAGAAACACTTTTCTTGAACGTTCTGCACGTCCTCATAAACTGTTTCCGCCTCATCTTCTTCTTGTTCAACTAGCTCAAAATGTACTAACAGTCTATTCTGAAGTTCAGTTTTCCTACCAGTAGTGGCAAGCCCCAATTCTCGAAGCTTGTCCCTCAGCTCATCAACTTTAGCAAGCATTATCTCCTGAGCCTCCATCGTTTTGCTTTTCCCAGTTAAAATACAATAAAAGTATACAAAGTGGAGAACTTATAAAATAAACTTATAAAACTTAAGTACGTTTACACCAGATAAATTTTTGTGCTCAATTTTCTTAAAATAAGTGGTCTTTCTTTTTCGAAACCATTCATAAACTATGTTGTCTTAAACTCCATAAATTTTCTATTTATTTTGATTAATTGACAGAAATTAGTTTGTTATGATAAACAGATAAATAAAAATTTTTTAAAGCAACCTCTCAAACGTCAGTTGTAAAAACTCTGATTTTAACTTTTATTTATATGAAATCTGCTCAACTTTAAATTTTTACTCAACTCTTCGTTTTTCCCTCTTACGCCAGCTTCAACCTCTTCTGATGCTCTACTCTCTCAACTGCAGCTTCAATTCACTCAGCTATCCTCTGTAGTAACTAGTTCTACTCAACAAGATGTTTGATTCACTGCTCAAAACGGCTGTTGCAATGAATTCTTCTCAATTTCTCCTGCTTCTCCTACTCTCTTCTCAATTCGTTGTCGATTTTGCGCTTCGTTTTTCATATAATAAGCGGCTGCGCTGCGTTCTCGTTTGATGCTTTCTGGTTTCAAATATAGTTTGTGATTGCGCTGCTTTCTCGCTTGCTACGCGCAATTCAAACTGATTTTTGCCATCTGCTTTCATGTAGAATTTTTCCACGTCTTCTTTGCATTCAACCAACACGATGATGCGTTCATTATATTGTTCTCGAAAAATCGTATATTGTTGTTGTTGGCCTGGGCTGCTGTTTGATGGCTACAAAGCCTTTGCAAAATTCTTGTCACAGCTTTACCGTGGCAACAATTTGATGATTGGGAATGAAGAAAGATGCGGTACAGGCACCGCAAAACTTCACCAAGCAATACGAGCTGCACGTCAACGCCACTCGAATTTGTCGAACTGGAAATCCCGGTTGAGCCCCCAAAATTTGTGGGTTCAACAAATTTTCTGGTTTTAGATATATTCAATGTTTAGTTTTTATTCAATTTTTCAGGTTAATTTTAACAACTTGTATGTTTATTAACAATGTTCAAGTTCATGTTTAATATTCAGTTTAATTTTAATAACTTTTATATTTGCTTAAAACGTTCAAGTTTGTGTATAAGTTTTCAGTTTAACTTTAATAACTTTAGTATTTATTTAGATCTTTCAAGTTTGTGTTCAATTCTCACTTTAATTTTAATACTTTAATATTTAAGAAAATGGTTGCTTAACGCTACTTAATAAACGCTCCACGATGGCTCTCGGCGACAGCTCAACTAACACTGACTCTTACTTTCGTCAAAACTCTCCTGGTGACAGCAGGACCAGCCAAGAAAAAGGGTTGCCACCTCCTAACAAATTCCTACATCTATATTCCGCTTTTGCAATGATAGAAAATGCTTCTCCAAGTTATGTTCCAACAGTAAATTATAAAGGGCTGCCTCTTCCGTTGTTATGTTCAAAACCTGAATATGTTCTCCAACTTGCCCTTCTATAACTATGTCACCAGCATTTGAATCGCTGATTTCATCGCTCATTATAAATATTTAAAGGCTTTTCTGAAATCGGAATAATACACTTTCCATAAATGTTGTGGGCTGAGTAAAAAGTCATTGCGTATTTTTTTAATACATAAATAAATAAAAAATTTTGTGAATAAAAAGAGGTAATTAAACGGGGAATTATGAAGCTCATTGAAAGATGGCAAATGGCTATAGTATTGATTGATCGAAACGAAAAATATTGTATTGATTGATCTTTTTTCTTTATTTATATGACAAATTGAAATAAGGAAAAGATATTCCCACTGGGATCTAAAGGTATTTTGTTCTCACTGGGATCTGCCGTACAAAGAATATACATGTATACATTTTTTTTTTATAATATTCATAAAATATTGGATGTTTGGATGTAAAACTTACCAAATATATAGAGAACTGCACAGCGAATTAATAAAATCACAATAATATATAGTTATATAATAGTTTATGTACTTTATTTGTTCTATTTAGACTTTTTTAATAAAGACGACCACAAGACAGCACTGCACGCGGATAAATTGTAAATGATGCCGAGCCGAGTTTTAATTGACTGATCACGATCCGACACGAAGAAAAATGTTCGCATTATGTATGCATTATTGCGCATGAAAACTGGTAACAAAATGCATAAGTTAAGAGAAACTTATCATGATTATTGTGAATTGTTTCACAATTCATGAATTTATGCACAAAAAAGTTTGTGATTAAGCTTATCAGAAATCATGCGAAGATAATCCTCATTACGCATTATTTCTGCAAAACTAAATCATGAATTGTGAATTTGTATCACAATTTATGCGTTGTTATTCATAAATGAATTAACTGCGAAAATGAAAGTGGTTGTGATTAAGCTTATCATAAATTATGCGAAGAAAATTTTCTCCGTGTGACACTCTTGCATAAAATACTGTGATTTTTTTTTTTTTTTTTGTAGCGTATGTAGGTACGTATTTATTCACCACAGTCTCTACTGGTAGTAAAATTTAATGGCTCTTACTAATATCCAACTATTTAATTTCGTATTCGATCTCGTGAGGGCTAAAAGTAATTATAGACGTAAAGAAAATATCAAAATTTTCAAACTTGTGGTTCAAAATTTTCAAACAACTGTATACGATCTGAAAGATAACAGACCGTAGTTAAAAAAACAGGAACAAAATTTTAGTCATCTTTTTTTTTTTTTTATTGCAAGCCACTAAATATCAATATTTTTTTTTACTTTTTCAAAAAAATGTTTGTTTTAACCCATTTCTGTGGAAGGCTCGGATAACTATGATCAGGCGAACCATATTTTTTTTTTTAAAACAACGTCATTGGCTACCAGAAAATAAATAACAAATATTAAGATTTGCTAACTTATGATTTTTTATAAATTTTTGTGTTTTAGTCCAAAAGCTACTCACCTACTTTAACGATTTAGCTCATATTTCAATTATATTTTTTTTACAGTTGTGGCTAAAAATATGAACGCAGCTAGCATTTTTTTTAAATGTCGTGACCTCTATTTCTTAAAAAGGTAATACAATTTTACGCATCTTTCGAAAAAAAAAAAATATTGTCCAAAAAAAAATAGCAACATTGAAAATTTTGGCTTTTTGTTTAGCCAAGTTTGAATGCAATTTCTTAGTAGCAAGTATTTTCTACTCAGAAAATAGTTATTTTTTCCGTTTCTTGAATACATTTTCACGAAAAAAAAAAAGCTTAACTCATTTCAATAAAAAACCAAGTTTTTACAGAGATTTTCGTTAACACTTTTGGTGCTATTTTCTTCTATTAACTATGCCATAAAATCACCCCAACTTTAGCGCCCTCTGGTGGCTTTGTTTAAAGGCTAAAGTGCACAGTTCTTTCACGTTTATTAAGTTATTATATTCTCAATCTGAAAATAATAATTATTTACTATTTTATACAACTAAAGAAATTTTGTATTTTTGTCCACTGACGAAGCACTGTGCGCCACCTCCTCTAGAAAGACCAGTAGAGGAGTAATCCCGATCGTTTCTGAAGATAGTCCAATTACTGTCAAGAATTTCTTCATTATTGAAAGTATCATTTAACCATGTCTCAGTGAATACTAGAACATTGAAGTGACATGATTTGGCGTCAACATAAAGTTTATTTAATTTGCTTCTCATGCCGCCACAGTTATGGTAAAATATATTTTAAGAAATGGGAGGCAGGGACAATAATATTGTTGTTGGTCTTTCAGCAAGCCATCAACATCGGTAGGCAGACCTTCTTGCTGAATTAAGACTTTAAGATTAGTTTTAGTCTTGCCTTCAATGCATGTTGAATCAGGGGCTTTGTGCATGTAGGCGAGATACAGACGAACGTTATTAAATACACTGTTCTCTCTAAGGCGAGAAAGGGCATATCTACTCTCAGTGTCTGCCCAAGAATTTAACGTTTATTTGACTCTTGGTGGTAGTAGAGGGTCTAGGAATGACTTCGGACTGCCAGGTTGGTTCGAGGACTCAATTATAATTGGATCAGATGGATATTTGCTTAGAGTATGAGAGTGCACGAAATTCGGATAGGATGTACTGTGGATTTTAGGTGTATTTTTAATGTAGGGGAGTCAGATTCAGGGTTAAGGTTAAACGAGACGCGTTTAGATTTTAATGATATTTGAACGGAAGAGGATAGAGGAATTGAAGTATGTTCTAGAAAAGGAGAACATTTGGGAAAAACATTTGTTTTATAAGACCAGTTACAATCTAGCAAAGGTTTATTAGGAGCATTACTTTTATTAGACTTATAGTTAAACTTAGAAGAATAAACATTAGTAGTAGAGTAGGATTACTCATAGTTTTAATTTTATGATGAACATTGCCATCATTAATTGATGCTTTACTTTTAATAGACTTTGAATTAAGCTTAGTGGAATTATCATTATTTACAGGCTTACTCATAGTTCTATTTATATGATGATCATCGTTATTTTCGCTGCTATTTCTAGGTGTCTTCCGCTTCTTCTCAGGGTTGTCTATCCACTCGGAGATTTTCCACTTACCATGCATCATTATGCCACCAGAGATGTTTAGAAACATCCATACATATTGAGTTGGAATGTCCAACTTAAAACTGCAGAACTTTCTGGCCTTGATGGACATTTTTATGCAATCAGAGATTGCGAAACCGAATTTTTTCTGAAAATAATTACGCAGCCAGGATACTGTAGTTTTTACTGGGAGGCCCTTAACAAACAATGTCGTTTTTAGTCTATCATTCACACTCTTCAGCTTTTTGATACGGTTATCCCATTCAGATGATGTCCATGATGTTCCAAACTTATGGATCAATTTTCGCGGTGAAGCCACAGGAATAGCAATAGGTGGCCCCATTTCTTTATCAGAGAGAGACGCCGGTGTTAAGCGCAAAGAATGAACCAGTGAAGTAGGATCGGTAGATTCTATGATTTCTTCAAAGATAGAAGAAGCGTTATGATGGGGTGATTCTGGGATGTTCTGAACTCTTTCTGGAGCATATCTGATATAATCAGTAATTTCAGCAAGCGACACCCGAAATATTTCATGATCATCAATTCACTTACCTTATGGTATAAAACTTCAATTAGTGGATCTGGCTGCTGAGGTGGTGGTAAAGCTACCCTTGAATTGAATTCTATCACGGTGTCGACGTCCATTCTAAGAACAGCGAGATTTTCCGATATGTTTTGTATTGTACGTTTTCCGTTGTCAGTTGTTTTATACTTATGCGTTAAAGAGTCATTGATTTTTTTTTTTTTTTTTTTTTTTTTTTTTTAAATCTATATAAAGAGGTGTGAAAAGTATTTAAGGATGTGAGTATGTTGTGAGATTTGGTTTTTATTGATCCATAGAAAGAGTAGCAAGTGTTATCTGGGGAGTTTGATTCCCGTACACTTTCATTGCAAGAGGGGTTAAAGCTATGTCATTTTCCTCCTCGTGATCCATTGCATATCGTGTAGCTTTTCGTTTTTCGGTTTCAAATCGTTGCCTATTTATTGGTGACTGGAGAATATACATCTTGTGAATGGATGAGTTCACCTCATAAATAGCGATATATGCAGCGCACCTTGTTATAAATTTTACGTGGTTGGCAGTGATGAATCTATTGAAATGGCATGAGTTATATATTCTTGCAAACCTCCACGTTATTTGACCCTCTAGTTGCACTGCCTCTCCAAAAAAGTGTACGGTTTTCTTTTTTCCGCTTTGGCTAAGCATCTGACATACTTGAAGAATGGATTGCTTAGTAGAAGATGATGATATTAGTCTTGCAAATGTTTTTAGATCATGATAAGATTTCTTTGCCGCTTGTTCGAAATATCTTATTGGGGCTAATCCTTGCATCCCAACGTGTGTCAAGCATGATCCATATAGCACTCCAAGAATGTTGGAGTTGGACAGGGATTGATTTAATTCCCAGATGGCTCGTCCAATACACAAAGTCAGGATATAGGCAGAATCATCATGAGGGTGGATTATAGTTTTTAATGAGACCAACGCTTTGTAATGAGGAGGACATATAGGAGTTTCCCAAGATTTGTATTTAAATAGTTCGCTAAATTGGGCATTCATCCGAACCATCATAGACTGCTGGGTAGATCTTGAAGATCTAAACATCAGTTTCAAACAATGTAAGCTGATAAATCCAATAATTGTTATCGCTATGGATCCTTCTTCAGTTGGAGTGCCCTGTTCAGTGATGCTATTTAATGCTTTTATTATTGAGTTCCAAAACTCTACAAGGGTAGAATTGACATAAGTTGTTTTTGATTCAGTCAATTCCTCATTAGAGGCGCTTTCTTGGATATTCTCGGCAAGGACTTCAGGGGCTGTATCTGTCACAGGGTCAGCGGCGGAGGCTATATAGCCTTCTGTGACAGGTTTAAGCTCAGTCATAACCTGAGATCCTGTTGGAGATGCTTCAGACACAACTTCATTTCCTAAAAATGTTTCAAACAGATGAACTTTAAGATCTGCTGGCTTTTTCATTCTTAGAATCACAGCTGTCATATCTTTTAATACTGTTGTAGATCGGGTTGTTTCGCCGCAAAAGAATGCCGCCACTGAAATTGCAGCGGCTTTGACACTCATGTCAGAAGGTCTTCCAATTTTGGTTTTCGGAAAATACATCTCGAAAAAGTATTCATCGTCCCAACAGTTTAACTCGACCCCGAACTGATTTTTGAGATCTTGCTTTTGGATATGACTGTCAAAGTCAGCATCTGAAACATCTAGAGGCTCTAGAATGTTGTTGTTTCGAACAAAAGTAGTTTTTGTCATTGTATTTGTTGTTGTTGGTGGTGTTGTTTTTGCTTGATCCATGAAGGAGATATATCTATATCGATTAAATATATTGTCAAAGAGCAATCAGGAATTTCAATCTAAATTGTATTAACCTAACAATTAACTACAATTAGCATACACTTCCGATAAGTGTGGTAGTCACAACAAAATAAAGATGATAGGACCGGAATGGTAGGAAAGTAAAAGTGATTAAAGTAAAAAACATAAAAATAAAACTGTGAAAATGAATAACTGATAACTTGTCTGGTTGATTAGAAAGATGTTTTTATTTTCTTTGTGATTTTGGTTATCGAGGTTTCAAAAGATGACACATTATTTTTTTAAATCAGATATGGTGTCCGTGACTGTTATAAGGTTACTTGAAAGTTTGGATATTTTTGTATCCAGTTCAGATTTTGCGAACTCAATAAAGCTGCTAAGATCTTCGGCAGTTTTTAAGACCCCATCGACCTTAGTAACTTGCTCACTTATTTTTTTAAACATTGTTTAGTGCCAGACCGTAGCGAGTTTGTTTTATCACTTAGGCACTTTACTGCAAGAAGGACGAGTGAGAGTGAAATATCCTTGCACTCATCGCAGTAAAATGAAAAGTTCGCAAGGTAGTCATTTAAATACGTGAGACTTCTCTTAGATAAGCCTATACAACAAGCGTGGAAAGATTTCACACAGGCCCTTGCATGCCACCTTTGTAGCATTGTGATCTTCCACGGTGCATAGAGATGAAGCACAGTTTTTTCCATATTAAAATGCTTTTTTTTTAATTGTTTTTAGCGTAAATAAGTCAAAATCGGTAATTTGCTTTAATAATAAGTTCTAGCCGAATGAATAGCAGTTATTTATTGTTGTTTTGGTTTATTTTTATTTTCTTGATTTTTGTTTATAGTTTATTTTTGGCGTCGCACTGGATTGTCACAAACAAATTATTTTGCTGAATTGTAATTTGATACTTAATTTATTCTTGCGTTTTTTAATTCTTTGTAATAGAACTTGCACAGAGAGTTAAGTCTTTTATATTGGTTTTTGTTTTTATATTAAGAACGGTGAGCGAGGTTGCGGAGCTATGTAATAACACGTCCGATCGGTTTGACTTCTTGAATTGGACTTTTATAAATAAAGGGACCAAATTAGCAAAAATACTTGCGATTTTGCTAAATTAATGCATTGTAGATACATTTCTGTTTCTAATAAAAATACCACGTCATTACTGCTTAGGAACCCTTTATTGAATCAATCTAAACTTAAACTTAAACTCTTAGTGCAGCTCAGCATCTGGCTGCATATACTATGTATTATACATATATGTTATTAGCAGGGTTCGTATTTGCTCACTCATGAAGCTTCATGAATATGAAGGAATTTTTTGCTCAAAAAAAAAACCTACTCATATTCATTTTTGTGAAGAGATGAGCAGATTTTTTTTGTTCATGAACTGAAGAAGAGCAAACCAGTTTGTGAACAAGAGCATTTTTTACTCTTTTGAAGAGACTGTTGCTATTCATCTGTTCTTCAATGCTTCACTTGTCGTTCGTTGGGTCTTCATTTGTTCATGAATTTTCCACGAAGTGGTGAAGGCAACGGATGATGCTCTCGTTCGTTTCGTTTAATTTTGTTTTTTAGATACACACAACGTGTGTATGCTGTTTTGTATTGAAGCGAGGCATTGAAATGGCTTGAATGTTTGTGTGTATGTATGTTAAGCAGCGTGGCAACAAGAATGCAATAACAGAGCATTGTGGCATTCTATGGAAAGTTTAATAAACAGCAACAGCTTTGTTTTTGGTACGCATGCACAGTGGCTCATATGATGGTTGATAGCAAATAAAATTTACCTTTTCTATTTTGGGGGTTACAAATTCCACCTGTGGGGTAAAAAATTTAGAAATATGTAGCCACCTAATAATATGTCTTATTAAGAGTTTTAAACGTCATTAATTAGTGTTAAGGGGTCGCTGATTTCGCATCTGAAGCCAGAATTTTAAAATTCAAAATGGTGGATAGGGTTGCCACCTTAATTTTTTTTAGTTTT
The DNA here is from genome assembly GCA_963920525.1 of Dichetophora obliterata. NCBI lineage: Eukaryota > Metazoa > Arthropoda > Insecta > Diptera > Sciomyzidae > Dichetophora > Dichetophora obliterata. The sequence continues at coordinate 191,573,409 of OY986438.1, forward strand.
ATAAATTCGGGGATGGCAAAAAAAAATGGTACACCAAAAATGGGTCGCTGAATCCGAATCCGTTGTCAGAATTTCCAAATTATAAAATTTTGAAATAACAGGGTTGCCACCTAATAATATGTATTTTTAAGAGTTTTAAACGTCATTTATCAGTATTAAGGGGTCGCTGATTTCGAATCTAAAGTCAGAATTTTAAAATTGAAGATGGTGGATAGGGTTGCCACCTTAATTTTTTTTAGTTTTATAAATTCGGGGCTGGCAAAAAAAAAATGGTACACCAAAAATGGGTCGCTGAATCCGAATCCGTAGTCAGAATTTCAAAATTATAAAATTTTGAAATAATAGGGTTGCCACCTAATAATATATATTTTCAAGAGTTTTAAACGTCATTTATTAGTGTTAAGGGGTCGCTGATTTCGAATCTGAAGTCAGAATTTTAAAATTCAAGATGGTGGATAGGGTTGCCACCTTATTTTTTTTTAGTTTTATAAATTCGGGGCTGGCAAAAAAAAATGGTATTCCAAAAATGGGTCGCTGAATCCGAATCCGTCGTCAGAATTTCAAAATTATAAAATTTTGAAATAATATGGTTGCCACCTAATAATATATATTTTCAAGAGTTTTAAACGTCATTTATTAGTGTTAAGGGGTCGCTGATTTCGAATCTGAAGTCAGAATTTTAAAATTGAAGATAGTGGATAGGGTTGCCACCTTAATTTTTTTTAGTTTTATAAATTCGGGGCTGGCAAAAAAAAAATGGTACACCAAAAATGGGTCGCTGAATCCGAATCCGTTGTCAGAATTTCAAAATTATAAAATTTTGAAATAATAGGGTTGCCATCTAATATTATGTCTTTTCAAGAGTTTTAAACGTCATTTATCAGTGTTAAGGGTTCGCTGATTTCGAATTTCGAAAATTTTCCTGACGACGGATTCGGATTCAGCGACCCATTTTTGGTGTACCATTTTTTTTTGCCAGCCCCGAATTTATAAAACTAAAAAAAATTAAGGTGGCAACCCTATCCACCATCTTCAATTTTAAAATTCTGACTTCAGATTCGAAATCAGCGACCCCTTAACACTAATAAATGACGTTTAAAAGTCTTAAAAAGACATATTATTAGGTGGCTACATATTTCTAAATTTTTTACCCTACAGGTGGAATTTGTAACCCCCAAAATAAAAAGGTAAATTTTATTTGCTATCAACCATCATATGAGCCACTGTGCATGCGTAGAACGAGAGCATCATCCGTTGCCTTCACCACTTCGTGGAAAATTCATGAAAAAATGAAGAGCCAACGAACGACAAGTGAAGCATTGAAGAACAGATGAATAGCAACAGTCTCTTCAAAAGAGTAAAAAATGTTCTTGTTCACAAACTAGTTTGCTCTTCTTCAGTTCATGAACAAAAAAAATCTGCTCATCTCTTCACAAAAACGAGCTCCTCACTTTGATTTTTCTTCATATTCTTAAATGAATGAATAGAAGCAGAAATGAGCAGTTCATGAATGAGCAAATGCGAACCCTGGTTATTAGTCTACATAATGCTTACAGTGAGTCACAGTCAAAAGTATCCACTTCAGTTTTTTATATTAAAAATGCGATTGTTGATAGTTAATTATTGAATTCAATGTTATTCTTTTTTATATTTTAACATTAATGTCTTAACTTAAAATTAATGAAATAAAATTAACAATATTCATGTAAACTCAAAATAAAAATATAATAATTGTTAAACAACATCAATTTCTACCTCACAGTGAAAAGTATCCACGATAAATATTTTATTAGAAAAAGGATTTTTTTAGGTGTTTAATATTTGGAATGATATCCTTTTTAGAGTTAGTCTGCTTGAAATGTTATGACTTCTAATATTTGTCTCCAAAATACTCCATAAATTTTCTATGGGTTTCAAATCCGGGGATTGGGGAGGTGTTTAAATCACTTTTGGGCAGTTATAAAGCATCCATTCTCGAACAATGTGGGATTTGTGCTTGGGGTTATTATCTTGATAAAATTGGAATGTTGATCCCAATCCCAATTTTTCGGCGCTACATTTAAAATTATCTTTGAGAATGTTTAAATAATACATCTTATCCATGATTCCTTCGATAAAACTAGATTTCCTACACCGACAGCACTCATACAACCCCACACCATAACTGAGCCTCCTCCGTGCTTTACGGTTGGAATTGTGTGTTTAGGGTCCAAGGCCGTATTCGCCCTACGCCATACCTTACTTGGTCCATCTTACACAAGCATGTTAAACTTGCTTTCATCGGCAAAAATAACAGTCTTCCAGAATTCGAAATCCTTTTTTTCGTGTTCCTGAACGAACTCCAATCGAATTTGGCGGTTTTTGGGATTAATGAATGGCTTTTTTAGTGCAACTCTACCATGAAGACCATGCTTACGGAGGATTCTCCGAATAGTTTCTGGGTTACACTTTTTTTTTAGATACTTCTCCGCGATTTCAGCAAGTTTAGGTGCACTAAGCTTCGGATTATCGGCCACCTGTCGAAGCAACCACTTTTCGTCTCTTTCAGAGAATATTTTTTTCTCGCTGTTTTTAGGCTTGTTGCAGATACGATTCTCGGTTTTGTGCCTCAATATAATTTTTTGGACAGCAGATCGAGTAATAATGAGTATTTCCGCTATTTTCCGTTGAGATTTTCCTAGTTCAGCATGATGAATAACTAATTTTCTTTCGGCGATCGTTGTATGTCGTCCCATGGTCTTAATTACACTCTTCAATGTTTCGGTGTCCTCTGGCATCACCTCAACTCGTCGATTTTTCAAATACATGATAGTTGATTCAGCTAATGGTTCGATTGCGTCAGTGTTTATCTCGACCTGTGTCGGACGGTTTTCGACATGCTCACCACGGTTCAAACTCTCAAGGAGTGCGTCTAGTGCTAATTCCATTGCACGTGGACACAGCTTTTGGATTGCCTGGGAAATGTATTCCTTCTTCCTGGCATGTTCCTCTTCGTTCTTCTTTGATCTAAATTTCTCTGCTTGCTCACTTTTGGATCCCTTGCCTCGCCTGTTCTTAGGGTTCTTTCCGTCTTCGGGTACGGACTGAGGTTTTGACTGATTGTTGTCAATGGTAGTGGAGACTTCATTAGTTTTTGATTCCATATTGAAAATCATAAAACGTTGTTAAGCTCGTATTGAATAACACGAGCATTAACATTACTTAAAAATGCTCTCTCAATTGGCGAACTTATACGTCAAATGTAAGAAAATAACTGATGCAATATAGTGCTTGCTATTTCATGACAAGCTTTACTGTGAACCGTTATAAAATTGTAAGTGTTGCCAGATGGTTACTTTTCACTGTGAGGTCGAAATTGATGTTGTTTAACAATTATTATATTTTTATTTTGAGTTTACATGAATATTGTTAATTTTATTTCATTAATTTTAAGTTAAGACATTAATGTTAAAATATAAAAAAGAATAACATTGAATTCAATAATTAACTATCAACAATCGCATTTTTAATATAAAAAACTGAAGTGGATACTTTTGACTGTGACTCACTGTATATGCTATTGGCGTGGTGGTTTGTGTGTACTCGTGAGATTGCTTGGTAAGCATTTTACAGTAGCGGATGGCTAAGACCCTTTAGGAAACAAAGCGCTTTGAAACCACTTTGAAAGCACTTAACAAAATCTTAATAGCGCTTTGTTCTCGTTGTAAATAGCGCCTTTTTTAACATTGCCATGTCATTGGGAAAAAGGCCTTTGCTCTTGCAACGGATGGTGATTTCCAAAAGCGCTTTGCTCTCGCTTCGGAAAGTAATTCCAAAAAGGGCTTTGATCTAGCTTCAAAAAACGTTAAAAATGTGCTTTGCTCTCGCTTCGGAAAATGATTCGAAAAAGGGCTTTGTTCTCGCTTCGAAAGGTTATTAAAAAAGAGCTTTCCTCTTGCTTCGGAAGGTGATTGAAAAATTGCTTTGCTTTTGCTTTGGAAAGTCGACGCGTTTTGCTCGCGTTCTTATACCTACCCTGTGTTCCCGTCGCTGACCTGAGCAAATTACAAACAATAGACCAAATACATTTTAATTATATTTACATACATTTATTTATTTAATTTATGTTAATTAAACGTATTTTACTTTATATATATAAAATAAGAGATCAAAAGTTAAATCAATTCATTTGTACACTTTGAAATTGTAGTTTCATTTTGAATTATTTCAGCACTTAAAATATCTGCGGCTCTTGCGCCTTCGTCGTTTGCACTTGCATGCGCAGCTTCGTTATTTGTAGCGTCTATTTTCGCTGCTACCAATCTTTTAAAGTGGCGTTTTGAATACCCTAACCACTTGCCACTCATTTTATTACCTTTTTTAATCACTTTATATTGCTATCAATTAAACTTTACTTGTTAACTTAATTATTTATTTTTCACTCTAACACACTTTCTTAAACTTTACTTTTCCAATGATAAAATGCTAGTGATGACACGAATGCTAGTGATGGGATTGTCAATAGTATCGAAGTAGATATCGAATTCGACAAGATATTCGAAGTAATCACAAAAACTTTTTTGAAGCACTAAGAAAAGCGAAAGCAAAGATCTTTTTTACAGTTCAGCTCGCAGCGAGAGCAAAGCACTTCTCAAAAGCACTATTCATAAGCAGAGTGAAGCCCTTTTTACTTGCTTTTTTAAAAAGGACCTCAAAATTTCCGATAGGGGAATTAAACTTGGTGGTAACTGAGTGCGATATCAAATTATTATTTCATAAACATTGCAATGAAGTGTGGGAATGGAATGTTATTATTAGTTTACCAAAAGGTAGTAAACAATATGTATCTTAGCTCATGTATACATGTATACTTTGAACCACCAAAATAAAAATCGGAAAATGAATATGGGTTATAAAATTTTATAACAAATAGTAAGACTTAATACTAATTTAATATTTAGTGGTGCTTTAAAGCTTCTCTGAATTGCTTGCGAAACAGGTTGAATTGTGCGGTTATTTGTTTATATGGCCTCCTTTTTCCTTTATGACGTCCTTCAGAATACCTGGCATGGAATTGTTCTGATATATTCCAAAATCAATAGTAAACTTCAGGGCACTCTGACACCTTATTGCGTATCTGTTTGATCACTTCCACAGCACCATTGGGATCTTCGAAATGAGCCTGTTCAGCTGCGTCCAGTGATTCAGTTGTCATTCTTTTTGTGTACACTTGCTCGTACATCACGATTAAAGCATCGACAGTCGTTCGGTATCTTGGCATAGACGTCCAGCCTACATATCTGCTCAGCGCACCCTCATCATTTAACCGAATTAGGAGTTCTTTGCATACGTATGCAACATTCTTATATAGGGTACTTTTGACTGGGCCTAAATCATGTCGAAATCCATACCACTTGTTATTAGATACAGCATCCACCGCAGTTTTTACAACTAATACCTCTGTAGGGTACAACTTGTTAATTATTGTCCATTTAAAGTCAGGATAGAATTTGATAACTTTACCTATGGTTGTGATCGCAGTTAAACCAGAACCACTTGCCTGTTCTACCGTCAATTTTAGTCGTAGAGCCTTTGTAGGTAACAAAGAAGACCATTTAACTGTAATTTCCTCAATGTTTTCATCGTTGATCAATTGACCAAAATGTGAGTAGAAGGTTCTACAGGTAGCGTCATTGATTGTGGGTTCGCCAATATTTAAGTCCATAGCTATTCCGCGGCTCACTTTTTCGATGAATCTAGTACTTAAGTTGCCTTTCTTCAATACCGCCAGATAAACGTGCACTATAACGCCGATGCCACCAATCTTGTAAGATTTTTTGGCAAATGTAGCCAACCAAAATAGATATTTCATGCAATGATTAAAGGTATTTTCATCGTACTCTTCACCTTCACTAAACGCATGATATTTCGAATCGTATGCATTTGTAGACCTGTCATAATTATCGAAAGTTGTGGCTTCATCAGCACGGTAAGTCTCTTCATTAGTCTTAAGCTCTGCCACAGATTGGATCAGCATCTTGCGTGCTGTATCCTGCGGTACAACGCGCGAATTGTCAATCATCGGACCCAGAAGATCGGCCATCATGCCCACATACGCCAATGTGTTACCACATTCAGCTGAGCCAACTGATCGGATATATCCAGACCATGCCAGCATTGTCATGCACGGGACCAGATCGTGGGAAAATTGGGAAATGGGAATTGTAAAGCGCCTGTAGGTAATTTTCACAAATATCATTAAACCAAACTTCTTTAATGATTTTTTTGAAGATCTCCAATGGTTTTTGGCTCCTTCTCTCGAACTTTTCCTCTTTATTACAGACCAAACGTTTTCAATTGCTTGCGTGTTTGAAAACCCGTGCCAAACACCCGTGCAGACCTTTAGTATGTATTTTTGTTCGAGTTATGGAGAACTTCGAGTTACGGAAGTTCGAGTTAAGGAAGGAAAATTGTAAGTTATTTACTCTCTTAATGCTACTGCCAACCCATTTAGTTCGAGTTAAAGAAACTTCGAGTTAAAGAAACTTCGAGTTAAAGAAGTTCGAGTTATGGAAGTTCGACTGTATATGAATAAAAAAAAAATAATTCAATACTTTAAGTTTTAAATAAACAATCCTCGGCTTTCGTGCAGGGTGTAAACGAGGGAAGTGACTTACATCCTCACAACTACCCCCTGTTCGCGTTCCACCTTAGCTTGGACAGCGAAGTGGTTGAGACACACTTCAAGAAAGTACCCTAGATTTGGCAATGGAGCCGTCTATGCGCAGCTATTCCATTATCAACCGTCAACCGCAGCTATTTCATAATTTGGAAATAATTATATCATTAATAATTATTAATCAAAGAAAAATAACTATTGATACGATATTTCACAATAAACCTGAAGCCTCCAATCGGCGTAACTGCGGCGTCGTGAAACCTTCGAATGCGATCAAACTTGAGACTGTGGTGTCCTGACGTTGTTGAAGGAAGCCCTCTTGTTGCTGTTATATTGAAGCGCTGCGCAGTCATCCTGCTGCTGTTGTGCTGCTACTGCACATCCTTTTTGTGATTTTTTTGTGCACAGAAAATTTTATTTAAATAATTATACTATCATTAATACGTTAAAATTATAGTAAAGTAGCGGGTTAAGGGGCATTTCCCAGCTAGGAAGTCAGGGGGCTTCTCCACACCCTCCCGGTCTACGCGGAGAACCTCCACGCAGTACAATTTCAAAGAATAAGCACTCCGGGTCTGGCGGTACTGGCGGAGGAGAGCTAGTAGTCGGGAGCCGGCCATGTCATCCCAGCAACACTCGACCACACGAGTAACAATTACTCTTCAGAGTAGTAATAAAAAACTAAACTTTAATTTTTGGTTGTCGACTTCACGTCTTCTTTATTTGTGATCTCGATAAGAACTCACTTCTTTTCCAAAACTGTTGAATACTTGATACCTAAAAATACATGATCAATACATACATATGTATATTTGCTTACATTTAGCTTTATCAATACGTACATATTATGTACGTTTGCTTACATTCTTACTTCCTAGTTAAAATGCAAAACACTTGTTACATGCTCGTTATAGGTAAAAGAAAATTGGACACCGAAGTGTCATTATGCTAGGGGCCGTAGATACAGGGTGGCATGCTGGTCGATCTGCGGCTAGCGGCAGTCGGATTGGGGTACTACTCCTTGAGTATAACTAGCTTCGGTTGGTTGTAAAGGGTTAATATTTTTTGGCGGTGCTGCCATATCAAAAGAATTTCCGTCAGGCTAGGGACTATCGGAAGAAGGATCTAAATTTGGTAAATCAGATGAAGAGTTTCCACCATTTTGGGGATCTGGACCACTATAATGAGGCATATCCAGTGAAGACGGTCTAAGAGGAGAATGTTTTATATTAGAACGACTTTGAAAAGGGTGCAGAGTGTGGTGTACGCTTACCTGGAAGTAGAGCAAGTTATGCGATCGTTACAGCGCAGAATTTTACATGCGCTTAACTTGCTAATGCTGAGAACTGTGCTGAAAAGCAAGTTAAGTGTAGCCGGTGTACAGACCAGCACTGCAATTTTTTCGCAATTAAGCCAAAATGGTGGTTCAGCTTCTTTCTTTCTTTTTTTTTATGTCGTTTTTTTTTCTTTTGTCTGAGGCGCAGTGTGGCCACCTCATGGCACTTTTTTGGGTTATGAAAGGCGGGTTAACATGAGTTTTTACGACATGTAATGCCCAAATCATTGGCCACTTTAAGGTTGTTTTGCGATCTGTCCGCCAGATGTCTTTAGCTTCGCTACTAACATAGCGTGATTGGGATATGTGTTGTCGTGTCGTGATTGGCTGAGACCAAAAGTCGACTACGTTGCCGTTTGGCTGCAATTTAACAAGAGTTATCGATATTGAGTCTTTTTGGAAAAAGGTCACTAGCCTCGTTCGCATGCATCAAATCGTTTGTCAGATCGTTTGATAATAAAAATTTTGATTTCGCCGCTTGTTGGACCAACAATTTGACCAATGTGATAACTTTTTTGGTTGTTGTGGCTACTAGACTTCCACTTTCGGCTGGATTCGGATTGGTTTCACTACTATCCATTTTGCTTTGTTGCCTAGTGTGAACCATGCCCCAAGAAATAACAATTTTACAAAAAAAATCAATCAAATATCAGAGAAATAGATTATGCCTCGAAGCACCTGGGTTGTTCAAATCGACAAACGAGAATTCGCTGAATCAAAAGCAGCGTCCGTTAGGACCTGATAAGCCAATTTATTCAAAAACGAGAAAATTTAATTATTATATTCGAACCGATGGTTTCAATGAGCCACAGTTTACTAAACTGTTGTTCGCCAAATGCCAAAACGAAAGAAAAAACTTAAAACAAAAATAATATCAAAATAAATGTCCTGTAAGGACGGTGGTTGCAAAACTTAGCAAAAAAAAAATTTTAAATAATAATAATATAAGGAGTAATGATAATACAATGTAGTAAGGTATTAATATCATCGGCTGTGACGCCAACGCGCACCACACAATTTGGGGAAGCACCGACGTCAACACCAGAGGTGAGTACCTTTTAGAATTTCTTTTAAGTAGTACTCTAGACTTTTTCAATGTGGAGGTAACACCTACCTTTGTAACTAGGGCTAGAGAAGAGGTCTTAGATCTCACCATAGGAAGCCCAGATGTACACTACTTAAAAAATTATATAAAAAAAAACTAAAAAATAACCCATTTTTATTTTTTGATATGGTATAGGTGAAGGATAAACCTTTCTAAAAAAGTAATACACTGTAAAAAAAACCCTTGATCTTTTTGGATTTTTCGTTAGTTAAAATTTTCTTTTTTTTATAAATTTTTTACAGTGTAATTTTTTTCTTTTTAAACGTGTCATAAAGCCTGTTAAAATATCTTTTTAATGATACCAAGATAATGGAAATCGGTTCAGCCGATTCTGAGTTATTGTTGTTTAAATGGAGCTCTTTTTGACCATTTTCGCGTTTTTTCGAAAACTTTCCCACTGTGCCACGCCCAAAAAATCGCAAAACAGTCATTTCTAAAAATGAGAGTTTGTATTGATCAAATTTAGCTGTGAACAAAATTTCATCGATATCTGAGGTGGTCGGGTTCAAAATTTCAGTTTTATCTCGATTTTTAAATGAAATTCATCATATATAAGAAATATGTGGAATAAGTGCACTCTACACAGAGAAAACAAAATCAGCAAAAACTGCACGTTTATGCAGTTTTTCTGCACGTTTTGACCGGGATTTTGCACCCATCACGTTTGTGCAGCTTTTCTGCACTTACGTTTAGAAAATATAGATCTAGATGCGGCATGCAGGTTTCTTAGACGCTGATGTATCTTTAAGGTTTCACGATCTACGTTCAACTTTTCTGCATTTACGTTTAGAAATTGTAAATCTAGACGAAGCGTTCAGGTTTCTTAGACGTTGATGTAGCTTTAGGGTTTCTACATCTACGTTCAACTTTTCTGCATGTACGTTTAGAAAGTTTAAATCTAGACGAAGCGTGCAGGTTTCTTAGACGCTGATGTAGCTTTAGGGTTTCTACATCTACGTTCAACTTTTCTGCATGTACGTTTAGAAAGCTTAAATCTAGACGAAGCGTGCAGGTTTCTTAGACGCTGATGTAGCTTTAGGGTTTCTACATCTACGTTCAACTTTTCTGCATGTACGTTTAGAAAGTTTAAATCTAGACGAAGCGTGCAGGTTTCTTAGACGCTGATGTAGCTTTATGGTTTCTACATCTACGTTCAACTTTTCTGCATTTACGTTGTTCTAATCATTGTTCTGAAAAAGTTCGAATGAATTATTATTTTTCCGCCCAAGTATAGAAATTTCAAAACTGCTATGATTTCGATAAAGAATATAATTTTTTTATTTATAATGATAAGAGTTAGTGAAAGTATTTGTTACAAAACTATAATTTTGTATTTTATAATTTATAATATATATTTTAATTATAATTTTTGTATCAGATGTAATTATATAAAATGTAAAAGTAAATTTCAAGTGGTCAACACTGGTCATGCCACACGAACTTTGATAGCTTGTCTTACATATCTGTCCTCGTTTTTTTCTTAATTTGTAGACTAGTGTTATTTGTTAGAGAATTATAAATTTTGTATCTGATATAATAAATGAAATGAGAAAAGTAAATTCAATTATTTGTTACAAGATGTAAAATTTTTGTATTTTATATAATACAGATAGTGAAATGATTAAATTTAATTAAATTATTTGTTACAATTTATAAATTTTTGTATCTGATATAGCTTTCCCGTTATTTATAACATATAAATTTATCGGCCCAGATATAAATTCATTTCTATTTAAAAAGGACATTGGTTTTTTTGTACTATATTCTACTTCATAAGAATGAAGAGTAAGAGTGAAATTATAAAAGTAAATTAAATTATTTGTTATAAATTTATAAATTTTTGTATCTGATATAGCTTTTTCCGTTGTTTATTACATATATATTCATCGGCCTAGATGTGAATTCATTTATATTCAAAAAGGACATTGGTTCCTTTGTACAATATTCTACTTCATAAGATGCAAAGTGTTCAGAAAATCCCCTACATTCTAATTCACAACAAGCTACAAAAATGTCAATATTTCGCAAAACAAAAAAAGATATTTTAACAATTCTAACTGAATTGTCTTTGATGAATGCAAGATAATAGCCTTTTTTATACTTAATGTTGTTATATAGCACAGTAGACGCTGTCAACATATTTTTCCAGTGTATATAACTAGGTTCGTTCAATATTTCAATATTTTGAGTAGAAAATTGAGATTCGAGAAAAGGTTTTGGAAAACCGGTAGAATATTTTAATAATATATTAGAAAATTTAAAGGAACTCTTGGTCGCAACAGATTTTTCAATGTTAAGACGGGATGTAACACAATTTGTGTACGTTTTTATCTCTTTATGCTTAGCCTCGTACCTCATAGCCCACATTAGCTTTAATGGACCACATTTTTGAATCGCTGTGGGATAGTGTACCATAAAATGGTGCTTCGGCTTTAGATGCCCATATAAATTTTTGTAAACTTCATGATGCCTCAAGATTAAACCTCTTAACTTTTGAATATCTTTTTCGTTGAATTCATTTTTCATAATCATATGAATTAATTGTGAAAGCAAAATGATAAGCTCCCAAAATTTATTATTAACTGGAACTAAGTCGCCGATCATCAAAGGTAAATACATAGCAAAACAAATCATTTCACTTGCACTCATTTTTATATTACATTTTTTTAAATTATGGATACTAATATTTCGTGAAGTATTGCAACGTTCTATTTCTCCGTAAGGAAATAAGCGCTTTCTATCATTGAGAGTCTTCAAACTTAAAATTTTGTCCCTTATTAATGAGTGCAGAACTTGTGATATATCATAGGTACACACACCTTCAAAAATGTCATGCATTATATCAAATGAAATGTTTTCCACTAAATGGAAAGAATCCAACGAATGAAAAATGCATTCTGTTTCTACACCGTTCAATTCGTTATCCTCATTTACATCTTTCAAATAATTTTCAATTGTTCGAGTGTTAATCTCAGTGCTACCTATTTTAGTATCGGCTTTACATTCTTTACAACACCTACAAAAACTTGTTGAATTGAAGGATTTAGTAAAACCTAAAATAGAATTAAGGCCAAGGTTGTCTCCTATCACTAAGCCCAAAACAAATCGTACTCTTTTTGAATTAATAAAAATACCATTCTCTAAATCTTTAAGTTCATCACAAATTTTTTGTAAGCAAATTTTATTACCATAACGTTTTAAATAATTGGTAGGAATGAATGCAGCAGGAAATATGAAGTCTAATTTAGAATGAATATGAAACGGAAGACTCGGAAAACTATAATAGAATGCGCATATTGAATGTGTGTGTGAACCTAAGGGATTGTTAACCTGTAGATCATCGCAAAACAAATTGTATGGAATTAAAATGTCAGAAGAGTTCTTGTTTTTTAAGTTTTTAAAGGTTTCGGCATTTATAAAATTACTTATAGTTTTGCTTTCAGAAAGAGATTTCATACGATTTTCTGTTGCTTCCAAAACGCCTGGAAGCTCAAAAAAAGTTTTGAATTGAAATTTGATAGGCATTACTTCAATTGTTTTCATCTTGAGTCCTATTATAGGACAACCATTTACCACATGTTCTGTTAACTCATTATTTATTGGAATCGATGCTGAGGGTTGAAGCAAGTCCTCTGTTTCCATCATTTTTTTGTATTGATATTCGGTGGTATAGTTTTCAAATAGTGTTTCACAAAAAGTGGAAAGTTGCTTTATTTCAGGTGTTAAGGAACCTGCATTTTTTAAATATTTTGAAATACTCCTTAGAACCTCAGCAACGTTTTTTAATACATAATTAGCATCCTTTCTTGAAATTGAATTTTTTGCATATAAACTGGAGGAAAATTGGAAAATAATTTTTTTTAATTCATCCATCAATTTTTTATTTTCAGTTAACATTTCTCTTTGGGGGTACTGTACTGATTGATTATCTGTACAAATTGGGAAATTAAAATGATTAATAGAATCTTTTGAGCAAAGTGTATTTTGTCTTTTGCTAAGTGGTTCAAATTGAGCATTGTGGCTTAATAAGTGACGTTTTAGGGAATAAAAATTAGAGAACAGCATATTGCAATTGCCTTTGACACATTTTTTTGTGTCAGATTCTTCTAAAAGGTGAGTATATTTTAAGTGATTCAAGTACAAGTTTGTACTTGTAAAAGTGTTGGAACATATATAACATGTATTCATCTTGCAGGAAGTAATCTCATCAAAGACAAATCATATTTATTTTTAAACAAAAAAAACGAAATCTTTCATCTTATAAACGACTAAATATGTCATTATGTGTACCTAGATAAGGCTCTACATTTAAAATTTATCAAATATTGTTACTTTCATATAATAAATAAGTATTTTAAAATGAATGATCATGACTACTGATTGAAATTATTAAGGATTGCAGTTAATGCAGCCGATCTCGCATCAAGAGGTGTATCTATTTCATATAAATATTTTTGGACAAATGTCCACGCTAGTAAGCAAGGGCTTGCATATTTCAAATTCAATACTTGATAAATTTTAAATGTTAAATCAAAAGCCTCAAGAAATGTAGGAAACTTAAAAAGAACCTTATCTAGGTACACATAATAATTTTTCTTAATAGTACCTTCTGCAATAAGAAAAGGTTGAAGGGTTGTCTTCAGTGCACAGCATTTCTTCTGAAGCTCTTCCAATTTTAGATTTATATTGTTTATACAAACAATATCAACAACGAAAAAATCCTGCGCATCAATAATTGAGTGCTGCTTTCCTCCAATTCCTTTAGAGGGAATCACTGACGTCAGCAGTTTCACCAACGTTTGGTTAATGACGTCTGCAACAAAAAAGAAAAGACATTACAAAGATTTTTTAACAAGAGGGAAAACATTTTAACCTACCAGTATTTGCCGAATCAAGTGCTTCCTTCAACAAGAACTTGTTGTAGGTGCTTACTGATTTAGTCGAGTAAAAGTCTTTTATGGTAATCTGGAAATGTTGCCACTTTTCCATAAGCTTTTCTCCTTTGTTTGGGTGTAAAATGTTGAAATCTATGTTTATCTAAAAAATTTGCAAGTATAAAACAAAGCATAGCGACGTAGAAGTAAACAGTTACTTTTACCAAATCAGTCGCTCTCACATCTTTTAATAGCGGCCACTCATTAAGGAAAGCAAAGTTGTCCAGCTGTTTAATGTCCTTTTGCCTCAAGGCATACGTGCGTGCCCATCTGTCGCATTGATCAGTCCAATGTGAAAGTGGCCAATTTAATTCTTCCTTCAGTTTGTATAAAGAATCATCAATTTCGACAGAGTCTTTCCTCTCTGAACCGTTTTCCACACTTTCTGGCAAGTAATTCAATTTTCTGCGCTTAGCTGCAAAGCTTTGATATTTTGTATATAGTTTTCCAGAAGGAGCCTTTCCTAGCCTTCTAGGTATGTAGTAGAAGTCCTGAAATCACCAAAATAAAAGTATTCAATAAGGGTATTCTCACAGTCTTGCAAAACCCTTGTAAGGTGTAAGAATTGCAAAAGTTGCAGAATCTTGCAATCCGTGCAACAACACAACAACAAAATAACAGCTAAAAAATGTTTGCAATATACATGGGTGTCAGTGTTGCAGAAATTGCACGAATTGCAAACATTTTTTCAAGATTCTGCAACTTTTGCAATTCTTACAACTTGCAAGGGTTTTGCAAGACTGTGAGAATACCCCTAATATTAGTAAGTACTTGGTAGCAATTAATCAATAATTTACCGAAACTTTCTTTTCAGCAGGAAATAATTGTATTATCTGCGATAAAATTGAATTAAAGTCGTTGGGGTTTGGCTTCGCTTCATTTTCAAATAGGCTTTCCAAAATTATTTGTATAAGTTTAAGACGTTTGGCTTCAGAAAGTCTACCATTTTCCAAATAATAGGATGTTATATTCTTGCCAGCATCGCTTTCCGACAACAACTTATTGAGTGACTAAAAAATTTTATTAATACATTAGGCTGTAATACATTTCAGCTACAAGAAAAAAATTGTATGTTTAATTTATGTATTACTGTAAGGTGAAGGCTGCATGGAATTTTGTTTTTGATCAAAATTCTAAAGCAATTTTGGTGAAAAGTTGGCAATAGCCATTGTTTTTAATATGCATTTTAAATGTCTTTTGTTTATCAGTTAAACGCTATCGTTTGTCTACCAGTTACTTTTGTAACCTTGGTTCATTAGAATTCTAAGCGGTGTATCCATATGTAACTTTTCGGAGCTATGCCATAGTGTACTGGAAACTTTAGACCGCGAATTTAATGACCAAATATACACTACCGAACTACTTACAGCAAACTTGTTAAACTGAGGACATTTCTTTAATACTTTTTAAAAACATTTTTTCAACAAAAAAGTTTGTTTCGTTTTGTTTAAAGTTGTAATAACTGGATCAGCTAGAAATTAATTTTAATGTGAATGAAAAAACTAAAAGGTAATAAGAAACAATTTGACTTTATGAATAAAGAAATTGACCAGCTTCAGTGACAACATCATCCGTCTCTTCAGCAGTGAAAGCACCTGTCGGAATACACCAAGATACAGTGCCAACCTTGTCCAGCTGTCCTTTGTCCAGTTTTGATTTCATTTCTTTTTTAAGAGTGTTGAGGGAATAACACAGGTGATTTATGTCTCTGCTATATGCCTGATGGCTTACGCCAGTATCAAGATATTGCAAGAAAGCTGCGCTATAGTTCCGCTTGCGTGCTCCGGCAAATACTACCTTATTGATGAGCATAGGTTGCGCTGTACCTGATCCACTTCCCATGTAAGCTGCAGCCATTTTTGTCACTCTAGTGAAAACAATAGGAGAAAACACTTTGTAGTCAGCCAAAACCAATGGAGTTTCTGGGTTCTCCCTTTTGCTTTTTTTGAATGCTTCCTCAATTGCCTTTCTGCTTTCCCACAAACTATTTGTAGTTGTGCTCGCCAGAACTCCAAAGTCTTCACAGGCCGTACCAAACATTGCATGGAAAATAGTTTGACTTATTTGTTCAGCTCTCCCAAAACTTTTTTTATACCATCTGAACTTTGGTGCGTAATGAGTGTATCCACAGAAGCCTTTGAAGCTTGAAAAATCAAGTTGTAATGCCTCTGCAGGATATAACTTGTACACCTTGTGGAAGAATAGCAGTGGATAATAGATTTTATTTGAACTACGAGACCCCATTATTAGTAACAAATCAGCTAGTTCGAAAAATAACGCTTTTCCTTCAGTGGCATTACGGAGAGCTTTCAAACAATCAACAATAGCGTCCACCATTGGCAAGAATTTTATTGAGTTTGTTAACGCATCAGCTATTTTGTCGGTATAACGATTTTCGTTGGAGAGCATTATAGCTAAAGTGATTGGGCCCAGCGTTTTCAATAAACCTGCTCTTCGTTCTGGCTTATATGTTATTCCAGTCAACAAAGGCAAATGTATATTGGTCAACCCTAGAGATTGTATCTTGATCTCTCGTCTCTGTCCGTCGGTAGATCTCCCATGAAATTTTGAGCCTGACAACCGTACTTCATCGTATACCATTTTAAAGGCAGTGAGGAGATCTACCAAAGGTGTCGCGAGTTGAAAATCAAATGTTAGGTTGGGGTATGCTTGCTTAAATTGCGTGTGAAGACCTGCGATAGTAATTACTTGGCCACTTATGGTTACATTGTTTTCGCTATGTGTATTACCCCTGTTTGCCACATTGACATTTGACATCTTCCTTATATGATGATACAAGGTAGACAGTGCACCTGATATTTCGTTACTATAATCAATCTTTATATTATAAAATGGGTCATTTATATCTTGGGGGTCTTTCGGTTGAATTTGGTCATCACCCTTAAACTTTTTTAACAAGAAGTCGACTAAACACATTACATTTTTTACATTTTTTTTTAGCTAAGAAAAACAGCTAAGAAAAACAGTTGAGAAGCAGAAGACAGTAGCGGGCCAAAATTGTCCCAAACTCTTTTTTAATTGTTCCCTTTTATTCATTTTTCAATCCCGAAATTATCCCGGGATTAATAATTTCAATCCCAATAATCCCGGTATCAAAAAAAGCCTCTGGGATTGGACTCCCTAGTAGTTACATTATTTTTTTGTGAATTTTTTTGGTTTTATTTTTTGTCATTTTACATCTTAATTTACAGAATGTAAGTAAAGGGTGTTTTGAATAACACATTATTTTCTTATTTCCTACACTTTTTATTATATTGCAGAATAAGTTAAGAAAATATTTGAATTTACTGGTAAATTGCCGGTTTACCGGTAATGCTAATATTTTTTACCGATTAACTGGTAATAACAAAATTCGGTAAATTTGCAATCCATAGAAGAGACCGCATGTTAGATAACTTAAAATCTCTTACCATTTTATTTACATCATTTCTTTCAGAGATGTTGGTCCGAGAGGAATTTGGTGACTGCGAATCTAGCCAAGTTTCAACAAATGAATCTCTACTTAATGTGGATAGTTTATCATCTGGAAACTTTGTACAAGATTTGAAAACAAGCAAGTTATTTCGTTATATAAATAATACTTCATTGCATTTCCACTTGAAAAGCTTTTCTCTAATCTCAATCCTTAGCCCGGTGTTTTCCCTACCAGGGAAAATTGAGTCCAAGTCGCTTTTTGTTACGTACCGCATTCTTTCGAAATTGAAACCACATTCTGAAAAATAGTTTATTGAAAAGTTTTTCAAATTAAGCTCACATATGTATACCCAGTAGAGTGGCCCTTATTTTTAAAAAAGATTTTTTGACGTAGGTATCATTGAAAGAAATCTGTGTAAAAATAAGAACAGGAGATGCATTTAAGTGAAGTGACTACAGGTCAACATTGTACTGTTGTTTACATTTTAGAAAAAATCACTCAAAATAAAATTTAATCAAAAATGTTAAGCGCAGTACAATTTCGACCTGTAGTTACTTCACTCAAATGCATCTCCTGTTCTTATTTTTAAACAGATTTCTTTCAATGATACCTTATTTTCTTTAATAAACTTGAATTTTTTAGAAAAAATATAAAATTTACTAAGTTTTTCGATTTTTATGAATTTTCAAAGTAATATGTGACTTGCATTTTTACGTGAAAAAATAATTTTTTTAAAATATTTCTTCTTATAGCGCAAGTACTACGCATCCCACTGAAAAATTATGTTAATAAAACTTGTAGAAAATTTTACTAGTTAGGCTATTATATGTAGATAATAGATATGATCCCAAAAGTGTCCAAAAAAATAAAAAATATTATAATGTATACTATAGATCTTAAAGATGTTAGAAGAATGAATTGTTTAAATTAAAAAATGAAAATAAATGGGTTTTATTGAAAAAATCATTGGGAAAACATCGAAATAAAATCCCGAAAATCCCGGGATTTTTAACTTAGATCCCGGGAATTTCGGGACTGAAAAAAGGTCGGGATCCCGGGATTGACAGCGTTACATGTGGCTCCATAAGATTTCGTCAAAAAAAGTTACCGCACCATCTTAGAAAAAATTGATTAGACTTAGCCAGCCTGTGGTGCTGCTGAAGACATTTGAGGGTCGGTCGCAAAGCCATGTTTTAATGGTTAATAGTTTCCTTGGTAGCTTCGTTTGTGAGATAGATATTAACTTAATTTAAAAACAGTTTTACAGATAAGAAATTATACTTTTATGTGACATTCATGTTCATAAAATGAAGTTCAAGTCATCAACAAATTCAGCAAAGTTATGCAAAAATTAAATTTTTTCGATTTTCACCACCCTGTTTCTACAATTTTGATTTGTAAATGCTTTTTTAATTCTTGGCTTGGAGATCTTTAACAGGGTTTGTCTGCATAAATTTTGTCAGTGTATTGCAAATGCATGAAACAACAAACATAAAAAAATTAAGATTTTTAAAATGTGCTATGTCTATAGAAACAAGGTGCTTAAGTTGAGGTATTTACAATAAATTCCTCAACATATATATGCAAATGTGATTATAATCCTATTAAAGAGCTCCAAAACAAGAAATAAATTAAAAAGTTTCAATTTTATTGCACTCTAAATTGTAAAAACAGGGTGAAGAAAATCGAAAAATTTAATGTTTTGCATAGCTTTGATCAAATTGCAGAAGACTTACATATAATTTTATGAACTTGAATTTAATTTCTTGATTTTATGAACTTCAATTTTTTCTTCTAAGACTATGCCGCGATTTATTGATTTGGAATTAAGCTTATAGACATATTAAAAACAACAACAACTTACCTTTAAAGGCTGTAAACGTATTTTCCAAATCTATCCCTTTCAGGAACTCCAATAATCTGTCTGTTTCTGCTGCAGGCTGCATATTTTCACAAAACAAACACTTAACACACCACAAAACGAAACGAACTCCTTCACAGCTTAAAGACAACTGAAAGTTAAAAACAATGACAAGATGCTGACTTTTAACTTTATACTGGAGGAATTTATTACTTTTGAAATAAACACATAATTATTTTTATAAAAAGATTTAATTTTATTCCAACTTCAAAGTTTTTAATCTATCTTAAGACTGCCTTAATATCAAATTTTACATTGGTATTTATTATAGTTAATTGTTATATTTTCTGGATGTCTCAAGCTAACTTTCTGCTCTTCTATTAGGGCCCGTTTGATAGGAAAGAAAGTGACGCAGAATTTGTATAACACTTTCTTTCCGTTTTCATTGGTTTCAAAAATTTAGTTTCGTTCTTTTTATTGTGTGAGTTGCTAATTGGCCAGCACAAATTTGCCTGCAGTTCTTTCTTAAGAAACGAACTAGGTCAGTAAGTGAGTTTGACTCGCTTGTGCAATTCTGCCTGCGCTTCTGTCTTTAGGTCGATAACTGAACGATTGGTTAATTGTGTAAGCGTGTGTATCGCTTGCGCAATTATGTGTATGCTCACTTTTCTGTCCGCAGAATTTTGTTAGGTCGGCAGAATACACTTGTGTCAACTGGCTTAGTATTTGGGTTGCTCAAGTGGATTCGGAGGAATTCGCTTGAGCAATCTTTTAAGCGCTTGGTGTATTGAATTTTGTTTAATCTATATTTATAATTTACTGTGTCACAAAGTAGTGATATAAACTAGTTTACTCAAGTGGATTCGGAGGAATTCGCTTGAGCAATCTTTAGCTAGGTTGGTCAATTGAAAAAGAATTCTGTTTAATTTTGTTTATAATTTGCTATTGCCACACAAGTTGTGACATAAAATAATGTGACATGTTTGCGACACAAGTGGGAATGCAAACATGCGTTTTCTGAGGAGTGTACTTGGAATTACTAAAAGTACGTTTTATTGTTAGGTATGGGTAGGGTTACAGGCTGTATTGTAACTCCCCCACCGTTAGTTTGAGGCACCGACGAAACATTAAGTATACATTTTCTTTGTTTCTTTAAATAAAATGTGCTTATTGCTAGTATAACTATAATTATTTTGCTTATGTCTATACTTAAATTAGCCAAATCCTGGTTTTTATTTTTCTGGATTACATAATTAAAATTATCCTCTAAGTTTATCTGTTTTGAATAGAGTTCTTCTAATTTGATATCTTGAATTGTTTCGTTTGGTTTTACATATGTTATTAAGTTGGGTAGTATAAACTTGTCTTGTGTTTTTAAGTTTGTGTTAAAATAGGTTTGGTTAAATGTATTGATTTGACAATTTTGGAATTTTATAATAAAGTTGCCTCTTGGGTTTAATTCTAATTTAGTGCAATTTTGAATAATTTTTTCGTTATAATTTTTAAATATTAGAATGCCAGGTAGAATTTCTTTTACATCCTGGTTTTTATTTATCTTAACTTTACAATGAGCTATCTCTAAATTAACTATACTTTTTATGCATGTGTCATGAATTTCGATTAGGTTTTTCTTCATATTGTCTTTTATAAAAGGTTGATAGACTCTGTGTTTACTGTCTATTAGGACTTCGTAGTAGTCGGATAGTAGGGATGTATAATTTGTGGTAGGGATCGGTTCTAATGTTACTTTTGAGATTGGTTCTTTTTGATATTGCGGTATTTGTAACACGATTATTATACTGTCTTCATGGAATATGACTGATATTTTCGTATTTGTGTAGCTGTCCAGGCTGTCCATTCTGTCTAGTTCTATATCTGTTAGTATGTCCTTTGGTATAATACCTAACTTGCTTGAAAATATAATTTGACCTATTTCTTCTATGTGGTTTCTTAGTAAGGTTATGTCATTATCTATATGGTATATCTGTTGGAGGAATGTGATCTCGTCTTCCAGTGTTGCTATTTTATTCATGATCGTATCTTTGAATTTGTTTAGGTAAGTCTGAACTACGTGTTGTTGGTTGTTAATGTGGTTGGTAATGTTGTAAACTTGAGTTGATAAAATGTTATTAGTGAGAATTACGTTGTTAAGTTTGTTTGTTAGTTGCTCATAGTTTTGTGTGTTTCTGTCGAGTATGTTTTTTATTTGAATTTCGTCTTCGTTGTCCATAGTCCCGGCAATGTATTTTAATCCTTGCCCGATCGCGTTAACAAGGCCTCTCTTGCGTACAAAGTGTGGTGTTTATTTTAGCCTGAAGTAAAGAAAAATTTTTCTGTATTGTATCTAGTGTTGATCTTGATTCCATGTTAGCAAGTTTTAAGATGGCAATGTTGTTTTTAATGATCAATAAGGTATTTTGGTAGTTTGTTAAGTTTATTTTGTGAAGAATCTTATCATTGTGGTCTATGACTTTTATTTCTCCCGTTTTGATGGGTATGTAGCCATTGTTGTCAGTAAGGTTTTGGATGTCCAATATTTGTGCACTCATGCTTGTAACAAATAGAATAATCGTAAAGGGGTATGCAAGCCAAGTCATTGTGTATAGTTGATTTTACCTGTAAGTATAAAGTTTATGCTTTAGACTTGATGGTTGGATTGTCTTTATTTTGTAGTCTTTTGTTTTTTCGTATGTGTGTTTTGTAGTATTTATGTCTAGTTTTAGAGTTTATTAAATGTTCGTTGTCAATTTGTTCCGTGTTTATTTTCCTATATTTAGCGTGGTTTTTTCCCCCTCTTATTTCTTTTATATAATTGGTTCCTGGTTCTAGTGATACTTCTACTCGATTTTGATTCAATTTGTCGATGGTTTTTTGTTTTTTAATACGAATTAATTCTTGGATCCTTGGGAATTCGGCTTCTTTTATTTTTCCGTTCGTGAAATCGATTGGCTTTTTATTTGTTGTACTATGAATGGTGTTGTTGTAGAATCCGATAATTCTTAATATTTTGTCCTCCACTGTTTCGGTAGTGTTGTCATCGTCGTGTCTTAAGAGTCTGATGTGTTCGTTTATGGTATTGTGCAATCTTTCTATGTCTGCATTTGACGTGTGATTGCTGTTTGAAGTATAGTGTATTTGGATATTCTCGTTTTTGAGGAATTCGCAGATAGGTATTGCTTTGAATCCTAACTCGTTGTCTACTATAATCTTTTTCATTTTTCCGTGTGCACTTATGTATTGCAAGATTTTTGTCTTAAATTCCGTCCAAGTTCTTCCAATAATTTTATATGCTACTGCGAATTTTGAGAATTTATCTATCATGGTCAAAAATAATTCATTCTTTAGGGAATAGAATACGTCTAAATGGAGTATTTCATTGGGTTGGTTGGGTGTTTCGGTAATTTTGAACTGAATTTTGGGGGGATTGCGTTCATATTTTTCTAGGTTGCAAATTTCGCAGTTGTTTATGAATTGAGTGATTCGGTTCCTTAAATTGGGGTGATAAATGATATCACGAAGTTCTTTATAACCTTCGTCAATACCTCTGTGGTTTTTGCTTTTATGCTCTTTTTCTAGAATTTCTACCAGTTTTTCTTCATCCGTTATATCTTCTGCTATCTTGTAACAACGAATAATTTTCATATTTGGAAATAGCTCTTTGGCTGTGTCGCTTAATGTAGGAAGTAATTCTTCACAAATGAGGATAGCGTTTAATTGAGTTGGGTGAAAGTGATTTCTAAGCAAAATTTTGGCAGTGTCTTTGTCTAAATTTTTAATGTGTATAGTTTTTCTGTTGTTTTTGAATATTTTAGTGTTTTTAATTTTCAGGGACCCTGTAGCTGTTTTTTTGAAAATAATTTGATTTTTAAAAATGTTTATTGGTGATTCACTTTCTCTAACGTAGTATTCAATTTCTTCAATTGCATTTATTTGTACTTCGTCTGGTATGATCCTGGATAATGCATCCGCATTATTGTTTTTAGTGCCCTTTTTATACCTTATCTCGTAATCGAATTCAGATAGTTTTAGTCTCCAGCGGACTAATTTTGAGTTAGGTTCTTTAATTGAGAAGAGCCAAGTTAAAGGTTTATGGTCAGTTTCGATTAGGAATTTTCGTCCAAACAGGTAGGGCCGAAAATATTTAGTGGCCCAAACGATTGCGAGTAATTCTTTCTCAATAGTGCTGTAGTTAATTTCGTGCTCGTTAAGAGTGCGACTTGCAAAGCAAATTGGGTGGTTGTCTTGTGAAAGAATTGCTCCAAGAGCATAATTACTAGCATCTGTCGTGAGGGTAAATTTTTTATTGAGGTCTGGGTACTGGAGTATAGGGTCGTTTGTAAGCAAATTTTTCAATGTGTTAAAACTGTTTTGGTACGCTGGGTCAGATACATTTATTTTGGCGTCCTTTTTTAAATATTTCGTCATTGGCTTAGCTATTGCAGAATAATCTTTTATGAACTTGCGGTAGTATCCAGTAAGTCCAAGGAATTGTTTTATCTGCTTCGGAGTTCTGGGGATAGGAAATTTGAGGACGCACTCAATCTTTACAGGATTTGGTTTAATACCATTTGGAGTGACGATATGTCCGAGGAACTCTGTTTCTCTTTTGAAAAATTCTGATTTATCTAATTGGATTTTTAAATTGGCTTCGCTTAATCGTTGGAAAACTTTTTGTATAGAATCAATATGCTCTTGTAGTGATGTTGAGAATATGATTATATCGTCTAGATAAACCAAACAAATTTTATTAATATAGTCACGTAGTAGGTTATTCATAAGTCTTTGAAACGTGGCTGGGGCTGTCTTCAACCCAAATGGCATACGCAAAAACTCATAGTGTCCATTCTCGACGCTGAACGCTGTCTTGTGTCTATCTTCTTCCTCAATTTCAATTTGATGAAATCCCTTCGCTAAATCGAGGGTGGTAAAATATTGGCATCTACCCAATTTTTCTAGTATTTCATCAATGTTGGGGATAGGATATTTGTCGTCGATCGTAACAGCATTGAGTTTACGATAATCGATAACAAGTCTCCATTTACTTTTCCCGCTGGCGTCTACCTTCTTAGGCACAATCCAGATAGGGGCGGAATATGGAGAGTTACTGTGTCGTATGATCTGATTGTCAAGAAGTTCTTGAATTTGTGTTTGCACTTCCTCCTTATGGACATAAGGATATCTATACGTCTTGGTGTGTATTGGTATGTTGTCAGTGGTCCGTATTCTATGTTTAATAACATTCGTAAAAGTCAGGTCTGCATTGTCCTGATAAAATATATCTGAATATTTATTTATAGTTTTTAGTAGCAGATTCCTTTCTTCTGCATTAAGGTGTTCTGTTCGAATTTTCTCGGATATTTCCATTCCTTGTTCATTTTTTTCTATAACGCTAAAGTTTCTATTGTTAACTTCTTCAGAGATTATCGATCCATCGTTTGGGAATATGCTTAGACAATCCGTTGTCTCAACATTACATTCAATGTTAAAATTTTGGACGTTATAAATTCCCTCCTTTATAGTTAGATCTCCTTTTAAAGACTTCTGCTCTTTAATGTAGGCAAGACCTTCCTTTTGCTTTATTGGTATCGATACTTTTAATATATTTTTGTTTCCAAAAATGAGGGGTAACCGATTCTTATTGATGGTTAAAATATTTTCTTCGTAATTAATAATTGCTTTAAAACGTTTTAAGATGTCATTTCCTATTAGTCCGTCATATTCGTCATGAAATTGAAGTACAATAAATTCTACCATATTAGAGGAATTTCCTAATTCATTGAATAATGGTATTCTTACTTTTTCTCTAGCTGTAATGTTGTTTTGTAGGGTTTTAAGGGTGAACGTATGAGTAGTTATTTTCCATTTTGGGTGGCAAATTTCTGGGTTTATAACAGAATCTGTTGCTCCGGTATCTATGACAAACTTTAATATTCCTAATTTAGTTTGAATAACTATATGTGGAAGTTTTCCGCTGAGGCTGGAGGCCGAAAATTTTCTCTTACCTCTAACTTCCCAATTTCCATCGGTTCGATGATTGGCAACGGTTGGTTATTGAAACTGCTTTGATTTGGGGAGTTGTATTGTGGTGTAAAATTAGTTTGACTAATCTGAGGTCTAAAATGATTATTAAAGTTAGGATTTGTTTGCCAATTCTGAGGTATAAAGCGGCTTGGATTGTTGTTTGTTTGCCTATTCTGAGGTATTGAACGACTGCTTTGTTTGTTCTGTGGTGTGGGATAATTATTTGTTTGCCTACTTCGAGGTGCAAACTGGTTATTCCTGATTCTATCATTATGTTGACCGTCATACCTATTGTTTTGGTTTGTTGTATTTTGATTTTGCCTAAAGGGATTGAAATATGTATACTTTGCGTCATGGAGTATACTGATTGCTTCCTCTAATGTTCCCGGGTCCCTACAATATAGTATAGATTTCATCGGTTCGGGTATTTTAGATTTGAACAGCTGTAGGGCTGTTTTTATATTTAAATTCAGTGAGTGTTTTATTTCGTCGTCGCTAACTGCGTCTTTTAAGTCCTGTTTTGTTCTCATGTTAAGACGTCTTAACGAGCTTTTTATGTCATTATAGAGGTCCATGCTATTTGTACGGAATGAAACTCCTCGTAATTCGTTGTACAATTCGTCAACTGATTTTCTATCACTAAAGTTGTTGTAAAGTATAGCTTTTAAGTCAGTCCATGAGTCGACATGTCCGTTAATTTCTACTGCTTCCTTTGCTTTCCCTTTAAATTTTGACTTAATTACGTCGGAAAAAATTTGTTGACCTAACTGGTCATAGGTTCTCAGTATTGGGTGAATTCTATCTACTAGATCTACGAACGTTTGTAGACTACTGACGTCACCAGAAAATTCAGGTAACTTATTAAGGTAGCAAAGGGGGTCAATTGTTAAGGTTGCCATTCCGTTTGTGTTTTCTAGAAGATTCCTTACTCTTTCTGAAAGTAACAGTCTATTTTGTCTTGCTAAGTCCTGTTGCAGTGCTTCTAGGTTTTGTCCTAATAACCCTAAACTTTCGTCCATATATATTTAATCAAATTCTAGTTTACACGAATAAGATAAGGTCACTTTTAAATTTTACACCAGAAATTTGCACTTTTTCAACAATTAATTAGCAAAAAAAATTTTATTTAATTTTGGGTAAAATTAGGTACTTAATAGTTTTTTTTTTTTTTTCTCTAATTTATAAATTACAAATAATTCTTACTCTTCTCGTACGTAGGGCTTTATTATAGCTATAGCTGTGGGTTTCGGCCTTGGTAGTTTTGGTAGTTGATTTTTCCTTGGTATCTGATGTTGTTCTCCTTTGTATGGTGTTTGATGATAGAGGTCGGGATATGGAAACACGATGGTGTCTTCGTCGTCCGTGAAGTATGAGTTTTCAGTTGCCCTTCTCGAAACTATCTCACTGTAGATGTCCACGGTTTCCTCGTCGTCGTTAAAATAGGAAGATGTAGACATAGATGGCCAAAGTTTGGTTTGGTGGTCCTTCACAATTTTTGCGGTAGTTTTGATTGTTGCG
Source organism: Dichetophora obliterata (assembly GCA_963920525.1). Taxonomy (NCBI): domain Eukaryota; kingdom Metazoa; phylum Arthropoda; class Insecta; order Diptera; family Sciomyzidae; genus Dichetophora; species Dichetophora obliterata. Next base: position 191,600,278 of record OY986438.1, read on the forward strand.
GTAACTTTGATCTTCCAAAGTTCTTTGTAAAGAAGTAATCTTTCACGTATCAATCTGTTGAAGTAACTTTGATCTTCCAAAGTTGTTTGTAGACAAGTAATCTTTTACTTAATCAATTTGTTGAAGTAACTTTGATCTTCCAAAGTTGTTTGTAGAGAAGTAATCTTTCACGTATCAATCTGTTGAAGTAACTTTGATCTTCCAAAGTTGTTTGTAGACAAGTAATCTTTTACTTAATCAATTTGTTGAAGTAACTTTGATCTTCCAAAGTTGTTTGTAGAGAAGTAATCTTTCACTTTTTCCACAAGTAAACCACAGTACGCCGTTCAAGCATTAAAATGCAAGTAAATATGTATATTTTTTCTTAAATACTTTTATATTCACTTGGCGTATCCTGCCGACTGCGCCACTTTTAACTTTATACTGGAGGAATTTATTACTTTTGAAATAAACACATAATTATTTTTATAAAAAGATTTAATTTTATTCCAACTTCAAAGTTTTTAATCTATCTTAAGACTGCCTTAATATCAAATTTTACATTGGTATTTATTATAGTTAATTGTTATATTTTCTGGATGTCTCAAGCTAACTTTCTGCTCTTCTATTAGGGCCCGTTTGATAGGAAAGAAAGTGACGCAGAATTTGTATAACACTTTCTTTCCGTTTTCATTGGTTTCAAAAATTTAGTTTCGTTCTTTTTATTGTGTGAGTTGCTAATTGGCCAGCACAAATTTGCCTGCAGTTCTTTCTTAAGAAACGAACTAGGTCAGTAAGTGAGTTTGACTCGCTTGTGCAATTCTGCCTGCGCTTCTGTCTTTAGGTCGATAACTGAACGATTGGTTAATTGTGTAAGCGTGTGTATCGCTTGCGCAATTATGTGTATGCTTACTTTTCTGTCCACAGAATTTTGTTAGGTCGGCAGAATACACTTGTGTCAACTGGCTTAGTATTTGGGTTGCTCAAGTGGATTCGGAGGAATTCGCTTGAGCAATCTTTTAAGCGCTTGGTGTATTGAATTTTGTTTAATCTATATTTATAATTTACTGTGTCACAAAGTAGTGATATAAACTAGTTTACTCAAGTGGATTCGGAGGAATTCGCTTGAGCAATCTTTAGCTAGGTTGGTCAATTGAAAAAGAATTCTGTTTAATTTTGTTTATAATTTGCTATTGCCACACAAGTTGTGACATAAAATAATGTGACATGTTTGCGACACAAGTGGGAATGCAAACATGCGTTTTCTGAGGAGTGTACTTGGAATTACTAAAAGTACGTTTTATTGTTAGGTATGGGTAGGGTTACAGGCTGTATTGTAACTATGCTGCTGCAATTTTTTTTTTCGCATCAGTTGGCGTTCCAATTAACAGTTATTAAAACCGACCATTCTGTTACCCAGTAAACCAAACATTGCGTTGCGTCAGCTCTCAGATCCAAATATGGATTTAATCATGGTAGAAAGAAAGCTGCAAGGCAGATTGTGTTTTCATAATAAATACTGTCATAAATATAAGCACCTTCATAAAAATTGCATTTCATAAAAATTGCATTTCATACTTAAAAATTTGTATTATAAAATTTCCCAAACACAAAGAATTTTTTTATGTACCTAAAAAAAAAAAGGTGCCTTTGTGTTGCAAAGTGTCAACAACTTAAAGCAGTCGTCAAGCAAGTAAGAAAACTCGTATCGTATTCGTAAAATATGTATTGCTGGGAAAAACATATTTTCTTGTGTATGTCTTCTCTCACCCTCTAACATATGTGCAATTTAACTATTTTACGCATACAAGTAGTGATGGACAAAATCAGCCATTTGCGACTGCATGGTAAGCGTGCTACATGAGGGGGGATGTCAAGCGCGGCGTAGGCAAATCATGTCCTCTCATGCTCATATCGATATCTGGTGTTCTTTTTTTCTTGAATACAAACATCGTTTCACATTCTTGTTGCTAGCTGAAAAACAAGCTGCATTACACCAAGAGAGAGATGCTCGTTTCGTGCAATTTTTCTATACGGGCATGTAACTTATGATTTTCTCAAATTTCGTACAGAAAACCTAAAATTTCGTTTAGTTTTGAGATTTCATAATGCGAGATTTGAAACTCATGCTGATTTTTACACTAGGTGAAAGCTGCATATTTCGTGCAACTTTTCTATGCGGGCATCTAGCTTATGATTTTCTCAAATTTCGTACAGAAAACCTAAAATTTCGTTTAGTTTTGAGATTTCACAATGCGAGATTTGAAGGTCATACTGATTTTTACACTAGGTGGAAGCTGCATATTTCGTGCAACTTTTCTATACGGGCATGTAGCTTATGATTTTCTCAAATTTCGAGCGGAAAACCTCAATTTTCATTTAGATTAGGAATTTCAACACTCGGGATATGAAAATCAAGTATGAGTTTCGACACTGCATGCGACTTCTTACTCTCTAGACGATTCAGTAGTTTTGCTACAAATACGTTTAGCTTTCATATTTCAACATGTGCTTGTTGAAATTTGCAAAGAAAAATTCTTTTTCTGCACGTGCCGTGTAAGATTATATTTCTACATGCACCGTGCAGCTAGTTTTGTTTTCTCTGTGTATGGAGGTCATAAAATATTGTAGTAATAATATTTATAAATGTAAGAAAAGGATGTGTAGTGCGTCGTAAATATTCCAAAATAAAAATATTTACTATTGGCTTGTCTAGAATTCGAAATTTATCAAAAAATTTAAAAGTTTAGGGTTTATTTATATCTATATATAAATATACAATATTATATAGATTTATGTTTGGCTGTATTGCCAGAGCCTAAATTGTAAACTGATTAAAGTGTTTTTATATATAAAAAAATGGCTTATTAAAGCCTCTAAAATATAATTTTTTCAAAGGATAGAATCTTTAAGAATAGCCTAATTTTGATAATAATAAAGAAACATAATAATAAACAACAATATACTTAAGAAAAGGAGATTTACCTACCAACTTCGGTAAAGTTATATAGGTTAAACTGTAAAAAAAAATGATTTAAATCCAGAACCAATAAGCAAAATAATAAGATATATGATAATAATTTAAAAAAAATTAGGCATTAGATTTGGATAGTGGCGTAAACAAACGATAGTGGCGTAAAAAAATTAAAGTTGACTAGACCAACGGAAACAACGTTCTTTATTGTGCCTTAATAGCACCCTCCGAATCGAGGTTCTTAACAAAAACTAACCGCACTTATTTCCTATGCTGAAGTCGTTCAGGCATATTCGCTTCACCTAATGGTGTTGTGGTAGTTCATCCCGAGTTGGAGTATTTATTCAAAACTAAAAAAAATTCATATTTATATTTATTCATATTCGAGAGTGCTTTGCAACTCTTTAACCCCCCTAGTTCCACAGCGCTGAACTCCGAGTCGAGGTTATTCTTTTTCCTATAGCTAGCCTGTCACTTTAATGACCCCACTGACTTGGCTGCTCTTCCCGAAAAGGAGCGATTTTCAAAATACACAAACAATTTAAATTTTTAATATCCTCTTCTTAGCCCGCACTCAGTGAAGCATATGAGCCGCACTGCGCGCAAAACCAAAACTGCAAAATAAACGCGTGCGAAGAAACGAGATGCACTCTATGTTCGCGGTTGCACTCATAAGCAAAACGATTTGCTCACAGTCAAGCCCATATGCTTCACTGTGTGCGCTTGCCTAAGAGTGCCTTTACTCCCCTTGTACTAGGTGTACCCTCCGAGTCAAGTTTTTTTTTTTTTTTCTTAGCTAGACTGTCCCATTTAATGACCCCTCTGGCCAGGTTGCTCTTCTCGATAAGGAGTATTTTTAAAAAACGAGATTATGTGTTTAATTTTTTTATATTTTTATTTAAGGGTTACATGCGACGAATTCCCTGCATGTTGGGGATTTTTCACCTTAAGGTGTTGTAAAACAGCCGCCCAATCTGGGAACAGACGCTGGCCAGCACGCCGCCCACTCTGGGTACAGACGCGTGTTGGGCTCACTGGGGTACGCGGGTTCGCTACTCCGGGTTACGGGCTACTCCTGCGGGTGTGAATATAAAAAAAATAATTAAAAACAAAACAAAAAATTTTTTAAATTATTGCCCATCGGCCTCCAGTTAACCGTCGCAACTGCAGTCGCGGTTCAAAGACCTTTTCGCTGCAGGACTTACGACAAACTGCCAACCCGATGCGATCCAAAAAAAACTACTCAAATTATTTTTAAATTATTAGCCCTAGCAGTAAAAATCCTACCGAAAAAAAACCACGTCGCAACTACATTCGAGGCTCTGTGGCCTAAACGCTGTAAGACTTATGGGTTCTTAAGCTACCAGGACCTGCTTCAGGTTTAACACAAAAAGAAAATCTTATCAAAAAAAGTAATACTATGCCCGAAACGAGATTTTCTAAAATTGAAATTTCGCTTAGTCGCCTAAAACCCACGTCACAACTGTAGTCGAGACCCAAAGGTCTAAACGCTGCAGGACTTACGTGGCTAGACTTCAAGAGACCAACCTCAAATTCCCTAAAAATCCTAAGTCCGATCGGGCCCCAGGTTGGGCGCCAATTCTGTCATGTTTCCTTACCCTTGTTTGCAGTCGATGCGTCATACGGCAAGGTAGCCTATGACAAAACAAAAAATATTTTAAAGCATATGTCTATAGCTGATATACCTGGGTACTGATAACTATAGCTGATAACTGGGCATTTTGTATTGAATCCTTTCAAAATAAAGTACCTATAGTGTAGTATACCTATACATATTATTTAACTATTTAATTTACAATAATGTATTTCATTATAAAACAAGCTATAAATACTTTTCTTAAAATAAGTAATAATATAAAAACCTCCACTGTAAGAATTTTCGAGAACATGCACAATAATATTCAAACTAAGTTAAAATAATACACCTCTACGGTATGTATCACCTCATTTCATTTTACTGTATTATAATAAGATATTATTCAAACAATAAGAACATATGTTCATACTAAGCACTACTATCTATCTCATTCGCACACAAATCAGTTTTTTCACAAGCAGCATTGCATGTGGCCTCATTGGAAGTGGCTAAGGGGATAGTTATCAATAAAAGAATTAAAAGGCAAATCATGTTGATTTTACTTTATTATTTTATTATTCTTAATATTACTCAACTTATACTTTTTACTCCTACACAAATATGTTAACATATGATTATGTTTACGTTTTCTATTAATATAAGTCTACTCACTCACACATATTAAACTATTAATACTAAATTACAAATATGTATTGTACTATTACTTTTACACTAATTAAAGAACATATGATTCTATTAACATTCTAAACTACACAAACAATTGTTAACTAGTTTTAAGACAAAATACCGTTATGCTTACTATAAAAGGATGAACATATTTGAAAATAAATCAATCAGTTTTGAGCTTACAAAAAAGCTGCCGACTAATTCATTTTAAAGACAAAGCCTGATTGCACTTTGTAGTGACGGCTCACCGGTTCGAGTCGTCCCTGTAACGACTTCGCCGAAAGGTCCAGGCTGCTCCCTGAATCTTTTCCGCTCGTTCGTCTCCGGGGTGGACTCATCGCATGACATGCTTTGGAATTGGTCCGCCATTTTACTGACGGGGGACTCCAAAGCATTCTCCCCAGCGGTTGTGTCCGCCCTCCTGCGCTTCCTCCTCCGCTTCTGCTTCTACCTAACACGGAGTCGCTTTGCCTCGGAATCAGCATCGTTCCCTATCGCTGCAGCTCCGACGGGACTGGCTGACAATTCCACTCCTTTCGGAGTTTTATCGTCCACCAGGCCCGGCAGGTCACCTTGCGGCTTCCAGCACCCTTCCACGATTAAATCCTTTTGGGACTCCACCGCTTCAGGACTCGTTACCTCAGCGCACCCTTCCTTTTTTTTATTTTTATTTTCCATGAAAATCCCACGAGTTGGGGAGAAATATACGGACCGAACGGACAGAGATCCCCATTATCCGCCCTACCCTACTAGTATACAACAGGGAGTGGGCTGCCCTGAGGAGACACCATTCGCGATCTAATACCCCTAGACCCTGCACCATCGGTGCAATCTCCCTCGGCATGGCGTCTACAACCTTAGAAATGGGGGGGTGACTTTTAGTTCGTTGCTCCACAAAGCCTAACCCAATAGCCATTGTGTCTTTACAACTTAAGCCTCTACATCGCGTCAAGATTGTCACCCATTCGTAAAGGATATGTCATACTTACTTGTACTTTTATGCTCCAAGTTAAATCCCCGGACTGGTCTTGCCTAGGCTTAGTTAATAGACGGTAACTTCTTGAATCAAAAACTGACAACTCCAACTGCCAACTGTGTTTATTTTAGCGGGGACCAGATGTTTATATCATATCTGGCCGCGCTTCTTCTTCTAAAGTTTTACATACATATTACATTCTTAATTCTTCTTTTAATTGCTAAATCAGCGGTTGCGTAATTTTGCCTTCCGCCTCTTGCACAATAATTTGGTTTAAATTAACTTCATTATTAAGTTCCTATGATGCAATCATTTTACAGTACGTTGACATTGGTTCTTACTTTAAATATATATTCCTACATACTTATTTAATAATGCCAACTTGGGCCGAAAAAACATACAAACATGTATAACATGTGTAATTGGGTCATATTGCCCAACGATAAATTATTATTTAAATTATTCTTGTTTTTCGTTATTCGCATAGCCAAAATGTGTGTATGCTAATTACAACAATAAAATATTAAAATTAATTTACTTCTGGGTTTTGCTTTGTCAGCATTTGACGCTGGCCGCACAGAAGTTAATTGTTGGCTTTGTTTTATTGTCTTTAAATAAAATTAAAACTGATCGCCCAGTTGTTGTTGCGGTAGATCAGTGTTCATTTTATTGTTTTATTTATGTTTTAGTTGACTTTATTTGTTTACTTTTTTACTGGCCTTGGCATTGAATTCATATAAAAGTGCCGCAATGCAATGAATGTTGATCGCTTGCTTAGTTGTTGCGGTGGATCAACTTTCATTGCCAGCACTTGGCTATCAGTAAACAGACAATATTTTGGGGAATGCCTCGTTGTGAGTCACAACACATATATAAAAGAATTATGGGAGTCTTTGATTGTGACTTTAGTGACTGTTTTTATTGCACATGTTTTTTTGGAAGAATGCATCAAATATCCATGAATAGCCAGGAATAAGCCTAAGTATTTTCCGTCTTTTTGCAAAGCATCAGAGTGTTTTTTGTTGTGCGCATCTAGATTTTTATTTTTAAGCATTCTTTAGTTGTACAGGTTTGGTGCACCAATTAAAAAAAAAACACTAATTCCTTGCATAAATACGTTTAAGAACGCAGCCTTTCTTTTTAATTTCTTTTAATTTATTTGATTTCTCACATTATTATTACACAACACAAGACAAAGTTCAGAACTTCTTTCTCCAACAGCTTCAAACACACTGCAGCTGTGAGCGAAAAAATTGGCACAATTAGAAAGAAAGAACAAGCATTGTTGTTTATACCTAAACCCTTGTTAACTATGTATTTTCTACTACTTAAGCTACTTAAGCGTTCACTGAAGCGCACGCGTCTGTTGCTCAACTCGATACAAACTGAACTAAATGATGCTTTCAGTTGAACACCTGGACTCAAAAAATGCTTCAACCCCTAAAATAAGCAGAAATGTGTATTCGTATGTTTGTATGAATATGTGTGCAAACACGTTTTACCTAACAATAAACATTTTCAACGGAATTCGGTGGTTAATTTATGCCGCTTCGTTCGAAAATGAGTCAAAAAAAAATAGCTCATTTTGACGAAGACCTTGCTTCACAAAAAAGGCTGTATCTTCTAAAGTATTTCGAATTTCTAAAAATCCTTTTAGGGGCATATTCACAACTACCCAAGCTATAAATAAATGCAAAAAAAAGTCGAAAAAAAAGTTGCTCAATGAGAAGACCCCCTTAAGCTAAACTAAAAGTTATTAAGTACCTTTTTTTATGTTCCTGCCTTACCGACTGCTTCGAGTCTCGCTGGTCCTTCGACTTATCCGAACGAAGGTGATGCTGGTCGTCATCTTCTTATTGGCGTAGTCATCGAAGCATCTCCATCTTTTATTTCTCCAAATTATATTAGAAAATTCTGAAAATGTAAGAAATTTTTAATATTAAAAGCTGAATATACAGTGGCAATCAAAAGTGAGTGGATGTTTCGTAATTCTGAATTCAGCAGTCTACCAATTTTTCAAGTATTAACAAAAATTAATAAAAATGTCAGCATTTTTTCCTTAAAGTGTTTACAACAAAAATCTATTTTCAGAACAATTCATGTAAAACAAAAACAAAAATTACAATAACAAATCTTAAAAATGCGGCTATTCACTCAGTTTTGCACTTTTCGACCAGCTTCAAAAGAACATCTGTATACAGACGATAATCAGTATTTTGTCCAAAGCCCTTTGTTTTTTATGACAGCTTGTACGCGCCTGGGCATACTTTCGACCAAATTTTCAATGATTTCTCTGGGAATATTGCTCCATTCGACCTGAACCCGACGCAATAACTCCGTCATGTTTTCAGGAGCTCTTTTGTACATACCCAAACGCCTTTTCACTATAGCCCACAAATTTTCAATGGGGTTCAGATCAGGACTTTGTGCTGGCCACTCGAGTTGCTGGAAAGTTTGCTCTGATAACCATTTTTTGACAATTTTGGATGTGTGTTTTGGATCTCCATCCTGTTGGAATACAATTTCCTCTTCTGGATAAGCGCACAATTCCACAAATTCCGGTAAATGGGTTTTTAAAATATGAAGGTAGTCTTCCTTCCTCATTATACCATCAATTTTCACAAGAGGCCCGACATGCCACCACGTAAAGCAGCCCCATACCATCAAGCTGCCACCGCCATGCTTTACGGTCTGCTTCACATGGTGTTTTTTTATTCTTTCATGTTCACGTGCCCAGTAATATTGCTTACCATCAGATTGGAAGCGATTAATTTTTGTTTCATCGGACCATATGACACGTTTCCAGTCCTCCACTGTCCAATTCCTATAGGTTCTGCTGAACTTCAACCGTGCCTTTACATTTTTCTCAGACAATGCAGGCTTCTTCTTTTTGACTGCCGACTGAAGCCCAATTCTGTGCAAAGCTCGGCGAGCTGTTGATGCACTAACTTCTTTGTTTAGTGATTTAGCCGCTAAATATGGTGTTTCGCATTCTTTTTTTTTCATTTTTTGTGCCATAAGACGTGCGTCTGAGTTCGACAATAGTTTTGGCCGACCACCAAGGTTAGGTGTAGAATCAATTTGGTTTCTTCTTTTCACAGCAATAACAGTACTTTGACTTATTTTCAGTTCTTGTGAAATTTTCCGAGATGAAAATCCATTCCTTATCATCACAACAACACTATTTTCGATATCACTTGAAACTTTTCTCATTTTTGGCAAAAATTTATTTCACTATTCACAGAATTTTTTTACATTAATAATATTTGACTCAATGTGTAACAAGCGATAACTGAATAGATCAGCAGCAACTACTTATACAAATAACTGTAAAAATTAACACAAACAAGTTTTTTTTTAAGCTGCTCAAATTGTGCAAAACTGAGTGAATGCCGCATTTTTAAGTTTTGTTATTGCAATTTTTGTTTTTGTTTTAAATGATTTTTTCTGAAAACAGGGTGTTGTTGTAAACACTTTAAAGAATAACTGGTGAAGTTTGTTTTTAAATTTTGTTTCATATTAAAGAGTTGGTCTGATGAATGCAGAATTACGAAACATCCACTCAGTTTTGATTGCCACTGTATATTGTCATAAATCCAACTCTTGTGATTTCTTGTACTTACCATTCTTGTTTTCCATTCCTGCGTATAAAATTCTGTGAGCACATATTGCGCCAGAATTTTATATACATAGGCTTACCTTTTGTGTCCGTCCACAGAGACACTCCAGCAACTTATTTGCACCGGCATATATAAATTCCAACAGCGAATTGTACAATTGTCAAACAAAGAAAAACCGTTCTTATTAAAGACAGTGTTGTAAATAGTAAAACAAAACATAAATATTTTTTGACAGTTGGGAAAAAATCGCAATTAAAAAAGTAGTTATACAATGATTGACAACAGTGTTTTTATTTGAAAGATGCTTTCTTTATTAATACAAAATAAGTATACAAAGAATGTAACGAGAAGCATCTCTTTATAATAACAAGCATGTTTGTAACTCAGAGAAATGGCAAATCTTTATATTAAAGGCATTTTTTTTTCTTAACAAGAGTCAGGTAATATTAACGAAAACGCGATTGAAGTTGAAAGCCTTCTTTCTCAGAAACGCCACGGTAGATTTTTTCCAAATTTTGAGAAATTGTTACATTTGCACAGAACTAAAAGAAAATACAATTTTAATAGTCAACACTTTTTACTTCGAAAGATATCAAGGATTTTCTTAAATAAAATTTTATCGTATGTTACATCTTGCAACATGTTTGTGGTCACTTCATACACATACGACAAAATGTTATGGATATGAATCCCTTCGAATAAAAGAAAACTAAGATTGTGTCATGAAAACTTAACTCTTTATTTTAAAAAAAATTAGGTAAAACAACATAAAAACATAAACACGTAACATTTATTCATTTGCTGCTTGCAATTAAATATTTATAGAGGTATTATCAAAATAAAATAAAATAAATTCAGTCTTAAAAGTTTCATTCAATGTGAAAAAAGGAACAAAAAAAGTTAATGCATATTAAATTTTAAGTATGGCACGATAAAAACTTTTGTCTTCTTCTTTTTCGAGGAAGCGAATACTGCTTTCCAAATCTTTCTTTTTGTTGACATCTAAATTTCTTTTTTGAACCAGTTTAAGCTCTTGTTGCCAAATCCTAGAGATATTTGAGTATCTTCCTTTATATTTTTTTAAATCCAAAAAGTTATATGTAGTATTTTTAAACGACAATTTTATACCAATTTTAAAGAGATCAGTGTTTGCATACATCACAGATTTGCATTTAAAAAATGGTACTTCTTTGAAAGACAAGCTTTCTGATTGAATAGAATAACACTTAAAATCTATTTCGGCCATTTGCAAAATGCTTAATTTTATGTTTTCAGAACGCATATTCTTGAGCAGCCGGATTAAAGAAACTTGGCTGGGTATCTCTACATTTCGTAAATATTTTTCAATCGCGCTGTGAACACAATCAACGTGCTGTAAGCAGGAATGGCCCGGCTCACTAAACTTTTGCTTAATTTCTTTAATATTTGGATGATCATGGATGAATTGAAGTAAAGCCGTTGTAGTAATACGGTTCCGATTCTGAGGAACGCATGAATCGCTCCATAATATAATAATGTTTATATTAGAATGGTCACAAACAACTTTGTGTAGTATTTTAATTAAAGCACTGGCGATGTCATTTCCACTGCGTCCACTTAAAGTTTCGTTCCATAAAGCTCAGTAAGTAACTTTTTCATGGACAGGTATAACAAGGGTTCCAGTAAGATTGTAAACGCACAATTTCCTTTTATAGTAAAAACTGGATGCAAACATTTTTGGAAGAGAAAAGACATTTTCCAGATCATATATTAAAACTGCCGTATTTTCATCAATATTTTTAAGATCGGTATCACGTTCCGCTCTTGTGAATCTTTTTTCTTCCAAGTGTTTTTGATGCAGTTGGATCTCAGCTTCAGTTTGCTTACCAGTATTGGCTTTGAAAAGATGACACTTGTCGCAAATATCTTTTCTTGGTGCAAAGAAAGAAAGATTATACTTTGTGTTGAATATCTTTCTATAGATGTCTAGACTGACAGGATCACTGACTGAGGTCTTATAAAGATTAAACATTTTTTGAACACTTAAGTGTGCCTCTAAATATTTCCTGGAAGTCGATGCTCTGCAATAATGCGATTCGATTGTAGGAAAACTTGATATATGCGTTTTTACTTCCTCGATTTTATTTGCATCGGTAGCTTTCTTCCCACGATGAGAGAGCTTAGTCTTCGACTCAACAGTACCAACTTCGTAATGCTTGGCAAAAAAGTAATAAATTACTCTTTCAGAGATTGCCAGGGTGTTCAAAAAATATTTTTTGCAAACTTGAACTGTCTTGCAGCTTGTTTTAAGGTAAAAAATAAATCGGGCCTGTTTTTTATGTTGATCCTGTATTTTACATTCAACTCTTCTGCGCTTCACAGCTTCCCTCTTGACGAAATTGCCATAAAATATTTGTTTTTCACTGGAACTCAGACTCCAAAAGTGGGAGTGAATGCGCTGTCTTTCTTCTACAGATATGTTTTGCGTGCAAGTGTAGAAACAAGTACTACAACAAATGGGCCCTATAGTTTTCCCTGGTCTTTGCACACCTTTGTTGCTTATAAATGGCAGACCGTGGTCACGAAGATTCTTACGCATGTTTTGTTTCCACAACTCAGGATTGCGTTTTCGTTTTCTTGCCACAGGAGAGTCACATTCTGTAAAATTTAAAGTTTACTGTATGAGAAATACAAATTTAGAATATCTAATTGAGGGCTAAAGGTGCTAATGGATTATTCACACCTTTAGTCCAAAAACTACAAATGGAAAGTAGTAGTACTTACATGAACTACTATAATCTGATGGTAATTGTCGTATTTCACTGTTAACAGTTCCCGGAGTAGATTCAATCAATTCTTCAGCGGCTTCATAATAATTTCTTAACGCCGATTTCGCTTGCGGCGCGTAATTCGGATCTTTGGCCTCATCATCCGAAGAGAAATCAGACCCACTGCTATCTGGCAATATTTCATTACGCATGCTAATATGTAGAAATGTGTATTGGTATATTTATTACGGCAATTTTAAGTTAATTTATTTGTTTTGGTATGCTCTTAGAATACTTACTTATAAATTTCTTCCGGCAAATCCGGCGCAGGAGACTCGACCGATCTTGACGACATCACAAAAAGCACTGAAATATTATCGATTTATGCATTCCTAATAGCACATAAGACAAAATTTTACCGAACACGAGTAAAATTTTGTCGTATGTGTTGACGTACTTTCCACATACGACAATATTTTAGCGAGTACAGAAAATACTCAATTTGTATGGAAAAAATGTCGTATGTGCGAAAGATTTCCACATACGACAAAATGATGACTAAAGGGGTTGTGACCTTGCACATACGACAAAATCTGTCTGAATATCTCGGAAACTAAAGCAGATACCGAAAAATTGAAAACGCCATTCGAAAGATCTCACTTAATTTTGTATAACTGCGTCATTAACTCAAAACTGCTCGATTTTCACATACGACATTAATTTATCCAGGCGACAATTGTATTACAACAATATTTCGTTGGGTGTAGGAAATAATAACTTTCGCTTACATCTCACACTGGCTGTAAGAGGGACCATAATTAGTAACGGTATAATGAAGTAATAAGTTGGGCTATAACTACTTACAGGTGTCATTATTTGGTAATGACAGGTACATATCCACCGTACTCATTTTAGTTAGTGCTGTAGCTAGCTACTCGGAGGTTTGGTATAACCATTTACTAGAGGCACTATTTTGTAACTAGTAATTTTTTTGATAATATGATGATTAAATATATATTAAAGACTTAGTGTCTAAAAATTCCTTGGTTATATATGCTTTAAAACGTAAAACTTAAAGTAGAGTTAATATTTATATTGGTGGTCTGAGATTATAGTTTTAGGTTAAATTTTCATTAATTTATCAATAATTATAATAGATTCTGATAGTGGGTATCTAAATGAGAGTCACTTCTAGCATAAGGGTTGTTATTAAGCTTATCGCAGGATGATGAATGAGAGTGCACTCTAATAGGCAGAAGAATTTAGATATTTATTGAGTCATTTACTCCTGAGCAGCTGAATTTTGATCAGGATATGCCATACCAGGAGGGTTAGATGAAGGAGGAGGTGGAGGTACATCAGATCGGGATAGGGAAGGTTCGATATGACGATGTTGGTATCCATATTCTTCTCCTATTAAATAGTTGTCATACTTGGTAGTTATATCCATTAATATCTCAGCTCTTTGCATTGCTGTTGATATCTCTAAGCCAAGAGTCTAAGGAAGTGTGCAGCTAATTCGCCTACAATCGGAGTAGATTTGACAATTGGCAAGCTGAAAATCTCATCACCAGTATTATCAGGGAGAGTTTGTTGAATTCCAACTTCACGAGCCAAGGTCATTATTGCTAAGAAATCCTTATCCTTTTCAGTCTCCAATGATTGAACTAGTGGTTGAATATCCTCAATTGAATACCTCATTGAAGTTAGATCAAGGCTTGTGTCGTCCCCTGTTAGCCCTGTTGTTCTGGCAACAGTATACAACTTCGTCTCTCGATCATATGAAGCTTTTAGATTGTAACAGCCAAGTAGAATTTCAGGAGAAAAGGCTGATTTTGCAGCAGATGTCTCAGTCTCTCTTAATTCTTCGATAAAGGAGTCAAGGAAAGCCTTAGTTTTTCGCGAGTTGGCTTCCGGATTACCTAAGTAATTAGCTTGCCTGGCAGTTAGTCTCCAAGAAAGACAATCGTGTGCCAATTTAGGCCAAATCTGGGTACATGGCAGTGGTCACGGAAGGAGCTAATATTGAAACCCAAGGGCTGTTCAGTAAAGCCATGGCCAGATTTAGAACAGACTTGTCCAATATCGAAGACATTAGTTAAGAAAGTATAGGTCAAGAACTTATGCTTGGTAACACCATCGGTCAAGCCCATGAAAGAGCTCACGTTAGGTGCTCTTGATTGTTCCAATATCCAAGCTAATACATTTAACCCACTTAATTTGGCGGTTTGGTAGGACATAATTACTGCGGATATCATCTCCTGGAGTTTCAAGCCTGATCTTGGAAATAATGACTCGTATAGCCGGATGATGTCTGATGAGACATAAGATAAAGAGGAGAATCCAGGTAATTCAGATTCAATTTTTTCAATACGCTTGGACACCCACTGCCCACAGAGTAGATACCAAAGTGAAGAAACTAGAAGCTTGAATTAACGTAGCTCTATTGGTGTGTTGAACAAGAGCACAGCGGGACAACATTATGAAGAAAGGAATTATGTTATCATCAGATAGAGCTTTCCAAGCGTCAGTTAACTCGGATTCATCTCTAGGGAGTATAGTAGCAGCGTCATCCTCAGATATATTGAGTGCAGTCACAGTTGCAGCTACACAGGATGTATTGATCCAGTCCTGTATTCTGGGGATGATGGCGCCACTATAAAGTCCTAATGGGAAGAATTGTAAAGCATGGATATGGAAATTCTCCTGTGATAGAAGCACGAGCAGCTTTGATTAAATCGCTAGAAGAGTACATCTCAGGTTGTACCAGATAAAATGCGTTTAAGCATCCTAGCATAATAGCTACTCGCTTCTCATGGGATGCTGTTTTCCAGTTAGGAAGAGCAGAGACCCAATGTTCTACAAGTAATACTCAAGTGGATGCGGGAACCCATCCTTCGACATGATCACCCACCTGTTCTCCACAGAAAGCGATGAAAGGTGTAGTAACGTTATTAATGGATGTTCCCAGGCCTTTGGGTAAGATAAGTGCATGTAGCGGTGATTGTCGAACTGTTAAGGCAGCCCTGGCTTGCGCTATAGACTTCCTCTTCAGTGCGGTGAGCTGGTTATGCATTTGGAAATAGCAAGAATCGATAAAGATTGGGATAACGAAAATTTAAAAAAAACTCTTTTGGTCTCAGACCCAAATACTCCTAACCACCATACTCATTTGGGTGTTCACAGTTTCGTTTATTTTCGAAATGACCATGATTTGGAAATAAATTGAAATAAGCATTGAAATTACATAAATGTTTAATTCATTTAATTAAAATAAATAAAATACATGTAATAATGTGCAATGGAACATAAGAATAAAAAGAAATATTAAATAAGTGAAATAATCAGTGAAAAATTTAAGCACACAAAGCAGCTTTATATTGAGTTATTGCTGTCTTGGGTTTTTTGAAAATGATTTTATTTTTAAAATAAATGGTTTTCATATTTTTAATCCCTTTTCTAAGTTTTTCTTCGTATTTTCTTTATTGTATCTATGTGGGACCTTTTGACACGTTTGAAGCATCTACAAATAAAAAAATTTTACACTATTATAATCATAACCATTATAAAGAGAAAGACCTACTATAAAGCATGGCATTTATTAGCTTTAGATCCTTAAAGCATCCTTTGCCATGAATTCCGCAATAGTTGTAGTTAATAATTATTTCATCCCCAACACATGTTTTAGCTTTTTGGTTAGGTCTTTGGAAATTATGTGTCGAACAGTAGATATCTGAAAATATTCCATTGTTACCTAGTAGCCGGTGTAGTATACCAATACACCGTATTTCCTAATGAAGCAATACAAGAATGTTCAGTACTTTTACATACGGTACCATCGTTCAAGCGTATGTTGCCAGTCGATATATGCCAAGTAATCCCTCAATGTTATATCAATAGAACCTTGTACCACAACATCATCCCATTCTCCAAATTGATCGTTGTAATATACACCCTTACAATTACTATCTTGACCTATTCTTCCAGCAAATACTACAGATCTAGATGTGGTGCCATTATTCTTTAAATCTGATACTCGGAGCCCTGGAGATATATCTAAAACACCTTGGTTATGCATTGTTTCACATTGTAACTTCGTAGGAGCTTGTATAAATGATGAAAATCCTCCACGGACCATACTAGCATGTGAATGCATCCCGCAATGAGATACCTGCCGGACAATTGATATTTTTAATTGTATAACATTAATAGGATACTCATCGGTTAACTGGATCAGTTGTATATTTTCTCGTGACTCGGTTGGAGCTTTATACTGTGGAGAACATGGTTCTATTGTTTCTAGAGATATAGTCGTAGTATTTAGGCCTTTACCGTTGCAATAATAGCCTATAAGACATGCAACTGGCACAAACAGAAAGTGTAGCATAAAGATTACACATAAACATATGGATAATGAAAACATTTTAAAATAATTATGTTTTTATTATGGTTACGAAATTGATGAATGAATTATATTAAAAAAAAAAATGGAATTTTCAAAATCAGATTTTTTAATACATTTAGTCTTAGTTTTAGAAAGTAAAAATTAAATAAAAATTTATTTTACTTTCAATTTCTTATTTGGAAAAAAAAAAACAACAACAATATTATTATTGCACTGTGTACTTACGTAACTTTTCATAGCTTCGGAGTTTTTTAACTTTATTTCGAGCTGCTGAAGCTCCTCTTCGCTGTTTATTGGAAAGTGTTTTTCGATTTCAATTTCGTCGTTTGTCTGTTGGACAATTTGTTCAATAATACGGAATTTTCAGAGCAAGTAGTTGCAATATTGTACTATTTTGCTGATCAATTTTATCCAAGAGGTGAACAAGTACACAAAATAAATGACGTACAAGGCTATTTTGTAATAAATTTATCAAAATTCCTACCTTCTAGTTGTGCAAATTTCTTTGTTGATTCTGCCATACTTTTCTTCATTTCTCTAAGATCATTTTGTATATCTTCCAGAGAAATTTTTTTCCGCTGTGAATTTTCTTCATCATCATTGATTGATAAATGACTGTGTAAAAATTTTCTTTTTGTTGGCATTTTATATACAATATGAATTTATTTCTTCTTGAATTTAGTATTATTTTTATAAAAGGTTTTCCAATAAGAGGTGTTATTTTGATATGCAAATGACCGCCACGGCTATGCTTACACAACAATATCCTTTTAATGAAATTTTCTATAACCAAATCGCAAATTGGCTGCTGAATGCCCTCAATAGCCTCACGAATTCCATCTTTGAGGTCTTGAATCGACGCTGGGCTGTTGGCGTAGACCTTATCTTTCACGTGGCCCCAAAGGAAGAAGGCGCAAGGTGTTAAATCACAAGATCTCGGTGGCCAATTGTGATCACCTCTTCGAGAGATAACACGGTCCAGAAACTTTTCCCGTAAAAGATCGATGGTTTCAGCATGTAGCGCCGGTTTGTTGAAAGTAAACTTTGTCCAGATCAATACCATCCAATTCCCGCCATAAAAAATTATTAATCATCTCTCGAAAGCGCAATCTATTCACCGTAGCTGTTACTCCAGCCTCATTTTCGTAAAAGTAAGGTCCAATGACCCTGCCGGACCAAAAAACGCACCACACAGTTATTCGTTGTAAGGACCTACCTATCCGGCCGAGGATGCGCTCGCCGGATCCAGGGTCCGCACAATTATTATATGTTCTGTCTCGAACACCGAATCAAAACCACTTGTCTCTGATTTACAATATTTTATTTCAATGCTTTAAACTTTTCGTGTGTTCTTAAAAAAACTATGTTCTTAAATTAACATCGATATCTTATTCCCTACTTTCTATGGATAACCTGCTTATGTAATTTACATCACTTTGATTAGTGTGGTTTACCGTATAACTAAACTTAATTACGATATGTTTTAAACACTTCGTGTTGTTTATTTATTTTCTTCATTTAATTTCTTACTTTCTTTTCTTTTATTTTGATTTTATTATTAAGTTTCAATTGTGATGCCTGCCGATCTTTACTTGGGTCGGTTGGGTTCCGTGGTCGTGGGTAAGGTGCGCTACTTCGGGTATGAACCCCCTCTGGTCGGGGCTAGTTTATAGTTTTGATATTTCCGGGCTTCTATAGTTTCGAGGTTTATCCGTGGAATTCGGTGAGACAAAGAGCTGGCCATCCCGGGCTCTAAACTTTCACTGAACCACTTACTTTTGGTGGACGAAACCCACGACGACACATGGCGTTGCAGGCATCACAATTGAAACTTAATAATAAAATCAAAATAAAAGAAAAGAAAGTGAGAAATTAAATGAAGAAAATAAATACATCGAATCCCCACATCGGGAACGGAACTTGCCGCTCAATGCGTCCGTCCTGCGAACACGCATTTCGCCAAACCTCGTGGACTAGCTCCATATACGAAGCGTAATCCAAGTTCTGCCCATATTCCATCGTAGCAGGGGTGGTGGCTAGACATGGTCCCTCATACTCGATTTCGTCTTTTGGGGCAGTGGACACAGTAGTCGGTCCTCTATTTATTTGGGATTCGCGGGTTACTTCCTTTGTCTTTGAGTTTGGTTTTGGAAGTCGAGCTACCCTTTCATCATAACGGTCTTCAATCTCCAGATCATTTGCCCATTCAGTATTCTGGTTCCGGTTATAATTGTACATCCTGGAAGCGTCTCTGCGCTGATCTCGGAATCTGCGGTTCGGGTTCTGTTGACTTTGTGCGTTTTGGTTTGAGTTGGCAGGTTTTCCACGCCGTTGTTGGTTACTATTGTAACCTGTTTGCGCCATAATAGCTATATAGTTTATGAAAATTTAAGAATTCAGTAAAATTGAAACACTAGCATTAGCACGTAATGTATTAAATACATATATGTTAAATTCACCAATAGGAGATAATTTAGGTGCCATAATGCCTGATGAAGATCTATTAAATCTAGGATTAGATGGTCGCTCATTTATATATGGTATCTTAAATATGTATTCTTTAGCTGATCCTAAATCCATAACAGCATGATATGAATGTAATGCATCTTTCATATGTACATGTTCCATACAAGGAGTAAAAGACATTAATAAAGATCCTGTATGATATCTAGTACTAACTACTTCAATTTTATATTCCAAAAGAACCCCAATGTTTTGCGTACATTTTCAAAAACGCCTATGCTCTAATTAAGTTCTAGCCGGGTGTTTCCAACTTTGTGATGGCTTGAACTATTACATAAAAATTGCTTTTTATGTAGCTCAGCTCATCTTTTAGATTTGCAGATTTTAATAGATTTTTAGCTACTCTGATGGCTTCAGTATCATCTCCATTGAGTTCTCTAAGAGCTGCCTCAATTACGTTAAAATTGTCGCTGTAGTAAACGGCTGCTTTTAGCCAAGTGCCCCATCGTGTAATTATTGGACTTGGAGGCAAAGGTGTGTCGGGAAAAGCATATTTAAAGGCGGCACGACGAGATGGAGCCTAGTTAGAAGGAGCCTAGGAAATATTTTTAAAAAAATGAAGGTAGAACTTACTTTACTGTAAATTAATTTTACGTTTGAAATCAATGCGTTGACTTCTGCAATCTGAGTTCGCACAAACTCAGCTACTCTATGGAGGCCGTGTGCGAAGCATGTGAGGTGGACCATTTTGGGGTACAACACTTCTAAGCCTTTTATAGCCTTCAGCATATAGGTGACTGCGTCTGTCACCACCAACAGCACTTTGCTGTACTGAATACCTAAAAATGATATTTAGAATAAACCATAAACGAAATTCTAAGAACTTACCATTTGGCCACAGAAGACTTAAACTGTCGTTAAAAAAGCCAGCCATGTTACTGGCGTTGGCGGCTTCGACAGTGGCGACATTTAAAAGGTAGCATTTTTGGCGTTCTACAGAATCAGAACGTCCATCAAGGATGCCAAAAATAAAATTTGCCACTAGGCGTGGCACTCAACATCGGTAGTCTCGTCAATCGAAACCCATATATAACTGTTAGATGCCTTTTCGATCATATCGTTCATTGCTGTTTTGTACAGTAATGGAACATATTTTGCTCGCAACGAGGACTCGCTTGGCACTGTTTTGTTGTGGTAGCGTTGCATAAAATTTTTCAGGCTGGGGTGACTAACCTACAAATATTTCTTAACCCTCTAACTCCCCATTTTTTGATCTTGTTCAAAAATTAAACCTAGGTCAAGAATACTAAAAAAAATTAATCTGTCGTCTCAAAATTTCGATAAGGTATGTATTTTAGCCTGTGCATCCAATAAACTGCCTGTAGGCGGACCTGGGTCAGTAGTAGTAAAAAAATATGTCACATTTAGTGAATGAAAAAGATTTTATTGAATAAAAAGTAATATAAATATAAAGAAATATCTATTTAGTGGTATGAAAATTTAAGAAGCAAGACTTTGAAGTCGAATTGCAGAGGTTCAAATTGCATTTTGTGCAGTACGCTTGAGTTTCTGATTTGCATCCCGGTAGCTTGCACATTCTTTTGCCTGATCTGTCGGCAAACGCACACCAATGACTCATATTGTCATAGCGGACGTCGTCTGGTGGAGTGTAAGCCTTCTTTGCTTTAGGTGGTTGTGTGGTTACTGGGCGGCCCACTTGCCGGTTTTCTGGAGACGAATTAATTGAACACAATGATTCAGCCACTTCTGTTCGAAATTTTGGTAACTGAGTAGATCGATCTCCCTTGTTCAAGCGATGGAAAAGAACGTAGGCATTCACCATTGCAACATCCAACAAATGAAAGAATATGCGATTGGTCCATTTCCTACCTAGTCTTGATGCGTATGTGATATCGACCTATTAGCCCACCCATGAGGTCGACTCCACCCATATGACGGTTATATTCTTTTATTATGAATGGACAGTCAACTTCCGTCTGCTGTTTTGTCTTACGATCCCAACGTTTAGCTTTTTGCGGTTGTTCGTCAATATTTTGAGACACAAATGGCTTGATTCCAACGTAAGTTGACAGCAAACGAACAGTTTTGTTGTCCTTCCATAAAACATTGCTTATGTCGATTCCATATGCACTGGCAACATATTCCTCGGAATAGCCTCGCTGAACCTTTTTTCTTGCCAACTCTACTTCACTTGACAACTTGATATTTGGAACACGATTCGCGCGTACTGTATCCAAACTATAAATTCCTCGACTTTTGAGATACGTCACTAATCCCAGCGATGTATAAAAATTGTCGAAGTACACAATATGATTGGCATTGTTCACAATTTTGCTGGACAAGCGAATGACGACATTCGACGAAGCGCCAAGATCTGGTGCATTTTCTGGAATTACGTTATCACCAGCACCAGTATAAATTTCGGAAAGAATATAAAAAGCCGGTATAATCGCAAAGAGCAAAAAGCTTGGTTCCCCACTTGTGAGGTTTATCTGGCATATACTGACGAGTCGGATTACCTCCCATTTTTGTTCCACACATTTGTTCGTCAACACAAAGTCGTTGTAATTTAGGAACAGATCCAAATCGTTTATTGAAGTGCTTCACCAACGGACGCACTTTGAATAATTTATCGCATCCAGGATCTGATGAATTGTCATTGAAATGCAGCATTTTCCGTATTTCGTCAAATCGTTTGCGGGTCATTGTCTGTCTAATTGCCTCAAATGAATGGCGTGCCCAATATTCACGAATGCTTGGATACCGGTATACTGACATAAAATAAAGTATTCCAATAAATTTTCGAACCTCTGCTGCATTTGTGGTGAACCGAGATTCAATGTGTCCTTGACGGGCATACAAATTAATTTGTTCAGCTAGGAATTCAAGTAATTCATCGGTAATAAAATAATGCAAGCATTCGAATGGCGTTTTTAAATTATTCAATTCTGCGGGCATTTCTCTTGTGCCACGGAATACAACTTCATTCACATTCAACTGCAGAATTTTTTTTTCTTCCAAAGCATTGATTTGAACTCAGATGAGTCATTCTTCATATCGCTCACGATGCCAATAAATTGGGTACTGCTAGGTATAGATGAACCACCTGTTTCTTCTTGCAATTCATGTGAATATTTGCGCTTCTTGCAGAATAGTCGATTTTTAGGAGTGGATTTAGGTACACAAATAGAATCTAGCTTAGTAGCAATAGCAGCAGACGAATTGCATGGCAATGCTTCTAAGCTATTGGTAATTTCGTCTTCGACTTCACTGACATTGATATTACTGAGGTTCAGGGTTACAGCTATTGCTTCCATAGTTTCAGTCGAATTCAAACAATCAGTAATTATATTGTCAACATTTTCTAAAGCGAAATTCGGGTCAGCAATATCATCATCACTATCTAAATCGTCTTCGCTGCCAGTGTCGTCCCCGTAGTCTATTGAATCCATCAATGCGTCAATTTCCTCCTCCGACATGGTCGATAAATTATAATATTCCTTTCGGAGTGACATGACTAATAATAACAAAAAAATTTACAAATTACAAATGAAAATTACAAAAATAGCCATATAAATGCTGTTGAATCTAAGATGCATCGCAAAAAAATTTCACTTTAGTGCCCAGGTCCGCCTACAGACGGCTTCATGAAATCTAACACTAAAAATTGCTGAATGCACTTTAGTATACAAATTGGATATTTTTCTGAAAGAGAATAGTTTTTCCTACTCACAGATAATTTTTTTAATTCGATTGGATAATTTGTCGATTTTTTTATGAATTTTTTAAAAACTTATTATTCACGAAAATTAAAAAAACACCTTTTTTTGGCAAACTTTCACTTTCAACTGACGTAACTGCTCAAAAACACGTGCTAGAGCAAAGACAAGCATAGCAATAGATACACACACATTCCAGTAAAAAACGAAAATACCGTTAGCCGCGAAAAAGAATTAACCCGTGTGTGCTAAAGCTCTCCAGAAAAACCCCGCCTAGAGGCGGACTAGGGAGTTAGAGGGTTAAGGATATTATTTATTTCTTCACACTACTAAATTTAACAAACCTTTTTCAGTGGAATATTTGATTCTAAAAAAGCTTTGCATAAATCCATTGGGTATGTATCTGTTTGCTGCTGTTGATACTCCCCAATCAAAGTTTGCGTCTTGTTTGAAGATGCTTCTGAACTTTTTTGCGCGAGAATTTTGTGCTTGCTAGTCGCAATGTGCTGCGTCACATTAAAATGTTTGGTTGCCGTCACAGAACTATTGCAAACTGTACAAAATAATATGCCACCATCTGCTCGGAATGTCTTTGGATATTTTTTGCACATCCGCGAACAAAACTCACGTAAACTTTCTTTAATTTTCTGCATTGTAGGGATAGAAATAAAAATCAACCACCTTTTGCACAACTTGACAACCAGTTTTGTGTATGTATGTATAGCCAGCGCTCAGCTGACACTAGATCGCCAGAAATCTATTACATTCCGTTTAATGAAAACAAAATGTAAGGAAAAATTTCAATCAGTGTTGCTTTTGTGACAAAAATTTCGCTAGCCGGGCAATTTTATAAAAGATTTAGGAAAAAATGCTCAAATATGCAAAAATATGCAAAATAACCTAAAATATGCATTATAACTACGGTGACCATTTTTGGGAAAGGAAAATACAGGACAAATACAAAATTATGTTAAAAATGAAAAGAAAAACAGAAAAAATAATCATATAATATATTTATTATTATTATTATAAAATTAAGTAACAACAAAAACAAGTCTTCTTGACTAGAATAAAAAGTTCAATAAAAAGTTTTTATAATATTATAATTTAAAAAAATAAATTTGGTTTTATAAACAGTCTTCTTGACTAAGGCTAACAAAAAAAAAAAAATAGAAAAAAACTACATAAATGTTAAATTTAGTTATGAAGTTTGATATTTTTCCACAGAATGGATTTTTTTTTAAAACATCTGGATTGTTAATTAAAAATCCTTTAAATTCTGAGCAATTCATTTTAAAATTGCATTTTGTAATTAATAATGATCTTAAAGTATTTACTTTTAATTGCGATTTTTCGGAGGTCCAAATATTATTCATTATTGAAAACACTCTCTCGGTAGCAGCATTTGAAACTGGTAGACATAGACAAAATTCAACAAGTATCAATATATTTTTATATGCAACCACATTTGTCTTAAAGTGATTAAAAATTTCAATCCATCTTTCATCTACTGATATATTTTTACCCTCCAGTCTTCTATTTTTTCATTATTTGCAAAATTTTTCACGCAGCTCACTTCATCAAATAAATCTTCATTATTTATTTTTCAATCATTTCTAAATTCATTTAGATAGGATCAAGTTTTTTCAATCTTGTCCCAAGATAACATATTTCGTAACAATATCCAGTCTAAAATTTCTACATCTCTAAAAGCATTATCCCACTGATTTAGGTAATCAATGCATGTTTGGTAAAAATTTGTTATATGTTCTTTAGTTATTGTTTCATCAAAATCATTACTTTTCTGTAATTCGAGAATAATATTTTTGACGGTAAGGGGTAAAAACAGTTCCTTTTTCCGTTCGACCAATTTAAATTCTAAATCTTTTAAAATAGTTGAAGCCTCAGGCATTGAAATATTTTGTGATTCTACATTAAGAATAGCTTTATGAAATGTTGAAGCTTGGCTATATGCAAAAGATGACCATAATTCAGCACAAGGATTCATAAAAAAATTTCGTAATATTGTCGGACATTTTGGTTGAGGCATAAAATATAATTGAGACATAAAAGCTTCAAATAGTTTTATGATTCTTTCCAAAGCAGGCATTAAAGTTAACCATCGAGTTTTGCTATGTCCTAGTAACTTTTTATATTCTATTTCAATATCTTCACATATTAATTTGAAATTTTCAATTCTAACTGTATAAATATAAAAAAAAAGAACACATTTTGACAATAATAACTTCAATATCAATAGGTAGGCATTCTGCTGCAGTTTGTATGCAGTTGTTCAAAATATGTGCAGAGCAATTTACACCTATCAGTTTTTGGCCAATGAAGTTTTGCATTTTGTGAAAGATATTATTCTGACCTTTTCTGGCTGCACCACCAAAATTACAATTTGTGCTGTCTCCACAAAACGCTATCATTTTACTAATTATTTCCTTTTTTTTTTAAGAGTCTCTTGCACATATTTTGAAATAATATCTGAAGTTTCTCCAATAAGGTCTTTAACATCCAAAATCTTAATCTGAATTCCTTTATCCGGCAGAAAGTATCGAATTAATATTGGACAAATTTTAACATTTTTGTGATTCGAACAATCTAAATATATTGTGATACATTGAACGTTTGCCAAATCTGCTTTGATTGTATTTAATGACATTGGTGTAAAAATATTGTTAACAATGGATTCACATTTTGTTCTAGCACAAGAATATTTTTCATTGAAACACGATTTGATCAGTTTTGATGTACA
This sequence comes from Dichetophora obliterata, assembly GCA_963920525.1. NCBI lineage: Eukaryota > Metazoa > Arthropoda > Insecta > Diptera > Sciomyzidae > Dichetophora > Dichetophora obliterata. Next base: position 191,626,227 of record OY986438.1, read on the forward strand.
ATCGTTAGACCTAAATGAAAAATTGTGCTGAACACTGTGAAATGTCCAAGTACCTTCTACAATAGCCAGGTCCTTTTCTTTATCATTGAATGTATTACTTCTTAAAAAATTCGTTAAAACTTTACTTGATGATTTGGCTAAATCTGCTCTTTTATGCTTTTGTGTTTGCAAATGCTGTTTAATATCAGTACGTCCACTATTTGCTATAGAAAAATGTGCCAAGCATTTTTCACATCTCACCTCATTGGAGCTACTTGTTGTTTTAATAAATGGAAACTCGCTTTTTAAGTCATCATTGAAATTACATTTTCTTTTTGTTGGAGCCATATCTCTAATAAAATTAATGCTATTTTAAATGTGAATTTAAATAAATAAATAAATTACTAACCACAAATCATTCACATTGTTATTTTAACAAGTGGACATTGACAATTCAATTTCAAGCTGACAATTCACAAAGAGCTTAAAATTCGATAAGAGAAACCAACTTGACAGTGAGGGGAAATGTGTCACTACTCGTTACTTTTTTTCAATGCATTTTAAATGTTAACTAACGAGTGTGATGCCACTTTTAGTTGGCAACACAAGCCACTTTAACGACTTGGCACTATCTTGACATAAATGTCTTTGCAATTCACAATGTTGCCAGATTATAGGAAATTTCCCATATCCCAGTAAACAAATTTTTCACTTTTGGAAATGTAGGGAAAGTATACAGTTGGATTTTTATGATAATTTTATATTAATGTTCGTGCAATGTATATGCTAAAAAGAGGACATTTGCATATCAAATTAGGAAATAAGGGACATTGTACTGTCCTGTATTTACAAAAAAATCTCAAGGGACAGCAGGTTAAAAAACAGGACGGATGGTCACCGTAATTATAACAAAAAAAAATGAAAAATATGCAAATGCTTATAAAGTAAGCAAATATGCATTTATATCCTCTCTGCTTATAACGCAATTTTATAAACCAAATACATAAATATTCAAAATAAATTTAAACATTTTTCAATATAATATTTAATTATAATATTTTTTTAGTTAAATCATCATAGTACTTATGACCAAAGCACAAAAATTAGTTCTTTATATTAAAATAAATATTTATGAACTTGATTTTTAAGTTATTCGCTGTCGTATGTCTGCCAGTTGCATTTGCATCCTTGGTTCAATTGAATATTTGGTGGTGTATTTATAAGCAGCATGTTGGGACTTTGCCATAGCGTGCTAAATACTTTAGGCCACAAACCAATTGCCCTAATACAGATTACCGAACCTTACAGCAAACTTTAAATCATTTATATATTTAGTGCCATATAATGTGATTTATTATTTTATTTTTAAATTTATTTTATTTATCCACGTAAATATTTATTTTATGACTTTTATTTTATTTTATATATTATTGAAATATATAATGGCAGCGCTTCTTAAAAAATCTTATTAAAGTAAATAAGTCAAACAAAACAAAAAATATAAATTTATATTAAAAAAGAAATTTTAATATAAAAACTTCAAAGAAAAACTTATTCAAAGAAATTAGTTAGTAAAAGTACGATGTTAATATGTTGCTGCTTTCTTTAATGAACTTAACAGTGTGAACCAGAGTAAGTGTCACTAAAATAATGCGCCATAAATACTAAAGTAGTCAATGAAATTTCATAATTTCTTTTTATTTGCTAAAAAAATATTACAAAGTTAAGGGAATCAGGCCGTTAATTCAAATCTTTCTCCTTTCTCTTTGATTGTTTGACGCAAACGTTTGAAGAATGATTTGCAAGCGGCACGCACCATGTCTTGATCCATTTCATTCCAAATGTCTATCAGCCGAGCTTTGAAATTATCAATGTTAAGACCTTTTGTGTTGCCAATTTTGCTCAACATATAGCCCCATACAGAGAAGTTGAGAGGGTTAAGATCTGGCGACGCAGCTGGCCATTCTTTGGCTGATATAAAATCGGGAACATTTTGCTGACACCAGTCTTGAGTGCGTTTTGCCTTATGTGAAGGGCCAGAATCTTGCTGGAAACAAAAATATTCATCGCCATATAAGTCCTGGGCATGAGGTTTTAAATGGCCTTCCAAAACGTGTTCGATGTAATAGTTTGTATCAATTTTGACCCCTCGATCTATGAAAAGTAGCGGTAACTTGCCTTTTGTTGATATTGCTGCCCATACCATTACTTTCGACACATTCTGGTAACGCTCCACGGCCAATTTATCTCTGGGAGCATCTGCGAGACTTACTGCATACACGCGATTGTTTTGTTGATTGTGGCTATCTTGTAGTAGAAACATTTTTTCATCAGAAAATAAAATTTCATCTCCTTCATGCTAACGCAAAATCTCTCTGCTTTTTTCAACTCGCAATTTTTTTTGCGTGTCAGTAAGGCCATGCACGCGCTGCTTCTTATAAGCTGTGAGCCCAAGATCATTTTTCAATATCCGCCGTATTGATGACTGGGATATCTGCATGCCCTTTGCCATAGATCGACCCGATTGAGCTGGATTTCGTCTTATTCTTTCTCTGACGCATTTTATGGTCGCTTTTGTTCTCACAGTTCGTTTGCACCCAGATTTCTTTGCAATTTTACAACTTACCGTTTCATTAAACCGTTTTACAGTTCTTTAAATAAATCTGTTCCCGATATCGAGCGGTTTAAGCTTCTTAATAATCTCGCACATTTTTAATTTTTTTAAATACAAGTTTACAACTAGCTCCCGTTTAGCTTCCATTGCGATACTGATTTAAAAATGGCTAAGCTCTGGAAATGTTTAATTATTGTCTGTTTGTAATTCAATTTCAAAAAGCTTGGCCAACTTAAAAAGTTTTTAAATTGAACTTCTTAAGGTAGGGAGCAAACCAAAAAACAGTGACAGTTATTCTGGTTCACACTGTACAGTTGATGTATATACATGAATTGCATTTAAAAATTACTTTTAATAAATGATCAAATAAACTTACCTTTAAATGCGTTATAAAAAATTTCACCGTTGAGCCGCTGCAACACGCTAAGCAGCTCGTCGTCCACATTAAGCTCCATTGAGCTGAACAAAACTGTGCCACATTTACTGACATCACTCATTATATAATAAATTTTTATTTTATATCTTTATATAATAAAGATAATAGTTATTTTTTTAAAAAGTCCATTACTTCAAAAGGAAAATTAGTATCAATTAAGTGAAAAGAAAACACCAAAATTGTTTAAAAGTGAATTAATGAGTGAGTTACAGTTTTGTTCGTAAACTGAGCAACCGTTTCATGGTATAAATTCAAAGTCTCATGATAGTTTTGTTTACAAAGTTTTTAAACTTCAATTATTTTTTTATTATAAGTAAGGTTTATAAGGAAAATAAAAACAATTAATTTTCAATAGTACTAAGGAAAAAATATTTACAAAAAAACTTAAAACTCTATATTCAGCTGTTCGTAATCTAAGCAACTTTTTAATATTTGGTGTAATATCCCTTGTTTTTTATAACTTCTCGACATCGTTTTGGCATAGACTCAATTAACCGTTTAAGTGTAGTTTTACTAATACGGAACCATTCTTTTTTAAGGCCCAAAAGTAGTTCATTTTTATTTTTTAATCGACAGCTGCCGATATTCCTTTTGAGTATTCCAAATAAATTCTCAATTGGGTTTAAATCTGGCGATTGGGCCGGCCACTTCATGACTTGGACCCCCTTTGTTGTAAACCACTCTTTTACAAGCTTTGAGGTGTGTTTAGGGTCGTTGTCGTGCTGAAACTCCCAACGCAGCGGCATTTCCCATTCGGCGTATGGGAGCATATAGTTACATTAAAGGAATTAAACAACCGTTTAATTTGGGAGTCGTTCTAAAACTGATCTTTATTTTTCAAAACATCTTATAGCTAACTTAAACATACATGATCTTTATTTTTCATAACATCTTATAGCTAACTTAAACATACATGATCTTTATTTTTCATAACATCTTATAGCTAACTTAAACATACATGATACATAATGTTCTTATTAAATACTGCAGCTGCATTGTTCTCACGAAAAGTGTCAACTAAACATTTGACGCTTGCGTGGGAACGATGCACTGAAAAACGGCCAACTGACAAAACGTTAAAAAGTCACGTATGCTGGTCATTTGAGTGGACCAGCAGCTGGACTATACGTTACTATATCTGGTTCCAGAAAAAGCTTCCTTTTTCCGCACTAAAACACTCCTCCTGTTCATAAGGACATCTAGCGCCACTTGGAAACATAACTATTTTATCTTCATAATCCACTCTTGCTTTACCTGATTTATATATAAGAGTGAATCTATATATATATATTTATATATATTGTGAATTTATATATATTAACAAAATTTAGTACTTGTTCTTGTTATCAAGTCCTCTCTCCTTTTTCAGTACACCGAAAAAAAAATAATTCTTACACTTTTTATGGTGCTAAAAATTTATATACTTACTTTGATACTTACCGGTTAATCACTATGAACATTTAACTTGACTTTTTTTCAATACACTGTAAAGTATTGTTGCTTATCTTTGGATTAATATTATCAAGTCCTCTCTCCTTTTTCCAAAAAAACAAAAAAATTTGTATGTGTCTATAACAAAGTAAGTATATAAATTTTTAGCACCATAAAAAGTGTAAGAATTTTTTTTTTCGGTGTACTGAAAAAGGAGAGAGGACTTGATAATATTAATCCAAAGATAAGCAACAATACTTTACAGTGTATTGAAAAAAAGTTAAGTTAAATGTTCATAGTGATTAACCGGTAAGTATCAAATTTTTCAGTGTACTGAAAAAAATTAAGTTAAATGTTCATAGTGATAAAAAGGTAAGTACCAAATTTTTCAGTGTTCTGAAAAAATTTAAGTTAAATGTTTATAGTAATTAAAAGGTAAGTATCAAATTTTTCAGTGTACCGAAAAAATTTAAGTTAAATGTTCATAGTGATAAAAAGGTAAGTATCTAATTTTTCAATGTACTGAAAAAATCTAAGTTAAATGTTCATAGTAATTAAAAAGGTAAGTATCAAATTTTTCTAGTGTACTGAAAAAAATTAAGTTAAATGTTCATAGTGATAAAAAAGTAAGTATCAATTCTTTCTTTCTTTTTTTGCAGTGTATGCATTCAATTTAATTTTCAATTATATATAAAGGTTTCTTAACTGTTGAATTAATTAACTTAGAATTCGACAATAAATTTTTCTCGCAGTGTATGCTTTCAATTCCAATTTAAAATTGTTTGCAGTTTAAGTAATTGCAATCAGGATCTTTGGAATATTACTTTCAGTGTATTAAATTTAAATTTTGTAAAAGGTAAGTTATTGTCCGCCTATGAATCGTTTTGGTTGTTACTTTTACTTATGTTTATTAAAGTTATATTTCCGGCTACGCCATTGTCTTATTTTAAACACAAAATTTTGCTCAATTATGTTATTTCGCCCGTGTGTGATTTTGTTTAACAAAAAAAACTTTCGTTCAATTATATTATTTCTTTTTTTTTCGTATACGCTTTTGAGAAAAAAAAACTTCCGTTTAGTTATATTATTTTTCCCGTGTACGCTTTTGTAAAAAAAAAACAGCCTTTCGTTTAAGTTATTTTTCTATATGCTTCAATATAGAAAATATCTGGAGATATTGGATTTGGAAAAACTCCTACAACACCAATAGTAATAAAAAATATCAATGATGTATATGCTAGAACAATAGAATCTTATGGTACGTATCATCCTATTCGAGGTGGTTATGGATATGATACACAACCACAACTTCATGTTGGAATTATTGCAACTCCTCAATTAAAACCAACGGAATCATCAGTTAGTTATTTAATTAGCGCTTGTTATTGGAAGGTTGAATGTTCTATTGAAATTAAATGCAATATTACATCGGCTTTCGGTAAAGGAACTAGCGTTAGTTGGCCCTTGGTAGCAACATTTTGTGCAAATTATGACAGAGCATATACTGATGGTCAAACGTTATTTGGTGTAACAGATGATGACAACGGTAAAATTTCAGCACATACCCTAAATAATTCTGATGATGAAGAAGAACAAGGATATACTATTATAAATAATACGAAAACATTAAAATTGTAAAGTTTTCATTTTTATTTATTATGTTATATTTTTGTAATAAATAATAACTTGACATTGGATGTGGTTTTTTTTTATATATTTTAAGTTTTTTATAAGGCCTCCATTTGTAAGTAAACATTGTTGATCTGAAAGTACGATCATTTGGGAATACATCGTTATTTGATAATATTATTATTAATGGTGTCCTCATTATTACTGCATCACTTGAATATTTAACTTTAGCAGTTACAGTGTCTCCGCCAAATAACATTTTTAAAGTTTCCGTTGCAGATGATTCTAATAGAGGTTCATTCCATAAAGTAATACGTTTTTCTACACACTCCATTAAAGGGAACGAACAATATCTATTAAAGTTACCCACTTGACCAAAATTTAAACAAAAATGAATAAATGTATCATAAAAAGACATTTTTACCAGCATTGGGTGGAGATAATATAAAAATAGTATTTTTTTTTTGAGTTAACTTATCAAGAATATGATATAAATCTGTTAAAAAATTACAAATTTGATTATAATCATTATTAAATTGAAAATAATATATCTTCTAAAATTTGAATTGATTCATTAATAGGATAGTAATAATTATATAAATTTCCAACAGGAGCATTAAATATTAAATGTTGAGGTTCTATTGATTTTAAATACAAATAGATTTCTTGAAAAGTAAGATTATTTATATAATTATTTATTATTCTTAAACAATTTTTTATTAAAGTCGAATTAATATCGTAAAAACGAAATTCTGATGATAACCACAATGATGTATGCACATGCGAAATTGGTGCTGTTGGATGTTCTTTAAAGAAATCTATTATTTTGTCTCCCTTTCCTCTTTTTTTTGCACCGGGAAGTTTGCTGATCTGATTCGTTGCAGATACTAATAATTTCATTATTAGCTGATGATTGGGATCCCAAGGAGATTGGGTTATGAATGTGGAACGAAAACCCGCTTCCTTCCACCAATCCGTTTTCGGCTTACTGCAGATTTTTGAAAAATCGTAAACATCTAGTTTCACTACTTGGAAACCACATTCTCCCGGTGATGTTATAGTACAAGTACTTCCGGGAATCTTTCTGCAAATAGATTGAGAGATTAATCCAGTGCTGGAGCGTTTACCACGTTTTATGAAACCACTTTTTGGTTTATATTCATAATTTGCTATAGGAACGCCAATTGCTTGATTTATTAGGAATTGATGAACTTTCTCATCCATACGTACACTTCCTTTATTATGAACAATATAATCGGGATATTTACTAGCATCAGGACTTTTTTCTCTATTCCATTCATGAACAAAATATTGTTCAATAGGTTGTGGAACACATAAAGCATTAGATGGAATATGTTTGTAATATTTTTCATACATTTCTTTCACATTAATATTTTCAATACCAGTTACTTTCATAGGATCTGTTCCAGCAGAAGTATATGTTACATTTTTGCCATAAAATTGTTTATTTAAACCTTCTGAAACTAATCCAATGGGTACATATTCCGAAGTTGCGGTTCCTGAAATTGATGCTCCAACATCAAATGCCGTTCTTGTTCCCAATGGAGTAATTTGACAAGAAACTTTTACAACTTCCGGAGTTTTTTGGTAACATATCATATTCTACTTCGCTTAGATAAAATGGAATAAATCCACCGGAATTAAAGCTAATGGTGTAGTAATTTGATCAATAGTTTCTGATGTTTGAATATTTTCTGTACTATATCCATAACTTATTAATATTTTGGTTTTTGAAAAGCTCATATAATTATTTGAGCATGGCGTACTTGGTCTTATCCATGTGATACTCTCAGAAGGGGAATTTCCACTTCCTGTTGCACCCGAACTCGCTTTGTTGATGAATATTTGTAACGTAAGCGAAGTTTACCGGGCACCGTAAGACGTTAAAATTTAAAAATAAAATTTTAAATTTCAAAATTTTGAAATTTTGTTGTTGTGGAGCGGTGCTACCATCTCTGCGAGGCGGCGGCCCTGGGTATTTAGTTTGAGGGCGCCTTATTACAGCGCCCCTGGTTCTCGATGACCAGTATTTATAAGGCCGCTCACTCACAGAGGTGGCACCATCGCCCCGGTCCAGTGACCCGCGGACACTAGGTTGGCCACGGCTGCACGTGCTAGTTAGCCATTGCTAGCAGTTCGGTGAGATGTGGGGTGGGGTCTTGTGGCCGTCCACGTGTACCCTTGCCGTACAAATAATCACGTGCATACGTCATCGGCACGTCGGTGATTCCAAACCAAAAATACAAAAAAAAAAAATTTCCTGAAACGAGAAAATATAAATCAAGTAAAAAAAATAAAAAAAATAAAGGAAACCGTTTGGGTACCCCTGGCCCAATCATCCAACAACTACTCTTTGAGCTCTGGTGGACGAGCTCGGCCCACACTTTTCCCACCCTTCCGTGAGGGTTTAGGGGCATAATGTTTTAAAAAAAACCCCTCCCAATTGATACGCGTAGATGTAGTCGATTGCCCTAGTACTTACATGGTGGTGAGTGTTTCTGTAGCAGGGTGCTCCGCGAAGCGCTAGCTGACGTGCTGAATTGCGATTGCGCTTGCTTTTGTGCCGGTGGGCTAATCACAGAAGAGTTGTAGTAGCGCTCCGAGCTGGTCAAAAAGCACAATTCTTACGTTGCTCTTTATTTATTCGATTAACGATTTCGGATACTAATAATGGTTCATATTTCCAAGTGTATGAAATGCGTCACCGTATGCCTATTTTTAAGGTTAAAAGTTCAATAGAATTTCGTTGCGCTTTTTATTTCTTGTAAAATCGAGACTGTTTATTAAATAACCAGTTACAATAAAGATGGTAGAATTTTTCATACACTTAGGCACAACCAAGAATTATTCATGATCCGATGTACGAACACTTCTTTTTCCTGTTGCGCTTATTGTATTTGCCTGCAGGCCACCCAGATCAAGAAAGAGCTATCGCCGGAAGTTCGCCAGCCATCGCTCTTTTCGCCATTTTACAGCGTGCGTTTTCACTATGCAAGTCGTATGTACATTTTGCTAGCGAACTACGACACGCTGTGTAACACACTGGGGCCGATCACACTGGCAAGAGGCACTATCTCATGACTTTCAAAACGATTTCAGCTGTCACATTTGCAAATATGTCAGCTGTCACAATCGAAAATATGTCAACTGTCACAATTGAAAATATGTCAGCTGTCACAATTGTAAATATGTCAGCCGTCACAATTGCACATATGTCAGCTGTCACATTCGAAAATATCACTGTCAAATAACACTTTGACGCATTTACGAGTTAGGGTCGTTCACAATGCTGCGCGTTTGATAATACCTTGTGTATTTTGAACCAAATACAAGGCGGTATCAAAGGTGTGTTCACGATACGTGGTATAGATTGAAAATTTTGTACCAAGATTAGATAACAAATACACCACATCGTGAACAACCCAACAACGCAAATGGTGAGATTTGGTGCCGTTACATATTTTCTTGAATATCAACATCTATATTAGGATTATTATTATTAGGATGATTTGGTTTTTCAATGAATGTGCTATCACGTTCAGATTCTGTATCAATATCGCTATCTTCTTGGCGGCTGGTTCGTTATCGGTTCTGGAGCTTCCTGTTTCAGCATCGAAGTCATTTTTTAAAGCTTCTTGAAAATTTCTATATCCACCTTTATCTGGTAAATTTTTTATATTTGCCCACTCTTGAGCTAGATGTCTTTCACGTGAAACATAAATAAGTTGAGGAAAAGTTTTATGTTGATCTGACATACTTGGATAGGCAACACCAAATACACTCTCGAATCCATACTTTATCGAAAGACCAGCAATACCATTTAATTCTGCTAATGATCTGTTTTTTCTATAATCACTAATAAATGATCTTATAGCGTGTCGATCAGCTTCTCTAATTTGTTCAGTTGTTGTTGCTAATTCATATTCTAAATCATGAATATATGCATCAAAATATACTTCATCAACTGGTTCGTCGTCTTTGTATATAGTATTTTCCGATCCCAGATAATTATGACCTGGAAACGTGTAACCGTCACGGAATTTTAAAACCATACTAACAACAATATTGTTAATTACTTTTATATATACTTATTTGCTTCGCAACAAAATTTATTACGCAATAAATAAATATCTGAAACATTGTTGCAAACAATACTGGTTTATACTAGTTTGTTTTGCGTGGTAAAAATAATACAACATTATGACGACGACGACGACTTGGGGGGGCGGGGCTGCAAAGACAATTGCGCAGCAATTTTCAATTTTCTAAATCATGGCTTAGCTTGATCATGGCCTACGGCCGATAGCTGCCGATTGGAAAATTAGCTAATAAGCAAATTCCTACTTCAAATTCTAAATTTAGTTGATTTTTAATTTTTTTATTTTCAACTCAAATTTAATCAAAATTGAACTTCAAATTTGTGCTCCAATTGTAATTGCAGCAATTTTGCGTATTAAATATTTACAATTTAGTTGCAGTTTAAATGGCGTTTCCAGTTATTTTGTTTCTCTTAAATTTGTGTTTAAATGATGGTTTTCTTTTAATTGAAAATCATACCATCTTATTAACTATGGATTGATAACCTAATAATCGTAAAAAACGAGTATTTGCGCAAACTGTCGGATACTGTGTTTGAACCCTTTTTGGCGTTGTTTGCAATCAATCAGGCCGCATATACATCGAAAGGGCTTTAACATTTTTCATTTGATTCCTTTTTTCCGACTTGGGTTCTCCTTATTAGGTTTAACAATCATTAATTTTAAAATAACATGAGAGTTCCAATAAATAATACGAATTTCAAGTCCATGTCCTGCTTATCGGACTGTACAGGTGGGGGTTACCTTTGTAACGGACGCGAAATTTCCGGGCACCGTAAGACGTTAAAATTCAGAAATAAATTTTAAATTTTAAAATTTTGGTTGTTGTGGAGCGGTGCTACCATCTCTGCGAGAGGGCGGCCCTGTGCATTTAGTTTGAGGGCGCCTTTTTACAGCGCCCCTGGTTCTCGATGACCAGTAGTTATAAGGCCGCTCACTCACAGAGGTGGCACCATCGCCCCGGTCCAGTGACCCGCGGACACTAGGTTGGCCACGGCTGCACGTGCTAGTTAGCCATTGCTAGCAGTTCGGTGAGATGTGGGGTGGGGTCTTGTGGCCGTCCACGTGTACCCTTGCCGTACAAATGATCACGTGCATAAGTCATCGCACGTCGGTGATTCAACCAACAACAAAACAATAAAAAAAAATGTTTAAACCTGAAACGAAAATTAAGAAAAATAAGGAAATAACCAAAAAAAAACTAACGAGGTCGCCGATTGAGCACCCCTGGCCCAATCACCCACCAAACCAAACTCAGGAGCTCTGGTGGATTAGCTCCGCCCACACTATTCCCACCCTTCCGTGAGGGTTCAGGGGCTAAATCTAAAAAAAAAACCCTCCCAAAGCAATCATCTTCTCCTTCTGACCAAATAAATACTTACTGGTTAATTTTCGGGACCCGAGCAGATGACCATGATGCTTAATATAATTTGAAGCGCTGACTGAATTTCAATCTTTGATTCGTTTGTCAAGATTGATTCTCATTCTGAATATACACAATTTTTCCATGTTTTTGAAGTTATTTTCTAGTTTTTTAGATAAAGTCCAAACACGAAAATTTAAACATTTTCCCTCAAAAAATTTTACTTCTCATACCATTATCTCCAAAAAAAACGAAGTCATGCGGTAGCGTGAGAGAAAAAAAAAATGTCACTGTCAACTTTGACAACATGTCAGCTGTCACAATTGCAAATAGGTCAGCCGTTACAATTGCAAATATGTCAGCTGTCACAATTGCAAATATGTCAGCTGTCACAATTGCAAATAGGTCAGCTGTCACAACGGCAAAGGTGTCAGCTGTCACATTCGAAAATATCACGGTCAAATAACACCTTGCCGCCGTTACGAGTTAGGGTCGTTCACGATGTTGCGCATTTGATAATACCTTGTGTATTTTGAAACAAATACAAGGTTTTATCGATGCTATGTTCACGCTAAGTGGCAAAGAGTGAAAATGTTATACCACAATGATATGACAAATACACCACATCGTGAACAACCCCAACAACGCAAATGGTGAGATTTGGTGCCGTTACACCTTGCTGGTGCCCATGTCACTTGCCCTGGTTACCATCAGCGAAAAGAAAGACAAAGGCCGGAAGTTCGCCAGCCATCGCTCTTTTCGTTGACAGCAGCCACCGGTTGTAATTTTGTTTACATAGGCAAGTCGGACAGTACAACACGCTAGGTTATACAACATGGTTTAACGACTGCCTACACCGAATGTCGGTGCAAACGAGTGTTTGCGCAAACTGTCGGACACTGTGCCGCATATACATCGAAAGGGCTTTAACAAGCAATTAAGTCAGCATAATAAACATGTCAGCTTTCAAATTTGAAAGATGTCACAATGTAGGCACTAATTAACAACGGCTGACATGGACACCCAAGGCAAGCAAAAAAAACAAAATCATCAAACATCAATTATATTTAATCGCTTCAGAGTTGAAATCCCAGCTCAGGTTTTAATTTGAAAGGGCACAACACAACGGGTTTTACCGGTTGAGCCGATGAAAAAAACTCTTCCGGTTGAGCAGGTCGTACTGTTTCCGCTGTCGACTTGAATTTGAATTCAAATTCAAGCCTGAGCGTGGAAACAACTGTCGACTTAGCTGTCAAAATTTGGGATGCGTTTTGAAAATGACATTTTGAGGAAGGGTGATTCACTAACCCACGCTTCTACTATCTGTCAAACGACCATTTGACGTTTGAGATTTTTCACCCTCACAATGTTTGTGACTAAAGAATGAATCAACGAGACAAACGAAACACAAAACCTCTTTTGTTATTAAAAACTAGCGTACCGTTAGCTGGCTGTGCGATGACACTACAATGTCATAGTGTTATGTCAAGAAGACAGTTTTGCAAAATTTGTTTGTGATACTTAAATTTGAGGATAATTTATTTCCTGAATTTAAGTAATGCATTAAAATCAGAACAGACGGACTGACAGAAACTAAGTGGCCAAATTGGCATGTTTTTAAACCGTCTTTAGCCCCCTGCTTAGCGCTTTGGTACTATGTAAATAGTTTTTATTGACATTTTTGACATTTCTTTAGACATAATTTGTAGGCTTAACTTACAAACATTAGAGTAATGAAGTATTTAAGTACAAAATACAAAAACGCTTCGCACTCAAACAATCAATGAATGTTATTGTACAACAGCACAAGCGGGCAACAACCACATGCCTATGTCGACCCAGTAGTCTTCCGCCTGAAGTGGCTGATGACAGAGTGGCAGCGTGCCAGTCCAAACGATCGTCAGTCCCACACTTAACTCAAGATCACATTACCACTGTGCCGTCACAGAGGCAACGATGACTTTGTCATAGCGAAATGTGCTTAGGTCAGCAAGCGCGCGATAAGCCTACACTTTGTTTATCAAATCGCAACAACGTGTTGCCACATAAAATTAATGGGATCGCACAGAAACACGATCACCATAAGGGTGAAGCAGAAGCATATGGTCACTGCCCTGAATAGGGTAAGCGACACGAATTACGGCCATTCTTCCTCTTCTCCTTGAGGCAATTGTTCATCATAAACAATATTATTGAAAATAGATTCGATATAATTGGCTTTTTCCACTTCTGCTGACAATTTTTGATATTGACGTTTCGATAGCACTTGTACTTTAAGCGACATATTTACTTGCTGTTCGAACTATTCAACTTCAAATGATGCAGCAGCTCCCGACTGACAAAAAATAAAACCGTTGCGACTTTTTTATTTGCAATAACATACATCACAAAGGTTAAAGCGAGAGAGATATATATATGCATCTCACTTTAACCTTTGTGATAATTTCAATCAATCCATAACGGGAATTTGTCGCTTTATATACTTGCGGTTTATATTTGTAAGATCTTGTTAGGTCTTGTCAGATCTTGATGTGAAACACACACTTCTCTTAATCCTCATGAAATTGCTTTTTACATTTGTTATTGAATACAAAATAAGTGGACACATTCATGCCTTCAAGGGAAAAAGGATTTTGACAAATAATTAACACAACAATTAATTTTCCATTAAAAAAGCGAAGAAAATATACATTGAGGTACCCGGTTATTGGAATAATCAATTCCAATTTTCAAAATATTTTTAATATTATTTTAAAGTATTTTTGATAGTACACCCAGGGAAAAAACAACTTAAAATCAAAAATTTCCACTTTGAATCAATAAAAAACACTTTTGAAAAGCAACCAAAGTGGGAAATTATTAAATCAACAACGTGCATTATAACTTAATTATACTTTAACCCGAAATCAAAGTAGATACGCCATTGATTTGAAAGTGCTCATATTCAATTCAAGATTGGCCGACGTCAAATCAAAAAACTTATGTTTTTAAATCAAAAATGCGCATTATAATTTCAAAAATTATCCACTTTGATTCAAAGCCAAAAAAACTTTAAATCAAAAATGAACGTTTTTGAATCAAAGTGTCGCAACTTCATTTTGAAAATGTCGCTTCTTTGATTTGAAAACGGTCAATGTTGATTTAAAGTTGTAACCTATGTCACCACAATGGCACAGTGGATCATTCTTGCACCCCCATAATTGAAAATCCAAAAATAAAACAAAATATATTTTTACATGGTTTTATTGAAAAAGAACTTAAAATAACATTTTTGGGCGAATATAAGTTTTTCCATTGTTTAAAGAATATGAATGCATTGGACCAGTTTGAAAATAAGTAATATTAAATAAATGAATTTCATCAATTTCGTTAATTATTTCATATGATTGAAAGTGGGGACAAAATTCGTTCAATGTTATAGGATAGCACAAAATATATAAATTATTATATTGATAAACAAAACAAAATATTTTAAATGCTTTAAAGAGCGATGCGTGTGAAGCTATGTGAAGAATGTGGTGGATTTATTCTCGACGAAATAATAGCCAAATAAGTTTTTGCTTCCTTGTGCTTGGCTTCGAAACGCATTGCCCATAAAAACTTCAATGGTCCACATTTTTTAATAGCCGTAACATAATGCAACAGAAAATGATGTTTTGGTTTTAAGGGACCATAAAGTTTAATAAATAATTTATGATGTTTTTCTATTAATTTTTGTAAGGTATCCAGTTCTTCAACAATATATACTGATTTCAACACAAAATCAATAATTTGTAGTAGGGTTGTTAAAAGATGCCAGTGCATATTTGAACTAGGGATGAGGTCCCCTATCATCAACGGTAAAAAATGAGTGAAAGACCAAATCTCCATCGCTGTCATGTTTAAGTTATATGAACTTAGTCTAGCCATACTTAACGGAAGTGAGTTATTTCCAATTTCTATTTCACCAAATTGAAATAATTTCTTTCTACAGTTTATAATCGGCAGAGTTATTAATTCGTCGTGAATTAAACCTCGTAAAATATTACAGATATCATAAACGCAGATACCTTCGAACAAATCGTGCATTATATCGAAGCAAAAGTTGTCCGTAACGTTAAATGTATTCAAATTGTTAAAAATGCATTCACTTTTTATGCCGGTTTTTTTATAGTCTCCTATTGTCAAATCATTTTGATAATTACTTGAATTTCTAAAGCTGTTTTCATGTTCTGAAACATCAGTCTTCATATCTTCCTTTGATCTAGTACAAACTCGACAATAATGTTTCGAATTAAAAGATTGAACAAAGCCCAAAATGCTATTCATTCCTAAATTATCTCCTACTATTACACCTAAAACAAAATATACTTTTCGTCGCAAATTTTCAGAAACAATTTCCACGCCTTCCTGCTCCAAAAATTTGAGTTCTTCGACTAAATGATAGAATGACTTCTCATTTCCGCAATCTTTTAATGCCTTGGTCGCTATGAAAGCGCCATGAAAAATATACTCTAGTTTTGATTGTAAATATGAAGGCATAGTAGGAAAGTTGAAGTAACAACCACAAATTGAATAAGTGTGGCTACCAAGCGCGTTGTTTATTTGAAAATCATCAAAGAAAAGGGTGTATGGAATAACTAAGTCGTTGGATTGAAAAAATTTTTTTTTAGTTTTAAAAATTTCTCCACTTGCAAAGTTACTTAAAACTGAACTTTCAGAAGATTGTTGTGTACATTTTAAGGTTATATCTAAGAGTCCTGGAATTTCAAAAATTTTTCTAAGCTGGAAACGAAGTGGTAAAAGGAATATTTCAAATGACTTTGAATGTAAAGTAGGATTGCCAAATACAGTTGTTTCCGTAATTTTTTTTTCAATCACTACAGCCTGTGGACTTTCATACAGATCTTTATTTTGTAGATGTTTCAAAAGTTTGTATTCTGATTTGAATTCAGAAAATGGTTCTTTGATTAAATCGAGAAGAAAGTCAAGATCTCTTTTTACATCAGAGTCTTGATATAAATTTAATATACTTGCAATTGCTGAAGACAAATCAAATAATATTGAAGACATCATATTTTGAATGTCAGTTACTTGTTTTCTCGACATGGCATTTTTTGCATGTAAACTTAACAATTTTTTCAATACATTGCCCTTGAAGTTATTAACTACATTAATTATTTCGGATTTTGATGTTGTATTATCAAATGTATCTTGAGTCGCTTTTTTTTCTTGAAGTGAGTCTGATAAGCAATAAGAGACTGATGCTTCATTGGACTCATATAATTTCTCATCCGATACACTTTTAAATTTTACTGAAGCTTTTGCAGGAATAATATTCAAAGAGTGCGAATGTTGTGTCTGCAAATGCTTACGAAAACAAGTATAATTTGTAAATGTTTGGTTGCACTTATTTTGTTTACAAATAAGTTTTAGTAATTTTCCTTTTAACAAATGATTTGATTTTAGATGGCTTATTAATGACTCCACTTCCGCAAATTCGTGTAGGCATTTGAAACATATATGCATTTTTAATTTTGATCTGCTTGACTGTTCATGAAGGTTAAAAGTGATGTAATTTTAGAAGTCTTGATATCATAAACTGTAGATATGTCGAAAAAAAATTTTTGTATAAAAACCCAAGAAGCTTCACACGCTTGTGGGTACTTAAGAGAAAATACATGAAAAATTTTGAAGCATATATCCAAACTTTCAATGAACGAATTTAACTTGTAAAGAGTTTTGTCAAAATAAACGAAAAAAGATTTAACTGTATCATCAGAAGGTCCCTCGACAATTATAAACGGTTGAATTGTAAGTCCTACAGAATAATACTTGCTCATACGTTCTGCAACTTCAGCTTCGTAATTGTTGAGCGATATAAGACGAAGAACGAAACTCTCCTGTGCGTCAAGAATTGTTAGTTTCTTCCTAGATTTTCCTTGCTCATTTTTAAAACGTGTTGAAGGTAGTAAAACTCCTGTGAGCAGTGTTGCGAGTATGTAATCTTCAGCTTCTGCAAAAAATTTAAGCTATCAATAAAAGTTCATATACTTTTTATGTTTGAACATACCTTTGTTTTTTGTAGTTTTTGCGAGGGATAGTAGTTGCTTGCAATAAGGGCTGTGAACGTTATCTTCGAAGTATATTTTAATTTTTTCCTTAAAACTGTCCCACTTTGAATACAACATATGTTCTTTATTTGGATACAGAATATTAAAATCGATTTTTATCTTAAAAAAAAATTATTTAAACATTGTTTATTTTTTTATATAATCAAATTTTTTACTTACAAGTTCTGGTGCTCGAGAATCCATATATTTAGGCCAAGCATTTAGAAAATCGTAGTTGCTTAGACGTTTTACATCATTTTGTCTTAAGTAATGAGTCTTCTTCCATTTCTCGCAGACTTCCTGCCAATTCGAGCTGTTTCTATTAAGAGATGCCTTTAGCGCAAAGGCTATGGATTCATCTATTTCAATCACCTCGTCGTTTTTTTCTTTACATTCCGGAGCAGCTGCAGGTTCATCAGACTTCTTCGTCTTTTTGCTTCGTGCGTTGACGTATTTGGGTACAACTTACCGCTTGGATTCTTTTTTCCCTGACGTGGAATGTAATAATACTCCTGTTGAATTTGAATAATTTAAAGTCTAACACATCTTTTTCTTCTTCTTGTTTAAAAATAGAGTCACTTACCTTTGCTATTATTTCGCTTGGAAAAATCTCGCAAATATCGTTGACTATGCCTAAAAAGTCGTTGGGCTTAAGCGGAATTTCGTTAACAATAATTTCTTCCATTATAATGTTTATAATGTCGTCCCGGTTACTATCTGACAGTTTTTGAAGTTTCTTATATAACTCCAAACAGGATTGTCCTTTAGAGGTGCGGTTTAATATATCTGCTAAGTCCTTAAAGATAAATATATAATGTTTTAAATTAAACCATTAAATTAATATATGAAATAGAATTATAAATTACTATATTCAAAACACGTTTCACCGATGAATTGAAAGAGGGAGGCGAAGAAACATTTGGGGAATCCCTGTTAAGCCAGTCCTTAATTTTGCTTTGGTTCGACATAGTTTCGTCATCGATTGCGAACTGCAATGGAATAAAATTTTAAATTTTAATGAAATAACGTGTGAAATACAGAAATAACCTCTTTTTTACGCCACATAAATAATTTCTCTCGAAACTCTACTCGAAGTCCCAAATGTGGGATAGCTTCAACAAGATCTTCCTTTTGTATATATTGCAAACATCTGTATGTCACATTAGCACCTTTGAATCAACGAAGTATCAGACCACGCCAATAATAATAAATAAAAAGTTTACTTACTTTGTAGTGCAGGCAGAAGCTGAATCAAGTGGAATTCACTTAGTAAGGATTTTAATTTTTCATTGTCGTCATTATACTCCGAACAATTTTCAGTGGTCTCATATACCACAGGTGTCATCACAAAAATTTCCTCTATTCCTTCTGAGGTATTAAATACACTCATCCCACCTTCATTATCGGTAACAACGTCGACGTTATCCATTATTATAACTTTTATATTAAATTCCGCGGTATTAAGCACTTTTTGGTTCGCAAACAATTAAAGCATGCGTTGTTTACTTCGTGTATTGATAGTGCTGCCACTTCGATTCAATAACGTTCTACTTTAATGTAAAGTTGCACTACTTTAAATTACAGATGCACAATCTTAAATTAAAAACGAACCACTTCAAATTAATAATGCATTTTAGATTTGAATACGCATCACTATTAATTTAAAATTGTTTCATTATTAATGCATATTTAAATATGTTCATTATAATTTCATAAATGCTGCAATTTTGAATCAAAAATTTTGGTCATTAATTTAAAGTTGTTCGTTTTTAAATTAATAATTTTGTTTATTTGAATTATTAGTGAAACATTTTCAATTCAAAGTAGACTTTGTTAAAATAAAGTTGATGAAGAAATCAAAAATGTTCATTTTCAATTCAACAAAGAATGTTTTCAAATTAAAAACTACATTTTTGTTTTGAAGACAAATATAAATTTCTATGTTGTTTTTTGTTGATTTAAAGTGGTTTTACTTCATTTCAACGTTGTTCATTCTTAAATTAACGTTGAAATACTCAAAGTTGAAAAATTTTAAATTCAACAAGGGTTCACTTCGATTTTAAGTTGCGATTTTTCTCTTAGTGTAGGTTTATATGCAATTAAAAACACAGTTTTAATTAATTTTTTCCCCGACGTTTCGTTGGCTATTTTCCAACATTTTCAAGGGATTTTTATTAAATGTGTTCTAAAACAAAAACAAAGAACACTAAATTAATATATACTATAAGAATTTACATAAAGTGACATTAAGCATAATATTGGAAAATTTGAATAATTTTTTTTTTTGAAAATATTTTAAAGACACGAACTTACAAAATTATGTGTGTGACATATATTGTTATTGGTAACTTTTTAATGGTTATTGACCGTAGGGTTAACATCTATCTTAGCTAGTTCCAACGTCTGTAAAGACAGCGGACCATACGAAATTGAATTCAAAGAATAATCCTCTTGGCTTAACGCTACCCCTCTCACAACAATGGAAGCTATGTTCTTTAATTGCGTTAAAAGGTGACTCACATTAACGGGACCTTTAGTGTCTATATTTAGGAAACTCTTTTAGTCCATGTATAGGCTTAGGTTTTAAAGCCTCCGTTTCTTGGCTAGTCGCATTCATCTTCTTTTCCTTATTGTTTATTTCGTCCTCATTAGGCTTAGCCAAACCACCATCAATTTTGACATCGTTATTTTGTGCCATTATTGAATTAGTGGGATTGAAATACGGACACTACTAACTTTTGAAGTATTGTTCGAAATAATTTTTAAACGAAATAATTTTTTTATTAATCAAGTGCTGCAAATCGTTTTCCGAATACTGACGTGGAGCCCCACAGGACTTAAATTGATCGGTACAGACCAGACCTTGAAATGACGCGCTAGCTACTTGCTTTTGTTATATGAATGATTGAAATTGAATTGTGAAAAAAGAATCTAAATATAATCAATTAGACACAGGAGCTCTGAAGCTTACAAGGCCCTGCGTGTTATTAAATCGCTCGAACTCTTTGTGTCTGGTGTCCAATTCGACCATACGAGACAATCGTTCGCCTTCCATGTCCTGGAACCTGTCAGCATTTGAAGCTGTAAGGAAATTGCTATCTAGATGCATAAAAGACATGTCCTCAATTCCCAGGAACATTTCTCGAACAGGAGAATCCAAATATTCCTCTTTCACCGGTTGTAGCGAGTGCCTCTAACATTGACATGGATATATTTTCTCGAGTCTTGAATCGTGCCAAGGAGGAAAGTTGAGTGCGGTCATATGCTGAGTAAACAGCAAGAGCAGCCACATGCTTCCAAGGTTCAGAGATGAGCAGTGTTTCGTGAGGATTCAGAAGTTTGGCATATGGAAGTAATTGAGTGCCGTACTTGAGTTCCGCGTGCTCATATGCACTCCTGAATGCTTTGATCTCCTTCTGGATAATAGCAAAGAAATGTACCTTTGTCGATCTGGTGTCTGTTATAAAGGAATAGGCAAAATTGAAGGATGTTAATTGCGATTCTTTTAATATGCTACGTAGGTAGGATGCCCATTGATCTTGAGAAAAAATTACCCAAGAGTACATCATACGCCGATATAGTGGGTAAAAAGATAAATATTTGCTCATATCCTTAAAAGTGGAAATCGGATATTTTTCTGCGAAGGATTCAAAGGAAAAGTCTTCGTAGGACATATGGTTTACGAAGGCATTGAACCGGCTTGTCAGGTAAATTTTCAGTTGATTATCGTTAGCAAAGGTCTTAGCACTACTTAGCACAATTAACATAGCAATCACTCTAGTTTCTTTATCTGTTGGGGCTCGTTCAACAATAGGGCGTTGAATTCCACCTAAAATGTCCACCATGATCTGAACATACTTTTGTTTTTTAAGAACCTCAACAGTTAGTCCTGCAGTTGCAGCTTCATCAGCAGTTGGATTTGGTTCTGGAATGCTAGCAATTTTGACTTGGGTGTCATGGTGATTTAGATAATCACTATATGATGCATACAAGCCCTCTTGCCTGCAGCAAATCATGGAGATCAAATTTACATCGAAGCGTCCATCAATGCCTAACACCGAGTACATTTTCTTTGTTGAGTACAGAGTTCTTGACAGTCTTTCTATATCGTCGTATCCATATATGACCTTCTCTGCTGCATCAGGTTGACACCCGGCCGTAGTTCTCTCACGCACTGCATTGGGACGATTGTTTCGCTTCCCGATAGTTGAGAGCAATATAGCACTATGATGTGTGAGGAAGTTCTCAGTAACATCCCCTGTGGTCTTTGAGTAGTATCGTATTGAAGTTGGGTTGGGAAAGAGGATGCTGCAATTTAGGGTATGCTCGGTCCAACCTACAGGAGAGAATGTTAGTGGAGCCTCAGGCATGTCAATAAATTTAGCAATCATTTGCTCGGCAGTCAAATTGGATGTCATTAATGTGTCCATTATTGATTAAGTTTAGGGTATTTTTGTTAAAAATTCAATTTTATTAGTTTATATAAGGATAGTATTGATTTTAGTTGAGTTTGACCGACCCTTTTTGCACGGGTTGCATTCCCGACATGGTCACATTCGAGTTTTGTGCCTGACTGAAACCTAAGTTTCTTTGGACTCTGGTGTGCAGATCGCAGAATCGATCTCGACATCATGGATCTGGTGCGCAATAGGAAACAAAAGTTTGATGAAAAGTTTGACGAGTTCTATGAAGCTGTCTTGCAATTGACTGATAAATTACAAGTTTCTTATCATAGAAATCAATAAGTTGATAAAATAATAAACATAAATAACGAGCCTTACCGCTATTTCACAGCAACACCTAACACAGTAGTGTCATTAAATTCGCTTACGTTAACCTTGAAAATCTACACAAATGGTTAGAAATCACCTGAAAATTTTGTCTTTATCAACTGTCAGCTGAGAACATCAACTAAACGACCTCAAATGCAGCGTTGATAAAATCTCTGTCATAAATGAAACAAATGGGAATGGAACACTTTTCTGTTACGAAGTGGCAAATATGATATTTTGTGATTGGTTCAAGGTACAATCGGTGCAAGGTACAAGCGGTCCAAGGTACACCACCTTCCCCTACTATGAAGGGCTTATCACCTTAAACTTGGAATTTTTGTGGCGACTTAAATTTATAAACCCAAGGTTGTTTTCGATCTGCTCGTTTATTATGATACGTTCTTCTTTTTTGTTGTCCAACATAGCGAAGTACCAAGCTGCGTCTGCTGGTGGGGTGGGAGCCATGTATTTTGAGTTATTTCTTTGTGTGGTATTCTGTTAATCTTTCCTTTCTGTATATTTTGCGCATGTTTTTTTTTCCTTGACTTTGAAAATATACTTATGATCGAGCCGTTTTATTCTAGAAAATTTGAAAACAAACACGAGATGACGACTACGATGATCAGCGTTTGTGAAGGCGTTTCAAAGAAGAGAACAAGAATATTTTATTCAATTATATTTTACTTTAAGGATGCGAAACAATGTCAATTAACAATGCCACAGAAACAATAATGAAAAAAGAAAGGGGAAAGTATCCTATATAAGGAGTTGGATATAAAAGGGATAACCAGATGTTGCATCAACACGATGCTCATCAAATATGGAATAAAAACCTACCTGGGGAGGCAAATAAATTACTTTGCCCGAATCAAACTGATAGAAGGAATCTAATAAGCAAGCAAATGTATAACCAATAGTAGTAGCATTACCTAGCATGAAAATCAATGCAGGATCAGAGGGGGGATCCACATCACTAAGAGTGCTTGAAGTATCAGTGGCAGATATAACAGCACGTTGAGTGTTCCATTGCTCACATAGATGTGTTCCTTGGGTAAAAAGAAACAATGTGCAGATATGCAGGACAGAGTGTGAGCATGCATGTATGTATATGTTAGACACATAATGATTCTCATAGATGGGTGCATATTTGAAAGCCAAATGCCAAATGCTGCTATCCAGTTGCACAAACTGTGACAGACCGACCATCCACCTCGCAGCGTCGTGACATCCGCGTACCGGATGACGAGGCACTTCCTGACTTAGCGGGCGTCTGCATACCTAGCTATGCTTCAGCTTAGCTCAGGGAAAATGGTCGTGGGGTTGCTTCGTCAGGAAGTCGTGGGATGCGATCTGCACAAGTTAATTGTATGCAGACGTTAACGGGAAACGGAAAAGGACCATTTGAATTAAAATTCATATGGGCGGAAACAGGATACGGATGGGAGAGAGGAAAGAAAAAAAAACCCGAAAGAGGCAACGTAACCGAACCGTAGCCTCTATGCACCGTATAGCATGAGGGAGGATGGTGGTATTATCCCTCAACGTCTATACCCGCCCAACCTGTTAATGAAAGAGAAATTTGGTTTCATTAGTGCACCTAAGTGCAGCAGCCCCTTACCATGCCCTTACCTTTCATCATCCAAATAAATTTCAAGCCAATTAATTATTCATTAGGTTACCCATAAATTCGGGATTTATATATTGACACCAACTTTAGAATATTTTGATCGTACATGTTATATGCTTGGTTAACTTACAACTATTCAATATAGAGTATTACCCAATTTCGTCGTATAAATTACAAATAATGTATCCAAATTTACATGGGAAAACCAATTAATTATTAAAATTTTTCAGTGTAAACTGAACGTGAACGCCATAACATAGACGTTAAATTTTTGGGTATGTACTTAAATGTAAGTATAAAAATATTAAAGTTTTTAAAGTTAATTTCAGTGCATACTGATCGTAAAGGGTTAAATTTTTCAGTGTACTGAAAATTAAGTAAATTTTTCATTATCAATTCGCACGTAAGTATTAAGCAAATTTTTTTTCCAGAGTACTGAAAATGGAAGTTAATTTTTCATTATAAATAAGCAGGTAAGTATTACGTTTTTTTCAGTGTACTGAAAAGTAATTTCATTTTTCATTATAAATAAGCACGTAAGTATTCAGTTTTTGTTTCAGAGTAATGAAATTTGAAGTTAATTTTTCATTTTAAATAAGCAGGTAAGCATTACGGTTTTTTTCCAGAGTACTAAAATTTAAGTAAATTCTTCATTATAAATGAGCAGGCAAGGATTAAGTTTTTTTCAGTGTACTGAAAATTACGTAAATTTTTAATAAATAACTAAACAGGTAAGTATTACGTTTTTTCAGTGTTCTGAAAATTAATTTAAATTTTCATTCTAAATAAACTGGTAAGTATCAATTGTTTTTTTTCTTTCAGTGTACTGAAAATAAATTTAATTGTTCAGTATCACTAAGCAGGTAAGTATTAAGTTGTTTTTTTCAGTGTACTGACAATTTAAGTTAACTTTTCATTGTAACTAAACAGGAAAGTATTACGTTTTTTTTTCTTTCAGTGTAGAGTAACTTCGGGTAATGTGGACTACCATTTTATTTTTTGGATATTGTCGGCATAATACCGGTAAAAAATAAGAAAACATTGTTTCAATATCATAGTAGATGTGTTGCCTAAATATATTTCAAGTCAAAAATTATATATATTTGCCTACAAAATTTTGAATGCATAAAATTGTAAAAAACCCAAAATTGCGTAATAAAAAAACTTAGCGGGTATTGTGGACCGGGTATTACCCGCAAATAAATTAGTAAACAAAAGTTATGGATTACCTGAGGTAAATTTTTATTCATTTCAATTTTGGATAACAATAAAAACATAAATAAAAATAAAATATAACTTTTCTCAAACGGCAACGAAACATAACAAAAACAAAACATAAAATAACATAAAAATTTCTTCAGGGGCTTAAATTTTTTTAATAGAAAAAGTTAATATAAAAATATCTATATTTTCTTAAATACAATTAGTACATGATTTACAAATAAAAATGGCACTTTTTTTAGGAAGACATTTGTCGTGAGCCCATATTAAATCGCATTGCAAACATTGCGACCATGTGTTTGGTTGAATGTCTTCATTATATGAGATATTACAAAATTCGCACTGTGTGTCCTTATTTTGTGGAGTATTTTGAAAAATTGAGTCATCATCAGAGTCTGCTAAGACTAGAGTAGAATCTGATTCACTTGAAGAGGAATTCCTTAGATTGTGCAAATCTATTCGTGTCTTTTTTCTTAAAGTCTCTGTCTTAACATTTGTTTTAGTTTTTGCATCATTTTTCTTTCTCTTCTGTTTTTTATTTTCTTTTACCACTTTTGATTCTTTCTTAATTTTTAGTGACTGAAATGTTTCTAAATCCTTTTTATATGGAGACTTCGTCAAAACCGTTGGTTTTGTTTTCCTTTGCTTATGAGTGGACAAATTAGCTTTAATTTTAGGAACTGGAGACAATTGCCAGGGTGTAAGAGTCTAATGCTAAATCGGTGCTACCTGTTAAATATTGACTTTTATTTACTGTGACGATTTCCATGACTTGTGATATGTCTGCGCATTCGTTTACTTCTTGTTCAATTATTTGGCTAGAACTTTCTGGAGTAGCACTATTTTCATTTATTTCATTTGAAATTTGTTCCCCAGCTATAAAATCTGCTTCACCAAAAATATTTCTATCAAATGGATAAATGCCCGTGCACTTAAATCCATTCACAGCGATTTGGCCTTGCTGGACTTTGAGGTAAGCTTTTGAAAAAAGTTCTGCAATGTCAAAGTGGGTTACTTTTCTTCCATTCTCACGTACAAATTTTCTTATTTCTTCACTGTAATAAGTTTTAAGCGGACCCATAAATGTTCTATCCAGAGGCTGCATTTTGTGACTTGAATGAGGGGGCAAGGAAATTATAGTTACACCATTTTCAGTGGCGAGATTCAAAAGATCTATATTCCTAGTGTGACTGTAATGTCCATCTAAAATTAATAAACTTGGCTCTCCAGGTGAAGCTTTGGTTATTTTTAAAAAGTGACGAAACCAGTTGGTAAATATGTCGGTTTGAACCCATCCGGATATATAACAAGCACATTCGGAGCCAGGTGGGGCGTGCTTCATGAGCTGGGTATTTAAATTTTTTCTTGGAAATATAAAAAATGGAGGAACGAAAGATCCAGCAGCACTCATACATGTAATGACCGTTATCAATGATCCACGTTCAGCAGAGGTCATTGATCCAATTTGACGTTTTCCTTTAGTGGCGACAACTTTTGAAATTTTGGATGGAACAACAGAAAGTCCAGTTTCATCAACATTCCATATTGTTGTTGGCGAAAATTTTTTCTCATTGTACTCACTTTCCAAAATATTAAAAAACAATTCCACATTTTCTTTCGTAAAGCCTTTTGCTCTATCAAAGGAAGTTCCGGTTGGCTCCCTCAAACTTAATTCATGCTTATGCCGTTGCATACAACCATAAAACCAATCTTTGCCAGCACATTCCTGAAGAACGGAAAATTTATTTGGGATGTTGTTTGATTTTGCCAGTTGAAAAGCAAGTGATGTAATATCTGTTCTTGTAAGACCCCAATATCGTGCCTCCATTTCTTTGGCATATTTTACCAAATCATTTTCCATCTCCTTATTCAGAACAGGCTTTCGCCCCAAACGCTCAGTCAAAAGATCTGAAATTTTAGATTCACTCTTGCACATTCTAATAAGAGTTGTTTTTGGAACACAAAACGTTTTTGATGCCAATAAAAATCCCATTTTTTTTGCTCGGACTGCTTCTACAGCTTTTTGCATATCTTCCTGCTTCCATTTTTGAATTTCTCCTTTCTTAGGCATTATTATAAAAAACCTGAAATGTACATACCTCTTTTAATTCTGTGTCTGGTAATGTGGACTACTGGTCCACAATATACGACTCTTTGTGGTCCACATTAGACGACTTTCAGTTTTTTTTTTTTTTGAAGAAATATTTTAGTTTAAAAACTAATTGAAAATACAAACTCACCGATTGTAATTACAACTAAAAGTGTATTTTTGTTGTAGAAAGTAACGGACCAGTTAAATTCTTTATATATGAGAAAAACAAACTGTTCGACTCTTGAGCTATCAAAATGTTCACCTCACGCATCAACAATCAGAACTTAACTAAAATGGCAACATTGCAATTATGTATTCAAAAGCAATATTGATGTTTGTTTTTATCAATTACGAAAACATACATCAAGGCGGCGTTGCCAAATTTCATGCATTTTCTAAAATATTCGGGTGGTTCACATTAGACGCATAGTCCACATTACCCGAAGTTACTCTATGGACCAGTTTGGTTTTTGTTTTTGTCAAAGCGGTTCGGCAAATTTGAAGATCAACGGTTGTGGTTTTTATCACATATTTGTAAGTACATACTTCATATACTAAAAAAATAGTTTGCGCCACTCAAAAGTAGCGATACTATCAACATTAGCATCGCCGAGTGAGGCTTGCTTTTGTTGTTGCTCATACGATTGATGTTGAATAAGAGCTTTGAAAATTTTTGTGGCATACAACGGGGGTACAGCGGCAGTACAAATTAATTTAGGCCTTGTACGGCCGTTGTTTGGATTATTTTCATGTAATTTTCGAGCCTTGTACGGCCGCGCGGCCAATGTTCGACCGCTGTTCGCTCGCTAATTTTTTTACTCTGGATAGGATGAAAAAAATAGTTATCATCTTTATGCTTCAGCTTAGTAGGTGCGCTGTAATGGTGAAATATCAAGACAAAATCTATTATTTTCATATTTTCTAAGTAGATTCATTCATATTGTTTTTTGTAGGAACAGTTGTAAGGGAACGTAGTATCCAGGGCCCATGACAAGTCGTCAAATAATGGCCAAAAGCGAAATATGATAACTAAACCTTATTTATTTTTTTGTACCAATTGCAACTAATTCTAAAAATGAGCGCGTTGGGCTTGCACTGTTTTTAAAATGTGCTTTTCACTGAATTAAAAAAAATAAAACCTTTATTAAATAAAACAAAAAACAAAAAATTCCACGTTTTGCTTAAAATACTTTGGTAAAAAACTGTATCATATTTATTTATTAGTTTAAAAACAGCTTTAGCTCATTTTCACAAAAATATCAAAAAAGAAAAACTATTTTCATGAAAAACTATTTAAGTTTTCAATTTCTCGATAGCAATTGAAGCACCCAGTGCAGTAAAAAGCTAACTAAACTTATGTAAATGTTAAGAAAACTATCTCTAAAAACCAGTTTGCGTCCAAGGATAAGTCCACAATTTATAATCTTAACCTAAGAGTCATCCTATATGTCTTTTTTATTACACAGAACGATGCAAATTTTTTTTTGGTCTGCTTAAAAAAAATATATTTTTCGAAAAAGTGGACTTATCTCTGGTTATTGAACTGGGTGCTTCTGTTCTGAGCAGCTTAAAAAATCTGTACCTTGTCAAAAGAGCTTGCATTGTTTTTTAAATGTGCGTGTTTCACTGAATTACAACAAAAAATAAAAAAATGAAATATGCTTTTTTAAACTTTATGTATAAAATGCTTTTGTAAAAAAATATCTTTCTTATTTATTTATTAGTTTTATAATAGTTGTAGCTTATTTTTTACAAAGATATCAAAAAGAAAAACTATTCCATTTTTTCAAACGCACAGTCAATGTGGCAGAAACTGTATAACTTTGACTTGATTTTTTAATTGTATTAAAATTAAAGCTTGATTTGCTGGCAAACAAAAAAACATTACAAATGAGAATTTAAATCATGACTGTTGCTGTTGGCAATAAATCCAAAAAATGTATGTAAATTAACTTAATTTAAGTGAAATAAATTGTTTATTAATTAACCTAATTCAACAACACAGTATAACTTATAAGTTTTTGATTAACCATAACTTTTTTGGAGTTTAAATTATTTGAATTAAAGGAATTTGCTAAATGATGTTAATTATATTTTTTATAATCCAGCAGTAAAAAAATTCAACCCTATCATGAATAAGTTTTCACGAGGAATCGGAAACGGGAGTATTAATTTTCAGATGGCAGATAAAAACATTTTTTACACTCATGGATATTGACGGTTTATGAACAAATTTGCATTAAAAATTTCTAAAATAATCTTGAGCTTTATCTTAAAAATGAAAATTTGATTCCGCGTGAAAAATTATGCATGATAGGGCTGATGAAATTGGATTTCTTTCTAATAAATTATATATAATATAATACTCTTCTCTTTATTTTAAAATATAATTTATATTATGCATGATCTTTTATTTAAATATTATAAATATAAGTATGCACTAGTTAGTTAAATGTTAAAATTATTTGTGTATATAATTGTATATATATATATAATTTTATAAAAAACCATTTTAAATATTTAAATACAAATATTCTTAACAAATAAATGAATATTTTTAATATAGCCAGCATTTCTGTTTTTATTTGAACGATTTAATGTAATGGTGAGTACAATTTAAAATTGTTATTGGTTTAATCATTTATCGGGTAAGTTGCTTTATACTTCAAAGTATGTGCCTTAGCATTAACAAAGAACTCCGATTGTCCAAGCTTAAGGACTAGAATAACAACTCCCACTCAAATTTTAAGCAATTTAACATTCAAACAGTAACATTCATGTTTTTACTTTTCTTTTAAATAAAGGAAAGGTTGCAAAAAGCTTAGGTGCATTAATAGAACATCTAAAGATATATTTAGGAACCATTTGCATTTTGAATATTAAATTTTAAATTAAAATTTAAATTGTAAAAATCTTAATTTAAACATGCAATCAGAATCAGAAAAAAATGCGACCCATTTTTACAAAGTTTTTCTTCAAGGCGCCAATGGCCAGGTTAATTAATAATTTGTATTATTTTGCAGGGACTGTAGAACCATTTAGGTAGCTCGAAAATTACCTAAATTATTTAGGAAGAACTGTGTTATCGAAACAATTTAGTTAGGGTCACATTTAGATCAGTTCTTACACAGCCTTAATATCGAATTGTGGTAAAATTGAGAAAAGGTTGTTAAACTGAGGTGTGTTTTGTTACATTAAAAGATTAGATTGAAATTCAGGGATAAGATCGCGGAGTCAGCTCCAACTGCCACAGAACAAATTTTCATTTTTCTGATAGGCAATCAAATTTCTGCAGAGATGCCAATCCTCGTAGTAAATAATACTATATAAAGATTCTTGGGACAACATTAGCTGTTCTTTATCATCTGTTTACAAATGAGTATTAAAGTTATTGTCAGTCATTTCTAGGACTGAAAAGGCCGTCTTTTTTTTTATTTTGTATGTATAGATTAAGATTAAAAAACAGAAAAGCGAAGGAAAAGCTTACAAGGCGGCGCAGTTTATTGAATTTATAAAAGGTTATATTTTATAATGTTTAGTACTTTTGTATAAAAAAATTAAATAATATCAGTTTTTGCAAAAAAAAAAAACAAAATAACAGAAATAAAGATGTTTACTAAAGCTGTAATAAATGCACCCGAAATGCATGACGATATGAGCACACTTTTTCTTTGAAACATATTAGAATTATTATTTAATGCAACAATTGGCCAATTTGCTTGTCAGCTGTTCGCCATCGGTAGTCAACAGATGGTTATCTTTCCACACCGCAACTCCATTCGCGTTCGTGTGCAAATCAGCAGACAATTTTTCCCAAATCTAAAACAACACAAAAATTCTTTAGAAAATTCTTATAAAAAACGTAAGATCTATATACCTTCTTCTTTGGATTTAGCTGCTCATCGGGTTGACCACTGTAACCCTCAAAGGCCAAACGACTGCCTGGTGCAGCTGTTGCTGGAACAATAATAGGCTCCACGACTGTATGATCAGCGCTAATTTTTTAATTCAATACATTTTAATAAGAATAAATAAAATATATTAAAGCTAAGAAAGTATACCCACTTTGAGGTGCACAAGACCATGCCTTCGGAAACTATACCACGCATTTTTGACGGCTTGAGATTGCACAACACTGCCACCAGACGCTGTTGCATATCATCGATGGTAACAAATTTGACCAAGCCACTAATGATAGTACGCGGCTGCGCCTCAGCCAAATCAATTTTGAGTACATACAATGTATCGGCATCAGGGTGCTGCGCTACTTCAACAACCTTGCCCACACGTATGTCCAAACGTTGTGGTCCATCCTCTTCGGATACTGCCGCAACAGCTGCTGCTGCTGTGCCATTTTTAACTTTGGCTGGTGGTGGATAAGCAGCAGCACTTAGTTTTCTATTGGAAGATATAAAAATTATTATTACTATATGTTTTTAAACAGGCTAGTTCCATTAAATACTCACTGCAATTCAGGACTTTCAAACGTTTTTCTAATAGGCGCCAAGAGTTTATTGATGTACTTCTCCACAGTTGCTTTCAGATCACCAGGATGGAGCTTACACTCAGCAAAATATTGTTCCAAATCAGCATATTGAGTAAAGATCATATCGCCACCATTTTCAGGCGCACGGTTGATCTCGAAACCTATTGGAGTAAGTATTGAATACCATTAAGAGAAGGCATTTCTAAGCCAAAACTTTATGTGTTACACACCCTCTCCCTCCTTGAAAAGCGAAAATAAAACGTGCTTGACAAATGATAGCAGTCCATTATCAGCCACATTGCCGGGCTCACAGAAGGCCTTCTTCAGCTTCTTCTTAACATTAGCCGGCGAATCAAGCAGATCAATTTTCGAATCTTCTTCTGATGAAGACATCTTGCCACCAGCCAAGCCAGGCACTAGAAAATTTTTAATGTATACAGAAATGTTTAAACTTTAATAACATTATGCAAAAATCATTATTTACAGGGAAAAGCTTATTAGCCTTCTTTTGTAAAACGAAAGCAGTCACTTGCGTTCAGAATTTTTTATCTGGCAATATATTCTAAAGGAACAAGTCAGAGAGAGAGAGAATTTATTCTATTTCCTATGGAAATGGAATTGCCAGACAAAAACTCCATGTGAGGTAATTGCGTGCGTTTTACAAAATAAGGCCATAGGATTCAGAATTTAATTGATGTTTAACCGGTTTACCCATAGGATTCATGAAATGAATTCGTTTTTCATAGCCCAGCTGTGGCAAATACTTTTCGGAGAAAGTGAATATTTTTCGTTGATCTACTCCACCAAATTGTGCATCGACTTTTAGATACTCTTCGTCCAGAGCTTGTAAGCCTGGATAGAGCAGACCCGAGAGCAGAGGATATTCAACTTGTTTTACCACCTCGGCACCTGCCTTCTTTGCATCGTGCTGTGTTACCACAGATGTTAGCTTATACACATCTAGCGTATAATCTTTGCTCAATTGATAATCGGTGCCTTTGACAAAATTCAGCTTGTCCAGTGGCACTCCAATTGAACTTAGCATTGCTTTGATAACCGCCTCGTAGTACTGTGTGCGTAGCTGTAAGAGCGTCCAAGGAGCTTTCATATTGTCCAAGTAGGCATGCAGGTCAGCAAAGAGAATCGTCACCTAAATGTAGAAATATTTTTAATGCATGATTCTTTCATAATGATGACTCATGTGATTGCTTACCTCGCAGCCTGCTTTTAGAAAATCGGCTATCTTCGACATGGGCACAAAGTAGGCCACATGTGGCTTTCCAGTTGTGGCCGTACCCCAGTATATCTTAAGATCACGTTCCTTCAAAATAATGTTGAGTTTGTCGTCACCGAGCACCTCCTGGAGATTTCGGGTAATTAGTTGTTTCTTCAGTTCTGGTGTTAAATTTGCCATTTTGCCGCTTTATTTTTTTTATTTATGAAAACTTTCTTGAATATTTAATAGTTTTCACAAAAAGCGGTGTTGATTACAAAATTTGCAAAGAAACGTGCAACGCGTTGTTAGGAATTTTGCAAGGCAGTGCAGCAAGAAATAGAAGGCAGAACGTCATCAATTATTTGACAGCACAGCTGTTGGCATGACACATTCACAATGATAATTAAATTTTTGTTCACAAAGAGTAGGGGAAAGTAAGTATTTTCAGTACTTTTTCATAAAATTTTTTTAACTGGAAATAAGTGTTCCATAGGCTGGACAGATATATATATTAATAATAAGGATATTCATGCAAAGTGGTAATATTATAATTTGAACAATTAGTTATTTTTATCAGCAGGTTGTAAGAACAGCTCTTAAAGTCGATTGTTCATTTGCAGTATATATGTCAGCTGTAATATATTTTCATATGCTGCATATGTTGCCAATAGGATTTTAGGTTGTAATTTTCAATAAAATAATTGTTACTTTTGCTCCAATTCGCAAAATTTTTACTTCTCTCATTGCTTTTTTGTCGGCTTCTGATAAGAAATTAATTAACAGCTGATTGATCATATGAGTTTGCCACCTCGTTTGCTCACCTAAATCGAAGAGCAAATATATCTGGTTTGTGCAAAGGCTTATCCATACAAATTTGACAGTTCATTTATAAGGCTGATAAATTTATACAATTTATACCACTTATAAAGATATTGCCCATTTTCATTAATACTAGGGTGGGGCGATTTGAACATCTTAATGGGCGCTTCGCATTTCTGATTCTTGGGATTGTACTGAGGAAAAAAGTCCACTAGACCATACCATAGAAAAAAAAGTCCACTAGACACTACGTCTACGGTGAAAATCAAGCTTCCAGATTTTGACTTGCAGTTTTTTCTCAGACTTTTGCCACGTTTTTTTTTATATTTTGGCCTATAACAGCCAAACCATTGAGATTTTCGATACAATACTAAGACAAATATCTCAATGATTTGGCTCTTATAGGCCAAAATATCAAAAAAAAAAGTGACAAAAGTCTTAGAAAAAACTGCAAGTCAAAATCTGCCAATTTCAATGAGTTTTATAAGTAGTATGTGTGACCATGGTAGATTATATAACCAGGTAGATTCAATTCGGAGAGCAAAAAACGAGAGAGCAAAACATTGGAATAGCTGTAATGTCACTATTGACAATTTATTTTTATTCGTTCAGCCATAGGGATGTATAATTTAGTTATAACCGTATAAATTAATTGAGTACACAGATTTTATGCATGAACATGTAAAAAAACTAAACAAAAATCCAAATGAAGCAAATGAAAGTTTACTTGTAATATAATTTTTCGATTGTATAGCAACCAATTTATTTGTGTAGATATGTACGGCGGCTTTTAACTGTCATAATATATCTTGACAAGTGAAATTGCTGTTGAAAAACATAAAATTTATTTAATGAAATCGACGATTGTTTGCTAATTTTATCGTGCTGGAACGGAAGCTAACAATTGATGAATTGTTTTCGAATTATCGCGACTGGAAGAAGTTATAAGCAGTCCAGAAAAGCCATTGTCAAACCTGCATTGTCGATAAACATTTGCAGTTACCGCAATTTAAATACTCAAGCTGAACTGCTAGGGAGTACATGCTATTAACGTTGAAGTCCACCGAAATGAAATCGGATGTGCTAAAATCAAGAAACAATCTTGAAATAATTCAGCCCTATTCCAGAATTCGTCGTAAAGAATTTCCGAACGTAAAGCTACGCTACGAGTACAACAAATTTGCTATTCCACATTCCGAACGAAACTTCTCCTTTTCGAATTTAATTTTGGGGATGCGAAAACAACTTATTTCAACAGCAGACAAATAAATAAAATTAAAAAACTTAAGTGTTTTTTATAAACATTGTATTTTTAGCTGTGATTTTTAATGGTTTTCATTGCAATTGCAATTTTCGCACAACAAAAGGATGATTTCTCACAAAGAGAATCTATGAAAATTCATCGAGGAATATTGCGAGATTCCATCATCCCTTTGGAAATAGATTACGAGTGTAGGAAATGAAATTAATATATTTTAACTTATATATTCACAGGTTTTAAAAAAATAATTCACTATACCTTCACTTACCAAGAATTAATTATTTATAATTTTTATTTTGCGGCTTAGTTCTATAAAAATTCAATTGTTTTGTTTTTGTCGTAAACAAATCCGTCAAGGGAAAGCTTTCGTGAAAAAATCTGAAAAACAGCTGTCAAAAGTTGATGCGTTCGGATTGTGGAATAGCAATACTACAAATGTCCGAATACGATGTAATGATTCGGATTGCAGAATACGATATTACGAATCCGAATGAAAATTTACGCTATTGCGAATTCTGGAATAGGGCTGAATTATGTGTACTGTGTTGCAAGTAACTGTGCTCTGTGTAATTTTCAAATTCCAATGTTGAAAATGTAATTAATAGCTGCGTTCCTTTCGCCTTAATATAATCGCGATAACATATTATCTCAAAGGCAAAAAATGTAAGAAAAACGACTCGTAGATGGCGCTACCGTTGCAGTCAATATTAAATTCAAACAAGCAATCATGATACAAGAACTATTAGGTGTCATGAGAAAGTGTGTCGTTCAAAACTGTTGTGAACTATTATGGTAGCGATACCTTAGTGAACGATGTTTTTCTCTGAATGTGTTTTACTCTAAACGTGAAAAAAATTTTACTTTATTTAATATAATTATAAATATTATGCAATTATATAAATAATTGAAGTGCAATTGTTGGCTCCGCTGAATGCGTCCCATGTGTGTGACACACGTGGTTTGTTTTGTTTTCTTTTGTTTAACATTCGATGGTCGCAGCTCGTGAGAAAATAGTAGCTGTCTTGGCTACCTAATAGTCATTGTACCAAACAAACAAATCATTAAAAAAATTAAATGACAGCTCATAAAAATATACAGGTGCGGAACCTGTGTTTCAAATTTTTTAAAGGCTATATCACAATTTTATATGGATAGCAAAAATAATCCTATTTGTTATTGGATTATTTTTTTGTTTTTGCTTTGCATGTTAAAAAAAACAAGGTTTATTTTGAAGCGAATGCAACGCAGCTAATAATTAGCTGGGACTTTGAAAAAATGAATTGAATTAATTAAAAACCTTTGCATTTATTTTACATAAAATTTTATCCAATAAGAAAGTAAAAATTGATAAAATTTTCAAAACAGCTCATTTTGACATTATACATTATAACTATGCCGTTGTTATTGTTTTGTTGTCGGAGAGAGCGTATATCTAGTGCATCTACTTGGTTATTCTGCCATGTGTGTGACCAACTTGAAATAAAAATCTTTACGTGTGTCTACAACATAAGCTGCATAAGTGTGACATTTCATTACGTATGTAAATTGTGAATAGTTTTATTATGAAGAAGAAAAATTCAGAGGCATGTCAGCAACAGCTGTTCGGCGGTCTAAATTTAAGTGATGGCATTATAAATGCTGAGCAAACTGGCTAAATAAAGAAAATTATTTAACAAGCCATGTTTCAAAGCGTGTTAATAAAATCGTCCGTACTGCGGAAAAGCAGGCATTTTACTATATTACAGCGCTTTGCTAGCAGTCAAAGTGGCGAACCTCAAGAAGTGCGTGTACGATTTGCACCCAGTCCCACCGGTAAGTTTGAATTGAAAAAACCAAAATCCTAACTACAGTCATTATAACCTAAGGACACCTGCATCTGGGAGGACTACGCACTGCTCTTTATAACTTTCTGTATGCCAAAAATATGAAAGGAAAATTTATACTAAGAATTGAGGATACCGATCAGACGCGTTTAGTGCCAGGTGCCACAGAAAGTCTCATAGAAGACTTGCTTTGGTCAGGCATAGAAATAGACGAGGGTCCAGGTTGCTTTGGTGGACATTATGGTCCCTATGTACAAAGCGAACGCACTGACATCTATGCGTATGTTGCGGTAAAATTATTATTTGAACATTGCCCATTTTAACCTTTCTACTGTAGTCGAGCGGTGCAACAGTTGCTGGCTAATGGTACGGCTTATCGTTGTTTTTGTACCGAACGCAGAATCGAGTTGTTGCGCAAAGAGGCATTGCGTACGCGTCAGGTGCCGCGATATGACAACAATTGTCGTCATTTGACAACAGAAGAAAACGATGAATTCCTGCAGCAAAAAGCTCCCTTTTGCATACGTTTTAAACTAACCGAGCACACAGAGCCGCTGAACGATTTAATCTATGGACAGGTTAAGCATAACGTTAGCGACAATGAAGGTGATCCGGTGATTATGAAATCCGATCAGTTTCCCACTTATCACTTTGCCAATGTCGTTGATGATCATATGATGCGTGTAACTCATGTCTTTAGAGGCGTCGAATGGCAAATATCGACAACAAAACATTTGCTGCTCTACAAGTGGGTGAAATTTTTTTTGAGTTATTATAACACTAGTTTACACAGATACTAGCTGTGATCTCTTTGTAGAGCATTCGGCTGGCAGGCACCTGAATATGGGCATCTACCATTACTTGTCAACTCGGATGGCACTAAGTTGAGCAAACGTCAAGGCGATATTGGCATCAAAAGTTTTAGGTACGATATTGGCATCAAAAGTTTTCATGAAAATGGATGAGAAAAAAAATCAAAGTTTTTTCTTTGTTTAGAGATAAGGGCTACTTTGCCGATGCCGTGGTGAACTATGTCATGTCTGCCGGTGGTGGCTTTGAAAGAGAACAACAATCACAAAAACCCAAAATCTACAGCATGCTGGATTTGGCACAAGAGGTAGGTCATACAATACACACAGACTATTTAAATATAAACAAATCAATTCCGTCTCTTTAGTTTAACATTGAAAAGGTAAACTCACATCCCAGCCGACTAAATCCTCTCTTGCTAAATGATTTTAATCGTTTAAAAATAGTTGATTTATTAAGCAAACCCGACACAGCAAAGGAATTAGTAAAAAGTGTGCAAATACTCATTAAGGCAGCTTATCCCGAAAAGTATTAATTGCAAAATATATAACGCGTGAAAATTTTACTTTATAATCTTACAATAGCACAAATTTAGATCTTAACCAGCGGCACATATTGAACATTCTTAAATGGTCAGCATTGCGTATAACAGTTTTGAATGATCTGCTCTCCAAAAACTTGAGTTTTCTATGGGTTAAATCAAGCGGTGCTAACTTAGATGTCTTAACAACGGGTATTATGTGTTCATACAACTCTAATGATCGATACATTTAATTTCATTTTTTGTTTTTTTTTTTTTTAGCTCAAGCAAAACAGTTAATTGCTTGCTTACAAACAGTTGAATTTTCAAAAGAGAACATTAATGCTACTTTAAAGCAGTTTGCTGGTAAGGAGAACATGAAGTTTGCTCCATTTATGATGACCTTGCGAGCAATGTTGAGCGGGCTAAAGGTTTGTAGCTGCCAAAAAAAAATTCAACTTATTTTTATGTATAAAATTCTGAATACAGGTTGGACCAGGTGTGGCAGAAATGATGGAAATTTTGGGTAAAGATGTAGTTATAGAACGCCTGAGCACCGGCATAGACTCTCCAGAGAGTCAAAAGCTGAGTGAAGCAGCGTAGCAAATACTTTAAGCAGTAGTTTTTACTTTTTCTCTAATCATTTAATGCCTTTAATCATTTAATCAGCTTTAGATTCTAACGAATTAAGAGCAGTCCACATAAATTAGGATAAAATAAAATATATATTCAAACGACTTTGTTCAATCAATGCTTATTTAAATATCGCAGCCGGATTTTGAGTTCGCTATACACTTAATTTTTTTTAACAGATTTTGAGGTATTTTTAACATAATTATATTAAAAAATTTTTTACACATTTTGAAATATTTTTAACACATCCGATTGTGTATGAAATTTTTTATTTTTTAAAATATTTTTAACACATTCGATTGTGAAAATGTTTAATTTTTTTGGATATTTTTCACACATATTAAATAAACACATTTTTACACAACGTGTTTTAATATTTCAAGAGCACAAACACACAAACAATGTTCGACGAAAATAAATTTTCTCGTTTTAAATACAAAAACAAGAAGACTACACCTTATTTATTTCGATTTTGAGTTTTTAAATGTTTAATAATAAAAAATATATAGAAAAATGTAAAAGTGTTATAAAAATTGTATAGATTGCAACTGAAAGTTTTCTATATGACCTTGTTATTTATTATGTTAGTTTTCTATGATTTAAATATAAATTCTAAATGTTTGATAGTTTAAATCATACTTGATTTTAAATACAAATTCTAGTTGTTTGATAGTTTAAAATCGTTTATTGAGCTTTAGTTCAGGTTAGAACAATTTCTTGCTCTAACGAATTTTTTCAAAGAAACAACAACCTTTTTCAATATGAAAAGGAAAACATCACTAGCAAAGTCATGTGTAATTGAACATTTGGTTGTGAAAATAGCCACCTTTCAGTTAGAACACTAGCTTCTGGCGAAGCAAAAACTCGTTTCATTTCTATGGTGCATTTCGACAAACAATCGAACACCAATGAATATTGAAATAAATGAAGAAGCAACTAGAACAGATGGCAACCCTTGATAGAGTTGATGGCGGTGATCTAAAATGGCCACTGCTTTGAAGTGTCATATGATTAGCAGCCATACAATTCATGAGAATGAATTAGAGGATCTGTACATTCATATGCTAGTTTAAACAGTGTGTTGATCACAGCTTAATGATGAGGAATATGTAGCGATTTCCGAAACAGACTGTCTAGTCAGCTAAGTGATTGACTCTATACAGAGTTGTTGTTGTTGTTGTTGTTGTTGCCTTCTTGAAAACTCACTTGATCTAAAGCTCATATTCTTAATTCATCACTAGCTGATTTTATTGCAATTTCGGCCCTGCTACAGGCTTTATCAGAAATCTTTGTGATGCCGACGGGAATCGAACCCGGGCCGTGACTTGATTTTAAACTATCAAACAACTAAATTTTGTATTTAAAATCAAGTATGATTTCAACTATCAAACATTTATAATTTGTATTTAAATCATAGAAAATCAACATATTGTATAGATTTTCTTATGTTTCATGCGAAATACATGCCAGGGAAACTTTATCCGCTAGTTTTTTGCATAACACTCTTCAAAAACTACCAGCCCAATTCTGAATGATTTTTCTCGGCAATTGGAAAAGGCAGTTTTAATTTTTAAGACGGCAGATAAAGATTTAAAATTTTCTTTTTATTTACACTTATTAAAAATGTCCAGAATATTTTTTAACTTTATATTAAAAAAAAAACTCCCTTTTCCGATTCCCCGGGAAAAATCATTCAGCATTGCGCTGTACACGTTGATTAAATAAAATAAATTCATTTTTAAAGTTAAATGCACACTAAAAAATTTCAAAAATAAATTCACACCGGTGAGCGGATATTTACATTTCCTACACCGAACGGTGTTAATTTACACCGCTTACTCGGTGTGAAATGACAAACTTATCCGATCGGTGTGAAATTAGAAAGGCAAAGAAGAAGAGCAATATTGAAATCACATTCTCATTGATAAACAAATTAAAAATTTAAATTTCCCAATTTTATTTGTTCATTTTAATTTTGTAAATCTTGATAAAAGATTCAAACTTTATTTTTGACACCACGAAATAGAGCCCAAAAATTAAATAAGCCCCAAAAAATGTCTACATTTTTGGGTGTTACTTCATATGAAGTAACTCCCAATTTTTGGGGACAATTTCATTATTTTTGGGAAATATTTAATTTTTATCTTTGGTTCTTATTCCATTATGAAATAAAGCCCAATGAAATAAGCCCCAATCAAAGTTTTTTGCGGCTTATTTCGTTTGACAATTAATAAATTTAATGACAAATAAAAATTGTAAAAAACATCCGAATTCGAATAGTTGAAAATTACACCGTTCGGTGTTAAATAAAATTATCATTTTGTGTATTATAAATAAACACCTAACAGGGTACAAAACAAACATCCTATCTGATGTTTACTTTTTTACACCGATCGGTGTGAAAAAAATATGCTCTTTCGGATATAAAATTCTGGCACTTTGACACGGTGTTTTTTAACACCGAACGGTGTAGGACTCCCTGGAACACCGATCGGTGTAAAAATTCTATACAAATTTTTAAGTGTGTGTGTATAAAATAAACGAACGGAAGTATTTTGTACACATGTGTTTTTAAAATTAAAAAACTTTAAATATATTTAAATTTTTTAGAAATCTTGGAAAAAATATCTTGAAAACAAATATTTTAAAAAAATATTGAAATCTAAAATTTGCGCGACCGAATAAATGTATTATAATACCTAAATATGACATAATTTCGAAAAGTGTTATGAAAAAAATTTGATTTCTGTCAAACTCACCCATTTTGATATTTTTGCTTTCTCATTGCATTCTCATCAATTGCAGATTTTGTATGAGCTGTCAACTTCCTTTTGACAGTTTCGGTCACCGACTTTCCGTCCTAACACTACCTTGTCTAGTTCTACTATGCAACCGATGAGAATACGACAAGAAAGCAAAAGTAGGCAAGAACAGCAAAATGGTTGAATTTGACAGTTATGGTCACTGAGCAAGAGAGAACATTCAGCGTTAACACTACCTTGTCAAGTCTAATATGAAACGTACAAGCGATCATGAATGACATTCGTGCTCAAATGCTCTCTTTTCAGGTTCGCGTCTGTGTCCTTTCGTCTATGAACAGTCAACCACCGAAATTTTTGTGCAAAACATTGGCGTAGGCAGTGATACCAATTTATTTTCAACCAATTTCATACCAATTCTCTTGGATCCTTTATTGTATGAGTACATTAATAAATATGTATATATATTTTTACATTCAAATAGGAGAAGACATATCTATTTTATCAATTGATGTAGTTAGATAATTTTAATAACTTAAAATACATTCAGATATTCAGAATAAGATAAAGAAAATGTTTGTTAACAACACCAATATT
Source organism: Dichetophora obliterata (assembly GCA_963920525.1). Classification (NCBI taxonomy): domain Eukaryota; kingdom Metazoa; phylum Arthropoda; class Insecta; order Diptera; family Sciomyzidae; genus Dichetophora; species Dichetophora obliterata. Next base: position 191,668,525 of record OY986438.1, read on the forward strand.
TTTTATGATTTTGATACTTGGTATAAAAAACTAGGTTGCATTGACAATTGCTTATTTTCTCTTCTACAAGTTAACTTTCTCCCGTCAAAACAGCTGTGAAACGAAGTGAAAATTAAAAAAATTGCCAAAAAAAAAACATTACAAAAATTTAATGGTCGCATTCAGCGGAATCAACAGTTGGCAACTGCTGTGCTGTTAAATGAATTAACACAGAAAAAACGCTGCAAATTTGAGTGTGAAACCTTTGCAATTAAGTTTCCACAATTTAATAATTAAACTAAATAACTTACAACTTAGTTAAATCTTTGCAGTTACTTTTGTTAACAATTTTAGCTACAGGCTCAAAATTTTCTGGCAGCAACAGCCTTGACTCCGCTAAATGCGGCCATTTAGAATTGTGAGCGCTGTCTTTGTGAGTATATTTTTTGATAGGAGATGGTTAACAGAACAACTGTTAATGCTACCTGGATAATTCTGCCATGATTTTGATATTTCTCTGGTTCTGCCTCTTTGTTCATTCACTCAACTATTTACTATTTCATTAACGTCAATTTTCAAGCTTTCTGCAGAGTTTGAGGAATAAATATTTTGAATTAATAATTAATACATTAATTTTTGTTTATGCTTAAGTGCATTTTGCATTTTTAAAATATTTGGTTTTTTATAAGCATTCAATCAATAACTGCTTAGCTAAAATCACGATTGGATAAAACAATAGGAGCTATCAAACTCCAACCGTAAATTAGGACACCCATCCAGCTGGATATTATCTTAATCCACATGGAAGCAGCATTTGCATTAAAAAGTTCAATGTCGGAATTTGGTCTAAATTATAAAAAGCAATGAAATATTAACTATCTACTTAAAAATAATTGAAGGTGAATACTAACTTGTACCAGTTGGTAAGTGTCATCATTACATAAAGCGAGGCGCATACAAAAACAATGTGAAACATTGACCATGAGTATGTGACGCCTTCAGTTTCAGTGTCGCCATTAGATTTTTCGCCGCCAGTCCCGGATTCTGTATCTGATAGAGCGGCTGTTAAGACTGCATTAGTAGTATTTTGATAGATTGAAAATTTTACAGAAAAAAATAATTGTTTAAATTATAGTGTCCACCACAGCAGCAAAACAAAGCAGGGAGTTCAATTATATACACATAAGAAAAAAGTAAAGTTAAGGGGAAAAGTAAAAAATTTATATTAGGAAAGAATAAAAAAGATGAAGTATCAATAAAAAATTTTAACATAGTGTAACGGACAAAACTGTTCACGAAAGTAATGAAATTAACTTTTTTTGAAATTTGGTTCTATGTAATGTACGTTTGGCAACCCTTTTCGTTTTTTAACGATCATGTTGTACAGGCATGTTCTGCATACCACTTCCGAGTGAAAGTGAAAATAAATCATAATTAAATTCGATATTTGGTGTTCTACATAACACTTTTTCGTTTTGCATTTATTTAATTTATTAATATAATCAATTGTATTTACGAAAGAAGTTATATTTAGAACACCAAATATCGAATTCAATTATGATTTATTTTAACTTCCACTCGGAAGTGGAATGCAGAACATGCCTGATATATTTACTATGGCAAACTTTTTTAAAGTAACGGTTCTTTTCCATATTTTAAGCAAGTTAAAAGAAAACACGAGTTTGTGCACAGTTTTGTCCAAAAGAAGACTTCTTAACAATTCAAAGATATTTTGGGGACTATTCTTACACAAATTAAGTGAAATTCTTAAAATTTGCTTATGTGTTTAAACAAAAAAATAAAGAAAACTATCAATTATCGAAACCTTTGGACATGGGAGAAGCAAAAAACTCTGTTTTGAAAACTCGGTATTAAAGGATGATGTAAAAAATAAAACATCTTATAGACAAATTGGAAGACAATATAACATATCACTTAAATTTATCAATAAAAAAGTAGTCGAATGTGATTGCTCCAAGGAAATGTGGTGGTAGGACATAAAGCTATATCCAGGCGTAGCTTTATGCACTTAACCAGACGTTTATTAGTCACTCGGGCTACAAATACTGCAGTGGAGACCAATAAGGTTGTTAAACAGGAACACAGAGTTGAGGTCAATGACAAACCATCCACAGGAGCCTAAAAAAATGTGGACTTTGTCCTAGAACAAAAGTGAAGAATCCCCTTTGGAATAATAAGAACCGAAAGAAAAGATATAAATTAAAAAAGTCTACGAATTATATAATACTTTGGAAGACTCGTATTCCCTTTGTTTGAATATATTTGAGGCAGAACAGGGGCATGATAATGTCTTAGTGCCGGATAACGATCCGAAGCACGTGGCTAAAAGAAGAAAGAGGTGGTTTCAGGAAAATGGGATTAAGCTTCCTGATTGGCCTGCACTGTCCCCTGATATGAACTCTATCGAACAAATTTTGGTCATCCAAAAAAGTAAAATATTCACATAAAACAATTCTCCAAAGGATGTGAATTCCTGACACCTTGGAAAATTATGTAAAGAGTATGCCGAAGTACACAAACCCTAAAAAAATCACGAAGTGGTCATACAAAATAATACACGATGGAAAACATTAGCTTATTCTATCCGAAAAAGCGCTCAGGTAGCGAAGTAACATGTTGGAGAATTTTCGGGGTGAATGGTATACGCTCACAGAATATGTTTCTTGAGCTGTCACAATTTACATAGCGAAAATATTTTATGCCTGAGTGCTTTTTCCAAAAAAAAATGTGGCCAATATTAGCCAGCAGACGGACATCATTTTCACACTATTAATATATATAAAAAAATTCCGTTCTGTCATGAAAAATAGATATTTTGGTAATTTCTTATTTTTCATTCGTTGCTAGATTAATAACGGTTCTATTTATGTTCTCTTATTTTGAATAAATTAAAGAGATAATAAAAGTTAAACCTTTTTGGGTATTTTTAGAAATTCGTGAACAGTTTTGTCGGTGACTGTATAATAGAATCCAGTAAAAGTGAAAGAACAGTAGAGAGTATTCAGTGGTTTGTTTAATGTGTCGTGGATGAGTGCGATGAAAAAAAAATAAAAGCGCTGCATGCATAAATCAATTGATTATTAAGCACCAGAATTTCAAAAATGTAAAACATATTTTAAGCTAAAAGCAAATTTAATGAGTAGTTTTAAGTCGCTTTTCCATGTTGATGTGTTGTGAGAATTCAAGACATAAATTTATGTTTTTTACTTGAATGAACACTTACCCCGTTTTTCACCATCATTGTTGATCTTAGAAACCTCTACAGCTGAACTAATACAGTTGTACAAAATGCAAAGCAGCCAAACAATCAAGCCAATTATATTTGTAGTGTCGAAGGTGACTTTAGAGTGTTGTGAAGCGTATGCAGTTGAAGCATTGTGACCCTCAATTTGACCAAACATGCCCGGATTGCATTCTCTTTCTAAATTAAAAAATAATACATTTGTTAATGAAACAAACCTGAATAAGGCTTGCCTGGATTATTAGCGACTGCAGACCAGGTCAAATAAATTGTATAAAGAGTAACCAAAGAGCTTTGCAGCAGGCCAGAGTGCGGCAACTTATCTTGTACTGCCGGCAGCACAGACAAGACGCTTACAAGAAGACAAATGATTAGGTTAAATGAAATAAAGAACTTGTTTAGACCGCATCCATGAGACTGTAGCAGAAGAAAAGAAGTAACAAAAAAGTTTTACTAATTTTCAAATTCCAACCAATCCAACTTACATTAGTGAAGTAGATAAATAGCAATGAAATGCCCACAATGGATAAAACATAGCTCACGAGGGTCACAAAAATCAGAGCATAATAGTAACCACGATTGTTATCAGCATTTTCTGTGAAATAAATTTTAACATTATATTTCTATATAATAAGATTATGCCAATTATTTTACCTATCCAATTTTCCGCGACCGTGTGTGCAAAGTCCACTATAATCACCAATTGCACCAAAATGAAAGCCAAACCACCAAATAGCCCAACCCACATCATAGCGGGTCCAAAAGAACCATCCGGTATGAAAATGGCGCCTATGGCAGCACCGAAGCATATTATAAACTTAAGACCCCAAAATTCATTTTGTATGTGCGAGCGCGGATCTCGAGAACTCTTTACGCCCAACATAATCAAAGCCATTAGAGCAAAAAAGCAAGCAAGTCCAAAACAAACTCGATACACTGCCATGTAGCCCAACGCATATTCACAATCAAACTGTAGGCTGCTCCCAGAGAAGGTGCTCAATGCCGTAGAGCTGACAGTCGAAGTAGAGTTAATACAGAAGGGTAACTTTTTCAAAGTACCCTGTAAACCGGGCGAAAGTGCAATAGCGCCTAAAATTGTACCAACCAACAGCATGAGTGCGTACATAAAGCGCGATGATGTGGAATTTTTACAAGATGGACAAGCGCTGCAGCACATACTGGCTGCTGTGCCAGTGCAGCACAATGCGCACTAAGAACAAAAAAAATCAAATTATTATTCAAAGCTGTAGGTAGTCATAAAATATTAATCTTAATTAAATTATATAGCACTCAAGTGGCGAGTGTTATTGATTTTTTTTCCGAACAAAGAAATCCTTTATTGTTGTTGGTGTGAGTCAACATATTGTTGGGAAATAACTCGATTTCTTTTACCTGCGCTGCGGAACAAAGTCCTAGTACTGCTCCCATTCTTTTTTAATGCTTTTTAAATGTTTTTAAGCTTTTTATGGTTTTATGTGCACTACAATTTACAAATTCGTTTTTGCGTCTAAAATTTTCTGATAACTAACAATAGAACAATAAAAACATATGTAAATATTTGATGTGTTGCCACACTGTTTTGCCTGAAAATATGTAAAAGGTTTTATTTAAAGTGTCTGCTTACACTGACCGCAATAAAAAATTGAAAAGTTGCAAGCCACTTCAATTTTACTGTGCGTTTAGACCGCCTGAACGAACGAAAGAAACCTCGTTCGTTCGCTCGGTTTAAACACTTTGCCCGAACGAACAGTGTTCGCTATAAATTTATCGCGAACAATGTTTGCCCGGTGTAAACAGTAAATTAGGGCGAACGAACGAAGATTCCTTCGTTCGCTCTGATCGAACAAGCTTCGATCTTTTTGGGCGAATCCGGTGTTGCGCTGTGTTTAAAAACAGAAAAGTAGCAAAGAGGAGTAGCTTTAGAGAATAATTTATGAAAAGTACTAAATATGTAGTAATTAAGTTTTATGTTTTTTAAAGTGATCTGTTGACTTTCGCTGCAATATGATTGTGTTGTGTAGAGGGCCAAATTAAGTTTTTAAGCGGAAAACCCTATATTTTATTTATTTAAGGCGACTGTTTATTTGAGGTAATTTTTTTTTTAAATAACTATATAACTTTTAATGAAAATTTTGAGTTTATGGATAGCAAATAATATTTAATATAGCATGAGTCCGCAATAGAGGTCGTTCAAATAAAATAAAAAAAATATTTTAGGTTCTGCTGAAACTTTTTGAGTTTTTAATCGAAGATTTTAGAAAAATATGGATATTAACCAAAATGGTAGTTGAAATTTCGATTTGTGACTAAAAGCAATTCTTTAAAGTTATAACATAAAAAGGATTTCTCTAAAATAAAAATCGAATGACTGAAAGTATCAATTGTATTTGCTTAATAAGTGCATACAATTTGGGAACAATTTTTATTTAATTGACTTAAAATTTACGAAATTTATTGACACACGAAAAATGTGAAAACATTTAATTTCTGTTCGTCGAAAAGTTTAATGGGCCCTTAAGTTAAACACACGTCTTTTCTATAATAACTAATACGAGTAATATATTGTTATGGAGTGGCAAACCATTTGTTGTTGAGAAACGAAGTATAAGTTTTAGTACTAATATAAAAATAAGGAGTTATCAACCCTGCATTTATTGATGTTCGGCCAAATGCACAAATTGCTGTTTACACCGCCTGAACGAACAAGATGGCGGCCAATGTTTGTTCGCGATTGATGTTCGTGCGGTCTAAACAGTACTTCGAACGAAGAATTTATTGCAATAAATTGTTCGCGATAAATTTTTCGTTCGTTCAGGCGGTCTAAACCCACAGTTAGACCGCACGAACATCAATCGCGAACAAACATTGGCCGCCATCTTGTTCGTTCAGGCGGTGTAAACAGCAATTTGTGCATTTGGCCGAACATCAATAAATGCAGGGTTGATAACTCCTTATTTTTATATTAGTACTAAAACTTATACTCCGTTTCTCAACAACATATGGTTTGCCACTCCATAACAATATATTACTCATATTAGTTATTATAGAAGAGACGTGTATTTAACTTAAGGGCCCATTTAAGTTTTTCGACGAACAAAAATTAAATGTTATCACATTTTTCGTGTGTCAATAAATTTCGTAAATTTTAAGTCAATTAAATAAAAATTGTTCCCAAATTGTATGCACTTATTAAGCAAATACAATTGATACTTTCAGTCCTCCGATTTTTATTTTAGAGAAATCCTTTTTATGTTATAACTTTAAAGAATTGCTTTTAGTCACAAATCGAATTTTCAACTACCATTTTGGTTAATATTCACATTTTTCTAAAATCTTCGATTAAAAACTCAAAAAGTTTCAGCAGATCCTAAAATATTTTTTTATTTTATTTGAACGAACTTCCATAAACTCAAAATTTTCATTAAAAGTTATATAGTTATTTAAAAAAAAAGTTACCTCAAATAAACAGTCGCCTCAAATAAATAAATTATAGGGTTTTCCGCTTAAAAACTTAATTTGGCCCTTTACACAACACAATTATATTGCAGCGAAAACTAACAGAACACTTTAAAAAACATAAATTACTACATATTTTAGTACTTTTCATAAATGATTCTCTTAAGCTACTCCTATTTGCTACTTTTCTGTTTTTAAACACAGCGCAACACCGGATTCGCCCAAAAAGATCGAAGCTTGTTCGATCAGAGCGAACGAAGGAATCTTCGTTCGTTCGCCCTAATTTACTGTTTACACCGGGCAAACATTGTTCGCGATAAATTTATAGCGAACACTGTTCGTTCGGGCAAAGTGTTTAAACCGAGCGAACGAACGAGGTTTCTTTCGTTCGTTCAGGCGGTCTAAACGCACAGTAAAGGCCCAGTTATAATAGACGTAATGTAAAGTAACGTAATGTTGTCAACTGTCATCGTGACGGGACGTAATGTAAGAAAACGTTGTAGCAATTATAATAGGCAGTAGCCAGGCAGTTGTTTGTCGTAAATAATTGCACGTTCCTGTACAAATACAATTAAATCTTCGTCATGCATAGCTGTGGATACATAAAACTATCACATTAATAACGAAAACTCAACAAAAAGCGTAGTTCAACAATATAAAATAGCGCAATAATCGAATCTAACCTCAATGTTTAGTTGTTCTTTGAACAGACGTAATGTAAAGTAACGTAGAAATCGAAATCCAACGGATCTTTACGTCCCGTTACATTACGTTACTTCTATTATAATCACTTGTATAAGAATAGTATTGATTGAAACAGTAAGTGACAGAACACACTGCTGCAGTGACATTTCACTACATTACGTTACGTCTATTATAACTGGGCCTTAAGAAAAGCATGTAAAAATAATTTGACGCACTGTTGCTGTCGTCGTCAATGTGTTCAAGGTATCAACCACAGAAATGTTTGTAGTTGCACATTTGAGTGTCATGCAGGATCGTTAATGTGTACCCCGCTTAACTTTTCGTTTTCTTTTTCTCTGATTGGTATTTATTTGTGTGTGATTGTGTGTGCAAAGAAGTAAAATTTATTATTTCGTAACGAGTAAAAACTATTAATGCTTTAAAACACGATATTTATGAATGAATAAATTTCAATCATTCAAATTAAAACAAAGAAAACCGGAACTATTCGATGTTTTTTTGTTTATATGTCTTTGACCAGCAAATCCAAGAAGGTTTCTGATGCCGGTAGCTGCTTTTTATTAGCCATGCTTATCAAAGTTTTTGTTTTATGGTTTTTTTGGTTTGACTTTCTGTTGGATCAGCACAGTCTTCCCCAGCGATTGGCAGTGCGACTAGCGTTTAGTTCACTTTCAACTTCGCGACGAACGTGACGCGGAATTCGCTGCTAAGGTTGGTACAAATTGCAATGAGCCAGTTGGAATGAATTTTTATTGAATTCCGCCTGCACGGGCGGACACTAGCTCGAATGACGTACTTTTTCGCAATACAATTTGCTTTCACCGCCTCAACTACTGCTGTTTAAATGAATTCGAGTGTTGATTGCTTGCTTACTATTTTCCCCATTCGTTTTTCCCCCCTTCATATTTTAGTTTTGCTCGAGGCGTTTGTTCAAGTGCTGCATTGATATTTGGCGTTGGTTTGGAGGCTTTAATTCTAACATAAACAAGAGAAAGGAAAGGCAAAACAACAGATACAACCATGTCTGGCTCCGTGTTTGCAGATGTCGAGTTGGGCCCAGCTATCGAGGTATTTGCGCTAAATCGCGCCTTCAACGAGGACACTCATCCGAACAAGGCTAATTTGGGAGTTGGAGGTGAGTGCATTTGAATACAATGCAACAATTGTTTTCAGCTCCATGAGTTGATGTTATCTAATTGATTTGAAGTGTAATTATTAGTCTGCATTAGCACGTGAGGGCTTCACATAGCAAAGGTCATTGTAGAGGTCACTTTGTTGTAGGGGTTTTTTTTTAATAAACTCAAAAATAAAAACATTCGATGCAGTAACGCTGGAACCTCATTACGAATTTAATAAACGCTTTCATAGAAGTGTTAAAAATGTTGTTTAGTTTCGGATAAATCAATAATTGGCAGACAAGAGCATTACGTAGGAGGTTCAAATATAGAAAAACTAATTATTCACATAAGAATATTAAATGGAAAAATCAATAGTTCGAATAAATTTGACGGTTAGCTTTATGAACTTTTTCATATTTTTTTCTAAGCTTAACAAATATTCTTAAAAACTTTTAGAAGTTATTAAATTGTACTAAACATTTACTACAAACAAAACTGGACAGATTTTCAGCTTATGTAATCTCTTGAGTCTCTCTTATTTTCTCTTTAAGCTTTCGAGCAAGTTGTATTTTATATACCCTATAAAATCTTTAGGAAATGAATTAACACGCGCTGGCTGCACTTTTCAGTATGGAAAGAAAGAAATAAAAACATGAAAATAAGTTCAAAAAACTTCATTGAACAAAACAAGTTCGTGGATCGCTGCATCGCTTCTCTGCTAGCCCTAAAATAAATGTATTAAGATTTTTATATTGTCTTTGAACTTCAACGTTTTCAAGTTAAAATCGCACAAAAGCTAAATTTCAAAGATTTTAAATATTTCTCATAAAGGTTAGTGACCTATAAATAATATCTTTTTTTTTGTGGGGATACTTTTTTTTTTTTTTTAAAGATTTCTTTTTATAGCCAAGTCAAAGAAAGCAAAATTGAAAAGAACGAATATCGTAACTAAAGCAAAATAGTGTATTTTTTATAAAATTATCAAAATGCATGTAGGCAGCAAAAGAAGAGATACTAACGCACGCTAACAGTTGGGTAAACTATTTAAAAATTGTGTAACTCATTCGCTTATATACTATTTATTTATTAATTATCTGTTTATTTTATAAACGGATTAATCTCGTTGACAACTTTTGTCATTTCTTATTTAAATATAAAGCACCCGCAACTGAGTATAATTCTAATGCGTTAAACAGTAGCTAAAAGAAACTTCATAGTTTCAGCTTTAGTTCAATTGATAATGAAAAATAATATTTATTAACCGTAATTTACTACCTCCGCTTTAGTTGATAAAAACATTTTTACGCAAATACTGTTTCAGTTTGACACAAAATTTGTTGATTCTTTTAATTGATAAGCTTTAGTTGATAAAACCAAAAGATGGTGCAATAATAATAAAAACTGAAAATTGAATTTTTCATACTCTTTCATATGACATATAATTTTTATGCAAATACTGTTTCAGTTTGACACAAAATTTGTTGTTTCTTTTAATTTCCTTTAAGAAAAATGCATTGGGTACCGCCTTTGATTTTTGTGACAAATTGAGTTTTTAGAATGTTGTTTAATAATTTTTAAAAAATGCTTAGCCTTCAAGAATAAATATCTACAGAAATTTAACTTATTTCATTCATTATTTGGTATTTATTGTTTTAAAGTGGTGGCTAAATGTATTTGTAATACAATTTATAAACTACTACTTGTAGTACATTTCAAAATTCATCACTTCAATGGTATTGTTTTTGTGATAAGAACACTCCTTAAATTGTTTTCTTTGTTTTAACTATCAATCTTATTGCTATCACTAGATAAGGGTGTATGAACCACATATTCACAATGTAATGTACAGATGTATATATTGTAATCTCACACCAGTGATTTTTTTCATATCAGCTAATTTTTCTATTTATTTTCTAAATATTTCAACAAATACTTTTCCATATTTTTTCGTCACTCAACATGTGATACGACGTTTTGATATAACACGCCGGTTTGATAACCTTTTGAATTTTAGGAACTATTGTGAGATAGGCTTAGATCTTACCCACTAAACCATAAGTGAAGATTCAGCAGAAAGTGAGAATTTGCAAACGTTTTTGGTTTTTTTTTTCAAACTTGAATATTTCTTGCACTGCACAGTACGAAATTTTAACAATCTATGTGGACAAAATTATTTCTATAAATGTACAGCTACGTGCATCTAATTAGGGACAGTGGTTTTGATATTTACATCAATGCATACAATTTTTAAAATGCAACAAAGTTCGTAGTAGCAATACTTTTTAGAAAATGCAACTCAAGTACTTTCGAAAACACCACAAAGGCATTACTTTTTTACCGTTATTCTTTGGCAGTGAAGCCATTTGAAAATTTGTTAAATGTAGCTAGGGACAGTAACAAAAGACATTTTTTAATAATGTTATAAAATAAAAAAAGGTGATTTTATATACATTTATAGTTACAAGTTATTATTAGAGTTATTTTTAGTAGCTTACAATGGGCAAAAATAAATCTTGTGACGTCAGCACTCGAAAAATCATTACTCAGATGCACCAAGATGGAAGATCATGTCGATAAACCGCAGCTGCCGTAAAAGTTTCTAAAACCATGGTTGGTAATGCTCTTCAGTATTTAAAAAAAAAAAATCCAACTGCAGAAATGGTGCAACGCAAACAAAGAAGGCCATTACTACTACTCGAGAAGATACTCTCATTGTCCGGGAAAATAAAAAAAATCCGCATAAATCTGCAAACGAAGTACGAGTGGCTATCTATGGCGAAAATAAATCAGCACCATCCGTAGACACTATTAAGATACGTTTGCGTGAAGCCGGACTTTTTGGAAGGATTTCACGGAAGAAGCCTCTATTATTTGAACGCAACCGTAAGAAAAGGCTTGAGTTCGCTAAAAAGTATCGTCATTGAGGAACAAAAGAGTGGAAGAGAGTATTGTTTTCAGACGAAACTAAAATAAATATAGTGTCACCCGATGGAGTTCGAACCAAAGTTCAACCGAGCTATACTGAAGCTCTTGTATACAGAAATTTATGGTCTTATGAACCGGTTCCAATATATTGAAATTCTGGACAATGTGATAACTTGCTTATTTCAGCAGGACAACGACCCGAATCACACCGCTCGAATGGTCAATCAGTGGTTTTCAGTTAAACAAGTTACTGTTTTGGACAAGTTACAATTTGATGCAGTCCTGACATCAATCCAATTGAGAAAAAAAGAAGTGAGCTAGCTCAAGATAGGCAACTTTGATAAGCTGTACGATGAAACAAAAAAGTTTGGGAAGCGCTTCCTAACAGTGTTTGTGAAAATTTAGTGGAGTCCATGATTCAATTATATATAAGGTTGAGTAAGCTGAGAACACACATCTGTCGGCGAATATCAAAAACAGCTGTTTGGTGTTGTTATCTTTTATTTTGACATTCGCCGATCCAAATTCCATCCATCCAGCGTTATTGTTTAAAAAGGTCACTGGGCATTTTAAAAAAGAAACGTTTTCCTTGTTCCAATAGTTTTGGCGAATCGCGTACTTTTTCGGCATTTTGAAGCTGTTATAAAATTTCAAACTCCAAGAAAATTGTTAAAAGTTATTTTAAACACAAATTCAATATTAAAATTCAATAGTTTGACTACTAGTCAGAAATTTAAATTTGATTGTTTACTTGTCTTTTTTGCTTTACTTTGACATTTTGCGATCCAAGTTTTGTTGTTGTATGAGAACAATTTCATGGTTACTTAACCTTATATATAATTGAATCATGGTGGAGTCTATGCCTCGCAGATGTCAAGCAGTAATTGACAATAATAGTTTTGCTACAAAATATTGAAAAAATAATAATAATATTCTATATAAAATATTAAAACCTCAAGGACACGACAATTATATGCACGACTTATTTAATTATGTTTTTATAATTTTTTTCCTGATTTTTTAAAATACTGATGAATAATTAAAAAACAGGCTTTAACGTAAAGGTTTACCTATTAAATTTAAATTAGATCAAAACTCAGTGTTTTTCGTAAACAAAATAACGAATTTTTCTAAAGTTTCTATGTTTATATAGTGTCTTTAATTAGTTGCACGGAGCTGCATATATCCTAAATGTTGCAATATTAAATACAATTCATATAGAAACATATTTCTGTGGTTACAAGTCATAACAGCTTAACTCAAATATCGTAAAAAAATGATAAAGCTATGAACCTTGCCATGCTCGATTCCCTGAAGTTAGAGAAGTTTTATTTTTTAGAAACTTATTTCTTCTTTTGCTGGCTTCGTAACTGCCATGACTTGGTTGATAGTCTGTCTGTAAGATATCTACAGAATGCACACTAAATTCGTTTTCGTGCCATTTTTAGTCAACCGTAAAAAAACCAATTTTTTTTTATTTATTTTTATTTTATTGATTCATGTGTAATTCAAAAGCCACTAGGGCCAATAAATCAAATTACAAGCAGATAAAGCGAGTAAGAAACTTAAAACTAGTAATAAAAAATTAATAACATTACATATAATTGAAAATTGAATATACAGGGTGTTTCAGGAAGTTCTGGACAAATTTTTCCAGCGTATTTCTTGGCTCATTTCTTGAAGAAAAGTCCACTAGGACCATGTCCGAAAATGCACGGGTGCGAAATGGCAGCGGATTCAAAATTTTCGGATTGGTGGTCGGAGGGTAGTAGGGTAAAGTTGCTAACTTCCGAGCCAGTGGTCGGATTTGTTTGTTTTTGGGCTTGTTGGACAATAATTAGAAAAAGGTGAAATAGTCGAGATACAGAGCTTTCCGAAAAAAATGGGAAAAAAATTAACATAACCTCAATTTGCTCAGCCAGATGGCAGGTAACTTATGTTTTTTTTCTTTTAAAAGATAGTAATACCTCTTACCTTCCTAAAAATACCAAAACGAAGCCCGAAGGTCTTACCGTTCCAAAGTAATGACCATTCGACTTAGTATAACAAATTTAAGAAACAAAAATTGGTTTTAATTTTATTAAAATTATTTAGTTTTAAAAAAATAATTTTTTTTTATATTTTATTTTAACTTTTTAATTAACTCTTTCATTATTAAGTAATATTAGTATTAAATACGTTATGAACTCAAAGTAACATAAAAAAATATAAGCTGCATCATGCAAAATCTGTCAACAAAAGTTATCTTTTAATTTGCATTCCGTTGTTTGCTGATAATAGTTCAAATTTGAGCTAGAAAACCTTAGCTGTATATTGTTTTCGTTTTCGCTTTTGTGCCTATTAATTAGAATTGCATTTTATTTTGCGCTATCTTCTCATAAGCTCGTGAATGTGCCAAGGTCAGTGCAAGTAGCGTCATGCTTATTTTTCAGTCACTAAACTGAAGATGTGCAAGCAAACAAAATATTAAAATTTTTTGTAAAGGTAATACATATTGGTGTATTCGAGCATTTAAATACTATGGCATGAGCTTTGAAACACTTTCTGTTATTTTAGAATAAAAAGTGTGTCTCAAATATAGAAACAAATTTAAAAAATATATAGAAAACTCATGAAATAATAAACGCCTGCAATATGTTATTCTTATCAGTGGAATAAATTGATTACAAAAATACGTGTAAGTACGTATAACATGTTTTTTTTTAGAAAAATTATAAAAAAATATTATAGCAAATCGTTAAACTACCCAGTCAAATAAAAATATAAATTTTTTTAGTTCATTTATGAAGATTTTGAAATGAGCTAAAATAGCAACTTTTCCTTTCGCCACTTACTTTTGAATCGCGCAAATGGTTTTCCAAAAGTACTAAAAAATATAGTTTTACGAGCATTGTTTTTTAAATGTGATACTTTTTAAAACTATTTAACGTTGATACGAAATAAACACTAATATAAAGCTTCATTGCTGTATAAAGCAATACGAAATAAAAATAAATCATGCCGATGTGAGGTATTGAACTCACATTCTCTCTGATACTAGTACAATGTTATTACATTCGGTACATATCAGTTATTCGAAACTATCAGCGAACCGCATTTTTTTACCTAAAAATAAAAAATTATAAACAAAGTAGAATTTGTATACATTTTCGAACTCTTTTAAGAACAAAACTAAAATTTCTAAACAAATTTTTTTTACTAAAACTTAATTCGATCACAGTTAATTATTACTAATATTAATTTACAAAAAGGGATAATTTAAAATTATAGCTAAAAGTTAAAAAAATATATCTTATTGATTAAAAATAAAATTGTTTTACAATTGCAAAATCATACAAAAAAATTTCAGTCTCGTTATATTTTTGACACAATGCACAAAATTGAAACAATCTAAGTGGACAAAAAGGAAAAAACTTCTCAAAAATGATTAATTTTTACATATTTTATATAAATATGTCCCACTATTACGAAAATGGTAAAAAAAAATTCCCGTTATAACAGTGTTGTCTGTACAACCCAAAAACAAACAAACAAACAAACAAACAAATAAGAATATAATAAAAATATCACCTACTCACAAGCAAGCTCAGTAACATAAACAAACCTTGAAACACTAAACACATATGAGAGCAATATGATCAAGTTTAATAGTGCAGCATGAATGACAACAATAAAACGGCATGAATGAAACATTAACAGAAATAGTAATTACTAATGAATCACGAATGTTGGCTAAGCGCAAGCAGCCACTTGTGGTGTTAACAAAGGCCGATCATAATGGAACATGCACATGTGGGTCGGTATGTGAGCAAATATTTGGTATTGTATTTTGAGGAAGACACAAAACAGGGTGCGTTAAGCAATCAAAATGCGCTCTCGCTCTTCTGAGTTATCTTTGCTATGAGTTTATCATTTCAAAACATTCAGAGCGTATGCGGATAAAATATTCATTCTTATGAAAGCTAAAAGAAACGTTCGTCAATTGAATAATATTTATGAGGAGGAGTGCAATTTTTCTCTTCAATTAAGAGTTTTTGCGAACTCTGACCAGCGTTGCCGTTTGGCTACATTGTAGCCAATTGGCTACATTAAAAATTAAAAGCTACAATGCTACGATGCTTCTTAAATGGCTACATTTTCATAGTTTTAATAATTTTTTTTTTGTATTTTCAATAGAAAAAAATTGTAAAAGAAACATTTCTATGTAAAAACACTGAAATAAGATTTTGTTCATGCCTTTATTGCATTGTATTTAACCTTTAACACATATATCAATTGTCAGTTAACAAATTTTACATTTTCCTTTCCATTTGTCAAAACTATCAATATGATTATGTGGGACGCTTGAAGCACTTGTTAGCTGGTGTGAAATGGAAAAATAAATTAATTGATATATAATGTTAAATCAACAGGCTTAAAAAATTGTTTTTAATTTTAAGAGCGAATCAAATTAAGATTTGATTTCACAAGAAAATACTTGGAACTATAAAAAATAATAACTTCTCTAGAAGTTTTATCATACAATGCCAATTAAATTTTGGATCTAATTTTTCATTTTGAAGATTTATGTAATGTTGATTATGATAATATCGTAACTCAATGGACTTTATTAAAATTAAGTAAACAACTTAAAATGTGATATCGATATCGATTCCTTATTGGAAAAGTATTTTTCATATCAGTATCAAAGACAGTTTTTATCCTTTCGACAATTAGAGAAAAAACGAATACAAGAAATTAATTGGAAGAAATAAATCATGACTTGTAAGAAATTAGTTAAAAAAAATTGTATGGACGCCCAAGTAGATTTATGTAAAAAGAACTGAAATTTAAATTTTTGTTGTTGAATATTTTTATGTTGCAGGCTATAGTTCCACTGTAATTTTATCGTAACTTCATTAGGGTATTGAAATACTCAATGAGATATAACTATATTTTATTTTATGAATTTACTTTTTGATAAAAACAAATTCTATTAAATAGCTGCCTTCAATTACACAGTGCGATAAAATTTACTAAAAGCATGTAGTTTTCAAATGACCTAGTTTAAGTTGTAAGTCTGGTAGAGTTTAACACGAAACGGTGCATAAAAATTGTCTAACATCCTCAAAATTTTTACTTACCGTCAAAAAACTGCGTTTGCACTTCTTCAAGATAATACAGGTTTTTCAAATGATATATAATGCTTTGTGGAATTTGTATAGCTTCTACGTACAAGTAAATTTTATCAAGTAAATGTTAATTTTTTGATATATTTTCCGACTTATTTACCTTTGCCGATGTTTTTTCGACACAATTTCTTCAAAAAGCATAGCAATCGTATAAATATTAGAAAATAACGTCGGACACGGACAAATTTGTTGTTGTTTTCACGGGTAAAAGAAGCTCTCTCAATTTCCAGTTTTTTATTTTACCCGAGAAAACAACAACAAATTTGTGCGTGTTCGCTAAGTGTGACATGCTCCTTTGGAATTTGACACCAACTAAGAAAAGAGGGCGTTGCCATATTTGGTCATACAAAAACAACAAAAATACTTATGCATCACGTTGTGGAAAGTGTGCGAACTATGTGTGTGCGGACATCACTTTGATATTTGTTCAAAATATGCCGAAACTAAATTAAACGAAGATAATTATTTTATTGTCGCGATTTTTCGCTCTTTTTCGAAAAATTTATGTTTTGTTGAGTTTTTTTTTCATCTTTTTTTCACAAGCATTTTCATAAATTTGATGTAAAACGATAACAACCATTACAAAAGAGATAAAAGCACACAACACATCTATTGGTTTTCACTTAGCTATATTCTACACAGGAATAAATTCGTTGTGTATATGGTTGTATACGCGAGAACCAATTCCGACAAAGTTTTTGGGGGACCGATGAGGGTTAAAATAAAACACAGTTATTCTATGATTAACGTATAATCAATATACTGGCAGCATTGCCTTCCTTATCATTTACATAAAATTGGCCTTATGGCCTTTATATGGCCTAAGCGTTGCACGCTTAAAGCCAAAACGACTCTAGATAAAGATCCTTGTTTAGTAATCAAATCCTTGAATGTATTAATTTAACGTAACAACAGTACCTTAAAATATAAAATGTTTTACTTTTGCTGAATAGCATGTAAATTTGTATAAAGAGATTTTCAGGTACGATGATTGTCTTGGCGCTATTTATTTAAATTTATCTTTAACACGGCGCTGTAGTAAACATCTATTACAAAACCACAATCAACTCGTAAACCGCTCTTGAAACTTTGTATATAAGATTTTTAGGCACGATAAGTCTTTTTGACGCTATCTATTTTGATTTATCTTAAACATCTATCTTTATCTTTAACCACCAAAAACTCCACTATATTGCTTATCATTTTTATAAATTATTTCAACATAAGGTATCTTTTTATTCAGTAAACTATCGTGTTTTATTATTAGAGCACACAAATTGTTAATAAAATACTAACTGGAAAAGGCCGGGTATATAAGCCAGCATATAAATATATTATTTACGTTATGAAATAGTTTTTGAGTCCTTTTTGAACTAGGCAATACTTAATATACCAAAACAAAAGCTGTTGTAGGTTTTGTTAGGTTTTTAAAAGTTTGTTGAAACATATTTATTAAATTTTTCGAAAACTTTTTATTATTGCAAATCCATATGTATTTCTCTTCTCCTCTACAGCTTATCGAACTAATGATGGCAAACCTTGGGTGCTGCCTGTTGTGCGCAAAACAGAAATTCAAGTGGCCAGCAATGAAGCGCTCAATCACGAATATCTGCCTGTCACTGGTGAATAAAAAATTTTAAAAAATGAAAATAACCTAATCAATTAATGATACTTTTTCAAAATGAAACAATTTTAGGCACTGATGCATATACAAAAGCGGCGACAACATTGCTCTTGGGTGAAAATTCAGTGGCCTTAGCTGAAAAGCGGGTAAGTTTGCATCAAATAAGTCAACAAACGAAATAGCCATATCATGAATAATTTTTCGCCCGGAATCGGAATAGGGAGTTTTCATTCTTAAGATAGCAGATACAGGCATCACATTTTTTTTTACTCTCAAGGATATTGACGGTTGATGAAAAAATTTGCATTATAAATTTCCAAAATGTTCTTGAGCTTTATCTTAAAAATGAAAACTCCCTTTTCTAATTCCGGACGAAAAATTATTCGTTATAGGGGGCTGAATGACATATTTCGATCCATGGATTCTGCTAGAGAATAAAAGAATATTATATGTGATCGCCATTTTAAAAGTTAACGTCTGAATAACTTACAATATAAATTTAGCTATTTACTATAAAGATTTAGAAATCTTTTCAATATATGAGCTGTTCAGAGCACAAGTGGCGTAAGTCCATTTTTGGTAGTTTTGAGAAAATTTAACATTTAGAAAAATTCTTATAATAAATTCCAAATATAAAGAACTCAGTTTTGCTTATAAGCTAGGTCAAAAGCATAAATGGAGCTATCCATATCGTACAAAATAAACTAAATAGAACATAAAAATGATGCAGAATATTGCATATTAGTAAAAAACTTTGGAATTGCGCCACTGAAAATTATTTTAAATTTCTCGTTTCCGCTGAAGAAATCTAATAGGAGATATTTTTCAAAAACTTTTTGATGAGGAATAACAGCATTTTTACATAGAAGTTGGACAAAACTACCCATCAGCGATTATCTTCATTATTAAGGGAGATATGAAATGAATGGACTTACGCCACTTGTCCTCTGAAAATTTTTTAAAATTCCTCCTTTCCGCTGTAAAAATGTAATGGAAAATATTTTTAAGAATTTTTACATAGAAGTTAGACAAAATCATCCCTTAGCGATTATCTTCATTATAAAAGGAGTTTTGATATATACCTTTTCGAAAATTTACCATTGCTCCAAATAACGACAACGATAACGATGAAAACTTATATTTGTAAAGTTTTTTTATTACATTTTTTAATATATTAATAAATATTACATATTATTACATTCGTACTAAATAGAAACAATTGTGTTTAATTTCAGCTGTTTAATAAGACTTTAACTTTAATAAGAATAACTGCATTCTGGCCTCCTCAATTATTCAGAAAATCACAAAGGGATGTTTTAATCGCACTTCTGAAACTAAATTCTGTCAATCCTTACCAAAAAATCTTTAAAAATATAGTCCATTACATTTTTACAGTGGAAAAGGGTAATTTTAAAAAATTTTCAGAGGACAAGTGGCGTAAGTCCATTTATTTTATATCTCCCTTAATAATAAAGATAATCGCTAATGGGTAGTTTTGTCCAACTTCTATGAAAAAAATGCTGTCATTCCTCATCAAAAATTCTTAAAAATATTTTCCATTACATTTTTACAGCGGAAAGGAAAAATTTAAAAAATTTTCAGTGGACAAGTGGCGTAAGTGCATTCATTTCATATCTCCCTTAATAATGGAGATAATCGCTAATGGGTAGTTTTGTCCAACTTCTATGAAGAAATGCTGTCATTCCTCATCAAAAAATTCCTAAAAATATTTTCCATTACATTTTTACAGCGGAAAAGATAAATTTTTAAAAATTTTCAGAGGACAAGTGGCGTAAGTCCATTCATTTTATATCTCCCTTAATAATGCAAATAATCG
Organism: Dichetophora obliterata; assembly: GCA_963920525.1. NCBI lineage: Eukaryota > Metazoa > Arthropoda > Insecta > Diptera > Sciomyzidae > Dichetophora > Dichetophora obliterata. The sequence continues at coordinate 191,688,602 of OY986438.1, forward strand.
CTAAGGGGTAGTTTTGTCCAACTTCTAGGTAAAAATGCTGCCATTCGTCATCAAAAAGTTTTTGAAAAATATCTCCTATTAGATTTCTACAGCGGAAACGAGAAATTTAAAATAATTTTCAGTGGCGCAATTCCAAATGTTTTTACTAATATGCAATATTCTGCATCGTTTTTGTGTATTATTTAGTTTATTTTTTATGATATGGATAGCTCCAATTATGCTCTTGACCAAGCTTATAAGCAAAACTGAGTTCTTCATACTTAGAATTCATTTAAAAATTATTAAAACCGTTAAATTTTCTCAAAACTACCAAAAATGGACTTACGCCTCTTGTGCTCTGAAAAAATAATGGTATTTGTCAGAGCAATAACAAAGTATTGCATTTTGTTCAGAGATTACGTAAGCTAGGAGTTTCTAGCCCGTACTCATAAATAGGTAACATTTTCCTCTTCACTTCTACGTACTTAACTCAATTTCCCTAAAAAATGGACTTACGCCACTTGTGCTCTGAACAGCTCATATGCCTGTGACTTAGTTGTGTGCAAATAGTTAAATTTTATGACAAATATTTTTGTAGAATATTGTAATCCCCTAGCGACCTTTTATATTGGTTTTTTGAACCCATTTTAAAAAATAATCCTTAAAATGAGTAGTGATTAGTAAAAAGCAAATTTTTACCAATATATACAACACACGAAACGTGGGACGTATTTTTTATATCAACTTTAACTGAGTGTTACAGTACTGCTATTTTTTCCATAGACTACCCTTAATTAACACTCTACGACTGTGTCAAATGGTATTTTTTTAAACCTTTCTTTTAAGAAAGACATAGCGCTCAAAAAGTTAAAATATTCTACACGCATATTTGTCATAATATTTTACTATAGATCTGTGAACACAACAACTATTTCAAAGACATCTATTGAGAATTTTTTTTAAACTTTATCTAAGTATATTAACACAATTTTATTGGCTCCACTACCAAAATTCCTGAAACGAAGTTGCAATTTTGGAAATGCATGAAAGTTGTCGAACTCTTAATAAACACTCAATTTCTACCAATCAGGGCTTTGGCATACAATCGCTGTCCGGCACCGGTGCTTTACGTTTGGGCGCAGAGTTCTTGCGTCGCAATTTGAGACGCAAAGTATTCTATTTTTCAGATCCCACTTGGGGTGAGCTTAACAATTTTTTACAAAAATCTAATGAACTAAAAATAATGTCCTGCCATCTAACCCATTCTTATTATTCTAATAGAAAATCATCGCAAAGTATTTTTGGATGCCGGTTTTGAAGAGGCTCACACCTATCGTTATTGGGATCAGGCAAATCGTATTTTCAACTTTTCTGGCATGATGGCCGACCTTGAGGCTGCGCCCACTGGTTCTGTCATCATACTTCATGCATGTGCCCACAATCCTACCGGCATTGATCCCACGCAGGAACAGTGGAAACAAATTGCCGATTTAGTAGAACGCAAAAAACTATTTCCATTCTTTGACTCAGCGTATCAGGGCTTTGCCAGCGGAGATCCCGACAAAGATGCCTGGGCAGTGCGTTACTTTGTTGAGCGTGGCTTTGAACTGTTGTGCGCTCAATCGTTTGCCAAGAATTTTGGTCTATATTGTATGAGAATAAGTTGCTTAATTGTTAACTCTGTGCTATATAAATGTTTTATTTTCTTTTTACCAGGTGAGCGTGTTGGCAATTTAGTTGTTGTAGAAAAGTCTGCTGATACCTCTGCTGCTGTTGCGTCGCAATTCACTTTGCTTGTGCGTGCCATGTATTCCAATCCTCCAGCATTTGGCAGTCGTATTGTTTCTACTATTTTGAATGATGCTGCTTTGCGTCAAGAATGGATGGATTGCATACGCACGATGTCCAGCAGAATAATAAAGATGCGTGAAGCTTTATTTACGAATCTGATCAAACTAAATACTCCTGGAAGATGGAACCATATTGTCGAACAAATTGGCATGTTCTCATATACGGGCTTAAATGGTATGCATTAGTTTCAAATATGATTACACTAAAATAAGACGATATGTTTGCCCAAGCGGATGGATTGCCCCTTAGCACCCCTCAATATGAATGGTGTGGATCTTGTGGAATCAGCCGCTCTTGCCGTTCTGGGCGTATCGATCTTATCTGATCTTCGTTGGAATGATCATATTTTCGATGTGTCGAAAGAAGCCGGAAAGTCGTGCGATATACTTGATAGGGGATGAAAGTATTTCATCCTCTCCCAACTCTCTGAGGCATCGACGTAATGTTGGTTGCTTCAGACTTCTGTATAGACTGACTTCGTGTATGTACAGACTTCGATTGCACTGTATGGTTGTGGAATAGTCTCCTTGTAGGCGTGTTTTCCGGCAGTTTTGAGCTGTGCAAGTTTAAAACAAATCTTCACCGACACTACTCCATCTATCCACCCTCCAACTAACTATCACCCATCTTCCGAATCAACACGATGCTTACACATTTATAGGAAGCATCACTGAGCGTTGTTCAGACTTAAAAAAAATGTTTAAGTTAAAGTTTCACTAATTTTTCGATCAAAATATTTCCACTTTATTATTCTACAGCGCTTTAAGTTACGTGCAGCTCTATCAGTGGGTGTGCCGATCATTTAGTATAATGAACATTATGGCGTTCAAGATGTTGCAGGCCTAACAAAGAAAACAAGATTTTTGTTAAACAAATTATTGTTTATTCTTCCACAACGATTTTCCAACATTGCGATGCCCTTTGAATAGTAAGATTTATCAAGATCTCCGAAATACGCTTCAGTTTCTATTTCGACGTGTTCATTCGACGCAACTCTCCTTCCCTGGAGCCGCCTTTTTAAGTTTGGAAACAAATAATAGTCGCTGCGGACCAAATATGGAGAATATGGGTGATTAGGAAGCAGTGCGAAGCATAACTCGTGCAATTTAGCCATGGTTTCGATTTCGGCTAAAATATGATTTTTTTTCTTCGATAAATGGGGCCATTTGTTTGCGATTTCGTTCTTTAATCGGTCCAATAGTTTGCAGTAATAGTCGCTGTTAATTGTTTTTCTTTTTTCAAATAGTCGGTGCACAAAATGCCACTTGAATCCCAAAAAATAGACGCCAACACCTTCCCGGCCGTTTGTTGAACCTTCGCTCGCTTTGGTGCACTTCCACTGGGACCTAACCACTCTTTTGTTGATTCGTTAGATTCTGGTGTATAGTGGTGGATCCATGTTTAATCCTATGTCACTATTTTACGCAAAAAATCCATTGGATTTGTTAAACATTGTTAGGAAGTGCGAACACGGTCATGTTTTTGCTTGATTGTTAACGAACGCGGCACCCATCTTGCAGTCAGATTTCTTATACCCAAATGTTCATGTAAAATTTGAACCACCGACCCACTTGATATGCCTTTCACTTTCGGATTGTCCAATACGAAATCGTGGATTTTTCTAACACTTTCTGGAGTGGTCACTGTTTTTGGTGCTCCCCCGGCGTGTTCATCTTTTGTGCTGATTCGACCTCTTTTGAACTCTGCAATCCAATATTTTATAGTTGACGTAGCAGATTCACTATAATATTTATCGAGCTTTTATTTTGTTTCTTTTGCACTTTTGTTACGCAAAAAGTAATGCTTAATCAAGGTAAGAAATTCTTCTTTATCCATTTTTATAACAATACCAAAAGTTGTTTAATTTAGAACACTGTAACGTCACTATTCATTGACAGATAGATCTGACATTTATGGCGTGTCCATGATAAGGTTGCCATCTGTCAAAAATGTCAGGCATTTAAAGAGTGGTGGTGCCGACACTTGGAGACCGGCAGCATCTTGAACGCCCAGTATATATGTATTTTTAAACAAAATTTAAAGAGTTATATATAATCCCCCCTTGGCAAATCCCAGCTACAGCACTGGTGGGCACTATACATAACCTCAATCGTTGTTAAAAATTAAATTCAGGTCAGAATCTAAAATATTTTGCAACTTGTGTGGGCTGAATTTTTTTTCAGAAAATGATGCGCTGTAAGTTTCAGTTCTATTCTGAATTTCAAATTCAATTTTGAATTTTAATTGATCTATTCTATATTTTAATTGATCTTTTCTGAGTTATTCGGGAAATGGTGTAGTATTAATATAAATATGTATAAGTTTTCCTTACATAATGTTATATATCAATTTGAATTTTTTGCAAGTGTAACCTCATCCATTACTTCTCTCTCTCTCTCTCTCTCTCTCTCTCTCTCTCTGTAATAGAAAAACAAGTTCAAATTTTAATTGAGGAATTTCACATCTACTTACTGAAAACTGGGCGCATTAGTATGTGCGGCGTTAATGAAAACAATGTGGAATACATTGC